>OX438986.1:2595195-3845195 GCA_949316085.1 Hypercompe scribonia | reverse complement strand
CACAAAAGGAAAGAAAGGAGGACCAATGGGGTTTTGGTTTTGGTTTCGATAACCTCATTCATTTAGTAAAAGGCATTAAAAAGTATTTTTTTAATAACTGGACACACATCTCACACACGACCGTCTGATCCCAACCTAGGCTGAACCAGACTGCTGATTTTTTTAAAATTATAAATAAGGTACACTTAAACGCAGAACACAAATATGGTCGTGCTCATCACACAATGTTTAACCTGGGTGGAAATCGAATCCACGGCCAATTTAGCAGTCTGGGTCACTAAATACTAGACTTCTAGAGATAGTAGAGCCGCACTGATTTCAGCACGAACGGGTCGGCCCGACCGGGGCAGTACTACCCTCCCACAGAAGATCAATCTAAAGCGACAGCATCTGTGCTGTGTTTCGTTAGCGAGTGCAAGACCGGAGATCCATTAATGTAGGGGTGACAGTAGTCGTTATAAGCGTGCAATACAATGTCACGATGACTGTCATGCCTTTTACGTAACCAAACGAGGCGTGAAAAAGCATCTTACTAGGCCGCCATAGTGTGGGTCACCGTACTACATTGTTTGCGTTCGCAACGAGTATGGTGACCACAACTCATTGGTTCTATTCATGCTTTCCATTAGGCAGCGTAGATTCACTTCGGCAGGCTCCTTAAATAAAAAAAAACCAAGGCCAGTTAAGACAAGATTGACTCACAATTTTTTTCTATAAGGTTATCGTATTTCTCTGGTTCCTACGTTGACGACTTATTTCTGCAGCCTGCCTAATTAATTATTTTTTATTCTTTGCAGGAGGGTGGGCAAATCCCCTAGTAGCTGACTGGTTTACCGATTACGCAAATGTGGTGTTTTCTCTCTACGCTGATCGAGTCAAATTATGGTTGACTCTGAATGAACCTTTTGGAATTTGTGACTTCGGTTATATGGAGTTAGCCGCACCATACTTCGATGATATGAAAGTTGGTGGTTACATGTGTACAAAGAATACACTGCTAGCTCACGCAAAGGCTTATAGGCTATACGATGAAGTTTATAGACCAAAGTACAAAGGTAAGTGATTTTCCTCACTTACAATCGTAATTAGTCGCCACTAGTCAAAAAGACATTCAGTCTGATTAACAACACTGCTCATAACTACGTCTATAAATACATAACACATTATTGTATGTTAATTCGTCCTAGGCGGAAATCAAACCAACCACCCGTGGATTGCCATTCTAAAGAGAATAATAATAATATGATTAGAATAAGTAATAATCACAATTACCGCATAATAATCTTGTCAAGCTAGTCTCTGAATCATGCAAAGATTGACTAGCAAAAAATAACTTACGATATTAAGCATGTCTCTTACGCAATCTTAAATTGAAACTATTAATATGTGGTATGTATGAGTCTTGTTGCAAATATTAATACAGTATATATTACATTCCTCTTAAGGGTTTCAAGTTTGCAGTCAAAATTTATCGAATATGAATCTGAACGTAATACATTTTAATTCAAATGGTTTCTATAAGTTTTGTTGTTGACAAAACTATTCTTATATAAATAACGTTCTCTTAAAATTAAAAAGTACCCCCCCTTAAGGGTGGAAAATTGTATTCTTCATCCCTTAATTTTTGTCCCTACAGGCAAAACTTAAGTGTATAATTTACCACGATTCATCATGAAATAGGCCCATTGGAACGTGAATACATTTCTAACTGAGTATATAACACTGATTTAAAAGCGTTTGAATCCAAGATACTATATTATTATTCATAATCAGATAAATTATGTATTATTAAAAATATCTAAACGAATAATCTAGGTAGTTCTAGAATTGAGGAGGCCCATTGATGCAGGGGTGACAGTTATCGTGGCAAATGGTGAACATTACACCGCCACGATGACTCTCATACCTTTTACGTCTTCAAGCAGGGTGTGCATCTCACTAGGTTACCACAGTGTGGGTCACCACATTTTAATGTCTGCATTCGCAATGAGTGTGGCGACCACAACTCTTGAATTTTATTCATGCCTTCCACCAGGCAGAGTAGTCACTTTAGCAGGTTCCTAAAATAGAAATAGAATTTAGTCATTCTTGCAGGAAAGATATCACTGGCAACACTTTTCTTTTGGTTTGAGCCAGCGACGCCTGATGACATTGAAGCAACGGAATTAGCAATCGATTTCTGGGTACGTTGTGTTACCTTGTAATATTTTCCATCGAATCATTATTCACATCAACCATGTCACGTCATCAAATTTTCAGGCAGGTCGCTACGACCATCCTATTTTCTCCAAAGAAGGAGGCTGGCCGAAGAAATTGGAGAAAGTCATGCTAGAGAATGGCAAAAAAGAAGGTTATCCGTATCCAAGGCTTCCACCTCTCAGTTTAGAAGAGATTGAACTAATTAAAGGTACAACTTTCCATTGATAATTGTAACCAACATTATAAATACCAATGTGAGTTTGTTTGTAACACTTTCACGCCGAAACCACTAAAACGATTTTAATCATTCTTTAACCAATGGAAAGCTGTCTGTAAGTAACAGAGGTTTTTTACCGCGATAACCGACGTACGTGCAGGCCGAGTAAACTGCCAAAGCTAGTTTTAAGTAGTTAGGTTTTATGAACTTTGGAGAAAAAAAATCTACTGAAATTATTAATAATATTCTTTTTGACATCTTCAGGCACCTATGACTTCTACGGTTTGAACCACTACACAACAAGAGTGATAAGAAAAGTGGAACCAGGATACAAGCCAGGCCCTTATCCACTCATGACTTTGGACGAAATTAATGTGGAAATGATAGGCCATCCTGACTGGAAAACCACTGAATTGAACTGGTTTTCGGTAAATCATGTTTGTAACCTATTTTTTAGGACTTAGTGGTGCTAACTGCTAAGCTGAGTTTCATGGTTTCAAGTCCCGCCTAGAAGATACAATAAATGTACGATGAACACGAACATTTGTTATGTGTGGGTGTAGTTTATCTATGTATGTATTAGAAAGACATATATACTCGTATGTTCATCATCAGTCTGGATATCATGGTACAGGCTTTGTTATAGGACCTAGATTTTTAGTATCAATTAGGAGTAGAATGTATTAAACGAGAAAGAAAACTCCCGCACTACAAATACAATTATCATGTGGGGCACTTAAAAAACTTGCGTTTACAAAACACTACAAAAACAAAATTGGAAGTTCAAAATGAAAGGATAAAAGGGGAAGGAATAGAAATTACTTTTATGGATAAAGATGTATAAGAAATGAACGTCTTAATTCATTTAAAATTTCAGGTACACCCTAAAGGTATCCGCGATCAACTAAACTGGCTAAAGAATAAATATGGCGTCGAGGAGGTCATTATAACGGAGAATGGAATGATGTCACTAGACCCTGGCCTCGTTGACACTGGACGCTTAGAGTACATTAGAGATTATTTGGAGCAGGTAAGCTACTAGTGCTGCTACTAGCTGACATATTTAAATTCGACTGCGTGTCACGAAAAGAACAAACTTTCACTGTTTTTGTAACGCTTTTTATAGGTCCTCAGCTGTTATAAGTGATAGTGTGATGTCATGAGTATATCGCCTAAAGTCTTTCTCGATAGATGACTATCTCATTCTAGGAATATTTTAACAATATAATTGGAAACAGTAATTCCTGACATTAGCGCTTTTGATCAAAGAAACGAAAAGTAAACCATAACTAAGATGACGGAAAATAACAATTTCAGTCTTAAAATTACAATATAGTTCATTTGTAGACACACTTTGACAGGCTCTTAAACTAGAAAATATATATATATATACATTTTTATCATACGATACGTATACGAATCCTTCGGCTGAGATGATGATGGTGAGATATATACATCTGCATCCCTGAAGGGGTAAATTAACACGTATGAAACGCTCCTATTTTTTCGACTTTATTAAAAACTATTTTCATATTTTATTGTTTGCCTTTGACTCAACTTGATCATTTTTTGAAACACTCCATTGTTAATTAAAAATTAAGATGACTATTTTATTTTTACGAATACTTCTTAGTTATTAATAGTATATATTCATAATTTAATATTATTTATTAGTTATTGACGCCATAACTATAATATATAATTTTAATTCTTGTCATACTGATTCCGATTGCGTTTTTCCAGGTCTCGTTAGCAATGCAAGACGGGGTCAACGTCACAGGTTACACAGTATGGACAATGATGGACAATTTTGAGTGGTTAAATGGATATGAGTAAGTCAATTAATCTTCAATTATTTATTTATGTAATAATAATAATAACACCTGTAATAACACCTGGTCCAGACGGACTGCACAACTTTTGGCTTAAGTGGTTCCGAAGCTCACATGCGTGTTTGGCATCACAATTCCAAGCAGCTTTGGATTCTGGTTCATTACCACAATTTTTAACCACTGGTGTAACCCATTTACTCTACAAATCTGGTGGTGCCATGGATCCCAAAAATTTTAGACCTATTACTTGTTTACCAACTACATATAAACTTCTAACATCTATTTTGAGACTCAAAATTACTACACATATAATTAATAATTCGGTACTCTCTATTTCTCAAAATGGATGTAGAAGTGGGGCTCGTGGCACTAAAGAGCTCCTTATCATAGACAGGACCATTAGCCAACAGGTACGTCGTAATCGTAAGAGTCTGGCGACATGTTGGATAGATTATAAGAAGGCTTATGACTCAGTTCCACATACATGGCTTTTGAAAGTGCTAGAGTTGTACAAAATTGATGCAACTCTGTGCACTTTCTTAAAGTCGTGTATGAGTCAATGGAGAACAACACTTCGGTATCCAGGATGTCGGCAGACTGCGATAAACGACATACTTATAAAGATCGAGCGAGGTATATTTCAATACATGACAGTGACAGTCTGAGTCCCTTGTGGTTTTGTCTAGCTTTGAACCCTCTCAGCACTCTGTTAGAGGGTTCAGGGTTAGGCTATCGGTTGCAGAAAGATGATCAAGTTATATCTCACCTTCTTTATATGGATGATTTGAAATTACTGGCCTCCACAAAATTACAATTGACGGCGTTATTAAGGGTCACTGAAAACTTTAGTAATTCTATCAAAATGGAATTTGGTGTAGACAAGTGTGCAGTCATGTATGTAAAGAAGGGCGTGATTGTAGAATCTGAAGGAATAGAACTTTCAAATTCAACAAAACTCAGATCTCTGTCTGCCACCGAAACTTACAAGTATCTAGGTTTTTCACAGTCTTTGGGAATACCAGAACCTGGTGTGAAACAAATGTTACAGGAACGCTTCTTTGGCCGCCTAAAAAAAGTACTTAAAAGTCTTTTATCAGGCGGTAACAAGGTGCGAGCCTGTAACAGTTGGGTCATGCCGGTTCTGATGTATTCCTTTGGTGTACTTAGATGGACTCAGACCGAATTAGATGCCCTTGACAGGAGAGTCCGTACATTGCTGACTGCATTCCGCATGCACCACCCACGTTCATCGGTTATGAGATTGTATATGCCGCGAAAGTTTGGAGGTCGTGGTCTATTAAATATCAAAACTCTACACAATCGCGAGATATACAATCTCAGAGAATATTTTCTACAGACTAATGTGGGAGTGCATCGCAATGTAGTTGCAGTAGATACTGGTTTTACCCCGCTCGCTCTGGCTAAAGAGAATTGGCGCAAACCTGTAGTACTTAGTACTACTGATCGCAAGGAAGTATGGAAGGGTAAAGAACTTCATGGTCGATTTTATCGGGCCCTACACGGGTCTGATATAGACTTTAAAGCGTCGACGTCTTGGCTACGGTTTGGTGACCTCTTCGGAGAAACTGAAGGTTTTGTTTGTGCAATTATGGACGAAGTTATCATGACGAATAACTACCGGAAATATATCCTGAAAGATAGTACGGCTGACATCTGTCGGGCGTGCCACCGTCCTGGAGAATCTATTAGGCATATTATTTCCGGTTGTTCTCGTCTTGCTAACGGTGAGTATTTGCACAGGCACAACCAAGTAGCCAGGATCGTACACCAACAACTTGCCCTTAAATACCAACTTATCAATTTCGAAGTACCTTACTACAGGTATGTGCCCGACCCAGTTCTCGAGAACGGTCGTGCTACGTTATATTGGGATCGATCTATTATCACAGATAGGACTATTGTTGCCAATAAGCCTGATATTGTGGTAGTAGATCGATTAGAGCGCCGCGCAATGATTGTCGATATCGCCGTTCCTCATGACGAGAATCTCGTGAAAGTTGAAAAAGAAAAACAATTGAAGTATTTGGATCTGTCTCACGAGATTGCCGACATGTGGAATGTGGATTCGGTGATTATTGTTCCGATAATCATATCTGCTCATGGATTAATAGCGAAGAGCCTCGACCAACACCTTAAGAAGCTCACGTTAGAAGGTTGGATCAAGGGTCTGATGCAGAAGGCAGTCCTCCTTGACACGGCCCGTATTGTGAGGAGGTTCCTGTCTCTGGAGCCCTAACCACCGGTATCTTGGTCCCTGTACCCGATGTCGGTGGTCTACTATTTTTTATATTTTTAAATATGTATTTTTTATTTTTTATATATTTAAAAATGTATTGAATATGTGTTTAAATGAAATAAAGAGAATAATAATAATAATAAACGAGCAACACTAGAAACAGTTGGTATTTCTCTTACATATATTTAAAATCCAATATTTATAGCTACAAATTTACAATTGCTATACTATTTAATTTACAAACCAGAAAGAAAATGAACCTGTGTACAATATAAAAATTGAATTAAAATACAACTAAAATGATTTTTACATTAAAATATCTGTTACCGAAGACGTGACGTTTAAACGTCACGTCAATACAAAAATTTTCATGAAAGAAATTCCAAAATGTTAACGAGAGCTAGATTAAAAGCACAAACAACATCCCTGGACTCGTCGCTCCGCTCCGCCTTGCCGTCCCCGGAAGCAACAATGAATGTTCCGGCCGTTGCAGAGGCGTCGAGCTCTAGCTCCAGCGACGAGTTTTTCTCTCCGCCGACGTCGCCAAGACCTGTACGCCAGCAGGAGAGTACCCGGCCGCCGACCAGCTTGGGATCACGAGGACCACTGACCTCAAACAGGGTCCCCGCTACCGGTGGTGATGTGCGCCGCATGAAGTGGACAAAATCTATAAATGAGAATGTCATGCGGGCATATTTTCGGGCTACAGAGTGGGGAACAAACCTTACTGCGTACCGTGTTAGACTAGTCTCTCTGTTTCAGGAACTTGAACCAGCCATCAACGTTACAACACAACGGGTGTCGGATCAAGTACGAGCTATACAGCGCTGTCACCTGCTGGATGACACAGTACTTGAGAGGATACGCTCTGACATAAGGAAAAACTTTACTATCCCCTCTTCATCACACACTGCGGTGACCAGTAGCACACCTCAGTTGCCATTAGGTATTAAAGATGTTGATGAACTAGTGGAGAGTGAAGTTATATCCGTAAGTACCCAATGTAACGATAAGATAAGGAGTGCTTTGGAGGATGCGATTCAAAAATACCGATTTGTAAATGATAATATTAGACCACGGTTATGCCGTTTGCCCATTCATAAACGTAATTTAGCGCTTGTGAGTGCCCTGGATTCGCTGTTATCAGACTATTTTGATACCAGCGAAGATCTTAGTGATACACATTCTATTCTATACTGTGCGGCTATTGCAGTTTGTCGAGTAGCTGGTGTTAAATTTATTGAACGTGTAAGTGCTACTCGACCCAAAAATGCTGTACCAGCTTGGCAGTATAGAATTCAACGTCGTATTGCTGAGACTAGGACACTCATCGGTAAATTAATTAGTTTTAAAAGTGGTAATACACGGCCGAGAGTCATGCGCTTTGTGAAACAGGCATTCTTGGGAACTTCCATTAGTCCTCAACAGTACATGTCCTGTGTCACGGAGCGCATAGACTTTCTAAAGCAGAAAGTTTATGCATGGGCAAATAGGATAAGACGTTATAGAAAACGAGTTGATCGGTATAATCAGAATCGAATGTTCCAAAGGAATGAGAAATGGGTTTACCGGAAATGGGAGGAACCGAATCCATGTGTGAGTGACGGGCATTTTTCAAATGAAAATACCACTAATTCATTTTGGCGTAACATCTGGTCAGTGCCTGTCTCTCATACAGAGGGTGATTGGTTGGAGGATGTCAAACGCTCGTGTGAGTCTATAACAGCTATGGAACCCATTGTTATTAATAAAGATGATGTAAGTTGTGCAGTCCGTTCATTACCGAATTGGAAATCACCTGGTCCAGACGGACTACACAACTTTTGGCTTAAGTGGTTCCGAAGCTCACATGCGTGTTTGGCATCACAATTCCAAGCAGCTTTGGATTCTGGTTCATTACCACAATTTTTAACCACTGGTGTAACCCATTTACTCTATAAATCTGGTAGTGCCATGGATCCCAAAAATTTTAGACCCATTACTTGTTTACCAACTACATATAAACTTCTAACATCTATTTTGAGACTCAAAATTACTACACATATAATTAATAATTCGATACTCTCTGTTTCTCAAAATGGATGTAGAAGTTGGGCCCGTGGCACTAAAGAGCTCCTTATCATAGACAGGACCATTAGCCAACAGGTACGTCGTAATCGTAAGAGTCTGGCGACATGTTGGATAGATTATAAGAAGGCTTATGACTCAGTTCCACACACATGGCTTTTGAAAGTGCTAGAGTTGTATAAAATTGATGCAACTCTGTGCACTTTCTTAAAGTCGTGTATGAGTCAATGGAGCACAACACTTCGCTATCCAAGATGTCGGCAGGCTGCGATAAATGACGTACTTATAAAGATCGAGCGAGGTATATTTCAAGGTGACAGTCTGAGTCCCTTGTGGTTTTGTCTAGCTTTGAACCCTCTCAGTACTCTGTTAGAGGGTTCAGGGTTAGGCTATCGGTTGCAGAAAGATGATCAAGTTCTATCTCACCTTCTTTATATGGATGATTTGAAATTACTGGCCTCCACAAAATTACAATTGATGGCGTTATTAAAGGTCGCTGAAAACTTTAGTAATTCTATCAAAATGGAATTTGGTGTAGACAAGTGTGCAGTCATGTATGTAAAGAAGGGCGTGATTGTAGAATCTGAAGGAATAGAACTTTCAGATTCAACAAAACTCAGATCTCTGTCTGCCACCGAAACTTACAAGTATCTAGGTTTTTCACAGTCCTTGGGAATATCAGAATCTGGCGTGAAACAAATGTTACGGGAACGTTTCTTTGGTCGCCTAAAAAAAGTACTTAAAAGTCTTTTATTGGGCGGTAACAAGGTGCGAGCCTATAACAGTTGGGTCATGCCGGTTCTGATGTATTCCTTTGGTGTACTTAGATGGACTCAGACCGAATTAGATGCCCTTGACAGGAGAGTCCCTACATTGCTGACTGCATTCCGTATGCACCATCCACGTTCATCGGTTATGAATTGTATATTCCGCGAAAGTTTGGAGGTCGTGGTCTATTAAATATCAAGACTCTACACAATCGCGAGATATACAATCTCAGAGAATATTTTCTACAGACTAATGTGGGAGTGCATCGCAATGTAGTTGCAGTAGATACTGGTTTTACCCCGCTCGCTCTGGCTAAAGAGAATTGTCGCAAACCTGTAGTACTTAGTACTACTGATCGCAAGGAAGTATGGAAGGGTAAAGAACTTCATGGTCGATTTTATCGGGCCCTACACGGGTCTGATATAGACTTTAAAGCGTCGACGTCTTGGCTACGGTATGGTGATCTCTTCGGAGAAACCGAAGGTTTTGTTTGTGCAATTATGGACGAAGTTATCATGACGAATAACTACCGGAAATATATCCTGAAAGATAGTACGGCTGACATTTGTCGGGCTTGCCACCGTCCTGGAGAATCTATTAGGCATATTATTTCTGGTTGTTCTCGTCTTGCTAATGGTGAGTATTTGCACAGGCACAATCAAGTAGCCAGGATTGTACACCAACAACTTGGCCTTAAATACCAACTTATCAATTTCGAAGTACCTTACTACAGGTATGTGCCCGACCCAGTTCTCGAGAACGGTCGTGCTACGTTATATTGGGATCGATCTATTATCACAGATAGGACTATTGTTGCCAATAAACCTGATATTGTGGTGATAGATCGATTAGAGCGCCGCGCAATGATTGTCGATATCGCCGTTCCTCATGACGAGAATCTCGTGAAAGTTGAAAAAGAAAAACAATTAAAGTATTTGGATCTGTCTCACGAGATTGCCGACATGTGGAATGTGGATTCGGTAATCATTGTTCCGATAATCATATCTGTTCACGGATTGATAGCCAAGAACCTCGACCAACACCTTAATAGGCTCACGTTAGAAGGTTGGATCAAGGGTCTGATGCAGAAGGCAGTCCTCCTTGACACGGCCCGTATTGTGAGGAGGTTCCTGTCTCTGGAGCCCTAACCACCGGTATCTTGGTCCCTGTACCCGATGTCGGTGGTCTACTATTTTTTATATTTGTAAATATGTATTTTTTATTTATTATATATTTAAAAATGTATTGAATATGTGTTTAAATGAAATAAAGAGAATAATAATAATAATATTTGTTCTCAGAAAATGTTTACAAAAGCTCTTATTTACAAATAGGTACAGACTAGACAACAGGGAACATCACCCATCCGAGAGAAAACATGAAAAACATACGTACATAAATTCAGTAGTATTAAAGTATTAGTATTTAAGTTATAGGTATATATAATCATCTCAAAGAAAGGTAACCGTACCCTATTGTAGAACTAAAAAACTACGAACAGCATCCACTGCCGAACTAGGTGAAACCTGTGTTTCAGCATATGGCGCCACTCCCCTTAGAGTTTATTGCAAGAACTAGTCTATTTAAAAAAAATCAGTAAAATAAACATTCCAAAGCTAAACAGTACAAAGTTGTGTAAGTGATCCTCTCTTTGTGAATTGTGAGTGTGTACGTGTGTGAGTGTGAGAGGGTGTGTTAACGATTTTAAAAAATTATGTTAATATTCAATTATGGTTTCCTGAAAAAGTATTTCATAATGTACAACGATGAAGTCACTATCTCGGTACCATCAAAAGATTTTCCGTTTCTCGATAGTCCAGGCTTTACAGCCAGGATGTAACTTTCTTTTTACAATCATTTCTATTTAAGCTATAGATCGAATTAGCCCATTTACTTTATTAAAAATATACGGACCCAGGAAACAGTAGAATCGCCCGATAAACGACGTGCGAAAAGATCTCCTCGTATCACAGACTCTGCTTCTGAGACGGCTTATATCTTTATAAGGATCATAAGGGAGCTCATCATACTGCTTCATAATTATATTTAGTAGGAATATTTGTCTAACGGTAAGAACTTCAATGTATAAAGTTTGTCCTATACGTTAGACCACCTCATCTCTTTCTGCTGTATTAAGTATTGTGGGATGGACACAAAGAAAGGCTGTCCCACAGCACTGGTTTTTGTCCATTTCATGTATATTTGTAAAGTTCCCTACGACACAAGAATATTTCCAGTGCGGGCATTCTTTGTAAATAAAAATGAAAATGAATGAATAATTTCTTAAAACCGTGTTCAGCATGCTTAAAGCATTTAACACTGTCACTTTGTTTTCTTATCTAAAATTTAAATCAAATTGTTCCTCCGAAGTCAAAACTGTACTTGGTTTTAGGACATGTAATGTTTATAGTCACCATTAAAACACCTATTCTACCACATGTATATTTATATATGATGGAGAGATGATATATATACCTCTACTAGATTGATTAGACACCCGCACTAAGAATAAATCCTGTGTCGCGGGGGACTTTACAAACATACATGAAATGAACACAAAGAACACCCAGACTCAAAACAACAATTTATGGATCACACAAAGTGTTGTCCCATGTGGAATTTGAACCCACAACACTCAGCGCAGTAGTGAGCGGCGTGGTGACCGCTTAAACCGCTAGGCCAACCGTGCAGTCAATGTGCCCATGGTGGGCGGAATGTCCAAACGTAATAACGATTACACTACTCAATATTGCAATTAATGTTGTGAGTGCTCGATAGATGGCGTTGTGTCAATAATTGAAATCGCGATACAATTGATGCCAGGCAATAAGTAAATAGGTGACATCATTTTATTAAACTTTCTTATCATAAAGGCATATCTTGACAATTATGTATTTTTCAGTTATTGATCTTTAACTAATATTTATCTAACATATATACATATATCATTTTTCAGGTTAAAATATGGCCTATACGCAGTGGACTTCAACTCCCCGAATCGGACACGAACTCCAAGGGAATCGGCGCGTTTCTACTCCAAAGTAGTCAGGAGTCGAACACTACGAACCAATTATGATAATTTAAATTTTATACTTTAAAATAATAATTTACAATAAACAATAGGTTTATTTTACTTAATTAGTTATTTTTATTAATCGTGGTCATAGATTGGGAGGTTGCCAGAAGAGGACCTGATGTCTTAATAACAGCTATCTCTGGATACAAAAAGGAGGGTATTTTAGGCACGGAGATGTCTAAAACTCTCTCGGTATGCCGGACTTGGTATCGCTGACCACTCGGGCGCGGGAGATCACAGAGCGATCTCCGCCCTCCATAAGCGTAAGACTAGGGGTGACAGTTGAGGGTCATCAGTCACACTTGTAAAAGCAGGCAAGGGTGGTAGCGCGACGCGCGTCCTTTTGGGGACAGAAAAGACATTCATATGGAAGTCGTAGGTAAATGGCTCGAGGTACATCGGGGTTCCAGGGATTTCCTTTATGAGGTACACTTTGTTACCCGGCTACTGGTATCTAAGATGACGTGCGGTTATTGGTTGGTTCGACTCCGAACTTAACCACCAACAGGTGTTTGCTTCCGGAGGGATTTTCAAACAGGAAAAGAAAGGATATTTCAAGCAAAAACTGGTACATTGTGTGATTTACTCGGTTCGATTTTGTTGCACCGCTTCACTGTGAATTTCGCTCAGGTAACGGTCAAAGTATGTTGCCACACATAAAAAACGGGCTCATTACGACACAGATGTGTCGATACAACAATTAGTAATTTTTAGTTAGTAGTTTAAGCTAGTTTATGTGTTCAGGCACATATTTAGTTAATGTCTATTTGTGTGCTACTACAGTTTTTGTTTGATTTAACTTCAAATTTATTTTTTTTTACAATTCGGGTTAAGCAAGCCGTTTTAATCTGACTAGTGGTAATTTCAAATGAAGACGTGCTTATAGCGATGCGACCTGTAAAGCATAAAAAAAGGCGGCTATTGCTTGCTTTTCCATGCAGTATATCTTATTTCTTATTAATTACAACTTAACTCAATCTATTAATTATTTTTCCTATTCCACTATGCTATACTGCGAATATTTAAAAAAAATATGACACTGTAGAGCAACTAAATTCAATCGCTAACGCCTTGATACTGGAAGGTTATGCGGATAACACTTGTAATGGCGATCCTGACTTGTTCAAACCATTGCTTACATTCTCAGGTACTTCTTATCTGATTTGTCATTATTTACTCCTAATTTACCCAACTATTTTCTGCTACATATAATAGCGATTGTGTTACTCCCTCTTAGAAAAGTGGGCCTTTAATTATAGTAGACAATGTGTAACTACTTTACACGCCTTTACGGCGCACGCCTTTGCGCCTCTGAGGTTAAAGGCCGTAAGGAAAAGATCGTATGTGTGCAAAAGAAACAAAACTTGCTTGGTTATGTGATAGCAGTCTCTGAAAAAATAATAATAATACTTAAGACGTTTGACGCGCAATATCATTTAGTCCCACACTAGGCAGAGTTTGTATTATGAGTAATGGACAACCGATATAAATACTTATAGCCCTTTTTTTTTTAAAACATACATATTATACATAGAAACCCTCAATCTCCGAAACAAACAGTTGTAGAAGTCGAAGGACGTCCTCTGCTAGACATCCTCTCAGACCTGCTCAGACCCCTTCTAAGCCTCTCCACAACAGCCGGTCCTGTGCTGCCAGCATTCGAAAGCTCCCGCGTACTTCTCTAGATCGTTAGATCACATTGGGCCTACGTCTACCTCTTGTGTGCAAACAATGAGCTCCGTCCACTGTGACTTAAGTATGGTTACTCTCCAAGACCATGACGATGGCCTTAGTTCTTCTGGGAATCTTCGCGTGTATTTAAATAAATATTAAATATTGTAAATTTGTTCTCGTCTCAAAATAAGATAAAAATCACATGATCTCCCACCAGCAGCATCAAATACATACTTTTAAGATTACAATATATATTTTAAAATATTATTTCTTTTTATCGTAAAGTAGCTCAGGGCTGAATATGTAGGTATGAGAATGCAATTTTACAATATCAAATCTTCAACGTGTGTTTACACTTTTTTCCAGATTGTTCGAGGGGGTTCCCGGTTTGATAGTTGCGACTTATTTGTTGCGTAAATTAGAGGATAATAATAAAAGTCATTCGTTTTCAGCGAGGAACATTACCATAGTGAAACACAAACAATTATTGAAATAGTCTTACGAATCATTTTGAGAGATATTTTCCAATATTTCTTGGTAGTTACAATATTTTTAAAAAAATTGGAACCACCTCCCATTATCTCCATTTTTGCAAATTTTGGCCGATTGTGTTTTGATTTTTCACGTATTGTGACCTTATAGGGTTTTCATTTACGTAACACCTTTTCTATTTTTGAGCTGTAGGCTATTTGTATATAAAATACGAATTAATTTTATACATTTTCTATGCAATAACCTTCATTATCATCATCTATATCCTTTAATAGACCACTGCTGGACACAGGCCTCTTCTCAGAAAATAAATTTTGGCCTACTGTTCCACGCTGCGAAGACAAGTCGATATACAGTTTATATTAAATTTTTCTTCTCTATGCAGTGATGTTGTCGTGCGTAGATTGTTCCCTTAGTTGCTTCTTACAATACTCATGGGATCAATAGGAGTGGTGACATTCTGTATACTTAATTCGTCACCTGACGTACATTTTTTTAAAATGTGAGCATCACGTGAGGTTGACAGGTTGTAGTGACATCCCTAAGCCAATGTTAAACCTAGGATACTCGAACTGTCATATTATTTACGTAATGTAACACCTCTACAATTTTACATTTTACTTTTATACATTACGTTTTTCATAGTTGGCGATATGTTTCAATACCACATACTCGTGCTAAGGTGATTTTATATTTCATTTAATTTTTATTTAGATTTAAAACATGTGTTTGGTTTTTGATGTATTATATAATACTAACTAACTATACATGACTAATATTTTTTTTGAAAAGTAAACGAGACATTTACTCGTGCTCTTCATACACTTGTTAACGTATCAATCGGTGTAACATTTACCTGACCAGGTACGTCGTTTCCATTACTTTGATCTTTACTTCGATACTTGCACTTAATTTCGATATTCTAGTACTAGAGCCACGCTGACTGAAGACAGTAGAACCACGCTGACTGAAGACAGTAGAGCCCCGCTGACTGAATGTAGTAGAGCCACGCTAATTTCAGCACAACTGAACCGGCTCGACCAGCTTTCACAGAAGACCAACCTAAAGCGACAGCATCCATGCTGTCGTGTTTCGTTGGTGAGTATGAGTCCGGAGGCCCATTAATACGGGTGTGAGCCTTACACTGCCACAATGACTGTCATGCCTTTTACGTCCCCAAGCGGGGTGTGAAAAATATCTCACCATACTGCATTGTCTGCCTTTGCAATGAGTACCAGTATGGTGACTATAACTTTTGGATTCTATTCATGCTTTCCATCAGGGAGAGTAGAGTCAGTTTGGCAGGTTCTTAATATTGGAAAAAAACAGTTATCCTTTTTCTCATTTACAATAGGTAATACAAAATATGAATGCCCTAAAACAGAAGGTTTGTTGCATTCGGCTGTCCAGATGATGATAAAAATGTAAAACTCACGTCTTCTACACTTCCAAAAGATATTTAAATGTATAAACGAGCTAACGAGCAAATAAAATCAGCAATGTGACTGATCTCAGAATTTAGATTAACCATACTTACAAGTGACAAGCTAACCTCAGTTATTACAGGGTAGACCATAAATTAGTTAACATTTGAAAAAATCGTATAAAAAACATTTGAAAATTTTATGAAAATTGTTTATTTAACAGTAAGCTAATTAGTTAGAATTTATTTTTTAAAATAACATCGTCTAAATGACCACCGTTTCAACTTTTGCACTCTTCTAAACGAGCACCGAAATTTTCGAACATACGTCAGTAAATAGACCTTCAGATCGCCGACATCTCTTCGCTATTTTTTTCTTTTAGTTGGTGTAGTGTATTTAGTTTATTAATATAGATGCGATTGTTCAAATAACTCCATAAAATTAAGTCTATTGGGGATAGATCTGGATGTCTGGTTGCCTGTAGTGATGGTGGTTGTATGGTGTAATATCGCCTCGTCTGGAAATCAGCTTTTCCGGAAACATGTCTTTGACCACCGGCAGGAACTCATTCAATGTGTGACAAGTGGCTCCATCTTGTTGAAGCCATGTGTTACGATTGTACCAACAAATTCCAGTAGCATCGGAGTAGAATTATGTAACAGTAACTGAAGGGCCACGAGGATCTTCGAAAAAGTAGGGTCCAATGCACCCCATAAAGTTACCTTAGAAGAATTAACAGCTCCAGTACCTACAATTTTGTTTGTTTACGTGTCCGTTGAAGTGAAAATGGGTTTCGTCAGAAAATAAGATGTTGTCAAAATAACTGAATCGTTCTAACATTGTTTCTACTTTACTTTCGCAAATTTAAATCATTAGGTTTTAATTCCTGCGTTATCTGGATCTTATATGGATGTAATTTCAAATGTAATTTCAAAACACGGCTTAATGATGTGTGGGATAATTATAGTTCAGGCGAACAATTGGGGCATCAATAAATCTGTATTATTATATTAAAGTTCTCTTCGGTCCGAGAAGTCCCTGGGCATCTAGTTTAATTCATATTTAGCGTAGATCCCTTCTCTTCGAACTTCACCAATTTCTTTATTAAAGGAGCACTCGTACACTGATTTAAGTCGTGCAAATCGTATTCAACGCGAAATAAGCTTCTCACAGTAATAAGTGAACTATTGTTTAAATAAAATTGTCTCGAAAATTTTATCACAAGCGATCCATTGCGACAAAATTTTCAGGAAACGAGCTAGTGGTCAGCCCCTCTTCCCTCCCCGTGCATCATTTTTGCATGGGATGTTAGATTCAAATGTTAACTAATTCTTGACCCACCTGTATAAGGTGGTCTTGTGGTCTTACGTAAAAACTGCCCATCATTTGAAAGTATAAGATCGCCACTTCCGTAAAATAAAGTGTACTCATATATTTAAATGTAATATAGTATACTAAAAAAAAGTTTCATCACCATCATCAACAGCTTTCAAAAGTCCACTGCTGGACATAAGTCTCTAATGCGAAAGGAAAGAAAGAAAAAGAAAAAAAAGGTTTTAATAAAATATAACCGTGTGAGTTCTTTAATTCAATTCTTTAATTTTCTCACAGTTGGACGTTTTCCTTCTTTTCAGTAATTATCAATCTCAGTCAGTGAAAGTGGTACTTATTCATAAGTTTTTCAAAATAGATCTCCGGTAGGTCTTTATATCCTGATTATTTGACAAAACTCTCAGCACTTCTACTTTCATATATTTTCTAGCGTGAATTTAGTTGTGTGTAAGTGTATGTATACATACGAGTACAAACAGTGTGGTAATGGACTAAGAATACGAAGTATTACCATCCATCGTTATCTATTTATCTCATGGATATCGTTTGAGTCGAATCAAACAGAATGGAATAGGCGCAACTTGCAGTTATCTAACCACAAATTGCTTCTATTTATTACAGTGTGTAGTGCGATTTAAAATCTGTAGCAATTATTTAAATAGACTAATAATACAGCAACAATAGCATTGCTAGAGAAATAATGACATCACACAGAAATATTAAAAAGAAAATTTTGACATGTAAATATATAAAAGTATTTACACAGATGCGTTTGAAGTCCAAATGTTAGTGGGAGTCAAAAACGCAAACTAGAGTAGAACTCATTAGTAAGAGAAGCAAAACATTCAAAACAAATAAACACAATAAAATCGGTGCACCAATAGCAAACATATCGTGTAAGTTTCCACAAACCAAAAACTGTTTAAAGAGAATGTTTTGTCAATGCTGACAATAAATGTAATAAATGATATCTGAAAATTTTACATGACAATATTTGTATGAAAACTTATTACAGCACGTTGATATGTGTGTCCTTATGTGGAAAAGACTGGACATTCCCTTCAGGCTTCAAATTCGGAGCAGCTAGTTCGGCTTACCAAGTCGAAGGCGCGTGGAACGTCAGTGGTAAATAAACATTTCCTTCATTTCACACATCACCAAGAGAGCCTTAACGAATCTGTAGTATGTGGTCTGTATTGTTGATGAACCTTCTTGCTAAGCCAGAGGCCATGACTTCGCTTCCCACCCAGGACAAATAATTGTATTGTGTTATAGCGGATGTCATGTCCCTCTAAAACAAAGGGAATTTCCTCCGAGCAGGCGAGGTGATCATGTTTGGCAGACCGCGGCCCATTAGTTGTTCCGATTGGCGTGAGAACTTCTATATCGTGATACAGAATTAGTTACTCTGTAGTTCGGTGTACATTCGGTAGATGGTGCTATAGTACGTCATTGCTCTCGCTGTATGTGGTTGTGTTGTAGTTTTATGTTTTTTCACTGGTCTTGTTTCCAAAATACAGTATACCCATATAGTTTGGAATCAAACTATCTGTGTGCAATGTGTAATATTTCTATTATTATTATAGAAAAAGTAAGAATAAAAATATTATTAATACTATTTTACGTTTTTTGAAGGAGCATTTTTATACATCGTTGACATCGCATTTCAGTCCGTCTTTGAACAACATAAAAATAATTGTAAATAATATTTTCAAAACAGATAAAGGAGAAAATATCTGGGACAGATTTGTACACACTAGACCAGATGCTATTACTGATGCTGCTACTGGTGATGTGGCCTGCGATTCTTACCATCTGTGGGAAAGGGACATTGAAATAGCAAAGGAACTTGGCTTGCACTTCTACAGGTGTGAAATAACTCTATTTAATTATTTGAAGCAAGGAAAAATAAGCTGTATTAAGTTGTCTTTTTGAAGGAAATACTTGTTTTTGAAGGGAGTATTCTAACTAATATTACAAATGAAAATGTGATTTTGTTTATTACATTTTTACTCTTCAATCACTTAACCGTTATTAAACAACTTTCGGCCATAGAGAGCTACAGATATAACACCTCGATAACCGATATACGTGCGGACGAAGTCACCACCAAAAGTTAGTAGCGATACACTTAGTAAATATATTTTTTTAACTTTTGATGAGCTTTTACCCTTCCATATTACACCCGTGGTGAATGTGAATAAAAGAACTAAATTTGGGATCGAGCCCAGGCCTTCGCGGTCCGAGTGTTCATGGTGTGCTAACATAAAGGAAATTGGCAATGGCAGGAACTAGCTTACTACCTGATCGACACTTCCCATATCCAGAAGGCCTTTTTCTTCCGTAAAGACTAAGCAGCACAGTAATTTGGAAAATTCTGTTAAATAATCCACAAAAGTTCAACATAATGATGACTCCTAGCCAATTTTAGTCACGGCGGACAGTCTCAATTGACACGTACATCAACTAAGCAGGAGATAATATGTGTATGTGTAATCTTTGTTCCCTCACTACCCAGTGGCACGGTTATCCGACACGACCATGGTGAGATCAGATGTAGGGCTAAAGGCTTCACGTGTTCTCCGAGGCACGGTGGTTAAGATTCCAACTGCCAAACTCCAGGCTGTTATTAAGTATTTCAGTAACCATAAAACCTAAACAACACTTTTTGTCCCATCCCCGGCCACGAACCCAAGACCTCTTGATCAGCAATTCGCTGACCAACCGCTAGATTAACGAGCCAGTAAATTAACTAAGAGATGACATAAATTTACAGGTTTTCAATAGCCTGGAGTCGTCTGTTGCCAACAGGCTTCGAAAACTACGTCAGCGAGGATGGCAAAGAATACTACAATAAACTTATTGACGGTCTCTGGGCGGCAGGTATAGAGCCAATTGTGACTTTATACCACTTTGATTTGCCACAACAGCTGCAGGATCTCGGTGAGTTGTTAATAATGTTAATTGATATAAATAAATGAGTTTCCTTAATTTCTTCTTTAGATAATCCCTTTCTTGATAGTGATGGGCGCAAGTGTTCCATATCTATATTTTTGATATTCTCTGAAGTTGAAGATTTGCAAAATATTGAACTGCAAATTTCAAAATATTGAACAAAAGAATGCCAAAACATTTTTTGATGCGAACTACTGAACCAATGTACAAAACGAACTCATTTTTTGGAAATGTTATGAGAAATATGGATGGATCGTAAATTTATCATTGTGGTTATTATCATTATGGTAATATATTTCCACATTTCGCAAATATCATATTATGGTACAAATTGAATTATAAAACTACTTTTATAACTAGTCAGTCAACAAACAACTCAAACCGTGGTTTAATCTCAGAGTATCCATTGGTCAAATCCATGATTGATCTAATGAAAATTTTTTCTTTGGTATAAATGAATCTAATAAGACAAAAAGATCTCATTAGATCCGTCATGGGTCTAACTAACGGATCCTCTGAGAATTTTGCACAAAAGTTCTGTAAGTGACGTAGGTAGACCCTATGGAAGAATTTTTAAAAAATTCCATCCTTAAATGTGCAAAATGGGAGTTAATAACTCTTATGAAACTTCGTGATTTTTAGTACCAGCGTTTTGAAACTTACAGTAACACTTTGCGAACTAATAATAACAGGCCAGTTTATCATGTTGTTGCTGCCGCTGGCCATGTATGGGTAGCTGCGGTGAGATCAGTGGATCGTGCATAGAAATACCAACCTTACTAAGATGTTTTCACCAGTTTAAAAGTTACGCAAACAAATATACACCCGTGCAAAATCGTGGTGGGTGACTAGTATAAATGCGTAAATGTCTATCAGTAGCCTGGTCACCACGGCTCCACCTAGTTTGGTATTAAACGGCCGTATATAGCTCAAACACTTTTATTCCAGGCGGCTGGACCAACCCTTTGATCGTCGACTGGTTTGGTGAATACGCCAGAGTCGCCTACTCTCTTTACGCTGATCGAGTTAAACTATGGTTAACCATTAACGAACCCCTTATGGTATGTGATGTAACTTACTCTGGAGTTTTAGCACCTGGCATCGTAAATCTCGACAATGCAGCCTACTTGTGCAGTAAAAACACTTTACTTGCTCATGCGAAGGGTTACAGGATCTACGATGAAGAATTTAGACCCAAATACCACGGTAAGTTAAAACTGACCTTGAGTTTTTAGGCATAAAGGAAAAATGAGCGACACACATGGACACGTGCAACTTAATAGTTACAAAATGCACCATTTCCAGTGTGAGGGGAGATCGAAAAGAGATCCATGATGCCGTAGTGCCATTCTGGTCAAGCTTGTTCAGTTACGACTAAATATGATACACTCACAGTAAAAAAAGAAAGCCGAAATTGTAAATACTTACAGTAAATAAATGGACTAAAATATTATGTAATGATATACTAAGGCACTGTTTCTCATTCTCTCTGTTCGAAAAAAAATATAATAAATTCAGCCTTATCTCTGTATAAAAAAATTCAAAAAAGTAAATCAACTTTGAACTATGTAGAGGGCGCTGTAATATGTTTTTGTTGCGGAACTATAAGAGCGAAGGTCGATATATGAAAAATCCAGTGCCAGGTGTGAGTTATTCAGTAAGTCGAAACTGAGTGCTGCTAGGTCCAGTAAATCGGGGTTGAAGTCCACTGATTCCAGTGAGTCGAGATCTGGTGGTGCTGCGGTAAAATGCCCAGCGTGTTGAGATATTTGCTGCGTCGTGGCTGGCTGCTGCG
Source organism: Hypercompe scribonia (assembly GCA_949316085.1). Taxonomy (NCBI): domain Eukaryota; kingdom Metazoa; phylum Arthropoda; class Insecta; order Lepidoptera; family Erebidae; genus Hypercompe; species Hypercompe scribonia. The sequence continues at coordinate 3,823,107 of OX438986.1, read as the reverse complement.
TGGACGGGAGAGAGGTGCTATTCTTACTTGACCGTAGATGCAGTGTGCCATGCCTTGACGCTGATGAGGCCGTAAGGATAACTGAGTGTAGGTATCCCTTTTGCGGCCGAAGTTGCTGGCTAGCTGAGGCTTGATTACCGATCATCGCTGTGGCAGTGAAGACGATAGTGGCCATGATGCTGCTACTGCTGATCTGCTGCTTTGAAAGTCTTTATTTCCAATCACGTCACCATTGTGGAGGAACGCTGTAGCATATATTTGTTGGTGTAAGTGGACTTCGCCACATACCATCTATTTAGATTATTATATACAGCCTAGCCTTGACTCAGGTTAAATGCTTAGGACCCCTCGTGTTTGTGTCAGGATTTATGAGTATACTATCCTATTATCAGGTGAAATATCACTAGCCAACCACCTGATATGGTTCGAGCCTTGGACAGAAGAAGATGTGGAGTTAGCAGAATTAGCTATCCAGAACTGTGTAAGTAAATCATTCTTTTTGCAATTTCATCCATACTAATTTTATGGAGCTGAAGAGATGTTTTTTTTCAAAAAACATCTTAATATAGACTTCAAGAGCGTGTAACGCGGAAGGGCAAATAAAGAAAAAAAGCCAATAATAATTAAAATCATAAATATTTCTATTTGCAGGCTGGAAGATACTCACACCCGATTTATTCTAAAGAAGGAGGATGGCCTCCAAGTATTGAAAAAGTGATGATGGAAAATAGCAAGAAGAAAAGGTTTTCAAGCCCTAATTTCCCTGCTTTTACTAAAGAAGAGATCGAGTTTATAAAAGGTAAATATATATGCATGTTTTTTAATATTTCACATAAAGTGAGAATATAAGAATATGGAGTATCATATTTATTCTTTTCATCCCATGATCCCATCGGACCACCCAACCTTAGTCGGTTCTTACAACACCAATGACTAGACTACGCAAAACCATGGCACTGCAAAGAAAGGGAAAACTTTGCACACTTCCTACACCAACCCGTTTGACCAGCATGGTTTAGCAGGTCAAAACCTACTTCCTTAGGAGCGGACTATCCAGCAGCTGACTGACAGTGATGATGTTCAAGTTGTCATATGCGTTCGAAATTTCTTTTCCAGGAACTTACGACTTTTATGCCATGAATCATTATACAAGCCGCATCATTCGTAAAGCAAAAGAAGGCGAAGAAATGAGACCCTGGCCTCTTGGAGACGCTCCTGATCTTGACGCTGTAACAGGGCGACGCCCTGATTGGGATGTAACACCTTCTTTTTGGTTTTTTGTAAGTACAAAGAACTTTTACCTGGACTGGACTGAGGTCCTAGTGGTTAGTGACCCTGACTGCTTAGCCAGAGGTCATAAGTTCGATTCCCACCCAGGACAAATAATTGTGTGATGAGCAGAATATGTCCTGTGTCTGAATGTAATTTGTATGTGATATGTATGTATTTAAAATTATATAATATATATATGTTTACCAGCAGTCTGGTTATCGATTTGAGATCAGATGGCATTGTATAAAGTTATTATTAACAAGAGTCAAGGACAAAATATTTTACGAACTGATAAGATGTGCTCTTTTAGGTATTTCCACCTGGAATTCGTAGACAACTCGTATGGTTAAAGAAAAACTATGGCGACATGAAAGTTTTGATCACAGAAAATGGTTACGCAGCATTAGGAGGATTGAATGATCAGAAGAGAATTAATTATTACGAAGATTATTTAAAAGAGGTTTGACAACAACTATGTCTACATATATGTACATACGTATATCTTACTGAAAAGTATTCTTAGTGTCATTATTTATCACATATTTTGCTTTTGATTTATAGTTTTATTATGATAGTTCGAAACTTTCGTTTTTTTCGGTTAATTGACTTCAAAAGAAAGAGATCTGAAATCATTTTTAATTATTTTTAATGTTTGTCCTCATTACCTCATTACTCCGACGTTCATGTTATACGAAAAATTCCTTTAGCGCTTTAAAAATGATTTCCGTGTGGTGACGGATTAAGAAAATAGAGTGTCACCACCGCTATTCATCCCATGGGTGTCGTAAGAGGCAACTAAGGGAGCAAACTGCGCAGTACAACATCACTCTAAAAAGCTGCTAGAAAGCAGGCCAAAACCACCTTTCTAAAGGAAGGCCTATGTACAACAGTGGACTATTAGAGGCTGATGATGATGATGATGACGCTTGAAACGAAATACCTTTGTGTCTTCCTATTGAACCTTGAAAATAAATATAACTCTTAAGGGTAGAAAAAAGTAAGGATAATTAAAGTTTGTAATGGTTTTTCAGATCCTGTTGGCCATAAAAGAAGATGGTGTTAGTGTGACACACTACACTGCCTGGACGTTGCTTGATAACTTTGAGTGGATGGATGAATACAGGTACAATTATAAATTGATTGGTGGATACTGCTTTTAATCCAACTTTCTCACAATTATTATTGCATTCTATATTATGCTTTTCTTAAATCATTATACGTAAAAAAGACGTACTAATCCAAAAAATAATGAAAAACTGTTAAGCGATTGGTTCGTTATTTTTCATCGTGTAAAAGAGGTCCAAAGAGGGGGAGGTCCTGTGGTGCTTAAAAGGATAACACACATAAGTTGCAAGGCAGCAATAATCACTTAATGGTAAGAAAGAAGAGGGACGGTACAACGGAAATTATTATTTTTAAACTTATTCTAGAATATCTCACAATGATCTTTTTATCTAAGAGTTCCAAAACCATTCTCTTGAGATATTAAAAACAAACTACTGATATTGTTTCAGCTTCAAATTCGGCCTTTACCAAGTAAACTTCACAGATCCGAAACGAACTCGAATCCCTCGAGCATCAGCCTCTTACTACAAGAACATTATAAAGACCCACTCACTAAATGTAGAAAAGCCCACTGTTGATGAAACAGAGAAAGTGGTGAACCTCTAAAGCCTGGTGAAATTAAAAGACCATTCTACAATAACTACGTTCATATTTGTTAATATTATGTTCACGCTATTGAAAGTTTCGACAGGTCTGTTGGTCTTGTGGTCTGTAATCCTGACCACTAATCCGGCGATTTTGAATTCGATTCCTAACCAGGATGAATAGTTATAAGTACGATAATTTGTTACAAGCTTTCATTCAACTTGCCATGTTATTGGCGAACAAATCTTGCAAGTTTCACTTGAACTACTTCCTCGCTATGCAGTTCCGATGATAATACATCAAAAGTATAGAAAAAAATCTGATACTGCAGCCAGAAATGTCTCTTCATAAGGGAACTCCTCAACGCTAAGGAGCATAGGTCCAAAACCTTGCATTATTATTTAGTTCTGGTGTTAATATACTAAAATGAAAGAAATGGTCTGATGCTGCAGCCAAGAGTGTCTAATGAGGGAACTCTTTAACGTGAAAGAGCATACATACCAACATATACGTACACAAGATATCAATTAAATAGAATTTTAAAACAATACAAAAATGTAAAAAAATATTGTATAACTTTATAATTGTTATTGATAGTTTCCAACGCTTGCTAACAGATGGCGGCACTTTGCCAGAACATCTAGACCACGCTATCGGCATGCTTAACTCAGGAATATATATCGGCCCCTTCCTAATATTTTAAATGTAATAACCCAATTTTTTTGAATTTCGTAAGCTACTTTTACCATTTATTGCCATTTTGCACTCGAATAAATATTTTCTTATAATTCTTATCGATTTATTTTATTTAGTTGAAAATAAAACATGTATAATTAAGATAATTATAGTGCGTGTTAATTACCAATTTTCTTTGAAATATTTCTTTAATAAACCGTTAAAACTTTGTTAATTCTATTTAGATGTAACTCTATGGTTTTATTGTGATTATAATGCATGCCCTATTATTGATAACATTCACTACTTGAAAGGATAAACTTGAATATAAAATAATATTAAATATAATAACATTTAAAACATAAAAAAAATAATCCAAAAACCTTGGTTTGGAGATTTAGATTTTTATTTTAATATAACCTTCAATTGCTGAAAAATAGTGTAACGTGGTTATATTTTGAGTTTTGGTTTGACTCCAAACGTACTATAATCTCATTTTCACACATTCTCTGTTAAATGAAGAATGTGATGACAGTCCGTGGATCTCAGTCTAGCCAGGTCAATCTATGATGGGTGATCGTTCTCAACACAATGAAAACCTTCCGTGCTTCAGAGAGCAAGTTAAGTTTTCAATACTAAACGAACATCTTTGTCAATCGTTATAGATAGTTGTAGTCGTGTAGTAGTCCAAAGACGTCCGACACACGTCTTTCTGCAGAATTTCGGTATCATCTAGATCTTGGTTGTGGATTTAGTCAAAGCCTTCCCCAATCAAGTTTGGGAAAAAACGTCGTATAAAAAATTCAAAAAATATTTTAATCTATTTTAAAGTTGGCTGGAAGAAGCTGTTCTCACATACATATATTTATTATGATATTTGTGTATTACATTTCTATAAATGGTGATGATGATGATGTACTGCTAGCCGAGTTGGCCACTGCGGCAAGTCACAACGGAGACCAGTTAATTAGACAGGAGATTTTATAGTGCTCAAGCGAGTGCGCAAATACAGGTGCACTCTCTGCTTCCTCACTCTCACAATCTGATGAGATGGCTCTCCGACACGACTGAACTCCGACAGAAACGATGACTTTACGGTCTCTCCGAGACACGAAGGCTAATTCCCCGACTAAATAAATGGTGAATGGTATACAAATGGTAAAACGTCTTTTCAGCTATCTATCTATATCAAAGTGTTAGAAAACGCATTAAGTTCTAAATCTTCGAGATTTTAAAATTTGATATGCTTCCTGATCAGAGTGCCACACTGTCTTTCTAATCGTTAAGCTGGTGCCAAGATGCTGCTAAACGAAAGGGATCGCTTAAGTAAATTCCCTACTTCACATAATGTAGGTCCTCCCCAGGAGTACATAGCGTGTATGTATAGTTTCCTAAAGCTATATTATGGACTAGCTTTTGCCCATGGCTCCGTTTGTGTATATATATATTTCCTGTCCCAAGGATCAAAGTATTTTTAAGTCAAATTTGATCAAAATTGAGTCTACAGTTTAGTTGTAAAAGCAAACGAAACAAAGTAATTTACATTTAAACAAAATCTAGGAACGGGATCTACAATCATACATGTGTAATTTATGTAGTGTATTAATAAAATCGATATAAGTGGTGTGCAATAGAAAAGACTTACGTCCATCAGTGGATGGCGATAAGCTGAAGATTAAATATTAATAATAAATATTTCGGACATCTGACATAACGCCATTCAGTTACCAATCAAACAGAGCGTGTTCTATGATAGCTAGATTGACTGATAGAACACTTATATACATTTTGTATTTGCACATTATATATATAGAAAACACCCAAATTCTGAAACAAATTATTACAAACATTGGTTCTAACCTGGAATCGCATCCAAGACGTCAGCTCAACAGTCACACCGAACTGAGAAACTGTTCTACTTTCTTAAAACTGCCATTGTGTTGGTTGATTCCGCTTTATGTAAGACTTATAATCGTTATTACAATTGATGATAACACTTTCAGTAGTCAACATGCGGTGGAACAGATTCAGACTCTCCAGGGACAGGGATATCGTTAGTCAAATTGAACGTCTAACAGATCCTGATCTACTGTCGAAATGACGAACTCGAATTGCTAAATTTTCTTAAAGAATTCACCCATTTTTGGGAGGCACGAGCTTAACACAAAATAACTGAATGTGGATACCGTACCATCTTCTGCAAGAGCAATATCTTCCTACTGTCCTAAGTATCTAAGAATTCGCCGAACACGAGTTAAATAGTACCAATCTCTAAACCATTTTCTTAGTACCAATGCAAACTTCCTTAGGCCCTTCCTTAGAAAACGAACCGTTAGAAAACACACGGTATGCCATACGGTCCATAAAACAAGAAACCTTCAAGAATACCTTTCATAAGACATCCTGACCGTTTTTGGCAGATCACTAAAATTAACCTAACTCACAGAATATTTACTCCCCTTTACTTACCTTAAACCTAATAAACAAAATTATGGGTCATTGCTCTAACTATTTTTGTTTATACTGTTTTGTGTTTCGTAAAAATAGCTCGATGTCCTTATGTCATCAATGCATTGGTGCAGGGTGACAGTTGTCGTGGTAAGTATACGCAATACAATGCCACAACGACTGTCATACCTTTTACGTCCCCAAGCGAGACGTGAAAAAGCATCTTACTAGACCACCATAGCGTGGGTCACTATACTGCATTGTCTGCATTTGCAATGAGTATGGTGACAAACAACTCTTAGATTCTATTCATGCTTTCTATCAGGCAGAGTAAAGCCACTTTTAATTAAAAAAATGTAATTTCTGAGTTAAAAACCATTTTAAATTAACTTTAGAAAAAGGGAAAGTTTACGATTTAACTAAATATAGACCATAAACGAACGAAGTCTTATTAGAAGCTTATTACGATTAATAATGATTTGGGTAAATGTAATGTGAATATAAATGTCAATTATATATATGTACATAAATTATGTTGAGACTACAGAAAGTGTTCTCAAGGGTAGGAATTCATTTAATGAATGTCATCAAATTAATAATAAATAGACACTTTCACAAGCATTTTCAAGTACTGAAAAAATTTACGTTTAACTCGCCTTTGTCTTTGGTGTCGGCATTGGATTCCTTGTGTTGTCAGGACACACACTCTGTATGAAGGGTACCCAACGAAACCCTTTATAACCGTCTTAAAGAAAACAGAAGGTATTATTAGGATCCTATTAAATATGGTTAAATGGGAAGGGTAACACAGCAGACAGTTAAGGTGAGCGCTGAACACATATTACCTCCTCTGTAGCGCTGACGCATCACAAGGAATAGTCGTTAGTAGCAAGTTCTAGACACCTGATTTATAATTACATCTGTTGTCTCTGTCTATATCTACGTCTCTGTGAATCCATGGAATACTGATAAATAGGTATTTGAAGCTGGCTAAGCTTGAATATAAAAAAAAAATGGTATACGGTACAAGCAAGCAGCCTGGCAACCTGTTGACTAACCTATGGGCTATGGATACCTGTAAATAGAGAGACACAAATGTAATGCCGTCTAAGAAATGCTCCAACTTAGAGAGAGAAAATAATTTTTTTTTTAGGATATATAACGTAGTCAAACTAAAGATCATATGGATACGGTATACCCTGACTCCTAAACTGGATGATCTTGTGGCTTAGGCGACTGTATTCTGCTGTCACTGTGTTCCAAAATTATGTTGCGATGTTCAGCCTTCCAAGTATTGTATTGAAAATTAATTGAAACGTATAATAAATCTGTTACAGCGCTTTTTTAAGCGTGTCATGGAGTGCAGAAGACTGGACTTTTCCAGCAGGATTTAAATTTGGGGCAGGGACTTCTTCGTATCAAATAGAAGGCGCTTGGAATGTCAGCAGTGAGTTATTTTTCTAAATTTAAAATAATATGCTTAATAGCCTGGTCATCGGTGGAAACGAAAAGGTTTTAGACTATCTATAGCCAGTTGATTTTCATGTCTTGAGCTTGCTTATGTGCGTTCTGTCGTTGCATTCCGGGCACATGCTTCGGCGCGGTCTCTTCACCATTCCCACCGACCGAATAACTTAGGTCATAGAAGATGGTATCCATGTTGACCAAAACGTCGAAGAACCAGAGAGGATCGACTGTGTCACCTATTGATTAACTCCAATACTCACCGGGCACGAGCACGGCCACTACGGTGATTATCTGAATCGAATCGTAGATGGGAGACGTATACGGCGGAGGAGACGTGGTAGAGGTCGCTATTTCTCCAATCACCGCCTCCAAGAGTCGCTGCGGGACTGCGTCTTGCCAATGGGTTGAATATGGTCATCCCGGAATATACCTCAGTCGTGAATTACGACAGAAAGGACTCCAGAAGCCTCTGATACGTTCCTGGAGCTTCTCCCGACTGTCGAGGTAGTCCACCACTAAAATAACGATAGACACATTCTCTAGGAGTGCCACACACGCCCATTATCTCCCCCACGGCAAGTATGGTGCAAAAAGATATCTGGCTATCTGACGCCAGTTGCGACCGGTTATTTTTAATAAGTCATCTTTCATTCAAGTTTCATACTTAATTAACCTGCCCACTCTTCTCTTGACACTTGGACTCTTCCATGCTGTTACTATTTTTGTCCACCTTTGATCTGGCGTATATCATCTATTGCCATTTTTGTGATAAGACATGCGTCAAGCTTTTGATAAATTCTTGATCTTTGACTGCTGACAAATTTAATTATAGTAATATATTTCTAAATGTTTAATTTACACCACGGCACAGAAGATGGTCTTTACACAATGTTTATCCTGGATGAAAATTGAACCTACGACCTCTGACCTCTAAATAAGAATACGAAGGAGATTATAATAATTATTATATTATCCATAAGACAATAACAAAGGAACGATTTTTTTCTTGCAGACAAAGGCGAAAACATCTGGGACAAAATCGTTCACAACAACCCAAGCAGGATCGCAGATCTTTCCAATGGTGATGTCGCCGCCGACTCTTACCACTTATATGAGAAAGATATCGAGATAGCTGCAGAGCTAGGATTACACTTTTACAGGTATTAATCAATAATACTATCTTAAAAAATATTTGTTCCATGACATAGATATGAACAATAATAAAACCTTACACATCTCACACGGCTGTCAGATTCAAAATTAGGCAGGCATATTTAAATATTTCTAAATACATACATAATATAGTATAGATAAATTAGTTCAAGACACAGAACAAATTACCGTGCTTATCACACAAGTATTAGTTCCTGGTTGGGTGTCGAACCCACGACTCTGTCTTAGCAGTCAGGATCAGGTCAGGGTATTACTATAACACTACATGGTTTTTATATTGGTTCTAATATAGTATATATAAAAATACATACCGGAGCATATGCAATTTTTAACTCAACTCATTTTGTACAGTTATGACTTACGAAAACAAAAAATCTAGATAAACTTATTTTATTTATCTTCAAAACATGTAAATACAATTGAAGTATCTGACTGTGATTTAATAAAAATGGGTTTCCTCAAGTGCTTATAGTTCTTTACACGATAATAAAACATAAAGCATTTATTTTAAATTTTTATTTGTCTGTCTGTTTGTTTGCCTGGGCTAATCTTCTGAACTGCTAAATCAATTTTAATGAGACTTTCACTAGGGGATGGAAAAGATTTTATCCCTTCTACTTCTATCATATTTTATCCCGGATTGCAGCATAAACCCCTCCAACAAAAAAAATTCAATATGTATATTATAAAATTACTTATCCTAATTGATTGATTCATCAAAGTATAAAAGTAAGAAATTGTCTCAACAGTGCGGCCATGGAATAGCTAGTAGCCTACATGATTTCTCAACATTTATTCTTATGGAATACGAAAGGACCGTTTGAAACTGATTTACAGTTCCAGAGATAAGACGATGTACCAAATAAATTAAAAAACTTTTCAGCTTTACTATATAAGTATAATAAATAATAATAAATTTCTCTTTTTCTTTAAATAAGACCTCTCGTACGCTACTGTAACTCTTGTACAACAGGATCCACAGCTGTGACCCAAGAACAAATCTAGTTATGACACTCAGGAAGAATTTTAGATCTTTTTACATTCTAGTCATCATCAACAGCCTTTAACCGTCTACTGCTGGACATAGGCCTCTCCTTCGCATGGAGGTTTCGACCTACTATAACACGCTGGCCAAACAGCTTGGTATAGGGTTTGCTTGAAGTTATCCTTCTCTTTGCAGTGATGTTGTCTTGCATTGTTTCCTTCGTCACCTCTTACAACACCCACGGGAAGACTAGGGTTGGTGACACTGTATTCTAAACCAATCACCATACGCTTGAGTACTATGTTACCATGACATATACCAGGACTACATTCTATAAAGATCAAAATTCAATTTTTAGATTCTCAATATCATGGGCTCGCTTGCTCCCGACTGGTTTCCCCAACCAGATCAGTGAAGACGGCACGAGGTACTACAACAATCTGATCGATGGGCTACTAGCGAAAGGCATCGAACCCATGGTGACTTTATACCATTGGGATCTGCCTCAAACCTTGCAGGATCTTGGTGAGTTAATTAGCGTTTTACTGAACAATTACGTACATGCACTAGCAGACACGTCTTCTATTGATCGTAGTGTGATGTTATATAGCGTTAACAAATTAAAAAGAAAAAGATTATAGTCAGTCAACTTTAAAAGATAGATACATGATGTCGCAGACTTTTTTAGAGCTTTTAAAGAGAAACAATTCTGTCATACATCATTCTTGCGAAACCTTAACCATTTACGCAACACACGCAACAGCCAACAGGAGCTCTCAAGAGGAATCATTTTGCCCTGTTTTAGAAACACATTTCATTAATACTCCGCTTCCATTGGTCACAGTGTGATAATATAGCCTTTCTCGATAATTGTGTTTTATAACTAATTAATAATTTTTCAAATCTTACTTGTACTACCTGAGATTACAGCGATTAACCAAAGAAACAAATAAACATACAAACAAATAAACTGACACACTCTTCAGTTTTGTAATAAGACGAGTATAAATTAATCTTAAGAGTCACTAGTGGTTTGCCACTTTTGTAGTCCCCCATACCTCTCCCCCCCCTCTATCCGGAAAACTAATTAAATAAGTGTTACTGCACCTTTTTAGGGTAGGTCTCCCACACAGGAATTTCCTTCATCATCAATCATCATTTCACAGCCTTTAACAGTCTGATTCTGTACATAGGCCTCTCCTTAAGATGGAAGTTTTAACCTACTATACCACGCAGGCCTAACGGGTTTGTTTCAAGTTTTCCATCACCTTGCAGTGATGTTATCAAAAACACATTACAGTTACATTCAGTTTTAAATATCGAAATAGTTTTAAATTTTCATTTCTGTCGACAGTTCTCGTGACTATATCTCTTCTCTCTTAAAAAAATCTTATAAAAAAAATCATTTAGTATATTATAAAAACAGATTATTTTCCAGAAAGCTAAATAGTTGGCAATTATTTTTTAATAATTACATCGTCTAAATGATCGCCGTTCCAACCTTTGCATCCTTCTAAGCAAGCACCGAAACTTTCGAATACTCGTCGGCAAAGAGACCGCGAGGTCGTCGACATTTTTTCGCTGTTTTTTTCTTTTAGTTGACGTAGTGTATTTGGTTTATTGATGTAGACACGATTCTTCAAATAACCTTATAAAAAGAAATCTGCTGGGGATCTGGACTTTTAGGTGGCCATGGAATGTCGTCTTGTCTGGAAATCAACAGGGACAGGGACTCATTAGATGTAGCGTGGCTCTATCTTGTTAAAACCATGTGTTACGATTGTAACCAGCAAAATCCAATAGCATCCTTCCCAAGAACTTGCTTAACATATTTGCACGGGATGTTAGATTCAAATGTTAACGAATTCTTGACCCACCGTATACAATGTGTATTTAACACCTTTGGTAGGTAATAGTAAACTCATTATTTCAGATCCATCCCCCAGGCATACGCCGAATGCTGGTCTAGTTAAAGAAGCACTATGGAGATATGAAGTTCCTTATAACTGAGAACGGATATCCTAATGCAGGAGGTCTCGATGATCAGGACCGGATAACATATTATCAAGATCATTTGAAACGGGTTTCAAAATTTCTCAGCAATTAAAATCTTATTTAAAATCTAAAAATAGCCTTATTATCGTAATATTTTGTGTATACTCCACTTTCTGCTTTTTTTTTAAATTCTGATTTCTTAACTTATGAGAGAAAACTTTTACATTGGACGGTAATTTTTAATCCTACATCGTGCAATGAAAGTTCTCGCGTCAATAAATGTAAATTCAACTTCCAATATTAACCACTGGTCCCTGATGAAAAGAGGTAGTTCTCCGTCTTTGGAGGATCCACTTTCCTTAAAAGAACACAAATGTTGGAGGAAAATAAGACCCCTCTTATATACTTATTATTATCTTTATCTGTTCATATGTACAATTAAAATTTACTACAAAATCTTTCTTTCCATGTTTCAACGTAAACTATTATGTTTCAAGACATTTATTTCTTTTCCATTCTCTTTCGTTCTTTTCAGTATTTCAATTATTTTAAATTAATATTGTTTTATTTTTCCGTGTGGTCTCCATACACGGCAACGGCCAACGGAACAAAATATGCAAGGCAATATCGTTGCAAAGAGAAGGAAAACTTGAAACAAACGCCATACGAACCCGTCTGGCCAGTGTAGTATAGCACGCTAAAATCTGCTTGCTAAGGAGAGACCTACGTCCAGTAGTGGACTGTTTTTGATGATATAGTTGAATATTTAATGATGAAGTCAAATTTAGAAATGTAATATCTGACTGACTTGAACTATTGTAGCAAAGAAGTCACGTAACGTTAATTTGTGTACAACAATTGTATCTATACCTTCTTGTTTACTTTTGCAGCTTCTGCTGGCCATCAAAGAAGACAAGATCAACGTAACACATTATACAGCTTGGTCACTATTGGATAATTTGGAATGGACGGCAGGATATAAGAAAGTTAATATAAAATAAATCTTTAATTCTCATCGATTATTTCACAACAAAGTATGCAAGACATTATCATTACGAAGAGAAGGAAAACTTGAAACAAACTCTATTCCTATGAAAAATTCCAAAAAAAATCCAATTCTAATTATGTCCAGCAGTGGACTGTAAAAGGTTGTTGATGATGATGATTTCCTCTCGGCTGAGAGATATACCTAAATAAATTCGTCCATATTTCATATCACACTAAACGTACGTACGTTTACGTAAAAGGCCTGTAATATGTGTCAATTAAAACATTTTTCTTTCTTTCTTTCTATTGATATCACAGCTTTACAGAAAGTTCTTTCGTTGTCTTCATCGAGTGTATGGACTTAACGGGGGTCCAATCCCGTCCCCTTTCATATATGTCGGTTATCGTGTTGAATAGTAGCCTGTGTTATTCTCATTTATAAACTACCTAACTATAAAGTTGCCTCTAATTCCGTTCAGTCATTTTGCAATCAGTGTAACAAACATCCACGCATCGTTACTAACTTTCGCATTTATATATTAATATCAATAGGATTAGTAGAATAAGATGAAGACGTCCATGGGCGACCTCACGAACCATCAGGTGATCAGGCTTGCCCCCCTAGCCACGTTGACATTCTACAAATGTAAACGTCATTAGGAAACTACGACATGTGTGAAAATGACGTCTCTCAACGCCAAGTCACGTGGGCAGAACTAAATATTAGCCATTTATACAAGAGAATAGAGGCATTAGCGATTAGAAAAAAAATCTTGGCTAAAGGGACCGGTCTCAAATAATTAACAGTAGATATCCCGTTTGTTTTTTGTGAAATAAATACTTCTCACAGAGAACGAATAAGTAAAGTCTTTTTTTATGTTGCAGACATAAATTCGGGCTCTACGAAGTGGATTTTACTGATCCCCAACGCAAACGCACACCTCGTGCCTCGGCACGTTATTACGCTGAAGTTATAAAAGCAAACTCGCTTAATGTGCCAATGGAGAGTGTGCTAGACTCAAAAGATGAACTGTGAATATAGTTCATAACTATTTATTTATAAACAATTTATACAATAGTCTCTGTAGATTTGTTCTCTCATTTGTTGACCGCCAGACAGTCACCGCTGCTTTACCTCTGAGTGCAATTTCATCATAAAAATAAAAGCATAGAAATGTTTTGAAGAGACAAATATTTGAAAGTTTATTCCAATTTAATGAATAATTTTATAATAAAATACATACATATAGATGTACTAGACATTAAGTCTAACCTATTCAATAGTTTCTAGTGAACTGACAGTACAATGTATTTAAAAACAGTTTGTTTATTGACTAATTATCATTTTTTTATATTACCCATTGTTATGTTGTGACGAATATTTACCGATCAAGTGGATGATATTCTGAAAAAGGGCCATTTGAAAAGTATCAGGAACCGATGAGCACGCACACAACGATTGATAAATGTGGACGAAGCAAAAGAGGTGTGCCAGGAGAGTAGTAAATTGAGATCAATTGTCTCTGTCTACTCCTCCGGTAAATAAAGGTGACTTTTTGTTATGATTTTGTAGATTTAGAAAATTTTGTTAAAATATAGACATATATTTTTATTAAAAAATTGCATTACTTTGTTTAAATCGGATACAATTCTCCGATAAATATCCGATTTAAGCATTGAAGATCAATAATTTTTCATCTATATTCATTTTCTTAAGTAACGAATATACTTTTTAAATAAACGTATACACAATAAAATCACGTTTTGTTATCTACCTACATTGTATCTTTATTATATATATCTGTTCATATATTTATATATCTATATTCTATTCATATATGTATATCTATTTATATAATGAGCTGTGCTCATTAAATAACAGGTGTAGCTTACCAGTCACTTAATAAACTAGATACTTAACATTTTACTGCTCTAAAATGCATTGTGGAGTTTGCAATGATATAATTGGTGCAGCAGTGATGGAGTGCAGCGTAGTAACTGTTAAGAATACTTATGACAACTGATGTGCAAATATGGAAGCTGGATGGCAGAGACTGGGCATGGATCGAAGATTAAAATGGAAATGTCCCAAATGTAGGGTTTCTTCTCTATGTATATTATTTTCCTCCCCGTCCAAACTGGATGGGTGACCGGGAGTGCTCCGTGGCAGTCGTCGGCTCCACAGCGGCTCATTCCCCGCCCTTGTCGTTAAGAGACAAGGGCACTGCATATGTTGCTACTGAGTGGGGGGGGATCACCGTATACGGTGTATACTTCTCCCCCAACCAGAGTTTGAGCGACTTCGAGGCCTCTCTCAACGACATGGAGATCTCGATTCGGCGACTAGCGTCTGGGCACGTCCTTGTGCTGCGGGAGTTCAAGGCAACGTCCGTTGCGTGGGGTTCCCCCAAGACGGACGCAAGGGGCGAGGCCGTAGAGGAGTGCGCGGCCTCAGTGGGCCTCTGTTTATTTAGCATAGGCTCCACCAACACGTGCGTGCGACAGCAGGGGGGAGTCGATAGTTGACCTTTCGTTCGCTACCCCTGCCTTCGCCGCACGAGTAAGGAACTGGCGTGTCCTGGAAGAGGTTGAGACGCTCTCGGATCATCTCTACATCCGATTTGAGCTCTCCTGGATCCAGGACCCCAGTAGGGGTGACGCGGCGCGGTGATATTCTCGCTTTCCGCGGTGGGTTGTTGCCAAACTGACCTGCTAGAGGAGGCAGCCATCATTAGCTGTCTCCACAGGCCCCAGCCGAGGAAATCGACGCAGCGGCAGGTCATTTTTGTGATACGATTACGCAGATTTGCGATACGGCTGTGCCCCGCATCCGAGATCATCGACCTCCACAGAAGGGGGTTACTGGTGGTCCCAGGAGTTGGTAGACCTCCGTGCTGCCTGTACTCGTGCCCGGAGGTCCTACATCTGTAGTCGGTGGCGTCACCGCGAAGAAGGTGAGGAGGACCAGCTTCATAAGGAGTACCGTGAGGCGCGGAAAACTCTGAAGCTGGCCATCAGCCGCGCCAAAGAAATGAGGCGAAAAAAGATGCTGGAGGGTCTCGATCGTAACCCCTGGGGTCGCCCTTATCGTGTTGCGCGACAAAAGCTCCGCACGTCGAGCTTCCCCTTACAGGGACACTCCAGCCCAGCTTCCTGCAGGAAGTGGTCGAGGCCTTTTTGCCACAACGGGTGGAACACACGCGCCCATCGATGGCCTTCATGGTCGGAGAAGACGAGGGGAACGAGGACAATGTTCCGCCCGTCAGGGATTCGGAGGTAGGGGCGGTTGTTCTACGGATTCGCTTTAAGAACACTGTCCCCGGGCCAGACGGGATACCTGCCCGAGTGCTGGTCCGAACCCTTGAACACATGTCGTGCCGCCTCAGGGAGGTCCTGGACGCTAGCTTGACGTCTAGACGCTTCCCTGAGTGCTGGAAAAGCGGGAAGCTGGTCCTATTAAAGAAGCCGGGTCGGCCTGCCGATTCGGTAGCGGCCTATAAGCCCATCGTGTTGCTGGACGAAGCGGATAAGCTATTTGAAAGGATGCTCTCTGTGCCCGAATCGTTTGGTACCTCTCCGAGGTGGGTTCCGATCTGTCAGATGCCCAATTCAGATTTCGGGCAGGGCGTTCAACGGTCGACGCCGTGCTGTGCCTGAGGGCCGTTACCGAAGAGGCGGTGAGCTGTGGCGGCGTACTGTTGGCGGTGTCGTTGGACATCGCCAACGCATTTAGTAGTCTGCCATTTAGGTACATCGAGGAAGCACTCCACTACCACGGGGTGCCAGACTACCTGAGGCGTCTTGTGGCAGACTACCTTGAGGAGCGTACCGTCATGTACGAGGACCGAGATGGTGTTCTGCGGCGGTGGCTCATGTCGTGCGGTATTCCGCAGGGGTCTGTCCTCGGACCACTCCTGTGGAACATGGGATACGACTGGGCCCTTCGAGGTCGTCTTTCCCCCGGGTTGGGCGTAATTTGTTACGCCGATGATACGTTAGTCACGGCCCGGGGAGCAAACTATCAAGAGGCGGCACATCTGGCCACCACAGGAGTCTCTTTGGTGGTGGGCGTATTGAGATGCTGGGTTTACGGGTGGCCCTAGATAAGACGGAGGCCCTTTTGTTCCATGGACCCCGTCGTGGTCCTTCCCCGGCGCCTCTATCACAGTTGATTCGGTCCTCATACCTGTTCAGGCCCAGACGAAGTACCTGGGCGCGATCCTTGACGGAAAGTGGCTCTTCGACGAGCATTTCCGGCAGCTTACTCCAAAACTGGTTGGCACTGCTTCTACCCTTAGGCAACTTTTGCCCAATTTGGGTGGAACCAGCGTCGCGACGAGACGACTGTACACGGAGGTTATCCGGTTAATGGTACTGTATGGTGCATCGATGTGGGCGGCGGCTCTGACCCCCCGAATAGGACTCAGAGGATATTGGTCGTTAGAGCCATACGCGGTATCGACGGAGGCGGTGTGCGCCTTGGCCGGAACTCCCCCGTGGGATTTGGAGTCGGAAGTGCTCGCCGAAGTTTATCGGTGGACCGACCCCGTCCGAAGAGATACGCGAGTCACGTGAGGCCGCTCATCGAGCCACGATGGCTCGTTGGTCGTCCCGATTGGAAGCTCAACGTGCTGGCTTTGCCGCCGTGGAGGCCCTCCAGGCGGTCATCGCCGAGTGGGCAGGGCGACAGCACGGGACTCTTTTCTTCCGACTGACGCATGTCCTTTCCAGGCACGGTTGCTTCGGGAAGTATCTGCAGTCGGTCGCCAGAAGGGAAGTAAGTCCCGCCTGTCACCACTACAACTGCAGTGAGGACTCGGCTCAGCACACGCTAGCGGTTTGATCCGCCTGAGCAGCGCAGCGTGGGATCCTCAGTGCAGTTATTGGAGGAGATCTTTCCCTACCGGCCGTCATACGTTCCATGGCCGGTAGCGTCGGTTGTTTTACCGTGGTCGCAACCTTCTGCGAAGACGTAATTTCATAGAAGGAGGCGGCGGAGAAAGCCCGGGAGAACGATACGGCGCGCATACCAGCACCTCATGCTGCCTTGAGTGTTGCCGCGGGTGGACGGGACGGGTTTTCCCCTCCATCCGCTACAATGGCCAGCTGCGAGCAGGCGACGTCCGCATGTGCCGTACGTCGCCTAAAATAGAGTTTACCCGTAAATGGTGCCCGCGGTAGCCGGCAGGCGCTAGGAGGGATCTGGATGTCGTACTAGCAGCTGTTCCCGGATCCCTCTTATATCAGGCGCAGAGTGGCACACCGTGTGATTTTAGTCGGTCCGATTCCGACGCAGTTACCCGCCGTAAACCCCGGTGCGGTGACGGCCCGAGGAGCTTCTACACGTTAAAAAAACCTCTACTATCTTATATTATTATTATTCAGTTCATTACTTTTACGCAATTAGGTATTTATTTTCATAATAATTATTTTGCTTCAGGCTTTTTGATTTTATTAGGCGGTTTAATATATAACTTAGTACAGCCAATGTTATTTCTGACTTGAATACATTCTTACTAGACAATGATACTTTTTTTAATAGTCAAAAAAACTCGAACTCGATCATCATACAAACTCTCTCTTTTATAATTAAACAAGAACATCACCTAACACACACATATAGTTAAAAACAGTTTTAAGTGTTGTATCATGTTACGCAGCATTGGTAGGGCTCCTGCAAGGTAGTCCGAGACCTGGTGAGGGTTGTGGAAAGCTGTAGGATGCGGATGGCATATAACCATCTGTTGTGGAGAACCTTGTGGGAGGCCTATGTCCCGCAGTGATGATGATTATGTGATATTTGTATATTTAACCGTTAATTGCCCTTATTTAATCTGACATATTTCATAAAATTGTATCTGAACATTGCAATATTTTCTCAGATAGATCGACTGATAAATATAGCAGTGACCTTTTTGGGTGTGTGTAGAGTCTTAACTTTCTTTTATTTCCACAGGAAGGTCTTTAGCTCACGAGTCTTTCAGCTCACGCTGTTTTTTCTGAAGAAGGTGGTTGGCCGAAAAACATTGAGTCACTATTACTAAATAATGGAATGCATGAAAATTACCCTAGACTTCCTCCATTTACTGATGAAGAAATTAAACTCGTCAGAGGTGTGTCTTTCATTTTGTATACAATACTCTTTTTCGAGATACCCGGTGAATTTTGTTATCGATTAGAAACCCAGGTGAGACCTATGACAAGCAGTAGACTGTTAAAGACTTGCTGATGAAGATGATGACTTTTCAATATAAGAAAGGTTGGTCTTCCGTACTGATCTGTTGTGGTATGGTGTCGGATGTGACAGGTGTTAGTGTCAGGCACATGTGACAAATGACTGGTTACCTTAAAGTAAATGCCTACTATCGCCTTTGATTATCTGCAACACCAGAGACTCGAGTGTGGAGCCAATTTTTGAGCGCCTGCGCTAAAATTGAGAAGAATGTTCATCTCGGTACCCCATTCACACTCAGTCAACTCTCAATGCAACAATTCACTCTCAATCCACAAATTACTTAAACCGGTGTGTATCGTAGTATAACTCCAGTCGAGCCCACCAATAAGTTTCGATGTCTCTCTCATTATGGTCACTGAAGAATTATTAAACTGTCACATTTATGACAACTTCTTTTCAACTTTCAGGTACATACGACTACTACGGCTTGAATCATTACACTTCATGGTTGGTCCACAAAGTAAAACTAGGAGAACAACAAGGTACATGGCCTTTCTATGGAGCTGAGGAGCTCAAGATAAACATGATCAGCGATCCTGCGTGGAAAACATCAGCTTTTGATTGGTTCGCGATAACAATTGTTTATTAATGTATAAATAATTTTGCCAAACAGACATCAAGTTTTGTTGTGACCAAGTTCAATAAAGGGCTGGTGTAGAAAAAGATTTGGTTTTCCACTGTTAAGTTACGAAGCTAATATTCCATATCTTCAATTCCTCCTTCCAATGGAGATACGCTTTGGTGAGGTATCTGTATATTCCCCTGTGATTAAAAAGCCCATTCTTGCCTGGTTCTTTTCCTAACAAAAACCAGAAGGGAAGAACGCTATGATAAATATATTTCAGTTCAGTATGAAACGATATACAGTCTTAATCTTGATGATTAATTACAGATATATCCTGAAGGTCTTCGAAAGCAGCTGCACTAGCTTGATGCACGTTATGACGTGAAGGAGGTTATTATCCTGGAAAACGGCTTAATGACTTTTGATCCTAACCTTAATGACACTATCCGATTGGAATACATAAGAGACTATTTGGAACAGGTATTTTCTCTCTTTTCGGCTGAAAATTTTAAGTTTTGCTCAGATCACTATTAACATGAAGATACACAAAAGTATGTGTAATAAACGTCCTAAGAATCATTGCACGGTTTGCGAAGTGGTTCAAGCGGTTATTTTGCCATATGATACGTCGCTGAGTGTTACACTCAATACCCACAAGGGACAATATTTATTAATTATGATCCACAAATTGTTGTTCTGAATCTGAGTTTTCTGTGTCAATTTTATTAATTTATGTAACGTCCCTTATGACAAAATCAGATTGATTTTAGAGTGGGTGAAAGACAAATCTATATCCTAAAACATTATACAATATTTTCAGGTTGCATTGGCGATAAATGACGGAATTCCTATTACGGGGTACACAGCTTGGACGTTGATGGATAACTTTGAATGGCTCAGTGGATACAGGTATAGTGTTCAAAGTTTAAATAATGTTGAAATATTCAATTCTGAAACGAAATTTTCCTATGTATCATGATCTCACCCACGGTGGCCAGTCTTACCGCAGGAGACATTACGGTGCATAAGTGTGTGGGCAAAAACACAGGTGCGTTCTCTGATCCCTTACTCTCACACAGGACGGTTCTACGATACGACCGGAGAGAGGTCAAGCGCGGTACCGACGGCTTTACGTGCTCTCTGAGGCACGGGAGTTAAAACTCTAACTTTCTAACGGGGAAAGAACCTACAGATCATTTAAACATTTGATCTGATCAAGATCAAGATCTCTCAAGATCAGCAGTCACATGCGCTACGACCACGCCATCGAGGCAGTTATCTTATGATTTTTCGTAATATGTTTTCGTAACGCGTTACATTTTTTTTCGGCGAGGTCCCATATTCATCCAGCAATGAGGAACTTCGTTCAAAAAAATTAAAAAAATACCGAATAATATATTATATAGTAGGCCAAAACCTCTTTTCTAAGGAGAGGTCTATATCCAGCTGTGGATTGTAAAGGCTGTTGATGATGATGTTGATGATAGCTATCTTTTCCAAAGGTGTTCTAAAAGGTATAAATTATCTTTTATTGTTTCTAGGTAAGCTTTTTCTGTTTATTATATTTGTAGAATAACATTATATATTTCCATATGAACGTTGTCGATGTCATGACTTGATATACCTTCAATTTTATTTTTAGTGTGAAATACGGGCTGTATGCCGTCGACTTCAACCATCCCAATCGAATCCGCACTCCACGAAACTCAGCGTGCTTCTACGCAAACGTCACTAAGACTCGGACGCTAGTCACGCCTTAGAACAATGTTTAAACGGAAAGTTAGAAATATTACTAAAAAAATATAATTTATTTACTAATTAAAAGTAGGTAATCTAATTTTAAAAAGTTTTCTAATTTTTTGGTAACTTTAAGGCTGTTTAATTACAAGACAGAATATGCACCCGAATATTCTGTCTTAGAATACTCGAGTGCATTCATAGCTATATGAGCGTTTAACGAGTTCTGTAAACAGAATGGATCTTTTCTCTGAGAGTGTCTCAAATGTGCGATGATGTCTGAACCTTAAATTCTTTGATGATTGAATGTTAAAAAGAATAATGTATCGTGTGTTACAAGATTATGAGTGTATTGCTCATATTTTCACGTTTAGCATACTGCTACAAGTGAGAACTTGTAATTAGCTTACTGTTATTTACTTGAACACAAACTTTACAATGTTAGCTGCAAGTCCTCCATATAATACGTAAATAAGTAAAAATAAATAAATAAAATATATAAACTGAATATACCCGAAAATTTTGTCCCTTGCCCCTACTATTCATTCATACCCTATCTTCATTTACCTTCTTCTTTTATCCCTTCTGACAATGAAAACATTTCACAAACATAAAATTTTGAGAAAAGGGTAGAATACTAAGGATGATATTAAATTAAAATGAAACTGATCCATTTCAGTTAAAACAAATATCTTTGTCAAGTACCATCTAATCTGCCTGAAAACCTTAACGGAAAACTAATAATTTACTAGTGGCAGCCTTGGACAGAGTGATTATCCCGATTACCCGATACCCTGTAAAGTGCTGGTGCTATTTGAATATAGCTGTGTTTCGAAGGGTGAGTACACGACAATGAAGCCAGAGTGATTTTCGAGACCCTGACCTAACTCGAACAGTCCAAAATTTCTTGGTATTACAAGCCGAAAACGTCACGTCACAAAGTCACGAATTTCGACGACTATCACGACACACGAAAAAGTTTATCGTTATTTTAACATAAGTCACAATAATAACACGAGAAGAAAAACATGACCGTGCCCCACCATTAGGGACGGCTGATATTCAGTTCAAGGTTACCGAACAATGAATGTGATCACTTGTTCTGTATATGAGTGTAATGTATTTAAAATATGTCTGTAATTGTGTTAATGTTTACAAGTATATTTATTAACAGTCTGCACTCTAGCTATCATAGCACAGACTTTGGCTTCTTTGGGATCTTGTTAGGCCGGTGGCCGTGTGTGAAATGTGTGAAGTAATTACAATTATTTATGTTCTTTTAAAAACTTAAAATGTAGACGAAATCAATGACGGTGAAGATATGTAACATTTAATGCATAGTTGCATTGCGGTAATTGAAATATCAGGCTTCTGAAGAAGGGTTATTTCATAATGACTGTTGTCGTCCACTTATCACAACCAGACACTTATCACAACGGACTCATGGTCACTTAATAAACTGGATGAATGAGTGACTATTATTGTGTGTATATTTTGAAGCTGTTGGCGGTCCATACGTGATTACCTTACGGAGTGTATGTTGGCCGAAACTGGGCTCTTTAAATGCTGTTGGGATAATTTTTTATTTTATTTTATTTAAAACTTTATGCACAAATACATGCATCGGCGGACTTAATGCCTAAGGCATTTTCTGCCAGTCAACCGATTGGGTGATGCAGAGAAGATATGAGATAGGTGCACTTGCCAGAGAAGTGTATAAACTTAGGGCCCACCTGCATTTTTGGTAATAAAAATTAATTAATTAAAAATGCGTACAACTTATGTTATTTTTTACTTAAAAAAATGAATTACATGTTCTATAAGAACTAAATGTGTCCAAGTTATTACGGTTACCACAAAAAAAATGTGCAAATCACAATTTTCATAAATTCACTCACATTCACTAAACTTTAAACCATCATTTTCCCGACACGCACTTCAATTTAATGTGATGATAAGGTGCCGGATGTTGATTAATTCTAGTGTTTAGTAACGTGTAGGACCTCCTCTGCTCCTTACACATTCCCTGAGCCGGTTAGAGACGCTCTCTATCAGGTGAGCCACGTTTTCATCAGGAATCTGTTCCCAACAATGTTTTAATGCATTCACCAATTCCTGTCGACTGTGGATAGCGGTATAAGTTTCTTTAAGGCTTCGTTTGAGTTGATCCCATAAATGTTCAATCGGGTTTAGGTCGGGACTCATTGCAGGCCAAGGCAAAACATTAATATTCGCGTCCGAAAGAGCACTTTGAGTCAGACGGGCAGTGTGAGGACGTGCATTATCTTGCATCAAGATGAAATTCTGACCAACTCGCTGTGAATATGAGATGACATGAGGTTGGATGACCTGTTGGACGTAGCTGGCGGCGTTTACGTTGCCCTCATCCAAGAATACCAGTTCAGTTTTACCCAGTAGACTGATTCCACCCCACACCATAATACTGGGTCCACCAAAACGGTCAGTTTCTCGAATACAAGGATCCTCAAAACGTTCCCCTGGTTTTCTCCAGACACGTACCCGTCTGTCATCACTGAAAAATTTAACTTTAGACTCATCTGTAAAGAGCACTGTTCTCCAATTGTCCATGGTCCATTCGACATGTTCACGTGCAAACCTTAAACGCGCTGCACGATGTGCCCTGGTTAATTTTATTCGCACAGCGCGCATTCTGGATCTTTGTTGGTCTTCATGAAGTCTGTTCCGTATGGTTTGATCGCTTACACGGGTACCAGTAGCATCACGTAAGCGATTTTGTAAGGTACGCGCTGTCACAGTGCGCTCTCGACGTCCAGTAAGTCGAACGTACCGATCTTCCTGGGAAGTGGTGGCCCGATTTCTACCACCACCTCGTCTCCTGGCAACACTACCTGTCTCCTGATAACGTTCCCAAACATTTCGGATCGCATGCCTAGACACACCGAGGCGTGAAGCTACCGATCTCTGTGAATTGCCCTCTTGAAGCAAAACTACAGCTCTGGAAGCTGTTTCCGGGTCCATATGACGTCGAAATCCGGGCATTGTTATTTTAAACAAAGCAATAACACCGAAGCAAATGATAAACAACGATACAATATCAACTTGTGTTTGTTATGAGATGCAGAACACAAGTGATTAGAAAAGTTCGTAAACGCTGAGTTGACCCATTTTTTAGTTTTTTCCGTCTACCCACTTAGGAATCACCCTAAACGTGACATTCCAAACGTGTGACCATGTGTAAACATATGCACTTGGAGTCTACACACTTCAATTTACAAATCAGCAGGCAATAAAAATATTACGGTCGAAGTTCCGAAAAAAATCAAGTGGGCCCTAAGTTGTTTTGAGTAGTATATATACCAGATAGACCATAAATAAGTAAATATACTTACATAAACACATAAATATATAACACATACATACATACATATATAATACATATACATACGTGCATACATATTACCACTATAAGATATAATAATACCAGGTGGTTAACTAAGACCTCGCCATTGCAGCAAGCAAAAGCTTCTTCACCCGAACCCTAAACGAGTTGCGACTTTTAGCCATCCTGACTTCGAGGGGAAGCGCGTTCCAAGAAAGGATAGCCTGCACGAAGAACGAAGAACCGACAAACTCAGTGGAGTGAGAAGGACAGAGTAGAAGGAGATTATTAGCCGAACGTAGATTTCTGTTATGGTTGTTGCTCAATAATTAAATTTGTGATGTTAAATAAGTGGGAGGGGATGGGGAATTGAGAAAAGAATATAGTAATGAGAGTGCACGCAATTTTCTGCGTTGACGAATTGGTATCCATGTGAGCTGGGTCCGAAAACTGGAGATATGATCATACTTACGAAGGTTAAAGGTGAATCGAATGCAGTTATTGAGAAGACGTTCTAGCTTGTTGAGGAGATCTGCATTCAGGTCGTAATAGCACACGTCACCATAGTCGATCAGAGGGAAGATTAGAGATTGCACGAGCGTTGCCTTAGTTTTCACGGGAAGGAAGTTTTTCAGGCGGTATAGTGTTCTTAGGATTCCAGTAACCCTCTGGCACACGTATGTAACTCGATCACGCCAGTTCAGTGTACAATCAAGTTGTAAGCCTAAGTGTTTCACTGTTGCACAAATGGGTATAGTGGCACCTTTTAAAGTAATCTTGGGCAGCACCTCAAGGTTGACTCGGGTCATCAAACGGCTGCTGCCGATAATTATTGCCTGACACTTTGTCGGGTTCACAGATAACCCAAACCTCTCCGACCAGTTTTGCATAGCTTTAAGATCTGTGTTAATGAAATCGATTGCTGTTGCTATGTCTTCAACGCTGGCTTGAGCGTACAGTTGCAAGTCGTCAGCATACAGCTAATACGCACTACGAAGTTCAGGAGTTAAGAGGTTAATAAACAAAGAGAAAGCAGAGGAGAGTGTATGCCGCCTTGAGGGTCACCAGAGTCGACATCGCACCAATCAGAGGAGAGATCATCCACATGAACGGACTGCTGGCGTCCCTGAAGATAAGATGAGAACCATTCCAGTGCTTCGGGCGAGATCGCTAGATAGGAGAGGATGGATAAGAGAATATCGTGACTGACGGTGTTAAAGGCGTTTGAGTAATCAACCAAAACTAAGACCGTCACTTTTTTATCCTCCAAAGCCGCTCTGATACCACCAGTCACCTTGAGTAAGGCAGTGGTAGTGCTGTAGCCAGGCCTAAAACCGGATTGAAATGGGTTTAATAAATCATTTTTGTAAATGAAGTCAGAGAGCTGCTTATGCACACAGGTTTCAAGAACTTAGGATCTCAACTGCTGGAGCTTGAAATTTTTGCAGCTAATGCTTTTTTAATGTTGTAAACACGGTACAGATCCACTACCCTGCCAGAACGTACGTGGTAACGTATTTTGCAGCAGGTAGCACATCGCGTATTTGTGGGCCCTCGCCTGATACTATCTAGGTGTGTTTTTTGATGAAATCTAGTCAAAATAAATTGACATAAGTCCTGGTATTATGCTGTTGAATAGTTTAGTCACATCCGATGCAATTTCGATATTTTCCGAAGCAACCATGTCCGGTAAGTCCCTGCGTCGATCGATCGATGCGTGACGTGACCTTTTTGGCGCGTATTCTGCGTCTAATCTTGCCTCGTGCGGATTTTTTTTCGTCATAATTTTTACTAGTGGTCGCCCATTGGTCGAAATTCGACTATAATAAATTTAAATTGTAAGTGACTTAATATACATTATTAAAATATAATATTCAAACATTATTAAGATTCTACTGTCCAAAACTAAACTACTACAACCACAGATTTGACCAAGACTGTTATTTGCCAATTTCTATTTTGAACAAATTATATGAAATTAAAAAGAAGTAAAATAAAGAATACCTATTTAAAAAATGTTTGATAAAACAAAACATGCTATAAGAGGATGCAAAACAAAAAAATATTTTTTATCGCATATTGTAATAATATAATTAATGATTTAAAACTTCTCTGAAAACAATGTTTTTTTTAAAAACCCTTTCATCGTTTGCTAAATGTCCTTGGTCATTATATTCGGTTATATAAAACCTTAAACCAGCGAATGAACGAAATCTACTTGCTGCGACATACAATTGCCCATGTGTAAAAACTGGCTGTTTTAATAAAACACCAATTTTTTGGACTCTTTTGTCCAATTCCAGTGAAATTTCACGCATTATGTTGTTGTTACATGTTTGACTAATACGTTCTTGTAATCTATAATTAATAGCAGTGTCAACATCATAAAAATATAATTGTGCATAACATGGTGAGCGACTATATGCAGCAGTCATTGGGCCTGATCTGTGATAAAAACATCATATATTTTGAAATAATACACTCCACTTGTACCTACCTCAGCAACTTTGGCTTCTGAACTAACCATAGCAAAACATGAATTATATTTCCTAATATATTCTAAATAATTTTTTGATTTACTTTTTATTGAAGGTTCATTTGAAGTAAGTCAATGAGTACAATGATTTCAAATATTCATTTTGACTTAAGGGTGGTAATATTGCTTTACCCTTGTGACAACATGAAGTGAATGCAAGTCACTTCAGATTCAAAATGTTTCGCATTGCAAGACCTGCACTCTAAATATAAATCCACAATCATAACTTAAAAACACATTTGGAATGACATTTAGAGCACATTTAAGTGTACGTATCTCTCAAAATCACTTATTTATCCTGAAGTAAATATATACAATTACTGAAATCGTAAACTACATACTACAACTACTAATAATTGCTTAAAACCAGCAATAGTAAATTATATTTTTTTTTGTACCTGAATGTTGTCATTGCAGATTGCTGCTACAGAACTTTCTTTATGCATATAATGAAAGTCCGTGTACATTTAAATGTATCTTACTGCCACACAACTTATATATATGTATATATTACATAAATTTGTATAAGCGCTCAGTATTTCATGTAGGATTCATCAAATAAAACTTTTCTGTTTGACATTCAACTATGTCTATAATAAATAAAAGAGACAATTTCACCACAGAGTATGTATACGTGTACAAATACTTGTGTATGCGTGTGTCAAATGCATGCTGGTTTGTGTAATGTTTTATTTATTGATTTAATGTACTTTTTATGCATTATTATTAAAATCTTTTTTTATATTAAATGAGGCAAATAAAACTTTTTTTTTTGATATATCTATGTCAGTACTCTATGTCTATGGACAAAATGTCGTGTACAAATACATGTGTATGTATATGTGTGTGTGAAATGCATGATAGTGTGTGTAATGTTTTATTTATTGATTTAATGTACTTTATAAGCATTATTATTGAAAAATATTAGCGTTCTGCACTTCTCCTACACATAAACTATAAGTGTGCCAAATTTTATGCTTCTGCGTCCGCGCAATTTTCGTAAAAACTGGTCCAAAGTTTTTGGATCGCGTATTAATATATAGATTTTACATGGCAACAAATGGCATGGACAAAATTTCGCTGAATATTATATATAAATGAGTTTGTGTATGCCAAAACATATACACACATTCATTTATCATAAATTCAAAATGTGTGTGAGTTAAAAATGCCTAAATATGATAGTAACTTATAAACACATACGTTTATAAGTTACTATCAGCTTTAGGCATGAAGTAGAAAGATGATATAGGATCCAGCAGTTACCTAATAGAAATGTATTTTAAAAAAATCTTTATTTTCTAACCGAAATTAAAAAATATGAAACTACGATTCTATTTAAGATGCTTAAAATAAAATAAGCATGTGTCTGTGTGTGTCTGCATGCTTAGTATTCAATTGGGAATAAAACGATAAAAGAAAATCCAGCCGCTTCACATTTGCTTAGTAAAATGGATTAATACCAATAAAGAAATTAATACTAATTATTTTAACAGAAAAATATGTATAACTACTAAACTAAACTCTAGACAACATAAGATTTCCTCTTATTTTTTTTTATTTTAAGAGGCAGCCAAAGTGACTCTACTCTGCTTGATGTAAAGCATACATAGAATCCAAGAATTGTGGTCGCCATACTCATTGCAAATGCAGACAACGCAGTATGGTGGCCCACACTATGGCGACCTTGTGAGATGCTTTTAACACCCCGCTTGGGGACGTAAAAGGCATGACAGTCATCGTGACAGTGTAAGGCTTACACAGTTACCACGATAACTGTCACCCCTACATCAATGGGCCTCCGGTCTCTCACTCACCAACGAAACACGACAACACGGATGCTGGCGTTTTAGGTTAGTCTTCTGTCGAGTAGTCTATTGTTTTCAGTGAAGTTCGGGGGCTCTCGTGCAAGTGCGTTCTCTTCCCTTAGGTGGTGAACTCTTTCGTTGAAGTTTTGAAGATCCCACATACTAATTATGAGAGATCAAAGTTTCTAGGTATATAATTATAATATTAAGAAAAGAAAAACATAAAAATATAAATCTCATTTACATCATCAAATCGTCATCATCTAAATATCCGTATACAAACTTTATAAAGTTTAAGAGTTTGTTTAGTTGAGCACACTAATCTCAAGAAATACAAGTTCGAATTGAAAACATCTTTTAACATTTGATAATTCAATTATAGAGAAGTAGTATTATATATTAGCTATTACTATACAACATTAATCTACGATCAATAGGAGTCGGATATCAATATAAAATTTTGTAATATTGAGTTTTATTTCTTTTGAAAATTTGAAAACAAACGAAGTTGCGCGTATCAGCTAGTATTTAATAATTCACTTAAGTTAGGAATTCATAAAATAACTTGAACCGGATATGAAACTTGTTCCACTGGGCCCCTGATCTGTACTACGTAAAACACTTAAGGGTCACCTTGACATCGGGTTCATTGTCAAAGTCTTCATTTGGCCATTTGCCTTATTATGGCGAGCCTAATATAAAATGTGAACGCGTCTTGATTGGTTCCTTCTAAGGCCAGTTGTTATCATAGCTAGCTTTAAATAGACCAGTGCTGGACATAGACCAGTGCTGGACTATCTTCTTAAAAAGTCGACTTTGGTGTATTGCACCACGCTGACCAGACAGGTTCGTTTAGAGTTTGTATCAAATACCGCCCTAAGTGTGGCCGCAGGTGGACGTGACGGGTTTTTCACTGTATCCGCTACAGTAGCCAGCCGCAAGGAGGTGATGTACGCGTATGCCGTACGTCGCCTACATAGAGAGTTTTACCCGAAAATAAAGCTCGCGCAACCGTGAAGGCGCTTGGAGGGGCGAATGTCGTAATAACAGCTATTCCCTGTTCTGTGTGGTTTTAGTCGGTCCAACATACCACCACGTCGTAAGCCCCGTTGGG
Source organism: Hypercompe scribonia (assembly GCA_949316085.1). Lineage (NCBI taxonomy): Eukaryota > Metazoa > Arthropoda > Insecta > Lepidoptera > Erebidae > Hypercompe > Hypercompe scribonia. Next base: position 3,793,099 of record OX438986.1, on the reverse strand, counting down.
TAACGGCCCGAGGGGATTTCTAAACGTTAAAAAAAAGGATTTGTATCAAATTTTCCTTCGCTTCTGAGATGTTGTCCTGCAAAATTTGCTACCTTAGTCGCCTCTTATAATACCCATGAGACTTTGTATTCTCAAACCGTCACCACACGGAATTTTTTTAATCATATGCAATTATGCAAATGTACAGACATTTATCACATCAATAAGTAAGTGTTGCAGTTTATTTAATTGCCAGCTGTTGACCTCGGTTAAACAAATACGATGATAAATTGTAGAAATAAATAAATCTGATTTAACACTTTTTGCACTCAAAGAATTAAAAGCGCAATTGTACATACTAATAGATACTTCTAATTTATACATATAATAAAATTATAAGAGGTCGATGTCTGTATACAGGTGGCCAGGAATTAGTTAGCATTTGAAAAAACGTAAAAAAAATCATTTAATATATTATAAGCATTGTTTATTTACAAGAAAGCTACGACGTTTGCGCGTCGATAAGTCTGGATTACGTCGAACAGAAAAGGAAACTTGCACGTTCCTTCGATCCGAGAAGTTCGTGAGTCTCCAGTTTGCTTCACATTGAGTGTAGATCCCGTCTCTTCGAATTTCTTCTCCAATTTCTTTATTAAAGTAACACTCGGACTCTGATGTAAGTCGTGTAAATCGTGAGGCGGAAGTGCTCGCCGAAGTTTATCGGCGAACGGCAGACTTCCGGGTGGGTAGCGGCATCCGGCCCCCGCCCGAACAGATACGCGAGTGGCGAGAGGCCGCTCGTCGAGCCACGATGGCTCGTTGGTCGTCCCGGCTGGAGGCACCACGTGCTGGCTTTGCCGCCGTGGAGGCTCTCCAGCCGGTCATAGCTGAGTGGGCGGGGCGACAGCACGGGACTCTTTCCTTCCGACTGACGCAGATCCTTTCCGGGCACGGTTGCTTCGGGAAGTATCTGCACTCGGTTGCCAGGAGGGAATTGAGTCCCGCCTGTCACCACTGCGACTGCAGTGAGGACTTGGCTCAGCACACGCTGGCGATTTGTTCCGCCTGGGCGGCGCAGCGTGGTGTCCTCACTGCAGTTATTGGAGAAGATCTTTCGCTACCGGCCGTCATACGCTCCATGGTCGGTAGCGACAGTTGTTTTACCGCGGTCGCAACCTTCTGTGAAGACGTAATTTCGCGGAAGGAGGCGGCGGAGAGTGTCCGGGAGGACGATATCCACTCGGACCTAATTCGCCGCCGGCGAGCCGGGCGGCGGAGGCGCGCATACCAGCGCCTCATGCCGCCTTGAGTGTGGCCGCGGGTGGACGGGACGGGTTTTCCCCTCCATCCGCTATAGTGGCCAGCCGCGAGGAGGCGACGTCCACGTGTGCCGTACGTCGCCTAACTGGAGAGGTTTTCCGCAGAAGGTGCCCGCTTGAGCGGGCAGGCGCTAGGAGGGATCTGGATGTCGTAATAACAGCTGTGCCTGGATCCCTCCTATGTCAGGCGCAGAGTGGCACACCGTGTGGTTTTAGTCGGTCCGATTCCGACACACCACCTCGCCGTAAACCCCGGTGGGGTGACGGCCCGAAGGGGTTTCCACACGTTAAAAAAAAAAAAAAAAAAAAATGTCGTGTAAATCGTATTCAACGCGAAATAAGCATTTCACAATAGTAAGCGAACTGTTGTTTAAATAAAACTGTTTCACGTGTTGTAAGCGCGCTGCGTTCTCGTGAAGTGATCCATTGCGACAAAATTGCCGAGATATGAGCTAGTGGTCAGACCCTTCCCAGCGCCGTTTGTGCGGAATGTTAGATTCAAATATTACCGAATTTTTGGTCACCCTATATTAAAGACTTGCTGACCTGCACAACCTTGTCTGCGTCTCATATTACCTGTAGCATGATGCTATTAAGCATAGATAAATTTGTTTACCTTAATAAAAGTCATAGCATAAAAACCCTAAAAAATTTACATATGCTGTCGCAGAATTTTTTAGAACTGTTAACGAAACTTTGCAAAACTTGAACCGTTTACACAGCCCACGCAATGAATGCTCTCAGGAGCAATAAATTCTTCCCGTTTTCACCCGATCACCTATATATCCGATTTGAGCTCTCCCGGTCCCAGGATCCCAGTAGGGGTCACACGGCGCGGCACTCTTCTCACTTTCCGCGGTGGGTTGTAGCCAAATTAAATAGGGACCTACTAGAGGAGGCGGTCCTCGTTCACTCTTGGCTGTCTCTGCAGACCCCGACCGAGGAGGTTGACATGGGGGCTGGTCGCGATGTCATTGCGCAGATCTGTGATGCGGCCATGCCCCGCATCTGAGGTTGCCGACCTCCACGAAAGGAGGCTTACTGGTGGCCCCAGGAGCTGGTGGACCTCCGCGTGGCCTATACTCGTGCTCGGAGGTCCTACACCTGTAGTCGGTGGCGACACCGCGAAGAAGGTGGGGAGGACCAGCTTCATGAGGAGTACCGAGAGGTGCGAAAAACTGAAGCTGACCATCTGCCGCGCCAAAGAAATTAAGAGAAAAGAGATGCTGGAGGGTCTCAATCGTGACCCCTGGTGTCGCCCTTATCGTGCGAAGTGCTCGTCGAAGAGCCAACTGCCGTCGAGGATCAGGTCCAGATACTTCATCTGGGCCTGAACTGGTACGAGGACCGAATTGACTACGACGGAGGCGCTAGAGGGTGGACCATGATGGGGCCTTGGGAACACAAGGGCCTCCGTCTTGTCCAGGGCTACCCGCAAACCCAGCGCCTCAATGCGCCCGACCACCAGAGAGACACCCGTGGTGGCAGGCGCACCACCTCTGCAAAGTTCATCTCCCGGGCCGTGAGCAATATGTCATCTGGGTAACAATTTACGCCCAGCCCGGGGGGAAAACGACCTCGAAGGGCCCAGTCGTATACCATGTTCCACAGGAGTGGTCCAAGGACAGACCCCTGTGGAACACATGAGCATGGACATGAGCCGCCGCCTCAGAACACCGTCTCGGTCCTCGTACATGACGGTACGCTCCTCAAGATAGTCTGCCACAAGCCGCCTCAGGTACTTTGGCACCCCATGGTAGTGGAGTGTAAATGGGTTGGCGATGTCCTGCGACACCGTTAACAGCACGCCGCCACAGCTCACCGCCTCTTCGGTCAAGGCTCAAAGCTGTTGCATACGCTAACCATTAGATCAAAAAGTGCTTATAATAGTTACTTCCCATAAAATAAGCTGTTAGTGCATTTGTCGCTTACACCGTAAAAGAAATAACTACAGCATACTTTTGTTTTATGTGAACTACATTTTCAACTTACCAAACCCAATTTCAGTACTACTTCTCTGATCATACACTTTTTTTTTAAATTCCACTTAGCCAATTTTATGACACATTAACTTTGAAGGATCTTTATTTGTGGTTATGCGGTTAAGGTACATGTGGGCTTTTAGTACATCGCGGTTTACTCCATCAGAGATAAAGGCGTAAGTGTAAATTAAAAAAGCAAGCAACATATTTAAACTTTCTAACTGCTAAAATAATTACTATGTACACTTCAAAAGCTCAAAAAAATCTGCACCTGTTGAGCACAAATTTTGGCACGAGTCAACGCTTCAAAGGTGTACATTGTGAGTCAATGTATGTTAACTTTCGTGGGTCACATGATAAATAAAGGCATTCTCGACCAAGTGACTCACGATATCTCGTCATTGAGCATTTTTGAGAGTATCTGATAAAAATAGTGGATCTCTTAAAAATTGTTGTGCTTTTATTGACGGTGCCATCATTAATTACTAAGCCAGCTTGTAAATGTAAATGAGCCTATACAAATATTTACATAACGACAGATTATTAGAGAAATTCCATGAATACTCGGCAAATACTTGATATTCGACTTTTCGAACATATTTTTTACTATTCGTTATTCGATCGAATACTGCAAACTATTCGGCCGAATACTGAATGAAGATGATACTCACAAAGAATTTTAAAGATTTTATAAGCGCTCTCGTACTCGTTTAACGTAGTTTTGCCTTACAGATTATTTTTAGTGAATATTCTGGTGAACAATGTGAATGAAAGTAAAAATGTTAATATCGCTTATTAAATGTGGAGGGACGTGTATCATGTGTCCTTCCGACATAAAGGGAGGATCCTCCGACCAGGCGAGGTGATCATGCGTTGCATATATATGTCAATTGCCACGTGAATCTTTGTTTCGCGATACAGGAGAGTAGTTGCTTAGTAGTTCATCATACTATGTAGTTCAACGTATCTTCGCTAGATGGCGCTGTTGTATATTTTTGTTTGTGTTGTAATGTGGAAATCGCCACATTAAAAATAGACATTTCTTTTTAGAAGTATGATTTTTTTTATTTTTGCTCTTTGATTTTGAGAACCTGCCAAAGTGAGTACTCTGCCTGATGGAAAATATAAATAGTATCCATGAGTTAAGGTTATCATACTCATTGTGAATGCAGATAATACAGGCTGGTGACCCGGCAGCCGAGTAAGATGATTTTTCACGCCTCGCTGATGCACGTAAAAAGCATGACAGTCATCGTAATTGTGTAAGGCTCAAACGCTTACCACGATAACTGTCATCCCTGCATCAATAGGTCTCCGGTTTCACACTCAAAAACGAAACACGACGAATAAAACATAAACGATTGCATAAAAAATGCTTACGACTTATTCTCAAACCTACCTAAATCGATATCGTTGCGATACGAACATCTTTGGCAATATTTAAAAGTATTTGGATCCCTGAAGGAGTCCGATAATAGTCTTTCTACAAAACTTCAATTTCACCGAATGTTTAGGGTTGAGAAGTTCTGAAAGTAGTCACTTTACGTAAAAAATCGAAGTTTGCTCGTATCGTAGAAGATATAAAGGCAACTCTAGGTAAAAAAGCTTGTAGAAAAAAAGAAGATTTATAAACATTGTATCCAATTATGATAATTGTTCTTTTTCCTTATGTTCTTATGCCTGCTAACGTGTGAGGAAAATGACAAGTAAATCTTGAAAAAAAAATATACAAATAAAGTGTGTTGTAAAGCCTACGCGATCCAATTACAAATGAAACAAAAGCACTCATAGCGCGTCCCCTTCACGCCTTGCTGATCCAGGGTTAAATCTGCCATCTGCGAAAAGTACATTGTCGCCTAATGTTCGACTCGTTGATATTTATCATTTGGCCAATCCACTATTCGTTTCATCTCTAGTTTGTTAGTATTTTCCATCACTGAACCATCCAAAGAAATACAAATTTGATGTCCCTATCTATCAGTCTAGCGATGAGTGACTAATTGCTAAGCCGGAAGTCTTAGGTTTCGAGTCGATTGCCACAGGATAAACAATTTTCATGGAAGCTCGATCATTAGTTCTGTGTCTGGGTGTAATTTATGTATAATATATATGTACTTAGTAATATACATATATGTTTATCGGAAGCCTTGACACGGCCTTCAAACCTTCAAGGAAAAACGTACTTTTTTCTCAAAGATCTGCAATGCCTTTGTGACTGTTAAGTTGCAGGCTATCATGGGCGACGGCAGACACTTACCACCGGAACTACTTTCCAGAACTATAATAAAAAAAAACGATTATAACACATGTAATTTGACGTCAAATCCGTCATTTTGTTTTTGTACAATTTCCACATTATGTATAATGTTAGTTTTACACACAATTTAAACAAATCTAACGAAGCCAAAAACCAAGTGTGTGTAAAAGAAATATACATACACAAACTAACAAAACAGAACTTTCACGGCGCAATCTGGTAAAAAGACAGAGACAGAAAACAGCAGTCAGTAAAGGCAGTAATCAGTAGTAGATATAGGTACAATACTTTAGTCTAATTTAGTATGAACGTGAGAATATTTTATCTAATAAGAAAATCAATATATGTATTTAATCAATATGACATTGACATAGTAATAACAGTCCAAGAGTTAAAGTTACTTTAACGATGTTTTTTTAAACTATTATGATAAAAGCATTTGTCTTTAACTCACCAGAAGGTTATAAAAGAGAAGAGAGAAATCTAACAGATCTAGAGAGAAAAAAAAATATAATCACAAATGTCATCACCTCCATTCATCCCGTGGGTGTTGTAAGAGGTCAACTGAGTGACCCATCATCTGTATGCCGATGACCTACAGCTCTACTCACAGGGTAAAGTGGAAGATATTTCGATAGCAATACATGTTCAATCACGACTTAGAAACAATTCATGCAAGGTCTCAAATGTTTGGTTTATCAGTAAAGCTCACAAAATGTCAAGTTATCGTAGTGGGAATTTGCCGATCTATGAGCAGAATAGACACTAAGACTCTTCGGGCTATTACTTTTAACGAAACTATCAAACCTGTGAGTGGATCGGTGAAAGGTCTATGTTTACACCTCGATTGCACACTGAACTGGCGTGAACAAGTCGCAAATCAGTGCCAGAGGGTTACTGGGACACTTCGGGCTCTAAATCGTCAGAGAAATTTCCTGCCCGTAAAAACCAAGACTATGCTTGTGCAAACTCTTATATTCCCCTTAATCGACTATGTTGATGTGTGCTGTTACGACCTGAATGCAGATCTTCTCGATAAATTAGACCATCTTCTTAATAACTGCATTCGATTTGATTATAATCTCTGTAGATATGATCATGTGTCCTCTTTCCGTTCGCAGCGCAATTGGCTACCAATTCGTCTATACCGTAAATTACACACACTCACTGTCCTAAACTCTATACTTAATAACCCATTTTCGCCAACATACTCGTATTTAACCTGCTACTTCCAACTCTTATGTAGTAATCACGACAGAAAACTTCGGTCCTCAAACAATCTTCTCCTTCGTTGTCCCTCTCATACGTTTGAGTTTCTTGGCTCATCTTTCTTTGTGCAGTCCGTTCTTCTTTGGAATGAGCTTCCTCTCGAAGTCAGGACGGCTCCCAACACCTTTTCATTTTAAAAAAAAAGTGAAACAGTATCTACTGGAACAGCTGGCAGAATCAACCAATACATGATTATCGTCTTATACTTGTTATGGTATATATTTGTGTATGTATGTCTTTATGTAGATTTATATTAACTTAAGTATATATATGTATTCATGTGTAATTTGTACAAGTTTTAGTTTATGATAAGTTTGTATATGTGTACTTCATTTATTCCAAATCAACATCACTTGAAACGCACCTATTTCCTATTTTCTCTGCATCACCCAAAGGTTGACTGGTAGGGAATGTCTTAGGTATTAATGCCGCCTATGTACATGAAGTGCATGATGTATAAATAGATAAATAAACAAATGAACTTAGGAAGGAAACTACACAGGATAACAATACTGCAATAAGAAGAAAAACTTTATACAAACCATATACCAACGCGTCAGGTTAGTGTGATATAGTAGAGCAAAACCTCCTTTCTAACAGCGGACTATTAGACTGTTGATGAAACGCTAAAATATTATAGGATGAGTGGTTGAATGTTTGTTACTTACTCAATAACACCAGAACAGATAAACAGGTCTGGATGAAATTTAGTAGAGACATTAGGCTTCGTCTGTTTCACTGAAAAGCAATGAATTTTCCTTGTTTCAAAATATTTTTCATTACTGCTTGACTATATTTAATCGATGTTTTTTTAAAAAAGACAAATCTGCACTAAGAATAAATCCTGTGTCTCAGGTACTTTAATCAACAACCTTTTACAGTCCACTGCTGGACTTAGGCCTCTTCTTACCAAGGAGGTTTTGGCCGACTATACCACGCTGGCCAGACAAGTTGGAATAGGGTTTGTTTCAAGTTTTCCTTCTCTTTGTAATGATGTTGTCTTGCATACTTTGTTCCCTTAGTCACCTTTTACGACACCCACGTGATGATAACACAATGTATTCTTAATCCGTCACCACACGGACAAATATACAAGAAACGGATAAAAAGAACATCCAGGCTCAGAATAACAATTTGTAGAACACACAAAGTATTGCGCCATGCGAGATTTGAACCCACAACTCTTAGCGCAGTAAAGAGGGGCGTGGCGACCGCTTAAGCCACTAGGCCATCCGTGCAGTCAAATATGATATTATACAGCTTATAACCTTTATCGATAAGATTATCGAACACAAAACGATTTTTTTATTCGAGCAGTCCTTGAGATTATCCCAAACATAGAAACTCACAGATTTTACCTCTTCACTACATTACTATAGATGTGTAGGCTACTTTTTATCAAACTAATGGACTGTATAACCATAAATGCACCAAATGTGCATGATGTTTAAATAAATAAATTTATCAGTGTTAACACGAGTGTAACTGGAGGAAAGAACACAGTTGTTAATTGATTAAAAAATTGGGACATGCAAAAACACTGAATAAATCTTTAACTCTTAAGCCCTTTTTGCGGTACAAACAAGTTTTTCTCTCATGCAATGCCATAAATTGAGTAACTACGCAGCCAGATGTTACCACATAAATTCTTAAGTATAACATGACGTAAATTATTTAATTGCTATATTAATATTTCTTTTATGAAAACATGATTTGAATAAGCACGTATGAGATTGTTTAACCTGTAAGCCAATATATCTGTCGAGTGACGTGCATTTGTTGCTTTATGCCATCCCTACATGAATATTCAACCATAAACGAACAACCTTTCGTAAGAGGTGGTTGACTTTAAGAGAACAAATTGATGTGTAAATAATTGTTATACGTGCGTCACTAATTATTTTATGGTCTACCTTTATCTGACTTCGCACTCTTTGAATGGTTCTATGTTTATCTAGTCGTGATGAAGTTTTATATCAGTGTTACGGTGTTAAGGTAAGTTTTCCTTTAATTTTATGTTAATTTTAAACTATAATCGTTACTCAAGTGTTTAAATTTCACGGTTATATTCATGGCTTTTGTCAAGGGACTAACGTAATCAGAGGTAACCTATAGTTGGCTAAATAAAGCAAGAAAATGAAATAGAAAATCTAAAAATTTAAGTAAAATTATAGATAGTCTGAAGATCATCTTCATGTCCATTGCTGAACATAAATTTCTCTTTAACAAGATTTTGGCCTGCTATAGCACGCTGGCCAGACGGGATTAGGGTTTGTTTCAAGTTTTCCTTTTCTTCACAGTGTTGTTCTGTATAGTTTGTTGTTTTAATTGCCTCTTACAACATCCATGGAAAGAATAAAAGTGATGACCCTCAGTATTCTTAATCTAGAGGATAAAAGAAATTAATAGAAATATAGCATTTTTCAATTTTATAATTACGAACTTTCGTACAACCGTTCGTGCACCATTTATTTAAATCCTTTAGAGTAAAACTTACTTAAATATCAAGTACTTATTATATTAACTTGATATTTATATCAAGTTAATGACTTCAGCGGATTAGGTTCTGATTTGATAAATCTCTCAGGCACGCAGTTTGAGTAAGTAATAAAAAAAACAAATATACATATATAAATATATATATATATATATTTATATATACAAATATGTATATATAAATATATATATATATATATATTTATATATACATATTTGTTTTTTTTAAAAAAAAGAGATAACACCCTCATTACAAATAAATCGTGTCGCTGGGGACTTTACAAACATACAAGAAACAGAAACAAAAAACACCCATACTCAGAATAACAATTTGTGGATCACATAAAGTGTTGTCCCATGTGGGGTTTGAACCGACAACACAACACTCAGCGTAGGAGAGAGCGGCGTGGCGACTGTTTAAACGACTAGGTCAATCGTGCAGTCATACACATATATGTTAAGTAATTAGATTTACTATTTCATGAATGATAATACATGACAAAATACATTTTATCTGTTGATAATTCGTTCTTACACATTAATGAGACTACACGAATAAACACTATAACGAAAACAGTAGACTACCAACGAAAAATACAATTTAAATTGTATTTACGTGATAAAATTTTTTTGCACCTACTTTACAAGATTTCTTGTGGCAGAACAGAGGCGGTAAATACATTTAAACGCCAACTCAAAATGATGATGTCATTCAAAGTAAATTCTTGCAATTTTTCAAAGTTACCTTCGTCGTGTTTGATGATGAATGTATAATAAACGTGAGGTTATTCTGGGTACATTTGTTTTTTTGTCATTAAAACGGATGTATTTCACAGCTTCTCAGTAAAATATGTAATACAGATGTTGGGTCAGTTTTTACAATTACGTTCTGACGCAGTGTCGCGATCTCTGGGTAACATTTCAAAAATGTTTATATTATTTGTCTATTGCCAATTACTTAACTCTATTTTCAGTAGTATTTTACTCGATATTTAAATTTTGTGTCCAAAATAATATCCCACTCCTTGGACCCTTTGTGGTAACCTGATCGTACCCGGGGATTCTTCGCATCCCGTGCCCCACCCTTTCCTAGTCCGCCATAGTAGCTAAGAGCGACAGTGCCGCCGGGAACTAAGGGCCATTGCCAAAATGCGCTTGCCGTCAGGGAAGTATTAGGCAAAAATGAGGTGGCAGTATGAAACCGGCATCGGCACTTACTCGTTGTCGCTCACAATGAGCCTTATGAGATGGCTCCAAGTCACCTAAAGAGCAATGAAAAAGTCAACGCTAAGAGTTTCTCTGCTGGATCGAATCAGCAATTAGCAGATGTGCAGACGAATCAGTCACCGACATTATCCAGAAAATATCCAAACTTAAGTTTCAGTGGGTGGGGTCAACAATTGCCGGAGTGGTGACCACGTACTGAAAGTCGGAACATGGATAGGTGCGTACAAGGTGGTGTAACGACCTCGTCAAGGTCGCAGAAGCACTTTGGTTGCGGACAGCACAAGACCGATTGTTGTGTAGAACTTTGGCCTATGCTCAGTAGGGACCTAGGAACACACTGAGTAATGACACTCGGAAAGCCCAGGAACAATTAAACTGACCTAGAACCCAAAATAAAGTTAACCAAAAGTAAATAGGAGGAGTTGTAAATATAATAAAACTAATTTCATCCTTATCAAAGTAAAAGCTTATGTAATTTTTGTTTAAACCACGTAGACTAACAGTCTCCTTAAGAAAACTTTTTCTAAACAAAACTTAGGAATATTCGCAATGAATTTACTTAAAAATAGTCATGGAAAGGTTACTACTTAGGTAAGGGACAATGACAGAAGAGGACAACAATATTACCAGTGTAAACAGTTCAAAAGTATCTTACATAATTTCTAAATATAAAATGTTACCAGATATAGAATGTAATATATTATTTCAACATCTGTTGCTTGGCGATGGATAAGGCTATTTTTCTTCGTCTCGATATTAAAATCTTATCACCATCATCAGCTCGTTGCGATCCAATGCTGGACATAGACCTCTCCCAAAGCACACGACAAAGTTTGGTCAGTTATTTTCTGAATTCAGTTTTTTTTCTATATTAAGAGCCTGCCAAAGTGATTCTACTCTGCCTGATGGAAAGCATGAATAGAATCCAAGAGTTGCACTCACAATACTCATTGCAACACACTATGGTGGCTTTGTGAGATGCTTTTTCACACCCCGCTTGGGGACGTAAAAGACATGGCAGTCATTGTGATAGTGTAAGGCTTACACAGTTACCACTATAACTGTCACCTCTGCGTCAATGGGCCTCTGTTCTCACACTCACCAACGAAACACGACAACACGGATGCTGTCGCTTTAGGTTAGTCTTCTGTGGGAGGGTAGTAATACCCCGATCGAGCCAGCCCGCTCGTGCTAAAATTAGCGTGGCTCTACTACCTAGAAAAGGTCTTCGGTTACAGTTTTACTAAACTATATTTTATTTTAATTTGACGTGTGTCGGTCTCTGCCATCATAACTCTTAATCACACAGAAAAACATCAGTTCGTAATTGTGAGATTATTAGCTCTGTTTCTGAATTCTAATTGTTTATAGCCCTCATTCATACGTGTTTATTTTTGTATGTACATATTTGATAACTCTATTGCAATTTGAAGGGGTATAGTGTTGTGTGTATCTAAAGATTAGATGCTGAGCAAATTTCTCATCAAGTCAATATCGCAGAAAAGTGCGTATAATTATGAGATAGTTAAATATGTACTGAAGCCTTAATCTGTACAATATTGTTATCTATCGTTATTATACTCGTACTATATTATTATTTAATATCTTTTTTGCTCGCGGCTTCAGTCATGTGGAATTTGATCTGCCTCATTAAGTTTCGCAACAGATCATTTTGAATATTTTTTTTTAACATACAAACACTTAAAAACAATGGTTAGGCACCGTACGGTAAGATAACTGTCAGAGGCCATATTTATTTTTCCTTGTTAGAAATTAATTATTGAAATATTTAATGCCGACGGGCGATTCTTTTCCGACGGTCACTCTCCGGTGTTCGTACGGCTAACCCGTGTCGTTCGCTCTCACGCCTACCTGTCAGAAATGTACCTTAGAAATATAGGGTAGTTGCGCCGATTTCGCCACCACTTGACAGACTGAAATTTTTTAAGCCAAGATATTAATCTTTCTAGAAGGCTTATGATTGAAAAACATTTTTTTATGTGTTTTTAAGTAGTTTTCAAATAACATTCACATAGTTTGAAACAAATGATTTGTCCTAGCACTGAAAACAAATTTATCAATATTTGTGGCGACTTATTGGTGAGTGGTTTATTGGTTATTAAAAAAAAAAATAGTACTGTGTGGCGTAAACTGCAAAAAGATATACAATTGATTGACTGCAGGGTTGGCCCAGTGGTTTAAGCCGTCTTGTCCCTAGGGGCACCCGTAAACCCAGCACCTCAATACGTCCGACCACCAAAGAGACCTCCGTGGTGGCCAGGCGCGCCACCTCCTGAAACTTCGCTCCCCAGGACGTGATCAATATATCATCGGCGTAACAAATTACGCCCAGCCTGGGGCCCTTCGAGGTCGACTTCTCCCTCTCTTAACGCGCGGAGTTGGACGATGTTAGACGAATACACAATAGCGTAGAGAGGCACTTCGGCTTACTTCGTCAAACTTAACCTCGCCTCGGGCGACTGCCTAGAGTATTTCACCGAGGAACTTCGTCGAACTTCGCAAGTAGTGTAGAGGAGGCATTAAAAAAAATTCTTACTTTGGCACAAGCATACGTACTTCAATCAATTTTGATAGTGCGTCGTGGCGTCATATAAACGGTGTTATTACGGTGTTAAGGTAAATGTCATGACTTTTCACTAAGTTACTGAGTTTTGAATTCGTTTAATTCTAGGAGGCACTCAAAGTCGGGGAAATAGTTGAGTCTCTTACAAGTGGTGATAGTCACTTATTTCTTACCATCAAGTGTACTTTTTTGAAGTTTCATTTCTTTTTTCGCATTAGGGAAAAACGATAAGAGTAAATTTTTACGATGCGCATGTACACCATCAATAAAAACGGACACCGTCACGAAAAACTGACACCATAAAGTTAACTAGTCAACAGTTTAGTTTTGAAGTTATTCTTTTTATGACGCGAAAGTTGTAATATTTAACTAGATAATGCGTTGTATTAAAATTTTCCCCAAATGTATGAAACGTCTTTTATCTATTATTAGAGTCGTTTTCTCTACAAACATAGGGTAGCGTGAAGTACAAACATTTTTATCTCGTTATGCCGAAGAAAGAACTTTTTTGGTGTGCATTTAAATACACACACTTTTTTTTAATTTTTCAGTGTTTTGATATGCGGCTACTGCGCTATGGAGTATAAATTTCCAGAAGGGTTCAAGTTTGGAGTGGCTTCGTCTGCGTACCAAGTGGAGGGTGAAACGAAAGGCAGTGGTGAGAAGATAGATATTAACACATACCAGTGTGTTATAGGTGACGGATTAAGAACACTGAGTGTCAGCACCTCTATTTATCTGGTGAATATCGTAAGAGCCGACTAAGGAAGACAATTACTACAACGAGAATGAAAAATTGAAACAAATCGTATACCAACACGTTTGGCCCGCGTGGTATTATAGGCCAAAACTTAAAGAGTTGCCTGTGTCCAGCAGTTATTAAACATATATACTCGTAAGTATATAATTCATAAAGCTTTTAGTAGATATTGGACGCTCCGTACTTACATATGTTTAGTGCTAACGACAGTCCCAACCTTTTTAGTGCCGTAGTAATCTTGAGTCACGATCTACCAAGTATCAAAACAAAAAACTACTTTATCTCATAGAGAGTTGACTCGAATGAGAATAATCGGTTAAAATGTTATTGAAATTAATATCCTTATAAACTACATTATATATACTTTATTGCTGTATAAACATGGAGTCTTTATTAATTTGTCTTTATCTGGGGATCTGTACGAGTCTTAATCAGTATCTAGATTGAATGTTTTATGTTGCACTCATACTACGATTATACGGTATTTTCGTGATTTAAGAACTGTTTTCATCAACTCTTTCTTTAATTTGAATGATTAAACTGAGAATTGGTTCCACTTCGAAGGTAGACAATTATTTGCATTGAGTGAGAAACGATCCATTGATCGCCAGAATATTTTGTTATTTTTGTTTTATTATAAAGTAACACTTGAATATACTAATTATTTAAGGTTATCTAGTTTTACAGTCAATTTGGAAACGATAATGTAGATACTAATTTGCGTTACAAAACAAATTTAACGGATGTTTTCATGGTTCGTTAATATGTTTTGGGTGTTTTTGTTTATGACCTGCTGGTTACAATGCTCTTCGAACGATCTTCAGATACAGTAAGGCAAAGCTGTAATGACTAATATCCAAAATAAATAAACTAGTAAAAACATTCTCGGACTGATTACTTTACATAAATAATACAAGTACCCCTTTAAACTTTTCCGTTTGGTGATGGATTAAGGATACATATTGTCACCACCATTCTGCCCATGGGTGTCTTAGGAGGTGACTTAGGTAGCAAACTACGTATGACGACATCATTCCAAGAGAAGGCAAACTTAACACAAATCCTATATCAATATGTCTGGTCAGGTTGGTATAGTAGGCCAAAACCTCGTTTCTAAAGAGAGGCCTATATTCAGCAGTGGGGTATTAGAGGTTGATGATGACGACCATGAATCTTTGTAAGTAATTTCAGAAAATGAGAACATTCTTAATTCGGTTGTATTTCTTTTATTTTTTGTTCCTTCAGCACTCCTTCTACTTCCACACTCATTTATGAACTGTTTTCGAAACATTTTTTTTTTGGAAGGGTATACTTGCCGCTTGGTCTGATTAAAATTTGAATGCTTGGTATATAAGACTGCAAAATTAAAAAAAAATTAAGTTCACAGTATTTTTGGAATATGTATGTAGGGAATGTATGTTTTGGAATAAGTATTAATATACTTTTAAAACTTAAATTATATATTATATGTCTCGTAGTTATCGTTTGTAATAAAGAGTACTTATCTATCTATGATCGATGTACCTTTAGGAGATTTTTTTTCAAGTTAATTATTATGTGTATATCGCGTGTTGCATAGCATTGAAACATTAAAACGATATTTAAAAGATAGATTTTTAAAATAACAATTAAAATCCTTTCAAATATCTAAAATGACAGCTGATAAATTTAATTATTCTTAATATTCTCCGTTAAGTATCACATGCCTCCCGGTATTTTCCATGTTATTTGCACAGTTAAACGAAACGATAAGGTCATTGTCATAACCTCCTTTCTAAGGAGAGACCTTTGTCCGGCTGTGGACTAAAGGTTATTTTTTTTTTAATACCACGACGGTGGCAAACAAGCATACGGCCCGCCTGATGGTAAGCGGCTACTGCAGCCTATGGACGCCTGCGACACCAGAGGCATCACGTGCGCGTTGCCGACCCTTCAAAAACCTATTTACCCCCTTCTTGAAGAACCCCATGCTGTAGTTCCCAGGGAAAACCGTGGCAGGGAGCTCTTTCCATAACGGGATTGTTCGCGGGAGAAAATTTCTCTGAAACCGCACTGTGCGCGACCATTTAGGTTCCAATGTATGTGGATGAGCTCCATGACGATGGCGAGCGGTGCGATGGTAGAATGTGGCTGTGGGCATCATATCAAACAATTCTTCAGAACACAACCCATTGTAGAGACGGTAAAGCACACACAGGGAGGGAAAGTCTCTCCTAAGACTTAGTGGCTCGATACCGTCTGTGAGATCAGGATCGTCGACTATTCTCACAGCACGTCTCTGGACTGAATCGAAAGGCTCAAGCTGGTACTTCGGTGCTCCCGCCCAGAGATGACAGCAATACTCCATGTGAGGCCGAACTTGTGCTTTGTACACCGGCCTTTGTGCCGGTGTGAAATATCGCTTCGTTCTATTCAGAACACCAAGCTTTTTTGAGTCCGAAATTGGACGTCACTGGAGATATCGACACCGACTCTGTGAGATGGTAAGGGGTGTATTCTGGATTGTGGGACTACAGTGAACGGGGTTTTTTTAGCAGTAAACGCACAAACTTGGGTCTTAGAGGGGTTAAATTGGACCAGGTTATCCCGACCCCAATCGGAGACTCTGTGTAAAGTGCTCTCGATTTGAGACACAAGTTGTTCGCGACTTTCTACTACAGCGGTACGAGGGATGTTAGCCCGGCCCGTGTAATATGCATTTCCAGTACTGTCATCCGCATAACAATGAATGCTATCTATGGTCAACATATCATTGATATGCAGCAAGAATAGCGTTGGAGATAGCACGGAGCCTTGCGGGACCCCAGCGTTTATGTCCATGCTTTCGGAGCAGCTACCGTCGACGACGGCTTTTATGCGTCTGCTGGACAAAAAGCTAGCCACCCATTTGCACAAACCCTCGGGCAGGCCGTAGGACGGTAACTTCGATAGAAGGCCCATGTGCCAGACCCGATCGAACGCCTTTGCTATATCCAGGCCAACTGCCAAAGCCTCACCTTGACTCTCAATGGCTGAAGCCCATCGGTGAGTGAGATACACTAGAAGATCACCAGTCGAGCGACCGCGGCGGAAACCGTACTGGCGGTCGCCGATCAAATCGTGCTCTTCCAGGTAACTGGTAACAGGTTATGGATGCGATGATGACACATCGCATTACTAAAAAAGCAAAAAAAAACGAAACTAAAACAGTAGCTCAGAAAGTTACTGAAGTGTGGATAATCTTAATAAAAGCTCAAAAATTTTTTCAATTAGTGCTCTTTGCTGACGTATGATTAAATATATTATTATTTATCAAATTAAGCAGTACTATCATCAATTTTCGTTTTCAGGAGTGTTTCCCCAACATTCTGTACAATGTAACTTTTTACAATCAACCTTTGAGCCTTAGTTCTCTAGATATGATCACCTTGCTTCAGCACTTAAACTTAAAACTGTCTTTCTAAAAAGAGAGATTTTAAAACTGGAAACAAGACTAAACTTATTTTAATAACTTGTATATTCTAGGCTACGATGAAAACGTATAAATATTAATTACATATTTATAGTCTTCTAAAAAAATATTTCTTACAGATATGGGTGAAAACATCTGGGACTATATGCTGCGTTCACGACCAGAAGTGATATCAGACAGGAGCGATGCCAGCGTGGCGTGCGACTCCTATCACCTGTGGCGGAGGGACATCGAGATGATGGAGGAACTGGGCGTCAATATGTACAGGTTAGGTTTAAATTTATAATATTTTATTCTAATATTAAAATTATTGACTACTTTTTTAAAAGAAAAGAAAAGAAAAGAATAAAAAGCTTCACTAACGTTTATAACTATTATATAATCGTAAGTGAAGTTTCTGATATTGAATCATTGTATTCTGATATGGATTTCAATCAGTTTAATAGACTGATCACCTGATGGTTTGTTACTACTGTTTTTCATGGACACATACCTACAACTTAAAAGTTACACAATCTTACAGAAAACCTGCGTTTAATAATATTATTTCTTTTCTTTTCTTTTCTTTTCTATTTCTTTTCTTTTCTTTTCTTTTCTTTTCTATTTCTTTTCTTTTCTTTTCTTGCCTTTTTCTTTCCTATTTCTTTCCATTTTCTTTTCTTTTTCTTTTATTTTTTTTGTTTCTTTGCAACATAAAAATAAAAATCACATTTTTAGGTCTTAACTATGTATATAAAATTACATATTTGAATTAGTGAATATACAGCCTACACCATTTTACACGGATTAACAAAAACAAATTGAGAATAAATAGATCAGATAATTGTTGCAACGCTTAAAAATAAATTCGTATAAGTATGCAACTAGGTTATAATATAATCAAAATAATACAGAATAATCTATTTTATTGACAAACTGAAAATTAGTTTAGTGGCATGACTTTTGAATAGGCTATTAGATAAAGCAAAGGTTAACTGTTTTTGCCTATAATTGGATGACCACAAAACATGTATTTTGTATTTTTGAATTTATATAGGATACTAGCTTCCGCCCGCGACTTAATCCGCGTGGAATAGTTACTTTGGGCTGACGCTTACTTTAATCCACGACTTCGTTTATATAGGTGAGTAAGGGAACAATTCTGTCATACATGATTTATGCGAAACGTTAACCATTTACGCAGTGCAAACAGCGGAAGCTTTCAATAGGAACAGTCTCCCGATTTTGAAACATTCTTCATTGGTGCTCCGTTCCTATTGATCTTAGCATGATGATATATAGCCTTCCTCGATAAATAGGCTATCCAATACAAAAAAAATATTTCAAAACCGACCTGTGTAGTTCCTGAGATTAGCGCGTTCAAACAAACAAAACAAACAAACTCTTCAGTTTTATAATATTAGTATAGATATGTATCATTTGTTGGTAATCCAAAATAAATAAAATAA
Source organism: Hypercompe scribonia (assembly GCA_949316085.1). Lineage (NCBI taxonomy): Eukaryota > Metazoa > Arthropoda > Insecta > Lepidoptera > Erebidae > Hypercompe > Hypercompe scribonia. Next base: position 3,774,327 of record OX438986.1, on the reverse strand, counting down.
AATAAGTATGTCAACGTCGTTGTAATGTTTCTTATACTATACGTTTCTCCAATACATCGAAGAGATTTGCTTTTCACTCAGTAAATGCGATCACCTTCATTCTAGAGTTCATAGTGACTAAAGTTATGTCGCTACCCACACACACTATAAAAAAAACTTGTTTGAGTAGTTAAGCTACAAAAGTCTACAAAACAAACAAAAATACACTTAGAATGAGTCCACTACTGGACTAACTTTTACTCGCCGGATCTAGTCATTGGTGAGTATAATGATGGTGTGCACGCTCCACTGCCCCTTTACACTATATATACTCAGAATATACGTCCGTGTGGTGACTGAGTGTGTGGATTAAGAGTACATAGTGTTACCACCCCTATTCATCCCGCGGATGTCGTAAAAGGCGACTAAGGGAACAAAGTATGCAAGATAACAGCATTACAAAGAAACGGAAACAACAACAACCCGTCTGGCCAGCGTGGTATACTAGGCCAAAACCTCCTTGCTAAGGAGAGGCCTATGTCCAGTAGTGGACTGTAAAGGTTTTTGATGATGATGATGATGATACTTATAATTCAACAGCGCCTCTAGCTAAACTGACATTCTGCGAACGTCAAATTAACGCTACAAAACGTAGTGAATACAATATGTTAGACAATAACACGAGACATTAGAGACGTTAGCGTTTGTAGAAAGAGATTCGACGCGAAATACTTACATGTTGGTTAAGTGAGCAGATTATGTTAAGTTACTAAATCTTTTTTGTCAATGTATATGCATATTTGCAGATTCTCGATATCCTGGACACGTCTTCTCCCCACTGGTTATCCCAACGTTATAAGCGAAGACGGCAAGAGATTTTACAACAACCTGATTGACGGTCTACTGGAGAAAGGCATCGAACCTATTGTTACTTTATACCACTGTGATCTTCCTCAGTCGCTGCAAGACCTTGGTAAGCATACATACATATCGTTTGTTAATAATTTCCTTTAACCATTCCAGGTTTATCATCTGAACCAGCAACACGCTTCGGCAACTTTTTTAGCATGCCTTTATTCACTTCACCTACATGTTTGTTTGTTTGTTTGTAAACATATTTTTGAGTTGCTTTTTATACATTTTTTTTCATTATTTTTGTTTAATCATGTCCGTGTCGCCAATGTAGGCATTGACGTCGGTGCACAGGCAATTAAGAAAGATTAATAAGCCAAAGTGCATGAGAGATACGCAAAGAGTTACCTGCCTCATAAAACGAAAACCTCTGCAATCCCTAATTATTCCTGTAATTGTCTATGGTAATGTGTGTTACTTTGACCCGAATTCAGACCTCCTGGCATGAGGATGGACTTGACCTGGTGCGTGCGCGCAAGCACAACACTGTAATAGTGTCATCTCGCTCACACGCGCTTGGCTCGTGTGACGTAGCAGGCCTACCGGTCGATGGACAATAGATACCTCATAGCTACGTCGGCCGACAGAAAAAATTAAAGACAACTACAAAATATATTTGTATGTTGAGCATCATTTTATTTCGACATATTGTAAATAGTTAAATTGATTTTAATTTTATATATAATACTAGATATTAAGTAGTGTAAATGTTATACATGGAACCAGCTGTTATGGAGAACCTTGGGGGAGGCCTATGTCCAGCAGTGGACGTCTTTTTGTTGAGATGATGATGTTGAAATGTCATACAATTTTAAATAATTTAAAAGCAATACAAATTTATGAAAATATCATCATATGTTTAACAGTCCACTGCTGGATATACATAGGTCAGTCCTTAGGAGGTTTTGGTTTTGGTTCCTCAGCAACGAGGTTTTGGCCTACTATACAACACTGGCCAGGTGAACTGGTATTGTCAAGTTTTCCTTCTCTATGCAATGATGTTTTCTTATTTTGTTCCCTTGGTCACCTCTTACAACACAAATGGGAAGAGTAAGTGTGAGGACACCCTATATTCTTAACCCGTCACAATAACTAGGAATTAGTCACTACAAAACTATATTTACAATTATTTAATGGTAAACAAACTGACTGCCGCTTATTAAAATTTTTATGATCGGCCTTTTGGGTGCATCGACTTCGAATAAGCAACGGAGGGGTTTGGTCTATGGTAATCTCGATTAACTCGAGAAATGCGTGTACTTCGGCACAGTTGGGCCAAGCTGAAGGGGAATGTCACACACCTCATAGAGAACCGGGGTTAATTTATTACTTTTTTTTCGTTTTTTTTATACATATTTGTCCGGATATTGGCACCTAGCCCTCCTCTTTCTGATTCTGGAGTAGTAGATTAAATTGTTTAAAACTGATCTTTGTCATTGTAAAAATGTTTATTCTGAGTTTGCATCGTATTCGATCTCCCAGCTCAGAAGTCAGGGTTTCTAACCACTAGGCCGGGAGACCGGTCACTATGAATATGAAATCCTTGATAATATTATAAATGCAAATGTAAGTTTGTTTGTCACGGTTTCACGCGAAAATTACTCAACTGGTTATCATGAAATTATGTACACATGTTTTTGGAGGTATTAGAAGTAACATAGGATACTTTTTATTAAAAAAATGTAGATATTTATTTAAAATTCTGTGTTACGACACTTAATATGCTAGACCAAATTCTACGCGAGCGAAGCTGCTGGTAAAAGCTAGTATAAAATATTTTACGCTAAATTCATTCGAACGGATAGATTTTTTGTACTACTAATAAAACTTGCCAAATAAAAACAAACGATTTTTAATTTACGAACTAGTTGCACAAAAACTAGAACGTAAAAAAAAGACGGCATATTTAAATCTATCTATTCATATTGAATTATGACCACCGCCCTTGCAGTGTAGGTTTTTATAACTCATGTATGTGTTAATTAAAGACATAAAAGATGTCATAAATTTTATCCGTCGCTTCTATATGTTTGCTATTTATGTGGTGAGTGACGTAAAAATCGACTAAGGAAGCAAACTCAACTGGACACCTGCACTGCCAAGAAAAGAAGACCAGAAACAAAGACTATTAATTGATGATGATGCTACTGCACAAAAGGAAAGAAAGGAGGACCAATGGGGTTTTGGTTTTGGTTTCGATAACCTCATTCATTTAGTAAAAGGCATTAAAAAATATTTTTTTAATAACTGGACACACATCTCACACACGACCGTCTGATCCCAACCTAGGCTGAACCAGACTGCTGATTTTTTTAAAATTATAAATAAGGTACACTTAAACGCAGAACACAAATATGGTCGTGCTCATCACACAATGTTTAACCTGGGTGGAAATCGAATCCACGGCCAATTTAGCAGTCTGGGTCACTAAATACTAGACTTCTAGAGATAGTAGAGCCGCACTGATTTCAGCACGAACGGGTCGGCCCGACCAGGGCAGTACTACCCTCCCACAGAAGATCAATCTAAAGCGACAGCATCTGTGCTGTGTTTCGTTAGCGAGTGCAAGACCGGAGATCCATTAATGTAGGGGTGACAGTAGTCGTTATAAGCGTGCAATACAATGTCACGATGACTGTCATGCCTTTTACGTAACCAAACGAGGCGTGAAAAAGCATCTTACTAGGCCGCCATAGTGTGGGTCACCGTACTACATTGTTTGCGTTCGCAACGAGTATGGTGACCACAACTCATTGGTTCTATTCATGCTTTCCATTAGGCAGCGCAGATTCACTTCGGCAGGCTCCTTAAATAAAAAAAACCAAGGCCAGTTAAGACAAGATTGACTCACAATTTTTTTCTATAAGGTTATCGTATTTCTCTTGTTCCTGCGTTGACGACTTATTTCTGCAGCCTGCCTAATTAATTATTTTTTATTCTTTGCAGGAGGGTGGGCAAATCCCCTAGTAGCTGACTGGTTTACCGATTACGCAAATGTGGTGTTATCTCTCTACGCTGATCGAGTCAAATTATGGTTAACTCTGAATGAACCTTTTGCAATTTGTGACTTCGGTTATATGGAGTTGGCCGCACCATACTTCGATGATATGAAAGTTGGTGGTTACATGTGTACAAAGAATACACTGCTAGCTCACGCAAAGGCTTATATGCTATACGATGAAGTTTATAGGCCAAAGTACAAAGGTAAGTGATTTTTCTCACTTACAATGATAATTAGTCGCCACTAGTCAAAAAGAAAGTCAGTCTGATTAACAACCCTGCTCATAACTACGTCTATAAATACATAATACATTATTGTTTATAAATTCGTCCTAGGCGGAATTCAAACCAACTACCTGTGGATTGCCATTTTAAAGAGAATAATAATAATATGATTAGGATAAGTAATAATCACAATTACCGCATAATAATCCTGTCAAGCTAGTCTCTGAATCATGCAAAGATTGACTAGCAAAAAATAACTTACGATATTAAGCATGTCTCTTACGCAATCTTAAATTGAAACTATTAATATGTGGTACGTATAAGTCTTGTTGCAAATATTAATACAGTATATATTTCATTCCTCTTAAGGGTTCCAATTTTGCAGTCAACATTTATCAAATATGAATCCGAACGTAATACATTTTAGTTCAAATGGTTTCTATAAGTCTTGTTGTTGACAAAACTATTTTTTTATAAATAACTTTCTTTTAAAATCAAAAAGTACCCCCACTTAAGGGTGGAAAATTGAATTCTTCATCCCTTAATTTTTGTCCCTACAGGCAAAACTTAAGTGTATAATTTACCATGATTCATCATGAAATAGGCGCATTGGAACGTGAATACATTTCTAACTGAGCATATAACACTGATGTTTTAAAAGCGTTTGAATCCAAGATACTATATTTTTTCTCATAATCAGATAAATTATGTATTATTAAAAATATCTAAGCGAATAATCCAGGTAGTTAGAGAATTGAGGAGGCCCATTGATGCATGAGTGACAGTTACCGTGGCAAATGTGTGAGCATTACACCGCCACGATGACTCTCATACCTTTTACGTCTCCAAGCAGGGCGTGCATCTCACTAGGCTACTACAGTGTGGGTCACCACATTTTAATGTCTGCATTCGCAATGAGTATGGTGACCACAACTATTGAATTTTATTCATGCCTTCTACCAGGCAGAGTAGTCACTGTGGTAGGTTCTTAAAATAGAAATAGAATTTAGTCATTCTTGCAGGCAAGATATCACTGGCAACACTTTTCTTTTGGTTTGAGCCAGCGACGCCTGATGACATTGAAGCAACGGAATTAGCAATCGATTTCTGGGTACGTTGTGTTACCTTGTAATATTTGCCATCGAATCATTATTCACATCAACCATGCTACGTCATTAAATTTTCAGGCAGGTCGCTACGACCATCCTATTTTCTCCAAAGAAGGAGGCTGGCCGAAGAAATTGGAGAAAGTCATGCTAGAGAATGGCAAAAAAGAAGGTTATCCGTATCCAAGGCTTCCACCTCTCAGTTTAGAAGAGATTGAACTAATTAAAGGTACAACTTTCCATTGATAATTGTAACCAACATTATAAATACCAATGTGAGTTTGTTTGTTACGCTTTCACGCCGAAACCACTAAAACGATTTTAATCAATCTTTAACCAATGGAAAGCTGTCTGTAAGTAACAGAGGTTTTTTACCGCGATAACCGACGTACGTGCAGGCCGAGTAAACTGCCAAAGTTAGTTTTAAGTTGTTAGGTTTTATGAACTTTGGAGAAAAAAATCTACTGAAATTATTAATAATATTCTTTTTGACATCTTCAGGCACCTATGACTTCTACGGTTTGAACCACTACACAACAAGAGTGATAAGAAAAGTGGCACCAGGATACAAGCCAGGCCCTTATCCACTCATGACTTTGGACGAAATTAATGTGGAAATGATAGGCCATCCTGACTGGAAAACCACTGAATTGAACTGGTTTTCGGTAAATCATGTTTGTAACCTATTTTTTAGGACTTAGTGGTGCTAACTGCTAAGCTGAGTTTCATGGTTTCAAGTCCCGTCTAGAAGATATATTATAATAAATGTATGATGAACACGAACATTTGTTCTGAGTTGGTGTAGTTTGTTTATGTATGTATTAGAAACACATGTATACTCGTATGTTTATCATCAGTCTGGATATCATACCGCAGGCTTTGTTATAGGGCCGAGATTGTTAGTGTCAATTAGGCGTAACAGGAATTAAAAACAGAAAGAAAACACCCGCACTACAAACACAATTATCATGTGGGCACTTTAAAAACATTCGTCTACAAAACACTACGAATACAAAAACAAAATTGGAAGTTCAAAATGAAAGGAAATGTAGATAAAAGGAGAAGGAATGGAAATTACTTTTATGGATAAAGATGTATAAGAAATGAACGTCTTAATTCATTTAAAATTTCAGGTATACCCTAAAGGTATCCGCGATCAACTAAACTGGCTAAAGAATAAATATGGCGTCGAGGAGGTCATTATAACGGAGAATGGAATGATGTCACTCGACCCTGGCCTCGTTGACACTGGACGCTTGGAGTACATCAGGGATTATATGGAGCAGGTAAGCTACTGGTGACCTACTAGCTGACCTGACTTCGTCTGCATCTCACAAAAAGAACAAACCTTCACTGTTTTTGTTACAATTTTTATAGATCCTCAGCTGTTGTAAGTGACAGTGTGGTGTCATGAGTATATCGCCTAAAGTCTTTCTCGATAGATGACTATCTCACTCTAAGAATATTTTAACAATATAATTGGAATCAGTAATTCCTGACATTAGCGCGTTTGATCAAACAAACAAAAACAAAACAATAACTAAGATGACGGAAAAATAAACTTTTCAGTCTTAATATATAAAGATACGTATACGAATCCTTGGGCTGAGATGATGATGGTGAGATATATACATCTGCATCCCTGAAGGGGTAAATTAACACGTAACGCTCCTATTTTTTCGACTTTATTAAAAATTATTTTCATATTTTATTGTTTGCCTTTGACTCAACTTGATCATTTTCTGAAACACTCCATTGTTAATTAAAAATTAAGATGACTATTTTATTTTTACGAATACTTCTTAGTTATTAATAGTATATATTCATAATTTAATATTATTTATTAGTTATTGACGCCATAACTATAATATATAATTTTAATTCTTGTCATACTGATTCCGATTGCGTTTTTCCAGGTCTCGTTAGCAATGCAAGACGGGGTCAACGTCACAGGTTACACAGTATGGACAATGATGGACAATTTTGAGTGGTTAAATGGATATGAGTAAGTCAATTAATCTTCAATTATTTATTTATGTAATGTATAAAGTTTGTCCTATACGTTAGACCACCTCATCTCTTTCTGCTGTATTAAGTGTTGTGGGATGGACACAAAGAAAGGCTGTCCCACAGCACTTGTTTTTGTCCATTTCAAGTATATTTGTAAAGTTCCCTACGACACAAGAATATTTCCAGTGCGGGCATTCTTTGTAAATAAAAATGAAAATGAATGAATAATTTCTTAAAACCGTGTTCAGCACGCTTAAAGCATTTAACACTGTCACTTTGTTTTCTTATCTAAAATTTAAATCAAATTGTTCCTCCGAAGTCAAAACTGTACTTGGTTTTAGGACATGTAATGTTTATAGTCACCATTAAAATACCTATTCTACCACATGTATATTTATATATGATGGAGAGATGATATATATACTTCTACTAGATTGATTAGACACCTGCACTAGGAATAAATCCTGTGTCGCCGGGGACTTTACAAACATACATGAAATGAACACAAAGAACACCCAGACTCAAAACAACAATTTATGGATCACACAAAGTGTTGTCCCATGTGGAATTTGAACCCACAACACTCAGCGCAGTAGTGAGCGGCGTGGTGACCGCTTAAACCGCTAGGCCAACCGTGCAGTCAATGTGCCCATGGTGGGTGGAATGTCCAAACGTAATAACGATTACACTACTCAATATTGCAATTAATGTTGTGAGTGCTCGATAGATGGCGTTGTGTCAATAATTGAAATCGCGATACAATTGATGCCAGGCAATAAGTAAATAGGTGACATCATTTTATTAAACTTTCTTATCATAAAGACATATCTTGACAATTATGTATTTTTCAGTTATTGATCTTTAACTAATATTTATCTAATATATATATATATATCATTTTTCAGGTTAAAATATGGCCTATACGCAGTGGACTTCAACTCCCCGAATCGGACACGAACTCCAAGGGAATCGGCGCGCTTCTACTCCAAAGTAGTCAGGAGTCGAACACTACGAACCAATTATGATAATTTAAATTTTATACTTTAAAATAATAATTTACAATAAAGAATAGGTTTATTTTACTTAATTAGTTATTTTTATTAATCGTGGTCATAGATTGGGAGGTTGCCAGAAGAGGACCTGATGTCTTAATAACAGCTATCTCTGGATACAAAAAGGAGGGTATTTTAGGCACGGAGATGTCTAAAACTCTCTCGGTATGCCGGACTTGGTATCGCTGACCACTCGGGCGCGGGAGATCACAGAGCGATCTCCGCCCTCCATAAGCGTAAGACTAGGGGTGACAGTTGAGGGTCATCAGTCACACTTGTAAAAGCAGGCAAGGGTGGTAGCGCGACGCGCGTCCTTTTGGGGGCAGAAAAGACATTCATATGGAAGTCGTAGGTAAATGACTCGAGGTACATCGGGGTTCCAGGGATTTCCTTTATGAGGTACACTTTGTTACCCGGCTACTGGTATCTAAGATGACGTGCGGTTATTGGTTGGTTCGACTCCGAACTTAACCACCAACAGGTGTTTGCTTCCGGAGGGATTTTCGAACAGGAAAAGAAAGGATATTTCAAGCAAAAACTGGTACATTGTGTGATTTACTCGGTTCGATTTTGTTGCACCGCTTCACTGTGAATTTCGCTCAGGTAACGGTCAAAGTATGTTGCCACACATAAAAAACGGGCTCATTACGACACAGATGTGTCGATACAACAATTAGTAATTTTTAGTTAGTAGTTTAAGCTAGTTTATGTGTTCAGGCACATATTTAGTTAATGTCTATTTGTGTGCTACTACAGTTTTTGTTTGATTTAACTTCAAATTTATTTTTTTTTACAATTCGGGTTAAGCAAGCCGTCTTAATCTGACTAGTGGTAATTTCAAATGAAGACGTGCTTATAGCGATGCGACCTGTAAAGCATAAAAAAAGGCGGCTATTGCTTGCTTTTCCATGCAGTATATCTTATTTACAACTTAACTCAATCTATTAATTATTTTTCCTATTCCACTATGCTATACTGCGAATATTTAAAAAAAATATGACACTGTAGAGCAACTAAATTCAATCGCTAACGCCTTGATACTGAAAGGTTATGCGGATAACACTTGTAATGGTGATCTTGACTTGTTCAAACCATTGCTTACATTCTCAGGTACTTCTTATCTGATTTCTCATGATTTACTCCTAATTTGTCCAACTATTTTCTACTACATATAATAGCGATTGTGTTACTCCCTCTTAGAAAAGTGAGACTTTAATTATAGTAGACAATGTGTAACTACTTTACACGCCTTTACGGCGCACGCCTTTGCACGTCTGAGGTTAAAGGCCGTAAGGAAAAGATCGTATGTGTCCAAAAGAAACGAAACTTCTTTGGTTATGTGACAGCAGTCTCTGAAAAAATAATAACCAAGCAACATTAGACGTCTGACGCACAATACCACTTAGTCCCATACTAGGCAGAGGTTGTATTGTGGGTAATGGACAACCGACATAAATACTTATAGTTTTTTTTTGTAAATACATACATATTACGCATAGAAACAACGAACCTTTGTACATCATACAAACATTTGAACCCGGGATTTGAACCCGTGACTTCAAGATCTGCAGCTGCAAACGCTACCACAGAGTCATCGAAACGAAAGTAGTAGGTACTATTATAAATTACGTTTATTGAATTGAAAGCTCCCACGAACTTCACCAGGTCGTTAGATCACCTTGGGCATATCTATCTTTAAGAGGTAGTAGAGCCACGCTGATTTCAGCACGAGCGGGCCGGCCCGACCGGGGCAGTACTACCCTCCCACAGAAGACCAGCCTAAAGCGCCAGCATCCATGTTGTCGTGTTTCGTTGGTGAGTGTGAGACCGGAGACCCATTGATGCAGGGGTGACAGTTGTCGTGGTAACTATGTAAGTCTTACACTGTCACGATGACTGTCATGCCTTTTACGTCCTCAAGCGGGGTGTGAAAAAGCATCTCACAAGGCCGCCATAGTGTGGGTCACCATACTGCATTGTCTGCATTTGCAATGAGTATGGTGACCACAACTCATGGATTCTATTCATGCTTTTCATGAGGCAGAGTAGAGTCACTTTGGCAGGCCCCTATTATAGAAAAAAAAATATCTATCTCTGTCTTGTGTGCAAACAAAGTGCTCCGTCCACTGTGACTTAAGTGTGGTTACTCTCCAAGACCATATCGATGGCCTTGATTCTTCTGCGAATTTTCGCGTGTATTTAAATAAATGTTAAGTATTGTAAATTTGTTCTCGTCTCAAAATAAGATAAAAGTCACAGAGCAACAAAGATTACGTTATCAAATGCTTACCATGATCTCCTACCAGCAGCATTAGATATTTGTACATACTTTTAAGATTACAATATATATTTTTGATTTTAATTTTTTTTATCGTAAAGTAGCTCAGGGCTGAATATGTAGGTATGAGAATGCAATTTTACAAAATCAAATCTTCAACGTGTGTTTACTCTTTTCTCCAGATTGCTCGAGAGGGTTCCCGATTTGATAGTTGTTTAAATTGCGATTTATTTGTTGCGTAAATTAGAGGATAATAATAAAAGTCATTCGTTTTCAGCGAGGAACATTACCATAGTGAAACACAAACAATTATTGAAATAGTCTTACGGATCATTTTGAGAGATTAATTATATTTGCCAAAATTTTTTTGTTAGTTACAATATTTTAAAAAAAATTGAAATCACCTCCCATTATCTCCATTTTTACAAATTTTTGGCACGATTGTGTTTCGATTTTTCACGTATTGTGACCTTATAGGGTTTTCATTTACGTAGCACCTTTTTTAATTTTGAGCTGTAGGCTATATTGTATGGAAAATATGAATTAATTTTACACATTTCTATTCTATGATTATCATCATCAATATCCTTTAATAGACCACTGCTGGACATAGACTTCTTCTCAGAAAAGAAATTTTGTCCCACTATTCCACGCTGCGAAGACAAGTCGATAAACAGTTTATATTAAATTTTTCTTCTCTATGCAGTGATGTTGTCGTGCGTAGATTGTTCCCTTAGTTGCCTCTTACGACACTCATGGGATCAATAGGAGTGGTGACATTCTGTATACTTAATTCGTCACCTGACGTATATTTTTTTAAAATGTGAGTTTTATGTGAGACTGACAGGTTGTAGTGACATCCCTAAGCCAAATTTAAACCTAGGATACTTAAAACCGACTTGTTATCTACGTACATATACGTAGATATAACACCTCTACAATTTTACCTTGACTTTTATGTATTACATATTTACTCACAGTACCCAATATGTCTCAATACCACATACTCGTGCTAAGGTGATTTTAATTTAATTTAATTTTTATTTAGTAATTAAAAACGTGTTTGGTTTTCGATGTGTTATATAATATTGAAAAGGAAACGAGACATTCATTCGTACTATTCATACACTTGGTAACGTATCAATCTGTGTAAGACACACACTTATTCAGGTACGTCGTTTGTATCTCTTTGATCTGTATGTATGCACTTTACATCGATATTCTAGTACTAGAGCCACGCTGGCTGAAGGTAGTAGAGCCACGCACAAACGAACCCGCTCGACCGGGGCAGTACTACCCTCTCACAGAAGACCAACCTAAAGCGACAGTATCCATGTTGTCGTGTTTCGTTAGCGAGTGTGAGACCGGAGGCCCATTACTACAGGTGTGAGCCTTACACTGCCACAATGACTGTCATGTCTTTTACGTCCCCAAGTAGGGTGTGAAAAAGCATCTCACTAGGTCATCATAGAGTGGATCATCATACTGCATTGTCTGCATTTACAATGAGTACGGTGACCACAACTTTTCATTTTACTCATGCTTTCCATCAGGCAGAGTAGAGTCACTTTGGCAGGTTTTTAATATGGAAAAAAAACTGAATATGTACCCGAACACATAAAACAAGTTTGACCTACTAATTAAAAATCACTTTAATCGTTGTATTATCTGGTGTAGATGTGACGTAATGAGCCCGTTTTTTAAGTATGGAAACATACTCGGGCCGTTAACCTGGCGAAATTTACAGTTGAGTGGTGTATCAAAATCGAACCGAGTAAACCAAACGGTGTGCCACTTTTTGCCTGAAATACCCTTTCCTTCTGTTCGGAAGTCCCTCTTTATACAAATACCTATTGATGGTTAAAGCCCGGACTCGAACCTTCAATAACCGCACGCCGTCTCCGATAGCAGTTGCCAGGGAACCAGATGTACTTTAGAAAAGAAATTCTTGGAACCTCGATATCCTTTTTCTCATTTACAATATAAAATATGAATGCACTAAAACAGAAGGTTTTATTGTATTCGGCTGTCCAGGTGATAATAAAAATCCAAAACTCGCGTCTTCTACATTTCCAACGGATATTGAAATGTATAAACGAGCAAACGAGCAAATAAGACTAGCAACGTGACTAACCTCAAGATTCTGGTTAACTATACTTACAAATAACAACCTAACGTCAGTTAATACAGAGTAGGCCACGAATGAATTCATCATCATCATCATCATCTCAGTCAAAATACATCCGCTGCTGGACATAGGCCTCCCCCAAGGTTCTCCACTACAACCAGTCCCGTGCCGACTGCATCCAGCAGCTTCCCGTGACCTTCACCAGGTCGTCGGACCACCTTGTGGGGGGGCCTACCAAAGCTGCATTTCCCAGTACGCAGTGGCCTCTCCAGAACATTACGGCCTCATCGGCCATCGTTTCTGCGTGTAATGTGTAACAGTGTAACATGGGCATTCAACATAATTTTTGTCTTATTCGTATTTATTTTTAAACCCACTCATTTAGAGACTTTACTGAGGTCATCAAGCATTGTATTAAGATCTGCTACGGTTTCAACTATGACTACTATATCATCAGCAAATCAAAGGTGGGTAATATATTCACCATTGATGTTAATGTCAAGTCTGTTCCAGTCTAGAAGCTTGAAGATGTCCTCCAGAGCTGCGGCGAACAATTTCTGAGATATTACATCTCCCTGCCTTACACCTCGCTATAGTTTAACAGATTTTAAGCTCTGACCTTGTAAACGGATTGACATACTTACTGGCGTTTTCATATAAACACTTTAATACTTCAATATAGTGATAGTCAATTTAGCACCGCTGGAGAGACTGTAGCCTAACCCAAGTTTCGATCGAATCAAAAGCTTTCTCATAGTCCATAAACACCAAGCATAGTTGAAAGTTAAACTCTTCGGACTCCTATATAACCTACCGCAGCGTATGAACATGGTCTATGGTACTAAAGCCTTTCCGGAATCCGGCTTGTTCGGGAGGCTGGGAGTCGCCAATGGTTGGTTGGTTGGTGGTTCGTGATGACTCTCGAAAACAGTTTGTGTTAATTGCCACGCGAATCTCTGTTTCGCGACACAGGATAATAGATTTTTAGTAGTTCATCATACTACGTAGTTCAATGTATCTTCGCTAAATGGCGCTGTTGTATATTTTTGTTTGTGTTGTAATGTGGAAATCGCCACACCCCGATCTGTCGGACGCCCAATTCGGTTTTCGAGCGGGGTGTTCGACAGTCGATGCTGTGTTGCGCCTGAGGGCCGTTACCAAAGAGGCGGTGAGCTGTGGTGGCGTGCTATTGGCGGTGTCTTTAGACATTGTCAACGTATTTAATAGTCTGCCATTTAACTGCACCAGGGAAGCACTCTACTACCACGGTATGCCAGAGTACCTGAGGCGGCTTGTGGCAGACTATCTTGAGGAGCGTACCATCATTTACGAGGACCGAGATGGTATTTCATCCAGTCCATATCGTACGGTGTACCACAGGGGTATATTCTGTCGGGTCTGTGTTCAGCAGTGGACTGTCGAAGGCTGTTAATGATAATAATGACAGTCGAACATGGCTAGGTATTAGTGGGTACTGTAATAATGAAACAGATGTCATTCAGCCATTGTAAAACGGCAGCAATTTGTAATTAGTTGTAATATTATTTTTTTTCTGTAGTACGATTTAAAAAAAACTGGCTTACTACTGTGTTTTTGAAATTATTTGAATAGAATAATAATATAATAACAATAGCATTACTAAAGAAATAATGACATTTCAAAGAAAATTAATAAGAAAATTTAAAATAAAATTGTCATGTAAACACATAAAGGTGTTTACACAGATGCGTTTGAAGTCCAAACGTTAGTGGGAGTCAAAAATCCAAACTAGAGTAGAACACAACAATAAAAGAAGTAAAACACTCAAAATAAGTAAAACACAATAAAATTCATACACCAATAGCAAAGATATCGTGTAAGTTTCCACAAAAACTGTTTTGAGAATTTGTTTTGTCAATACCGTCAACAAATGTAATACATGATATCTGAAAACTTTACATGAAAATATTTGTATGAAAACTTATTTCAGCACGTTGATATGTGTGTCCTTATGTGGAGAAGATTTGACATTTCCTCCAGGCTTCAGATTTGGAGCAGCTAGTGCGGCTTACCAAGTAGAAGGCGCGTGGAACATCAGTGGTAAATAAAACATTTCTTTCATTTCACACATCACCAAGAAAGCCTTAAAGGATCTGGTAGTCTAAATGTTGAAGAACCTTCTTGCTAACCCAGAGATCGTGAGTTCATTTCCCACCCAGAATAAATAATTGATTAACCTAACCTAACACAAAGGAAATTCCTCCAAGCAGGTGAGGTGATCATGTTTGGCAGACCGCGGCCCTGTAGTTGTTGTTGGGAGGTTACATACATACCAATCGACATAAGAACTTCTATATCGCGATACAGAATTAGTTACTCCGTAGTTCGATGTATATTTAATAGGTGGTGTTGAAGTATGTCATTGATTTCGCTGCATGTGATTATGTAGTAATTTTATATTTTGTTACCGGTCTTGTTGCCAAGCCACAGTCTACTCCTATAGTTTGGAATCAAAATATCTGTGTGAAATTTATAATATTTCTATTAATATTATAGAAAAGGTAAGAATAAAAATATTATTATTACTATTCTGCGTTTTTAGAAGGACTATTTTCACTCATCATTGACATCGCATTTCAGTCCGTTTTCGAACGACTTAAAAATAATTGTAAGTAATATTTTCAAAACAGATAAAGGAGAAAATATCTGGGACAGATTTGTACACACTAGACCAGAAGCTATTACTGATGCTGCTACTGGTGATGTGGCCTGCGATTCTTACCATCTGTGGGAAAGGGACATCGAAATAGCGAAGGAACTTGGCTTGCACTTCTACAGGTATGAAATATCTCTAGATAAATTGCTTTCACAAAGAAAAATAAACTCTATTAAGACGTCTCTTTTGAAGGAAATACTTGTTTTTGAAGGGAGTATTCTAACTAATATTACAAATACGGATGTGATTTTGTTTATTACATTTTGACTCTTTAATAACTTAATCGTTTTTTAAATAACTTTTGGCCATAGAAAGGTATAGATGTTATACCGCGATAACCGACGTACGCGCGGACGGAATCACCACCAAAAGTTAGTAGCGATAGAGTTAGAAAATATGATTTTTGAACTTTTGACGAGCTTTTACCCTTCCACATTACACCCGCAGAGAATGTGAATAAAAGAATTAAATTTGGGATCTAGCCCAGGCCTATGCGGTCCCAGTGTTCATGGTGTGCTAACATAAAAGAAAGCTTGTCGTGTATTTTAGTAACCATAAAACCTAATCAACACTTTTTGTCCCATCCCCGGCAACGAATCCGAGACCTCTTGATCAGCAGTCCGCTAAGCAACCGCTAGATCAATGAGTCCGTAAATTTACTTAGAGATGACATAAATTTATAGGTTTTCAATAGCCTGGAGTCGTCTGTTACCAACAGGCTTCGCAAATTACGTTAGCGAGGACGGTAAAGAATACTACAATAAACTTATTGACGGTCTCTGGGCGGCAGGTATAGAACCAATTGTGACTTTATACCACTTTGATCTACCACAACAGCTGCAGGATCTCGGTGAGTTGTTAGTAATGTTAATTGGTATAAATAAATGATTTTCCTTAATTTCTTCTTTAGATAAACCCTTCATTGGTAGTGATGGGCGCAAGTGTTCCATATCTATATTTTAGTGACATCAATATCTATATTTTTAATATTCTCCACCAATGCCTCTCTCTAATTTTAAATTTGCAAAATATTGAACTGCAAATCTCAAAATATTGAACAAAAGAATGCCAAAATATTTTTTGATGCCGACTCTGTAGTTTGTAACCAATGCACAAAACAAACTCATTCTTTGGAAATGTTATGAGAAATATGACGGATGGTCCGTAAATTTAACATTATGGTCCGAAATATATATTTAGACCAGTTTGACAACATATGTAATGTATTTCCACATTACACAAATTGATTTATAAAACTACTTTTATAACTGGTCGATCAATACGAAACCTAAAACCGTGGTTTAACCTCCGAGGAGAGGAGGTCAAATCCATGATTGATCTATGTAAGGAAAACTTTTCTTTTAATGTAAATGAATTGAATAAAAAAAGGTCTCATTAGATCCGTCATGGTTCTGACTAATGGATCCTCTGAGAATTTTGCACAAATGTTCTGCAAGTGACATAGGTAGACACTATGAAAGAATTTGTAAAAAATTTCATCCTGAAATGTGCAAAATGGGAGTTGATTATTTATATGAAATTTCGTGATTTTTGGTAGCGGTGTTTTCAAACTTACAGTAAATACGCTTTGTGAACTAATAATAATAAGCCAGTTTATCATGTTCTCGCTGGCGCTGGCCATGTATAGGCAACTAGACGTGATGCGGTGAATCGGGCACTAAAATACCAACCTTACTAAAATGCTTTGACCAGTTTAAAAGTTACACAAACAAATATACCGCCCGTGCGAAATCGGGGTCCAGTAACCTGGTCACCATAGCTCTACCTAGTTCGGCATTAAGCGACCGTATATAACCCAAACACTTTTATTCCAGGCGGCTGGGCCAACCCTCTGATCGTCGACTGGTTTGGTGAATATGCTAGAGTCGCCTACTCTCTTTACGCTGATCGAGTTAAAGTATGGTTAACCATTAATGAACCCCTTATAATATGTGATCTAACTTACACTGGAATTTTAGCACCTGGCATCGTAAGTCCCGACAATGCAGCCTACTTGTGCAGTAAATACACTTTACTTGCTCATGCAAAGGGTTATAGGATCTACGATGAAGAATTTAGACCCAAATACCACGGTAAGTTGAAACCGACCCTGACTTTTTAGGCATAAGAGAAAAAAGTGTAGATGTGTATGAGCGACTATCACCACACATGGACACATGCAATTTAATAGTTACAAAATGTTCCATTTCCAGTGTGAGGGGGGATCAGAAAGAGATCCATGATGCCGTAGTGTCATTCCGGTCGAACCAGTTTATTTAGGACTTAATAAAAAGAAAGCTGAAATTGTAAATATTTAGAGTAAATAAGTGGACTAAAATATTATATAATAATATACAAAGGCAGCGTTTCTAATTCTCTCTGTTCATAAAAATATAATAAAGTCAGCCTAGTATAAAAAAGTTTCGAACAAATTTTCAACCAAAAAAAATTAAATCAACTTTGAACTATGTAGAGGGCGCTCTAGTATGTTTTTGTTGTGGAGCTACAAAGGCGGAGGTGGATAAATGATAAATCCAGTGCCAGGAGTTCTCTTGTGTTTCTCTTCGTAGACCCTTTTGGGAGGAGTCTCGGGGTGACTTTACCAGGTCTACGGCCTGTCGAAGTGGTCGTCCGCGCCGCCTGCGACTACAGGCGGGTCACTTGGTTGGGCCCTTGGGCCTGTTGGTATATCCGGGTGTCAGTCACTGTGACCAGCATGTTAGCTGCGCTTCGTTCTTTGTTCCCTCCTGTGCTTAGCGAGGTCGAGTTCCAGGGGGTGGAGAGCCCGAGGAGCGCCCGTCAGCCAGCACCAAGCAGGGTGTTAGGGTGTTGGCGATAGTCCGGTAGGGATTGCTACGGAGACGAGATCTCGCGGTAGGCCATGCCTGTCCGGCGGTCGCCGATGGTAAGGCGCGAGCTCGCGTAGGTGGCGGGCTTGCGAGCCGTCGGCACGCACGAATAGGTTTGAACTCAGGCGTCTCACGAAGTCATCCAGGCTCTCTATGCGCAGATCCCTGGAGATCGTCCTGTTCCGCACAAAGCAAGGGGCGTTGACAAGGGTACATAGTGCGAGCGACTGCTGCGCACGCAGACGGCGGCGGTTTGTCTCGGAAACAAGCGCAAACCAGGCCCGGGCAACATAAGTAAGTCGCGTGCGGATGTACGCCTTGTACACACCGAGCTTCGCACGGAGTGGTAGTCGGGACGATAGTACGGGCCACAAAAGGGAACGCGCAGCACGAACCTGGGCAATGATGTTGTTGACGTGAGGCTTCATGGAGAGGCTGCGGTCGATGGTCACGCCGAGGTATTTCACCGTCGCGGACCACTCGACGTTCTCCCCCATAAGCTTCAACTGTGGTAGGGTCACACTTCCTATGGAGATCGCCTGAGTCTTCGCCACGTTGACCGTCAGTCTCCAGTCCTTCAGCCAATTGGGAAGTGCATCTAGAGTGCTCTGCATCTTGGTAGCAGCGTTGGCATCATTTTTCGACGTCATGATATAAGCCGCGTCTTCGGCATACAGCGCAAGCTTCACGCCGTCGGTGACGGGAATGTCATCTGTGTACCAAGAGTAGCACACTGGAGACAAGCAACTTCCCTGTGGTACACCGGCACAGATGATCCGCTCTGTGGACAGGGCGCTTTCAACCGCCACTTGAAAACGTCTGTCTTGCAGGAAGGTGGCCACAATCTTAACTATTCGACGAGGAGTAGTAGATGTGGACAGCTTGTACAGCAGGCCGGCGTGCCAAACACGATCGAACGTCTTCTCCATATCGAGAAAGACTGCAACGATCCGCTCGCGCTTGTTACGCACAACCGCGATGTCGTGCAGTACCCTCGCGAGCTGGTGTGTCGTGGAGTGTTCGGCACGGAATCCGAACTGTTCGTCGCGTGGCAGAAGGTGTAGCGTCATGTGCAGCAGTAGCAGCTTCTCGAACAACTTCGACGTTGTCGAGAGGAGCGTGATGGGACGATAGCTTCCCGGGAAGAGGATATTCTTCCCCGGTTTGGGTAGCATGATGATTCTGCCAAGTCACCATGCGGTTCGAAAGTGGCGGGTGCAAAGGATGCTGTTGAAGAGGCGCGTCAGCGTCGCGATCGCTCGCGGAGGTAGGTGACGCAAGGGTTCATTGGTCACACAGTCGGGGCCGGGTGCTTTACGGAGAGGTGTTCGGCGAATCATCTGCTGGATTTGACCAGGGGAGAAGATAATGGGGTCCTCGATCGGGGTTATCGGCTGCTCACAGTATAGTTGGAGCTTCCTCTCAACCTCTGCTATGTGCTGCACGTTGTTGACAGGATTCGGGCGGAACTGCGATTCCAGGAAGTCGGCAAATATCTCCTCTCGGTCCTTGGCACGGTAACGTGGGGTTCCGTCACCAGCCAGCAGGGCCCAAATCGGAGCAGGTTTCCCGGCAAGCTGGCGGCACAGGCGCTCGGCACAGGCCGGTCTTCACTAGCTCGCTCAATGGTGCGGTGCCAGGACTCTGCTGCGCTCATTGCCAGTGCGGCAGAGATCTCCGCAGCCAGAATATTGATCTGGGACTTCATGGTTGGGCATCGGGAGCGCTGCCATTGCCGGCGCAGTTTCCTCTTCCTCTCGATCATCGTCGAGATGTAGGCGGGGAGCTGGAAGGGCTTCCTTACGGTGGTGGCGTCAAGTTTCGACACTCGAAGTGCAATCTGTAAGGCCACATTGAGATCCGTTGTAAGTTTGTCGACTTCATTGGGTGTCTCCGCTGGAAAGGAGGGTGAGTGCTCTGCCATGTAGCCGGCGAAAGCCCGCCAGTCTTGGCGCGATCGAGAGGGTGATTGGAACACTTCCGGGATGTCATCCAGAGTCAAACACACCGGCTGGTGGTCTGAGATGAGGTGGTCGTCCAGGACGTCAAGATATACCGCATCAATGCCGCGGATGACTGCTAAATCTATGACGTCCGGTGTGTGGGCTACGCAGTACGGGTAATGCGTTAGAACCTCTGGTCCTAGCACCTGGTACTTGTGTCGGTCTGCATCATCTAGAAGGCGGCGGCCTTCCGGGCACGTGACGTTGGAGTTCCACGCCGTGTGTTTCGCATTGAAGTCACCGGCGATTATAGTGGGCAGCGGTGACTCCAGCAAGGTGTGCATGTCAGCCACTGCGAGGCGTTGCCCCGGTGGCCTGTAGAAAGCGAACACACGAGTGGGCTGGCTGCCAATGCAAACCTCTACGCCCAGGGCGTACGCAGACTGCAACGTGGTTACTGGTAGCATTTGATGGATGACCTTCCTCTTGACTAGGACTGCTAATCCCCTGTAAGCAGTCTCTCTCGGTGAGCTATGGTCCCCAAGGTAGACATGGTATCCGCTCATTTTAAATTTGTCTACTGATCTTAGGTGAGTCTCGCTGAGTAGGGCTATATCCACTTGCTGCTTTGCTAACAGCAGTTTCAAGAGCCTGGTCTTCTCTGCTGACATCCCGTCGGCGTTTCAAAATAGTATATGCAGCCTACGCAGATCCAGACTTGCACAGTTCAGCTAAGCAGTCAAGGATCAGTGAGACGGGGTCCCGCTTCTCCAGTAGCGCTACCAGTACCTTCTGCAAAGTACCGATAATGCTGGTTAGTCTAGGGACTAGGTCTACCGTAACCGGCTTGGGGGCTGGCTTTGGTTTGATTGTCCGCTTCGCCTTCGTCCCCTCTGGTGGGGCAGCGACCACGGCGTCCTCCTGGACCTCGTTGTGAGGCGCGGTTGCCTGTTCAGCTCGCGTCTTCGCCTTCTTGCGTCGTCTTTGGCGACGCGAGTGCTTCTCCTGTGCTGGGTTTGCTGCTGCCATGAGCGAGGCGGGAGCATTGCCATCCTCGACAGTGATAGTCTTTTCTGTGTGTGGTCTGGCTGTTGATGTGCGTGCAACAGCGCCAGCCTTCCGGTTCCGGGTTTCATGCTTGAACACAGGGCAGGCGGCGCATCACACACGTGGGCGGGTAATCAAGGGGGCGTGGGCAGTCCCGGGCGGTATGGGCTCCACCGCAACGCACACAGGAAAGTGGTCTGTGGCAGTTATGAGACGAATGCCAGAATTATTGACATCTATGGCATTGCGCGGGTCCCTTTTTACCGCGCCATGCTTCTATGTGCACGCCAGGCATGCATAGAAGTTCTGATACTTCATAATCATATCTGGCGTAAGATTTGCGGTACGTGCAAGCTGCGCGAAGTACAAACACCCGGGACGGCGAGTTCTGAGAGCTCTGCCTCGATCTCTTCTGGTGGTGTATTCACCAGGAGTCCACGGATGGCCACCTTGAGGCTGCGTTCCGCAGGGAGGGATGCCAGGAGTGAGTTGTTCAGTAAGTTGAAACTTAGGGCTGCTAGGTCCAATAAGTCGAGGTTGAAGCGCACTGATTCCTGTGAGTCGAGATCGCAAGCGGTGCACAGTGGTGCGGTAAAGTACTCAGCGTGTTGAGACGATTCTTGCGTCGTGGTTAGCTACTGCGTGGACGAGAGAGAGGTGCTCCACTTACTTGACCGTAGATGCAGTGTGCCATGCCTTGACGCTGATGAGGCCGTAAGGATAACTGCGTGTAGGTATCCCTTTTGCGGCCAAGGTTGCCGGTTGGCTGAGGTTTGATTACCGATCATCGCTGTGGGAATGAAGACGATGGTGGCCATGATGCTGCTACTGCTGATCTGCTGCTTTGAAAGTCTTTACTACTACTAATCACGTCAGGGTCGCCACTGTGGAGGAACGCTGTAGCGTGTCTTTGTTGCTATATGTGGATCTCGCCACAGACCATCTATTTAAGATGTTATAGACAGCCTATTCTTGACTCAGGTTTAATGCTTAGGACCCCTCGTGTTTGTGTCAGGATTGATGAGTATACTGTCCTATTCTCAGGTGAAATATCATTAGCCAACCACCTGACATGGTTCGAACCTTGGACGGAAGACGATGTGGAGTTAGCGGAATTAGCTATCCAAAACTGTGTAAGTAATTAATTCTGTTTACATTGCCATCCATACTAATTTTATGAAGCTGAAGAGATGATTTATTCACTTAACACGTCCAAATTTAAGAATTTAAAAAAATATCTCAAAGTTTGTGGTTTACTTTACACAGCTCTTTTATTGAGATAGCCAATAGACCACGTTATTAACATAATACCTAATTACTATCAATAAGAACCGAATATTGAGGTAACTCGACGACCTAGTTAAGGTCACAGGAAGCCATCGAGCAGCAAAGAACCAGTTGTAGGGAGGCCTACCGGTTTTAGGAATGAATAATTTACAAACGCAGTTGCGCGTGTCAGCTTATTAAGTAACAAAATAAGAAAAACTATGTATGTACTACTTTAATATTGGACGCACTTTCATATACACTCACGTCTTTTAACCCCGACGTACAACACACGGCCGTGGTCATCACATATAACTTAAACGTACAGCTTAAATCAGAAAAATATCTTAATATATTCTTCAAGAACGTGTAACGCGGGCGGGCAAAAAACGAAAAGTAAGCCAATAATAACTAAAGTCATTAATATTTCTGTTTGCAGGCTGGAAGATATTCACACCCGATTTATTCTAAAGAAGGAGGATGGCCTCCAAGTATTGAAAAGGTGATGTTGGAAAACAGCAAGAAGAAGGGGTATTTACGTCCTAATTTCCCTGCTTTTAGTAAAGAAGAGATCGAATTTATGAAAGGTAAATGTTTTTAAATGCTTTTAATATTTCTATATTATATAGAAAATACAAAACAATTTTCACATAAAGTGAGAGATTAAGAATATGGAGTATCATATTTATTCTTTTCATCCCATGATCCCATCGATGAGGCGACCTTAGTCGGCTCTTACAACACCAACACAGACTACGCAGGACAATGGCACTGTAAAGAAAGGCCTACACCAACCCGTTTGACCAGCATTGTTTAGCAGGCCAAAACCTACTTCCTTAGGAGCGGACTATCCAGCAGCTGACTGACAGTGATGATGTTCAAGTTGCCATATGCGTTCGAAATTTCTTTTTCAGGAACTTACGACTTTTATGCCATGAACCATTATACAAGCCGCATCATTCGTAAAGCAAAAGAAGGCGAAGAAATGAGACCCTGGCCTCTTGGAGACGCTCCTGATCTTAACGCTGTTACAGGGCGACGCCCTGATTGGGATGTAACACCTTCTTTTTGGTTTTTTGTAAGTACAAAGAATTTTTGCCTCGACTGGACTAAGGGCCCAGTGGTTAGTGACCCTGACTGCTTAGCCAGAGGTCGTAGGTTCAATTTCCACCCAGGACAAATAATAATTTGTTAAGTTATTATTAACAAAAGTCAAGGACAATATGTTTTACGAATTGATAAGATGTGCTCTTTTAGGTATTTCCACCTGGAATTCGTAGACAACTCGTATGGTTAAAGAAAAACTATGGCGACATGAAAGTTTTGATCACAGAAAATGGTTACGCAGCATTAGGAGGATTGAATGATCAGAAGAGAATTAATTATTATGAAGATTATTTAAAAGAGGTTTGAATATAACTCTCACTACACATATCTTGCTCAAAAGTATTCTTCATGCCATTATTTATCACACAATTTCATAACAGGTATATAGATTTTCGGTAAATCCTATATGTTTTATTATAATAGCTCGAAACTTTGTTTTTTTTTCGGTTAATTGACTTCAAAAGAAAGAGATCTGAAATCATTTTTAATTATTTTTAATGTTTGTCCTCATTACCTCATTACTCCGACGTTCATGTTATATGAAAAATTTCTTTAGTGCCCTAAAAATGATATCCGTGTGGTGACGGATTAAGAATATAGAGTGTCACCACCGCTATTCATCCCATGGGTGTCGTAAGAGGCAACTAAGGGAGCAAACTACGCAGTACAACATCACTCAAAAAGGAGAGAAAACTTGATAAAAACCCTATATCAACTCGTCTGGCCAGCGTGCCAAGAAGCGTGCTAGAAAACAGACCAAAACCACCTTTCTCAAGGAAGACCTATGTCTAGCAGTGGACTATTAGAGGTTAATGATGATGATGACGCTTGAAAGGATATACTTTTGTGTCTTCCTATTGAAACTTGAAAAGAAATATAACCCTTGAGGGTAGATAAAAGTAAGGATAATTAAAGTTGCTAATGGTTTTTCAGATCCTTTTAGCAATAAAAGAAGATGGCGTTAATCTGACACACTATACTGCCTGGACGATGCTTGATAACTTTGAGTGGACAGATGGATACAGGTACAATTATAAATTTTCTCACAATTATTATTGCATTCATTATGCTTTTCTTAAATCATTATACGTGAAAAATACGTACTAATCCAAAAAATAATGAAAAATTGTTAAGCGATTGGTTCGTTATTTTTCACCGAGTAAAATAAAAGAGGTCCCGTGACGTAAAGGGGAGGCCCTGTGATGCTTAGAGAGTTAACTATACACACATAACGTGCAAGGCGCAATAATCACCTAATGGTTAAAAAGAAGAGTGACGGTACAACGGAAATTATTATTTTAAAACTTATTCTAGGCTATCTTACAATGATCTTTTTATCTAAGAGTTCCAAAACCATTCTCTTGAGATATTAAAAATAAACTACTGATATTGTTTCAGCTCCAAATTCGGCCTTTACCAAGTAAACTTCACAGATCCGAAACGAACTCGAACCCCTCGAGCATCAGCCTCTTACTACAAGAACATTATAAAGACTCACTCACTAAATGTAGAAAAGCCTACTGTTGATGAAAGAGAGAAAGTGGTGAACCTCTAAGCCTGGTAAAATTAAAAGACCATTCTACAATAACTTCGTTCATATTTGTTAATATCATGTTCACGCTATTGAAAGTTTCGACAGGTCTGTTGGTCTTGTGGTTAGTAGTCCTGACCACTAATCCGGCGGTCGTGAATTCGATTCCTAACCAGGTTAAATAATTGTGTTATAAGTACGATAATTTGTTACAAGCTTTCATTCAACTTGCCATGTTATTGGCGAACAAATCTTGCAAGTTTCACTTGAACTACTTCATCACTATGCAGTTCCGATGATAATACATCAAAAGTATAGAAAAAAATCTGATACTGCATCCAGAAATGTCTCTTCATAAGGGAACTCCTCAACGCTAAGGAGCATAGGTCTAAAACCTTGCATTATTATACGGTTCTAGTGATAATATACTAAAATGAAAGAAATGGTCTGATGCTGCAGCCAAGAGTGTCTTATGAGGGAACTCCTTAACGTGAAAGAGCATACATACCGACATATATATACACAAGATATGTACCAATTGAATAGAATTCTAAAAGAATACAAAAATGAAAAAAATGTATTGCATAACTTTATAATTGTTATTGATAGTTTCCAACGCTTGCTAACAGATGGCGGCACTTTGCCAGAACATCTAGATCACGCTATCGGTATGCTTCACTCAGGAATACATATCGGCCCCGTTCTAATATTTCAAATGTAATAACTCAATTTTTTTGAATTTGTAAGCTACTTTTAACATTTATTGCCACATTGCACTCGAATAAATATTTTCTAATAATACATATCGATTTATTTTATTTGGTTGAAAATAAAACAGGTATAATTAAGATAATTATAGTGCATGTTACTTACCAATTTTCTTTGAAATATTTCTTTAATAAACCGTTAAAACTTTGTTAATTTTTTCAGATATAACTATGGTTTTATTGTGAGTATAATGCACGCCCTATTATTGATAACATTCACTACTTGAAAGGCTAAACTTGAATATAAAATATAATAACATATAAAACACCAAAAAAAAATTATTCAAAAAGCTTGGTTTGGAGATTTAAATATTTATTTTAATATAACCTTCAATTGTTGAAAAATAGTGTAACGTGGTTAAATTTTGAGTTTTGGTTTGACTCAAAACGTACTATAATCACATTTACACACATTCTCTGTTAAATAACGAATGTGATGACAGGCCGTGGATCTAATTGTAGCCAGGTCAATCTATGATGGGTGATCGTTCTCAACAGAATGAAAACCTTCCGTGCTTCAGAGAGCATGTAAGTTTTCAATCCTGGTTATCATATCCCTATACGAACATATTTGACAATCGTTATAGGTAGTTTCAGTCCAAAGACGTCCGACACCTGTCTTTCTGCAGAATTTCAGTATGATCTCTATCTTGGTTGTGGAGTTAGTCAAAACCTTCCCCAATCAAGTTTTGGAAAAAACGTCGTAGAAAAATTCAAGAAATATTTTAATCTATTCTAAAGTTGGCTGGAAGAAACTGTTCTCACATACATATACTTATTATGATATTTGTGTATTACATTTCTGTAAAGGGTGATGATGATATAGTGCTAGCCGATTTTGGCCACTGCAGCAAGTCTCAACGGAGACCACCTAACTAGACAGGAGATTTTATAGTGCACAAGGAAGTGCGCAAATACAGGTGCACTCTCTGCTTTCTCACTCTCACAATCTGATAATATGGTTCTCCGACACGACTGACTGACGACATTACTTTACGGTAGACTACTATGTGACTTTAGACACGAAGACTAATTCCCCAAATTAATAAATGGTAAATGGTACACAAATGGTAAAACATCTTTTTAACTATCTATCTATAGCAAGGTGTTAGAAAACGCAGTTAGTTCTAAATGTTCGAGATTTGAAATTTTGACATACTTCCTGAACAGAGTGTCACACTGTCTTTCTAATCATTAAGCTGGTGCCAAGATGCTGCTAAACGAAAAGGATCGCTTATGTAAGTGCCCTACTTACCTGCCTAGGCCCTGCCTAGGTGTACACAGTGTATATGTATAGTTTCCTAAAACTATATTATGGACTAGCTTTTGCCCATGGCTCCGTTTGTATATATGTATATTTCCTTTCCCAAGAAACAATAGGACGGAATACACAACAAGAAACGAATAAAAAGATCATCCAGGCTCAGAACAATAATTTGTAGAACACACAAAGTATTGTCCCATGTGAAGCCGCCTCTAAATCCCACGGCGGAGTTCCGGCCAAGGCGCACGCCGCCTCCGTCGATACGGTGCGGTAACCGTGTATGGCTCTAACCGCCAATCTCCTCTGAGGGCGCCAGAGGTGAACCCTATTCTGGGCGGTCAGAGCCGCCGTCCACACTGGCGCACCATACAGCCCCATTGACCGGACAACCCCCGTGTATAACCATCTTTTCGCCACGCTGGCTCCACCCGAATTCCGCAAAAGTCACCCAAGGGCAGAAGCAGCGCCGACCAGCTTTGAAGAAAACTGTCGGAAGTGCTCGTCGAAGAGCCACCTCCAGTCGAGGATCAAGCCCAGGTACTTTATCTGGGCCTGAACCGTCCCGGTCACCCAACCAGTTTGGACGGGGAGGAACATAATAGGGTTCCGCGGCTACGGCAACACCAATCGACCACTGTGCCATGGTTTGCAGAAAAAGGTCCTGCGCCGCGGCACAGTGGTTCAGGTTAGTCTGGACAAGGAGTTGGAGACTTGGGCCATTACTCGACCGTCTCTACAGCCTCCTCCATGGGCGACGGTATAGACGCACGAACGACGTCAGAAGCAGCCTGGGCCGACTGGCTAGCCCCTGACGCCTGCCGAGAATTGCGGGGAGGTTTGCAACCCCCCTGCCCAATCTGGTGATTGGCGGGTTTGATACCCGCCGCACACGCGGGGCAGTGAGGGGCAGCAGAACAATCTGCCGCCTTGTGCCCCGGTCGACCGCAGCGGAAACATAATCCGCTGCAGTCGAAACAACTGACGCACTTGGCGCGTGTGTGCCCCGATGCCAGGCATTTGTAACACCTCATCGGTCTCGCCGCCAGGACTGTGATCCTAGCGCTCACGAAACCGATGAGCAGCCTGCCGGCGTCGCCCAACATTTTGGCCGACGCTACGGGACAGCTGACCCACACTGCGCCAATTCCTCCTGGACCGGGGCGGATGGTGCCGACCCTAATGTTGTCCGTGTTGCAACCCGTCTTCTCTCTTACTGCAACACGGACATCCTCGGCCGTTATGGAGTCGTCCAGGCCCGAAATGCGCAATTCTGCGCACTTGGTGGGCCTGGCGATCTTGACACTATCCGTAGCCATAAACATACTTCGCAACTTCTCGGCAATTGTGTCCGCCGTCTTAGCACCTTCAGCCCCAGGGAACTCGAGGACTCGAGCTCCCGTTTGGGCGAAGCGCATTCTGACACCTACTGTCCCGTGCGAGACTGTCCCGGGCCCTTTTGAAAATGGCCGCGTAGGACAGCCCGCCGCTAGCTGCCTCCGGCGAAACGGTGACTACCACAGCCGCGCTTTTAGGCGCCTGTAGTTTGCGCGGCGTCTTTGTGGCAGCCACCGCAGCCGATGGCGCCTGCGGGGTAGAGGCTGCTTTTTGTGCAGACTTCTTACCCCGTTTTCGGGACTTTTTAGCCCCCCCGACTACCTGCCAACCATCCGTGGAAGGGGCAGATGTGGAGGGAGCACTTGTGGAGGTGCCAGATACAGCGGTTGGAGTGGGGAGCGGAGGGAACTCTGCCCCAGCCCTTGCCGCTGCTTTGGTCCCTGACCTCAGTGCAGGCGTCCGGGCTGTTGCCCTGGCCGCCTGCCGTGCCCTCGTAGGAATTGCAGGAGCAGCAGAGACTGCCGCCGCCGCCGCGTAGGACACGCGGCCGGTCGCAACGGGAAGCGATGCTGATACCGATGCAACCTTCGCTTTATGGGCCGCGAGCGGCGGCCGGACAACAGGGGCTGGTGGCAGCCTTGCCTCCAGACCAGCAAGACGCCCGTCCATCATGCGCCATACTGCATCTGTTATTTGGCGCAGATGGACATCAGGAATGCCACCGAGGTTGGAAGAGGGGGCAGGCTGAGACGGGGACGTCACCGGATCCTCTGTCGGGCGATGCGCCCGGAATTGGGCGAACTGAGCGCTGAGCTCAGCCACTTGCCCCGTCAGACGATCGTTGGCGGCTTGGAGACGAGCCACGTCCCCGATGAGGGTATCCACGACCCCCGCGATAGCGGAAGAGGAGTCCTTAAGGGCTTTCACAAAAGAGCCCTTAAGGTTACTCGACTTGGTGGCCACTTTGTGAATAATGGCCACCGCCGCATTCGCTCTCTCCTACATGAACGATGGTGTTTGAGGAACTGAATCCCCCACCATCGGTTCCTTTATTTTTAGCAGGAGATCAGCGATCTCCTCCTCCGCTAAAACTTCGCCGTCCGCCCTGAGCCGTCTATAGGCTTCCGCCTTACAGAAGACGGAGCCTGACGGGGCCGAGATCGGGGTTCGCGACCTCCCTCTGCGGTTGCTTGCTACCTTAGGAGGTAGCATCTCCTGGGATGTATCGCTCTCCTCATCCCTGGAGCGTCCGCGTTTTCGGCTGTCACTCGGCTCCGTCTCCATGTAGTCCAGCATGTCCGTCCTCGCATTGGAGCTTCCGCCCGCGGTAGATCTGGAGCGTAATCGCTCCGATGTTCTTCGGCTCCCAGCAGTCATAATAACTTCTGGGAGCCCCACCGAGGTAGGCATCCCAACCAATGCTTCCTCGTCGTTAGAACAGAAGTCCGCCCTTGCACTTTTCTGCTTCCTACCATCTATCTCCTTCTTTCCTTCCTTAGTTTTTGTATTTTTAATTTGAATTTCCATAATTGAACCCACGAGATGGGGAGAAGAAAGGTCGACCCGGGCAGAGATCCCCAATACCCGGGCAAGCGTAAATTTGTGCCCAACCGAGGGGTCCGCAGGTGCCCCAGCTGGGAGTGCGCTTACGACTGAACTACCCATCAGCCATGCATCCCCTGGTCACGCACCAGAACACGGGATTCGGGGTAATTTTTTAGAGAGGTTTTCTTCCTCGCAGTCCGGGCGGCTAAGCCAAGACCCTCGACCCCGATTGGAGTCGCGAGACTCCAACTCGGGATTACGATATGCCGACGGAGGCAGGGAGATTACGTCTCCTTATGCCTGCTCGGTGGCAGTGTAAGTGCACACCGAGCCCGTCCTACCTTTTCCACCGCTGAGCGGAGGAACTCCGACCCTAGAAAGGGTCCCACCATTGTGATTTTTTACCGAGGTTTTCCTCCTCAATGCTCCGAAGAGCGAAGAACCAACAGAGGATCCGACGAACACGCCCGCTCTGTTGGACCAAGTCTCGGCCGAATTGCCGAAGAAATGGTTTCCTCTTCGTGCTAGAATATTAGCCGTTGGCAGTGATGAACACCATCGCCAACGTTACCAGGGTGCACCACGTGGAGGTTTTCTAGCCAAGCACCCCATACAAAGGTACACCTACCTCATGGGTGTCAGTGTCGAGTTCGTGTTTAAGACTTGACTTTGAGCGCGACCTCTACATTGGCGTTTCTCAAGACGTAATTTTATTTCCTCTTTTATTCGTTCTATTTATCAACCTCATAACTCTGCACCTTAAGTGTACGTATCATCTGTATGCCGATGATCTGCATACTGCACAAGCAAGTAAGGAGCTATCGACATGAATCGACAAGTGGAAGATATTTCGATAGCAATACAAAAGATCAACCACGACCTAAAAACAATTAACACATGGTCTCAAAGGTTTGGTTTATCAGTAAACCCCACAAAATGTCAAGCTATCATTGTGGGAAGTCACCGTTCGATAAGCAGAGTAGACATTAAGACTCTTCAGGCCATTACCTTTGATGGGACTACCATACCTGTGAGTAGATCGGTGAAAGATCTAGGTTTGCACCTCGATTGCACACTGACCTGGCGTGACCAAGTTGCTAAACAGTGCCGGAGGGTTACTGGGACACTTCGAGCTCTAAATCGTCTGAGAAACTTTCTGCCCGTAAAAACCAAGACTATGCTTGTGGAAACTCTTATCTTCCCCTTAATCGACTATGGTGATGTGTGCTGCTATGACCTGAATGCAGATCTTCTCGATAAATTAGACCGTCTTCTTAATAACTGCATTCGATTTGTTTATAATCTCCGTAAATATGACCATGTATCCTCTTTCCGTTCGCAGCTCAACTGGCTACCAATTCGTCTACGCCGAAAATTACGCGCGCGCTCTGTCTTGTACTCTATACTCAATAACCCATCTTCGCCAACATATTTAAAATGCTATTTCCAACTCATATGTAGCAATCACGACAGAAAGCCTCGGTCCTCTAACAATCTTCTCCTTCGTTGCCCCTCCCATACATCTGAGTTTGTTGGCTCATCTTTCTTTGTGCAGTCTGTTCTTCTCTGGAATGAGCTTCCCCTCGAGGTCAGGATGGCTACCAACGGTTTTTCTTTCAAAAAAAAGTGAAGCAGTGTCTACTGAAGCAACTGTCAGAATCCACCAATACATGATTATCATCTTATACTTGTTATGATATTTATTTGTGTATGTATGTATGTATGTATATAGATTTATATCCACTTAAGTATGTATATGTATCTATTTATGTATTTATATAAATTTTAGTATATGATAAGTTTGTACATATACGAGGGGGCGTTTTTAAGTTCGCGGAATGGAGGGTATTGAGTAATAATAAAAACACAAAATTATTTTTCTTTTTCTATATATTCCCCTGCAACACGAATACATTTTTCAGATCTTTCAATTAGTTTTTTTATTCCCTCGTAAAAAAAAGTTTTATCTTTGTCTGAAAAATACGCCGAAACCGCCTCCTTAACCTCCTCATCAATTGAAAATTTCTTACCACGTAATTCTTTTTTCATTTTTGGAAAGAGATAATAATCACTCGGAGCCAAATCTGGACTGTAGGGTGGGTGATTGAAAATATCGAAGCCCACCTTATGCAGGGCAGCCAGTGCGACTCGGCTCTTGTGAATGGGAGCATTGTCATGCAATAGCAGGACACCTTTCGTTAATTTTCCCCGTCTTTTTTCTTTGATGGCTTCTTTTAACTGTTCTAAGATTGAAGCGTAGTATTCCCCCGTTATAGAAATGCCTTTATCTTTATAATCTATCAATAATATTCCTTCTGAGTCCCAAAAAATCGTTGCCATGAGTTTCCCAGCCGACTGTGAAACCTTAAATTTCTTGGGTGGTGCTGTGCCCTTTTTGTGACACTGCATGGAGTCTTGTTTGGACTCGGGTTCATAATGATGAACCCAAGTTTCATCCCCAGTAACAATTTGATTCAATACGCCATCCTTGTCTTCATTGCAGAGGTCCAAAAACGCACGTGAACATTCCACGCGCTGTTGTTTTTGCAATGGCGTGAGCATTCTCGGCACCCACCGTTTTTTTTTTTTTTTTTTTTTTTTTTCCGGGTCCGAGTGGATATCGTCCTCCCGGGCCTTCTCCGCCGCCTCCTTCCGCGAAATTACGTCTTCGCAGAAGGTTGCGACCGCGGTAAAACAACTGTCGCTACCGGCCATGGAGCGTATGACGGCCGGTAGCGAGAGATCTCCTCCAATAACTGCAGTGAGGGCCCCACGCTGCGCCGCCCAGGCGGAACAAACCGCTAGCGTGTGTTGAGCCGAGTCCTCACTGCAGTCGCAGTGGTGACAGGCGGGACTCAATTCCCTCCTGGCGACCGAGTGCAGATACTTCCCGAAGCAACCGTGCCCGGAAAGGACCTGCGTCAGTCGGAAGGAAAGGGTCCCGTGCTGCCGCCCTGCCCACTCGGCGATGACCGGCTGGAGAGCCTCCACGGCGGCAAAGCCAGCACGTGGAGCCTCCAGCCAGGACGACCAACGAGCCATCGTGGCTCGACGAGCGGCCTCTCGCCACTCGCGTATCTCTTCGGGCGGGGGCCGTATGCCGCTACCCGCCCGGAAGTCAGCCGTCCGCCGATAAACTTCGGCGAGCACTTCCGCCTCCAAATCCCACGGGGGAGTTCCGGCCAGGGCGCACGCCGCCTCCGTCGATACGGTGCGGTAACCGCGTATGGCTCTAACCGCCAATATCCTCTGAGGGCGCCAGAGGCGAGCCCTATTCTGGGCGGTCAGAGCCGCCGCCCACACCGGTGCACCATACAGCGCCATTGACCGAACAACCCCCGTGTATAGCCGTCTCGTCGCGACGCTGGCTCCACCCAAATTGGGCAAAAGTCGCCCAAGAGCAGAAGCAGCGCCGACCAGCTTTGGAGTAAGCTGTCGGAAGTGCTCGTCGAAGAGCCACCTGCCGTCGAGGATCAGGCCCAGATACTTCATCTGGGCCTTAATCGGTACGAGGACCGAATTGACAACGATAGAGGCACCGGGGGGTGGACCACGACGGGGCCCATGAAACAAAAGGGCTTCCGTCTTATCTAGGGCCACCCGTAAACCCAGCGCCTCAATGCGCCCGACCACCAAAGAGACTCCCACGGTGGCCAGGCGCGCCGCCTCTTGAAAGTTCGCCCCCCGGGCTGTGACCAATGTGTCATCGGCGTAACAAATTACGCCCAACCCGGGGGGAAGACGACCTCGAAGGGTCCAGTCGTATCCCATATTCCACAGGAGTGGTCCGAGGACGGACCCCTGTGGAACACCGCACGACATGGGCCGCCGCCTCAGAATACCATCTCGGTCCTCGTACACGACGGTACGCTCCTCAAGATAGTCTGCCACAAGCCGCCTCAGGTACTCTGGCAGGTGGTAGTGGAGTGCTTCCCTGATGCAGCTAAATGGCAGACTATTAAATGCGTTGGCGATGTCCAACGACACCGCCAACAGCACGCCGCCACAGCTCACCGCCTCCTCGGTAACGGCCCTCAGGCGCAGCACAGCATCGACCGTCGAACGCCCCGCCCGAAAACCAAATTGGGCATCCGACAGATCGGGGCCCACCTCGCAGAGGTGCCGGACGATGCGGGCAGAGAGTATCCTCTCAAACAGTTTACCCGCCTCGTCCAGCAACACAATGGGCCTATAGGCCGCCACCGAATCGGTAGGCCGTCCCGGCTTCCTTAATAGGACCAGCTTCCCGCTTTTCCAGCACTCAGGGAAGTGTCCGGACGACAAGCTAGAGCTAGTGTCCAAGACCTCCCTGAGGCGGTCCGACATGTGGTCGAGGGTTCGTGCCAATACTCGGGCAGGTATCCCGTCTGGCCCGGGGGCGGTGTTCTTAGAGCGGATCCGTAGAACAACCGCCCCTACCTCCGATTCCCTGACGGGCGGAACACTGTCCTCGTTCGCCCCGTCGTCTCCGACCGTGAAGGCCATCGACGGGGGTGTGTGCTCCACCCGTTGCGGGAAAAGGCCCTCGACCACTTCCCGCAGGAAGCTGGGCTGGAGGGTCTCTGTAAGGGGGGGGCCCGATGTGCGGAGCTTTTGTCGCGCTGCACGATAAGGGCGACCCCAGGGGTCACGATCGAGACCCTCCAGCATTTCCTTTCGCCTAATTTCTTTGGCGCGGCTGATGGCCAGCTTCAGAGTTTTCCGCGCCTCTCGGTACTCCTCATGAAGCTGGTCCTCCTCACCATCTTCACGGTGTCGCCGCCAACTACGGTGTCTCCGGGCACGAGTACAGGCCGCGCGGAGGTCCGCCAACTCCTGGGACCACCAGTAAACCTCCTTCCGTGGAGGCCGACAACCTCGGATGCGGGGCATGGCCGCATCGCAGATCTGCGTAATCGCATCGCGGAAACGACCAGCCCCCATGTTGACCTCCTCGGCCGGAGCCTGCGGAGACAGCCAAGAGTGAATAATGGCTGCCTCCTCTAGTAGGTCCTTATTCAGTTTGGCTACAGCCCACCGCGGAAAGTGAGAAGAACGCCGCGCCGTGTGACCCCTACTGGGGTCCTGGGTCCGGGAGAGCTCGAATCGAATGTAGAGGTGATCCGAGAGCGTCTCAACCTCTTCCAGGACACACCAGTTCCTTACTCGTGCGGCGAGGGCAGGGGTAGCGAACGAAAGGTCCACTATCGACCCTCCCTGCTGTCGCACACACGTGTTGGTGGAGCCCCTGTTCAATAAACAGAGGCCCACCGAGGCCGCCCACTCCTCTACGGCCTCGCCCCTGGCGTCCGTCCTGGGGGAGCCCCACGCAATGGACTTCGCGTTGAAGTCCCCCAGCACTAAGACGTGCCCAGACGTTAGACGCCGCATCGAGGTTTCCAAGTTGTTAAGGAAAACCTCGAAGTCGCTCAAACTCCGGTTGGGGGAGAAGTAAACACCATATACGGTGATCCCTCCCCACTCGGCAGCAACATATCCAGTACCCT
Source organism: Hypercompe scribonia (assembly GCA_949316085.1). NCBI lineage: Eukaryota > Metazoa > Arthropoda > Insecta > Lepidoptera > Erebidae > Hypercompe > Hypercompe scribonia. The sequence continues at coordinate 3,738,802 of OX438986.1, read as the reverse complement.
TGTCCCTTAGCGACAAGGGCGGGGAATGAGCCGCCGTGGAGCCGACGACTGCCACGGAACCGTCCCGGTCACCCAACCAGTTTGGACGGGGAGGAACGTAATAGGGTTCCGCGGCTACGGCAACACCGATAGACCACTGTGCCATGGTTTGCAGGAAAAGGTCCTGCGCCGCAGCACAGTGGTTGAGGTTCGTCTGGACAAGGAGATTGGAGACTTGGTCCATTACTGAACCATCTCTACAACCTCCTCCATGGGCGATGATGTCGACGCAGAAACGACTTTAGAGGCAGCCTGGGTCGACTGGCTAGCCCCCGACACTTGCCGAGATGTGCGTGAAGGCTTGCAGCCCCCCTGTCCAATCTGATGATCGGCGGGCTTGTTACCCGCCGCACACGCTGGGCAGTGTGGGGCGGCAGAGCACTCTGCCGCCTTGTGCCCCGGTCGACCGCAGCGGAAACATAATCCGCTGCAGTCGAAACAACTGACGCACTTGGCGCGTGTGTGCCCCGATGCCAGGCATTTGTAACACCTCATCGGTCTCGCCGCCAGGACTGTGATCCTAGCGCTCACGAAACCGATGAGCAGCCTGCCGGCGTCGCCTAAAATTTTGGCTGCCGCTACGGGACAGCTGACCCACATCGCGCCAAGCCCTTCTGGACCGGGGCGGATGGTGCCGACCCTAATGTTGTCCACGTTGCACCCTGTCTTCTCTCTAACTGGAACGCAGACATCTTCGGCCGTTATAGAATCGTCCAGGCCCGAAATGCGCAACTCTGCACACTTAGTAGGCCTGGCGATCCTAACATCATCCGTGGCCGCAAACATGCCCCGCAACTTCTCGGCTTTGCGCCTTCGGCTCCCGGGAACTCGAGGACTCGAGCTCCCGTCTGAGCGAGGCGCAACCTGACTCCATCCGTCCCGATGTCATTGGCGAGACTAGCCCGGGCCCTCTGGAAGATGGCCGCGTAAGACAGTCCGCCGTTAACCGCTTCCGGTGACACGGTGACCACTACCGCCGCGGTTTTGGGTACCTGCAGCTTGCGCGGCCTCTTCGTAGTGGCCACTGCCACCGACAGCGACTGCGGGGTAGAGGCTGCTTTTTGAGCAGCCTTTTTACCGCGCTTTCGGGACTTCTTAGTACCCCCGACTACCTGCCAACCATCCGTGGAAGGGGCAGATATGGGGGGAGCAGACGTGGAGGTGCCAGGTACAGCGGCTGGAGTGGAGAGCGGAGGGAATTCCGCTCTAGACTTAGCCGCCGTTTTGGGCCCTGACCTCGGTGACCCTGTCTTGGCTGTTGCTTTAGCCGCCTGTTGTGCCCTCGGAGCAACCGCAGGAGCGGCAGACACAGACGCCACCGCCGCATAAGAAACACGACCGCCCGCAACGGGAGGCGTTGATGGCACCGATACGGTCTTAAGTCTATTTGCCGCAAGCAGCGGTCGGACAACTGGGGCCGGAGGCAGCCTCGCCTCCAGGCCAGCGAGACGCCCGTCCATCATGCGCCACACTGCGTCCGTGATTTGGCGCAGGTGGGCATCAGGAATACCCCCGAGGTTGGAAGAGGCGGTAAGTTGTGACGGAGTCGAGCCGTCTCTTTCGGGGCGATCTGCCCGGAATTGAGCAAACTGAGCACTAAGCTCAGTCACCTGCCCCGTCAGATGCTCGTTGGCTGCCTGGAGACGAGCCATGTCTCCGATAAGGCTCTTCACGAACCCCGCAATAGCGGCAGAGGAGTCCTTAAGGGCTTTCACAAAACAGCCCTTAAGGTTACTAGACTTGGTGGCCACTTTGTGGATGATGGCCACCGCCGCGTCTGCTCTCTCCTGCATGGACGATGGTGTTTGGAGAACAGATCTCTCTACCATCGGCTCCTTGATTTTAAGCAGGAGATCTGCGACCTCCTCCTCCGCTAATGCTTCGCCGTCCGCCCTGACTCTTCTGTAGGCTCCTGCCTTGCAGAAAACGGAGCCTGACGGGATCGAGGCCGGAGTTCGTGACCTCCCTCTACGGCTGCTTGCGATCTTGGGAGGTAACATCTCCTGACACGTATCGCTGCCGTCATCCCTGGAGCGTCCGCGTTTCCGACTGTCACAAAGCTCCGTTTCCATAAGCTCCAGTGTGTCCTCCTTCGCACTGGAGTTACTACCCGCGACAGATTTGGAGCGTAATCGCTCCGATGTTCTTCGGCTCCCAGCAGTCATAATAACTTCTGGGAGCCCCACCGAGGCAGGCATCCCAACGAATGCTTCTTCGTCGTTGGCAGAGAAATTGTTACCCGCTCTTGTACTTTTCTGCTTCCTACTATCCATCTCCTTCTTTCCTTCGTTCGTTTTTATATTTTTGTTTAATTGAATATCCATAGTTGAACCCACGAGATGGGGAGAATAAAGGTCAACCCGGGCAGAGATCCCCAATACCCGGGCAAGCGTACATTTATGCCCAACCGAGGGGTCCGCAGGTGCCTCGGCTGGGGGTGCGCTTGCGACTGAACAACCCATCAGCCATGCATCCCCTGGTCACGCACCAGAACACGGGATTCGGGGTAATTTTTTAAAGAGGTTTTCTTCCTCGCAGTCCGGGCGGCTAAGCCAAGACCCTCGCCCCCGATTAGTGTCGCGAGACAAAATCACGACACTCCCTTCGGGATTACGATGTGACAACGGTGGCATGAAGATTAAATCTTCCAATGCCTGCTCGGCGACAGTGTAAGTACACACCGAGCCCGTTCTCCTTTCTCCACTATTGACAGTGGAGAAACGCCGACCCATGAAAGGGTCCCACTTCCGTGATTTTTTAATGAGGTTTTCCTCCTCATTGCTCCGAAGAGCGAAGAGCCAACAGAGGAATCGACAAAAATGCCCGCTCTGTTGGACCAAGCCTCAACCGAATGGCCGAAGAAAATGGCCTCCTCTTCTTTGTGCTAGAGTATCAGCCGTTGGCGGTGATGTCCTCTTCTAAATGGTACAGGAAGAAACTGTGCCATCGCCAACGTTACCAGGGTGCACCACGTGGAGGTTTTCTAGCTCAGCACCCCTCTCGGCACCCACCGTGCGCTAACCTTAGTCATGCCAAGATGATCGTGTAAAATTTTAAAAATTGTTGTATCCGATACTCCAACCATTTCTGCGAGTTGTTTCTTTTTTAGTCGAGCATCTTCCAATACAATTTTTTCTACTTTTGCAATAACTTCTGGCGTAGTCACCTCAACGGAGCGCCCCGGCCTCGGGTCGTCTTCAAGTGATTCCCTGCCTTGTTTAAATAAACTATGCCACTTGTAGACCATTGTTTTTCCTGGGCAAGAATCCCCGTAAACCGATGACATCTCATTGAGTATGGTTTGAACAGACTTTCCTTGCTTAGTAAGGAACTTTATCACCGCACGGAATTCAATTTTCTCCATTTTTTTCACTTCGTTCCCGATTAAAATACTTGGTCAACGATAGTTTAATACCTAATGATCCAATCACAACAAATTTTACTATGCAGACTAATTATGAGTCACTGAATACGGTAGGCATCAAAAGAGCGCGTTTACCCGCCTTTTTCACTGTCATTCCGCGAACTTAAAAACTTACCCTCGTATGTTTACTTCTGTTATTCAACATCACCTGAAACGCACCTACTTCCTATTTTCTCTGCATCACCCAAAGGTCGACTGGTAGAGAATGCCTTAGGCATTAAGTCCGCCTATATACATAAAGTGCATGATGTATAATAAATAAATAAATAAATATCAACAAAGATCTAGGCAGCATAAAATCGTGATCGATGTGTATTGGATTATCAATGAACCCTACCAAATGAGAAGCAGTCGTAGTAGGCAACAAAAATATGAAACGCGGATTGGCAGCAGCTTCACTCCCTCCAGTCGTTTTTAACATCATACATCCAGTATACCTTACAGCCCTGTTGTAAAAGATCTAAACCTGCTCATTGATACAATACGTGATTGACGAACACTATACTGTCTAAATAATTATCTGCCTCATAAAACGAAAACCTCTGCAATCCCTATAATTGTCTATGATGATGTGTGTTATTTTGATCTGAATTGAGACCTCCTTAATCTACACTGTGAATGACTGCATTGGATTCATATTTAACCTTCACAGGTTTGTCCGCTTGACGTACCCAATTAAGATGGTTACCAATTCATCTGCGCCGTAATCAGTGAGCGCTGACGTCTCTCTTTTCATTTCTTACCTCCCCATTTGCGTTTGCCTATCAACCTTGATCCCTGTTTGCGTTTGCTGTCGTGTAATCACGAAATCTTTACTCTACTAATACTCTACTTCTCCTATGTCCCTTCCACGACTTTTCGTAAACGCTTCGTTCTTTGTACAAACAGTGCAGCTATGATGCTCTGCAGCTTGATATCAGTGTTAACTAACTGTTACATATTAAAAATAACATGCACGATTATCTTCTGCAGATGGCGGAATTACACAAACTTCTTTATTTAATTTTTTATTTAAGAAAAAGACAACACCCGCGCTAGGAATAAATCCTGTGTCGCGGGGACTTTGCAAACATACACAAAACAGACACAAAAAAATCCCAGATTTAGAACAATAATTTGTGGATCACACAAGGTGTAGTCCCATGTGGGGTTTGAACCCACAACACTCAGCACATTAGAGAGCCTGCAGTCAATCAATTGTATATCTTCATATAGTAGACGTATTTTTGTGTATTTAAATGTTTATATGCATATTTATGTATGTTTATTTATATAATTGTCTATGTATTTGTGGTATAATATATATATAATATATGGTATTATATATAATATATTATATAATATATGGTAAATGTTATTGAAAATTATCATCCTTACAAACTGCATTATACTTTATTGCTTAATACATATAGTCTTTATTAATTTGTCTTTATCTGGGAATCTGTTCTAGTCTTAATCAGTATCTAGATTGAATGTTTTATGTTGCACTCATACTACGATTACACGATATTTTCGTTATTTAAGAACTGTTCTCATCAACTCTTTCTTTAATTTGAATGATTAAACTGAGAATTGGTTCCACTTCGAAGGTAGACAATTATTTGTATTGAGTGAGAAACGATCCATTGATCGCCAGAATATTCTGTTATTTTTGTTTTATTATAAAGTAACACGTAAATAGATTAATTATTTAAGGTTATCTAGTTTTACAGTCAATTTGGAAACGATAATGTAGATACTAATTAGCGTTACAAAACAAATTTAATGGATGTTTTGATGGTTCATTAATACGATTTGGTTGTTTTTGTTTATGACCTGCTGGTTACAATGCTCCAGATACAGTAAGGTGAAGCTGTAATGACTATTTATACACAAAATAAATAAATTTGTAAAACATTCTCGGACTGATTACTTTGCATAAATAATACAAGTATAATGCCCCTTTAAACTTTTCCATTTGGTGACGGATTAAGGATACATATTGTTACCACCTCGATTCTGCTCAGGGGTGTCTTAGGAGGTGACTTAGGTAGCAAACTACGTATAGAATACAGACGCCTAAGTCACAGGATCACCTAATTTAGGAGTCAGGGCTTACCGCATCCATATGACCTTTAGTTTAATTAAGTTATATATCCTACTTTTTAAACAATCACAAAGATTTTTGTACTAATAAAGATTTGTATTTATTTATTCAGCTGGTTTTAGCAAAGCGATGTCGTGGCTCAGCAGGTGCTCAAAAACTGTTTTGTTATTTTCTCTGTGTGAGTATAGTTACCCCAAAACAAATTTATTTCCGTTCTCTAATTTGAAGCATTCCTTAGACGGCAATACATTTGTGTTTCTCGATGTACAGGTATCCATGAGGCTAGTCAACTGACAGTCCGGCTGCTTGCTTGTTCCGTATACCATTATTCTTTTTATATTTAAGCTTAGCCTGCTTCAAATATCTATTTATAAGCATTTCGTGGATTCACAGAGACGTAGATATAGACAGAGACAACAGATTTAATTGTAAATCAGATGTCTAGAACTTGCTACTAGGGACTACTCCTTGCGATGCGTCAGCGCTCACCCTTAACTATCTGCTGTGTAACCCTGTCTATTTAACCATAGTAGTAACCATACCATACCATACCATAGTATCCACATCAAGAGTAGTAGAGCCACGCTGACGTCACACGAGCGGGCCGGCTCGACCGGGGCAGTACTACCCCCCCACAAAAGATCAACCTAAAGCGATAGCATCTATGCTGTCTTGTTTAGTTGGTAAGTACGAGACCGGAGGCCCATTGATGCAGGGGTGACAGTTACCGTAGTAAGTGCAATACAATGCTACGATAATTGTCATGCGTTTTATGTCCCCAAGTGAGGCGTAGAAAAGCATCTTATTAGGCCACCATAGTGTGGGTCACCATATTGCATTGTCAGCATTCTCAATGAGTATGGTGACTATATTTTTTGGATGCTACAAAATAGGTCATTGACCTATGTTGTTTATTAGGTTTAATGTAAGTAAAGGTAAGCAAATGTTGTGTGAGTTAGATGATCTGCTAGGAACGGTCAGAATGTCTCATGAAAGCTAATCTTGAAGGCTTCTTGTTTTATGGACCGTATGGCATACCATGTGTTTTCTAACGGTTCATTTCCCAGACCCTACTATACCACAAATTTCGATAAGGCGACGGCCTAAGGAGGTTTAAATTGGTACTAAAAAAATGGTTTGGAGATTGGTACTATTTAACTCATGTTCGGCAAATTCTTAAATACCTAGGACATTAGGAAGATAGTGCTCCTGCAAAAGATGGTACGGTGAGCACATTCAGTTATTTGGCGTTAAACTCGTGCCTCCAAAAACGGGCTAATTCTTTAAGAGACTTCAGCAATTCGAGTTCGTCATCTCGACGGTAGATCTGGATCTGTTAGCTACTCAGTTTGACTAACGATATCCCTGTCCCTGGAGAGTCTGAATCTGAAGGTCGTTATAAGAGACAGTGAGCTGACATCACTCGATTATCTTTCTAATATTTAGACACGTCAGAGTGAGGCGTCTGGATTGTCTGCAGAGGTGATTTTTATAAGACAAGTCACTCGACAAACAGTTTATAAATATTATCATATTTATACATTAGTGTATCTTGCACACATTTCATGACAAGAAATTTTATTCGGTACTAACTTTTTAGTCTGTCATTCATGACGTACTTATTCAATCGATATCTTTGTCTAAACTATCAACTATCAATCTAAACTCACCAGTCAAAGTGCACAACGGGCGCAACTTGTATTGTCAACTAACTAATTATCAAATTGTGTGCCATTAAGATTAAAGTAATAGTGATATAATTTTTTTTTTCAACGGATTCCTTCGTTTCTCCAACTCTTTGGAGAAACAAAAGCAAAAAATAGGTGGTGTTTCTATTAAAAACCTTTCTAATGGCCCACTTTAGATGCCCTGGTTATGGTGGTCCCTGGATCATGTGATTATGGGAGGCTTGGAAATCCTACGAGTTATCTCTTTGAAAAAAGGAATACTTATATATATTTCTCTATAAAAAACTTGTGAAACTGAAATTTGTAGTTATCTGGCAAATAAGTCCACATTAGTCTTTTAGGGACTTTATCAGTAAGCGGTAAAACTGGTCATTAATGTTAATGCTTACGTGATTGCGGTATGTTACGTATCTAGACTTTATTATATATTTTGTCATAGTATAAAGGGGTAATGCACCAGGTCACCTGGTTAGCCATCGGTGCCCGTAGATACCAGCAGTACAAGAGAGCTGTGTTACCACCTTAGACTGCTAAACTTCTCCATTTATTATTTTGTTATTATCATCATCATCATCAGCAGACTTTAGTAGTCCACTGCTGGATATAGGCCTCTTCTAAGTAAGGAGGTTTTGGCCTACAATAGCAGGCTGGCCAGATGGGTTAATATAGGGTTTGAGTCAATTTTTTTTTCTCTTTGCAGTGCTTTGGTCCTGCGTAGTTTGCACCGTTACTCACATCTTACGGAACCCTTGAGATGAATAGGGATGGTGACACTCTGTATTCTTAATCCGCCACCACGCGGAGCCGTTTTTACTATTGTTATTGTTAAGTGGATTTTGTTTGAAGGATTCTTCTATAAGAATGAGAAGGAAGTTGAACTTCTAGTAACCTCACCCCACTCATTCGGTAAAAAGAAACGAAACGAATTGTTGAATGCCTAATTCTCATTATGAAAAATTCTGTCCGATTAGCTATTGATGAAATGAAATGAAATGAAATGGTATTTTATTTGCAAAGATCTCACAACTGTCATTAAAACTGTTTCCATAATAAAATAATAAAGTTATAGATTAAAAACAGATAACAGATTAAATTTTCGGTTGCGATAATCACATTACAGTGACGTTGGATACAGTTGTGAGATTGAAAGTTGATCGGTGCTTAATTGTGACCAAACTCTTGTTACGAGAATTAGTCTTCTGGGTTTTTGGGAAAGAAAGCACAGCATTATTTATAAGAGGTAGTAGTTTTTAGCACCAATGGTCTTTTTTTCGTCTTTTTAACGTGTGGAAACTCCCTCGAGCCGTCACCCCACCGGGGTTTACGGCAGGGTGGTGTGTCGGAATCGGACCGACTAAAACCACACGGTGTGCCACTCTGCGCCTGACATAGGAACGATCCGGGGACAGCTGTTATTACGACATCCAGATCCCTCCTAGCGCGTGCCCACTAGAGTGGGCACTATCTGCGTATAAACTCTCTATTTAGGCGACGTACGGCACACGCGGACGTCGCCTCCTCGCGGCTGGCCACTATAGCGGATAGAGGAAAAACCCATCCCGTCCTCCCGCGGCCACACTCAAGGCGGCATGAGGCCCTGGTACGCGCGCCTCCGCCGCCCGGTTCGCCGGCGGCCAATTGGGCCCGAGTGAAGGTCGTTCTCCCGTGCCCTCTACGCCGCCTCCTTCTGCGAAATTACCTCTTTGTAGAAGGTTGCGACCGCGGTGAAATAACTGTCGCTACCGACCATGGAGCGTATGACGGCCGGTAGCGAGAGATTTCCACCAATAACTGTAGTAAGGACCCCACGCTGCGCCGCCCAGGCGGAACAAACCACCAGCGTGTGTTGAACCGAGTCCTCACTGCAGTCGCAGTGGTGACAGGCGGGACTCAATTCCCTCCTGGCGACCAAGTGCGTATACTTCCCGAAACAACCGTGCCCGGAAAGGACCTGCGTCAGTCGGAAGGAAAGGGTCCTGTACTGTCGCCCTGCCCACTCGGAGATGATCGGCTGGAGAGCCTTCACGGTGTCAAAGCCAGAACGTAGAGCCTTCAGCCGGGATGACCAACGAGCCATCGTGGCTCGACGAGCGGCCTCTCGCCAATCGCGTATATCTTCGGGCGCGGGCCCTATGCCGCTACCCGCATACGCGCCGATAAACTTCGGCGAGCACTTCCGCCTCCAAATCCCACGGGGGAGTTCCGGCCAAGACGCACGCCACCTCCGTCGATACGGTGCGGTAACCACGTATGGCTCTAACCGCCAATATCCTCTGAGGGCACTAGAGGCGAGCTCTATTCTGGGCGGTCAGAGCCGCTGCCCACACCGGTGCACCATACAACGCCCGAACAACACCTGTGTATAGCACGAATGGCCTGGCTTAACCGAAGCAATACTACTCTCTTACAGAAGATCAACTCGCTTTAGCGACAGCATCCGCGCTGTCATGTTTCGTTGGTGAGTGCCAGACTGGAGGCCTCTTGACGCAGGGTTGACAGTATTCGTGGTTACTGTGTGAGCCTTACACTGCCACGATGACTGTCATGCCTTTTAAGCCAAGCAGGGCGTGAAAACGCATCTCACTAGGCCGCCATAGTGTTAGTCAACATACTACATTGTTTGTATTTGCAATGAAATATGGTGTCCATAACTCTTGGATTCTATTCATGCCTTCCATCAGGCAGAGTAGAGTCACTTTGGTAGGTTCCTAATATGGAAAAAAAACCGGTCTAGCTGACCCGTTTACACCGAAACATTGCTTTTCCCCAACACAAAATCTTTTTCTTTATAAAATCATCTTATTATATTACACACGTTATTATATTTTATATTCAAGTTTAACCTTTCAAATAGTGAATGTTATCAATAATAGGGCATGCACTATAATCCTAATAAAACCATAGAGTTACATATATCTGAATAAAATTAACAAAGTTTTAACGGTTTATTACAGAAATATTTCAAAGAAAATTGGTAATTAACACGCACTATAATTACACTAGTCTACAAGGAAAAGTATCCGAAATAATTTAAACTAATTTCTGCTTCTCTGTCCATGCAAAATTCGGATTGATAACTAAAATTCATTTATTAGTTTGAGTTTTTACGATAATCGTATCTTTCGTGTTTAATGGAACTACCCACATTTAACTTCATAATGTTTTGACATTTACATAGTTAGTTTGTATCAAATATTCGAAATATTGTGATTTAGTGCTATTTTCTCTTAAATTAAGCGATATAGAAGTGTTAAAAGTAAAAAGTATAATACTATTTTATAGCAAAATGTCTCGAAAATGTGTTAATAATCCCGACAATTTTTGTTATATCTGCGGTGAGGTGATATTTAATAAACAAAGGTGTTGTATATCGCCTATAATAAAAAAAGCCTATTTTTACTACTTTAACGAGAACATCAAACACCAGGATAAAAGCTGGGTTCCACATTTCTGCTGTAATCCATGTGCTACAGGTTTGAGAAATTGGCTGAATGGCAAAAAAACATCATTTCGTTTTGCAGTGCCAATGCAGTGGCGAGAATCGACAAATCACGTAAGTGATTGTTATTTCTGCCTGACGACTCATGTATTTGGAAAAGGCAAGGGTGTTTCTAAAAAAAAGAAGAGTGCCATAACATATCCAAATATACCATCAGCTACTCGTCCTCTACCACACACCGATCTTCATCCGATCCCGAAGCGTCCTCACATCAGTGACGACGAAGATGAAATCAAGGGAAGTTCACCATCAATTTCGTCAATGTCAGAATACGAGGTACCTAGTACATCAACACAGCCACACAGGATAACACAAGCTGAATTAAATGATCTCGTAAGGGACTTAGAATTGCCAAAGAACAAAGCAGAACTTTTAGGTTCAAGATTGCAACAATGGAACCTTTTACAAAGTGGTGTAGTTATAACATCTTTCCGTAACAGACAAAAACATTTGATGCAATATTTTGAAATGGCTGAAAGTTTAGTTTTTTGTAAAGATGTCCAGGGTTTGATGGGATCTCTTAACATTACATATAAACGGGAAGAATGGAGACTTTTTATAGACAGCTCTAAATTAAGTTTAAAAGCAGTATTGTTACATAACCAAAATATTTTACCATCGATCCCTATTGGTCATGCAGTCCATATGAAAGAATCTTATGATAACATGAAAACCCTTTTGCTGCAGATAAAATATAATGATCACCAATGGCAAATTTGCGGAGATTTAAAAGTCGTAGCTATTCTACTTGGACTACAATTAGGCTATACGAAATTTTGTTGCTTTCTTTGCGAATGGGACAGTCGTGACAGAAAGCAGCATTATACAAAAAAAGTGTGGCCTCATCGTCAGTCACTTCAGCCTGGGATGAAAAATGTTCAAAATAACCCTTTAGTTGACTTACAAAAAGTGTTACTTCCACCACTGCACATAAAACTAGGGCTTATGAAAAATTTCGTAAAAGCAATGAACAAAAATGGAACTGCTTTTCACTACCTTCGCCAGAAATTTCCAAGATTAAGTGAGGCTAAAATCAAAGAAGGTATATTCGTTGGTCCCCAAATAAGAAATTTATTAAAAGACGAACACTTCTACACTATTTTGGAAGGCAAAGAAAAAAAAGCCTGGGACAATTTTCGCCTCGTGACAAAAAACTTCTTGGGAAATAAGAAGAGCAACAACTACGCTGAACTTATTGAAAATATGTTGTCATCTTACCAAGAACTGGGTTGTAACATGTCCCTGAAAATCCACTTTTTACATTCTCATTTGGACTTCTTTCCGGATAACTGTGGGGCCTTTAGCGATGAACATGGGGAGCGCTTCCACCAGGACATCGCTAACATGGAAAAACGATATCAGGGCAAGTGGAACGTTTCAATGTTAGCGGATTACTGCTGGACTATTCATCGAGATACTCCAGAAGCAGAGTACAAAAGGGCAGCGAAGAAACCACGTCGCAATTCTACTAATGAATAAAATAACGGTATAATTTCTGTTATTTTTTCAAAAAACTTTTAAAATTTTTTTTTTAAGAAATGGAAACTAATTAAAATAATATAATTGTAATTTCGTATGCAGTATGTCAACATAAATAAAAAAAGCTACTTACACTAGAAAATACTTTTTCAAAATCAAAATTTGTATACTAGTGTTATCTTAATTATACATGTTTTATTTTCAACTATATAAAATAAATCGATATGTATTATTAGAAAATATTTATTCGAGTGCAAAATGGCAATAAATGCTAAAAGTAGCTTACAAATTCAAAAAAATTGAGTTATTACATTTAAAATATTAGGAAGGGGCCGATATATACTCCTGAGTGAAGCATTCGGTATGCTGTATGGTATCGGTAGCGTGATCTAGATGTTCTAGCAAAGTGCCGCCATCTGTCAGCAAGCGTTGGAAACTATCAATCACAATTATAAAGTTATACAATATTTTTTTTTACATTTTTGTATTCTTTTAGAATTCTATTCAATTGGTATATTGTGTATGTAAATGTTGGTATGAATGCTCTTTCACATTAAGGAAAGCTTTACGCTTTCATTTTAGTATATTAACACCAGAACTAAATAATAATGCAAGGTTTTGGACCTATGCTCCTTAGCGTTGAGGAGTTCCCTTATGAAGAGACATTTCTGGATGCAGTATCAGATTTTTTTCTATACTTTTGATGTATTATCATCGGAACTGCATAGCGAGGAAGTAGTTCAAGTGAAACTTGCAAGATTTGTTCGCTAATAACATGGCAAGTTGAATGAAAGCTTGTAACAAATTATCGTACTTATAACACAACTATTTACCCTGGTTAGGAATCGGATTCAAGACCGCCGGACTAGTGGTCAGGATTACTAACCACAAGACTAACAGACCTGTCGAAACTTTCAATAGCGTGAACATGATATTAACAAATATGAACGTAGTTATTGTAGAATGGTCTTTTAATTTCACCAGGCTTTAGAGGTTCACCACTTTCTCTCTTTCAACAACAGTGGGCTTTTCTACATTTAGTGAGTGGGTCTTTATAATGTTCTTGTAGTCAGAGGCTGATGCTCGAGCGGTTCGAGTTCGTTTCGGATCTGTGAAGTTTACTTGGTAAAGGCCGAATTTGGAGCTGAAACAATATCAGTAGTTTGTTTTTAATATCTCAAGAGAATGGTTTTGGAACTCTTAGGTAAAAAGATCATTGTAAGATATTCTAGAATAGGTTTAAAAATAATAATTTCCGTTGTACCGTCCCTCTTCTGTCTTACCATTAAGTGATTATTGCTGCCCTGCAACTTATGTGTATTAGCCTTTTGAGCACCACAGGACCTCCCCCTCTTTGGACTCCTCTTTTACTCGATGAAAAATAACGAACCAAACGCTTAACAGTTTTTGGATGAGTACGTCTTTTTTAGGTATAATGATTTAGGAAAAGCACAATGAATGCAATAATAATTGTGAGAAAATTGGATTAAAAGCTGTATCCACCAATCAATTTATAATTGTACCTGTATCCATCTGTCCACTCAAAGTTATCAAGCATCGTCCAGGCTGTGTAGTGTGTCAGATTAATGCCATCTTCTTTTATTGCCAAAAGGATCTGAAAAACCATTACCAACTTTAATTATCCTTACTTTTAATCTACCCTTAAGGGTTATATTTCTTTTCAAGTTTCAATAGAAAGACACAAAAGTATATCCTTTCCAGCGTCATCATCATCATCAGCCTCTAATAGTCCACTGCTGAACATAGGTCTTCCTTGAGAAAGGTGGTTTTGGCCTGCTTTCTAGCACACTTCTTGGCACGCTGACCAGACGAGTTGATATAGGGTTTTTATCAAGTTTTCTTTCTTTTTAGAGTGATGTTGTACTGCGTAGTTTGCTCCCTTAGTTGCCTCTTACGACACCCTTGAGATGAATAGGGCTGGTGACACTCCGTATTCTTAATCCAACACCACACGGAATCATTTTTAGAGCACTAAAGAAATTTTTCGTATAACATGAACGTCGGAGTAATGAGGTAATGAGGACAAACATTAAAAATAATTAATAATGATTTCAGATCTCTTTCTTTTGAAGTCAATTAACCATTAAAAAAAACAAAAGTTTCGAACTATTATACTAAAACATATAGAATTTACCGAAAATCTATAAATCTATTATGTAATTATGTGATAAATAATGGCATGAAGAATATTTTTGAGCAAGATATGTGTAGTGAGAGTTGTATTCAAACCTCTTTTAAGTAATTTTGGTAATAATTAATTCTCTTCTGATCATTCAATCCTCCTAATGCTGAGTAACCATTTTCTGTGATCAAAACTTTCATAGTTTTTCTTTAACCATACGAGTTGTCTACGAATTCCAGGTGGAAATACCTAAAAGAGCACATCTTATCAGTTCGTAAAACATATTGTCCTTGACTTTTGTTAATAATAACTTAACAAACTATTATTTGTCCTGGGTGGACATTGAACATACGACCTCTGGCTAAGCAGTCAGGGTCACTAACCACTGGGCCCTCAGTCCAGTCGAGGCAAAAATTCTTTGTACTTACAAAAAACCAAAAAGAAGGTGTTACATCCCAATCAGGGCGTCGCCCTGTAACAGCGTCAAGATCAGGAGCGTCTCCAAGAGGCCAGGGTCTCATTTCTTCACCTTCTTTTGCTTTACGAATGATGCGGCTTGTATAATGGTTCATCGCATAAAAGTCGTAAGTTCTTGAAAAAGAAATTTCGAAGGCATATGACAACTTGAACATCATTACTGTCAGTCAGCTGCTGGATAGTCCGCTCCTAAGGAAGTAGGTTTTGGCCTGCTAAACAATGCTGGTCAAACGGGTTGGTGTAGGCCTTTCTTTACAGTGCCATTGTCTTGCGTAGTCTAGTCATTGGTGTTGTAAGAGCCGACTAAGGTCGCCTCATCGATGGGATCATGGGATGAAAACAATAAATATGATACTCCATATTCTTAATCTCTCACTTTATGTGAAAATATTTTCGTATTTTCTATATAATATAGAAATATTAAAAGCATTCAAAAACATTTACCTTTCATAAATTCGATCTCTTCTTTACTAAAAGCAGGGAAATTAGGACGTAAATACCCCTTCTTCTTGCTGTTTTCCAACATCACTTTTTCAATACTTGGAGGCCATCCTCCTTCTTTAGAATGAAGCGGGTGTGAATATCTTCCAGCCTGCAAACAGAAATATTAATGACTTTAATTATTATTGGCTTACCTTTCGTTTTTTGCCCGCCCGCGTTACACGTTCTTGAAGAATATATTAAGATATTTTTCTGATTTAAGCTCTACGTTTAAGTTATATGTGATGACCACGGCCGTGTGTTGTACATCGGGGTTAAAAGACGTGAGTGTACCTATATGAAAGTGCGTCCAATATTAAAGTAGTACATACATAGTTTTTCTTATTTTGTTACTTAGTAAGCTGACACGCGCAACTGCGTTTGTAAATTGTTCATTCCTACAACCGGCAGGCCTCCCTACAACTGGTTCTTTGCTGCTCGATGGCTTCCTGTGACCTTAACTAGGTCGTCGAGTTACCTCAATATTCGGTTCTTATTGATAGTAGTTAGATATTATGTTAATAACGTGATCTATTGGCTATCTCAATAAAAAAGCTGTGTAAAGTAAACCACAAACTTTGAGATATTTTTTCAAATTCTCAAATTTGGACGTGTTAAGTGAATAAATCATCTCTTCAGCTTCATAAAATTAATATGGATGGAAATGTAAGCAGAATTAATTACTTACACAGTTTTGGATAGCTAATTCAGCTAACTCCACATCGTCTTCCGTCCAAGGTTCGAACCATGTCAGGTGGTTGGCTAATGATATTTCACCTGAGAATAGGACAGTATACTCATAAATCCTGACACAAACACGAGGGGTCCTAAGCATTTAACCTGAGTCAAGAATAGGCTGTCTATAACACCTTAAATAGATGGTCTGTGGCGAGATCATCATCTAGCAACAAAGACATACTACAGCGTTCCTCCACAGTGGCGACCTTGACGTGATTAATAGTAGTAAAGACATTCAAAGCAGCAGATCAGCAGTAGCAGCATCATGGCCACCATCGTCTTCATTCCCACAGCGATGATCGGTAATCAAACCTTAGCCAACCGGCAACCTTGGCCGCAAAAGGGATACCTACACGCAGTTATCCTTACGGCCTCATCAGCGTTAAGGCATGGCACACTGCATCTACGGTCAAGTAAGTAGAGCACCTCTCTCTCGTCCACGCAGCAGCTAACCACGACACAACACGCTGAGTACTTTACCGCAGCACTGTGCACCGCTTGCGATCTCGACTCACTGGAATCAGTGCGCTTCAACCCCGACTTATTGGACCTAGCAGCCCTAAGTTTCAACTTACTGAACAACTCACTCCTGGCATCCCTCCCCGCGGAACGCAGCCTCAAGGTGGCCATCCGTGGACTCCCGGTGAATACACCACCAGAAGAGATCGAGGCAGAGCTCTCAGAACTCAGATTTACACCAGAATTCGTGCGCCCCATACGAGCCCGACAGGGCCGTCCCGGGTGTTTGTACTTCGCGCAGCTTGCGCGTACCGCAAATCTTACGCCAGATATTTATGAAGTATCAGAACTTCTATGCATGCCTGGCGTGCACATAGAAGCATGGCGCGGTAAAAAGGGACCTGCACAATGCCATAGATGTCAACAATTCCGGCATTCGTCTCATAACTGCCACAGACCACTTTCCTGTGTGCGTTGCGGTGGAGCCCATACCGTCCGGGACTGCCCACGTCCCCTTGATGAACCGCCCACGTGTGCGAACTGCGGAGGAGTGCATACTGCAAACAGCGCCGCCTGCCCTGTGTTCAAGCAGGAAACCCGGAAACGGAAGGCTGGCACTGTTGCACGCACATCAACAACCAGACCACACACAGAAAAGACTATCACTGTTGAGGATGGCAATGCTCCCGCCTCGCTCATGGCAGCAGCAAACCCAGCACAGGAGAAGCACTCGCGTCGCCAAAGACGACGCAAGAAGGCGAAGACGCGAGCTGAACAGGCAACCGCGCCTCACAACGAGGTCCAGGAGGACGCCGTGGTCGCTGCCCCACCAGAGGGGACGAAGGCGAAGCGGACAGTCAAACCAAAGCTGGCCCCCAAGCCGGTTACGGTAGACGTAGACCCCAGATTAACCAGCATTATCGGTACTTTGCAGAAGGTACTGGTAGCGCTACTGGAGAAGCGGGACCCCGTCTCACTAATCCTTGACTGCTTAGCTGAACTGTGCAAGTCTGGATCTGCGTAGGCTGCATATACTATTTTGAAACGCCGACAGGATGTCAGCAGAGAAGACCAGGCTCTTGAAACTGCTGTTAGCAAAGCAGCAAGTGGATATAGCCCTACTCAGCGAGACTCACCTAAGATCAGTAGACAAATTTAAAATGAGCGGATACCATGTCTACCGTGAGGACCAACGCTAACCGAGAGGGACTATTTACAGGGGATTAGCAGTCCTAGTCAAGAGGAAGGTCGTCCACCAAATGCTACCAGTACCCACGTTGTAGTCTGCGTACGCCCTGGGCGTAGAGGTTTGCATTGGCAGCCAGCCCACCCGTGTGTTCGCTTTCTACAGGCCACCGGGGCAAGGCCTCGCAGTGGCTGACATGCACACCTTGCTGGAGTCACCGCTGCCCACTATAATCGCCGGTGACTTCAATGCGAAACACACGGCGTGGAACTCCAACGTCACATGCCCGGAAGGCCGCCGCCTTCTAGATGATGCAGACCGACACAAGTACCAGGTGCTAGGACCAGAGGTTCCAACGCATTACCCGTACTGCGTAGCCCACACACCGGACGTCATAGATTTAGCAGTCATCCGCGGCATTGATGCGGCTGTATATCTTGACGTCCTGGACGACCACCTCATCTCAGACCACCAGCCGGTGTGTTTGACTCTGGATGACGTCCCGGAAGTGTTCCAATCACCCTCTCGATCGCGCCAAGACTGGCGGGCTTTCGCCGGCTACATGGCAGAGCACTCACCCTCTTTTCCAGCGGAGACACCCAATGAAGTCGACAAACTTACAACGGATCTCAATGTAGCCTTACAGACCGCACTTCGAGTGTCGAAACTTGACGCCACCGCCGTAAGGAAGCCCTTCCAGCTCCCCGCCTACATCTCGACGATGATCGAGAGGAAGAAGAAACTGCGCCGGCAATGGCAGCGCTTCCGATGCCCAACCATGAAGTCCCAGATCAATACTCTGGCTGCGGAGATCTCTGCCGCACTGGCAACGAGCGCAGCAGAGTCCTGGCACCGCACCATCGAGCGAGCTAGTGAAGACCGGCCTGTGCCGACCGCCTGTGCCGCCAGCTTTCCGTGAAACTTGCTCCGATTCGGCCCCTGCTGGCTGGTGACGGAACCCCACGTTACCATGCCGAGGACCGAGTGGAGATATTTGCCGACTTCCTGGAATCGCAGTTCCGCCCGAATCTTGCCAACAATGTGCAGCACATAGCAGAGGTTGAGAGGAAGCTCCAACTATACTTTGAGCAGCCGATAACCCCGATCGAGGACCCCATTATCTTCTCCCCTGGTCAAATCCAGCGGATGATTCGCCGAACACCTCTCCGTAAAGCACCCGGCCCCGACTGCGTGACCAATGAAGCCTTGCGTCACCTACCTCCGCGAGCGATCGCGACGCTGACGCGCCTCTTCAACAGCATCCTTTGCACCCGCCACTTTACAACCGCATGGCGACTTGACAGAGTCATCATGCTACCCAAACCGGGGAAGAATATCCTCTGCCCAGGAAGCTATCGTTCCATCACGCTCCTCTCGACAACGTCGAAGTTGTTCGAGAAGCTGCTACTGCTGCACATGACGCTACACCTTCAGCCACGCGACGAACAGTTCGGATTCCGTGCCGAACACTCCACGACACACCAGCTCGCGAGGGTACTGCACGACATCGCGGTTGTGCGTAACAAGCGCGAGCGGGTCGTTGCAGTCTTTCTCGATATGGAGAAGGCGTTCGATCGTGTTTGGCACGCCGGCCTGCTGTACAAGCTGTCCACATCTACTACTCCTCGTCGAAAAGTTAAGATTGTGGCCACCTTCCTGCAAGACAGACGTTTTCAAGTGGCGGTTGAAAGCGCCCTGTCCACAGAGCGGATCATCTGTGCCGGTGTACCACAGGGAAGTTGCTTGTCTCCAGTGTGCTACTCTTGGTACACAGATGACATTCCCGTCACCGACGGCGTGAAACTTGCGCTGTATGCCGACGACGTGGCTTATATCATGACGTCGAAAAATGGTGCCAACGCTGCTACCAAGATGCAGAGCACTCTAGATGCACTTCCCAATTGGCTGAAGGACTGGAGACTGACGGTCAACGTGGCGAAGACTCAGGCGATCTCCATAGGAAGTGTGACCCTACCACAGTTGAAGCTTATGGGGGAGAACGTCGAGTGGTCCGCGACGGTGAAATACCTCGGCGTGACCATCGACCGCAGCCTCTCCATGAAGCCTCACGTCAACAACATCATTGCCGAGGTTCGTGCTGCGCGTTCCCTTTTGTGGCCCGTACTATCGTCCCGACTGCCACTCCGTGCGAAGCTCGGTGTGTATAAGGCGTACATCCGCACGCGACTTACTTATGTTGCCCGGGCCTGGTTTGCGCTTGTTTCCGAGACAAACCGCCGCCGTCTGCGTGTGCAGCAGTCGCTCGCACTACGTACCCTTGTCAACGCCCTTCGCTTTGTGCGGAACAGGACGATCTCCAGGGATCTGCGCATAGAGAACCTGGATGACTTTGTGAGACGCCTGAGTTCAAACCTATTCGTGCGTGCCGACGGCTCGCAAGCCCGCCACCTAAGCGAGCTCGCGCCTTACCATCAGCGACCGCCGGACAGGCATGGCCTACCGCGAGATCTCGTCTCCGTAGCAATCCCTACCGGACTATCGCCAACACCCTAACACCCTGCCTGGTGCTGGCTGACGGGCGCTCCTCGGGCTCTCCACCCCCTGGAACTCGACCTCGCTAAGCACAGGAGGGAACAAAGAACGAAGCGCAGCTAACATGCTGGTCACAGAGACTGACACCCGGATATACCAACAGGCCCAAGGGCCCAACCAAGTGACCCGCCTGTAGTCGCAGGCGGCGCGGACGACCACTTCGACAGGCCGTAGACCTGGTAAAGTCACCCCGAGACTCCTCCCAAAGGGGTCTACGAGAAGAACCACAAGAGAACTCCTGGCACTGGATTTATCATTTATCCACCTCCGCCTTTGTAGCTCCACAACAAAAACATACTAGAGCGCCCTCTACATAGTTCAAAGTTGATTTAATTTTTGTTGGTTGAAAATTTGTTCGAAACTTTTTTATACTAGGCTGACTTTATTATATTTTTATGAACAGAGAGAATTAGAAACGCTGCCTTTGTATATTATTACATAATATTTTAGTCCACTTATTTACTCTAAATATTTACAATTTCTGCTTTCTTTTTATTAAGTCCTAAATAAACTGGTTCGACCGGAATGACACTACGGCATCATGGATCTCTTTCTGATCCCCCCTCACACTGGAAATGGAACATTTTGTAACTATTAAGTTGCATGTGTCCATGTGTGGTGATAGTCGCTCATACACATCTACACGTTTTTCTCTTATGCCTAAAAAGTCAGGGTCAGTTTCAACTTACCGTGGTATTTGGGTTTAAATTCTTCATCGTAGATCCTATAACCCTTTGCATGAGCAAGTAAAGTGTATTTATTGCACAAGTAGGCTGCATTGTCGGGACTTACGATGCCAGGTGCTAAAATTCCAGTGTAAGTTAGATCACATATTATAAGGGGTTCATTAATGGTTAACCATACTTTAACTCGATCAGCGTAAAGAGAGTAGGCGACTCTAGCATATTCACCAAACCAGTCGACGATCAGAGGGTTGGCCCAGCCGCCTGGAATAAAAGTGTTTGGGTTATATACGGCCTCTTAATGCCGAACTAGGTAGAGCTATGGTGACCAGGTTACTGGACCCCGATTTCGCACGGGCGGTATATTTGTTTGTGTAACTTTTAAACTGGTCAAAACATTTTAGTAAGGTTGGTATTTTAGTGCCCGATTCACCGCATCACGTCTAGTTGCCTATACATGGCCAGCGCCAGCGAGAACATGATAAACTGGCTTATTATTATTAGTTCACAAAGCGTATTTACTGTAAGTTTGAAAACACCGCTACCAAAAATCACGAAATTTCATATAAATAATCAACTCCCATTTTGCACATTTCAGGATGAAATTTTTTACAAATTCTTTCATAGTGTCTACCTATGTCACTTGCAGAACATTTGTGCAAAATTCTCAGAGGATCCATTAGTCAGAACCATGACGGATCTAATGAGACCTTTTTTTATTCAATTCATTTACATTAAAAGAAAAGTTTTCCTTACATAGATCAATCATGGATTTGACTAATAGATCCTTTCGGAGGTTAAACCACGGTTTTAGGTTTCGTATTGATCGACCAGGTATAAAAGTAGTTTTATAAATCAATTTGTGTAATGTGGAAATACATTACATATGTTGTCAAACTGGTCTAAATATATATTTCGGACCATAATGTTAAATTTACGGACCATCCGTCATATTTCTCATAACATTTCCAATAAATGAGTTTGTTTTGTGCATTGGTGCAGTAGTTGGCATCAAAAAATATTTTGGCATTCTTTTGTTCAATATTTTGAGATTTGCAGTTCAATATTTTGCAAATTCAACATTGGAGATAGACATTGGTGGAGAATATTAAAAATATAGATATTGATGCCACTAAAATATATATATGGAACACTTGCGCCCATCACTACCAAGAAAGGGTTTATATAAACAAGAAAATAAGGAAAATCATTTATTTATATCAATTAACATATTTAACAACTCACCGAGATCCTGCAGCTGTTGTGGTAGATCAAAGTGGTATAAAGTCACAATTGGTTCCATACCTGCCGCCCAGAGACCGTCTATAAGTTTATTGTAGTATTCTTTGCCGTCTTCGCTAACGTAGTTTGCGAAACCTGTTGGTAACAGACGACTCCAGGCTATTGAAAACCTATAAATTTATGTCATCTCTAAATTAATTTACTGACTCATTGATCTAGCGGTTGGTTAGCGGACTGCTGATCAAGAGGTCTCGGGTTCGTCGCCGAGGATGGGACAAAAAGTGTTGTTTAGGTTTTATGGTTACTGAAATACTTGATAGCAGCCTGGAGTTTGTCAGTTGGAATCTTAACCACCGTGCCTCGGAGAACACGTAAAACCTTTAGCCCTACATCTGATCTCACCATGGTCGTGTCGGATAACCGTGCCACTGGATAGTGAGGGAAGAAAAATTACACGTACACATAATATTTCCTGCTTAGTTGAAGTACGTCTCAATTGAGACTGTCCGCCGTGACTGAAATTGGCTAGGAGTCATCATTATACTGAACCTTTGTGGATTACTTAAAAGAATTTGCCAAATTACTGTGCTGGTTAGACTTTACAGAAGAAACAGGCCGTCTGGCTATGGGAAGCGTCGATCACCCACTAAGCTAGTTTCTGCCATTACCAATTTCTTTTATGTTAGTACACCATGAACACTCGGACTGCGTCGGCCTGGGCTCAATCCCAAATTTAGTTCTTTTGTTCACATTCTCCGCGGGTGTAACGTGGAAGGGTAAAAGCTCATCAAAAGTTTAAAAAAAAAAATTCTAAGTGTATCGCTGCTAACTTTTGGTGGCAACTCCGTCCGTGCATATGTTACAAACGGTTAAGTGATTAAAGAGTAAAAATGTAATAAGCAAAATCACATTCGTATTTGTAATATTAGTTAGAATACTCCCTTCAAAAACAAGTACTTCCTTCAAAAGAGACGACTTAATAGAGTTTATTTTTCTTTGCGAAAACAATTTATCTAGAGTTATTTCATACCTGTAGAAGTGCAAGCCAAGTTCCTTTGCTATTTCGATGTCGCTTTCCCACAGATGGTAAGAATCGCAAGCCACATCGCCAGTAGCAGCATCAGTAATAGCTTCTGGTCTAGTGTGTACAAATCTGTCCCAGATATTTTATCCTTTATCTGTTTTGAAAATATTACTTACAATTATTTTAAAGTTGTTCGAAGACGGACTGAAATGCGACATCAATGATGTGTGAAAATGGTCCTTCTAAAAACGCAGAATAGTAATAATAATATTTTTATTCTTATCTTTTCTATAATAATAATAGAAATATTATAAATTTCACACAGATATTTTGATTCCAAACTATATGAGTAGACTGTGGTTTGGCAACAAGACCGGTGAAAAAATATAAAATTCCTACACAACCACATACAGCGAAAGCAATGACATACTTCAACACCATCTATTAAATATACGCCGAACTACGGAGTTACTAATTCTGTATCGCGATATAGAAGTTCTCATGTCGATTAGTATGTATGTAACCTCCCAACAACAACCAATGGGCCGCGGTCTGCCAAACATGATCACCTCGCCTGCTCGGAGTAATGTCCCTTTGTGTTTGGTTAGGTTAGTCAATTATGGGTGGGAAACGAACTCACGATCTCTGGGTTAGCAAGAAGGTTCATCAACATTTAGACTACCAGATCCTTTAAGGCTTTCTTGGTGATGTGTGAAATGAAAGAAATGTTTTGTTTACCACTGATGTTCCACGCGCCTTCTATTTGGTAAGCCGCACTAGCTGCTCCAAATCTGAAGCCTGGAGGAAATGTCAAATCTTCTTCACATAAGGACACACATACCAAAGTGCTGAAATAAATTTTCATATAAATATTTTTATGTAAAGTTTTCAGATATCATGTTTTACATTTGTTGACGGCATTGACAAAACAAATTCTCGCAACAATTTCTTGTTTGTAGAAACTTACAAGATATCTTTGTTGTTGGTGCATCGATTTTATTGTGTTTTGGGTGTTTTACTTCTCCTATCAGTAAGATATATTCTAGTTTGGGTTTTTGATTCTCACTAACATTTGGACTTCACACGCATCTATGTAAACACCTTTATTTATATACATGTCAACTTTTTTCTTAATTTTCTTTTTAATTTTTCAATGAGATGTCATTATTTCTCTAGTAATGCTATTGTTACTACATTATTATTCTATTCAAATAACAAAATCGCAAAAACACAGGAGTAAGACAGTTTTTTTTTATATCGTACTACAGAAAAAATAATATTACAACTAATTACAAATTGCTGCCGTTTTTACAATGGGTGAATGGCATCTGTTTTGTTATTACAGTACCCACTAATACCTAGTCATGTACGAATTTTATTATCATCATCAACAGTCTTCAATAGTTCACTGCTGAACACAGGCTTCTCCTTAGAAAGGAGACGCTGACCAGACAGGTTGTATCAAACTGTTGCTGTTGTCCTCGTAGCGCTGTAGTCCTGCGTCATTGCGGATGCATGGGTCTAGGAGTGGTGTCACTTTGTATTCTTAATCCACCACCGCACAGATTGTATGTATGTTAAAATATATGAAAGTAAAAGCACAGAGATTTTCGTCAAATGATCAGTATATAAACAGTCTGAAGAGTACCTAACTCTTCGACAACTAACAGCAAATATATCATGTTTAGCCTCGTTGAAAAGGGCTCGATGAGTGGGTAAATATAATGTTAGTGACAAAGACCGTGGTACATAGATAATATTATACAATGCGGTTATACAACATATAAACAAATTAACTGTTAATGTCTAAGTGGCAATTCAGCGATTAGTTAATAAATATTTTGAATTGATTTTTTTAATAATCAATGGATTTTCACAGTATTGAAGAACCCATTCTTAGTCTTGCTAATTCTGCTAGTAACGATCTGTCATGAGGATTATTAAACATTTTTCTAGCCCTTTCGTCTTACTTTAAAATTTTCAGTTCAGATACGTTTGTTGTGAAATGTTTCTGATTTTATTTACAGCTAACCTATGTATTTACATTAATTTATAAGAAGTAATAATTACCTATCGTGAGTCGGTAATTAAACTAACAAAAACATCAAAATTTAAATAACTTTTAATATTTAACATAGTCCTTTATATCAAAGCAAATTTCGTCAATAATAGCATCAATTTAAATTTCAGAACGTTGTAAATCGTTTAACGTTGTAAGTATTACTAAGTAGTAATACTAGACTGTATAGTAATGCAATAATACAGTCTAAAAAGAGTGAAGTAAAAATTAAATTTTAAATTAACAAAAAAACTCCGACTCAATATAGCACTTCTAAAAGATAAACAATAAATGCGTGTTAGCCCTTATAGTTTAAATTTGTACGTTGCGTACCTTATACTCAGAGTAACTAAGAGGTATTTGCTGAAGGTTATACAAGTATACGCTCCGACCGCGGCACACCTCGATAATGAGGTAGAGACTTTGTATGTGGACATTAGTAGGGCCATACATATATGTAAAACTTACTACACCATTGTTATGGGGGACTTCAACGCAAGGTTGGGTAAACGAAGCGGCAATGAGCTACGCGTAGAACAACTTGGAGTTGGTTAACGAAATCACAGGGTCAACTACTGATCGATTTCATGGAGAGGGAGGGCCTTTACATAATGAACTCCTTCTTCCAGAAACGTGAACACAGAATATGAACTTGGATGAGCCCAGATGGTTTTAAAAAAAATGAGATCGAATTCATTATGTCGACGAAGAAGTAAATATTCAATGATGTCTCTGTGGTCAATATGGTTAAAACCGGAAGCGATCACCGACTAATTAGAGGCACATTGAATATCAACACCAAGCTTGAAAGATCGCGGCTGACGAGGTCTATGCTCCGACCGTCACCAATTCATATGTAAAACACCGAAAGCTTTCAGCTCGAACTTCAGAATCGCTTCGAAGCCCTTGAGTCCTGCGTTGATACGAATGAACTCTGTAACCGGTAAGTGGAAACTGTCCGTACGCTCTGGTGTCAGTTATTCAAAACCCGTTGTCCCACAAATAGAATGAAGAGGTTCTGTGACGCCACTCTCAAACTCATGTAAGAAAGGTGAAATATGATTCTGCAGTCTTCAGGCGATGCATCTAAATACCGGCAGGTCAACAGACAGATATCTAAATGCCAACTTAATATCTTGCGTATTCAAGAGGCTATAGAGCGAAATCAGGGGACTAAAATATTCGCATGGGCACTGCCTGTCGGACAGAGCCAGTTGACAAAACTGAGGACCGATGGCGGCGGCATTTTGACGTCAAGATCCGAGCTTCTGAGTGAAGTGAAGAGATTCTATGAGCAGTTATACGCGGCAACACTGGATCCTGTTACTGACTTACCGAAAGATCTAAGGGCTAAATTAACCCGACGCTATAATGAAGACATACCGGACGTAAGTCTTTGCGAGCTTGCCTTAGCTCTCAGACAGCTTAAAAACAACAAAGCACCTGGTGAAAATGGAATTACGGCGGAACTTCTGAAGGCAGGTGGAAAACCGGTTTTGAAAATCCTTCAGAAAATATTTAATGCCGTCATACCAATGGGAAACCATCTCTGGCATGGCTCAGAGCTGTGGATGCTCTTTTCTTCAAATAAGGCGATAATAGCCTGCTGAAGAACTATAGACCCGCCTCTCTTCTGAGCCATGTCTATAAACTGTTCTCGAGAATCATCACGAACCATCTCGCACGCAGATTTGACGACTTCCAGCCTCCCGAACAAGCAGGATTCCGAAAAGGCTTTAGTACCATAGACCATATTCATACGCTGCGGCAGGTTATACAAAAGTCCGAAGAGTATAACCTTCCACTATGCTTGGCGTTTATGAACTATGAGAAAGCTTTTGATTCGATCGAAACTTGGGTTGTGCTACAGTCTCTCCAGCAGTGCTAAATTGACTATCAGTACATTGAAGTATTAAAGTGTTTATATGAAAACGCCAGTATGTCAGTCCATTTACAAGGTCAGAGCTCGAAACCTATTAAACTATAGCAAGGTGTAAGGCAAGGAGATGTAATATCTCAGAAATTGTTCACCGCAGCACTGGAGGACGTCTTCAATCTTCTAGACGGGAACAGACTTGGCATTAACATCAATGGTGAGTATATCACCCACCTTCGATTTGCTGATGATATAGTTGTCATAGTTGAAACCGTAGCAGATCTTAACACAATGCTTGATGACCTCAGTAAAGTCTTTAAATGAATGGTTTTAAAAATAAATATAGATAAGACTCAAATTATCTTGAATGCCCATGTCACACCCACTCCAGTGAAAATTGTAAAATCTACCCTCGAAGTGGTTGACGACTACGTGTATCTAGGATAAACTATCCAGTTAGGTAGGTCCAACTACGATAAAGAGGTCAATCGTCTAATCCAGCTAGATTGGGTTGCGTTCAGGAAGCTACGTAGCGTTTTCTCGTCACAAATACTGCAGTGTCTCAAGACAAAACTCATTGACCAGTGTGTGTTGCCAGTGATGACTTACGGTGCAGAGACGAGGTCGCTCACACGCACACGTATGGGCTTGATAAGAAGACTCAGAGTCACCCAAAGAGCAATGAAGAGGGCATTGCTCCGAGTTTCTTTACGTGATCGAATCAGGAATGAGTAGATCCGCAGAAGAACCAAGGTTACCGATATTGCCAGTAAAATTGCTAAACTTAAGTGGCAGTGGGCGGGCCACATTACACGCAGAAACGATGGTCGATGGGGCCGTAAAGTTCTGGAGTGGCGACAGCGTACTGGGAAATGCAGCGTTGGTAGGCCCCCCCACAAGGTGGTCCGACGACCTGGTGAAGGTCACGGGAAGCTGCTGGATGCAGTCAGCACGGGACTGGTTGTTGAGGAGAACCTTGGGGGAGGCCTATGTCCAGCAGCGGACGTATTTTGACTGAGATGATGATGATGATGATGATGAATTAATTCGTGGCCTACTCTGTATTAACTGACGTTAGGTTGTTATTTGTAAGTATGGTTAACCAGAATTTTGAGGATTGTCACGTTGCTGGTCTTATTTGCTCGTTTGCTCGTTTATACATTTCAATATCCTTTGGAAGAGTAGAAGATGCGAGTTTTAGATTTTTATTATCACCTGGACAGCCGAATACAACAAACCTTCTGTTTTAGTGCATTCATATTTTATATTGTAAATGAGAAAAAGGATGTCGGGGTTCCAAGAATTTCTTTTCTAAGGTACATCTGGTTCCCCGGCAACTGGTATCGGAGACGGCGTGCGGTTATTGGTCGGTTCGAGTCCTGACTTTAACCACCAATAGGTATTTGTATAAAGAGGGACTTCCGAACAGAAGGAAAGGGTATTTCAGGCAAAAAGTGGCACACCGTGTGGTTTACTCGGTTCGATTTTGATACACCACTCTACTGTAAATTTTGCCAGGTTAACGGCCCGAGTATGTTTCCATACATAAAAAACGGGCTCATTACGCCACATCTACATCAGATAATACAACGATTAAAGTGATTTTTAATTAATAGGTCAAACTTGTTTTATGTGTTCGGGTCTATATTCAGTTTTTTTTTCTATATTAAAAGCCTGCCAAAGTGACTCTACTCTGCCTGATGGAAAGCATGAATAAAATGAAAAGTTGTGGTCACCGTACTCATTGCAAATGCAGACAATGCAGTATGATGATCCACTCTATGATGACCTAGTGAGATGCATTCTCACGCCCTACTTGGGGACGTAAAAGGCATGACAGTCATTGTGGCAGTATAAGGCTCACACCTGTAGTAATGGGCTTCCGGTCTCACACTCACTAACGAAACACGACAACATGGATACTGTCGCTTTAGGTTGGTCTTCTGTGAGAGGGTAGTACTGCCCCGGTCGAGCGGGTTCATTTATGTTGAAATCAGCGTGGCTCTACTACCTTCAGCCAGCGTGGCTCTAGTACTAGAATATCGATGTAAAGTGCATATATACAGATCAAAGAGATACAAACGACGTACCTGAATAAGTGTGTGTCTTACACAAATTGATACGTTACCAAGTGTATAAATAGTACGAGTGAATGTCTCGTTTCCTTTTCAATATTATATAACACATCAAAAACCAAACACGTTTTTAATTACTAAATAAAAATTAAATTAAATTAAAATCACCTTAGCACGAGTATGTGGTATTGAGACATATTGGGAACTGAGAGTAAATATGTAATACATAAAAGACAAGGTAAAATTGTAGAGGTGTTATATCTATGTATATGTACGTAGATAACAAGTCGGTTTTAAGTATCCTAGGTTTAAATTTGGCTTAGGGATGTCACTACAACCTGTCAGTCTCACATAAATCTCACATTTAAAAAAAATGTACGTCAGGTGACGAATTAAGTATACAGAATGTCACTACCCCTGTTGAATCCACGAGTGTCGTAAGAGGCAACTAAGATCTACGCAGGACCACATCACTGCATAGAGTAAAAAAAATTAATATAAACTGTTTATCGATTTGTCTTCGCAGCGTGGAATAGTAGGACAAAATTTCTTTTCTGAGAAGAGGTTTGTGTCCAGCAGTGGTTTATTAAAGGATATTGATGATGATAATGAAGGCTATTGCATAGAAAATGTGTAAAATTAATTCGCATTTTCTATACAATATAGCCTACAGCTCAAAAATAGGAAAGGTGTTACGTAAATGAAAACCCTATAAGGTCTCATTACGTGAAAAATCAAAACACAATCGTGCTAAAATTTGCAAAAATAGAGATAATGGGAGATGGTTCCAATTTTTTTTAAAATATTGTAACTACTAAAAAATCTTAGAAAATAAATTTAACTTTCAAAAGGATCCATAACACTATTTCAATAACTGTTTGTGTTTTACTATGGCAATGTTACTCGCTGAAACGAATGAAAAAGTAACTCTACAAACTAACCCGTTAGCATTGGCTTGATCATTCCGCTGTTAATATTAAAAGGAATGCTAACTGAAACGAACTGTGCTATTCATGACTTTTATTATTATCCTCTAATTTACGCAACAAATAAATCGCAATTTAAACAACTATCAAACCGGGAACCCCCTTGAACAATCTGGAGAAAGGTGTAAACACACGTTGAAGATTTGATATTGTAAAATTGCATTCTCATACCTACATACATATTCAGCCCTGAGCTACTTTACGATAAAAAAATAAAAATTTAAAATATATATTGTAATCTTGAAAGTATGTACAAATATCTAATGCTGCTGGTGGGAGATCATGCTAAGCATTTGATAACGTAATCTTTGTTGCTCTGTGACTTTTATCTTACTTTGAGACGAGAACAAATTTACAATACTTAACATTTATTTAAATACACGTGAAGATTCGCAGAAGAACCAAGGCCAGCGAGCAGGACCGTGGAGAGTAACCACACTTAGGTCACAGTGGACGGAGCACATTGTTTGCACACAAGACAGAGGTAGACATAGGCCCAAGGTAATCTGACGATCTAGTGAAGTTCGCGGGAGTTATGGATGCCGGCAGCACAGGACCGGCTTGTGGAGAGGCTTACGAGAGGTCTATGTCTAGCAGAGGACGTCCTTCGGCTTAGATAATGATAATTATGAAGTAATGTTCGCTCTGCAATATTTAGTTAAGTCATGTATCTACACAAATGAACTGGCTTGATCAGTAATATACTCTTACAGTAAACCAGAGTTAAACATTCTAACACTAAAACTGTATGTCTGATTCTGGGGGAGAAATTAAAGAGTAACAACGTACTTGTGACTATTGAGAAGGTGTCAGGAGATCTGTCTTCTTGTTTACCCTTCTATTACATGAAAAAGCAAGTGGAACGAAAATCAATTCTCTAAACGTAATTTAGAATAGTACTACTTTCGTTTTAGTGACGCTGTGGTAGCGTATGCGGCTGCAGATCTTGAGGTCTCGGGTTTAATTCCTGGGTTTGATCAAATGTTTGTACGATCTGTAAATGTTTGTTTCGGAGATAGAGTGTTTCTGTATATAATATGTATGTATTTACAAAAAAAGGCTATAAGTATTTATATCGGTTGTCCATTATTCATAATACAAACTCTGCCTAGTTTAGAACTAAATGGTATTGTGCGTCAGACGTCTAAAGTATTATTATTATTTTTTTAGAGACTGCTATCACATAACCAACGGCCTATAACCTCAGAGGCACAAAGGCGTGTGATGTAGTTACACATTGTCTACTATAATTAAAGTCCCACTTTTCTAAGAGGGAGTAACACAATCGCTATTATATGTAGTAGAAAATAGTTGGGCAAATTAGGAGTAAATCATGAGAAATCAGATAAGATCAGAGAATCAGATAATGGTTTGAACAAGTCAGGATCACCATTACAAGTGCTATCCGCATAACCTTCCAGTATCAAGGCGTTAGCGATTCAATTTAGTTGCTCTACTGTGTCATATTTTTTTTAAATATTCGCAGTATAGTATAGTGGAATAGGAAAAATAATTAATAGCTTGAGTTAAGTTGTAATTAATAAGAAATAAGATATACTGCATGGAAAAGCAAGAAATAACCGCCTTTTTTATTTTATGCTTTACTGGTCGCATCGCTATAAGCACGTCTTCATTTAAAATTGCCACTAGTCAGATTAAGACGCCTTGCTTAACCTGCATTGTAAAAAAATTAAATTTGAAGTTTAATCAAACAAAACCTGTTGTA
Organism: Hypercompe scribonia; assembly: GCA_949316085.1. Lineage (NCBI taxonomy): Eukaryota > Metazoa > Arthropoda > Insecta > Lepidoptera > Erebidae > Hypercompe > Hypercompe scribonia. The sequence goes on along the minus strand of OX438986.1, from coordinate 3,706,880 downwards.
GCACACGAATAGACATTAACTAAATATGTGCCTGAACACATAAAACTAGCTTAAACTACTAACTAAAAATTACTAATCGTTGTATCGTCTGGTACAGATGTGTCATAATGAACCCGTTTTTTATTTGTGGCAATATGCTTTAGCCGAGTGAAATGTATGGTGAAGCGGTGTATCAAAATCGAACCGAGTAAACCACACAGTGTGTCAGTTTTTGCACCCTGAAATACCCTTTCTTTTCTTGTTCGAAAATCCCTCCGGAAGCAAACACTTGGTGGTTGTTAAGTTCGGACTCGAACCAACCAATAACCGCACGTCGTCTTAGATACCAGTAGCCGGGGTACCAGGTGTACCTTATAAAGGAAATCCCGGGAACCCCGATGTACCTCGAGCCATTTACCTACGACTTCCATATGAATGTCTTTTCTGCCCCCAAAAGGACGCGCGTCGCGCTACCACCCTTGCCTGCTTTTACAAGGGTGACTGATGACCCTCAACTGTCACCCGTAGTCTTGCGCTTATGGAGGGCGAAGATCGCTCTGTGATCTCCTGCGCCCGAGTGGTCAGCGATACCGAGTCCGGCGTACCGGGAGAGTTTTAGACCTCTGCCGGACCCACTGTGCCATCTTTGTGCCTAAAATACCCTCCTTTTTATATCCAGAGATAGCTGTTATTAAGACATCAGGTCCTCTTCTGGCAACCTCCCAATCTATGACCACGATTAATAAAAATAACTAATTAAATCAAATAAACTTATTCTTTATTTTAAATTATTATTTTAAAGTATAAAATTTAAATTATCATAATTGGTTCGTAGTGTTCGACTCCTGACTACGTTGGAGTAGAAACGCGCCGATTCTCTTGGAGTTCGTGTCCGATTCGGGGAGTTAAAGTCCACTGCGTATAGGCCATATTTTAATCTGAAAAATGATATATATGTATATCTATATATATAAAAGAAAGTGATGTTAGTTACACCACTTATAACTCAAGAACAGCTGAACGGATTTAGCTGAAAATTGGTGGCGAGGTAGCTTAGAACCAGGAGACGGACATAGGATATCTCTTTTTATCCCGTTCGATCGCGTTTCAGACTAAAATCTAAAATCTGCTTATTTGTTGCTTCTAAGGCGGAACAGAGTTCGCAGGGTAAGCTAGTATTAGATAAATATTAGCTAAAGATCAATAACTGAAAAATACATAATTGTCAAGATATAGAAAGTTTAATAAAATGATACCACCTATTTACCTATTGCTTGGCATCAATTGTATCGCGATTTCCATTATTGACACAACGCCATTTGTCGAGTACTCACAAAAGTAATTGCAATATCAAATAGTGTAATCGTTATTACGTTTGGACATTCCGCCCACCATGGACACATTGACTGCACGGTCGGCCTAGTGGTTTAAGCGGTCACCATGCCACTCACTACGGCACTGAGTGTTGTGGGTTCAAATTCCACATGGGACAACACTTTGTGGGATCCATAAATTATTGTTTTGAGTCTGAGTGTTCTTTGTGTCCATTTCTTGTATGTCTGTAAAGTCCCCTACGACACAGGATTTATTCATAGTGCCGTCGTTATCTTTCAAAAAAAAAAATGTCAATCGATCCTGTCCACCGTGAATCATACTCGTACATCCTTTTTATAATTCAATCTAGTAGAAGTATATATATCATCTCTCCATCATATGTAAATATACATGTGGTAGAATAGGTGTTTTAATGGTGACTATAAACATTATATGTCCTAAAACCAAGTACCGTTTTGACTTCGGAGGAACAATTTGATTTAAATTGTTGTGGGACAGTCCTCAACACTCCCTCCCTCCCACAACACTCAATACAGCAAAAAGTGATGAGGTGGTCTAATGTACAGGACGAACTTTATGCATTACATAAATAAATAATTGAATATTAATTGACTTACTCATATCCATTTAACCATTCAAAATTGTCCATCAGTGTCCATACTGTGTAACCTGTGACGTTGACCCCGTCTTGCATTGCCAACGAGACCTAGAAAAACGCATTCGGGATCAGTATGACAAGAACTAAAATTATATATTATAGTTATGGCGTCAATAACTAATAAATAATATTAAATTATGAATATATACTATTAATAACTAAGAAGTATTCGTAAAAATAGTCATCTTAATTTTTATTTAACTATGGAGTGTTTCAGAAAATGATCAAGTTGAGTCAAAGGCAAACAATAAAATATGAAAATAGTTTTTAATAAAGTCGAAAAAATAGGAGCCTTACGTGTTAATTTACCCCTTCAGGGATGCAGATGTATATATCTCACCATCATCATCTCAGCCCAAGGATTCGTATACGTATCTTTATATATTAAGACTGAAAAGTTTATTTTTCCGTCATCTTAGTTATTGTTTGTTTGATCAAACGCGCTAATGTCAGGAATTACTGATTCCAATTATATTGTTAAAATATTCTTAGAGTGAGATAGTCATCTATCGAGAAAGACTTTAGGCGATATACTCATGACACCACACTGTCACTTACAACAGCTGAGGATCTATAAAAATTGTAACAAAAACAGTGAAGGTTTGTTCTTTTTGTGAGATGCAGACGAAGTCAGGTCAGCTAGTAGGTCACCAGTAGCTTACCTGCTCCATATAATCCCTGATGTACTCCAAGCGTCCAGTGTCAACGAGGCCAGGGTCGAGTGACATCATTCCATTCTCCGTTATAATGACCTCCTCGACGCCATATTTATTCTTTAGCCAGTTTAGTTGATCGCGGATACCTTTAGGGTATACCTGAAATTTTAAATGAATTAAGACGTTCATTTCTTATACATCTTTATCCATAAAAGTAATTTCCATTCCTTCTCCTTTTATCTACATTTCCTTTCATTTTGAACTTCCAATTTTGTTTTTGTATTTGTAGTGTTTTGTAGACGAATGTTTTTAAAGTGCCCACATGATAATTGTGTTTGTAGTGCGGGTGTTTTCTTTCTGTTTTTAATTCCTGTTACGCCTAATTGACACTAACAATCTTGGCCCTATAACAAAGCCTGCGGTATGATATCCAGACTGATGATAAACATACGAGTATACATGTGTTTCTAATACATACATAAACAAACTACACCAACTCAGAACAAATGTTCGTGTTCATTATACATTTATTATAATATATCTTCTAGACGGGACTTGAAACCATGAAACTCAGCTTAGCAGTTAGCACCACTAAGTCCTAAAAAATAGGTTACAAACATGATTTACCGAAAACCAGTTCAATTCAGTGGTTTTCCAGTCAGGATGGCCTATCATTTCCACATTAATTTCGTCCAAAGTCATGAGTGGATAAGGGCCTGGCTTGTATCCTGGTGCCACTTTTCTTATCACTCTTGTTGTGTAGTGGTTCAAACCGTAGAAGTCATAGGTGCCTGAAGATGTCAAAAAGAATATTATTAATAATTTCAGTAGATTTTTTTCTCCAAAGTTCATAAAACAGGCAGTTTACTCGGCCTGCACGTACGTCGGTTATCGCGGTAAAAAACCTCTGTTACTTACAGACAGCTTTCCATTGGTTAAAGATTGATTAAAATCGTTTTAGTGGTTTCGGCGTGAAAGCGTAACAAACAAACTCACATTGGTATTTATAATGTTGGTTACAATTATCAATGGAAAGTTGTACCTTTAATTAGTTCAATCTCTTCTAAACTGAGAGGTGTAAGCCTTGGATACGGATAACCTTCTTTTTTGCCATTCTCTAGCATGACTTTCTCCAATTTCTTCGGCCAGCCTCCTTCTTTGGAGAAAATAGGATGGTCGTAGCGACCTGCCTGAAAATTTAATGACGTAGCATGGTTGATGTGAATAATGATTCGATGGCAAATATTACAAGGTAACACAACGTACCCAGAAATCGATTGCTAATTCCGTTGCTTCAATGTCATCAGGCGTCGCTGGCTCAAACCAAAAGAAAAGTGTTGCCAGTGATATCTTGCCTGCAAGAATGACTAAATTCTATTTCTATTTTAAGAACCTACCACAGTGACTACTCTGCCTGGTAGAAGGCATGAATAAAATTCAATAGTTGTGGTCACCATACTCATTGCGAATGCAGACATTAAAATGTGGTGACCCACACTGTAGTAGCCTAGTGAGATGCACGCCCTGCTTGGAGACGTAAAAGGTATGAGAGTCATCGTGGCGGTGTAATGCTCACACATTTGCCACGGTAACTGTCACTCATGCATCAATGGGCCTCCTCAATTCTCTAACTACCTGGATTATTCGCTTAGATATTTTTAATAATACATAATTTATCTGATTATGAGAAAAAATATAGTATCTTGGATTCAAACGCTTTTAAAACATCAGTGTTATATGCTCAGTTAGAAATGTATTCACGTTCCAATGCGCCTATTTCATGATGAATCATGGTAAATTATACACTTAAGTTTTGCCTGTAGGGACAAAAATTAAGGGATGAAGAATTCAATTTCCACCCTTAAGTGGGGGTACTTTTTGATTTTAAAAGAAAGTTATTTATAAAAAAATAATTTTGTCAACAACAAGACTTATAGAAACCATTTGAACTAAAATGTATTACGTTCGGATTCATATTTGATAAATGTTGACTGCAAAATTGGAATCCTTAAGAGGAATGAAATATATACTGTATTAATATTTGCAACAAGACTCATACTTACCACATATTAATAGTTTCAATTTAAGATTGCGTAAGAGAGGGGCTTAATATTGTAAGTTATTTTTTGCTAGTCAATCTTTGCATGATTCAGAGCCTAGCTTGACAGGATTATTATGCGGTAATTGTGATTATTACTTATCCTAATCATATTATTATTATTCTCTTTAAAATGGCAATCCACGGGTAGTTGGTTTGAATTCCGCCTAGGACGAATTTATATACAATAATGTATTATGTATTTATAGACGTAGTTATGAGCAGGGTTGTTAATCAGACTGACTTTCTTTTTGACTAGTGGCGACTAATTATCATTGTAAGTGAGAAAAATCACTTACCTTTGTACTTTGGCCTATAAACTTCATCGTATAGCCTATATGCCTTTGCGTGAGCTAGCAGTGTATTCTTTGTACACATGTAACCACCAACTTTCATATCATCGAAGTATGGTGCGGCCAACTCCATATAACCGAAGTCACAAATTGCAAAAGGTTCATTCAGAGTTAACCATAATTTGACTCGATCAGCGTAGAGAGAAAACACCACATTTGCGTAATCGGTAAACCAGTCAGCTACTAGGGGATTTGCCCACCCTCCTGCAAAGAATAAAAAATAATTAATTAGACAGGCTGCAGAAATAAGTCGTCAACGCAGGAACCAGAGAAATACGATAACCTTATAGAAAAAAATTGTGAGTCAATCTTGTCTTAACTGGCCTTGGTTTTTTTTATTTAAGGAGCCTGCCGAAGTGAATCTACGCTGCCTAATGGAAAGCATGAATAGAACCAATGAGTTGTGGTCACCATACTCGTTGCGAACGCAAACAATGTAGTACGGTGACCCACACTATGGCGGCCTAGTAAGATGCTTTTTCACGCCTCGTTTGGTTACGTAAAAGGCATGACAGTCATCGTGACATTGTATTGCACGCTTATAACGACTACTGTCACCCCTACATTAATGGATCTCCGGTCTTCCACTCGCTAACGAAACACGACAGCACAGATGCCGTCGCTTTAGATTGATCTTCTGTAGGAGGGTAGTACTGCCCCGGTCGGGCCGACCCGTTCGTACTGAAATCAGTGTGGCTCTACTATCTCTAGAAGTCTAGTATTTAGTGACCCAGACTGCTAAATTGGCCGTGGATTCGATTCCCACTCAGGTCAAACATTGTGTGATGAGCACGACCATATTTGTGTTCTGCGTTTAAGTATACCTTATCTATAATTTAAAAAAAAAATCAGAAGTCTGGCTCAGCCTAGGTTGGGATTAAACGGTCGTGCGTGAAATGTGTCGAGTTATTAAAAAATACTTTCTATAGCTTTTTACTAAATGAATGAGATTATCGAAACCAAAACCAAAACCTCCTTGGTCCTCCTTTCTTTCCTTTTGTGCAGTAACATCATCAGCAATTAATAGTCTTTGTTTCTCGTTTCCTTCTCTTGGCAGTGTAGGTGTCCAGTTCAGTTTGCTTCCTTAGTCGATTTTTACGTCACTCACCACATAAATAGCAAACATATAGAAGTGACGGATAAAATTTATGACATCTTTTATGCTTTTAATTAACACATACATGAGTTATAAAACCTACACTGCAAGGTAGGCGGTCATAATTCAATAGAATAGATAGATTTAAACATGCCGTCTTTTTTTTACGTTCTAGTTTTTGTGCAACTAGTTCGTAAATTAAAAATCGTATGTTTTTATTTAACTGGTTTAATTAGTAGTACAAAAAATCTATCCGTTCGAATTAATTTAGCGTAAAATATTTTATGGCAGCTTTTGCCCGCGGCTTCGCTCGCGTGGAATTTGGTCTACCACATTAAGTTTCGTAACAGAGAATTTTAAATTAAATATAAACATTTTTTTAATAAAAAGTACCCTATGTTACTTCTAATACCTCCAAAAGCATGTGTACATAATTTCATGATAACCAGTTGAGTATTTTTGCGTGAAAACGTGACAAATAAACTTACATTCGCATTTATAATATTAGTAGGAATTTAAGATTCATAGTGACCGGCCTCTCGGTTCAGTGGTTAGAAACCCTGACACAATAAATATTTTTGTAATGACTAAGATCATTCTTAAACAATTTGATCTACTACTCTAGAATCAGAATGAGGTTCCGATAAGCGGACAAATATAAAAGAAACAAAAAAAAAATGATAAATTAACCCCGGTTCTCTATGAGGTCTATGACATTCCCCTTCAGCTTGGCCCAACTGTGCCGAAGTACGTGCATTTCTCTGGTTAAGCGAGATTACCATAGACCAAACCTACCCGTTGCTTATTAGGAGTCGATGCACCCGAAAAGCCGATCATAAAATTTTTAATAAGCAGCAGTCAGTTTGTTTGCCTCCTTCACATTAAATAATTGTAAATATAGTTTTGTAGTGACTAATTCCTATTTATTGTGCCGGTTAAGAATATAGAGTGTCATCACACTTACTTTTCCATTTGTGTTTTAAGAGGCGACCAAGGGAACAAAATAAGACAACATCATTGCAAAGAGAAGGAGAACTGGACAATACCAGCTCACCTGGCCTGTGTTGTTATAGTAGGCCAAAACCTCTTTGATAAGGACTGGCCTATATCCAGCAGTGGACTGTTAAAGATATGATAATGTTTTCAAAAATTTATATTGCTTTTAAAATATTTAAAATTCTATGACATTACATCATCATCATCATCATCATCTCAACCAAAAGATGTCCATTGCTAGATATAGACCTTTTTTTAATATGTGGAAACCACCTCAGGCCGTTACCCCACCGGGGTTTACGGCGGGGTGGTGTGTCGGAATCGGACCGACTAAAACCACACGGTGTACCACTCTGTGCCTGACATAGGAGCGATTCGGGAACGGCTGTTATTACGACATCCAGTGCTGGCCTCCCCCAGGGTTCTCCACAACAGCCGGTTTCGTATATAACATATACACTACTTAATATCTAGTATCATGTGTGAAATTAAATCAATTTAACAATTCACAATATATCATAATAAAATGATGTTCAATATATAAATATATTTTGTAGTTGTTTTTAATTTCTTCTGTCGGCCAACGTAGCTATGACGCATCTATTGTCCGTCGACCGGTCGGCCTGCTACGTCACACGGGCTGCGTGCCCACACGGCGAGACGGTACTATTACAATGTTGTGCTTGCACACACGCACCAAGTCAAGTCCATCCTCATGCCAATGGGCCGGCCGTTGGTATGAGAACGAACAGTGCCTTCCCTGTTCTACTGACGATACCTAACTCGCCGTATATATTACAAATACAAATATGCATTTAATAATTTAATTACAAAAAAATATATCTATAGGAAGGTTTACTATTGATTAGATAATTCCACTACGCGGTTATACGTGCGAAGGTTAAATATGAATCGAATGCAGTTATTGAGAAGACAGTCTAGCTTATTACGGAGGTCTGAATTCGGGTCAAGGTAATACACATTACCATAGACAATTATAGGAATAATTAGAGATTACAGAGGTTTTCGTTTATGAGGCAGATAATTCTTTGTGTATATCTCGTGCACTGTGGATTATTGATCTTTCTTAATTGCCTGTGCACCGACATCAATGCCTACATTGGCGACCCAGATGTGATTCTAAAGCACTGTAAAAAAATGTAAAAAAAACGCAAAAGCATGCTTATCAACAAACAAACATATAAGTGAAGTTAATAAAAGCATGTTAAAAAGTTGCCGAATCGTGTTGCTGGTTTAGATGATAAACCTGGAATGGTAAATAGAAATTATTAACAAACTATATGTATGCTTACCAAGGTCTTGCAGCGACTGAGGAAGATCACAGTGGTATAAAGTGACAATAGGTTCGATGCCTTTCTCCAGTAGACCGTCAATTAGGTTGTTGTAAAATCTCTTGCCATCTTCGCTTATAACGTTGGGATAACCAGTGGGGAGAAGACGTGTCCAGGATATCGAGAACCTGCAAATATAATAATCTGCTCACTTAACCAAGATGTAAGTATTTCGCGTCGAATCTCTTTCTACAAACGCTAACGTCTCTAATCTCTCGTGTTATTGGCTAACATATTGTTTTCATTACGTGCTGTAGTATTAAATTGACGTTCGTAGAATGTCATCTTGGCTAGAGGGGCTTGGCTATTATAAGTATCATCATCATCATCATCATCATCAACAGCCTTTACAGTCTACTACTGCACATAGGCCTCTCCTTAGCAAGGAGGTCTTGGCCTACTCTACCACGCTGGCCAGACGGGTTGGAATAGGGTTTGTTCCAAGTTAGCCCTATTACGTTCCTCCCCGTCCAAACTGGTTGGGTGACCGGGACGGTTCCGTGGCAGTCGTCGGCTCCACGGCGGCTCATTCCCCGCCCTTGTCGCTAAGAGACAAGGGCACTGGATATGTTGCTGCCGAGTGGGGGGGGATCACTGTATATGGTGTATACTTCTCCCCCAACCGGAGTTTGAACGACTTCGAGGTTTTCCTTAACAACTTGGAAACCTCGATGCGGCGTCTAACGTCTGGGCACGTCTTAGTGTTGGGGGACTTCAACGCAAAGTCCATTGCGTGGGGTTCCCCCAGGACGGACGCTAGGGGCGAGGCCGTAGAGGAGTGGGCGGCCTCGGTGGGCCTCTGTTTACTTAACAGGGGCTCCACCAACACGTGCGTGCGACAGCAGGGAGGGTCGATAGTGGACCTTTCGTTCGCTACCCCTGCCCTCGCCGCACGAGTAAGGAACTGGTGTGTCCTGGAAGAGGTTGAGACGCTCTCGGATCACCTCTACATTCGATTTGAGCTCTCCCGGACCCAGGACCCCAGTAGGGGTCACGCGGCGCGGCGTTCTTCTCGCTTGCCGCGGTGGGCTGTAGCCAAACTGAATAGGGACCTACTAGAGGAGGCAGCCATTATTTACTCCTGGCTGTCTCCGCAGGCTCTGACCGAGGAGGTCGACATGGGGGCTGGTCGTTTCCGCGATGCGATTACGCAGATCTGCGATGCGGCCATGCCCCGCATCCGAGGTTGTCGGCCTCCACGGAAGGAGGTTTACTGGTGGTCCCAGGAGTTGGCGGACCTCCGCGCGGCCTGTACTCGTGCCCGGAGGTCCTACACCCGTAGTCGGCGGCGACACCGCGTAGACGGCGAGGGGGACCAGCTTCATGAGGAGTACCGAGAGGCGCGGAAAACTCTGAAGCTGGCCATTAGCCGCGCCAAAGAAGTGAAGAGGAAGGAGATGCTGGAGGGTCTCGATCGTGACCCCTGGGGTCGCCCTTATCGTGCGGTGCGACAAAAGCTCCGCACGTCGGGCCCCCCCCTTACAGAGACACTCCAGCCCAGCTTCCTGCGGGAAGTGGTCGAGGGTCTTTTCCCGCAGCGGGCGGAGCACACACCCCCGTCGATGGCCTTCATGGTCGAAGACGACGGGGTACGGAACGAGGATAATGTTCCGCCCGTCAGGGAATCGTGGATAGGGGCGGTTGTTCTACGGATTCGCTCTAAGAACACCGCCCCTGGGCCAGATGGGGTACCTGCCCGAGTGCTGGCGCGCACCCTCGACCACATGTCGGATCGCCTCGGGGAAGTCCTAAACGCCAGCTTGGTGTCCGGGCGCTTTCCTGAGGGTTGGAAGAGCGGGAAGCTGGTCCTACTATGGAAGCCGGGACGGCCGGCCGATTCGGTCGCGGCCTATAGGCCCATCGTGTTGCTGGACGAGGCGGGTAAATTGTTTGAGAGGATACTCTCTGCCCGCATCGTCCGGCACCTCTGCGAGGTGGGCCCCGATCTGTCGGACGCCCAATACGGGTTTCGAGCCGGGCGTTCGACAGTCGATGCTGTGTTGCGCCTGAGGGCCGTGACTGAAGAGGCGGTGAGCTGTGGCGGCGTGCTGTTGGCGGTGTCGTTGGACATCGCCAACGCATTTAATAGTCTGCCATTTAGCTGCATCAGGGAAGCACTCCACTACCACGGGGTGCCAGAGTACCTGAGGCGGCTTGTGGCAGACTATCTTGAGGAGCGTACCGTCATGTACGAGGACCGAGACGGCATTCTGAGGCGGCGGCCCATGTCGTGCGGTGTTCCACAGGGGTCTGTCCTCGGACCACTCCTGTGGAATATGGGATACGACTGGGCCCTTCGAGGTCGTCTTCCCGCCGGGCTGGGCGTAATTTGTTACGCCGATGACACATTGGTCACGGCCCGGGGGGCGAACTTTCAAGAGGCGGCGCGCCTGGCCACCATGGGAGTCTCTTTGGTGGTCGGGCGCATTGAGGCGCTGGGTTTACGAGTGGCCCTAGATAAGACGGAGGCCCTTTTGTTCCATGGGCCTCGTCGTGGTCCACCACCCGGCGCCTCTATCGTAGTCAATTCGGTCCTCGTACCGGTTCAGGCCCAGATGAAATATCTGGGCCTGATCCTCGACAGCAGGTGGCTCTTCGACGAGCACTTCCGACAGCTTTCTCCAAAGCTGGTCGGCGCTGCTTCTGCCCTTGGGCGACTTTTGCCGAATTTGGGTGGAGCCAGCGTCGCGACGAGACGGCTATACACGGGGGTTGTCCGGTCAATGGCGCTGTATGGTGCACCGGTGTGGGCGGCGGCTCTGACCGCCCAGAATAGGGCTCGCCTCTGGCGCCCTCAGAGGATATTGGCGGTTAGAGCCATACGCGGTTACCGCACCGTATCGACGGAGGCGGCGTGTGCCTTGGCCGGAACTGCCCCGTGGGATTTGGAGGCGGAAGTGCTCGCCGAAGTTTATCGGCGGACGGCTGACTTCCGGGCGGGTAGCGGCATACGGCCCCCGCCCGAAGAGGTACGCGAGTGGCGTGAGGCCGCTCGTCGAGCCATTATGGCTCGTTGGTCGTCCCGGTTGGAGACTCCACGTGCTGGCGTTGCACTCGTGGAGGCTCTCCAGCCGGTCATCGCCGAGTGGGCGGGGCGGCAGCACGGGACCCTTTCCTTCCGACTGACGCAGGTCCTTTCCGGGCACGGTTGCTTCGGGAAGTATCTGCACTCGGTCGCCAGGAGGGAATTGAGTCCCGCCTGTCACCACTGCGACTGCAGTGAGGACTCGGCTCAGCACACGCTAGCGGTTTGTTCCGCCTGGGCGGCGCAGCGTGGGGTCCTCACTGCAGTTATTGGAGGAGATCTCTCGCTACCGGCCGTAATACGCTCCATGGTCGGTAGCGACAGTTGTTTTACCGCGGTCGCAACCTTCTGCGAAGACGTAATTTCGCGGAAGGAGGCGGCGGAGAAGGCCCGGGAGGACAATATCCACTCGGACCCAATTCGCCGCCGGCGAGCCGGGCGGCGGAGGCGCGCATACCAGCGCCTCATGCCGCCTTGAGTGTGGCCGCGGGTGGACGGGACGGGTTTTCCCCTCCATCCGCTATAGTGGCCAGCCGCGAGGAGGCGACGTCCGCGTGTGCCGTACGTCGCCTAAAAGGAGAGTTTATCCGCAGATGGTGCCCGCATGAGCGGGCAGGCGCTAGGAGGGATCTGGATGTCGTAATAACAGCTGTTCCCGGATCCCTCCTATGTCAGGCGCAGAGTGGCACACCGTGTGGTTTTAGTCGGTCCGATTCCGACACACCACCCCGCCGTAAACCCCGGTGGGGTGACGGCCCGAGGGGGTTTCCACACGTAAAAAAAAAAAAAAAAAAAAAAGGGTTTGTTCCAAGTTTTCCTTCTCTTTGTAATGATGTTGTCTTGCATACTTTGTTCTCTTAGTTGCCTCTTACGATATCCACGGGATGAATAGGGGTGGTAACACTATGTATTCTTAATCCGTCACCACACGAATGTATATTCTAAGTATATATAGTATAAAGGGGCAGTTGCCATGGGGTGTGCACACCATCAGTATACTCGTCGATGACTGGATCTAGAAAGTGGAGGTTTGTCAAGTGGTGCACTTATTCTAAGTTTATTTTTGTTTGTTTTGTACACTTTTGTACCTTAATTACTCAAACAAGTTTTCTTTATAGTATGTGGGAAGCGAGATAACTTTAGCCACTATGAACTCTAGAATGAAGGTGATCGCACTTACTGAATGAAAGCAAATCTCTTCGATGTATTGTAGAAACGTATAAGAAACATTACAACGATGTTGACATACTTATTTTATTTTATTTATTTTGGATTACCAACAAATGATACATATGTATGTATATCCTATTATATATAAATACAAAAATACAATATACATGTTTTGTGACCATCCAATTAAACGCAATAACAGTTAACCCTTGCTTTGTCTAATAGCCTATTCAAAAGCCATGGGACTAAACTAATACTCAGTTTACTAATAAAATAGGTTATTCTGTATTATTTTGATTATATTATAACCTAGTTGCATACTTATATAATACGAGTTTATATTTAAGGTTCACTGCAACAATGATCTGATCTGTTTATTCTCAATTTGTTTTTGTTAATCCGTTAACAATGGTGTAGGTTATATGTTCACTAACTCAAATATATAGTTTTCTTTTGCTTAGATCTAAAAATGTGATCATTTTATGTTGCAAATAAAGAAAAAAGAAAAAAAAAATAAAAGAAAAAGGAAAGAAAAGAAAATGAAAAGAAATAATACTATTTAACGCATGTTTCCTGTGAGACTGCACGATTTTTGAGTGGTAGGTAAGTGTCCATGAAAAACAGTAGTAACAAACCATCAGGTGATTAATCTATTAAATTGATTGAAATCATTGAATCAAAAACTTCACTTACGATTATGAAATAGTCATAAACGTGAGTGAAACATCTAACAAAAAAGTAGAATAAAAGATTAAAAACTTGAACCTAACCTGTACATATTGACGCCCAGTTCCTCCATCATCTCGATGTCCCTCCGCCACAGGTGGTAGGAGTCGCACGCCACGCTGGCATCGCTCCTGTCTGATATCACTTCTGGTCGTGAATGCAGCATATAGTCCCAGATGTTTTCACCCTTATCTGGAAGAAATATTTGTTTAGAAGACTATAGATATGTAATCAATATTTATACGTTTTCATCGTAGCCCAGAATATACAAGTTATTTAAATAAGTTTAGTCTTGTTTCCAGTTTTAAAATCTCTCTTTTTAGAAAGACAGTTTTAAGTTTAGGTGCTGAAGCTAGGTGATCATATCTAGAGAACTAAGGCTCAAAGGTTGATTTTGAAAAGTTACATTGTACAGAATGTTGGGGAAACGCACCCGAAAACGAACATTGATGATAGTACTGCTTAATTTGATAAATAATAATGTCTTTAATCATCGGTCGGCAAAGAGAACTAATTGAAAAAATTTTTAATCTTTTGTTAGGATTATCCACACTTCAGTAACTTTCTGGGCACCTGTTTTACTTTCGTTTTTTTTTTCCTATTTTAGTAATGCGATGTGTCATCATCACATCCATAACCTTCAGCCCACAGCCGGACAAAGGTCTCTCCTTAGAAAGGAGGTTATGACAATGACCTTATCGTTTCATTTAACTGTGCAAATAACATGGAAAATACAGGGAGGCATGTGATAACGGAGAATATTAAGAATAATTAAATTTATCAGCTGTCATTTTCGATATTTGAAAGGATTTTAATTGTTATTTTAAAAATATAAATCTTTTAAATTTCGCTTTAATGTTTCAATGCTATGCAACAAGCGATATACACATAATAATTAAGTTTTAAAAAAAAATACTCCTAAAATCACATCGATCATAGATAGATAAGTACTCTTGCAAATTGCAAACGATAACTAGGAAACATATAATATATAATTTAACTTTCAAAAGTACATTAATGCGCCTACATACATATTACAGAAATATTGTGATCTCGTTTATTTTTTTAATTTTGCAGTCTTAAATACCAAGTATTCAAATTTTAATCAGACCAAGCGGCAAGATGCTGCTTGATTTAAGCGGGGCGTGAAAAAGCCATATTGCACTTTCGTCATTCGCAGTGAGTATGGCGACCATTGCTATTGGATTCTATTCATGCTTTCCATCAGGTGGAATAGAGTCTCTTTGGTGGGTCAATATATAAAAAAAAAGTTTACCCTTCCTAAAAAAAAAATGTTGCGAAAACAGTTCATAAATGACGGAGTGTTGAAGGAACAAAAAATAAAAGAAATACAACCGAATTAAGAATGTACTCATTTTCTGAAGTTACTTACAAAGATTCATCGTCATCAACCTCTAATAGCCCACTGCTGGATATGGGCGTCTCTTTAGAAAAGAGGTTTTGGCCTACTATACCAACCTGACCAGACATATTGGTATAGAGTTTGTACCAAATTTGACTTCGCTTGGAGTAACGTTGTCCTACGCAGTTTGCTCCTCACCTCTTACGACACCCACGGGAAGAATCAAGGTGGTGATAGTATGTATCCTTAATCCGTCACCAAATGGAAAAGTTTAAAGGGGCATTATACTTGTATTATTGATGCAAAGTAATCAATCCGAGAATATTTTCACCAATTTATTTATTTTGGATATTAGTCATTACAGCTTTGCCTTACTGTATCTGATGATCTTTCAAGGAGCGTTGTAACCAGCAGGTTATAAACAAAAACAGCCAAAACATATTAATGAACCATGAAAACATCCGTTAAATTTGTTTTGTAACGCAAATTAGTATCTACATTATGGTTTCCAAATTGACTGTAAGACTAGATAACCTTAAATAATTAGTCTATTCACGTGTTACTTTATAATAAAACAAAAATAACAGAATATTCTGGCGATCAATGGATCGTTTCTCACTCAATACAAATAATTGTCTACCTTCGAAGTGGAACCAATTCGCAGTTTAATCATTCAAATTAAAGAAAGAGTTGATGAAAACAGTTCATAAATAACGAAAATGCTGTGTAAATGTAGTATGAGTGCAACATAAAACAGTCAATCTAGATACTGATTAAGACTAGAACATATTCCCAGATAAAGACAAATTAATAAAGACTCTATGTATAAAGCAATAAAGTATAATGCAGTTTATAAGGATGTTAATTTTCAATAACATTTTAATCGATTATTCTCATTCGAGTCAACTCTCTATGAGATAAAGTAGTTTTTTGTTTTGATACTTGGTAGATCGTGACTCATGATTACCACGCCACTAAAAAGGTTGGGATTGTCGTTTGCACTAAACATATGTAGATACGGAGCGTCTAATATCTACTAAAAGCTTTGTGAACTTACGAGTGTATATGTTTAATAACTGCTGGATACAGGCCTCTCTTTAAGTTTTGGCCTATTATACTACGCAGGCCAAACGTGTTGGTATACGATTTGTTTTAATTTTTCATAATTGTCTTCCTTAGTCGGTTCTTACGACATTCACGAGATAAATAGAGGTGCTAACACTCCGTGTTCTTAATCCGTCACCACCATAACATGGATATGTGTTCATAACTATCTTCTCACCACTGCCTTTCGTTTCACCCTCCACTTGATAAGCAGACGAAGCCACTCCAAACTTGAACCCTTCTGGAAATTTATACTCCATAGCGCAGGGGCCGCATATCAAAACACTGAAAAATTAAAATAAAGTGAGGATATATTTAAATGTGCACGTAAAACGTGATACTTCTTTTAGTCCATTGAAAAGTTACATTTGGGGTTGCGTTTTTTAGAGGACGTAATTTTATTTTTTTGATGTGTAGGGGGGGTCAGTGTAAAGCTAAAACCAAGTTTGTGGGGTCGCCACCCTTGTCCCACGGCCGCCATCTTGAAAATAGGGGTTGAAACGGTTTTTATGATATA
The DNA here is from genome assembly GCA_949316085.1 of Hypercompe scribonia. Lineage (NCBI taxonomy): Eukaryota > Metazoa > Arthropoda > Insecta > Lepidoptera > Erebidae > Hypercompe > Hypercompe scribonia. The sequence continues at coordinate 3,690,452 of OX438986.1, read as the reverse complement.
TCTCTTAAACTATTTATTTGATAAAAAAAATTTGTTCACATTTTTTGTTGCAAATTAAATTCTCTACAACTTTGGTCCAGTAACTTTTTATCGTAGAACTATAAATAAAAAAGTTATAAGCGAAAATCTTCAGAAATTCGAGAAAAAAATTTATATTTTTCGATATTACTTTTTTTTTATCATTTTACGGAAAAATAATATCAGACCATTTTTGTAGATCGTTTTTTGAGGAACAACTTTTATTTGCATCATTTTTTCATTAAGTTAATAGCTAAGGTTTTACAGCGCTTCGAAGTGAGTACTATTGTTTAGTACTCTTAACTATACCTATATTATATGTGTGTACTAATATATAATATGTCATCGGTTATTGTTTTTTTTTTTTTATTTTGTTATTATAACTTTTTTAATTACAAATTTAGCAATATTATTAATAATTAGTTATTGACTCTTTTCCCTACCACCCACGAGGTAGAGTCTAGAGGCGCGTTTTTTTTTACGTGGTATCCCCAATAGGCATAATCCACGGTAATTTTCTAAATTAGAACTACTTCGTCCTCAGTCGTTTCGATGGACCAGGCTGCGGCTCAGCATCTGATTGGCTTTCTGAATCAAATACCAGTGGGAAAACTGGAAAAGGAAGGGGTGTTAATGTTGGCGGTTCATCATCAAAGTCATTTTCATTTATTAATTCTGAGAGTTCTATTACGTTGCTGTAAGTCTCTCCAGAACAATGGAAGCACACTGCAGAACATTTCAGTCCTACTTTTCGACATCCACACATCGCTCCACAGTTTCCTTTGCATTTGCAAAAGATCAATTTTAGAAGCTCCGGGGGTGCTGGAGGTTTAGAGTTCTGCACTGGCATCAATAATTTTCCACAGTTTTTCCAGCCCCAGTCTTCAGGATCATTATAATAACCAAGCCACGACTGGACCTGATGGTAGACTCGGAAAGTATGAAAGCGAGCTGTGTCTTGTGTTGGAGGAAGTGAAGATAAGACAAGCTTTTACTTTGATAAGGAGGAAATTAGGTTTATTATATCTACAACTCCTCCTATTTAATTTTGATTAACTTCATTTTAGGCTCAAAGACAGTTTAATTGTTCCTGGACTTTCTGAGTGTCATTACCCAGTGTGTTCCTAGGTCTCTGCTGAGCATAGGCCTTCCCAAAGTTCTACACAACAATCAGTCATGTGCTATCCGCATCCGAAGTGCTTCTGCGACCTTGACGAAATCGTTAGACCACCTTGTACGGACCTATCCATATTCCGACTTTTAGTACGTGGTCATCACTCCGGAAATTGTTGACCCCGCCCACTGGAACTTAAGTTTGGCTATTTTCTGGATAATGTCGGTGACTTTGATACGTCTGCGGATCTGCTTATTGCTGATTCGGTCAAGCAGAGAAACTCTTAGCGTTGGCCACTTTGTTGCTCTTTACGAGACTTGGTGCCTTCTTATGAGGCCCATTGTGAACGACCACGAGCAAGTGTCGATGCCAGTTTCATGTTGCCACTCCATTTCTACCCGTGGGTGTCGTACTAAAGGATAGCACGGTGCGATTACAAAGCGATTGCACATGCCAAGTGTGACATTTACGGTTAATGCTTCCCTGATGGCAAGCACATCTTAGCAATGACCCGTAGTCCCCGGCGGCACTGTCGTTCTTGGCTACTATGGCGAACTAGGAAAGGGTGGGGCAGGGAATGTGAAGAATCAGGTTGCCACAAAGGGTTTAAGGAGTGAAATATTATTTTGGACACAAAAATGAATGATTTATTTGTAGTGAGGGTGTTGTCTTTTTTTAAAAAAGAAACAAATATATATTTAATTACTTACTCTAACTGCCTGCCTGACAGATTTATAAAATCAGAGCCTAGTCCGCGGAGATTATTAACTTCATATTTAAATAAGTATTTTTAAGTTTTACCTCTACAGGATTAAAATAAATGGCAAACGAACAGTTGTATGGAAGTTCATAATTTTGGAATTGAAAAATGCTATGTTTCTATTAATTTTTTCATCCTCTAGATTAAGAATACTGAGTGTCATCACTTTTTTTCTTTCCATGGATGTTGTAAGAGGCAATTAAAACAACAAACTATACAGAACAACACTGTGAAGAAAAGGAAAACTTGAAACAAACCCTAAACCCGTCTGGCCAGCGTGCTATAGCAGGCCAAAATCTTGTTAAAGAGAGATTTATGTCCAGCAGTGGACATGAAGATGATAATAATTATTCTGTTATATCTTTAGACTATCCATAATTTTACTTAAATTTTAGATTTTCTATTTCCATTTATTTAGCTAACTATAGGTTACCCTTGATTACGTTAGTCCCTTGACAAAAGCCATGAATATAACCGTGAAATTTAAACACTTGCGTAACAATTATAGTTTAAAATTAACATAAAATTAAAGGATAACTTACCTTAACACTATAGCACTGATATAAACCTTCATCACGACTAGATCAACATAGAACTATTCAAAGAGTGAGAAATCAGATAAAGGTAGACCATAAAATAATTAGTGACGCACGTATAACAATTATTTACACATCGATTTGTTCTCTTAAAGTCAACCACCTCTTACGAAAGGTTGTTCGTTTATGGTTGAATATTCATGTAGGGATGGCATAAAGCAACAAATGTACGTCACCCGACAGAGATATTGGCTTACAGGTTAAACAATCTCATACCTGCTTATTCAAATCATGTTTTCATAAAAAAATATTGTTATACTAATTAAGTAATTTACGTCATGTTATACTTAAGAATTTATGTGGTAACATCCGGCTGCGTAGTAACTCAATTTATGGCATTGCATGACAGAAAAACTTGTTTGTACCGTAAAAAGAGCTTAAGAGTTAAAGATTTATTCAGTGTTATTGCATGTTCCAATTTTTTATTCAATTAACAGCTGTGTTCTTTCCTCCAGTTACACTCGTGTTAACACTGACAAATTTATTTATTTAAACATCATGCAAATTTGGTGCATTTATGGTTATACAGTCCATTACTTTGATGAAAAGTAGCCTACATATCTATAGTGATGTAGTGAAGAGGTAAAATCTGTGAGTGTCTATGTTCGGGAAAATTTCAAGGACTACTCGAATTAAAAAAATCGTTTTGTGTTCGATAATCTTATCGATAAAGGCTATAAGCTGTATAATAACATATTTGACTGCACAATTAGCCAATTTTTAGTATTAATATTTATATTATATTAATTAGCCATTGCCACTAAGCCTAGTGCTTTAAGTGGTCGCCACGCCGCTCTTTACTGCGCTGAGTGTTATGTGTCCACACGGGAAAACACTTTGTGTGTTCTACAAATTGTTGTTCTTAGTCTGGGTGTTCTTTCTATCCGTTTCTTGTGTGCTTGTAAAGTACCCCGCGACACAGGCTGTATTCCTAGTCTGGGTTTTAAAAATAAAAAAAACAATCAAAACGAGCCAAGCAGCAACGAAAAATATTTTGAAACAAGGAAAATTCATTGATTTTCAGTGAAACAGACGAAGCCTAATGTCTCTCCTAAATTTCATCCAGACCTGTTTATCTGTTCTGGTGTTATTGAGTAACAAACATTCAACCATTCATCCTATAAAATTTTCGCGTTTCATCAACAGTCTAATAGACCGCTGTTAGAAAGGACGTTTTGGTCTACCATACTACACTAGCCTGACGCGTTGGTATAAGGTTTGTGTAAAGTTTTTCTTCTTATTGCAGTATTGTTATCCTGTGTAGTTACCTTCCTTAGTTTATTTACTTATTTACTTATTTATACATCATGCACTTTATGTGCATAGGCAGAGTTAATACCTAAGGCATTCTCTACCAGTCAACTTTTGGGTGATGCAGAGAAAATAGGAAGTAGATGCGTTTCAAGTGATGTTGATCTGGAATAAATGAAGTACACATATACAAACTTATCGTATACTAAAATTTGTACAAATTATACATAAATGAACGCGCCAACATATTTAACCTGCTACTTCTAACTCTTATGTAGTAATCACGACAGAAAGCTTCGCTCCTCTAACAATCTTCTCCTTCGTTGTCCCTCTCATACATCTGAGTTTGTTGGCTCATCTTTCTTTGTGCAGTCCATTCTTCTTTAGAATAAGCTTCCCCTTGAAATCAGGATGGCTCCCAACACCTTTTCGTTTAAAAACAAAAGTGAAGCAGTATCTACTGAAACAGCTGGCAGAATCAAGCAATATGATTATCGTCTTATACTTGTTATGGTATGTATTTGTGTATGTATGTCTTTATATAGATTTATATCAACTTCAGTATATTATTATATATTATTATTATATTAAAAAAACATCGTTAAAGTAACTTTAACTCTTGGACTGTTGTGTTAGCTATTTATTATTACTAGGTCAATGTCATATTGATTAAATACATATATTGATTTTCTTATTAGATAAAATTTTCTCACGTTCATACTAAATTAGACTAAAGTATCGTACGGTACGATACTTTAGTCTAATTTAGTATTTAGTATATAATTTAGTACGATTCGTACCTGTATCTACTATTGATTACTGTCTTTACTGACTGCAGTTTTCTGATTACTGTCTTTTTACCAGATTGCGCCGTGAAAGTTGTATTTTGTGAGTTTGTGTATGTGTATTTCGTTTACATACACTTGGTTTTTCACTTCGTTAGATTCGTTTAAATTGCGTGTGAAACTAACATAATCATAATGTGGCAATTGTACAAAAACAAAATGGCGGATTTAGTGTCAAATTATATGTGTTATAATTGATTTTTTAGTTTTGGGAAGCAGTTCCGGTGGTAAGTAACTACCGTCGCCCATGATCGTCTGCAACTTAACAGTCACAAACACACTGCAGACCTTTGAGAAAAAGTACTTTTTTTCTTGAAGGTTTGAAGGCCGTGTCGAGGTTTCCGATAAACATACTTATATATTACTAAAAACATAGATATTATAGATAAATTACACTCAGACATAGAACTAATGATCAAGCTTCTATGAAAATTATTTATCCTGTGGCAATCGACTCGAAACCTAAGACTCTCGGCTTAGCAATTAGTCACTTATCGCTAGATTAATAGATAGGTACGACAAATTTGTACTTGATTGGATTGTTCAGTGGCGGAAAATACTAACAAACTAGAGGTGAAACGAATAGTGAATTGGCCGAATGATTATTATCAACGAGTCTCTTGGCCGAAAAGCCGAACATTCGGCAGTCGAACATTTGGCGACAGTGTACTTTTCGCAGATGGCAGATTTAACCCTGGATCAGCAAGGCGTGAAGGGGACGCGCTATGGGTGCTTTTGTTTCATTTGTAATTGGGTCGCGTAGGCTTTACAACACACTTTATTTGTATATTTTCTTTTCAAGATTTACTTGTCATTTTCCTCACACGTTGGCAGGCATAAGAACATAAGAAAAAAGAACAATTATCATAATTGAATACAATGTTTATAAATCTTCTTACTTTCTCCAAGTTTTTTTGCCTAGAGTCGCTTTTATATTTTCAACGAAACGACCAAATTTCGATTTTTTACGTAAAGCGACTACTTTCAGAACTTCACAACCCTAAACACGAGGTGAAATTGAAGTTTTGTGGAAAGACTATTATCAGACTTCTTGAGGGATCCAAATACTCTTAAAGATTGCCAAAGATATTCACATCACAACGATATCAATTTAAGTAGATCTAAGAATAAGTTGCAAGCACTTTTTGTGCAATTGTTTATGTTTTATTCGTCTTGTTTCATTGGTCAGTGCCAAACCCATTGATGCAGGGATGACAGTTATCGTGGTAAGCGTGTGAACCTTACACAACCACGATGACTGTCATGTCTTTTACATGCATCAGCGGGGCGTGAAAAATCATCTCACTAGGCTGCCATAGTGTGGGTCACCATCTTGTATTATCTGCATTCACAATGAGTATGGTGATCCTAACTCATGGATACTATTCATATTTTCCATCAGGCAGAGGCAGATGACTTTATCACTTTGGCAGGTTCTCAAAATCAAAGAGGAAAAATAAAAAAATCATACTTCTAAAAAGAAATGTCTATTTTTAATGTGGCGATTTCCACATTACACCACAAACAAAAATATACAACAGTGCCATCTAGCGAAGATATATTGAACTACGTAGTATGATGAACTACTAAGCAACTACTCTCCTGTATCGCGAAACAGAGATTCGCGTGGCAATTGACATATATACAATGGTCCGCAATGCATGATCACCTCGCCTGGTCGGAGGATCCTCCCTTTGTGTCGGAGGGACACATGACACACGTCCCTCCACATTTAATAAGCGATATTAACATTTTTACTTTCATTCACATTGTTCACCAGAATATTCACTAAAATTAATTTGTAAGGCAAAACTACGTTTAACGAGTCAGTTAGCACCTATAAAATCTTTTAAACTCTTTGTGAGAATCATCTTCATTCGGTATTCGGCCGAATAGTTTGCAATAATCGATCGAATACCAAATAGTAAAAAATATGTTCGAAAAGTCAAATATCAAGTATTTGCCGAGTATTCATGGAATTTCTCTAATAATCTGTCATAATGTATATATTTGTATAGGCTTATTTACATTTACGAACTGGCTTAGTAATTAATGATGGCACCGTCAATAAAAACATAACAAGTTTTAAGAGATTCACTATTTTTATCAGATACTCTCAAAGATGCTCAGTGCCGAGATATCGTGAGTCACTTGGTCGAGTATACCTTTATTTATCATGTGACCCACGAAAGTTAACATACATTGACCTACAACGTACACCTTTGAAGCGTTGACTCGTGCCAAAATTTGAGCTCAGCGGGTGCAGAATTTTTTGAGTTCTTGAGGTGTATACAAATATTATTTTAGCAGTTGGAAAGTTTAAATATGTTGCTTGCTTTTTTAATTTACGCCTTTATCTCTGATGAAGTAAACTGCGATATATTAAAAGCCCACATGTACCTTAACCACATAACCGCAAATAAAGATCCTTCAAAGTTAATGTGTCATAAAATTGTATTTAAAGTTTGGCTAAGTGGAATTTAAAAAAAAAGTGTGTGTGAAATCAGACAAGTAGTAGAGACATTGAGGTTTGTAAGTTGAAAATGTAGTTAAGATAAAATCAGAGAATGCGTTAGTTATTTCTTTTATGGTGTAAGCGACAAATGCGTTAACAGCTTATTTGATGGTAAGTAACTATTATGAACACTTTTTGATCTAATGGTTTGCGTATGCAACTGCCGATAAAAAGTTTTTGGGTTCAATCCGCCGTTCAGGCCAAAAAAGTGTTATAGAGTTTTCTGATTGTAGAAATGTTTAATATCACCCGGAATTTGGTACTTGAAGTCTTAACCCCCGTGGCACGGAGAGTCATCGCCGTTAATTCTGCACCCGGTCTCTCCCGGTCATGTCGGATAGCCGGCCCATCGGATTGTGAGAGTGAGGGAACTGAGACCGTCATAGTGTTGGTCGCCATATTGCATTGTTTGCATTTGCTATGAGTATAGTGACCATAACTCTTGGATTCTATTCATGTTTTCCATCAGGCGGAGTTGAGTCGACCTCTTATAATTTTATTACATGTATAAATTTGAAGTATCTATTCGTATGTACAATTGCGCTTTTAACTGTTTGAGTACAAAAAGTGCTGAATCAGATTTATTTATTACTATAATTTATCATTGTATTTGTGTAACCGAGGTCAACAGCTGGCAATTAAATAAACTGTTACACCTACTTATTGATGTAATAAATGCCTGTACATTTACATAATTGCATATGAGTTAAAAATTTTCATGTGGTGACGGATCGAGAGCACAAAGTCTCACCAATCCTATTCGTCTCATGGGTATTATAAGAGGCGACTAAGGGAGCAAATTTTGCAGGACAAAATAGGTAGCAAATCTCTGAAGCGAAGGAAAACTTGACACAAATTCTTTTTTTTTAACGTTTAGAAATCCCCTCGGGCCGTTCCCCACCGGGGCTTACGACGTAGCGGTATGTTGGACCGACTAAATCCACACAGAACCGGGAATAGCTGTTATTACGACATCCGCACCCCTCCAAGCGCCTTTGCGGTTGCGCGGGCTTTATTTTCGGGTAAAACTCTCTATGTAGGCGACGTACGGCATACACGTACATCGCGTCCTTGCGGCTGGCTACTGTAGCGGATGGAGTGAAAAACCCGTCCCATTCACCTGCGGCCACATTTAGGGCGGTTTTCGATACAAACCCTAAACGAACCCGTCTGGTCAGCGTGGTGCAATACACAAAAGTCGACTTTTTAAGGAGATAGTCCAGCACTGGTCTATGTCCAGCACTGATCTATTAAAAGCTAGCTATAATAACAGCTGGCCTTAGAAGGAACCAATCAAGACGCATTCACATTTTATATTAGGCTCGCCATAATGAGGCAAATGGCCAAATGAAGACTTTGACAATGAACCCAATGTCAAGGTGACCCTTAAGCGTTTTACGTAGTACAGAGGGGCCCAGTGGAACAAGTTTCATATCCGGTTCGAGTTATTTTATGAATTCTTAACTTAAGTGGATTATTAAATACTAGCTGATATTCGCCAACTTCGTTGATTTTCAAATTTTCAAAAGAAATAAAACTCAATATTACAAAATTTTATATTGATATCCGACTCTTATTAATCGTAGATTAATGTTGTATGGTTATAGGTAATATATAATACTATTTCTCTATAATTAAATTACCAAATGTTAAAAGATGTTTTCAATTCGAACCTGTATTTCTTGAGATTAGTTTGCTCAACTAAACAAACTCTTAAACTTTATGAAGTTTGTATACGGATACTTAGATGATGACGATTCGATAATGTAAATGGGATTTATATTTTTGTGTTTTTCTTTTCTTAATATTATAATTATATACCTAGAAACTTTGATCTCTCATAATTAGTATGAGGGATCTTCAAATCTTTAACGAAAGAGTTCGCCACCTAAGGGAAGAGAACGCACTTGCACAAGAGCCTCCGAAGTCCACTGAAAACAATAGACTACTCGACAGAAGACTAATCTAAAACGCCATCATCCGTGTTGTCGTGTTTCGTTGGTGAGTGTGAGACCGGAGGCCCATTGATGCAGGGGTGACAGTTATCGTGGTAACTGTGTAAGCCTTGCACTGTCACGATGACTGTCATGCCTTTTACGTCCCCAAGCAGGGTGTGAAAAAGCATCTCACAAGGTCACCATAGTGTGGGTCACTTTACTGCATTGTCTGCATTTGCAATGAATATGATGACCACAATTCTTCGATTCTATGTATGCTTCACATCAAGCAGAGTAGTCACTTTGGCTGGCTCTTAAAATAAAAAAAAAATAAGAGGAAATCTTATATTTTCTAGAGTTTAGTTTTCTTAGTAGTTTTCCTGTTAAAATAATTGGTATTAATTTCTTAATTGGTATTAATCCATTTTACTAAACGATTGTGAAACGGCTTGATTTTCTTTTATCGTTTTATTCCACTTGAATACTAAGCATGCAGACACACACAGACAAATGCTTATTTTACTTTAAGCATCTTAAATAGAAGTATGGTTTCATATTTTTTGATTTTGGTTAGAAAAATAAAGATTTTTTCAAATATATTTCTATTAGGTAATTGCTGAATCGTATATCATCTTTAGGCATTTACATTTACATTTACTAACTCATATACATTTTGAATTTACTCATTTATATACAATATTCAGCGAAATTATGTTCATGGCATTTGTTGTCATGTAAAATAAAAATTATGACGTAAAAATATCCGCACGTGGCAACATTAGCCGCAGAATACGCGCCAAAAAGGTCACATCACGTATCGATCAATCGACGCAGGGACTTATCGGACATGGTTGCTTCGGAAAATATCGAAATTGCATCGAATGTGACCAAACTGTTAGACAGCACAATACCAGGACTTATGTCAATTTATTTTGACTAGATTTCATCAAAAAACACACCTAGATAGTATCAGGCGAGGGCCCACAAATACACGATGTGCTACCTGCTGCAAAATACGTTACCACGTACGTTCTGGCAGGTTAGTGGATCTGTACCGTGTTTATAACATAAAAAAAGCATTAGCTGCAAAAATTTCAAGCTCCAGCAATTGAGATCCTATCTTGATAGTCAGCCAGTCAGGGTAACCAATTATATATGCATAGATTTCGGCCTAAACTCAAAAAATGACATCTCATGGTATGTAAATATCAGTTTTATTGTAATTGATTTACATGTTTACTTCGATTTTATTTTCGTGGTATTAAATAAATCTTCTGGACAGAGTTACGATACCGCGCAATACCCCATGTTCTTCCTCAAGATTCTCCATGACAAATATCATTTTTGGAAAATTCTTCATATAACCAATGTAGAAACAGCTAGACTGGTGTATTTCAGTTTTGGTCATATGGTATTTTGTTATGTTAGAATGCTGCTGACATTCAAAGTGTCTTTGTGTTGCAGAAGAGGTCTATTCGTGCGATTTATAATCTCAGTTATAGTCAGTCACCGAGGGATAAGTTTGGAGAAATTAATTTCTTGACGCATCTCAATATGTCAGGGAACATTTAGTGAATGTCAAGAAAACATTCATTTAAAAACACACAAAGTTTAACGACCTTCTTGATATCAGCACTAAGACATAAAGATAAACTCGTGTTGTCAAGGACAAAATAGCAAAAAGTAAGCAAGTCTCTTCAATATGAGGGTGTGCGATTCTATAATAAACTTCTACGCATATTTCAAGAATTAAATAATAAGCAAATTAAGTCTTAATCAAATAAAAAGTATGTAAAAACGTAACAAATAATTTATATATATCCTTATATTATATGCGTAACGTAATAAATAATTTATATGAAAATTATACTTGGCATTGATATTGCTCACTTCCTACTGAGTGGTAAGAGATGGGATCAGCAGCCGCGGTCACCTTCTGAGAGGACGTTATGCTGTAAAAGAAGTTCGCAAATTCCAATCGGGCAAGGGTCAATTCTGCTCGAAGGAGGTGGCAAAAGGGACACGGTAGACTCCAGCAGTAGGCTGTTAAAGGTTCGTGATGTTTATTCATCTTTATTTAAGTGTTAGTTAGTATCCTTAACACTCACATATATACACCGTAACTATGTGCATATTTATACTCACTATTTATACTCACTGTTTTTTTTGCATGTCAACGATATGTTAGCCCTTGGCAACATACATTAATATGCAGACGTTAGCATAGTCCATGGACGATATTTAGGACAATGTACAGACAATTTAGCAGGCGCTGAGGAAACCGTGAACACAAATGTACACGCACTCTTCTAAAAAGCCTCCATTTCTTTTCCTCTTTATTTTACAGACCACTTGACTGCCACTGCAGGAGAGCTCAGTTTATGTTGGACGCTCTTGTTCAGTTGCAGTAGCGAACATTATCGACAGTCTCGAAGTCACTGTATCCCTTAAGCCTGTGCAGCCGTGAAGAACTGTTACCTTTATGGCAGTTATGCCAACTGGTGCACGTGTTTCCCTGTCACAATGATTTCGGGTCCTTCAAGTGGGGCCTGGAAAAGCATCACACTAGGCCGCCACAGTGTAGGTAACTATTCTGCCTTGTTTGTATTCGCAACGGTTTCTGTGGCCGTCATTCTTGAATTCGGTAGAGTTCCTTTGGTAGACTCTAAATAAAAATAAATAATAGCAAGGACCACATTGATTTTAGACTTTCTGTGCGGAGGAACAATGAAAACAAACAAGTGTCAGAATGTGTTTAGTTTGGAAGTCTTGATAAGATAATGTGAATACATGTGTCTATGTTCCGATGAACATGTTGGTCTAGTTGATAGTGACACTAATTGCTAAGCTGGAGGTCGTGTGCTTAGTTGCTGCCCAGGACAAATCATTATGTGTTAATTATCATTAACCACGCCCTACTAACAGCAATTGCATCGTAAACCACCTTCGTTGCCAGAAAATGTATGATATTTTAATACGTTAGGCTACTAACTCGATTATCTCTGTCGTAGACCGACGGTTGTAAAGTGCTGGTGCTAATTGAATATAGCTGTGTTTGGAAGGGTGAGTACACAACGATTGAGCCGGGGTGATTTTTGTACCCTGACTTAACTCGAACAGTCCAAAATTTCTTGGTATAATAAACCGAAAACGTCACCACACCATATACTCGTACAAGTCATGAATTTCGACGAATATCACGACACACGAAAAAGTTTACCGTTATTTTGACATATGTCACTATAATATCACGAGAAGAAAAAGATGACCGCGCCCACCATTAGGGGCGGCTGATATTCAGTTCAAGGTTACCGAACAATGAGTATGATCATTTGTTCTGTATATGAGTGTAGTGTATTTAAAATATTTATGTAAATGTGTTAATGTTTATAGTTATATTCATCAACAGCCTGCACTCTAGCTATCATAGCACAGACTTTGCCTTCTTTGGGATTTTGTTAGGGGTTCGGTGGCCGTGTGTGGAATGTGTGAAGTAATTACAATTATTTATGTTCTTTTAAAAACTTAAAGTGTAGACGAAATCAATGACCATGAAAATATGTAACATTTAATGCATAGTTGCATTGCGGTAATTGAAATATCAGGCTTCTGAACAAGGGTTATTTCATAATGACTGTTGTCGTCCATAGACACTTATCACAACGGACTCACTGGTCACTTAATAATGACTATTATTGTGTGTATATTTTGAAGCTGTTGGCAGTTAGATCCATACGTGATTACCTTACGGAGTGTATGTTGGCCGAAACTAGGCTCTTTAAACCCTGTTGGGATAATAACTCTGTCCAAGGCTGCCACTAGTAAATTATTATTTTTTCCTTAAAGTTTTCAGACTGATTATTTGGTACATGACAAAGATATTTGTTTTAACTGAGATAAATCAGTTTCATATTAATTAAATGTTTTCCTTAATATTCAACCCTTTTCTTAAAATTTATTTTGAGTCAGCGTGATTTCTTGGAAATGTTTTCATTTTCAGAAGGGATAAAAGAAGAAGGTAAATGAAGATAGGGTGAATAGTAGGGGCAAGGGACAGAATTTTCGGGTATATTCAGTTTATATATTTTATTTATTTATTTTTATTTATTTACGTATTATATGGAAGACTTGCAGCTAACATTGTAAAGTTTGTATTCAAGTAAATAACAGAAAGCTAATTCCAAGTCCTCACTTGTAGTAATACGCTAAACGTGAAAATGTGAGCAATATGCTCATAATCTTGTAATACATGCCACATGCCACGTTATTCTTTTTAACATTCAATCATTAAAGAATTTAAGGTTCAAACATCATCGCACATTTGAGACACTCTCAGAGAAAGGATCCATTCTGTTTACAGAACTCGTTAAATATAATTAAAAGCTAATATGGCCATGAATGAATGAATGCACCCGAATATTCCGTCTTGTGATTAAACAGCCTTAAAGTTACCAAAAAATTACAAACTTCTCAAAATTAGATTACCTTTAATTAGTAATAAATTATATTTATTTTAATAATATTTCTAACTTTCTGTTTAAACATTGTTCTAAGGAGTGACTAGCGTCCGAGTCTTAGTGACGTTTGCGTAGAAGTACGCTGAGTTTCGTGGAGTTCGGGTTCGATTAGGATGGTTGAAATCGACGGCATACAGCCCGTATTTCACGCTGAAAATAAAATTGAAGTTATATCAATTCATGACATCGACAACTTCTCCATAGAAAGGAGGCTTGTATGTAACATCTTATCCGGTAATATTTCAAATTTTTGGTACGAAATTCCATATCACAGGATGAGTAGGGGTCCTAGCCGAGAAAAAATTGTAACGCGTTACGAAAACGCGTCACGAAAAACCGTAAGATAACTACCTTAATGACACGGTGGTAGTGTATGCGACTGCTGAATTTGAGATCTTGAGTTTGAATGAACTTTAGGTTTTTAGTCCCCGTTAGAAAGTTGGAGTCTTAGCCCCCGTGCCTCAGAGAGTACGTAAAGCCGTCGCTACCGCGCTTGACCTATCCCCGGTCGTATGGGATAACCATCCTGTCGAATTACGAGAGTAAGGGAACAGTGAATTCACCTGCATTTGCGCACACACTTGTGCACCGTAATATATTCTTCCTTAAGACTGACCGCCGTAGGCGAGATCGACGTACAGTCAGTCAGTCACGTAGTACATCATGATACATAGGAAAATTTCGTTTCAGAATTGAATATTTCAACATTCCAATCCTTGCTATTATATTATTTAAACTTTGAACACTATACCTATATCCACTGAGCCATTCAAAGTTATCCATCAACGTCCAAGCTGTGTACCCCGTAACAGGAATTCCGTCATTTATCGCCAATGCAACCTGAAAATATTGTATAATGTAATAGGATAAAGATTTTTCTTTCACCCACTCTAAGATCAATCTCATTTTGTCATGAGGGACGTTACACAAATTAATAAAATTGACACATAAAAAACTCACATTCAGAACAACAATTTGTGGATCGCAATAAATATTGTCCCATGTGGGTATTGAGCGTAACACTCATTGGTGTGTCAAATGGCGAATTGGCCGCTTGAACCACTTCACAAACCGTGCAATCATTCTTAGGACGTTTATTACACATACTTTTGTGTATCTTCACGTTAATAGTGATCTGAGCAAAACTTAAAACCTTCAGCCGAAAAGAGAGAAAATACCTGTTCCAAATAGTCCCTGATGTATTCCAATCGGATAGTGTCATTGAGGTTAGGATCAAAAGTCATTAAGCCATTTTCCAGGATAATAATCTCCTTGACGTCATAACGTGCATCAAGCCAGTGCAGCTGCTTCCGAAGACCTTCAGGGTATATCTGTAATTAATCATCAAGATTAAGACTGTATATCGTTTCATACTGAACTGAAATATATTTATCATAGCGTTCTTCCCTTCTGATTTTGTGTTAGGAAAAGAACTAGGCAAGAATGGGCTTTTTAATCACAGGGGAATATACAGATACCTCACCAAAGCCTATGTCCATTGGAAGGAGGAATTGAAGACAGGGAATATTGATTGAACTTGGTCACAGCAAACCTTGACGTCTGTTTGGCAAAATTATATATAATAAACAATTGTTACCGCGAACCAATCCAAGACTGATGTTTTCCACGAAGGATCGCTGATCATGTTTATTTTGAGCTCCTCAGCTCCATAGAAAGGCCATGTGCCTTGTTGTTCTCCTGGTTTTACTTTGTGGACCAACCACGAAGTGTAATGATTCAAACCGTAGTAGTCGTATGTACCTGAAAGTTGAAAACAAGTTGTCATAAGTGAGACAGTTAAATAATTCTTCAGTGACCATAATGAGAGAGACATCGAAACATATTGGTGGGCTCGACTGGAGTTATACTACGATACAAACTGGTTTAAGTAATTCGTGCATTGAGAGGAAATTGTTGCATTGAGAGTTGACTGAGTGTGAATGGGATACCCAGACGAACATTCTTCTCAATTTTAGCGTAGGCGCTCAAAAATTGGCACCAAACTCGAGTCTTTGATGTTGCAGCTAATCGAAGGCGATAGTAGGCATTTACTTTAAGATAACCAGTCTGATCATTTGTCACATGTGCCTGACATTGACACCTGTCAAACCCGACACCATACCACAACAGATCAGTACGGAAGACCAACTCTATCCTTCTTATATTGAAATGTCAGCATCTCCATCAGCAACAGTCTTTAACAGTCTATTGCTTGTCATAGGTCTCCCTTGGAAAGGAAATTTTGGTCTGTTATGTCACGTTGGCCACACGGGTTTCTTTCAAGTTTTCCTTTTCTTTGTCATGGCGTAGTCCTGAGAAGTTTACTCCCTTATTCGGTTCTTACGACACCCATGGGTTGAATGGAGATGATGATACTGTATTCTTAATCCGTCACCACAAGGAAGAACTTGATTAGTTTTCATGCATTCCATTATTTAGTAATAGTGACTCAATTTCCTTCGACCAACCACCTTCTTCAGAAAAAACAGCGTGAGCGTAACGACCTTCCTGTGGAAATCAAACAAAGTTAAGGCTCTACGCACACCAAAAACGGCGTCGACCGTCGAACGCCCCGCCCGAAATCCGTATTGGGCATCCGACAGATCGGGACCCACCTCCGACAGGTGCCAAACGATGCGGGCAGAGAGTATCCTCTCAAATAGCTTACCCACCTCGTCCAGCAACACAATGGGCCTATAGGCCGCTACCAAATCGGCAGGCCGTCCCGGTTTCCTTAATATGACCAGCTTCCTGCTTTTCCAGCACTCAGGGAAGCATCCGGACGTCAAGCTAGCGTCCAGGACCTCCCTGAGGCGGCCCGATATGTGTTCGAGGGCTTGGGTCAGCACTCGGGCAGGTATCCCGTCTGGCCCGGGGACAGTGTTCTTATAGCGGATCTGTAGAACAACAGCCCCTACCTCCGATTCCCTGACGAGCAGAACATTGTCATCGTTCTCTCCGTCGTCCATGAAGGCCATCGATGGGGAGTGTGTTCCACCCGTTGTAGGAAAAGGCCCTCGACCACTTCCTGCAGGAAGCTGGGCTGGAGTGTCTCTGTAAGGGGGGCACGACGTACGGAGCTTTTGTCGCGCTGCACGATAAGGGCGACCCCAAGGGTCACGATCGAGCCATCCAGCATCTTTTTTCTCTTCTGGCTGATGACCAGCTTCAGAGTTTGCCATGCCTCTCGGTACTCCTCATAAAGCTGGTCTGCTTCGCCTTCTTCGCGGTGTCGCCGCCGACTACAGGTGTAGGACCTTCGGGCACGAGTACAGGCTGCACGGAGGTCTACCAACTCCTGGAACCACCAGTAGACCCCCTTCTGTGAAAGTCGATGATCTCGAATGCGGGGCACAGCCGCATCGCAAATCTGCGTGATCGCATCATGAAAATGACCTGCCACTGCGTCGATCTCCTCGGCTGGGGCCTACGGAGACAGCCAAGAGTGAATGATGGCTGCCTCCTCTAGCAGGTCCCTATTCAGTTTGGCAACAACCCACCGCGAAAAGTGGGGGAGAAGTATACACCGTATAAAATGATCCCCCCACTCAGCAGCAACATACCCAGTGCCCTTGTCTCTTAACGACAAGGGCGGGGAGTGAACTGCTGTGGAACCGACGACTGCCACGGAGCAGTCCCGGTCACCCATCCAGCTTCGACAGGGAGGAATATAATAGGGCTTCGCGACTACAGCTACACCGATCGACCACAGTGCCATGGTTTGTAGGCAAAAGATCCTGTGCCGCGGCACAGTGGTTTAGGTTCGTCTGGACAAGAAGGTTGGAGACTTGATCCATTACTGGACTGTCTCGATAACCTCCTCCATAGGTGACGACGTCGTTTCGACGCCTTGTGCCCCGGTCGATCGCAGTGGAAACAAAGTCCGCTGCAGTCCAAACTATTATCGCACATGACGCAAGTATGTCCCTAACCGAGGCATTTAAAACACCTCACCGACCTCGTTGCCAGAATTGTGACTCTGGCGTTTCCGAGACCAATGAATATTTTAAGTATCTTAAGTTTTTTATCTAAGTTCTTTAAGTATCTTATGTTATTCATAAAGTTCATTTAAAACTCTACTCACCAGCAAAATATTGTTGTTTGCCGATAATTGGTAGGTAGGTAGGTTTAACACGCTTAAGGAAGGGTTGTACCCGAGTGGAATATTGGGCTTAGTTACAAGGTTAATTTTTTTAGAAATTCTGGGCAGTCGATATTAATGATTAGGGTTTTCATTAAAAATAATGAGTCAGCTATCGACAACGATATTTAAGAAGTAGCAGGAATCAAACAAAGTGAAATATAATTTTTTGACCGATAAGGAATCCCTTGACGAAAACGAAGATATTCGACTAATCGTTTTTGTATACTTTTAATACGCATATTTAATAAGATATACGCATCACAAACTCTAGCGCCCTGGAAGTTCTTTTGATAACAGCGTCCCCTTGCTCATGTATCTACAATTTACTGTCATGGTAAATACTTAGATCGCGAATGACGATGCGCCTTGACAGAAAGTAACCGTCCAATGTATAATTAGTACTCTTGATCATGCGTTTTCTTGAGCAGGTATTTTGTGAAGGATTAACATTGAGTTTATTATTATGGCAATATCTCTCTAACTTGTTTAGATCGGCTTGAAGTGTCTCCATGTCACTAAGAGATGATACGATAGAAAAGATTTTCCTATCTTCTGCAAAGCCACGTAGATTAGATTATTGGTGACAAGAGCGAATATCGTTCACATCGATTACAAACAGCAATGGACCAATCAGGACATCCTGAGGTATACAGAAAGGCATTGGAACCCAACTAGAAATATAATTATTGAGGGCAACAGCTTGAGAACTATTTAGGAGATAAGAAGAGACTCAATTGAGCATTTCTCCTCTTATTCTCATCCTGTTCAGTTACTTCTTTTATCTCCGCATTGTTCAATTTAAACCATTGACATTTTACATCTCCAATCTCACTGAGTACGGTATCAAAGGATAGCGGTGGCTCTGGATCAGTTAAATTTGGAGAAACACAACATTTGGAAACTTTCCATTTCAATCTTTGATCCATGCCCAGTCTCTGCCAACCAGCTTCTGTTATATTTGCACATCAGTTGTCATAAGTGTTCTTTACAGTTACTACGCTGCACTCCACCACCAATTATATCGTTGCAAACTCCACAATGCATTTTAGAGTAGTTAAACGTTAACGATCTGGTTTATTAAGTGACTGGCAAGCTACACCTGTTATTGAATAAGCTGTGAATAAAGATATAATGTAGGTAGATAATAAAACGTGATTTTATTGTGTATACGTTTATTTAAAAAGTATATTCGTTACTTAAAAAAATGAATATGGATGAAAAATTATTGATTTTAATGCTATTGAGTGATTCTAAATAATTAAATAATACTTAAATTATAAATTATACTAAATCTATTTATGAAGTGTTTTATGCTCGAACGTTATCTTTTAGTTTGATCTAATCGGTTACAATCGTATCCGATTTAAACAAAGTAATACAATTTTATTCAAATATCAACAAAATCATAGCAAAAAGTCACCTCTATTTGCCGGAGGAGACAGAGACAATTGATCTCAACTTACTACTCTCCTGGCACACCTCTTTTGCTTCGTCCACATTTATCAATCGTTGTGTGCGTGCTCATCGGTTCCTGATACTTTTTAAATGGCCCTTCTTCAGAATATCATCCATTTGATCAGTAAATATTCGTCACAACATAACAATAGGTAATATAAAAGAATGATACCTAATTGGTCATTAAACAAACTGTTTATAAAAACATTGTACTGTCAGCTCACTAGAAACTATTGAATGGGTTAGACTTAATGTCTAGTACATCTATAAGTATTTTACTATAAAATTAATCATTAAAGTGGAATAAACCTTTAAATATTTGTCTCTTCAAAATATTTTTATGCTTATATTTTTATGATGAAATTGCACTCGGCAGTAAAGTAGCGGTGTCTGTCTGGCTGTCAACTAATGAGTGAACGAATCTACAGAGACTATTGTATAAATTGTTTATAAAAAATAGTTATGAACTATATTCACAGTTCATCTTTTGAGTCTAGCACATTCTCCATTGGCACATTAAGCGAGTTTGCTTTTATAACTTCAGCGTAATAACGAGCCGAGGCACGAGGTGTGCGTTTGCGTTGGGGATCAGTAAAATCCACTTCGTAGAGCCCGAATTTATGTCTAAAACAAAAAAAAAACATCAGTTATTCGTTTTCTATACGTAGTATTTATTTCATAATAAACAATTCAATAATAAACGGAATATCTACTGTCAATTATTAGAGACCCGTCCCTTTAGCCAAGATTCTTTTTCTACAATCGCTAACGCCTTTATTCTCTTGTATAATTGGCTAATATTTTGTTCTGACCACGTGACTTAGCGTTGAGAGATGTCATTTCCATACATCTGTTAGTTTTCTAATGACGTTTACATTTGTAAAATGTGTCCTGATGATTCGTGAGACCGCTCATGGAAGTCTGTCTTATTCTACTAACCCTACTAATATTAATATATAAATACGAAAATTTGTGAGAATATACGAGTGTTTATTACACTCTCAAGCAAAAACTATTACATGGATTTGTTTGAAACCTTCAGTAATATAGCTCATACATCACAATAACACATAGACTACTTATACACAATATTCGATACACACATGGGCAGAGCCGCGGGTAAAAGCTAATATTATAAATGCGAAAGTTAGTAACGATGTGTGGATGTTTGTTACACTCGCTGTAAAAATGACTAAACGGAATTAGAAGAAACTTTATAGTTAGGTAGCTTATATATCAGAATAACACAGGTTACTATTAACCACGATAACTGACATAAATGAAAGGACCCCCGTTACGTCGACCCGACGGGGAATCCCCCGTCCCCCACCGATTGGACCCCCGCTAAGCCTACGCATTCGGTGAAAGCAAATACAGAATTTTCTGTAAAGCCATGACATCAGTAGTATAAAAAAGGGAAATGCTTTAATTGGCACATATTACAAGGTTTTTACGTAAATGTACGTACGTTTAGCGTGATACTTAATCTGGACGAGCTAGCTTATACATACCGAAGTGAATCTATTTAGGTGTATCTCTCACACGAGAGGAAATAATCGAATAGAAATAAAGATGTATTTTATATTAATTTACTTATATCCTGCTGTCCATTCCAAATTATCCAATAGTGACCAAGCTGTATAATGTGTTACGTTGATCTTGTCTTCTTTGATGGCCAGCAGAAGCTGCAAAAGTAAACAAGAAGGTATAGATACAATTGTTGTACACAAATTAACGTTACGTGACTTCTTTGCTACAGTAGTTCAAGTCAGTCAGATATTACATTTCTAAATTTGACTTCATCATTTAAAATTATTCATCATCATCATCATCAAAAACTTTTAACAGTCCCCTGCTGGACATAGGCCACTCCTTAGCAAGGAGATTTTGTCACCTGTTATACCACACTGGCCAGACGGGTTGGTATGGCGTTTGTTTCAAGTTTTCCTTCGCTTTGCAATGATGTTGCCTTGCATATTTTGTTCCGTTGACCGTGTCCGTGTATGGAGACCACACGGAGGATTAAAAATTATTAATTTAAAATAATTGAAATACTGAAAAGAACGAAAGAGAATAGAAAAGAAAGAAATATCTTAAAACATAATAGTTTACGTTGAAACATGAAAAGAAAGATTTTATAGTAAGTTTTAACTGTACATATGAAAAGATAACGATAATAAATAGTATATAAATATGACGGGTCTTATTTTCCTCCTACATTTGTGTTCTTTTAAAGAAGGTAGATCCTCCAAAGACGAAAAACTACCTCTTTTCATCAGGGACCAGTGGTTTATTCATTCAGTGGTCCATTTACACTTATTGACGCGAGAACTTTCATTGCGTGATGTAGGATTAAAAGTTACTGTATAATGTAAAAGTTTTGTCTCATAACCTAAGAAAATCAGAATCTTAAAGAAAAAAGTGGATGATTACGATAATAAGGCTATTTTCAGATTATAAATAAAATTTTAATTGCTGAGAAATTTTGAAACCTGTTTTAAATGATCTTGATAATATGTTATCCGGTCCTGATCATCGAGACCTCCTGCATTAGGATATCCGTTCTCAGTTATAAGGAACTTCATATCTCCATAGTGCTTCTTTAACCAGACCAGCATTCGGCGTATGCCTGGGGGATGGATCTGAAATAGTAAGTTTACTATTACTTACCAAAGGTGTTACGTACACATTGTATAGGGTGGGCCAAGAACTCGTTAACATTTGAATCTAACATCATGCGCAAACATGTTACAGGAGTTCTTGGGACCGCTGCTACTGGAATTTGCTGGCTACAATCGTAACACATGGTTTTAATAAGATGGAGCTACTTGTCACACATATAATGAAAAGTGGTCAGTGGTCAAAGACATGTTTTCGGAAAAGTTGATTTCCAGACGAGACGACATTCCATGGCCACCTAAAAGTCCAGATTCCCAGTAGATTTTTTTTATAAGGTTATTTGAAGAATCGTGTCTACATCGATAAACCAAATACACTACGTCAACTATTATAAAAGAAAAATCAGTGAAAAAATGTCGACGACCTCGCAGTCTCTTTGCCGACGAGTATTTGAAAATTTCGTCGCTTATAAGAGTGCAAACGTCGAAACGGTGATCATTTAGACGAAGTGATTTTTGAAAATAAATACCAACTATTTAACTTTCTTGAAAATAATCTATTTTTATAATATATTTAATGATTTTTTATAAGATTTTTTCAAATGTTAACTAATTCGTTATCCACCAGTTGAATGTAAAACCTAATTTAACCATTTTCACCTAATATACTAGATAGTTCTTGTTACATTCATACGAACTAAAAAAATTTAAAAAGATTTTTAAGCGTTTTTGTTCCGTGTCTTGTTTAGAATTATCTCGAAACATTTGTAAGACTAATAGTTATTTGATAGATATAAAAGTATTTCAATCTGTCGCCGGTTGGAACACGATGATAAAAAAGAGCTGTTATCATTTTTTACAGAAATATATAGGAGTATATGTATAACGTTGTATACTAAAATATATAATTCATTGTACATGAACCACCTGACGTTCAAAATATACAGGGTTGTGTTTACCTTAAATTAACATTCTTTTGTTTCTTCTCAATAAATTATCATAGATATCAAAGTCAATTTAAAAAACAAAAGAGGCAGTATACTGTCAACAGAAGTGAAAACTTGCAACTCTATTTAGAAATTTATGTAAAACTGATTGTTGACGTTAAAAATTAACATCACATAACTTTTGAATTAAATTTGTTGACATTAATCGAATCTAACAAAAACAAAACCAACTTTATCCATCGAAGAAGCAACCAAAGCGTGTTCTTATAGCTAGACTCATTGCTATAAATATATCTTTAATATTAGCATGTTGTTGAAATGAATTCATAAAATTTTCGACTACCAGAAGCCGTCTTCTGCGGCTAAGGAGGTTTTTACTTCAAACACTTACCTGGTATACAATTGAAACTGTCGTAGGCCATTCTGGACGAACTCCAGTAACAATGTTCAAATCAGAAATATCTTTTAGTGGCCATGGTCCTAGTTTCTCACCATCTTTTGCTTGGCGAACTATACGAGCTGTATAAAAATTCATCGCGTAGAAATCAAATGAACCTGAAAGAGCATCCATTATTACATATTATGCATTATTATATTATCCAAACATATGTTACATATATATACAAACTAGCAACAAACTCCAAAATTCCAAAGTAAGTAGAGCCTAAGTTTTTCCCTATAACATCAACTATCTGTCAGTAAAGTCCCATCGAAATCGCTCCAGCCGTTCCAGAGATTAGCCGGAACAAACAGACAGATAGACAAAAATTGTAAAAAATGTTATTTTGGTGTATGGTATCGTATGTAAATTCATATGCATGTAGTAAAAAGCGGTTATTTCAATATTACAAACACACGCCAATTTTATTTATAAATATAGATACGAGATTCTTTGTTTTTTATTGGCCTACACTATTTAACTGGTTTTAAAAATCCTTTCACCAATGGAAAGCTACATTATCAGCGCGTAACATTGGCTACTTTTTATCGCGATAATCGACATACACGTCGGCGCAGCGGTGCGGGAGAAAGTTAAATAATCACCTATACTTAAGAGATTAAATTATATTTAAGAGACGGATGGTAATTTACATATGCATGCTACCCCGAATTATGAAATAGTTATCTACTTCCTACTAATATTATAAATACGAAAGTTTGTATGGATGTTTGTTACTCTTTCACGAAAAAGCTACTAGACGGATTTCGATGAAACTTAACAGTAATATAGGTTATACATCGGAATAACATATAGGCTACCATTTGTAATGATTTTATGTAATTTTGGTCGTAATATAACGATACATATTAATTAAGTCCGAAGAAATCTGGCATCTGAGTGTTATGTTGGTGTGCGCTGCCTAAATAAACCATTCAAGTTATAAAAAGATGATGTACCGTAGGATTGTTTATATATATATATATATATATATATATAAAAATATTTAAAATGATCTGTTACAAAACTTAATGTTACAGACCAAATTCAGATAATAATTTATGAATTTTATTTCTACTCAGGACTAAAATAAAAATAAATAAATAAAAAAATATTTCGGACATTGGACACACAACGTCATCGCCTCGGTAGCGTACGCAACTGCTGTGCTTGAGGTCTCAGGTGAGATTCCCGGGTCGAATTAAATGTTTGCAAGATCTACAAATATTTGTTTGTATTCTATGTATAATATGTATTATATTTACAAAAAAAGGTATATAAGTATTTAAGCCAGTTGTCTAGTACCAATAGAACAAGCTCTGCTTAGTTTGGAAGTAGATAGCGTTGTATGTTAAATGTCCGAATTATTTGTTTATTTATTTATCACTACGGTGACAATATTACAGGTTCTGCCTAGTTGGGGATCAGATTGTCTTGTGTGTAATATGTGACGTTGTTATAATCCTGCAAGTGCCCATGTAATACCTCTGACAAGTTCGATTTCCTCTTGAGTAAACGCTGGCATTATAGACCTGGGATATTTCATCTTTCTGCTATTTTCTTCTATTATCTTCTCTATTGTCGGTGGCCATCCGCCTTCTTTGGAATAAATGGCGTGTGAGTATCGACCTGCCTGAAAACATACATATATTCAAGATCATTAACTATTCTTGGATAAACTAACTGATTTTATTCACTTTTTTATATTTTCAAATTGTTTTAGTTAGTTGTGTATTTCGGAGAAGTCCTAATTTGTGATTTAAAACCGGCAAATTAGCCATCAAAGTGGTGAATATCGTCAAAAGGGGTGAAAGTCACAGATTTCTTCTAGAACTGACCCAACTGGTGAAGACTTGCGGTATCCGTACCCTAGCTCCTCATTCTTTCCCTACGAAAGCGGTGGACCATAATATAACCCAGCCAAAACCATCTGCTATTTTAGACATTGCGCAATAATAATAGTTGTATTGATAATGCTAAAAAAATACGTACACAATATTGAAGTGCCAATTCTGCACTTTCCGCGTCATCTTCACTCTCAGGCTCAAACCATAGTAATTGGTTTACTATCGATACTTCGCCTGTGGAAGAAACTAATTGTTTATTGTATATTAAAATAATAAAGCCTCTAAAGTTGATCGTCTTTCAGGGAGGGCGGGAGATATTAACAAGGAAGAAAAGAAGACGAAGAAATTTTTTTCGATTAGCTTTTCTTTCTTTTACCATTTGTAAAATGGTTTAACTCACCATGATATTTATCTTTAAATTCTTTTTTATACAGTCTATAAGCCTTAGCATGAGCTAAGAGAACAATCTTGTTACACAAGTAGAATGCATCAGGATGACGTATTCCTGGTGGAAAAATTCCAAGATTGTACGTCACATCGCAAACAACCAGTGGCTCATTGATAGTAAACCAAATCTTCACTCGGTCACCGTACAGACTGAATACTACTCGGGCGTAGTCAGCAAACCAGTTGGCCATCAATGGGTTGGTCCAGCCACCTGAAGAAGAGATAAAGTTTTTGGGATTAAGTGTTTAGGATATAGAATTGCATTTCTGTTTGGAGGTACATGAGGAAAAATACAGTACAGTCGTGTGGTGACTGATTAAGAATACGAAATGATACTCATATTCATCCCGTAGGTGTTATAAGAGACGACTAAGGAAATAAACTGCGCAGGATAACATCACTGCAAGGTGATGGAAAACTCGAAACAAACCCGTCAGGCCTACGTGGTATAGTAGGTTAAAACTTACATCTTAAGGAGAGGTCTATGTACAGAATCAGACTGTTAAAGGCTGTTAAATGATGATTGATGATGAAAGAAATTCCTGTGTGGGAGACCTACGCTGAAAAGGTGCTGTAACACTTATTTCGTTAGTTTTTTAGATAGAGAGGGGGGAGGGGTGTATGGAGACTACAAAAGTGGCAAACCACTAGTGATTCTTAAGATTATTTTATACTCGTCTGATTACAAAACTGAAGAGTTTGTCTGTTTATTTGTTTGTATGTTTATTTGTTTCTTTGGTTAATTGCGGTAATCTCAGGTAGTACTGTTCCGATTTGAAAAAGAATTTAAAGTTAGAAAACACATTTATCGAGAAAGGCTAGATTTTGACCAATGGGAGCGGAGTATCAATGAAATATGTTTCTAAAACAGGGCAAAATGATTCCTCTTGAGAGCTCCTGTTGGCTGTTGCGTGCGTTGCGTAAAAGGTTAAGGTTTTGCAAAAATAATGTATGACAGAATTGCTTCTCTCTAAAAGCTCTAAAAAAGTCTGCGACATCATGTCATCTTTTAAAGTGTAATCTTTTTTTTTGAAATTTGTTAACACTATATAACATCACACTACGATCAATAGTAGACGCATCTGCTAGTCCATGTATGTAATTGTTCAACAAAACGCTAATAAGCTCACCAAGATCCTGCAAGGTTTGAGGCAGATCCCAGTGGTATAAAGTGACCATGGGTTCGATGCCTTTCGCTAGTAGCCCATCGATCAGATTGTTGTAGTACCTCGTGCCGTCTTCGCTGATGTGGTTGGGGAAACCAGTTGGGAGCAAGCGAGCCCATGATATTGAGAATCTGAAAAATGAATTTTGATGTTTATAGAATGTAGTCCTGGTATATGACATGGTAACATAGTACTTAACCGTATGGTGATTGACTAGGAATACAGTGTCACCAACCTTAGTCTTCCCGTTGTGGTGTAAGGGGTGACGAAGGAAACATAAAAGACAACATCACTGTAAAGAGAAGGAAAACTTGAAACAAATCCTATACCAAACCGTCTAGCCAGCGTGCTATAGTAGGTCAGAACTTCCTTACTAAGGAGAGGTCTACATCCAACAGTGGACTGTTAAAGGCTGTTGATGATGACTAGAATGTAAAAAGATCTAAAATTTAACTTTTGTTGTTTCTTCCTGAGTGTCATTAGATTTGTTCTTGGGTCACAGCTGTGGATCCTGTTGTACTAGAGTTATAGTAACGGGCGTACGAGAGGTCTTATTTAAAAAAAAGAGAAATTTAAAAAGAATGAAGAAAACTATCTGTGCTTATGTAGTAAAGCTGAAAAGTTTATTAATTTATTAGGTACATCGTCTTATCTCTGGAACTGTAAACCAGTTTCGAACAGTCCTTACGTATTCCACGAGAATAAATGTTGAGAAATCATGTGGGCTACTAGCTATTCCATGGTCGCACTGTTGAGACAATTTCTTACTTTTATACTTTGATGAATCAGTCAATTAGGACAAGTAATTTTATAATATATGTACATTAGGGTGTCCCTTATATGACAAAAAAAAATTTTTTTTCGAATTTCGAAATGCATACCCTCTATAATTTTTACTAATGCTATAAGATACTTAAATATATAATTTTATCAATCTAGCATAATTGCAACCAGTGCCAACCGAGCTTCAAAGTTTAGTAAAAAACGTGTTTTGTCCTAAAATTTCAGTCTGCTATAATTTCACTATAAATGCAATGAATTAAGTGAATAAAATTAAATAATAAATTAGATGAACATTAATCTTTAATTAAAAACATAAAGAAATAAGAATCATTCAGGGTAACTTCTTTTTAGAGTAGTTTTTTTACAGTCTGGATACAATTTTAGATGTTCCTGGACACAGCGCAGCAAAAACTGTTTTTGTTCTTCTTCAGCCGTGATAAGTCCGTTAAAATCTTGCATTAATTTAACAGCCCTTTCAGCAGTATCATTTACAACTCTCAAATAACTTATTCTTCTTTTAGCCTCCAGAAAAGCAGCATTGTTTTTCGAAGAAGATACATCTTCCTTTAGAAAACTGTCGTCGATCTGCAGTCGTAATAAAAATTGTTTACTCTTTTCCGATACGAAATCATCCAGTGCTTTGTCTAAAAAAAAAGAAAATAAGTTAAATTACAAATAAAAATCAACAACAATTTTGAAAATAAATAAATAAGTATTGGACATTGAAATTGAAATCCAACAAAAAGTCAATTTAACTTACCAAACAACTTTTGAGTCAGTTCTTCCTTCGACGGGTCATAGCGTTTGCTAAAATCCGAGATTTTGTCCCTGTTGAAGTTGGCAATCATCTTCTTCTTAGTTTGGTTGTCAACTTCATCATCAAATAGTGATAGAATGACTGTCTCTTCACATAAATACCACAAGTGATGGCTGAACTTGCTTATAGAAGCTTTAGAAATTGTTGCGTCAACTTTTTCATACTCTTTTAACATCTTTAAGAAGCGCAAATCTTGATTAAGTGCTTTGGTCGCCACTGTACATTCGAGCCAAGGTTTAACATACAATATTACGAGAAATAAGCAAACATCTTGTAGAGCCTTTTTGTCCTTCGCAGTTACTCTGCATTGTGACTGAAGTAAACATATTTTTAAAGAATAGATCGCTCTCGCCATCCAGCGTGCCTGATGTATAGCTCCGGGGGGCCTTAGTTTTAATTTTTCCTCTGTGTCTCCTCCTAAACGCACAGTTCGACCAATTCGCGGTAATCATCTCTTACAAAACCTTTATCTAATTCTGCCTTATAAAATAGTAACAACGCTTGAATGTCTGTCTCGGCAACCCGTGCTTTTACGAAATTAAGAGATGGTTCAATTTTAGTACAATCAATGTTTTTCCAATTTTCTTGGAACTTTTTGAACATCGGAATATTTGGGCTACTAGTAATTTGCTTAATCTTGGTTTCAAAGACAGCTTTTAGGACCAATTCATAAACATGATGACGACAGGCGAAAAGCAACAATTCTCTTCCTAAAGTTTGCTCCAAAATAGCACAAGCTCCATTGAAACGGCCCATATTGGAAGCTGTTGTGTCGCAGCACATTATTTGCACTTTATCATAAAGGTTCCAGTCAAAGAGAGCTGCTGATACAGCCTTCGCTTGATGTTTTCCAGAAGAACTTTCTAGTTTCGGCACTGCAAGAAGCTGCTCTCTATCGTCAAATGAAGCTATAACTGGCAAGCGTTCTTCTTTTGAACTTCGTACATCCAACCCCGGTAATAGTTTTCCATCCCAATGGACTGTGACTATGTCGGGTACATTGTTTTGGAAGTTAGAATTTATTGCTTCTGCCCTTGATTTTCTAGTTTCAGTACGAATTCGCTGAAACGAGGATTTGTTAATACAGAAATCATCGCTGCTCAGACCAAGCGCTTCTACCACCGCATTAAGAATGTAAACGGTATCTCTAATGCTTAACTGGCATCGATCTAAAGCTGCAACTACTTTAGGTGTTATAAGATTCTTTCTACCTCTTTTTGAACTTTGTTCATGGCAGGGAACGTCCGGCAAGCTGAGTTCAGAATTCAAGATCTGTTCTTCGTCTGAATCTTCTACACTGTCTAAGTTATTTGTGGTGGAAGTAGATGTAACAGCTAGTGATTCTCTTTGTCTTACAATCCTTTCCTCTTCTTCCAATCGTCGTTGTCTAGATCTTTGTTCTTTTCCTGCCAATTTTTTATCTACACCACCTAAGCATCCCGGTCGACCTGGCTCTCTCTGTTTCATTAAAAATAATTTATCTTCCTCTATTTTCATTCTCTCAAAAGCATCAGCATGTGCAATATCAAACAAATTATCAAGATTAATTATAAAATTGTTCTCACGACTCTTAAACGTAATCTGAGTTTTCTTACAATTTTTTTGCAACTCTCTCCAAACATGATATAAATCAATAAGTTTCTTCACGCAGTTAGGAAATGCCCTTGTTGGAATTCTTGCTTTTTCCCAATATATGATGCACTCCCTAATCACAAGATTTGCACTTTCACTAACAGTCAATTTAACCTCACGAATATTGTAAAATAGGACTGAGAGAACTTGTCGATTAGATGGTAATTTTGCACCATTTATTTGGTAGCTAGTCAATCCGATAAGAAAAATATTTTGTTTATCACTCCGTAATTCCACCGACATGTTTACGCACTAAACAATGAAGCACTAATAGTCTCAAAAATCACGTACGAAATGGCAAATAAAACATGTCGTAATAGGTCACTGGGCAGTACTTAAGCAACTTGTATCGACAAGTTTAAATAGCAAGTCGGTACGGGTTATCGTTTATATATCGAACTAATATTTTTTTCTAGACAATATAGGGTTATTACGAAACTTTTAAGAAGGTATGCGTAAAAAAATATCGATCTTGAAATTTAAGGGACACCCTAATGTACATATGTTACTAGCTGTGCATGCGATTTCATTCGTTTAGGGTTTGAATGTTGAATTTTTTTTTGTTGAAGGGGTTTATGCTGTAATCCGGGATAAAATATGATAGAAGTAGAAGGGATAAAATCTTTTCAATCTCCTAGTGAAAGTCTCATTAAAATTGATTCAGCGGTTCAGAAGATTAGCCCAGGCAAACAAAGACACAGACAAATGAAAATTTAAAATAAATAATTTATGTTTTAATATCGTGTAAAGAACTTGAGAAAACACATTTTTATTAAATCATGGACAGATACTTCAATTTTATTTATATATATATATATGAAGATAAATAAAGAAAATTTGTCTAGATTTTTTGTTTTCGTGAGTCATAACCGTACAAAATGAGTTGAGTTAAAAATTGCATATGCTCCGGTATGTATTTTCATATATACTATATTAGAATCAATAAAAAAACTATGTAGTGGTATGGTAATAATACGGGTCTGTTGATTTAGTGGTTAGCGACCCTGACGGCTGAGCCAGACTCGTGGGTTCGATTCCCACCTAGGACTAGTATTTATGTGATCAGCATGACTGTTTGTTCTGTGTCTGGGACTAATTTATCTATATTATGTATGTATTTAGAAATATTTAAGTGTATTTACCAGCAGTTCTGTTACCATAGCACAGGCTCTACCTAATTTGGAATCAGACAGCTGTGTGTGAGATGTGTGAGGTTTGTATTATTGTACATATCTATATCAAGGGACAAATAATTTTCTAAGATAGTATTGAAATATTATAGACTACCTGTAAAAGTGTAATCCCATTTCTGCAGCTATCTCGATGTCTTTCTCATATAAGTGGTAAGAGTCGGCGGCCACATCACCATTGGAAAGATCTGCGATCCTGCTTGGGTTGTTGTGAACGAATCTGTCCCAGATGTTTTCACCTTTGTCTGTAAGAAAAAAATCGTTCCTTTGTTATTGTCTTATGGATAATATAATAATTAATATAATCTCCTTCGTATTCTTATTTGGAGAGTCTGTAGGCCAGAGATCGTAGGTTCAATTTTCATCCAGGATAAACATTGTGTAAAGACCACTTTCTGTGCCTTGGTGTAATTTAAACAAGTATAAATATATCATTAATTAAATTTGTCAGCAGTCAAAGATCAAGAATTTATCAAAAACTTGACGCATGTCTTATCGCAAAAATGGAAATGGATGATATGCGCCAGACCAAAGGTGGACAAAAATAGTAACAGCATGGAAAGGTCTAAGTGTCAATGGAAGAATGGCCGGGCCAATCAAGTATGAAACTTGATTGAAAGATAACTTATTAAAAAAAACTGGTCGCAACTAGCGTCAGATAGCCAGATAGCTTTTTGCACCATAATTTCCGTGGGGGAGATAAAAGACGTGTGTGGGACTCCCAGAGAATCTGTCTACCCGTTTATTTCAGTGGAGGTCTACCTCGACAGTCGGGAAAAGCTTCAGGAACGTATCAGCGGCTTCTGGAGTCCTTCATGTCGTACTTCACAACTGAGATATATTCCAGGATGACTAGATTCACCCCTGGGGTGAGACGCTGTCTCGTTTGCCACTGTTCTATACAGTAAGAGATGGAAAAAAAATCCGTCTTAAGCGGAACCTCTTGGACGCACGGGCGTTACCTGTCTCGGGTCATTTACAGCGGTCATACTGCTCCAAGATGTGTCCCGCTGCGACCCTTAGGTGGCGATTGGAGAAATAGCCATCTCTATCACGTCCCCTCCGCTATTCGTATCCGTCTTCCATCTTCGATTCGATTTAGATAGTCACCGTAGTGGCCGTGCTCGTGCCCGGTGAGTATTGTAGTCAATCAATAGGTGACACAGTCGATCCTCTCTGGCTCTTCGACCTTTTGGTCAACATGGACGCGATTTTATACGACCTAAGTCATTCGGTCAGTGGGAACAGTGAAGAGACCACGCCGAAACATAAGCCCGGAATACAACGGCGGAACGCGCATAAGCAAGCTCAAGACATGGAAATCAACTGGCTATAGATTGTCTGAAATCTTTTTGTTTCCAGCGATGACTAGGCTATTAAGTATATTATTTTAAATTTAGAAAAGTAACTTACCGCTGACATTCCAAGCGCCTTCTATTTGATACGAAGAGGTCCCTGCCCCAAATTTAAATCCTGCTGGAAAAGTCCAGTCTTCTGCACTCCATGACACGCTTAAAAAAGCGCTGTAACAGATTTATTATACGTTTCAATTTACTTTCAATACAATCCTTGGAAGGGCTGAACTTCGCAACATAATGTTGCAACACAGTGACAGCAGAATACAGACGCCTAAGTCACAGGATCACCTAGTTTAGGAGTCAGGTTTTACCGTATCCATATGATCTTCAGTTTAACTAACTAACTAACAGTTTAACTAACAGTCTAACTAACCTCTCTCGAATTTGGAGCATTTCTTAGATAGCAATACATTTGTGTGTCTCTATTTACAGGTATCCATAGTTTAGTCAACAGGTTGCCAGGCTGCTTGCTTGTACCGTATACCATTAATTTTTTTTATATTCAAGATTAGCCAGCTTCAAATACCTATTTATTAGTATTCCATGGATTCACGGAGACGTACATATAGACAGAGACAACAGATGTAATTATAAATCAGGTGTCTAGAACTTGCTACTAACGACTATTCCTTGAGATGCGTCAGCGCCACAGAGGAGGTAATATGTGTTCAGCGCTCACCTCAACTGTCTGCTGTGTTACCCTCCCTATTTAACCATATTTAATAGGATCCTAATAATACCTTCTGTTTTCTTTAAGACGGTTATAAAGGGTTTCGTTTGGTACCCTTTATACAGAGTGTGTGTCCTGACAACACAAGGAATCCAATGCCGATACCAAAGACAAAGGCAAATTAAACGTTAATTTTTTCAGTACTTGAAAATGCTTGTGACAGTGTCTATTTATTATTAATTTGATGACATTCATTAAATGAATTCCTACCCTTGAGAACACTTTCTGTAGTCTCAACATAATTTATGTACATATATGTAATTTACATTTATATTCACATTACATTTACCCAAATCATTATTAATCGTAATAAGCTTCTAATAAGACTTCGTTCGTTTATGGTCTATATTTAGTTAAATCGTAAACTTTCCCCTTTTATAAAGTTATTTTAAAATGGTTTTTAACTTAGAAATTACTTTTTTTTAATTAAAAGTGACTTTACTCTGCCTGATAAAAAGCATGAATAGAATCCAAGAGTTGTTTGTCACCATACTCATTGCAAATGCAGACAATGCAGTATGGTGACTCACGCGATGGTGGACTAGTGAGATGCTTTTTCACGTCTCGCTTGGGGACGTAAAAGGTATGACAGTCGTCGTGGCATTGTATTGCGCATCTTACCACGATAACTGTCACCCTGCACCAATGCAGCGATGACATAAGGACATCGAGCTATTTTTACGAAACACAAAACAGTTTAAACTAAAATAGAGAAATGACCTATAATTTTGTTTATTAGGTTTAAGTAAAGGTAAGTTAATGTTCTGTGAGTTAGGTTAATTTTAGTGATCTGCCAAAAACGGTCAGGATGTCTTATGAAAGCTATTCTTGAAGGCTTCTTGTTTTATGGACCGTATAGCATACCGCGAGTTTTCTAACGGTTCATTTCCCAGACCCTACTATACCACAAATTTCGATAAGGTGACGACCTAAGGAGGTTTGAAATGGTACTAAAAAATGGTGGGTGGAGAGTGGTATTATTTAACTCGTGTTCGGCAAATTCTTAATACCTAGGACAGTAGGAAGATAGTGCATTCAGTCATAAACATCATTTCGACGGTAGATCTGGATCTGTTAGATGCTCAATTTGACTAACGCTATCCCTGTCCCTGGAGAGTCTGAATCTGAAGGTCGTTATAAGAGACAGTGAGCTGACATCACTCTATTATCTTTCTAATATTTAGATACGCCAGAGTGAGGCGGCTGGATTGTCTGCAGAAGCGATTTTTATAAGGCAAGCCACTCGACAAACAATTTATAAGTATTATCGTATTTATACATTAAAGTATCTTGTACACATTTCATGACAAGACATTTTATTCGATACTAACTTTTGTCTGTCATGCATGACGTACTTATTCAATCGATATCTTTGTCTAAACAATCAATTAATTCGTGTTAATCTCATATCATCAATCAATCGTCATCATCAATCTAAACTCACCAGTCAAAGAGCACCACGGGCGCAACTTATATTGCCAACTAACTAATCATCAATTTGTGTGCCATTAAGATTAAAGAAACAGTGATATATGATTCGTAAACACGGCAAATACTTTTTTTCAACAGATTCCTTCGAATCTCCAACTCTTTGGAGAAACAAAAGCAAGAAATAAGTGGTGTCTCCATTAAAAACGTTTCTGATGGCCCACTTTAGATGCCCTAACCTGGTCCCTTGATCATGTGATTACAGGAGGCTTGCCAATCTTACGAGTCATCTCTTTAAAAAAAGATATATATATTTCTCTATAAAAAACTTGTGAAACTCAAATTTGTAGTTATCTGGCAAATAAGTCCACATTAGTCTCTTAGGGACTTCATCAGTAAGCGGTAAAACTGGCCCTTAATGTTAATATTTACGTGGTTGTGGGATGTTACGTATCTAGACTTTATTATATATTTTGTAATAGTATAAAGGGCTAATGCACCAGGTCACCTGGTTAGCCATCCCTGCCTGTAGATACCTGCAGTACAAGAGAGCTATGCCACCTTGGAACGCTAAACTTCTCCATTTATTCTTTTGTTATTGTTATCATCATCATCAGCAGACTTTAGCAGTCCACTGCTGGACATAGGCCTCTCCTTAGCAAGGAGGGTTTGGCCTACTATACCACGCTGGCCAGATGGATTAATATAGGGTTTGTGTCAAGTTTTTCTTTTCTTTGCAGTGCTTCGGTCCTGCGTAGTTTGCACCATTACTCACCTCTTACAAAACCCTTGAGATGAATAGGGGTGGTAACACTCTGTATTCTTAATCCGTCACCACACGGAGCCGTTCTTACTATTGTTAAGTGGATTTTGTTTGGAGGATTCTTTTATAAGAATGAGAAGGAAGTTAATCTTCTAGTAATCTCACCCCACTCACTCGGTAAAAAGAAACGAAACGAAATGTTGAATGCCTAATTCTCATTATGAAAAATTCTGTCCGATACGCTCTCGATTGATGGAATGAAACAAAATGAAATAAAATGATACTTTATTTGCAAAGATCTCGCAACTGTCATTAAAATTGTTTCCGTAGTAAAATAATAAAGTTACAGATTAAAAACAGATAACAGATTAAATTTTCGGTTGCGATAATCACATTACAGCGACGTTGGAGACAGTTGTGAGATTGAGAGTTGATCGGTGCTGAATTGTGACCAAATTCTTGTTACGAGAATTAGTCTTCTGGATTTTTGTGAAAGAAACCACAGCATTATTTCTAAGAGGTAGTAGTATTTAGCACGAATGAGCCGGCTCGACCAAGGCAATACTACGCTCTCACAGAAGATCAACCTAAAGCGACAGTATCCGCGCCGTCGTGTTTCGTTTGTGATTGCAAGACTGGAGGCCTCTTGACGCAGGGATGACAGTTAAGGTGGTAACTGTGTGAGCCTTACACTGCCCCGTGGCAGTGTAAGGCTCAAAAGGCATGACAGTGACCGTTCACTGTCATGCCTTTTACGTCTCCAAGCGGGGTGTGAAAAAGCAACTCACTAGGCTGCCATAGTGTTAGTCAACATACTGCATTGTTTGTATTTGCAATGAGTATGCTGTCCGTAACTCTCGGATTCTATTCATATTTTCCATCAGGCAGAGTAGAGTCACTTTGGTAGATTCTTAATATAGAAAAAAAAGCCGGTCTAGCTGACTCATTTATGCCGAAGCATTGCTTTTCCCCAACATAAAACCTTTTTCTTTATATAATCATTTAGCGGAATTTTCGACTATCCAAATGATTTATGACAAGAATCCCTTTGATCATATCTGCATTTTTCAGAGCGGAAACAAATTAAACTTACATATCCTACTAATACTATAAATGTGAAAGTTTGTATGGATGTTCATTACTTATTCACGAAAACACTACTGGACGGATTTGGATAAAACTTTACAGTAATATAGATTATACATTGGAATAACATACGAGTATAGGTTACAATTTATAATGGTTTTATGTATTTATAATTTTGGTCGTAAAATAACGATACATGTTAATTAAGTCGAAAAAAAATTTGACCTCTGAGAGTTATCTTGGCGCACGCTGCCTAAATCATTGAAAATACACAAAGATGTACCGTAGGATTGTTAGTATATTAAAAAAAATATTTATTGAAAATTAAATATTACGAAACTCAATGTGGCAGACCAAATTCCTCGTGAACGACAAATATTTATAATGCCACATACTTACTAAAATGGCTACTTTGTAACTATTTATAATCTAAACAACGTAACGTAATCGGTAACCCTATTAATTTTATAACAAATGTAGTTAATAATATCGGTATAATTATAAGATAAGATAAGTTATGTCTCACCCGAACACGAGCGCTTGGTTCCACCGCATGTTGACTACTGAAAGTGTTATCATCAACTGTAAAAACGATTATAAGTCTTACATAAAGCGGAATCAACCAAAACAATAGCAGTTTTAAGAAAGTAGAACAGTTTCTCATAGAATGTTTATAATAATTTGTTTCGGAATTTGGGTGTTTTCTATATATATAATGTGCAAATACAAAAAGTATATAAGTGTTCTATCAGTCAATCTAGCTATCATAGTACACGCTCTGTTTGATTGGTAACTGAATGACGTTATGTCAGATGTCCGAAATATTTATTATTAATATTTTATCTACAGTTTATCGCCATCCACTGATGGACGTAGATCTTTTCTATTGCACACCACTTATATCGATTTTATTAATACACTACATAAATTACACATGTATTTTGTAGATCCCGTTCCTAGAATTTTTTTAAATGTAAATTACTTTGTTTCGTTTGCTTTTACAACTACACTGTAGACTCAATTTTGATCAAATTTGACTTAAAAATACTTTGAGCCTTGGGACAGGACATATATATACACAAACGGAGCCATGGGCAAAAGCTAGTCCATAATATAGCTTTAGGAAACTATACATACACGCTATGTACTCCTGGGGAGGACCTACACTATGTGAAGTAGGTAATTTACTTAAGTGATCCCTTTCGTTTAGCAGCATCTTGGCACCAGCTTAATGATTAGAAAGACAGTGTGGCACTCTGATCAGGAAGCATATCAAATTTTAAAATCTCGAAGATTTAGAACTTACTGCATTTTCTGACACCTTGCTATAGATAGATAGCTGAAAAGATGATTTACCATTTGTGTACCATTGACCATTTATTAATTTGGGGAATTAGTCTTAGTGTCTCCGAGAGACCGTAAAGTCATGTCGTCAGTCCGTCGTGTCGGAGAGCCATCTCATCAGATTGTGAGAGTGAGGGAGCAGAGAGTGCACCTGTATTTGCGCACTCGCTTAAGCACTATAAAATCTCATGTTTAGTTAGCTGGTCGCCGTTGTGACTTGCCGCAGTGGCCAAAGTCAGCTAACACTACATCATCATCACCATTTATAGAAATGTAATGCACAAATATCATAATAAGTATACGTATGTGAGAACAGTTTCTTCTAGCCAACTTTAAAATAGATTAAAATATTTTTTGAATTTTTTCGCCGACATTTTTTCCCAAACTTGATTGGGGAAGGCTTTGACTAACTCCACAACCAAGATCGATGTCAAAGATTGTCGATTGTCAAAGATGTTCGTTTAGTATTGAAAACTTAACTTACTCTCTGAAGCACGGAAGGTTCTCAATGTGTTGAGAACGATCACCCATCATAGATTGACCTGGCTAGAATTAGATCCACGGACTGTCATCATATTCGTCATTTAACAGAGAATGTGTGTAAATGCGACTATAGTACGTTTTGAGTCAAACCAAAACTCAAAATATAACCACGTCACACTATTTTTCAACAATTGAAGGTTATATTAAAATAAATATTTAAATCTCCAAACCAAGCTTTTTGAATCATTTTTTTTAGTGTTTTATATGTTATCTATTTTATATTCAAGTTTATCCTTTCAAGTAGTGAATGTTATCAATAACAGGGCGTGCATTATAATCACAATAAAACCATAGAGTTATATCTGAATAAAATTAACAAAGTTTTAACGGTTTATTAAAGAAATATTTCAAAGAAAATTGGTAATTAACACGCACTATAATCATCTTGATTATACATGTTTTGTTTTCAACTATATAAAATAAATCGATATGAATTATCAGAAAATATTTATTCGAGTACAAAATGGCAATAAATGTTAAAAGTAGCTTACAAATTAAAAAAAATTGAGTTATTACATTTAAAATATTAAGAAGGGGCCGATATGTATCCCTGAGTGAAGCATACCGATAGCGTGATCTAGATGTTCTGGCAAAGTGCCGCCATCTGTTAGCAAGCGTTGGACATTATCAATAACAATTATAAAACTATACAATATTTTTTTTACATTTTTGCATTCTTTTAGAATTTTATTCAATTGGTATCTTGTGTATGTATATGTTGGTATGTATACTCTATCACGTTAAGGCGTTCCCTCATTAGATACTCTTGGCTGCAGCATCAGACCATTTCTTTCATATTAGTATATTAACACCAGAACTAAATAATGATGGAAGGTTTTGGACCTATGCTCCTTAGCGATGAGGAGTTCCCTTACGAAGAGACATTTCTGGATGCAGTATCAGTTTTTTTCCTATACTTTTGATGTAATGTCATCGGAACTGCATAACGAGGAAGTAGTTCAAATAAAACTTGCAAGATTTGTTCGCCAATAACATGGCAAGTTGAATGAAAGCTTGTAACAAATTATCGTACTTATAACACAACTATTTATCCTGGTTAGGAATAGAATTCACGACCACCGGATTCTTTCGGATTCCGGATCTGTAGAAACTTTAAATAGCGTGAACATGATATTGACAAATATAAACGAAGTTGTTGTTGTTGTTGTAGAATGGTCTTTTAATTTCACCAGACTTTAGAGGTTCACCACTTCCTCTCTTTCATCAACAGTGGGCTTTTCTACATTTAGTGAGTGGGTTTTTATAATGTTCTTGTAGTAAGAGGCTGATGCTCGAGGGGTTCGGGTTCGTTTTGGGTCTGTGAAGTTTACTTGGTAAAGGCCGAATTTGGAGCTGAAACAATATCAGTAGTTTGTTTTTAATATCTCAAGAGAATGGTTTTGGAACTCTTAGATAAAAAGATCATTGTAAGATATTCTAAAATAAGTTTAAAAATAATTATTTCCGTTGTACCGTCCCTCTTCTTTCTTACCACTAAGTGATTATTGCTGCCCTGCAACTTATGTGTGTTATCCCTTTAAGCACCACAGGACCTAACCCTCTTTGGACCTCTTTTACTCGATGAAAAATAACGAACCAATCACTTAACAGTTTTTGATTATTTTTTGGATTAGTACGGCTTTTTTACGTATAATGAGTTAAGAAAAGCATAATGAATGCAATAATAATTCTGAGAAAGTTGGATTAAAAGCTGTATCCACTAATCAATTTATAATTGTACCTGTATCCATCTATCCACTCAAAGTTATCAAGCAACGTCCAGGCAGTGTAGTGTGTCACATTAACGCCATCTTCTTTTATTGCTAACAGGATCTGAAAAACCATTACAAACTTTAATTATCCTTACTTTTTTCTACCCTTAAGGGTTATCTTTATTTTCAAGGTTCAATAGGAAGATACAAAAGTATATCCTTTCAAGCGTCATCATCATCATCAGCCTCTAATAGTCCACTGTTGTACATAGGCCTTCCTTTAAAAAGGTGGTTTTAGCCTGCTTTCTAGTACGCTTCTTGGCACGCTGGCTAGACGAGTTCATATAGGGTTTGTATAAAGTTTTCTTTATTTTTAGAATGATGTTGTACTGCATAGTTTGCTCCCTTAGTTGCTTCTTACGACACCCATGGGATGAATAGGGGTGGTGACACTCTATATTCTTAATCCGTCACCACACGGAAATCATTTTTAAAGCACTAAAGAAATTTTCCATATAACATGAACGTCGGAGTAATGAGGTAATCAGGACAAACATTAAAATTAATTAAAACTGATTTCAAATCTCTTTCTTTTGAAGTAAATTAACCGAAAAAATGAAAGTTTCGAACTATCATAATAAAACTATAAATCAAAAGCAAAATATGTGGTAATTATGGCACTAAGAATACTTTTCAGTAAGATATATGTATGTATATATATAGTTGGTTTCAAACCTCTTTTAAATAGTCTTCGTAATAATTAATTCTCTTCTGATCATTCAATCCTCCTAATGCTGAATAACCATTTTCTGTGATCAAAAATTTCATGTCGCCATAGTTTTTCTTTAACCATGCGAGTTGTCTTCGAATTCCAGGTGGAAATACCTAAAAGAGCACATCTTATCAGTTCGTAAAACATTTTGTCCTTGACTCTCATTAATAATAATTTTATACAATGCCTCTCCCTCCTCAATGCCATCTGATCCCAAATCGATAACCATACTGCTGATAAACATACATATTCGAATTCTAAATACATACATATCACATACAAATTACATTCAGACACATTATGTATTCTGCTCATCACACAATTAGTTGTCTTGGGTGGGAATGGAACTTTTGACCTCTAGCTAAGCAGTCAGGGTCACTAACCACTGGGACCTCAGTCCAGTCCAGGCAAAAGTTCTATGTACTTACATAAAACCAAAAAGAAGGTGTTACATCCCAATCAGGGCGTCGCCCTGTCACAGCGTCAAGATCAGGAGCGTCTCCAAGAGGCCAGGGTCTCATTTCTTCGCCTTTTTTTGCTTTACGAATGATGCGGCTTGTATAATGATTCATGGCATAAAAGTCGTAAGTTCCTGTAAAA
Organism: Hypercompe scribonia; assembly: GCA_949316085.1. Classification (NCBI taxonomy): domain Eukaryota; kingdom Metazoa; phylum Arthropoda; class Insecta; order Lepidoptera; family Erebidae; genus Hypercompe; species Hypercompe scribonia. The sequence continues at coordinate 3,649,078 of OX438986.1, read as the reverse complement.
GAAATTTCGAACGCATATGACAACTTGAACATCATCACTGTCAGTCAGCTGCTGGATAGTCCGCTCCTAAGAAAGTAGGTTTTGACCTGCTAAACCATGCTGGTCAAACGGGTTGGTGTAGGAAGTGTGGGGTGCTTGGTTAGAAAACCTCCACGTGGTGGTGCACCCTGGTAACGTTGACGATGGTGTTCATCACTGCCAACGGCTAATGTTCTAGCACGAAGAGGAAGCCATTTTCTTCGGTAATTCGACCGAGACTTGGTCCAACAGAGCGAGCGGATCTGTCGGATCCTCTGTTGGTTCTTCGCTCTTCGGAGCAATGAGGAGGAAAACCTCGGTAAAAAATCACGATGGTGGGACCCTTCCAAGGGTCAGAGTTCCTCCGCTCAGCGGTGGAAAAGTTAGGACGGGCTCGGTGTGCACTTACACTGCCACCGTGGAGGCATCAATAGTGTCCCCGCTACCGTCGACATATCGTAGTCCCGAGTTAGAGTCTCGCGACTCCAATCGGGAGCGAGGGTCTTGGCTTAACCGCCCGGACTGCGAGGAAGAAAACCTCTATAAAAAATTACCCCGAATCCCGTGTTCTGGTGCGTGGCCAGGGGATGCATGGCTGATGGGCAGTTCAGTCGTAAGCGCACTCCCAGCCGAGGCACCTGCGGACCCCTCGGTTGGGCATAAATATACGCTTGCCCGGGTATTGGAGATCTCTACCCGGGTCGACCTTTGTTCTCCCCATCTCGTGGGTTCAAATATGGAATCAATAATAAATAAAAACAAAAATACAGACGAAAAGAAGGAGAAGAAAAACAGAGGGGAAAAGAGTGCAAGAACGGACGACTTCTCTTCCATCGTAGAGGAGACATTGGTTAGCACGCCTATCTCGGTGGGGCTCCCAGAAGTCATTATGGCTGCTGAGAGCCGTAGAATATCGGAACGATTACGTTCCAAATCTGCCGCGGGTGGTAACTCCAGTGCGAAGGAGGACACACTGGAGCTTATGGAAACGGAACTTTGTGACAGCCGGAAACGCGGACGCTCCAGGGATGACAGCAGCGATACGTCTCAGGAGATGTTGCTTCCCAAGGTTGCAAGCAGCCGTAGAGGAAGATCACGAACTCCGGCCTCGGTTCCGTCAGGCTCCGTTTTCTGCAAGGCAGGAGCCTACAGAAGAGTCAGGACGGACGGCGAAGCATTAGCGGAAGAGGAGGTCGCAGATCTCCTGCTTAAAATCAAGGAGCCGATGGTAGGGAGTTCTGTTCTCCAAACACCATCGTCCATGCAGGAGAGAGCAAACGCGGCGGTGGCCATCATCCACTAAGTGGCCACTAAGTCTAGTAACCTTAAGGGCTGTTTTGTAAAGGCCCTTAAGGACTCCTCTGCCGCTGTTGCGAGGGTCGTGAAGAGCCTTTTCGGAGACATGGCTCGTCTCCAGGCAGCCAACGAGCGTCTGACGGGGCAGGTGACTGAGCTCAGTGCTCAGATTGCTCAATTCCGGGCAGATCGCCCCGAACGAGAAGGCTCACCTCCGTCACAACTTACCCCCTCTTCCAACCTCAGGGGTATTTCTGATGCCCACTTGCGCCAAATTACGGACGCAGTGTGGCGCATGATGGACGGGCGTCTCGCTGGCCTGGAGGCAGGGCTGCCTCCGGCCCCAGTTGTCCGACCGCCGTTCGCGGCAAATAGACCGAAGACCGTATCGGTGCCATCAACGCCTCCCGTTGCGGGCGGTCGTGTGTCCTATGCGGCGGTGGCGTCTGTGTCTGCCGCTCCTGCGGTTGCTCCGAGGGCACGACAGGCGGCTAAAGCAACAGCCAAGACAGGTGCACCGAGATCAGGGCCCAAAACGGCGGCCAAGCGGAATTCCCTCCGCTCTCTACTCCAGCCGCTGTACCTGGCACCTCCACGTCTGCTCCCCCCATATCTGCCCCTTCCACGGATGGTTGACAGTTAGTCGGGGGGACTAAGAAGTCCCAAAAGCGGGGTAAAAAGGCTGCTCAAAAAGCAGCTTCTACCCCGCAGTCGCTATCGGTGGTAGTGGCCACTACGAAGAGGCCGCGCAAGCTGCAGGTGCCCAAAACTGCGGTGGTGGTGGTCACCATGTCACCGGAAGCGGCTAACGGCGGACTGTCTTACGCGGTCATCTTCCGCAGGGCTCGGGCTAGTCTCGCCAATGACATCGGGACGGAAGGAGTCAGGTTGAGCCTGACGAGAGCTCGTGTCCTCGAGTTCACTGGAGCCGAAGAGCGACGGAGTGAACGAAGACAATGTTCCACCCGTCAGGGAATCGGAGGTAGGGGCGGTTGTTCTACGGATCCGCTCTAAGAACACCACCCCGGGCCGGACGGGATACCTGCCTGAGTGCTAGCTCGAGCCCTCGAACACATGCCGGACCGCCTCAGGGAGGTTCTGGGCGCTAGCTTGGCGTCCGGACGCTTCCCTGAGTGCTGGAAAAGCGGGAAGCTGGTCCTATTAAGGAAGCCGGGACGGCAGGTGTATCGTGACCTATAGTCCTATCGTGTTGCTGGACGAGGCGGGTAAACTGTTTGAGAGGATACTCTCTGCCCGCATCGTCCGGCACCTCTGCGAGGTGGCCCTCGATCTGTCGGACGCCCAATTTGGTTTTCGGGCGGGGCGTTCGACGGTCGATGCCGTGCTGTGCCTGAGGGCCGTTACCGAAGAGGCGGTGAGGTGTGGCGGCGTGGTGTTGGTGGTGTCGTTAGACATCGCCAACGCTTTTAATAGTCTGCTATTTAGCTGCATCAGGGAAGCCCTCCACTACCACGGGGTGCCAGAGTACCTGAGGCGGCTTGTGGCAGACTATCTTGAGGAGCGTACCGTCATGTACGAGGACCGAGATGGTATTCTGAGGCGGCGGCCGCTGGGTTTACGAGTGGCCCTAGATAAGATGGTGGCCCTTTTGTTCCATGGGCCCCGTCGTGGTCCACCATCCGGCGCCTCTATCGTAGTCAATTCGGTCCTCGTACCGATTCAGGCCCAGATGAAGTACCTGGGCCTGATTCTTGACGGGAGGTGGCTCTTCGATGAGCACTTCCGACAGCTTTCTCCAAAGCTGGTCGGCGCTGCCTCTGCCCTCGGGCGACTTTTGCCGAATGGGTGGAGCCAGCGTCGCGACGAGACGGCTATACACGGGGGTTGTACGGTCAATGGCGCTGTATGATGCGCCGGTGTGGGCGGCGGCTCTGACTGCCCAGAATAGGGCTCGCCTCTGGCGCCCTCAGAGAATATTGGCGGTTAGAGCTTTACGCGGCTACTGCACCTTATCGACGGAGGCGGCGTGCGCCTTGGCCGGAACTCCGCCGTGGGATTTGGAGGCGGAAGTGCTCACCGAAGTTTATCCGCCGCAGGCCGCTCGTCGAGCCACGATGGCTCATTGGTCGATCCGGTTGGAGACTCCTCGCGCTGGCTTTGCCCTCGTGGAGGCACTCCAGCAGGTCATCGCCGAGTAGACAGGGCGGCAGCACGGGACCCTTTCCTTCCGACTGACGCAGATCCTTTCCGGGCACGGTTGCTTCGGGAAGTATATGCACTCGGTCGCCAGGAGGGAACTGAGTCCTATCTGTCACCACTGCGACTGCAGTGAGGACTCGGCTCAGCACACGCTAGCGGTTTGTTCCGCCTGGGCGGCGCAGCGTGGGGTCCTTACTGCAGTTATTGGAGGAGATCTCTCGCTGCCGGACGTCATATGCTCCATGGTCGGTAGCGACAGTTGTTTTACCGCGGTCGCAACCTTCTGCGAAGACGTAATTTCGCGAAAGAAGGCGGTGGAGAAGGCCCGGGAGGACGAAGTCCACTCGGACCTAATTCGCCGCCTGCGAGCCGGGCAGCGGAGGCGCGCATACTAGCGCCTCATGCCGCCTTGAATGTGGCCGCGGGTGGACGGGACGAGTTTTCCCCTCCATCCGCTACAATGGCCAGCCGCGAGGAGGCGACGTCCGCGTGTGCCGTACGTCGCCTAACATAAAGAGTTTATACGCAGATGGTGTCCGAGGTAGCGGGCAGGCGCTAAGAGGGATCTGGATGTCGTAATAGTAGCGGTTCCCGGATCCCTCCTATCTCAGGCTCAGATTGGCACACCGTGTGGTTTTAGTAGGTCCGATTCCGACACACCACCCTGCCGTAAACCCCGATGGGGTGACGGCCCGAGGGGGTTTCCACACGTTAAAAAAAGAAAGGAAATGTGCAAAGTTTTCCCTTTCTTTGCAGTGCCATGGTTTTGCGTAGTCTAGTCATTGGTGTTGTAAGAACCGACTAAGGTCGGATGGTCTGATGGGATCATGGGATGAAAAGAATAAATATGATACTCCATATTCTTAATCTCTCACTTTGTGTGAAAATTGTTTCGTATTTTCTATATAATATAGAAATATTAAAAGCATTCAAAAACATTTACCTTTCATAAATTCGATCTCTTCTTTACTAAAAGCAGGGAAATTAGGACGTAAATACCCCTTCTTTTTGCTATTTTCCATCATCACTTTTTCAATACTTGGAGGCCATCCTCCTTCTTTAGAATAAATCGGGTGTGAGTATCTTCCAGCCTGCAAACAGAGTTATTTATGACTTTAATTGTTATTGGCTTTTCTTTCCTTATTTGCCCTCCCGCGTTACACGTTCTTGAAGAACATATTTAAGATATTTTTCTGATTTATGCTGTACGTTTTAGTTATGTGTGCTGATCACGACCATGTCTTCTACATCGAGGACAAAAGACGTGAGTATATATGAGAGTGTGCGTTCAATATTAAAATAGTATCCACATAGTTTTTCTTATTTCGCTACTTAACAAGCTGACATGCGCAACTACGTCTGTAAATTGTTCAGTGATCATCATCATCGACGTCCACTGTTAGACAGGCCTCCCTACAACTGCTCCTGTGCTGCTCATATCCAACAGCTTCCCGTGACCTTCACTAGCTCGTTGAATTACCTCAATACTTGGCTCTTATTGATTGTAGCTAGATATTATATTAAAAACGTGGTCTATTGCCTATTTCAATAAATGAGCTGTGCAAAATAAAGCAAAAACTTTAAGATATTTTTTCATTTCTTCAGCTTCATAAAATTAGTATGAATGGAATTGCAAACAGAATGAATTACTTACACAGTTCTGGATAGCTAATTCAGCTAACTCCACATCGTCTTCTGTCCAAGGCTCGAACCATATCAGGTGGTTGGCTAGTGATATCTCACCTGAGAATAGGATAGTATACTCATAAATCCTGACACAAACACGAAGGGTCCTAAGCATTTAACCTGAGTCAAGGCTAGGCTGTATATAACATCCCAAATAGATGGTATGTGGCGAAGTCCACATACAGCAACAAAGATATGCTACAGCGTTCCTCCATAATGGTGACCCTGACATGATTGGAAGTAAAGACTTTCAAAGCAGCAGATCAGCAGTAGCAGCATCATGGCCACTATCGTCTTCACTCCCACAGCGATGATCGGTAATCAAGCCTTAGCCAGCCAGCAACCTCGGCCGCAAAAGGGATACCTACACGCAGTTATCCTTACGGCCTCATCAGCGTCAAGGCACGCTGCATCTACGGTCAAGTAAGAAGAGCACCTCTCTCCCGTCCACGCAGCAGACAGCTACCACGCAGCAACCATCTCAACACTATGGACATTTTACCACAGCACCATGCATCGCTTGCGATCCCGACTCACAGGAATCAGTGGACTTCAGCCCCGACTCACTGGACCTAACAGCACTCAGTTTCGACTAACTGAACAACTCACTCCTGGCATTGGATTTATCATATATCGACTTCCACTCTTGTAGCTCCGCAACAAAACCATACTACGGCGCCCTCTACATAGTTCTAAGTTGATTTAATTTTTTTTTGGTTGAAAATTTGTTCGAAACTTCGACCAAAATGGCACTATGGCATCATGGATCTCTTTCCGATCCCCCTAACACTGGAAATGGTGTATTTTATAACTATTAAGTTGCACGTGTCCATGTGTGGCGATAGTCGCTCATACACATCTACACGTTTTTCTCTTATGCCTAAAAAGTCAACTCCAACAATCAACTTACCGTGGTATTTGGGTCTAAATTCTTCATCATAGATCCTATAACCCTTTGCATGAGCAAGTAAAGTGTATTTATTGCACAAGTAGGCTGCATTATCGGGACTTACGATGCCAGGTGCTAAAATTCCAGTGTAAGTTTCATCACATGTTATAAGGGGTTCATTAATGGTTAACCATAGTTTAACTCGATCAGCGTAAAGAGAGTAGGCGACTCTAGCGTAATCACCAAACCAGTCGACGATCAAAGGGTTCGCCCAGCCGCCTGGAATAAAAGTGTTTGAGTTAGATACGGCCGTTTAATGCCAAACTAGGTAGAGCCATGGTGACCAGGCTACTGGGCCCCGATTTCGCACGGGTGGTAAATTTATTTGTGTAACTTTTAAACTGGTGAAAACATCTCAGTAAGGTTGGTATTTTAGTGCCCGATTCACCGCATCACGCCTAGTTGCCTATACATGGCCAGCGGCAGCGACAACCTGATCAGCTGGTTTATTATTATTAGTTCGCAAAGTGTATTTACTGTAAGTTTGAAAATACCGCTACCAAAAATCACGAAGTTTCATGTAAATTATCAACTCCCATTTTGCACATTTAAGGATGGATTTTTTTACAAATTCTTTCATAGTGTCTACCTATGTCACTTGCAGAACATTTGTGCAAAATTCTCAGAGGATCCATTAGTCAGAACCATGACAGATCTAATGAGACCTTTTTTCTTATTAGATTTATTTATACTAAAAGAAAAGTTTTCATTACATAGATCAATCATGGATTTGACCAATGGATCCTCTCGGAGATTAAACCACAGTTTTAATTGTGCGTTGATCGACTAGTCATAAAAGTAGTTTTATAAATCAATTTGTACCATTTGCGAAATGTGGAAATATATTACATATATTGTCAAACTGGTCAAAATATATATTCCGGACCATAGTGTTAAATTTACGGTCCATCCGTCATATTTCTCATAACATTTCCAAAAAATGAGTTTGTTTTATGCATTGGTTCAGTACCTAGTCCACATCAAAAAAATATTTTGGCATTCTTTTGTTCAATATTTTAAGATTTGCAGTTCAATATTTTGCAAATTCGACATTGGAGAGAGGCACTGGTGAAGAATATTAAAATATAGATATTGATGCCACTAAAATATGAGCCCATCACTACCAAGGAAGGGTTTATCTGAAGAAGAAAATAAGGAAAATTATTTATTTATATAGTTAACATTATTAACAACTCACCGAGATCTTGCAGCGGTTGGGGCAGATCAAAGTGGCATAAAGTCACAATTGGTTCTATACCTGCCGCCCAGAGACCGTCAATAAGTTTATTGTAGTATTTTTTACCGTCCTCGCTAACGTAATTTGCGAAGCCTGTTGGTAACAAACGACTCCAGGCTATTGAAAACCTATAAATTTATGTCATCTCTTAGTTAACTGTTTACTGACTCGGTAATCTAGCGGTTGGTTAGCGGACTACTGATCAAGAGGTCTCGGGTTTGTTTCCGTGGATGGGACAAAAAGAGTTGTTCAGGTTTTATGGTTACTGAAATAATTAATAACAGCCTGGAGTTTGACAGTTGGAATCTTAACCACCGTGCCTCGGAGAACACGTACAGCCCTAAGCCCTGCATGTGATCTCACCATGGTCGTATCGGATAACTGTTGTGTCGTGAGGGAACGAAGATTACACGTGCACATAATATCATCTGCTTAGTTGATGTACGTCTCAATTGAGACTGTCGGCGGTGACTGAAATTGGCTAGGAGTCATCATTATACTGAACCTTTGTGGGTTATTTAACAGAATTTTCCAAATTACTGTGCCGTTTAGTCTTTACGGAAGAAACAGGCCTTCTGGCTATGGGAAGTGTCAATCAGCCAGTAAGCTAGTTTCTGCCATTGCCAATTTCTTTTATGTTAGCACACCATGAACACTTGTACCGCGAAGGCTTGGGCTCGATTCCAAATTTAGTTCTTTTATTCACATTCACCGCGGGTGTAATGTGGAAGGGAAAAGCTCATCAAAAGTTTAAAAAATATATTTTCTAAGTGTATCGCCACTAACTTTTGGTGGCGACTCCGTTCGCGTGTATGTCGGTTATCGTGGTGTTATATCTGTTATATAGAGTTATTTCATACCTGTAGAAATGCAAGCCAAGTTCCTTTGCTATTTCGATATCCCTTTCCCACAGATGGTAAGAATCGCAGGCCACGTCGCCAGTAGCAGCATCAGTAATAGCCTCTGGTTTAGTGTGTACAAATCTGTCCCAGATATTTTCTCCTTTATCTGTTTTGAAAACATTACTTGTAATTATTTTTAAGTTGTTCGAAGACGGACTGAAATGCAATGTCACTGATGTGTGAAAATGGTCCTTCTAAAAACGCAGAATAGTAATAACAATATTTTTATTCTTACCTTTTCTATAATAATAATAGAAATATTATAAATTTCACACAGATATTCTGTTTCCAAACTATATGAGTAGACTGTGGTTTGGAAACAAGACCGGTGAAAAAATATAAAATTACTACACAACCACATACAGCGAAAGCAATGACATACTTCAACACCATCTATTAAATATATACCGAACTACGGAGTAACTAATTCTGTATCGCGATATAGAAGTTCTCATGTCGATTGGTATGTATGTAACCTCCCAACAACAACCAATGGGCCGCGGTCTGCCAAACATGATCACCTCGCCTATTCGGAGGAATTTCCATCTGTGTTAGGTTAGGTTCGTCAATTAGTTGTCCTGGGTGAGAAACGAACTCACGATCTCTGGGTTGGTACGAAGGTTCATCAACAATTAGACTACCAGATCTTTTAAGGCTTTCTTGGTGATGTGTGAAATGAAAGAAATGTTTTGTTTACCACTGATGTTCCACGCGCCTTCTACTTGGTAAGCCGCACTAGCTGCTCCAAATCTGAAGCCTGGAGGAAATGTCAAATCTTCTTCACATAAGGACACACATACCAACGTGCTGAAATAAATTTTCATGTAAAGTTTTCAGATATCATGTATTATATTTGTTGACGGCATTTACAAAACAAATTCTCACAACAGTTTCTTGTTTGTAGAAACTTACAAGATAGCTTTGCTATTGGTGTATCGATTTTATTGTGTTTTTGGGTGTTTTACTTCTCCTATCAATAAGTTATATTCTAGTTTGGGTTTTTGATTCCCACTAACATTTGGACTTCACACGCATCTATGTAAACACCTTTATTTATTTACATGTCAAAGTTTTTCTTGACTTTCTTTTTAATTTTTCTGTGAGATGTCATTATTTCTCTAGTAATGCTATTGTTACTATATTATTATTCTATTCAAATAACATAATTGCAAAAACACAGTAGTAAGACAGTTTTTTTCATATCGTACTACAGAAAAAATAATATTACAACTAATTACAAATTGCTGCCGTTTTTACAATGGGTGCATGGCATCTGTTTTGTTATTACAGTACTCACTAATACCTAGTCATGTACGAATGTTATTATTATCATCAACAGTCTTTAATAGTTCACTGCTGAACACAGGCTTCTCCCTAGAAAAGAGACGCTGACCAGACAGGTTGTTTCATACTGTTGCTGTTGTTCTTGTAGCGCTGTAGTCCTGCGTCATTGCGGATGCATGGGTCTAGGAGTGGTGTCACTTTGTATTCTTAATCCAGTACAGCACAGATTGTATGTTTGTTAAAAATATATGAAAGTAAAAGCACAGAGAGTTTCGTCAAATGATCAGTATATAAATAGTCTGAAGAGTACCTAACTCTTCGACAACTAACAGCAAATATATCATGTTTAGCCTCGTTGAAAAGGGCTCGATGAGTGGGTAAATATAATGTTAGTGACAAAGACCGTGGTACATAGATAATATTATACAACATATAAACAAATTAACTGTTAATATCTAAGTGGCAATTCAGCGATTAGTTAATAAAGATTTTAAATCGATTTTTTTAATAATTAATGGATTTTCACAGTATTGAAGAACCGATTCTTAGTCGTGCTAATTCTGCTAGAACCGATCTGTCATGAGGACTATTAAACATTTTTCTAGCCCTTTCGTCTTACTTTAAAATTTTCAGTTCAGATACGTTTGTTGTGAAATGTTTCTGATTTTATTTACATCTAACCTATGTATTTACATTAATTTATAAGAAGTATTAATTACCTATCGTGAGTCGGTAATTAAACTAACAAAAACATCAAAATTTAAATAACTTTTAATATTTAACATAGTCCTTTATATCAAAGCAAATTTCGTCAATAATAGCATCAATTTAAATTTCAGAACGTTGTAAATCGTTTAACGTTGTAAGTATTCCTAAGTAGTAATACTAAACTGTATAGTAATACAATAATACAGTCTAAAAAGAATGAAATAAAAATTAAATTTTAAATTAACAAAAAAACTCCGACTCAATATAGCACTTCTAAAAGGTAAACAATAAATGTGTGTTAGCCCTTATAGTTTAAATTTGTACGTTGCGTACCTTATACACAGAATAACCAAGAGGTACTTGCTGAAGGTTATACAAGTATACGCTCCGACCGCGGTACACCCCGATAATGAGGTAGAGACTATGTATGAGGACATTAGTAGGGCCATACATATGTGTAAAACTTACTACACCATTGTTATGGAGGACTTCAACGCAAGGTTGGGTAAACAAAGCGGCAATGAGCCAGGCGTAGAACAATTTGGAGTTGGTTAACGAAATCACAGGGTCAACTACTGATCGATTTCATGGAGAGGGAGGGCCTTTACATGATGAACTCCTTCTTCCAGAAACGTGAACACAGAAAATGAACTTGGATGAGCGCAGATGGTTTTAAAAAAAATGAGATGGAATTCATTATATCGATGAAGAAGCAAATATTCAATGATGTCTCTGTGGTCAATATGGTTAAAATCGGAAGCGATCACCGACTCATTAGAGGCACTTTGAATATCAACACCAAGCTTGAAAGATCGCGGCTGACGAGGTCTATGCTTCGACCGTCACCTGTTCATATGTAAAACCCCGAAAGCTTTCAGCTCGTACTTCAGAATCGCTTCAAAGCCCTTGAGTCCTGCGTTGATATGAACGAACTCAGTAACCGGTAAGTGAAAATCGTCCGTACGCTCTGGTGTCAGTTGTTCAAAACCTGTCGTCCCACTAATAGAATGAAGAGGTTCTCTGACGCCACTTTCAAACACATGCAAGAAAGGCGAAACATGATTCTGCAGTCTTCAGTCGATGCATCTAAATACCGGCTGGTAAACAGACACATATCTAAGTGCCAACTTAATACCTTGCGTATTCAAGAGGCTATAGAGCGAAATCAGGGGACTAAAATATTCGCATGGGCACTGCCTGTCGGACAGAGCCAGTTAACAAAACTCAAGACCGATGACGGCGGCATTTTGACGTCGAGATTCGAGCTCCTAAGTGAAGGGAAGAGATTTTATGAGCAGTTATAAACGGCAACACTGGATCCTTAAGTCATGCACTCATGCAAGTCAGTAGACTTACCGAAAGATCCAAAGGCTAAATTAACCCGACGCTATAACGAAGACATACCGGACGTTAGTCTGTGCGACCTTGGGTTAGCTCTCAGACAGCTTAAAAACAACAAAACACCTGGTGAAGACGGAATTACGGTGGAACTTCTGAAGGCAGGTGGAAAACCGGTTCTGAAAATCCTTCAGAAAATATTTAATTCCGTCATACTAATGGGAAACCATCTCTGGCATGGCTCAGGGCTGTGGTTGTTCTTTTCTTCAAATAAGGCGATAATAGCCTGCTGAAGAACTATAGATCCACCTCTCTTCTGAGCCATGTCTATAAACTGTTCTCGAGAGTCATCACGAACCGTCTCGCACGCAGATTTGACGACTTCCAGCCTCCCGAACAAGCCGGATTCCGAAAAGGCTTTAGTACCATAGACCATATTCATACGCTGCGGCAGGTTATAGAAAAGTCTGAAGAGTATAACCTTTCACTATGCTTGGTGTTTATGAACTATGAGAAAGCTTTTGGTTCGATCGAAACTTGGGCTGTGCTACAGTCTCTCCAGCGGTGCCAAATTGACTATCAGTACATTGAAGTATTAAAGTGTTTATATGAAAACGCTAGTACAGTCCATTTACAGGGTCAGAGCTCAAAACCTATTAAACTACAGCGAGGTGTAAGACAGGTAGATGTAATATCTCCGAAATTGCTCACCGCAGCACTAGAGAATGTTCTCAAGCTTCTAGACTAGAACAGACTTGGCATTAACATCATTGGCGAGTATATCACCCACCTTCGATTTGCTGATGATATAGTTGTCATAGTTGAAACCCTAGCAGATCTTAACAGAATGCTTGATGACCTCAGTAGTCTCTAAACGAGTGGGTTTAAAAATGAATATGGATAAGACAAAAAAACAGTAGCAGTCGTGGGACTGCCGATAGAAGTGAAAACAGAACTATTAAATTGAGAGTAATTAAAAGTATATGCAAAAATTATATGAAATTTTTTATGTTTCATATATAGCTATATATAATATATAATAATAATAAATTTCATATATAATATATAATATCATATTCTCCATAGCTATAGATATACTATTATCATTAGCATGTCGGTGACGCGAACCGAGGATTTTACCCTCTACCAAAACGCTCAACGCGCCTAAAGAAGTTTTCACTTCAAAAAATTATGTTGAATGCCCATGTCACACCTCCTCCTCCCTCAATCAGGTATGAGGAGATCCACAGACGAACCAAGGTCACCGATATTACCAATAAAATTGCTAAACTTAAGCGACAGTGGGCGGGCCACATTACACGCAGAAACGATGGCCAATGGGGCCGTAAAGTTCTGGAGTGGCGACAGCGCACTGGGAAACGCAGCGTTGGTAGGCTCCCCACAAGGTGGTCCGACGACTTGGTGAAGGTGACGGAAAGCTGCTGGATTCGGGTGGCACGGGACCGGCTGTTGTGTAGAACCTTGGGGAAGGCCTATGTCCAGCAGTGGATGTATTTTGACTTAGATGATGATGATGATGATAAATTAATTCGTGGCCTACTTTGTATTAACTGACGTTAGGTTGTCATCTGTAAGTATGGTTAACCAGAATCTTGAGGTTAGTCACGTTGCTGGTCTTATTTGCTCGTTTGCTCGTTTATACATTTCAATATCCTTTGAAAGTGTAGAAAACGTAAGTTTTAGATTTTTATTATTACCTGGACAGCCGAATACAACAAACCTTCTGTTTTAGTGCATTCATATTTTATATTACCTATTGTAAATGAGAAAAAGGATGTCGGGGTTCCAGGGCTTTCTTTTCTACGGTACACCTGGTTCCCCGGCTACTGGCATCGGAGACGGCTTGCGGTTATTGGTCGGTTCGAGTCCGAACTTAACCACCAATAGGTATTTGTATAAAGAGGGACTTCCAAACAGAAGGAAAGGGTATTTCAGGCAAAAAGTGGCACTCTGTGTGTTTTACTCGGTTCGATTTTGATACACCGCCCCACCGTAAATTTTGCCCGGTTAACGGCCCGAGTATGTTTCCACACATAAAAAACGGGTCCATTATGTCACATCTACACCAGATGATACAACGATTAAAGTGATTTTTAATTAGTAGTTCAAACTTGTTTTATGTGTTCGGGTACATATTCAGTTTTTTTTCCATATTAAAAACCTGCCAAAGTGACTCTACTCTGCCTGATGGAAAGCATGAATAAAATGAAAAGTTGTGGTCACCGTACTCATTGCAAATGCAGACAATGGAGTATGATGATTCACTCTATGACGGCCTAGTGAGATGCTTTTTCACACCTCGCTTGGGGACGTAAAAGGCATGACAGTCATTGTGGCAGTGTAAGGCTCACACCTGTAGTAATGGGCCTCCGATCTCACACTCGTCAACGAAACACGACAGCATGGATGCTGTCGCTTTAGATTGATCTTCTGTGAGAGGGTAATACTGCCCCGGTCGAGCCGGTTCGTTTGTGCTGAAATCAGCGTGGCTCTACTACCTTCAGTGAGCGAGGCTCTACTGTCTTCAGTCAGCGTGGCTCTACTACCTCCAGCCAGCGTGGCTCTAGTACTAGAATATCAATGTAAAGTGCAAATCTACAGATCAAAGAGATACAAACGACGTACCTGAATAAGTGTGTGTCTTACACAGATTGATATGTTACCAAGTGTATGAATAGTACGAGTGAATGTCTCGTTTGCTTTTTAATATTATGTAACACATCAAAAGCCAAACACGTTTTTAATTATTAAATAAAAATTAAATTAAATTAAAATCACCTTAGCACGAGTATGTGGTATTGAAACATATTGGCAACTGTGAATAAATACGTAATGCCCAAAAGTGAAATGTAAAATTGTACAGATGTTACATACACATAGATAACAAGTCAGTTTGAGTATCCTAGGTTTAATATTGGCTTAGGGATGTCACTACAACCTGCCAGTCTCACGTAATGCTCACATTTTAAAAAATGTACGTCAGGTGACGAATTAAGTATACAGAATGTCACCACTCCTATTGATCCCATGAGTGTCGTAAGAGGCAACTAAGGGAACAATCTACGCAGGACAACATCACTGCATAGAGAAGAAAAATTTAATATAAATTGTTTATTGACTTGTCTTCGCAGCGTGGAATAGTAGGACAAAATTTCTTTTCTGAGAAGAGGTCTGTGTCCAGCAGTGGTCTATTAAAGGATACTGATGATGATAATGAAGGCTATTGCGTAGAAAATGTTTAAAATTAATTCGTATTTTCTATACAATATAGCCTACAGCTCAAAAATAAAAAAGATGTTACGCAAATGAAAACCCTATAAGGTCATATTACGTGAAAAATCAAAATACAATCGTGCCAAAATTTGCAAAAATGGAGATAATGGGAGGATTTTTTTGAAAATATTGTAACTACCAAAAAATTTTGGGAAATACTTATATAATTAATCTCTTAAAATGATCCGTAAGACTATTACAATAATTGTTTGCGTTTCACTATGGTAATGTTCCTCGCTGAAAACGAATGACTTTTATTATTATCCTTTAATTTACGCAACAAATAAGTCGCAACTATCAAACTGAAAACACCCTCGAACAATCTGGAGAAAAGTGTAAACACACGTTGAAGATTTGGTATTGTAAAATTACATTCTCATACCTACATATTCAGCCCTGAGCTACTTTACGATAAAAAAATAAAAATTTAAAATATATATTGTAATCTTAAAAGTATGTACAAATATCTGATGCTGCTGGTGGGAGATCATGCTAAGCATTTGATAACGTAATCTTTTGTTGCTCTGTGACTTTTATCTTACTTTGAGACGAGAACAAATTTACAATACTTAACATTTATTTAAATACACGTGAAGACTCGTAGAAGAACCAAGGCCATCGACATGGCCTTGGAGAGTAACCACACTTAGGTCACAGTGGACGGAGCACATTGTTTGCACACAAGACAGAGGTAGACATAGGCCCAAGGTAATCTGACGATCTAGTGAAGTTCGCGGGGAGTTATGAATGCCGGCAGCACAGGACCGGCTGGTGTGGAGAGGCTTACCAGAGGTCTATCTCTAGCAGAGGGCTTCCTTCGGCTTAGATAATGATAATTATGAAGTACATGAGTACGCTCTGCAATATTTAGTTAAGTCATGTATCTACACAAATGAACTGGCTTGATCAGTAATATACTCTTACAGTAAACCAAAGTTCAACAATTCTAACGCTAAAACTGTACGTCTGATTCTGGGGGAGAAATTAAAGGGTAACAACGTATTTATGACTATTGAGAAGGCGTCAGGGGATCTGTCTTCTTGTTTATCCTTCTTTACCATGAAAAAGCAATTGAAAGGAAAATCAATGCACTAAACGTAATTTAGAATAGTACTACTTTCGTTAGTTTCGTTCAATTTAATTCCTGGGTTTGATCAAATGTTTGTACGATCTGTAAATGTTTGTTTCGGAGATTGAGTGTTTCTGTATATAATATGTATGTATTTACAAAAAAAGGCTATAAGTATTTATATCGGTTGTCCATTATTCATAATACAAACTCTGCCTAGTGTAGTGCGTCAGACGTCTGAAGTATTATTATTATTTTTTTAGAGACTGCTATCACATAACCAACGGCCTTTAACCTCAGAGGCGCAAAGGCGTGTGATGTAGTTACACATTGTCTACTATAATTAAAGTCCCACTTTTCTAAGAGGGAGTAACACAATCGCTATTATATGTAGCAGAAAATAGTTGGGCAAATTAGGAGTAAATAATGACAAATCAGATAAGAAAGTACCTGAGAATGTAAGCAATGGTTTGAACAAGTCAGGACCGCCATTACAAGTGTTATCCGCGTAACCTTCCAGTATTAAGGTGTTAGCGATCGAATTTAGTTGCTCTACTGTGTCATATCTTTTTTAAATATTCGCAGTATAGCATAGTGGAATAGGAAAAATAATTAATAGATTGAGTTAAGTTGTAATTAATAAGAAATAAGATATACTGCATGGAAAAGCAAGAAATAACCGCCTTCTTTTATTTTATGCTTTACTGGTCGCATCGCTATAAGCACGTTCTCATTTGAAATTGCTACTAGTCAGATTAAGACGCCTTGCTTAACCCGAATTGTAAAAAAAATGAAATTTGAAGTTAAATCAAACAAAAACTGTAGTAGCACACAAATAGACATTAACTAAATGTGTGCCTGAACACGTAAAACTAGCTTAAACTACTAACTAAAGATTACTAATCATTGTATAGACACATCTGTGTCGTAATGAGCCTGTTTTTTATGTGTGGCAACATAATTTGGCCGTTAACTGAGAGAAATTCACGGTGAAGCGGTGTATGAAAATCGAACCGAGTAAATCACACAATATACCAGTTTTTGCTTGAAATATCCTTTCTTTTCCTGTTCGAAAATCCCTCCGGAAGCAAACACCTGTTGGTGGTTAAGTTCGGAGTCGAACCAACCAATAACCGCACGTCATCTTAGACACCAGTAGCCGGGGAACCAAGTGTACCTCATAAAGGAAATCCCTGGAACCCCGATGTACCTCGGACCATTTACCTACGACTTGTCTGTTTCTGCTAGGGTGACTGATGACCTGACCTATCACCCCTAGTCTTGTGCTTATGGAGGACGGGGATCGCTCTGTGATCTCCGGCGCCCGAGTGGTTAGCGATACCGAGTCCGGCGTACCGCGAGAGTTTTAAACCTCTTCCAGATCCATTGTGCCATCTCCGTGCCTAAAATACCCTCCTTTTTATATACACAGATAGCTGTTATTAAGACATCAGGTCCTGTCCTGGCAACCTCCCACCCTATGACCACGATTTATAAAAATGACTTATTAAATAAAATATATTCTTTATTTTAAATTATTATTTTAAAGTATAAAATTAAAATTATCATAATTGGTTCGTAGTGTTCGACTCCTGACTACGTTGGAGTAGAAACGCGCCGATTCCCTTGGAGTTCGTGTCCGGATCGGGGAGTTGAAGTCTACTGCGTATAGGCCATATTTTAACCTGAAAAATGATATATATTAGATAAATATTAGAAAGATCAATAACTGAAAAATACATAATTGTCAAGACATAGTAAGTTTAATTTTTTTTTTTTTTTTTTTTTTTTTTATTATGATTTTTAGCTGTTGGCCTCAGATGGCCTCTACAACTTTACCCGGTTTAGTTACGGTGAGCGCTGAGGGCTCTCAACCGGCCATTTGTTAAGCAACATTGCCCAAGGGCACCCCCTGCGGGGTACGAACCTCGGCTTGGGGTGTTGCTGAAACACTGGGGCGGCCTACTCCCATGTTTTGTTGACGGTTTACGCGGCGCGTGTTCCGCCCCCGCCGACGGAGACGAAAACGCGGACGGTTTATACTAATTGTGTTCGCTCTGCGTTGAGCGCGTGTAATGTCGTCGTCTAACTCCCCTAACGCGTGTTTGGGTCGACGTATTTTTGAAATTTTACTCGGTATGTAGTTTACGGCCGCTACCACTAGAGGGTTGGGGTGAGTCGGAGCAGAGTCAAAGTAGCTAAGGGAGCACTGTTTTATGAATTGCTTGATGGTCGGCAATCTGAGGTCGATGTGAAGATCGACGTTGCGTACATACCACGGTGCTCCCGTGGCTTTGCGCATGAAACTATTCTGTAGTGTTTGAAGCCTATGGATCCTGTGTGGCCTAACGTGTGCGAATACTACGCTACCGTACGTCATTATAGGACGTATGCATGCCGTGTATAATCGAACTTTGTTTTTTAAATTTAACTTTGAACGCGCGTTAATTAAACAGTGTAGACGTCCTAGCACGAAGGCAGCCCGGTTGCGGACTGCCTTGATGTGGGGGCCGAAGGATAGACGGTCGTCAAGGGTTATGCCTAGGTATTTGGCCTGCCTAGCCCAAGGGATAGACTTGCCGAACATCCTAATCTGAGGGGTCTTCTCCAAAGGATACAAGCTTAGCTGTCTTCTGTGAAACAGCACCGCCTGGCTTTTCTCGGGGTTGACCTCTATCCTCCATTTCCGGAACCAAACGCCCAGTGCGTTGGCTGCGGTCTGGAGTTTTTTGGCTACTGTCGAGGGGTTCACTCCCGAGCAGTAGATAGCCGTGTCGTCTGCGAATAGTGCCGTCTGCACATACCGATGCTTCGGAATGTCGCTAGTATACAGCGTGAAGAGTAGGGGGGAGAGCACGGACCCTTGTGGGACACCGGCTCGAATGGGGTGAGTGGAGGACAGTGACCCTTCTACTCGGTAGCGGAAGCTTCGATTCGACAAGTAGTCTCGTATGATGAGCACGAGTCCGTGTGGCACTCCCATGGTGGACAGCTTAAATAATAAGCCGTTGTGCCACACTTTGTCGAAAGCTTTCGCTACGTCAAAGAAGAGGATACCTGTGAACAGGTTGCGTTGAAGCCGATCGCTGGTGTATTCAACGATGCGGTGGACTTGGTGGACGCACGAGTGTTCGGTTCGGAAACCGAATTGCTCGTGGGGGACGAGAAGATTAGCATCGGCATACGCTTTCAGCCTATTGTAGATTAGACGCTCGTATAGCTTGCCTAATCCTTTAAGCAGACTGATCGGTCTATAACTGGTCGGTTCGGACGTTGGTTTGCCAGGTTTGGGTATCCCAATAACAACGGCTTCTTTCCATTGTTGTGGAAAGATGTTGTTCTTGAGCGCTGCGTTGAAAATGAACGTCAGCAGGACCAGTAGCCTCTCCGGAAAGAGTTTTATAACCCTGTTTGTGATACCGTCCGAACCGGGCGCCTTGCGAGCGTGTAGGCCCTTGACGATCGTTTCGACTTCTTCGGGGGTGACCGTGTCAAGGTCTTGTTCGTCTGTCGTCCCCGTCGGCGTTGATGTTGAGGCTAGTGTTGATGTAGGAAGTGAGGTTATTATGCGCTCTACTTCCGAATCAACTTCGGCTATTTGGTCCGAGTCGCAGTGTATTACGCTGGGCGTGCACTGATTCTCTAGACTCTCGGCCAGGCACTCTGCCTTTTCGATATCGTCGAAGGCCGGTGGAAGGTTAGGTCTGCTTAGAGGAGGCATACAGGTGACGGTGTCTCTCTTAAGCGAGCGGGATAGTTGCCAGAAGGCAAGGTGGGTAGGTTCGAGGTCTTGTAGTGTCCTATCCCACCTGACTTGGCGCATTTGATCGATGCGCGACTTGACCGCTCTTTCTAAGCGTCGTAACCTGATCCTGTAAGTTTAATAAAATGATGCCACCTATTTACCTATTGCCTGGCATCAATTGTATCACGATTTCAATTATTGACACAACGCCATCTATCGAGCACTTACAAAAGTAATTGCAATATTGAATAGTGTAATCGTTATTACATTTGGACATTCCGCCCATCACGGACACATTGACTGCACGGTTTGCACCTAGTGGTTTAAGCGGTCATCACACCGCTCACTACTGTGCTGAGTGTTGGTTGTGGGTTCAAATTCCACATGGGACAACACTTTGTGTGATCCACAAATTGTTGTTTTGAGTCTGGGTGTTCTTTGTGTCCATTTCTCGTATGTTTGTAAAGTCCCCCGTGACACAGGATTTATTCCTAGTGCGGGCATTGTCTTTAAAAAAAAATGTCAGTCGATCCTGTCCACCGTGAATCATACATCTTTTTTATAATTCAATCTAGTAGAAGTATATATATCATCTCTCTATCATATATAAATATACATGTGGTAGAATAGGTGTTTTAATGGTGACTATAAATATTACATGTCCTAAAACCAAATACAGTTTTGACCTCGGAGGAACAATTTGATTTAAATTTTAGATAAGAAAACAAAGTGACAGTGTTAAATGCTTTAAGCATGCTGAACACGGTTTTAAGAAATTATTCATTCATTTTCATTTTTATTTACAAAGAATGCCCGCACTAGGAATATTCCTGTGTCGTAGGGAACTTTATAAATATATATGAAATGGACACAAAAAAGTTTTGTGGGACAGCCCTTCTTTGTGTCCATCCCACAACACGCAATACAGCAGAAAGTGATGAGGTGATCTAATGTACAGGACGAACTTTATACATTACATAAATAAATAATTGAAGATTAATTGACTTACTTATATCCATTTAACCACTCAAAATTGTCCATCATTGTCCATACTGTGTAACCTGTGACGTTGACCCCGTCTTGCATTGCCAACGAGACCTGCAAAAACGCAATCGGAATCAGTATGACAAGAACTAAAATTACAGTCTGTTTAACAAGGACGTGACACATATATATTATAGTTATGGCGTCAATAACTAATAAATAATAATAAATTATGAGTATATACTACTAATAACTAAGCAGTATTCGTAAAAATAGTCATTTCAATTTTTATTTAACTTTGGAGTATTTCAGAAAATGATCAAGTTGAGTTTTTTTTTTTATACCACGACGGTGGCAAACAAACATACGGCTCGCCTGATGGTAAGCGGTTACCGCAGCCTATGGACGCCTGCGGCACCAGGGGCATCACGTGCGCGTTGCCGACCCTTTAAGAACCTATTTACCCCCTTCTGAGTCAAAGGAAAACATCGAAATATGAATATAGTTTTTAATAAAGTCGACAAAATAGGAGCGTTCATACGTGTTAATTTACACACAGGGATGCAGATGTATATATTTATTATTATTATTATTTCGTCATCTCAGTTATTGTTTAGTTTTTGTTTGTTTGATCAAACGCGCTAAAATGTCAGGAATTACTGGTTCCAATTATATTGTTAAAATATTCTTAGAATGAGATAGTCACCTATCAAGAAAGACTTTAGGCGATATACTCATGACGTCACACTATCACTTATAACAGCTGAGGACCTATAAAAAGCGTAACAAAAACAGTGAAAGTTTGTTCTTTCCGTGACACGCAGTCGAATTTAAATATGTCAGCTAGTAGCAACACCAGTAGCTTACCTGCTCCATATAATCTCTAATGTACTCTAAGCGTCCAGTGTCAACGAGGCCCGGGTCTAGTGACATCATTCCATTCTCCGTTATAATGACCTCCTCGACGCCATATTTATTCTTTAGCCAGTTTAGTTGATCGCGGATACCTTTAGGGTATACCTGAAATTTTAAATGAATTAAGACGTTCATTTCTTATACATCTTTATCCATAAAAGTAATTTCCATTCCTTCTCCTTTTATCTACATTTCCTTTCATTTTGAACTTCCAATTTTGTTTTTGTATTTGTAGTGTTTTGTAGACGAATGTTTTTAAAGTGCCCACATGATAATTGTGTTTGTAGTGCGGGAGTTTTCTTTCTCGTTTAATACCTTCTACTCCTAATTGATATTAATAATCTAGGTCCTATAACAAAGCCTGTAACATGATATCCAGACTGATGATAAACATACGAGTATTTATGAGTTTCTAATACATACATAGATAAACTACACCCACACAGAACAAATGTTCGTGTTCATCATACATTTATTATAATATATCTTCTAGACGGGACTTGAAACCATGAAACTCAGCTTAGCAGTTAGCACACCACTAAGTCCTAAAAAATAGGTTACAAACATGATTTACCGAAAACCAGTTCAATTCAGTGGTTTTCCAGTCAGGATGGCCTATCATTTCCACATTAATTTCGTCCAAAGTCATGAGTGGATAAGGGCCTGGCTTGTATCCTGGTTCCACTTTTCTTATCACTCTTGTTGTGTAGTGGTTCAAACCGTAGAAGTCATAGGTGCCTGAAGATGTCAAAAAGAATATTATTAATAATTTCAGTAGATTTTTTTTCTCCAAAGTTCATAAAACCTAACTACTTAAAACTAGCTTTGGCAGTTTACTCGGCCTGCATGTACGTCGGTTATCGCGGTAAAAAACCTCTGTTACTTACAGACAGCTTTCCATTGGTTAAAGAATGATTAAAATCGTTTTAGTGGTTTCGGCGTGAAAGCGTAGCAAACAAACTCACATTGGTATTTATAATGTTACTTAGAATTATCAATGGCGAGTTGTACCTTTAATTAGTTCAATCTCTTCTAAACTGAGAGGTGGAAGCCTTGGATACGGATAACCTTCTTTTTTGCCATTCTCTAGCATGACTTTCTGCAATTTCTTCGGCCAGCCTCCTTCTTTGGAGAAAATAGGATGGTCGTAGCGACCTGCCTGAAAATTTGATGACGTGACATGGTTGATGTGAATAATGATTCGATGAAAAATATTACAAGGTAACACAACGTACCCAGAAATCGATTGCTAATTCCGTTGCTTCAATGTCATCAGGCGTCGCTGGCTCGAACCAAAAGAAAAGTGTTGCCAGTGATATCTTTCCTGCAAGAATGACTAAATTCTATTTCTATTTTAGGAACCTGCTAAAGTGACTACTCTGCCTGGTGGAAGGCATGAATAAAATTCAAGAGTTGTGGTCGCCATACTCATTGCGAATGCAGACATTAAAATGTGGTGACCCACACTGTGGTAGCCTAGTGAGATGGACGCCCTGCTTGAAGACGTAAAAGGTATGAGAGTCATCGTGGCGGTGTAATGCTCACACATTTGCCACGATAAATGTCACTCCTGCATCAATGGACCTCCTGAATTCTATAACTACCTGGATTATTCGTTTAGATATTTTTAACAATACATAATTTATCTAATTATGCGAAAAAATATAGTATGTTGGATTCAAACGCTTTTAAAATATCGGTGTTATATACTCAGTTAGAAATATATTCACGTTCTAATGCGCCTATTTCATGATGAATCGTGGTAAATTATACGCTTTAGTTTTGCCTGTAGGGTCAAAAATTAAGGGATGAAGAATTCAATTTTCCACCCTTAAGGGGGGGTACTTTTTAATTTTAAGAGAACGTTATTTATAAAAGAATAGTTTTGTCAACAACAAAACTTATAGAAACCATTTGAATTAAAATGTATTACGTTCAGATTCATATTCGATAAATTTTGACTGCAAACTTGAAACCCTTAAGAGGAATGAAATATATACTGTATTAATATTTGCAACAAGACTTATACGTACCACATATTAATAGTTTCAATTTAAGATTGCGTAAGAGACAGATAATTTTTTGCTAGCTTGACAGGATTATTATGCGGTAATTGTGTTTATTACTTATTCTAATCATATTATTATTATTCTCTTTAGAATGGCAGTCCACGGGTGGTTGGTTTGATTTCCGCCTAGGACGAATTAACATACAATAATGTGTTATGTATTTATAGACGTAGTTATGAGCAGTGTTGTTAATCAGACTGAATGTCTTTTTGACTAGTGGCGACTAATTGTCATTGTAAGTGAGAAAAATCACTTACCCTTGTACTTTGGTCTATAAACTTCATCGTATAGCCTATAAGCCTTTGCGTGAGCTAGCAGTGTATTCTTTGTACACATGTAACCACCAACTTTCATATCATCGAAGTATGGTGCGGCCAACTCCATATAACCGAAGTCACAAATTGCAAAAGGTTCATTCAGAGTTAACCATAATTTGACTCGATCAGCGTAGAGAGAAAACACCACATTTGCGTAATCGGTAAACCAGTCAGCTACTAGGGGATTTACCCACCCTCCTGCAAAGAATAAAAAATAATTAATTAGGCAGGCTGCAGAAATAAGTCGTCAACGCAGGAACCAGAGAAATACGATAACCTTATAGAAAAAAATTGTGAGTCAATCTTGTCTTAACTGGCCTTGGTTTTTTTTTTATTTAAGGAGCCTGCCGAAGTGAATCTACGCTGCCTAATGGAAAGCATGAATAGAACCAATGAGTTGTGGTCACCATACTCGTTGCGAACGCAGACAATGTAGTACGGTGACCCACACTATGGCGGCCTAGTAAGATGCTTTTTCACGCCTCGTTTGGTTACGTAAAAGGCATGACAGTCATCGTGACATTGTATTGCACGCTTATAACGACTACTGTCACCCCTACATTAATGGATCTCCGGTCTTGCACTCGCTAACGAAACACGACAGCACAGATGCTGTCGCTTTAGATTGATCTTCTGTGGGAGGGTAGTACTGCCCCGGTCGGGCCGACCCGTTCGTGCTGAAATCAGTGCGGCTCTACTATCTCTAGAAGTCTAGTATTTAGTGACCCAGACTGCTAAATTGGCCGTGGATTCGATTTCCACCCAGGTTAAACATTGTGTGATGAGCACGACCATATTTGTATTCTGCGTTTAAGTGTACCTTATTTATAATTTAAAAAAAATCAGAAGTCTGGTTCAGCCTAGGTTGAGATCAGACGGTCGTGTGTGAGATGTGTGTCCAGTTATTAAAAAAATACTTTTTAATGCCTTTTACTAAATGAATGAGGTTATCGAAACCAAAACCAAAACCCCATTGTTCCTCCTTTCTTTCCTTTTGTGCAGTAACATCATCATCAATTAATAGTCTTTGTTTCTGGTCTCCTTTTCTTGGCAGTGCAGGTGTCCAGTTGAGTTTGCTTCCTTAGTCGATTTTTACGTCACTCACCACATAAATAGCAAACATATAGAAGGGACGGATAAAATTTATGACATCTTTTATGTCTTTAATTAACACATACATGAGTTATAAAACCTACACTGCAAGGTCATAATTCAATACGAATAGATAGATTTAAATATGTCGTCTTTTTTTACGTTCTAGTTTTTGTGCAACTAGTTCGTAAATTAAAAATCAGTTTCATTAGTAGTACAAAAAATGCATCCGTTCGAATTAATTTAGCGTAAAATATTTTATACTAGCTTTTAACTGCGGCTTCGCTCGAGTGGAATTTTGGTCTACCACATTAAGTTTCGTAACAGGGAATTTTAAATAAATATATACATTTTTTAAATAAAAAGTACCCTATGTAGTACCCTACTTCTAATACCTCCAAAAACATGTGTACATAATTTCATGATAACCAGTTGAGTAATTTTCGCGTGAAACCGTGACAAACAAACTTACATTCGCATTTATAATGTTAATAGGAATTTAAGATTCATAGTGAACGGCCTCTCGGTTCAGTGGTTAGAAACCCTGACTGCTGAGCTGAGAGATTGAATACGATGCAAACTCAGAATAAATATTTTTGTAATAACTATCTTAGTTACATGATCTTTCATTTTTAAACAATTTTATTTACTACGAATGAGGTTCCGATAACCGGAGAAATATAAAAGCAACGAAAAAATGTTGATGAAATAACCCCAGTTCTCTATGAGGTCTGTGATATTCCCCTTCAGCTTGGCCCAACTGTTTTTTTTTTATTTACAACCTACCAAAGTGACTCTATTCTGCCTGATGGAAAGCATGAATAGAATCCAAGAGCGGTGGTCGCCGTACTCACTGCGAATGAAGACAGTGCAGTATGGCGACCCACGCTATGGAGGCCTAGTGAGATGCTTTTTCACGCCTCGCTTAAAGGACCCGGGATCGTAGTATGAGGGAAACACGTGCGCTGGTAATGAATTCCACTCTTTAACTGATTTGCAGGAGCTGAACCGTTTAGTTCGGGAGCGTATGTCTACCACTCTGAAACAGTGACTTCCAAGGCTAGCACGAGTTGTCCTGTAGAGGAACGAAGAGGATGGGATCAGTTGGAAGAGCTCTTCAGAACACTCACCGTGATAAAGGCGATAGAGGACTGCCATAGAGGCGACATCTCTTCGCAACTGCAGAGACTCAAGGGATTCAGTGACTTTCGTGTTATTGACAATTTGGACTGCTCGCCGCTGTAACCGATCCAAAGCGTCCAGCAAATACTGCGTGCATCCATCGTAAAGATGAGAACAGTACTCTACGCAGGAGTGTAGCTGGGTCTTATAAAGAAGACACAGATGTTCAGGCGCAAAGAACCGTCTCATTCTGTTCAGTATACCCAGCTTCCGCGAGGCCGCCTTAGTAACGCTTTCAATATATTGTCGCGGATTGTGGTCCCGGCCAATATTCATACCCAGGATACTGAGATTGTCCTGCAGAGGCAGTTGAGTGTTCTGAAAATTAGGGACGGTAAGGAATGGAGACTTTTGGCACAGAGCGTGCACGCCTGTGTTTTCTTGGCATTGTAACTCTACTAGATTCTCATGACCCCATTGAGAAATGCAGCCTAGTACCCGGTCGAGCTCAGTGACAAGACCAACTGTGCCGAAGTACATGCATTTCTCGGTTTAAGCGAGATTAACATAAACATACACCCCTCCGTTGCTTATTGCTTATTCGGAGTCGATGCACCCAAAAGGCCGACCATTAAATTTTTAATAAGAGGCAGTCAGTTTGTTTGCCTCCTTAACTTTAAATAGTTGTAAATATAGTTTTGTAGTGACTAATTCCTATTTATTGTGATGGGTTAAGAATATAGAGAGTCATCACACTTGCTCTTTCCATTTGTGTTGTTAGGGGTCGACCAAGGGAACAACATAAGACAACATCATTGCAAAGAGAAGGAAAACTTGACAATACCAGCTCGCCTGGCCAGTGTTGAATAGTAAGCCAAAACTTCTTTGCTAAGAACAGGCCTAAATCCAGCAGTGGACTGTTAAAGATATGATGATGTTTTTATAAATTTATATTGCTTTTAAAACATTTAAAATTGTATAACATTTCATCATCATCATCATCATCATCATCATCTCAACCAAAGACGTCCACTACTGGATATAGACCTTTTTTTTAACATGTGGAAACCCCCTCAGGCTGTCACCCCACCGGGGTTTACGGCGAGGTGGTATGTCGGAATCGGATCGACTAAAACCACACGGTATGCCACTGTATGCCTGACATAGAAGGGATCCGGGAACGGCTGCTATTACGACATCCAGTGCTGGATATAGGCCTCGACCAAGGTTCTCCACAACAGACGGTTCCGTATATAACATTTACACCACTTAATATCTAGTATCATGTGTGAAATTAAAGTCAACTTAACTATTTACAATATATCATAATAAATGATGTGTTGTTTTTAATTTATTCTGTTGGCCAACGTAGCTATGACGCATCTATTGTCCGTCGACCGGTAGGCCTGCTACGTCACATGAGCCAAGCGCATGTGAGCGAGACAACACTATTACAGTGTTGTGCTTGCGCACACGCACCAAGTCAAGTCCATCCTCATGCCAATGGGACGGCCGGTGGTATGAGAACGAAAAGTACCTTCCCTGTCCTACCGACGACCTAACTCGCCATGTATATATTTTACAAATACAAATATGTATTAAAGAATTTAAATACAAAAACATATATCGATAAGAAGGTTTACTATTGCTTAGATAATTCCAATTTCCAAAATTCAAAAATTCGCGGTTATACGTGCGAAGCTTAAATATGAATCGAATGCAGTTATTGAGAAGACAGTCTAGCTTATTAAGGAGGTCTGAATTCGGGTCAAAGTAATACACATTACCATAAACAATTATAGGAATAATTAGGGATTGCAGAGGTTTTCGTTTATGAGGCAGATAATTCTTTGTGCATATCTCGTGCACTGTGGATTATTGATCTTTCTTAATTTTCTGTGCACCGACATCAATGCCTACATTGGCGACCGGACGTGATTCAAAAAAGCAATGTAAAAAAAGTGTAAAAAAATCGCAAAAACATGCTTACAAACAAGCAAACATATAAGTGAAGTTAATAAAAGCATGTTAAAAAGTTGCCAAATCGTGTGGCTGGTTTAGATGATAAACCTGAAATGGTAAATGGAAATTATTAATAAACTATATTTATGCTTACCAAGGTCTTGCAGCGACTGAGGAAGATCACAGTGGTATAAAGTGACAATAGGCTCGATGCCTTTCTCCAGTAGACCGTCAATCAGGTTGTTGTAAAATCTCTTGCCGTCTTCGCTTATAACGTTGGGAAAACCAGTAGGGAGAAGACGTGTCCAGGATATCGAGAACCTGCAAATATGCATATACATTGATAAAAAAGATTTAGTAACTTCACGGACTACTAAGCGCAGGCAAAAATTTCATCCACACGTTGTTGACATACCCAAAAGAGTCGAACTAAACGGTTTGACAGCTCTTTCTTGGTGAGAGTCGCCAAGACTTGGAACAACCTGCCTGGGTCTATTTTTCCTGAGGACATGAACTCTGGAGCCTTTAAGAGTAGAGTGAACAGGTATCTTTTGGATGAGCGTGTACCACCTTCGTCTTCATCTGCACTTTCCATCAGGTGAGATAGAGGACAAACGCCTATTCCATTACAGACGTAAAAAAAAAAACATAATCTGCTCACTTAACCAAGATGTAAGTATTTCGTGTCGAATCTCTTTCTACAAACGCTAACGTCTCTAATGTCTCGTGTTATTGTCTAACATATTGTATTCACTACGTCTTGTAGCGTTAAATTGACGTTCGTAGAATGTCAGTTTGGCTAGAGGCGCTGTTGAATTATAAGTATCATCATCATCATCATCAAAAACCTTTACAGTCCACTACTGGACATAGGCCTCTCCTTAGCAAGGAGGTTTTGGCCTAGTATACCACGCTGGCCAGACGGGTTGTTGTTGTTTCCTTCTCTTTGTAATGCTGTTGTCTTGCATACTTTGTTCCCTTAGTCGCCTTTTACGATACCCACGGGATGAATAGGGGTGGTAGCACTATGTGTTGTTAATCCCTCACCACACGGACGTATATTCTAAGTATATATAATGTAACGGGGCAGTTACCATGGGGTGTGCACACCTTCGTTATACTCACCGATGATTGGATTCGGAAAGTGAAGGTTTGTCTAGTGGTGGACTCATTCTAAGTGTATTTGTTTGTTTTGTACACTTTTGTACCTTAACTACTCAAACAAGTTTTTTTTTTAGTATGTATGGGAAGCGAGATAACTTTAGCCACTATGAACTCTAGAATGAAGGTGATCGCACTTACTGAATGAAAAGCAAATCTCTTCGAGGCATTGGAAAAACGTACAAAAAACATTTCAGCGACGTTGACATATTTATTTTATTTATTTTGGATTATCAACAAATTCTATATAAATATACATGTTTTGTGATCATCCAATTATAGGCAATAACAGTTAACCCTTGCTTTGTCTAATAGCCTATTCAAAAGTCATGCCACTAGGTAATACTCAGTTTACTAATAAAATATGTTATTCTGTATTATTTTGGTTATATTGGTACCCAATTGTATACTTATACGAGTTTATATTTAAGTGTCACTGCAAAAATGATCTGATCTATTTATTCTCAATTTGTTTTTGTTAATCCGTTAACAATGGTGTAGGCTATATGTTCACTAATTGAAATATATAGTTTCATTTAGTTAAGACCTAAAAATGTGTTTTTTTTTATGTTCCAAATAAACAAAAAAAATAAAAGGAAAAGAAAAGAAAAAGGAAAGAAAAAGAAAAGAAAAAGGAAAGAAAAGAAAATAAAATAAATAATAATATTGTTTAGGTCAGGTTTTCTGTGAGACTGTATAACTTTTGAGTTGTAGGTAAGTGTCCATCAAAAACAGTAGTAGCAAACTATCAGGCGATCAGTCTATTAAACTGATTGAAATCCATATCAGAATATAATGATTCAATATCAGAAACTTCACTTACGATTATATAATAGTTATAAATGTTAGTGAAGCTTTTTATTCTTTTCTTTTCTTTTAAAAAAGTAGTCAATAGTTTTAATATTAGAATAAAATGTTATAAACTTAAACCTAACCTGTACATATTGACGCCCAGTTCCTCCATCATCTCGATGTCCCTCCGCCACAGGTGGTAGGAGTCGCACGCCACGCTGGCATCACTCCTGTCTGATATCACTTCTGGTCGTGAATGCAGCATATAGTCCCAGATGTTTTCACCCTTGTCTGGCAGAAATATTTTTTTAAAAGGCTATAGATATGTAATCAATATTTATACGTTTTCATCGTAACCTAGAGTTTACAAGTTATTTAAATAAGTTTAGTCTTGTTGTTGCCAGTTTTGAAATCCCTCTTTTTAGAAAGACTTTTTTAAGTTTAGGTGCTGAAGCAAGGTAATCATATCTAGAGAACTAAGGCTCAAAGGTTGATTTTGAAAAGTTACATTGTACAGAATGTTGGGGCAACGCACCCGAAAACGAACATTGATGATAGTACTGCTTAGTTTGATAAATAATAATGTCTTTAATCATCGGTCGGCAAAGAGAACTATTTGAAAAAATTTTTGACCTTTTATTAGGATTATCCTCACTTCAGTAACTTTTCGGACAGCTGTTCTAGTTTCGTTTCTATTGCTTTTTTAGTAATGTGATGTGACATCATCACATCCATAGCCTTTAGGCCACAACTGGACAAAAGTCTCTCCTTAGAAAGGAGGTTATGACAATGAAATTATCGTTTCATTTAACTGTGCAAATAACATGGAAAATACCGGGAGGCATGTGATAACGGAGAATATTAAGAATAATTAAATTTATCAGCTTTCATTTTGCCATTTCGCCAATATTTGAAAATATGATGTCATTTTGCCAATATTTGAAAGGATTATAATTGTTATTTTAAAAATATATATCTTTTAAATATCGCTTTAATGTTACAATGCTGTGCAACAAGCGATAAACACATAATAATTAACTTTAAAAAAAAATCTCCTAAAGTTACATTGATCATAGATAGATAAGTACTCTTTATTGCAAACGATAACTTTTAAAAGTATATTAATGCGCCTACATACATATTCCAAAAATACTGTGAACTTAATTTGTTTTCCATTTTGCAGTCTTAAGTATCAAGTATTCAAATTTTAATCAGACCAAGCGGCAAGTATACCCTTCCCAAAAAAAAAAAATGTTTCGAAAACAGTTCATAAATGAAGGAGTGTTGAAGTAACAAAAACTAAAAGAAATACAACCGAATTAAGAATGTTCTCATTTTCTGAAGTTACTTACAAAGATTCATCGTCATCATCATCAACCACTAATAGCCCACTGCTAGATATAGGCCTCTCTTTAGAAAGGAGGTTATGCCCTACTATACCAACCTGACCAGATATATTGATATAGGATTTGTGCCAAGTTTGCCTTCTCTTGGAGTGATGTCGTCATACGTAGTTTGCTACCTAAGTCACCTCCTAAGACACCCATGGGCAGAATGGAGGTGGTGACAATATGTATCCTTAATCCGTCACCAAATGGAAAAGTTTAAAGGGGCATTATACTTGTATTATTTATGCAAAGTAATCAGTCCGAGAATGTTTTTGCAAGTTTATTTATTTTGGATATTAGTCATTACAGCTTTGCCTTACTGTACCTGAAGATCTTTCAAGGAGCATTGTAACCAGCAGGTCATAAACAAAAATAGATAAAACATATTAATGAACCATGAAAACATCCGTTAAATTTGTTTTGTAACGCAAATTAGTATCTACATTATCGTTTCCAAATTGACTGTAAAACTAGATAACCTTAAATAATTAGTCTATTCACGTGTTACTTTATAATAAAACAAAAATAACAGAATATTCTGGACATCAATGGATCGTTTCTCACTCAATGCAAATAATTTTATACCTTTGAAGTGGAACCAATTCACAGTTTAATCATTCAAATTGTCAAAGAGTTGATGAAAACAATTCTTAAATAACGAAAATACCGTGTAATCGTAGTATGAGTGCAACATAAAACATTGAAACTAGACACTGATTAAGACTAGAACAGATTCCCATATAAAGAGAAATTAATAAAGACTCTATGTATAAAGCAATAAAGTATAATACAGTTTGTAAGGATATTAATTTTCAATAATATTTTAATCGATTATTCTCATTCGAGTCAACTCTCTATGAGATAAAGTAATTTTTTGTTTTGATACTTGGTAGATCGTAACTCAAAATTACCACGCCACTAAAAAGATTGGGACTGTCGTTCGGACTAAACATATGTAGGTACGGAGCGTCCAATATCTACTAAAACCTTTGTGAACTATATACTTACGAGTATATATGTTTAATAACTGCTGGACACAGGCCTCTCTTTAAATTTTGGCCTATTATACTAATTCAATTTTTCATTCTCGTTGTAGTAATTGTCTTCCTTAGTCGGCTCTTACGACATTCACGAGATAAATAGAGGTGCTGACACTCCGTGTTCTTAATCCGTCACCTATAACACACGGGTATGTGTTAATATCTATGTTCTCACCACTGCCTTTCGTTTCACCCTCCACTTGGTACGCAGACGAAGCCACTCCAAACTTGAACCCTTCTGGAAATTTATACTCCATAGCGCAGGAGCCGCATATCAAAACACTGAAAAATTAAAAAAAAGTGTGTGTGTAAATGTGTACGTAAAAAGTTATACTTCTTTTGCATAACGAGATAAAAATCTTTGTACTTCGCGTTATCCTTTGTTTGTAGAGAAAACGACACTAATAATAGATGAAAGTTATTTAACACATTAGAAGAAAATTTTATTACAACGCATTATTTAGTTAAAGATTATAACTTTCGCGTCAAAAATAGTATAACTTCAAAACTAAACTGTTGACTAATTAATTTTATGGTGTCAGTTTTTCGTGACGGTATCCGTTTTTAATTATGATGTGCATGCGCATCGTAAAAATTTACTCTTATCGTTTTTCCCTAATCCGGAAAAAGAAATATAACTTCAAAAAACTTTTTCATGTTTCATTTTTATAGAAAAGAAAACGGGTAACATGAGCAAACAGTACACTTGATGGTAAGAAATAAGTGACCTGTAAGAGACTCAACTATTTCCCCGACTTTGAATGCCTTCTAGAATTAAACGAACTCAAAACTCAGTAACTTAGTGAAAAGTCATGACATTTACCTTAACACCGTAATAACACCGTTTATATGACGCCATGATGCACTATCAAAATTGATTGAAGTGCATATGTATGTGCCAAAGTAAGACTATTTTTTACTGCCTCCTCTGCACTACTTGTGAAGTTCGAAGAAGTTCTTCGGCGAAGTTCTCTAGGCAGTCGGCCGAGGCGAGGTAAAATTTGACGAAGTAAGCCGAAGTGCCTCTACGCTATTGTGTATTCGTCTAACATCGTCTAACTTCGCGAGTAGCGTGGGATTGCGCAAAGTTTGAAAGGATTGATAGTGCAAAACGGGAATAATTAAAGTTATATATTTCTTCATTTATATTATATACAAGTCCCGAACTTCGAAGTGCACATTTTATGTATTTACTTACAACTTTATGCACTTATGTACTTCGGAGGACTTAATGCCGTGAGCGTTCTCTACCAGCCAACCTTTGGATGGCGTAGACTTCTAGTAAAGTACGTGCATCGAGGTTACATTTGATATCAGCAACAGAAAAAGATACAATTAACATACACGGACAAATACAAATATTTCTTGACATAAATTACATTATACAACCATAAATTGCTATTAAATCATTAAAATTATTCAATATTTACGTCACATATTATATTATAGAGTTATGCTTGCGCCCACGCGCCTTCATGCCCGTATGTATGAGGGCGGATAGTACCTTCTCGGTCCTACCGCCGATACGTAACTGACTGCGCTAATTTAGTATTATATTCTACGTTGTTTCATTTTTTGTCATTCTCATGTTCCTATCACTCTCTCTACTCAAGTAGAACTTTTGTGTGTGTGTGTGTAAATCTATTCAATAAACTGTCATTTTATCTCTTGTGCATTTTGGACTTTCTTAACTTCCTTTACATCTACATACATCAATACCTACATAGACAATTATATAAATATACATAGACAAAAATGCATATAAACATTTAAATATACAAAAATACGTATACTTTGTAAACTATACGAAGATATTCAAGTGATTGACTGCAGGGTTGGCTGAGTGGTTTAAGCCATGTGTGGCCGCGGGTGGACGGGACGGGTTTTCCCCTCCATCCGCTATAGTGGTCAGCCGTCAGGAGGCGATGTCCGCATGTGCCGTACGTCGCCTAAATAGAGAGTTTATCCGCAGATGGTGCAGGTATCTGCGGTAGCGGGCAGGCGCTAGGAGGGATATGGGTGTCGTAATAACAGCTGTTCCCGGATCCCTCCTATCTCAGGCGCAGAGTGACACACCCTGTGGCTTTAGTCGGTCCGATTCCGACGCACCATCCTGCCGTAAACCCCGGTGGGGTGACAGTCCGAGGGGGTTTCCACATGTTAAAAAAAAAAAAGAAAAAAAAGTGGTTTAAACCACCGCCACGCTGCTCTCTACTGTGCTGAGTGTTGTGGGTTCAAACCCTACATGGCACTACACTTTGTGTGATCAACAAATTATTATTATGAACCTGGGTATTTTTTGTGTCCGTTTCTTGTATGTTTTTAAAGTCCCCCGCGACACAGGATTTATTCCTAGCGCGGGTGTTGTCTTTTTTAAATAAAAACTTAAATAAAAAGAGATTAGGTAATTCCACCATCTGCAGAAGATAATCATGCATGTTATTTTTAATGTGTAACGGTTAGTGAACACTGATATCAAGTTGGAGAGCATCATAGCTGCACCACTTGTACAAAGAGCAAAGCGTTTACGAAATCGAAGTCGTGGAAAGGACATAGGAGCAGTAGATTATTTGTAGAGTAAAGATTTCGTGATTACAGGACAGCAAACGCAAATAGGGATCAAGGGTGTGAATTGGGAGTTGAGAAATGAAAA
The DNA here is from genome assembly GCA_949316085.1 of Hypercompe scribonia. Classification (NCBI taxonomy): domain Eukaryota; kingdom Metazoa; phylum Arthropoda; class Insecta; order Lepidoptera; family Erebidae; genus Hypercompe; species Hypercompe scribonia. Next base: position 3,613,897 of record OX438986.1, on the reverse strand, counting down.
GAGAGAGGTCAGCGCTCGCTGATTACGGCGCAGATGAATTGTTAACCATCTTATTTTGGTACGTCAAGCAAACACACTTGCAAAGTTTAAATATAAATCGAATGCAGTCATTCACAGTCTAGCTTAAAGAGGTCTGAATTCAGATGAAAATAACATACATTATCATAGACAATTATAGGAATAATTAGGGATTGCAGAGGTTTTCGTTTTATGAGGCAGATGATTATTTAGATGGTATAGTGTTCGCCAATCACGCATTGTATCAATGAGCAGGTTTAGATCTCTCACAACAGGGTTTTAAGGTATACTGGACGTATGATATTGAAAACAAATGGAGGGAGTGAAGCTGTTGCCAATCAGCGTTTTGATAAATTGACATTTCGGTTACCGACCAACGAGTTTTATAATAATATTATATATATTATACGTAAAATTAAAAAAAAATAACTATATAGTTTTACTATTGCTCTAATTAAACACAAAACTTGTCTTTACAGCATGAAATAAGTACCAAAGCTTATCATTGAGCTATTTTTTAATAACCAATAAACCGCTCACCAATAAGTCGTCACACATATTGATAAATTTGTTTTCAGTGCTAGGATAAATCATTTGTTTCCAACCATGTAAATGTTATTTGAAAACTACTTAAGAACACATTAAAAAATATTTTTCGATCATGAGACTTCCAGAAAGACTAATATCTTGACTTAAAGAAGTTCAGTCCGTCAAGTGGTGGCGAAATCGGCGCATCTACCCTATATTTCTAAGGTACATCTCTGACAGGTAGACGTAAGAGCGAACGACACGGGTTGGCTGTACAAACACTGGAGAGTGACCGTCGGCAAAGAATCACCCGTCGGTATGAAATATTTCAAAAATTAATTTCTAACAAGGAAAATATAAATACATTTTTTTAAATTCAGGTCACAAAATACATGTATTGTACTATGTTGTATTGATATATAAAGTTTAATTAACATTGGTAAAGTATTTTTGACTGATTAAAATTCATAGGAGAACTTAGTGTATATCTCCAATTTCACCATACAGTATAATAGTTTCAATATTTTCATTAGTATGAAATATGAGCGGTGGAGCACTTTATTATTTTATTTTTTTATAAATTTTTAGAAAACAAGTTTTAAACAATTTATTTTAATAAAATTATTTTTATCTGATGCAAAATCCTACTAATATTATAAACGCAAAAGTTTGTATGGATGTTTGTTACTCTTTCACGAAAAATTACTGCACTGATTTGGATGAAACTTTACAGTAATGTACGTTATACATCGAAATAAGATGTGGGCTACAATATGTAATGATTTTATGTAATTTTGGTCGTTATATAACGATACTCTTGGCGTATGCTGCCTAACCATTGTTTTAAATGTTTGTATGTTGAAAAAATATATTTATTAAAAATGATCTGTTACGAAACTTAATGTGGCTGATCAAATTCTACATGAGTGAAGCCGCGGGCAAAAACTAATATTAAATAATAACATAATACGAGTATAATAACGATAGATAACAATATTGTACAGATTAAGTCTTCAGTACATATTTAACTATCTCATAATTATACGCACTTTTCTACGATATTGACTTGATGAGAAATTTGCTACGCATCTAATCTTTAGATACACACAACACCATACCGCTTCAAATTCCAACAGAGTTATCAAATATGTACATACAAAAATAAACACATATATGAATAGGGCTATAAAAAATTCGAATTCAAAAGCAGAGTTAATAATGTCCCAACTATGAATTGATCTTTTTTTGTGTGACTAAGAGTACTATCGTTCAATCAATGTTTAATCAAAATTAAGTTCACCGTTTAAGAGTTATGATGGTAGAGACCGACACACGTTAAATTAATATAAAAGATATAAGATAATATAATTCGATCAAGCAGAGAAACTCTTAGCGTTGACTTTTCCATTGCTCTTTAGGTGACTTGCAGCCTTCTTATAAGGTTCATTGTGAGCGACCACGAGCAAGTGTCGATGCCGGTTTCATGTTGCCACTCCATTTCTACCCGTGAGTGTCGTACTAAAGGATAACACAGTGCGACTGCACTGCGATCGCACATGCCAATTGTGACATTTACGGTTAATATCTCCCTGATGGCAAGCGCATCTTGCCAGTGACCGTTAGTCCCCAGCGGCACTGTCGCTCTCGGCTACTACGGCGGACTAGGAAAGGGTGGGGCAGGGGATGCAAAGAATCCCCGGGTACGATCAGGTAGCCACAAAGGGTCCAAGGACTGAAATATTTCTTGGACACAAAAAGGAAATATCAAGTAAAATAATACTGAAAATAGAGTTAGGTAATTAGCAATAGACAAATAATATCACACAGAGATCGTGACACTGCGTCAGAACGTAATTCTAGAAACTGTCCTAAGACAGTTATATTAGTTAATTTAAATTGTAAATTTTATTTTATTATATACCAACATCTATATTACATATTTTACTGAGAAGCTGCAAAATACGTCTGTTTTGAAGACAGAAAAACAAATGTACCCAGAATAAGTTCACATTTAATCTACATTCATCATCAAATACGACGAAGGCGACTTTCAAAATTGCAATAATTTACGTTGAATGACATCATCACTTTGAGTTGGCTTTGGAATGCATTCAGTGCCTCTGCTCTGCCACAAAATGCAATGTGGAGAAATCTTGTAAAGTAGGTGCAAAGAGTTTACATATAAAATTTTATCAAGGAAATACAATTTAAATTTATTTTTCGTTGGTAGTCCACTGTGTTTTCGGTCGAAATTTTAAACTCGTTTCAAAAAAGTAAAAGTGCCAAGTAGATTTATCTGTGAGAAAGAAATGTCAACAGATAAAATGTATTTTGTCAATTGTTATCGTTTATGAAATAGTAAATCTAATTATTTAAACTATATATGACTGTACGATTGGCCTAACGGATTAAGCGATCGGCAACCCGTTCTCTATTACGTTGAGTGTTGTGTTGTGGGTTCAAACCCCACATGGGACAACACTTTATGTGATCCACAAAAAGTTGTTCTGAGTCTGGGTGTTTTTGTGTCTGTTTCTTGCATATACATAGGTCTATGCATATGAAACCGGTATTATTTTAAAAAAACAAACACATTTATTTCAAGAGAATGGTAATAAATATTTCATTCAAAGTAAGCGCCCTCGCTAGCTACACATTTTGACCACCTCTCAGGCAATTTATGGATACCTCACCAAAAAAAGTCTTCGTTTTTTGAAGCAAACCAGTTATCGAGCCATTGCCCAACATTTTCGTAAGAAGTGAAGCACTGTTGGCTAAGTGCGTGCCCCATCGATGCAAATAAGTGAGAGTCGGATGGAGCCAAGTCTGGTGAGTAAGCGGGGTGGGGTAGCGGTTGCCAGCGGTACGACTCAACTAATTCCCGAGTCTGTTTTGTTCGGTGTGATAGTGCATTGTCATCGAAAAAAATCAATTTGTCATGCCTATTTTCATATTCTGGGCGTTTTTGGCCCAGGGCACGTTTCAAATTCTCCAATTGTTGTTGGTAGCGTTGACCACTAACAGTTTCGCCCGGTTTCAGAAGCTCATACCAGATTACACCACGCTGATCCCAGAAAACACAGAGCATTGTCTTTTTTCCTAAGCGATTTGGCCTTGGGGTCGATTGTGCTGGTTGGCCAGAGTCTACATACGATCTCTTGCATTTAGGATTAACAAAATAAATTCACTTTTCATCGCCAGTAACGATCAGATGCAAGAACGACTTCCTTTTTTGTCTGGCGAGCAGCATTTCACATGTTGTTTTTCGGTTTTCCTGCTGTCTATCGTTCAGCTCATGTAGCACCCATCTTCCGGTTCTCATAATCTTTCCCATGGCTTTCAAACGTCTAGAAATGGTTGCCTGGTTCACATTTACTTTTTCTGCGAGCTGTTTTTGCGTCTGACTATCGTCCTTATCCAGCAAAGCCTGCAAGTCGACATCCTCAAATATTTTCGGTGGTTTGCCGCGGTCAGCGTTTCTCACACCAAAATTATCACTTTTGAACTTGTTGAACCACTCATTGCACTGCGTACGACCAAGAGCGTGCTCTCCGTAAGCTTCGACAAGCATTCGATGAGATTCTATAGCCGATTTACCCAAATGGAAGCAGAAAATGAGTGCTCCCCGCAAATCGTTGTTTGAAGGCACGTATTTCGACATTTCCGAGAGCGAAAAAAAACACGATGTTGTATAAAACTTGAAGTGTTAGGTATTGGATATTGTTGACAGATCATATTACGCCATCTAGCGCCAATGGTAAGTTTTAACTGTTCCTACAATTGTGTCTGCTGGCCGCTAAATGACAATACCGGTTTCATATGCATACACCTGTATATATATATTAGGGTGTCCCTTATATGACAAAAAAAAGCGTTCTTCTTTTGAACTCCGTACATCCAACCCCGGTAATAGTTTTCCATCCCAATGGACTGTGACTATGTCGGGTACATTGTTTTGGAAGTTAAATTTTATTGCTTCTGCCCTTGATTTTCTAGTTTCAGTACGAATTCGCTGAATCGAGGATTTGTTAATACAGAAATCATCGCTGCTCAGACCAAGCGCTTCTACCACCGCATTGAGAATGTAAACGGTATCTTTAATGCTTAACTGGCATCGATCTAAAGCTGCAACTAGTTTAGGTGTTATAAGATTCTTTCTACCTCTTTTTGAACTTTGTTCATGCCAGGGAACGTCCGGCAAGCTGAGTTCAGAATTCAAGATCTGTTCTTCGTCTGAATCTTCTACACTGTCTAAGTTATTTGTGGTAAAAGTAGATGCAACAGCTAGTGATTCTCTTTGTCTTACAATCCTTTCCTCTTCTTCCAATCGTCGTTGTCTAGATCTTTGTTCGTTTTCCGCCAATTTTTTATCTACACCACCTAAGCATCCCGGTCGACCTGGCTCTCTCTGTTTCATTAAAAATAATTTATCTTCCTCTATTTTCATTCTCTCAAAAGCATCAGCATGTGCAATATCAAACAAATTATCAAGATTAATTATAAAATTGTTCTCACGACTCTTAAACGTAATCTGAGTTTTCTTACAATTTTTTTGCAACTCTCTCCAAACATGATATAAATCAATAAGTTTCTTCACGCAGTTAGGAAATGCCCTTGTTGGAATTCTTGCTTTTTCCCAATATATGATGCACTCCCTAATCACAAGATTTGCACTTTCACTAACAGTCAATTTAACCTCACGAATATTGTAAAATAGGACTGAGAGAACTTGTCGATTAGATGGTAATTTTGCACCATTTATTTGGTAGCTAGTCAATCCGATAAGAAAAATATTTTGTTTATCACTCCGTAATTCCACCGACATGTTTACGCACTAAACAATGAAGCACTAATAGTCTCAAAAATCACGTACGAAATGGCAAATAAAACATGTCGTAACAGGTCACTGGGCAGTACTTAAGCAACTTGTATCGACAAGTTTAAATAGCAAGTCGGCAGGGGTTATCGTTTATATATCGAACTAATATTTTTTTCTAGACAATATAGGGTTATTACGAAACTTTTAAGAAGGTATGCGTAAAAAAATATCGAACTTGAAATTTAAGGGACACCCTAATATATATATATAATTACTTACTCTAACTGCCTGTCTGAGAGATTTGTGAAATCAGAGCCTAATCCGCTGAGGTCATTAACTTGATATTTAAATAAATATTTTTAAGTTTTACCTCTAAAGGACTAAAATAAATGGCGAACGAACGGTTGTATGGAAGTTCGTAAATTTTAAAATTGAAAAATGCTATACTTCTGTTAAAGTTTTTTATCCTCTAGATTCAGAATACCGAGTGTCACCACTTTTATTCTTTCCATGGATGTTGTAAGAGGCAATTAAAACAACAAACGATACAGGACAACATTACTGTGAAGAAAAGGAAAACTTGAGACAAACCCTATACCCGTCTGGCCAGCGTGCTATAGCAGGCCAAAATCTTGTTAAAGAGAGATTTATGTCTAGCAGTGGACATGAAGATAATCTTTAGATTATCTATAATTTTACTTAAATTTTTAGTTTTCTATTTCATTTTCTTGCTTTATTTAGCTAACTATAGGTTACCCCTGATTACGTTAGTCCCTTGACAAAAGCCATGAATATAACCGTGAAATTTAAATACTTGAGTAACGATTATAGTTTAAAATTAACATAAAATTAAAGGAAAACATACCTTAACACTGTAACACTGATATAAACCTTCATCACGACTAGATAAACATAGAACCATTCAAAAAGTACGAAATCAGATTAAGCTAGACCATAAAATAATTAATGACGCACGTATAACAATTATTTACACATCAATTTGTTCTCTTAAAGTCAACCACCTCTTACGAAAGGTTGTTCGTTTATGGTTGAATATTCATGTAGGGATGGCATAAAGCAACAAATGTACGTCACCCGACAGAGATATTGGCTTACAGGTTAAACAATCTTATACCTGCTTATTCAAATCATGCTTTCAAAAAAAAAAAAAATTGTTATACTAATTAAATAATTTACGTCATGTTATACTTAAGAATTTATGTGGTAACATCCGGCTGCGTAACTCAACTTATGGCATTGCATGAGAGAAAAACTTGTTTGTACCGCAAAAAGGGCTTAAGAGTTTAAGTTTTATTCAGTGTTTTTGCATGTCCCAATTTTTTATTCAATTAACAGCTGTGTTCTTTCCTCCAGTTACACTCGCGTTAACACTGATAAATTTATTTATTTAAATATCATGCACATTTGGTGCATTTATGGTTATACAGTCCATTACTTTGATAAAAAGTAGCCTACACATCTATAGTAATGTAGTGAAGAGGTAAAATCTGTGAGTTTCTATGTTCGGGATAATCTCAAGGACTACTTGAATTAAAAAAATCGTTTTGTGTTCGATAATCTTATCGATAAAGGCTATAAGCTGTATAATATCACATTTGATAATATCACGTTTTTTTTTTGGCGGTAGGTGCTAAAAAAGTAGACACATACTTAAAAATCAAAAACTTTATTTTAATTTAAATTTCTACATTTCCTGCAAAAATATTGCAAATACAAGTAAACTACGGTTTAACTGTACACAATTCACGTTTGCAACAGTGTATGTGGTAAATTATTGGACTTAACATCACCACCTACCAGCACCCTTCACTACAGTGAAAATGCCGCAACTCTTGAACATTGAGGCAGCACAAAAGACCCTGGAGGAGTGCTTTGCCCGGAGGATGGAAGAACTGGAAGCACAACTTCATTCAGCGGGGACTGCAAAAGACACCGTCGCCAAGGTAGCAGAGGAGTTCCGTACATTCAAAGAGCTAATTTATAACATGCTAGGACTTCTTCGCAAGCAAATCAATGAGTGCTCCAAGGCTGTTGATGCTATTGAAACTAGGCATCGACGCAAAGCTCTTCTCTTTATGGGGGTCCCCGAAGCCGAAGGTGAAGAAAGCAGCAAAACCATAGCAGACATTATCCAAAACAAGCTGCAACTGAAGCACCTTCCTGAGGAATCATTTACCATCTGTCACAGGCTCGGAGCCCCCAACACTGAACAACACAGATCCATCCTGGTAAGGTTCCGTAGCGTGGATCTGCGGGCCTCTGTTTGGAGAGTGAAGACTGCACTCAAGGGTTCGTCGGTTTCAATACGAGAGTTTTTAACTAAAGTTAGGCAGTCAACGTTAACCAAAGCTAGGCTTCATTTTGGTGCTCATGCATGTTGGACACAGGACGGCGTTATAATAATTAAAGCACCTGATGGTGATCGACACAAAATTAAATCTCTGGAAGAACTAATGCCCTTAATTGCCAAGTATCCCGGTGCTCCTAACGTAGCAGCGTTCCAGGCACGGAGTGGAGCCAAAAAGACTGCCTCGTCCGGTCCACATAAGAACATTGTGGGCAGAGTTTAATTTGTTCGGCGTCATGAAACCTGTGTCATCCAACCAAATCGTAACCTTGGGTTCGCGTAGCCCGCTAGATGGTAGTCACTAGTATTGAGGTAAACACATCTTTTCTTCTCGCTCTGTTTTCTTTTTGCTTAGTAATTTACCCACAAACAGTGTTTAATTCGCCTCACATTTCATATTGTTAATGTTACTTGTAAACAAATGTGACACTTCTCAAGTGACATTTAGTCTGGCGAGTTGCGTTCGGATACACACATGTAACGTTCCGTTTCACGTTTATTCTTTTTTTTTTTGTTTTGTTATCTTAACCTATGTTTCCTCTGTGTTTGCGATCATTGTTCTTATATTATGTAGTGTGTGCTGGTGGGTGGTGCAGAGAATTTTTCTTACCTATTCACTGGGTGGGTTTAAATAGCACTATCTACTATCTTTAGGGATTATAGTGCATATAGTTATATTTATACATCTTTAATTCGCTATACATTCTTATAAAATATATAGTTTAAATTGTTTTAAAACCGATGACTTCTGATAACGACGACTCTTGTAGTTCTGTCTATGAGCCTGCATTCTCCAGTGATGAAGACAGCTCCGCTTCTTTACCTGAGACTTTGGGCGATCGCTTGCGAAACATACTTAACCAGCAATCGAAACATTTACTAAATGTGTGTCACATTAATTCACAGAGTATTCCAAGCCACTTTGGGGACTTGACAGAAGCTTTTACTGACACGAACGTCCATGCCGTTCTGATCTCTGAGAGTTGGCTCAAACCTAACCTCGCCTCCACATCTTATTCTCTCCCTGGTTACATTCTGGTACGCAACGACCGAATTGATAGGAGAGGTGGTGGGGTAGCTATTTATATCCACAGTTCTCTACCACACAAAATTTTAGCTTCTTCTCCTGCCTCCTACTCTGCTGATTCTGAATACCTTTTCCTAGAGGTGAATGTCAAGGGAACCAAGATGGTCCTGGGTGTCGTTTATTGTCCTCCCTCTGTCGATTATTTCTCCAGCCTGGAAACAGTACTGGAATCTTTAGGGTCAGATTATACACATCATGTCATCATGGGAGATTTTAATACTGATCTTACCCACCAAACCTCACGTTCTTGTAAACTCCTACAAATAATCGAATCAGCCGGCATGCAAGTCTTACCTCTTCAACCGACTCACCACAATAATCTGGGGAAAGATACATTGCTTGATTTGATCGTCACATCTAACCCAACACTCGCCCGTAAACACGGTCAACTTCCTGCACCCGGTTTTTCAAACCATGACCTCATTTTCCTTTCGTATACCCTGAAACCTCCTAAACATCCTCCCAGAGTATTGCACCGGCGTTGTTTTGGTCGTTTGGATGTGGACAGGCTACGTGGTGATGCTTCAGGACTCAACTGGGATAAATTTAATGCGGCTTCCACCTTGGACGATAAAGTTGAAGCTTTCAATAACGCGGTCAGTAGGTTATACCAGACACATGCACCTATTAAAAAAATCAAGCTCAAGAGACCACCTGCACCCTGGATGACAAGGGACATTCTTTTAGCTATGGGGCGAAGGGATAGGGCTTTCTGTAGATATAGGAGGGATCGCACAGATGAAAAATGGAATCTGTACAAAGGAGCAAGGAACCGATGTAACCAGACGATACGCAATGCTAAACGCCGCTTTATTTTAGACAACCTTGCCTATTCCTCCCCTGTCGATACCTGGAAATTCCTTGGAAGCCTGGGTATTGGTAAGCAGACATGTACTCACCAACCGATGATGGTTAGTTTGAACGACATTAATTTACATTTCTCTACTTCTACTTATTTGGATCCCCTAACTAAGCATCGTACTGTCAATTACCTGGCGAGGTTGATTTCTCCTACTATTAACTCTTTTCAATTTGTTCCAGTTACGCAGGATGAGATCAAAAAGATAATCCTTTCCATCAAATCTAACGCTGTGGGTTACGATCAAATTAGCAGACGCATGATCATAAATATACTTGAGCAACTTCTCCCCGCCATTACCCACATCATTAATCATTCCTTACATTCTGGCACCTTCCCCTCCCTTTGGCGTAAAGCTTACATCATTCCTCTACCTAAGATCACAAATCCTCTTCTGCCCGATCACTTCAGACCGATATCCATCCTTCCATTCCTCTCCAAAGTTCTTGAAGCCTGTGTGCTTAAGCAGCTCTCTGACTTCATTTACAAAAATGATTTATTAAGCCCATTTCAATCCGGTTTTAGGCCTGGCTACAGCACCACCACTGCCTTACTCAAGGTGACTGGTGATATCAGAGCAGCTTTGGAGGATAAAAAAGTGACGGTCTTAGTTTTGGTTGATTACTCAAACGCCTTTAACACCGTCAGTCACGATATTCTCTTATCCATCCTCTCCTATCTAGCGATCTCGCCCGAAGCACTGGAATGGTTCTCATCTTATCTTCAGGGACTCCAGCAGTCCGTGCATGTGGATGATCTCTCCTCTGATTGGTGCGATGTCGACTCTGGTGTCCCTCAAGGCGGCATACTCTCTCCTCTGCTTTTCTCTTTGTTTATTAACCTCTTAACTCTTGAACTTCGTAGTGCGTATCATCTGTATGCTGACGACTTGCAACTGTACGCTCATGCCAGCGTTGAAGACATAGCAACAGCAATCGATTTTATTAACACAGATCTTAAAGCTATGCAAAACTGGTCGGAGAGGTTTGGGTTATCTGTGAACCCGACAAAGTGTCAGGCAATAATTAGCGGCAGCAGCCGTTTGATGACCCGAGTCAACCTTGAAGTGCTGCCCAAAATTACTTTAAATGGTGCCACTATACCCATTTGTGCAACAGTGAAAGATTTAGGCTTACAAGTTGATTGTACACTGAACTGGCGTGATCAAGTTACATACGTGTGCCAGAGGGTTACTGGAATCCTGAGAACACTATACCGCCTGAAACACTTCCTTCCCGTGAAAACTAAGGCAACGCTCGTGCAATCTCTAATCCTCCCTCTGATCGACTATGGTGACGTGTGCTATTACGACCTGAATGCAGATCTCCTCAACAAGCTAGAACGTCTTCTCAATAACTGCATTCGATTCACCTTTAACCTTCGTAAGTACGATCATATCTCCAGTTTCCGGACCCAGGTCACATGGCTACCTATTCGTCAACGCAGAAAATTGCGTGCACTCTCATTACTATATTCTTTTCTCAATTCCCCATCCCCTCCCACTTATTTAACGTCACAAATTCAATTATTGAGCAACAACCATAATAGAAATTTACGTTCGGCTAATAATCTCCTTCTACTCTGTCCTTCTCACTCCACTGAGTTTGTCGGTTCTTCGTTCTTCGTGCAGGCTATCCTTTCTTGGAACGCGCTTCCCCTCGAAGTCAGGATGGCTAAAAGTCGCGACTCGTTTAGGGTTCGGGTGAAGAAGCTTTTGCTGGCTGAAACGGCGAAGTCTTAGTTCACCACCTGGTATTATTATATCTTATAGTGGTAATATGTATGCACGTATGTATATGAGTTGTGTGTATGTGTATTATATATGTATGTATATATGTGTTATATATTTATGTGTTTATGTAAGTATATTTACTTATTTATGGTCTATCTGGTATATATATACTTCTCTGGCAAGTGCACCTATCTCATATCTTCTCTGCATCACCCAATCGGTTGACTGGCAGAAAATGCCTTAGGCATTAAGTCCGCCGATGCATGTATTTGTGCATAAAGTTTTAAATAAAAAATAAAAAATAAATTTGACTGCACAGTTGGCCTAGTGGATTAAGTGGTCGCCACGCCGTTCTCTACTGCGCTAAGTGTTGTGGGTTCAAATCTCACACGGGACTACACTTTGTGTGTTCTACAAATTGTTGTTCTGAGCCTGGATGTTCTTTTTATCCGTTTCTTGTATATTCCTTCCTATTGTTCCTTGGGAAAGGAAATATACCTAGTCTTGCCATAAATATTGTAATAAAGAAAAAAGAAAATTGTTAACTGCAAATAACATTTATTACTTTTACAGTGTGTCAGTTTAATACATAAATATAAAACAATTAAAAATATAAAAAGCTTATTCGAAGTGGTCTCCATTGGCTGCAATACAGTCCTTTAAACGATGAGGCCAGTTATCAATAGAAGCACGCACTCTTTCCATGGGAAAATTCTTCACTGCCAATCGTATAGATTGTTTTAGGGACTCCAAATTATCATGGCGTTTAGAGCAAGCTGTACTCTCTAAAACTGACCACAAATCATAATCCAGCGGATTAAGATCGGGACTAGACGACGGCCAGTCTTCAGCTCTGATGAAGTCCGAAACGTTCGATTCCAACCAAGACTGCGTGGACCGAGCTTTATGACCCGGCGCCGAGTCTTGCTGGAAGGACCATACTTGGTTATTGAACATGGTGATGTTAAGGGGCTTAACTACCTTCTCAAGAATGGTATCTTGATACACTTGTGCCGATGTTTTGATACCTTTTTCACAAAAATATGGCTCAGTCACTCCTTCATAGCTAACACCCCACCAAACCATCACTGAAGTCGGATAATGTCCACGTTGCACTCTGTCGACTAATTGGGAAGCTTCCTTAGAGCTTTGAGCATAAATACGGTCATTTTGTTTGTTAAAATGTTGCTCAATTGTAAAAATTTTCTCATCCGTAAACAAAATTTTTCTGTGACCTCCCTTTGCGTACCGCTTCAGTAGTTGTTTCGATTTTACCACCCTATTCTTCTTTAAATTATCAGTTAAGAAATGGCCAGTGCGTCTCTTATAGGCTGCAAGTCCTAAGTCATCTTTTAAAATACGCGACATGGTTCTAGGTGCTATCTTCATTTCCCGAGATAAAATCTTTTGCTTTCGGACAGGATTTCTTCGAATTCTTTCCCTTACTGCTTTGACCACCTTTTTCGTACGAACACTACGTGGACGGCCAGATCTTTTTCTGTCACAAACAGAGGAGGTCTCATTGTACCTATTAATAGCCCGGTACACAAACATTTTACTAATACCAAGTGTATGGAGAGTTTTAAAAATTGCATTTGGCTCCATACCTACTTTGTGTAATGCTATCACAGCGATTCGGTTCTCTTTATCACCCCACACCATTTTAATATCGCAAAATATTTTACAATGTATTGGCGCCAAAATGAGAAAACACAATGAACAATCGTATAAAAATGACAGATTCGAAATTCAAATGTAATATTTTTTTATAATTAAGTGTAACAGTATTTATGGCCAGACTAAGTACATATATACAAACGGAACCATAGGCAAAAGCTGGTCCATAATATAGTTTTAGGAAACTATACATATACACTGTGTACACCTAGGCAGGGCCTAGGCAGGTAAGTAGGGCACTTACATAAGCGATCCCTTTCGTTTAGCAGCATCTTGACACCAGCTTAATGATTAGAAAGACAGTGTGACACTCACACACGGTCTTTCTAATCACACACACACTGTGTTCAGAAAGTATGTCAAAATTTCTAATCTCGAACATTTAGAACTTACTGCGTTTTCTCACACCTTGCTATAGATAGATAGTTAAAAAGATCTTTTACCATTTGTATACCATTTACCATCTATGTAGTTGGGATTAGCCTTCGTGTCTCGCAGAGACCGTAAAGTCATCGTTTCTGCACCTGATCTCACCCCAGTCGTGTCGGAGAGCCATCTCATCAGATTGTGAGAGTGAGGGAGCAGAGAGTGCACCTGTATTTGCGCACTCGCTTGTGCACTATACAATCTCCTGTGTAGTTAACTGGTCTCCGTTGAGACTTGCCGCAGTGGCCAAAATCGGCTAACAGTACATCATCATCACCATTTCTAGAAATGTGATACACAAATATCATAGTAAGTATATGTATGTGAGAACAGTTTCTTCCAGCCAACTTTAGAATAAATTAAAATATTCCAAGATCTAGATGATCTAGAGAAAGATGGGTGTCGGACGTCTCTGGACTCCAACTACCTATAACGATTGTCAAAGATGTTCGTATAGTAACCAGGATTGAAAACTTACATGTTCTCTGAAGCACGGAAGGTTTTCGTTGTGTTGAGAACGATCACCCATCATAGATTGACCTGGCTAGAATTAGATCCACGGACTGTCATCACATTCGTCATTTAACAGAGAATGTGCGTAAATGCGATTATAGTACGTTTTGAGTCAAACTAAAACTCAAAATATAACCACGTTAGACTATTTTTCAACAATTGAAGGTTATATTAAAATAAATATTTAAATCTCCATACCAAGCTTTTTGGATTTTTTTTTTTAGTGTTTTATATATTAATATATTTTATATTATTTTATATTCAAGTGTATCCTTTCAAGTAGTGAATGTTATCAATAATAAGACATGCATTATAATCACAATAAAACCATAGAGTTATATTTCAATAAAATTAACAAAGTTTTAACGGTTTATTAAAGAAATATTTTAAAGAAAATTGGTAATTAACACGCACTATAATTATTTTAATTATACCTGTTTTATTTTCAACCAAATAAAATAAATCGATATGAACTATTAGAAAATATTTATTCGAGTGCAATGTAAAATAAATAAATGTTAAAAGTAGCTTACAAATTCAAAAAAATTGAGTTATTACATTTGATTTATTAGAACGGGGCCGATATGTATTCCAGAGTGAAGCATGCCGATAGCGTGATCTAGATGTTCTGGTAAAGTGCCGCCATCTGTTAGCAAGCGTTGGAAACTATAAATAACAATTATAAAGTTATACAATATATTTTTTTCATTTTTGTATTCTTTCAGAATTCTATTCAATAGATTTCTTGTGTATGTATATGTTGGTATGTATGCTCTTTCACGTTAAGAAGTTCTCTCATAAGACACTCTTGGCTGCAGCATCAGACCATTTCTTTCATTTTAGTATATTAACACCAGAACTAAATAATAATGCAAGGTTTTGGACCTATACTCCTTAGCGATGAGGAGTTCCCTTATGAAGAGACATTTCTGGATGCAGTATCAGATTTTTTCTATACTTTTGATGTATTGTCATCGGAACTGCATAACGAGGAAGTAGTTCAAATAAAACTTCCAAGATTTGTTCGCCAATAACATGGCAAGTTGAATGAAAGCTTGTAACAAATTATCGTACTTATAACACAACTATTTATCCTGGTTAGGAATAGAATTCACAACCACCGGATTAGTGGTCAGGATTATTAACCACAAGACCAACAGACCTGTCGAAACTTTCAATAGCGTGAACATAATATTAACAAATATGAACGTAGTTATTGTAGAATGGTCTTTTAATTTCACCAGGCTTTACAGGTTCACCACTTTCTCTCTTTCATCAACAGTGGGCTTTTCTACATTTAGTGAGTGGGTCTTTATAATGTTCTTGTAGTAAGAGGCTGATGCTCGAGGGGTTCGAGTTCGTTTCGGATCTGTGAAGTTTACTTGGTAAAGGCCGAATTTGGAGCTGAAACAATATCAGTAGTTTGTTTTTAATATCTCAAGAGAATGGTTTTGGAACTGTTAGATAAAAGATCATCGTAAGATATTCAAGAATAAGTTTAAAAATAATAATTTCCGTTGTACCGTCACTCTTCTTTCTTACCATTAAGTGATTATTGTTGTCCTGCAACTTATGTGTATTATCCCTTTAAGCACCACAGGACCTCCCCCTCTTTGAACCTCTTTTACTTGATGAAAACTAACGAACCAATCGCTTAACAGTTTTCATTATTTTTTTGTATTAGTACGTCTTTTTTACGTATATTGATTTAGGAGACACACAATGAATGCAATAATAATTGTGAGAAAATTGGATTAAAAACTGTATCCACCAATCAATTTATAATTGTACCTGTATCCATCTGTCCACTCAAAGTTATCAAGCATCGTCCAGGCAGTGTAGTGTGTCAGATTAACGCCATCTTCTTTTATTGCCAAAAGGATCTGAAAAACCATTACCGATTTTAATTATCCTTACTTTTTATCTACCCTTAAGGGTTATATTTCTTTTCAAGTTTCAATAGGAAGACACAAAAGTATATCCATTCCAGCGTCATCATCATCATCAGCCTCTAATAGTCCACTGCTGGACATAGGTCTTCCTTGGGAAAAGGTGTTTTTGGACTGCTTTCTAGCACGCTTCTTGGCGCGCTGGCCAGACGAGTTGATATAGGGTTTTTATCAAGTTTTTTTTCTTTCTAGAGTGATGTTGTACTGCGTAGTTTGCTCCTTTAGTTGCCTCATACGACACCCATGGGATGAATAGGGGTGATGACACTCTGTATTCTTAATCCGTCACCACACTGAATCATTTTTAGAGCACTCAAGAAATTTTCCATATAACATGAACGTCGGAGTAATGAGGTAATGAGGACAAACATTAAAAATGATTTCAGATCTCTCTCTTTTGAAGTCAATTAACCGAAAAAAAAACGAAATCTTCGAACTATCATAATAAAACTATAAATCAAAAGCAAAATATGTGATAAATAATGGCATTAAGAATACTTTTCAGTAAGATATATGTATATATATATATATGGATATAGTTGTTTCCAAACCTCTTTTAAATAATCTTCGTAATAATTAATTCTCTTCTGATCATTCAATCCTCCTAATGCTGAGTAACCATTTTCTGTTATCAAAAATTTCATGTCGCCATAGTTTTTCTTTAACCATACGAGTTGTCTACGAATTCCAGGTGGAAATACCTAAAAGAGCACATCTTATCAGTTCGTAAAACATTTTGTCCTTGACTCTTGTTAATAATAACTTTATACAATGCCATCTGATCTCAAATCGATAACCAGACTGCTGGTAAACATATATATTCGAATTTTAAATACATACATATCACATACAAATTACATACAGACACAGGACATATTCTGCTCATCACACAATTATTTGTCCTGGGTGGGAATTGAAGCTACGACCTCTGGCTAAGCAGTCAGGGTGACTAACCACCGGGACCTCAGTCCAGTCCAGGCAAAAGTTCTTTGTACTTACATAAAACCAAAAAGAAGGTGTTACTTCCCAATCAGGGCGTCGCCCTGTCACAGCGTTAAGATCAGGAGCGTCTCCAAGAGGCCATGGTCCCATTTCTTCGC
Organism: Hypercompe scribonia; assembly: GCA_949316085.1. Taxonomy (NCBI): domain Eukaryota; kingdom Metazoa; phylum Arthropoda; class Insecta; order Lepidoptera; family Erebidae; genus Hypercompe; species Hypercompe scribonia. The sequence goes on along the minus strand of OX438986.1, from coordinate 3,596,821 downwards.
CTTCTTATGCTTTACGAATGATGCGGCTTGTATAATGGTTCATGGCATAAAAGTCGTAAGTTCCTGGAAAAGAAATTTCGAACGCATATGACAACTTGAACATCATCACTGTCAGTCAGCTGCTGGATAGTCCGCTCCTAAGGAAGTAGGCTTTGGCTTGCTAAAAAATTCTGGTCAAACGGGTTGGTGTAGGAAGTGTGCCAAGATTTCCCTTTCTTTGCAGTGCCATTGTCTTGAGTAGTTTAATCCCTTAGTCGACTCTTCCAACATCAATGGGATCATGGGATGAAAAGAATAAATATGATACATATTCTTATATTCTTCCTTTATGTGAAAATTATTTCGTATTTTCTATATAATATAGAAAAATGTGCCCTGCAACCCCTTGTGGGAGATCTTCCTTCAGCAGTGGTCGGCGATAGGTTGAATGGGATAGAAATATTAAAAAAACATGCATATATATTCACCTTTTATAAATTCAATCTCTTCTTTAGTAAAAGCAGGGAAATTAGGAGTTAAATACCCCTTCTTCTTGCTGTTTTCCATCATCACTTTTTCAATACTTGGAGGCCATCCTCCTTCTTTAGAATAAATCGGGTGTGAGTATCTTCCAGCCTGCAAACAAAAATATTTATGACTTTAATTATAATTGACTTACCTTTCCTTTTTTGGCCTCCCGCGTTACACGTTCTTGAAGAACATATTTAAGATATTTTTCTGATTACCGCTGTACGTTTTAGTTATGTGTGATGATCACGACCATGTCTTCTACATCGAGGATAAAAGATGTGAGTATATATGAGAGTGTGCGTTCAATATTAAAATAGTATCCACATAGTTTTTCTTATTTCGCTACTTAACAAACTGACATGCGCAACAACGTCTGTAAATTGTTCAGTGATCATTATCATCGACGTCCACTGTTAGACAGGCCTCCCTACAACTGGTCCTGCGCTGCTCATATCCAACAGCTTCCCGTGACCTTCACTAGCTCGTTGAATTACCTCAATACTTGGCTCTTATTGATTGTAGCTAGATATTATATTAAAAACGTGGTCTATTGCCCATTTTAATAAATGAGCTGTGCAAAGTAAAGCAAAAACTTTAAGATATTTTTTCATTTCTTCAGCTTCATAAAATTAGTATGGACAGAATTGCAAACAGAATGAATCACTTACACAGTTCTGGATAGCTAATTCAGCTAACTCCACATCGTCTTCTGTCCAAGGCTCGAACCATATCAGGTGGTTGGCTAGTGATATTTCACCTGAGAATAGGACAGTATACTCATAAATCCTGACACAAACACGAGGGGTCCTAAGCATTTAACCTGATTCAAGCTAGGCTGTCTATAACAGCCTAAATAGGTGGTATGTGGCGAACTTCACAAAGATATGCTACAGCATTCCCCCACAATGGTGACCCTGACGTGATTGGAAATAAAGACTTTCAAAGTAGCAGATCAGAAGTAGCAGGATCATCGCCACCATCGTGTTTATTATCACCCGGTAATTAAGCATTCACCATAACCTCGACCGCAAAAGAAAAACCCACACACCCCTATGGCCTGATCAGCGTCAAGGCATGGCACATTGCATCTACGGTAAGCAGAGTAGAGTACCTCTGTCTCGTCCACGCAGCAGTCAGCCACAACGCAGCAACCATTTCAAAACGCTAGGCATTTTACCGCAGCACCATGCATCGCTTGCGATCCCGACTCACTGAAACCAGTGGACTTCAGCCCCGACTCGCTGGACCTAGCAGCACTCAGTTTCGACTAACTGAACAACTCACTCCTGGCACTGAATTTATCATATATCGACCTCCGCTTTTGTAGTTTCGCAACAAAAACATACTGTAGCGCCCTCTACATAGTTCAAAGTTGATTTAATTTTTTTCTGGTTGAAAATTTGTTCGAAACTTCGACCGAGATAGCACTACGGCATCATGAATTTCTTTCCGATCTCCTCTCACACTGAATATGGTGTATTTTGTAACTATTAAGTTGCACGTGTCGATGTGTGGCGATAGTCGCTCATACACATCTACACGTTTTTCTCTTATGCCTAAAAAATCAGGGTCAGGGTAACTTACCGTGGTATTTGGGTCTAAATTCTTCATCGTAGATCCTATAACCCTTCGCATGAGCAAGTAAAGTGTATTTATTGCACAAGTAGGCTGCATTATCGGGACTAACGATGCCAGGTGCTAAAATGCCAGAGTAAGTTACATCACATGCTATAAGAGGTTCATTAATGGTTAACCATAGTTTAACTCGATCAGCGTAAAGAGAGTAGGCGACTCTAGCGTATTCACCAAACCAGTCGACGATCAAAGGGTTGGCCCAGCCGCCTGGAATAAAAGTGTTTGGGTTATATACGGTCGTTTAATGCTAAACTAGGTAGAGTTATGGTGACCAGGCTACTGGACCCCGATTTCACACGGGTGGTATATTTGTTTGTGTAACTTTTAAACTAATCAATACATCTCAGTAAGGTTGGTATTTCAGTGCCCGATCCACCACATCACGCCTAGTTGCCTATACATGAGCAGCGGCAGCGAAAACATGATAAGCTGGCTTATTATTATTAGTTCGCAAAGTGTATTTACTGAAAGTTTGAAAACACCGCTACCAAAAATCACGAAGTTTTATGTAAATTATCAACTCCCATTTTGCACATTTAAGGATGGAATTTTTCACAAATTCTTTCATAGTGTCTACCTATGTCACTTGCAGAACATTTGTGCAAAATTCTTAGAGGATCCATTAGTCAGAACCATGACGGATCTAATGAGACCTTTTTTCTTCTTAGATTTATTTACACTAAAACAAAAGTTTTCATTACATAGGTCAATCATGGATTTGACCAATGGATCCTGTCGGAGATTAAACCGTGGTTTTAGTTGTACATTGATCGACCAGTCATAAAAGTAATTTTATAAAGCAATTTGTACCATTTACGAAATGTGGAAATATATTACATATGTTGTCAAACTGGTCAAAATGTATATTCCGGACCATAAAGTTAAATTTACGATCCATCCGTCATATTTCTCATAACATTTCCAAAAAATGAGTTTCTTTTGTGCATTGGTTCAGTAGTCCACATCAAAAAATATTTTGGCATTGTTCTGTTCAATATTTTGAAATTTGCAGTTCAATATTTTGCCAATTGAAATTGGAGAGAGGCACTGGTAAAGAATATTAAAAATATAAGTAAAATAATAATATCTATTGATGCCACTAAAATATAGATTTGGAACACTTGCACCCATCACTACCAAGAAAGGGTTTATATAAACAAGGAAATAAGGAAAATCATTTATTTATATCAATTAACATTTTAAACAACTCACCGAGATCTTGTAGCGGTTGTGGCAGATCAAAGTGGTATAAAGTCACAATTGGTTCTATACCTGCCGCCCAGAGACCATCTATAAGTTTATTGTAGTATTCTTTGCCGTCCTCGCTAATGTAGTTTGCGAAGCCTGTTGGTAACAAACGACTCCAGGCTATTGAAAACCTATAAATTTATGTCATCTCTTAGTTAACTGTTTATTGACTCGTTAATCTAGCGGTTGGTCAGCGGACTGCTGATCAAAAGGTTTCAGGTTTGTTTCCGTGGATGGGACAAAAAGAGTTGTTCAGGTTGTATGGTTATTGAAATAATTAATAACAGCCTGGAGTTTGACAGTTGAAATCTTAACCACCGTGCCTCGGAGAACACGTACAGCCCTAAGCCCTGCATGTGATCTCACCATGATCGTATCGGATAACTGTTGTGTCGTGAGGGAACAAAGATTACACGTGCACATAATATCATCTGCTTAGTTGATGTACGTCTCAATTGAGACTGTCGGCCGTGACTGAAATTGACTAGGAGTCATCATTATACTGAACCTTTGTGGGTTATTTAACAGAATTTTTCAAATTACTGTGCCGTTTAGTCTTTACGGAAGAAACAGGCCTTCTGGCTATGCGAAGTGTCAATCAGCCATAAAGCTAGTTTCTGCCATTGCCAATTTCTTTTATGTTAGCACACTATGAACACTCGTACCGCGAAGGCTTGGGCTCGATCCCAAATTTAGGTCTTTTATTCACATTCACCGCGGGTGTAACGTGGAAGGGAAAAGCTCATCAAAAGTTTAAAAAATATATTTTCTAAGTGTATCGCCACTAACTTTTGGTGGCAACTCCGTCCGCGCGTATGTCGGTTATCGTGGTGTTATATCAGTTATATAGAGTTATTTCATACCTGTAGAAGTGCAAGCCAAGTTCCTTTGCTATTTCGATATCCCTTTCCCACAGATGGTAAGAATCGCAGGCCACGTCGCCAGTAGCAGCATCAGTAATAGCCTCTGGTTTAGTGTGTACAAATCTGTCCCAGATATTTTCTCCTTTATCTGTTTTGAAAACATTACTTGTAATTATTTTTAAGTTGTTCGAAGACGGACTGAAATGCAATGTCAGTGATGTGTGAAAATGGTACTTCTAAAAACGCAGAATAGTAATAATAATATTTTTATTCTTATCTTTTCTATAATAATAATAGAAATATTATAAATTTCACTCAGATATTCTGTTTCTAAACTATATGAGTAGACTGTGGTTTGGAAACAAGACCGGTGAAAAAATATAAAATTACTACACAACCACATACAGCGAAAGCAATGACATACTTCAACACCATCTATTAAATATACACCGAACTACGGAGTAACTAATTCTGTATCGCGATATAGAAGTTCTCATGTCGATTGGTATGTATGTAACCTCCCAACAACAACCAATGGGCCGCGGTCTGCCAAACATGATCACCTCGCCTGTTCGGAGGAATTTCCATCTGTGTTAGGTTAGGTTAGTCAATTAGTTGTCCTGGGTGAGAAACGAACTCACGATCTCTGGGTTGGTACGAAGGTTCATCAACAATTAGACTACCAGATCCTTTAAGGCTTTCTTGGTGATGTGTGAAATGAAAGAAATGTTTTGTTTACCACTGATGTTCCACGCGCCTTCTACTTGGTAAGCCGCACTAGCTGCTCCAAATCTGAAGCCTGGAGGAAATGTCAAATCTTCTTCACATAAGGACACACATACCAACGTGCTGAAATAAATTTTCATACAAATATTTTCATGTAAAGTTTTCAGATATCATGTATTATATTTGTTGACGGCATTGACAAAACAAATTCTCACAACAGTTTCTTGTTTGTAGAAACTTACAAGATATCTTTGTTGTTGGTGCATCGATTTTATTGTGTTTTTGGGTGTTTTACTTCTCCTGTCAGTAAGATATATTCTAGTTTGGGTTTTTGATTCCCACTAACATTTAGACTTCACACGCATCTATGTAAACACCTTTATTTATTTACATGTCAAAGTTTTTCTTAATTTTCTTTTTAATTTTTCTGTGAGATGTCATTATTTCTCTAGTAATGCTATTGTTACTACATTATTATTCTATTCAAATAACATAATTGCAAAAACACAGTAGTAAGACAGTTTTTTTTATATCGTACTACAGACAAAATAATATTACAACTAATTACAAATTGCTGCCGTTTTTACAATGGGTGAATGGCATCTGTTTTGTTATTACAGTACCCACTAATACCTAGTCATGTACGAATGTTATTATTATCATCAACAGTCTTTAATAGTTCACTGCTGAACACAGGCTTCTCCCTAGGACAGAGACGCTGACCAGACAGGTTGTTTCATACTGTTGCTGTTGTTCTCGTAGCGCTGTAGTCCTGCGTCATTGCGGATGCATGGGTCTAGGAGTGGTGTCACTTTGTATTCTTAATTCAGTACAGCACAGATTGTATGTATGTTAAAAATATATGAAAGTAAAAGCACAGAGAGTTTCGTCAAATGATCAGGATATAAATAGTCTGAAGAGTACCTAACTCTTCGACAACTAACAGCAAATATATCATGTTTAGCCTCGTTGAAAAGGGCTCGATGAGTGGGTAAACATAATGTTAGTGACAAAGACCGTGGTACATAGATAATATTATACAATGCGGTTATACAACATATAAACAAATTAACTGTTAATGTCTAAGTGGCAATTCAGCGATTAGTTAATAAACATTTTAAATTGATTTTTTTCTTTAATAATCAATGGATTTTCACAGTATTGAAGAACCGATTCTTAGTCTTGCTAATTCTGCTAGAACCGATCTGTCATCAGCATTATTACACATTTTTCTAGCCCTTTCGTCTTACTTTAAAATTTTCGGTTCAGATACGTTTGTTGTGAAATGTTTCTGATTTTCTTTACAACTAACATATGTATTTACATTAATTTATAAGAAGTATTAATTACCTATCGTGAGTCGGTAATTAAACTAGCAAAAACATCAAAATTTAAATAACTTTTAATATTTAACATAGTCCTTTATATCAAAGCAAATTTCGTCAATAATAGCATCAATTTAAATTTCAGAACGTTGTAAATCGTTTAACGTTGTAAGTATTCCTAAGTAGTAATACTAGACTGTATAGTAATACAATAATCCAGTCTAAAAAGAGTGAAATAAAAATTAAATTTTAAATTAACAAAAAAACTCTGACTCAATATAGCACTTCTAAAAGGTAAACAATAAATGCGTGTTAGCCCTTATAGTTTAAAATTGTACGTTGCGTACCTTATACTCAGAATAACCAACAGGTATTTGCTGAAGGTTATACAAGTATACGCTCCGACCGCGGCACACCCCGATAATGAGGTAGAGACTATGTATGAGGATATTAGTAGGGCCATACATATGTGTAAAACTTACTACACCATTGTTATGGAGGACTTCAACGCAAGGTTGGGTAAACGAAGCGGCAATGAGCTACGCGTAGAACAATTTGGAGTTGATTAACGAAATCACAGGGTCAACTACTGATCGATTTCATGGAGAGGGAGGGCCTTTACATGATGAACTCCTTCTTCCAGAAACGTGAACACAGAATATGAACTTGAATGAGCCCAGATGGTTTTAAAAAAAATGAGATCGAATTCATTATGTCGACGAAGAAGTAAATATTCAATGATGTCTCTGTGGTCAATATGGTTAAAACCGGAAGCGATCACCGACTAATTAGAGGCACATTGAATATCAACACCAAGCTTGAAAGATCGCGGCTGACGAGGTCTATGCTCAGACCGTCACCAATTCATATGTAAAACCCCGAAAGCTTTCAGCTCGAACTTCAGAATCGCTTCGAAGCCCTTGAGTCCTGCGTTTATACGAATTAACTCAGTAACCGGTAAGTGGAAACCGTCCTTACGCTCTGGTGTCAGTTATTCAAAACCCGTCGTCCCACAAATAGAATGAAGAGGTTCTCTGACGCCACTCTCAAACTCATGTAAGAAAGGCGAAATATGATTCTGCAGTCTTCAGGCGATGCATCTAAATACCGGCAGGTCATCAGACAGATATCTAAATGCCAACTTAATATCTTGCGTATTCAAGAGGCTAGAGATCGAAATCAGAGGACTAAAATATTCGCATGAGCACTGCCTGTCGGACAGAGCCAGTTGACAAAACTGAGGACCGATGGCGGCGGCATTTTGACGTCAAGATCCGAGCTTCTGAGTGAACTGAAGAGATTCTATGAGCAGTTATACACGGCAACACTGGATCCTGTTACTGACTTATCGAAAGATCCAAAGGCTAAATTAACCCGACGCTATAATGAAGACATACCGGAAGTTAGTCTGTGCGAGCTTGGCTTAGCTCAGACAGCTTAAAAACAACAAAGCACCTGGTGAAGACGGAATTACGGCGGAACTTCTGAAGGCAGGTGGAAAACCGGTTTTGAAAATCCTTCAGAAAATATTTAATTCAGAGCTGTGGATGTTCTTTTCTTCAAATAAGGCGATAATAGCCTGCTGAAGAACTATAGACTCGCCTCTCTTCTGAGACATGTCTATAAACTGTTCTCGAGAATCATCACGGGCCGTCTCGCACGCAGATTTGACGACTTCCAGCCTCCCAAAAAGCCGGATTCCGAAAAGGCTTTAGTACCATAGACCATATTCATACGCTGCGGCAGGTTATACAAAAGTCCGAAGAGTATAACCTTCCACTATGCTTGGAGTTTATGAACTATGAGAAAGCTTTTGATTCGATCGAAACTTGGGTTGTGCTACAGTCTTTCCAGCGGTGCCAAATTGACTATCAGTACATCGAAGTATTAAAGTGTTTATATGAAAACGCCGGTAGGTCAAACATTATGATGAATGCCCATGTCACACCCACTCCACTGAAAATTAGAGAATCTACCCTCGAAGTGGATGACGACTACGTGTATCTAAGACAAACTATCCAGTTAGGTAGGTCCAACTTCGATAAAGAGGTCAATCGTTGAATCCAGCTAGGATAGGCAGCGTTCGGGAAGCTACGTAACGTTTTCTCGTCACAAATACCGCAGTGTCTCAAGACAAAAGTCTTTGACCAATGTATGTTGCCAGTAATGACTTACGCTGCAGAGACGAGGTCGCTCATTATGGCCTTGATAAGAAGATTCAAAGTCACCCAAAGAGCAATGGAGAGGGCAATGCTTGGAGTTTCTTCGCGTGATCGAATCAGGTATTAGGAGATCCGCAGACGAACCAAGGTCACCGATATTATCAATAAAATTGCCAGAAACGATGGCCGATGGGGCTGTAAAGTTCTGGAATGGCGACAGCATACTGGGCAATGCAGCGTTGGTAGGCTTCCCACAAGGTGGTCCGACGACCTGGTGAAGGTCACGGGAAGCTGCTGGATGCGGGCGGCACGGGACCGGTTGTTGTGGAGAACCTTGGGGGAGGCCTATGTCCAGCAGTGGACGTATTTCAGTTGAGATGATGATGATGATGATGAACTAATTCGTGGCCCACTCTGTAGTAACTGACGTTAGCTTGACATTTGTAAGTATGGTTAACCAGAATCTTGAGGTTAGTCACGTTGCTGGTCTTATTTGCTCGTTTGCTCGTTTATACATTTCAATATCCTTTTTAAGTGTAGAAGACACGAGTTTTAGATTTTTATTGTCATCTGGACAGACGAATGCAACAAACTTTCTGTTTTAGTGCATTCACATTTTATATTATCTATTGTAAATGAGAAAAAGGATGTCGGAGTTCCAGGGATTTCTTTTCTACGGTACACCTGGTTCCCCGGCTACTGGTATCAGAGACGGCGTGCGGTTATTGGTCGGTTCGAGTCCGGCCTTAACCACCAATAGGTGTTTGAATAAAGACGGTATTCCAAACAGAAGGAAAGGGTTTTTCAGGCAAAAAGTGGCGCTCTGTGTGGTTTACTCGGTTCGATTTTGATACACCGCTCCACCGTAAATTTCGCCCGGTTAACGGCCCGAGTATGATTCGACACATAAAAAACGGGATAGGTCTCTTGTTAAGGGATGCCAACAATATTGACTGGACTCCTCTCGTTAGTGCTGGCTGCATTGACGATAAGGTTGAACTATTTGTCACTAATTTAACGACTCTGTACGATAAACATGCGCCAATCCAAGAAATAAGGGTCGAACGTCTGCCGTCACCGCGGCTAACTGAGGACATTAAAACCCTAACCAATGTAATCCTACAAATCTCCTTCAGTGTATTTCCAACAGCTTGGAAGGACGCCGAAATAATACCCATTCCCAAAAAGAAAAACCCTGGATCCTTTACCGACTACCACCCGATTTCAATTCTTCCGTTTCTCTCCAAGGTCCTTGAACGTCTTATCCACACTCAATTCTCACATTTCCTATCCAGATACCTGCTACTAAATCCTCTCCAATCCGGTTTTCGAACCGGTCCCAGCACCACTACTACCCTTGTCCATGTTACGGAGGAGATCAGATTTGCCATGGAGAATGGTTATCTCACAGTTCTAACACTTTTGCACTTTAGTAATGCATTTAACACCGTTGACTTTGACGTTCTGCTGTGTATACTACGCTCTCTCAACATATCTCCAACTGCGATTCACTGGTTTCGCAACTACCTGTTTGGTCGTCGGCAGCGCATTTGTATTGAAAACACTGTTTCTTCTTGGTGTAACACTGCAGCCGGCGTACCGCAGGGCGGCGTGCTTTCTCCCCTACTTTTCTTTGTTTTTATCAACACCATCACTAATGATCTGTCTTCTTCCTACCACTTGTATGCGGATGATCTTCAAATTTACACCAGGGTATCACCAGCTAATCTGAGTGATGCTGTCAACACCACTAATGCTGACTTGGATAAAATATGTAAGTGGAGCAACACCTACGGCCTGAAGATTAACCCATCGAAGACTCAGGTCATTATCGTTGGAAGCTCACGAATGACCTCCAAAATTGATTTGACACAATTACCACCAGTCACGTGCAACAGCACACCTATCCCATACAGTGACAAGGTGAAAAACTTGCGGATCTATATTGATAGTACCTTATCTTGGGGCCCTCAGCTACAGGAGCTGAGTCGTAAAATGTTTGCTGCTGCAGGATCTTTACGCAGACTACGAAATTTTCTACCTACATCTACTAAGATTGCTCTTACACAATCCCTCCCTTTTCCTATCCTTGATTATGCTGATGCTACTTATCTTGATCTCACAGAAAACCAACTGAATAAGCTTGAGAGACTCCAAAATCTTTGTTTACGATTCATATTTGGATTACGTAAATATGATCATGTATCCGACTATCGTAAACAGCTTATGTGGTTACCTATCCGCCTTCGCCGGAACACACATATTCTGTCTCTTTTATATAACATTCTTTTCAATCCTCTTACTCCACATTACCTTAAATCACGGTTTAACTTCTTACATGACACACATTCCAAAGTGTTGAGATCGTCAGAGAACTTAAAATTAAAAATGCCAGGGCACACTACTAAATTTCTTGACCACTCCTTTTCTGTCCAAGCGGTTCGACTGTGGAACGCCCTACCAGTTGAGATTAGACGTGCGCAAACTCTGACAGCTTTTAAGAGATTGGTAAGGAAACACTATCTGAGAGATATTGATGTCACATAGTGTTAACTCTGCTGCACTCGATCAGGTGAAGATGTACCCGTTAAATATGTATGTAATATCTATAAGTTTCAGCTGTTTTTCTTGTATATATTTATTTATAAATTCACACTACGTGTTACTGCTACTTAATATAACTTATATGTACTACTTTTATTTCCTTTTCCTGTATACTTCTAATACACCAGGCACTACCTTATACTTATCTCGTGCTTTTCTTTCCATCCCATGGTTGCCTGTAAGAGATTGCCAATGGGCGATAAGGCCGCCACTTGTACTTCTTTAGCTTTAAGTCACTTATGAATTTAATCTGGTGTACAATAAAGAGATATATTATTAAATATTCTGTTTTTTTTCCATATTAAGAATTTGCCAAAGTGACTCTACTCTGCCTGATGGAAAGCATGAATAAAATCGAAAATTGTAGTCACCATACTCATACTTATTGCAAATGCAGATAATGCAGTATGGTGATCCACTCTATGACGGCCTAGTGAGATGCTTTTTCACACCCAACTTGGGGACGTAAAAAGCATGACAATCATTGTGGCAGTGTAAGGCTCACACTTGTAGTAATGGGCCTCCGGACTCACACTCGCCAACGAAAAACGATAACATGGATACTGTCGCTTTAGGTTGGTCTTCTGTGAGAGGGTAGTCGACTGACTGACTAGACTGCCCGGTCGAGCCGGTTCGTTTGTGCTGAAATCAGCGTGTCTCTACGACCTTCAGTGAGCGAGGTTCTACTGTCTTCCGTCAGCGTGGCTCTACTACCTTCAGCCAGCGTGGCTCTAGTAGTAGAATATCGATGTAAAGTGCATATATACAGATCAAAGAGATACAAACGACGTACCTGAATAAGTGTGTGTCTTACAAAGATTGATACGTTACCAAGTGTATGAATAGTACGAGTGAATGTCTCGTTTCCTTTTCAATATTATATAACACATCAAAAACCAAACACGTTTTTAATTACTAAATAAAAATTAAATTAAATTAAAATCACCTTAGCACGAGTATGTGGTATTGAGACATATTGGGAACTGTGAGTAAATACGTAATGCATAAGAGTCAAGGTAAAATTGTAGAGGTGTTATATCTACGTACTTGTACGTAGATAACAAGTCGATTTTAAGTATCCTAGGCTTGAATTTGGCTTAGAGATGTCACTACAACCTGTCAGTCTCACATAAATCTCACATTTTAAAAAAATGTACGTCAGGTGACGAATTAAGTATACAGAATGTCACCACTCCTATTGATCCCATGAGTATTGTAAGAGGCAACTAAGGGCAAAATCTACGCAGGACAACATCACTGCGTAGAGAAGAAAAATTTAATATAAACTGTTTATCGACTTGTCTTCGCAGCGTGGAATAGTTGGATAAAAATTTTTATCTGAGAAGAGGTCTATGTCCACCAGTTAAAGGATGTTGATCATGATAATGAAGACTATTGCATAGAAATTGTGAAAATTAATTCGTATTTTCTATACAATATAGCCTAAAACTCAAAAATAGAAAAGGTGTTACGTAAATGAAAACCACATAAGAGTACATTGCGTGAGAATGGTCAAAACACAATCGTGCTAAAATTTGCATAATATAGAGATAATGGGAGGTAGTTCCAATTTTTTTAATATTGTAACTAACAAAAAATCTTGGCAAATTCTATTTATCACTCAAAATGATCTCAATTATTTTTTTTTAAAAACAAAGCACCAGGTATATATCCAGGGGACTTAACAACATACAAAAATCGGACACAAATAATACCCAGACTCAGAAGAACGATTTGTGGATCTCATAAAGTGTTGTCCCGTGTGGGGTTTGAACCCACAACACTTGGTGCAGTAGAGTGCGACGTGGCGCCCACTTAAACCACTTTTTTTTTTTTCGTGTGGAAACCCCCTCGGGCCGTCACCCCACCGGGGTTTACGGCGGGGTGCTGTGTTGGAATCGGACCGACTAAAACCACACGATGTGCCACTCTGCGCCTGAGATAGGAGGGATACGGAAACCGCTGCTATTAAGACATCCAGATCCCTCCTAGCGCCTGCCCGCTACTGCGGGCACCATCTATGGATAAACTCTCTATTTTAGGCGACGTACGGCACACGCGGACGTCGCCTCCTCGCGGCTGGCCATTGTAGCTGATGGAGGGGAAAACCCGTCCCATCCACCCGCGGCCACACTCAAGGCGGCATTAGGCGCTGGTATGCGCGCCTCCGCTGCCCGGCTCGCCGACGGCGAATTGGGTCCGAGTGGATATCGTCCTCCCGGGCCCTTTTCACCGCCTCCTTCAGCGAAATTACGTCTTCGCAGAAGGTTGCGTCCGCAGTAAAACAACTGTCGCTACCGGCCATGGAGCGTATGACGGCCGGTAGCGAGAGGTCTCCTCCAATAACTGCAGTTAGGAACCAAGCTACGCTGCCCAGGCGGAACAAACCGCTAGCGTGTGCTGAGCCGAGTCCTCACTGCAGTCGCAGTGGTGACAGGCGGGACTCCCGCCTGGCGACCGAGTGCAGATACTTCCGAAAGCCACCGTGCCCGGAAAGGACCTGCGTCAGTCGGAAGGAAAGGGTCCCGTGCTGCCGCCCTGCCCACTCGGCGATGACCGGCTGGAGAGCCTCTACGAGGGCAAAGCCAGCACGAGGAGTCTCCAACCAACGCGCCATCGTGGCTCGACGAGCGGCCTCTCGCCACTCGCGTATCTCTTCGAGCGGGGGCCGTATGCCGCTATCCGCCCGAAAGTCAACCGTCCGCCGATAAACTTCGGCGAGCACTTCCGCCTCCAAATCCCACGGCGGAGTTCCGGCCGACGTGTTTAACTCTGGGAATGTCACTTGATGAAAACTAATAAAAAATTAACTGTATAACCCACCCCTTTGACGTTAGGTTGATCATCCTGCGGTTAACATTAAAAGAAACACTAACTGAAAATCTCAATTTTTGAGTACGAACGGTGTTATTCATGACTTTTATTATTATCCTCTAATTTACGTAACAAATAGATTGCAATTCACACAACTATCAAACCGGGAACCTCTCGAACAATCTGGAGAAAAGTGTAAACACACGTTGAAGATTTAATATTGTAAATTGCATTCTCATACCTACATATTCAGCCCTGAGCTACTTTACGATAAAAAAATAAAAATTTAAAATATATATTGTAATCTTAAAAGTATGTACAAATATCTAATGCTGCTGGTAGGAGATCATGCTAAGCATTTGATAACGTAATCTTTTGTTGCTCTATGACTTTTATCTTATTTTGAAACGAGAACAAATTTACAATACTTAATATTTATTTAAATACACGAGAAGATTCGCAGAAGAACCAAGGCCATCGATATGGCCTTGGAGAGTAACCACACTTATGTCACAGTGGACGGAACACATTGTTTGCACACAAGACACTGATAGATATTTTTTTTTCTATAATAAGAGCCTGCCAAAGTGACTCTACTCTGCCTGATGGAAAGCATGAATAGAATCCATAAGTTGTGGTCACCATACTCATTACAAATGCAGACAATGCAGTATGGTGACGCACACTATGGCGGCCTTGTGAAATACTTTTTCACACCCCGCTTGGGGACGTAAGAGGCATGACAGTCATCGTGACAGTGTAAGACTTACACAGTTACCATGATAACTGTCACCCCTGCATCAATGGGTTTCCGGTCTCACACTCACCAACGAAATACGACAACATGGATGCTGGCGCTTTAGGCTGGTCTTCTGTGGGAGGGTAGTACTGCCCCGGTCGAGCCAGCCCGCTCGTGCTGAAATCAGCGTGGCTCTACTACCAATTAAAGATAGATATGTCCAAGGTGATCTACCGACCCGGTGAAGTTCGTGGGAGCTTTCAATTCAATAAACGTAATTTATAATAGTACCTACTACTTTCGCTTCGATGACACTGTGGTAGCGTTTGCGGCTGCAGATGTTGAAGTCACGGGTTCAATTTCCGGGTTTGATCAAATGTTTGTATGATGTACAAATGTTCGTTGTTTCTATGCGTAATATGTATGTATTTACAAAAAAAGGCTATAAGTATTTATATCGGTTGTCCATTATTCATAATACACACTCTGCCTAGTTTAGAACTAAATGGTATTGTGCGTCAGACGTCTAAAGTATTATTATTATTTTTTAGAGACTGCTATCACATAACCAACGGCCTTTAACCTCAGAGGCGCAAAGGCGTGTGATGTAGTTCACTAAGAGGGAGTAACACAATCGCTATTATATGTAGTAGAAAATAGTTGGGCAAATTAGGAGTAAATAATGGCAAATCAGATAAGAAGTATCTGAGAATGTTAGTAATGGTTTGAACAAGTCAGGATCACCATTACAAGTGTTATCCACATAACCTTCTAGTATTAAGGCGTTAGCGATTGAATTTAGTTGCTCTACTGTGTCATATTTTTTTTAAATATTCGCAGTATAGTATAGTGGAATAGGAAAAATAATTAATAGATTGAGTTAAGTTGTAATTAATAATAAATAAGATATACTGCATGGAAAAGCAAGCAATAACCGCCTTTTTTATTTTATGCTTTACTGGTCGCATCGTTATAAGCACGTCTTCATTTGAAATTGCCACTAGTCAGATTAAGACGCCTTGCTTAACCCGCATTGTAAAAAAAATGAAATTTGAAGTTAAATCAAACAAAAAATATAGTAGCACACGAATAGACATTAACTAAATATGTGCCTGAACACATAAAACTAGCTTAAACTACTAAATAAAAATTACTAATTGTTGTATCGACACCTCTGTGTCGTAATGAGCCCGTTTTTTATGTGTATGGCCCGTTTTTTATATGGGCAACATACTTTTGCCGTTAACTGAGCGAAATTCACGGTGAAGCAGTGTATCAAAATCGAACCGAGTGTAACCACACAGTGTGCCAGTTTTTGCCTGAAATACCCTTTTTTTCCTGTTCGGAAATCCCTCCGGAAGCAAACACCTGTTGGTGGTTAAGTTCGGAGTCGAACCAACCAATAACCGCACGTCATCTTAGATACCAGTAACCGGGGAACCAGGTGTACCTTATAAAGGAAATACCGGGAACCCCGATGTACCTCGGACCATTTACCTATGACTTGTCTGTTTCTGCTAGGGTGACTGATAACCTCACCTATCACCCCTAGTCTTGTGCTTATGGAGGACGGAGAACGCTCTGTGATCTCCGGCGCACGAGTGGTCAGCGATACCGAGTCCGGCGTACCGAGAGAGTTTTAAATGTCTTGCAGACCCACTGTGCCATCCCTTTTGTCTAAAATACCCTCCTTTTTATATCCAGAGACAGCTGTTATTAAGACATCAGATCCTCTTCTGGCAACCTCCCACCTCATGACCACGATTTATAAAAATAACTAATTGAATAAAATATACCTATTCTTTATTTTAAATTATTTTTTTAAAGTATAAAATTTAAATTATCATAATTGGTTCGTAGTGTTCGACTCCTGACTACGTTGGAGTAGAAACGCGCCGATTCCCTTGGAGTTCGTGTCCGGTTCGGGGAGTTGAAGTCCACTGCGTATAGGCCATATTTTAATCTGAAAAATAATATATGTATATATTAGATAAATATTAGTTAAAGATCAATAACTAAAAAACTCATAATTGCAAAGACAGAAGATTTATTTAAATATTGCCACCTATTTTCCTATTCCTCGGCATCGGATCATATCGCGATTTAAATTATTAGCACAACGTCATCTATTGAGCACTCACAAAAGTAATTGCAATATTGAATAGTTTAATCATTATTACGTTTGTACATTCCGCCCACCATCCGTGAATCATCCATCCTTTTTATAATTCAATCTAGTGGAGGTATATATATTATCTGTTCATCATAAATAAATATATAAGTGTTAGAATAGGTGTTTTCATGGTAAAATATAAATTTTCCTAAAACCAAATACAGTTTTGACTTCGGAGGAACAATTTGATTTGAATATTAGGCTAGTAAATGTGTTTTTTTAGTGTTAAATGTTTTAAGCGCGCTGAAGAGGGTTTAAGAAATTATTCATTCATTTTCATTGTTAAACAATGCCCGCACTGGCCATATTCCTGTGTTGCAAGGAACATTACAAATATACATCAAATGAACACAAACAAATGTTGTGGAACAGCCCTTCTTTGTATCCATACCACAACACTCAATACAGCAGAAAGTAATGAGGTGATCTAATGTATAGAACGAACTTTATACATTACATAAATAAATAACACTAGTATACAAATTTTGATTTTGAAAAAGTATTTTCTAGTGTAAGTACCTTTTTTTATTTATGTTGACATACTGCATACGAAATTACAATTATATTTTTTTAATTAGTTTCCATTTCTTAAAAAAAAAAATTTTAAAGTTTTTTGAAAAAATAACAGAAATTATACCGTTATTTTATTCATTAGTAGAATTGCGACGTGGTTTCTTCGCTGCCCTTTTGTACTCTGCTTCTGGAGTATCTCGATGAATAGTCCAGCAGTAATCCGCTAACATTGAAACGTTCCACTTGCCCTGATATCGTTTTTCCATGTTAGCGATGTCCTGGTGGAAGCGCTCCCCATGTTCATCGCTAAAGGCCCCACAGTTATCCGGAAAGAAGTCCAAATGAGAATGTAAAAAGTGGATTTTCAGGGACATGTTACAACCCAGTTCTTGGTAAGATGACAACATATTTTCAATAAGTTCAGCGTAGTTGTCGCTCTTCTTATTTCCCAAGAAGTTTTTTGTCACGAGGCGAAAATTGTTCCAGGCTTTTTTTTCTTTGCCTTCCAAAATAGTGTCGAAGTGTTCGTCTTTTAATAAATTTCTTATTTGGGGACCAACGAATATACCTTCTTTGATTTTAGCCTCACTTAATCTTGAAAATCTGGCGAAGGTAGTGAAAAGCAGTTCCATTTTTGTTCATTGCTTTTACGAAATTTTTCATAAGCCCTAGTTTTATGTGCAGTGGTGGAAGTAACACTTTTTGGGGGTCAACTAAAGGGTTATTTTGAACATTTTTCATCCCAGGCTGAAGTGACTGACGATGAGGCCACACTTTTTTTGTATAATGCTGCTTTCTGTCACGACTGTCCCATTCGCAAAGAAAGCAACAAAATTTCGTATAGCCTAATTGTAGTCCAAGTAGAATAGCTACGACTTTTAAATCTCCGCAAATTTGCCATTGGTGATCATTATATTTTATCTGCAGCAAAAGGGTTTTCATGTTATCATAAGATTCTTTCATATGGACTGCATGACCAATAGGGATCGATGGTAAAATATTTTGGTTATGTAACAATACTGCTTTTAAACTTAATTTAGAGCTGTCTATAAAAAGTCTCCATTCTTCCCGTTTATATGTAATGTTAAGAGATCCCATCAAACCCTGGACATCTTTACAAAAAACTAAACTTTCAGCCATTTCAAAATATTGCATCAAATGTTTTTGTCTGTTACGGAAAGATGTTATAACTACACCACTTTGTAAAAGGTTCCATTGTTGCAATCTTGAACCTAAAAGTTCTGCTTTGTTCTTTGGCAATTCTAAGTCCCTTACGAGATCATTTAATTCAGCTTGTGTTATCCTGTGTGGCTGTGTTGATGTACTAGGTACCTCGTATTCTGACATTGACGAAATTGATGGTGAACTTCCCTTGATTTCATCTTCGTCGTCACCGATGTGAGGACGCTTCGGGATCGGATGAAGATCGCTGTGTGGTAGAGGACGAGTAGCTGATGGTATATTTGGATATGTTATGGCACTCTTCTTTTTTTTAGAAACACCCTTGCCTTTTCCAAATACATGAGTCGTCAGGCAGAAATAACAATCACTTACGTGATTTGTCGATTCTCGCCACTGCATTGGCACTGCAAAACGAAATGATGTTTTTTTGCCATTCAGCCAATTTCTCAAACCTGTAGCACATGGATTACAGCAGAAATGTGGAACCCAGCTTTTATCCTGGTGTTTGATGTTCTCGTTAAAGTAGTAAAAATAGGCTTTTTTTATTATAGGCGATATACAACACCTTTGTTTATTAAATATCACCTCACCGCAGATATAACAAAAATTGTCGGGATTATTAACACATTTTCGAGACATTTTGCTATAAAATAGTATTATACTTTTTACTTTTAACACTTCTATATCGCTTAATTTAAGAGAAAATAGCACTAAATCACAATATTTCGAATATTTGATACAAACTAACTATGTAAATGTCAAAACATTATGAAGTTAAATGTGGGTAGTTCCATTAAACACGAAAGATACGATTATCGTAAAAACTCAAACTAATAAATGAATTTTAGTTATCAATCCGAATTTTGCATGGACAGAGAAGCAGAAACTAGTTTAAATTATTTCGGATACCTTTCCTTGTAGACTAGTGTAATTGAAGATTAATTAACTTACCCATATCCATTTAACCACTCAAAATTGTCCATCATTGTCCATACTGTGTAACCTGTGACGTTGACTCCGTCTTGCATTGCCAACGAGACCTGGAAAAAGGCAATCAGAATCAGTATGACAAGAACTAAAATCATATATTATAGTTATGGCGTCAATAACTAATAAATAACAATAAATTATGAATATATACTATTAATAACTAAGAAGTATTCGTAAAAATAGTCATCTTAATTTTTATTTAACTATGGAGTGTTTCAGAAAATGATTAAGTTGAGTCAAAGGCAAACAATAAAATATGAAAATAGTTTTTAATAAAGTCGAAAAAATAGGAGCGTTTCATACGTGTTAATTTACCCCTTCAGGAATGCAGATGTATATATCTCACCATCATCATCTCAGCCGAAGGATTCGTATACGTATCGTATGACAAAGATATATATATATATATATTTTTCTAGTTTAAGAGCCTGTCAAAGTGACTACTCTGCCTGATGGAAAGCATAAATAGAGTCTACAAATGAAATATATTGTAATTTTAAGACTGAAAAGTTTATTTTTCCGTCATCTTAGTTATTGTTTAGTTTTCGTTTATTTGATCATACGCGCTAATGTCAGAAATTACTGTTTCCAATTATATTGCTAAAATATTCTTAGAATGAGATAGTCATCTATCGAGAAAGACTTTAGGCGATGTACTCATGACATCACACTATCACTTATAACAGCTGAGGACCTATAAAAAGCGTAACAAAAACAGTGAAAGTTTGTTCTTTCCGTGACACGCAGTCGAATTTAAATATGTCAGCTAGTAGCAACACCAGTAGCTTACCTGCTCCATATAATCCCTGATGTACTCCAAGCGTCCAGTGTCAACGAGGCCAGGGTCGAGTGACATCATTCCATTCTCCGTTATAATGACCTCCTCGACGCCATATTTATTCTTTAGCCAGTTTAGTTGATCGCGGATACCTTTAGGGTATACCTGAAATTTTAAATGAATTAAGACGTTCATTTCTTATACATCTTTATCCATAAAAGTAATTTCCATTCCTTCTCCTTTTATCTACATTTCCTTTCATTTTGAACTTCCAATTTTGTTTTTGTATTTGTAGTGTTTTGTAGACGAATGTTTTTAAAGTGCCCACATGATAATTGTGTTTGTAGTGCGGGTGTTTTCTTTCTGTTTTTAATTCCTGTTACGCCTAATTGACACTAACAATCTTGGCCCTATAACAAAGCCTGCGGTATGATATCCAGACTGATGATAAACATACGAGTATACATGTGTTTCTAAAACATACATAAACAAACTACACCAACTCAGAACAAATGTTCGTGTTCATCATACATTTATTATAATATATCTTCTAGACGGGACTTGAAACCATGAAACTCAGCTTAGCAGTTAGCACCACTAAGTCCTAAAAAATAGGTTACAAACATGATTTACCGAAAACCAGTTCAATTCAGTGGTTTTCCAGTCAGGATGGCCTATCATTTCCACATTAATTTCGTCCAAAGTCATGAGTGGATAAGGGCCTGGCTTATATCCTGGTGCCACTTTTCTTATCACTCTTGTTGTGTAGTGGTTCAAACCGTAGAAGTCATAGGTGCCTGAAGATGTCAAAAAGAATATTATTAATAATTTCAGTAGATTTTTTTCTCCAAAGTTCATAAAACAGGCAGTTTACTCGGCCTGCACGTACGTCGGTTATCGCGGTAAAAAACCTCTGTTACTTACAGACAGCTTTCCATTGGTTAAAGATTGATTAAAATCGTTTTAGTGGTTTCGGCGTGAAAGCGTAACAAACAAACTCACATTGGTATTTATAATGTTGGTTACAATTATCAATGGAAAGTTGTACCTTTAATTAGTTCAATCTCTTCTAAACTGAGAGGTGGAAGCCTTGGATACGGATAACCTTCTTTTTTGCCATTCTCTAGCATGACTTTCTCCAATTTCTTCGGCCAGCCTCCTTCTTTGGAGAAAATAGGATGGTCGTAGCGACCTGCCTGAAAATTTAATGACGTAGCATGGTTGATGTGAATAATGATTCGATGGCAAATATTACAAGGTAACACAACGTACCCAGAAATCGATTGCTAATTCCGTTGCTTCAATGTCATCAGGCGTCGCTGGCTCAAACCAAAAGAAAAGTGTTGCCAGTGATATCTTGCCTGCAAGAATGACTAAATTCTATTTCTATTTTAAGAACCTACCACAGTGACTACTCTGCCTGGTAGAAGGCATGAATAAAATTCAATAGTTGTGGTCACCCTACTCATTGCGAATGCAGACATTAAAATGTGGTGACCCACACTGTAGTAGCCTAGTGAGATGCACGCCCTGCTGGGAGACGTAAAAGGTATGAGAGTCATCGTGGCGGTGTAATGCTCACACATTTGCCACGGTAACTGTCACTCATGCATCAATGGGCCTCCTCAATTCTCTAACTACCTGGATTATTCGCTTAGATATTTTTAATAATACATAATTTATCTGATTATGAGAAAAAATATAGTATCTTGGATTCAAACGCTTTTAAAACATCAGTGTTATATGCTCAGTTAGAAATGTATTCACGTTCCAATGCGCCTATTTCATGATGAATCATGGTAAATTATACACTTAAGTTTTGCCTGTAGGGACAAAAATTAAGGGATGAAGAATTCAATTTTCCACCCTTAAGTGGGGGTACTTTTTGATTTTAAAAGAAAGTTATTTATAAAAAAATAATTTTGTCAACAACAAGACTTATAGAAACCATTTGAACTAAAATGTATTACGTTCGGATTCATATTTGATAAATGTTGACTGCAAAATTGGAATCCTTAAGAGGAATGAAATATATACTGTATTAATATTTGCAACAAGACTCATACTTACCACATATTAATAGTTTCAATTTAAGATTGCGTAAGAGACATGCTTAATATCGTAAGTTATTTTTTGCTAGTCAATCTTTGCATGATTCAGAGACTAGCTTGACAGGATTATTATGCGGTAATTGTGATTATTACTTATCCTAATCATATTATTATTATTCTCTTTAAAATGGCAATCCACGGGTAGTTGGTTTGAATTCCGCCTAGGACGAATTTATATACAATAATGTATTATGTATTTATAGACGTAGTTATGAGCAGGGTTGTTAATCAGACTGACTTTCTTTTTGACTAGTGGCGACTAATTATCATTGTAAGTGAGAAAAATCACTTACCTTTGTACTTTGGTCTATAAACTTCATCGTATAGCCTATAAGCCTTTGCGTGAGCTAGCAGTGTATTCTTTGTACACATGTAACCACCAACTTTCATATCATCGAAGTATGGTGCGGCCAACTCCATATAACCGAAGTCACAAATTGCAAAAGGTTCATTCAGAGTTAACCATAATTTGACTCGATCAGCGTAGAGAGAAAACACCACATTTGCGTAATCGGTAAACCAGTCAGCTACTAGGGGATTTGCCCACCCTCCTGCAAAGAATAAAAAATAATTAATTAGGCAGGCTGCAGAAATAAGTCGTCAACGCAGGAACCTGAGAAATACGATAACCTTATAGAAAAAAATTGTGAGTCAATCTTGTCTTAACTGGCCTTGGTTTTTTTTATTTAAGGAGCCTGCCGAAGTGAATCTACTCTGCCTAATGGAAAGCATGAATAGAACCAATGAGTTGTGGTCACCAAACTCGTTGCGAACGCAAACAATGTAGTACGGTGACCCACACTATGGCGGCCTAGTAAGATGCTTTTTCACGCCTCGTTTGGTTACGTAAAAGGCATGACAGTCATCGTGACATTGTATTGCACGCTTATAACGACTACTGTCACCCCTACATTAATGGATCTCCGGTCTTGCACTCGCTAACGAAACACGACAGCACAGATGCTGTCGCTTTAGATTGATCTTCTGTGGGAGGGTAGTACTGCCCCGGTCGGGCCGACCCGTTCGTGCTGAAATCAGTGCGGCTCTACTATCTCTAGAAGTCTAGTATTTAGTGACCCAGACTGCTAAATTGGCCGTGGATTCGATTTCCACCCAGGTTAAACATTGTGTGATGAGCACGACCATATTTGTGTTCTGCGTTTAAGTGTACCCTATTTATAATTTTAAAAAAATCAGCAGTCTGGTTCAGCCTAGGTTGGGATCAGACGGTCGTGTGTGAGATGTGTGTCCAGTTATTAAAAAAATATTTTTTAATGCCTTTTACTAAATGAATGAGGTTATCGAAACCAAAACCAAAACCCCATTGGTCCTCCTTTCTTTCCTTTTGTGCAGTAGCATCATCATCAATTAATAGTCTTTGTTTCTGGTCTTCTTTTCTTGGCAGTGCAGGTGTCCAGTTGAGTTTGCTTCCTTAGTCGATTTTTACGTCACTCACCACATAAATAGCAAACATATAGAAGCGACGGATAAAATTTATGACATCTTTTATGTCTTTAATTAACACATACATGAGTTATAAAAACCTACACTGCAAGGGCGGTGGTCATAATTCAATATGATTAGATAGATTTAAATTTGCCGTCTTTTTTTTACGTTCTAGTTTTTGTGCAACTAGTTCGTAAATTAAAAATCGCATGTTTTTATTTGACAAGTTTTATTAATAGTACAAAAAATCTATCCGTTCGAATTAATTTAGCGTAAAATATTTTATACTAGCTTTTGCCCGCGGTTTCGTTCGCGTGGAATTTGGTCTACCACATTAAGTTTCGTGTACCTAACCTAACCTAACTCGCCGTGTGTATATATTACAAATACAAATATTTATTTAAAATTTTAAATACAAAAAAATATATCCATAGGAAGGTTTACTATTGGTTAGATAATTCCACTACGCGGTTATACGTGTCAAGGTTAAATATGAATCGAATGCAGTTATTGAGAAGACAGTCTAGCTTATTACGGAGGTCTGAATTCGGGTCAAAGTAATACACATTACCATAGACAATTGTAGGAATAATTAGGGATTGCAGAGGTTTTCGTTTATGAGGCAGATAATTCTTTGTGTATATCTCGTGCACTGTATATTATTGATCTTTCTTAATTGCCTGTGCACCGACATCAATGCCTACATTGGCGACCCGGACGTAATTCAAAAAAGCAATGTAAAAAAAACGCAAAAACATGCTTACAAACAAACAAACATATAAGTGAAGTTAATAAAAGCATGTTAAAAAGTTGCCGAATCGTGTTGCTGGTTTAGATGATAAACCTGGAATGGTAAATAGAAATTATTAACAAACTATATGTATGCTTACCAAGGTCTTGCAGCGACT
Organism: Hypercompe scribonia; assembly: GCA_949316085.1. NCBI lineage: Eukaryota > Metazoa > Arthropoda > Insecta > Lepidoptera > Erebidae > Hypercompe > Hypercompe scribonia. Next base: position 3,572,094 of record OX438986.1, on the reverse strand, counting down.
GAGGAAGATCACAGTGGTATAAAGTGACAATAGGCTCGATGCCTTTCTTCAGTAGACCGTCAATCAGGTTGTTGTAAAATCTCTTGCCGTCTTCGCTTATAACGTTGGGATAACCAGTGGGGAGAAGACGCGTCCAGGATATCGAGAACCTGCAAATATGCATATACAATGACAAAAAAGATTTAGTAATTTAACATAATCTGCTCACTTAACCAAGATGTAAGTATTTCGCGTCGAATCTCTTTCTACAATCACTAACGTCTCTAATGTCTCGTGTTATTGTCTAACATATTGTATTCACTACGTTTTGTAGCGTTAAATTGACGTTCGCAGAATGTCAGTTTGGCTAGAGGCGCTGTTGAATTATAAGTATCATCATCATCATCATCAAAAACCTTTACAGTCCACTACTGGTGATAGGCCTCTCCTTAGCAAGGAGGTTTTAGCCTACTATACCACACTGGCCAGACGGGTTGGAATAGGGTTTGTTCCAAGTTTTCCTTCTCTTTGTAATGATGTTGTCTTGCATACTTTGTTCTCTTAGTTGCCTTTTACGATATCCACGGGATGAATAGCGGTGGTAACACTATGTATTCTTAATCCGTCACCACATGGACGTATATTCTAAGTGTATATATAGTGTAAAGGAGCAGTTGCCATGGGGCGTGCAACCCATCATTATACTCACCAATGACTAGATCCGGCAAGTAAACGTTTGTCCAGTGGTGGACTCATTCTAAGTGTATTTTTGTAGCAACGTTGACATATTTATTTTATTTATTTTGGATTATCAACAAATTCTATATAAATACAAAAATACAATATACATGTTTTGTGACCATCCAATTATAGGCAATAACTGCTAAAACTTGCTTTGTCTAATAGCCTATTCAAAATCATGCCACTAAACTAATACTCAGTTTACTGATAAAATAGGTTATTCTGTATTATTTATTGGTACCCAGTTGTATACTTATACGAGTTTACATTTAAGTGTCACTGCAACAATGATCTGATCTATTTATTCTCAATTTATTTTTGTTAATCCGTTTACAATGGGCTAGGCTATATGTTCACTAATTCAAATATATAGTTTTCTTTTGCTAAGACTTAAAAATGTGATTATTTTATGTTGCAAATAAAGAAAAAAGAAGAAAAGAAATATAAAAGAAAAAGGAAAGAAAAGAAAAGAAAAAGAAAAGAAAAGAAATAATATTATTTATCGCAGGTTTTCTGTGAGACTGTATAACTTTTGAGTTGTAGGTAAGTGTCTATGAAAAACAGTAGTAACAAACTATCAGGTGATCAGTCTATTAAATTGATTAAAATCATTGAATCAAAAACTTCACTTACGATTATGAAATAGTCATAAAAGTGAGTGAAGCTTCGAACAAAAAATTAGAATAAAAGATTAAAATTTTGAACCTAACCTGTACATATTGACGCCCAGTTCCTCCATCATCTCGATGTCCCTCCGCCACAGGTGGTAGGAGTCACACGCCACGCTGGCATCACTCCTGTCTGATATCACTTCTGGTCGTGAATGCAGCATATAGTCCCAGATGTTTTCACCCTTATCTGGCAGAAATATTTGTTTAGAAGACTATAGATATGTAATCAATATTTATACGTTTTTATCGTAGCCTAGAATTTACAAACTATTTAAATAAGTTCAGTCTTGTTGTTGCCAGTTTTAAAATTCCTCTTTTTAGAAAGACAGTTTTAAGTTTAGGTGCTGAAGCAAGGTGATCATATCTAGAGAACTAAGGCTCAAAGGTTGATTGTAAAAAGTTACATTGTACAGAATGTTGGGGAAACACTCCCGAAAACGAACATTGGTGATAGTACTGCTTAGTTTGATAAATAATGATGTCTTTAATCATAGGTCAGTAAAAAGAACTGATTGAAAAAAAATTTTGAGCTTTTATTAGGAATATCCACACTTCAGTAACTTTCTAGGTAGCTGTTTTAGTTTCGTTTTTATTCCTTTTTTAGTAATGCTATGTGTCATCATCACCTACATAACCTTTAGTCCACTACTGAACAAAGGTTTCTCCTTAGAAAGGAGGTTATGACAATAAAATTATCGTTTCATTTAGCTGTGCAAATAACATGGAAAATACAGGAGGCATGTGATAACGGAGAATATTAAGAATACTTAAATTTATCCATTGTCATTTTCAATGTTTGAAAGGATTTTATCTGTTATTTTAAAAATATCTATCTTTTAAATATCGTTTTAATGTTTCAATGCTATGTAACAAGCGATAAACACATAATAATTAACTTTAAAAAAAAATCTCCTAAAGTTACATCGATCATAGATAGATAAGTACTCTTTATTGCAAACGATAACTAGGAGACATATGTATAATATATAATTTAACTTTTAAAACTACATTAATGCGCCTACATACATATTACAAAAAGATTGTGAACTTCACCTTTTTAATTTTGCAGTCTTAAATACCAAGTATTCAAATTTTAATCAGACCAAGCGGCAAGTAACTCTTTCCAAAAAAAATATGTTTCGAAAACAGTTGAAGTAATAAGAAATAAAAGAAATACAACCGATTTAAGAATGTTCTTATTTTCTGAAGTTACTTACAAAGATTCATCGTCATCATCATCAACCTCTCATAACCCACTGCTGAATATAGGCCTCTCTTTAGAAAGGAGGTTTTGTCCGCCCAGGCCAGACATATTGATATAGTGTTTGAACCAAGTTTTCCTTCTTTTGGAGTAATGTCGTCATACGTAGTTTGCTCCTTAAGTCATCTCCTAAGACATCCACGGACATAATCGAGGTGGTGACATCATGTATCCTTAATCCGTCACCAAATGGAAAAGTTTAAAGGGGCATTATACTTGTATTATTTATGCAAAGTAATCAGTCCGAGAATATTTTTGCAAGTTTATTTATTTTGGATATTAGTCATTACAGCTTTGCCTTACTGTATCTGAAGATCTTTCAAGGAGCATTGTAACCAGCAGGTCATAAACAAAAACAGCCAAAACATATTAATGAACCATGAAAACATCCGTTAAATTTGTTTTGTAACGCAAATTAGTATCTACATTATCGTTTCCAAATTGACTGTAAAACTAGATAACCTTAAATAATTAGTATATTCACGTGTTACTTTATAATAAAACAAAAATAACAAAATATTCTGGCGATCAATGGATCGTTTCTCACTCAATGCAAATAATTGTCTACCATCGAAGTGGAACCAATTCTCAGTTTAATCATTCAAATTAAAGAAAGAGTTGATGAAAACAGTTCTTAAATAACGAAAATGCCGTGTAATCATAGTATGAGTGCAACATAAAACATTCAATCTAGATACTGATTAAGACAACAACAGATTCCCAGATAAAGACAAATTAATAAAGACTCTACGTATAAAGCAATAAAGTATAATGCAGTTTGTAAGGATATTAATTTTCAATAACACTTTAATCGATTATTCTCATTCGAGTCAACTCTCTATGATACTTGGTAGATCGTGACTCAAGATTACCACGCCATTAAAGAGATTGGAACTGTCGTTAGCACTAGATGTAAGTACAGAGTGTCTAATATCTACTAAAAGCTTTATGAACTATATACTTACGAGTATATATGTTTAATAACTGCTGGACACAGGCCTCTCTTTAAGTTTTGGCCTATAATACCACGCAGGCCAAATGTGTTGGTATACGATTTGTTTTAATTTTTCATTCTCGTTGTAGTAATTGTCTTCCTTAGTCGGCTCTTACGACATTCACGAGATAAATAGAGGTGCTGACACTTCGTGTTCTTAATCCGTCACCTATAACACACGGGTATGTGTTAATATCTATCTTCTCACCACTGCCTTTCGTTTCGCCCTCCACTTGGTACGCAGACGAAGCCACTCCAAACTTGAACCCTTCTGGAAATCTATACTCCATAGCGCAGTAGCCGCATATCAAAACACTGAAAAATTAAAAAAAAGTGTGTGTATTTAAATGCACACGTAAAAAGTTCTTTCTTCGGCGTAACGAGATAAAAATGTTTGTACTTCACGCTACCCTATGTTTGTAGAGAAAACGACTCTAATAATAGATAAAAGACGTTTCATACATTTGGAGAAAATTTTAATACAACGCATTATCTAGTTAAATATTACTAGATAATGCGTCGCTTTCGCGTCATAAAAAGAATAACTTCAAAACTAAACTGTTGACTAGTTTACTTTATGGTGTCAGTTTTTCGTGACGGTGTCCGTTTTTATTGATGGTGTACATGCGCATCGTAAAAATTTACTCTTATCGTTTTTCCCTAATGCGAAAAAAGAAATGATACTTCAAAAAAGTACACTTGATGATAAGAAATAAGTGACTATCACCACCTGTAAGAGACTCAACTATTTCCCCGACTTTGAGTGCCTCCTAGAATTAAACGAACTCAAAACTCAGTAACTTAGTGAAAAGTCATGACATTTACCTTAACACCGTAATAACACCGTTTATATGACGCCACGACGCACTATCAAAATTGATTGAAGTACATATGTATGTGCCAAAGTAAGAATTTTTTTTAACGCCTCCTCTACACTACTTGCGAAGTTCGACGAAGTTCCTCGGTGAAATACTCTAGGCAGTCGCCCGAGGCGAGGTAAAGTTTGACGAAGTAAGCCAAAGTGCCTCTCTACGCTATTGTGTATTCGTCTAACATCGTCCAACTCCGCGCGTTAAGAGAGGGAGAAGTCGACCTCGAAGGGCCCCAGGCTGGGCGTAATTTGTTACGCCGATGATATATTGATCACGGCCCGGGGAGTGAAGTTTCAAGAGGCGGCGCGCCTGGCCACCACGGAAGTCTCTTTGGTGGTCGGACGTATCGAGGTGCTGGGTTTACAGGTGTATATCTTTTTGCAGTTTACGCCGCACAGTACTATTTTTTTTTAATAACCAATAAACCACTCATCAATAAGTCGCCACAAATATTGATAAATCTGTTTTCAGTGCTAGGATAAATCATTTGTTTCAAACTATGTGAATGTTATTTGAAAACTACTTAAAAACACATAAAAAAATGTTTTTCAATCATAAGACTTCTAGAAAGATTAATATCTTGACTTAAAAAAGTTCAGTCCGTCAAGTGGTGGCGAAATCGGCGCAACTACCCTATATTTCTAAGGTACATTTCTGACAGGTAGGCGTGAGAGCGAACGACACGGGTTAGCCGTACGAACACCGGAGAGTGACCGTCGGAAAAGAAATATTTCAATAATTAATTTCTAACAAGGAAAAATAAATATGGCCTCTGACAGTTATCTTACCGTACGGTGCCTAACCATTGTTTTTCAATGTTTGTATGTTAAAAAAAATATTCAAAATGATCTGTTGCGAAACTTAATGAGGCAGATCAAATTCCACATGACTGAAGCCGCGAGCAAAAACTAATATTAACTAATAATATAGTACGAGTATAATAACGATAGATAACAATATTGTACAGATTAAGGCTTCAGTACATATTTAACTATCTCATAATTATACGCACTTTTCTGCGATATTGACTTGATGAGAAATTTGCTCAGCATCTAATCTTTAGATACACACAACACTATACCGCTTCAAATTGCAATAGAGTTATCAAATATGTACATACAAAAATAAACACATATGAATGAGGGTTATAAACAATTCGAATTCGGAAACAGAGCTAATAATCTCACAATTACGAACTGATGTTTTTCTGTATGATTAAGAGTTCTGATGGCAGAGACCGACACACGTTAAATTAAAATAAAATATAGTTTAGTAAAACTGTAACCGAAGACCTTTTCTAGGTAGTAGAGCCACGCTGATTTCAGCACGAGCGGACCGGCTCGACCGGGGTAGTACTACCCTCCCACAGAAGACTAACCTAAAGCGACAGCATCCGTGTTGTCGTGTTTCGTTGATGAGTGTGAGAACAGAGGCCCATTGATGCAGAGGTGACAGTTATAGTGGTAACTGTGTAAGCCTTACACTATCACAATGACTGTCATGTCTTTTACGTCCCCAAGCGGGGTGTGAAAAAGCATCTCACAAAGCCACCATAGTGTGTTGCAATGAGTATTGTGAGCACAACTCTTGGATTCTATTCATGTTTTCCATCAGGCAGAGTAGAGTCACTTTGGCAGGCTCTTAATATAGAAAAAAAACCGAATTCAGAAAATAACTGACCAAACTTTGTGGTGTGCTTTGGGAGAGGTCTATGTCCAGCATTGGATCGCAACGAGCTGATGATGGTGATAAGATTTTAATATCGAGACGAAGAAAAATAGCCTTATCCATCGCCAATCAACAGATGTTGAAATAATTTATTACATTCTATATCTGGCAACATTTTATATTTAGAAATTATGTAAGATACTTTTGAACTGTTTACACTGGTAATATTGTTGTCACGGAAGAGTCCGTCATTGTCCCTTACCTAAGTAGTAACCTTTCCATGACTATTTTTGCGTAAATTCATTGCGAATATTCCTAAGTTTTCTTTAGAAAAAGTTTTCTTAAGGAGACTGTTAGTCTACGTGGTTTAAACAAAAATTCTTCTTTCTTTCTTTCTTTGATAAGGAAGAAATTAGTTTTATTATATTTGCAACTCCTCCTATTTACTTTTGGTTAACTTTATTTTGGGTTCTAGGTCAGTTTAATTGTTCCTGGACTTTCCGAGTGTCATTACTCAGTGTGTTCCTAGGTCCCTGCTGAGCATAGGCCAAAGTTCTACACAACAATCGGTCTTGTGCTGTCCGCAACCAAAGTGCTTCTGCGACCTTGACGAGGTCGTTACACCACCTTGTACGCACCTATCCATGTTCCGACTTTCAGTACGTGGTCACCACTCCGGCAATTGTTGACCCCACCCATTTTGGCTATTTTCTGGACAATGTCGGTGACTGATTCGTCTGCAGATCTGCTAATTGCTGATTCGATCCAGCAGAGAAACTCTTAGCGTTGACTTTTTCATTGCTCTTTAGATGACTTGGAGCCATCTTATAAGGCTCATTGTGAGCGACAACGAGTAAGTGCCGATGCTGGTTTCATGTTGCCACTCCATTTCTGCCCGTGGGTGTCGTACTAAAGGATAGCACAATGCGATTAACCTGCAATTGCACATGCCAAGCGTGACAATTACGGTTAATACCTCCCTGATAGCAAGCATATCTTGGCTCCTATGGCGGGCTAGGAAAGCGTGGGGCAGGGGATGTGGAAAATCCCCGGGTACGATCAGGTTGCCACAAAGGGTCCAAGGAATATTATTTTGGACACAAAAATGAAATATCAAGTAAAATAATACTGAAAATAGAGTTAGGTAATTGGCAATAGACAAATAATATAAAAAATTTTGAAATGTTACGCAGAGATCGTGACACTGCGTCAGAACGTAGGTAATTCTAAAAACAGTCCCAACATCTATATTACACATTTTACTGGGGAGCTGTGAAATACATCCGTTTTAATGACAAAAAAAACAAATGTAGCCAGAATAACCTCACGTTTATTATACATTCATCATCAAACACGACGAAGGCAACTTTGAAAAATTGCAATAATTTACGTTGAATGACATCATCATTTTGAGTTGGCGTTCAAATGCATTTACTGCCTCTGTTCTGCCACAAGAAATCTTGTAAAGTAGGTGCAAAAAAATTTTATCACGTAAATACAATTTAAATTTTATTTTTCGTTGGTAGTCTACTGTTTTCGTTATAGTGTTTATTCGTGTAGTCTCATTAATGTGTAAGAACGAATTATCAACAGATAAAATGTATTTTGTCATGTATTATCATTCATGAAATAGTAACTCTAATTACTGAACATATATGTGTATGACTGCACGATTGACCTAGTCGTTTAAACAGTCGCCACGCCGCTCTCTCCTACGCTGAGTGTTGTGTTGTCGGTTCAAACCCCACATGGGACAACACTTTATGTTATCCACAAATTGTTATTCTGAGTCTGGGTGTTTCTTGTTTCTGTTTCTTGTATGTTTGTAAAGTCCCCAGCGACACGATTTATTTGTAGTGAGGGTGTTGTCTCTTTTTAAAAAAAAAAACAAATATATATATATATTTATATATACATATATTACTTACTCAAACTGCCTGCCTGAGAGATTTATCAAATCAGAACCTAATCCGCTGAGGTCATTAACTTGATATTTAAATAAGTACTTGATATTTAAGTAAGTTTTACTCTAAAGGATTTAAATAAATGGCGAACGAACGGTTGTACGAAAGTTCGTAATTATAAAATTGAAAAATGCTATATTTCTATTAATTTTTTTTATCCTCTAGATTAAGAATACTGAGGGTCATCACTTTTATTCTTTCCATGGATGTTGTAAGAGGCAATTAAAACAACAAACTATACAGGACAACATTACTGTGAAGAAAAGGAAAACTTGAAACAAACCCTAAACCCGTCTGGCCAGCGTGCTATGGCAGGCCAAAATCTTGTTAAAGAGAAATTTATGTTCAGCAATGGACATGAAGATGATCTTCAGACTATCTATAATTTTACTTAAATTTTTAGATTTTCTATTTCATTTTCTTGCTTTATTTAGCCAACTATAGGTTACCTCTGATTACGTTAGTCCCTTGACAAAAGCCATGAATATAACCGTGAAATTTAAACACTTGAGTAACGATTATAGTTTAAAATTAACATAAAATTAAAGGAAAACTTACCTTAACACCGTAACACTGATATAAAACTTCATCACGACTAGATAAACATAGAACCATTCAAAGAGTGCGAAATCAGATAAAGGTAGACCATAAAATAATTAGTGACGCACGTATAACAATTATTTACACATCAATTTGTTCTCTTAAAATCAACCACCTCTTACGAAAGGTTGTTCGTTTATGGTTGAATATTCATGTGGGGATGGCATAAAGCAACAAATGTACGTCACCCGACAGAGATATTGGCTTACAGGTTAAACAATCTCATACGTGCTTATTCAAATAATATTTTCATTAAAAAAATATTGTTATACCAATTAAATAATTTACGTCATGTTATACTTAAGAATTTATGTGGTAACATTCGGCTGCGTAGTAACTCAATTTATGGCATTGCATGAGAGAAAAACTTGTTTGTACCGCAAAAAGGGCTTAAGAGTATAAGATTTATTCAGTGTTTTTGCATGTTCCAACTTTTCATTCAATTAACAACTGTGTTCTTTCCTCCAGTTACACTCGCGTTAACACTGACAAATTTATTTATTTAAGAATCATGCACATTTGGTGTATTTATGGTTATACAGTCCATTACTTTGATAAAAAGTAGCCTACACATCTATAGTAATGTAGTGAAGAGGTAAAATCTGTGAGTTTATATGTTCGGGATAATCTCAAGGACTACTCGAATTAAAAAAATCGTTTTGTGTTCGATAATCTTATCGATAAAGGCTATAAGCTGTATAATATCATATTTGACTAGTGACTATTTGACATATGTTGCACAGTTGGCCTAGTGGTTTAAGAGGTCGCCACGCCGCTCTCTACTGGGACTAAGCAAAATTCATTGCTTTTCAGTGAAACAGATGAAGCCTAATGTCTCTGCTAAATTTCATCCAGACCTGTTTATCTGTTCTGGTGTTATTGAGTAACAAACATTCAACCATTCATCCTATAAAATTTTCGCTTTTCATTAACAGTCTAATAGTCCGCTGTTAGAAAGGACGTTTTGGTCTACCATACTACACTAGCCTGACGCGTTGGTATAAGGTTTGTATAAAGTTTTTCTTCTTATTGCAGTATTGTTATCCTGTGTAGTTTCCTTACTTAAGTTGTTTGGGTTGTAATGTGGCGATTTCCACATTACAACCCAAACAAAAATATACAACAGCGCCATCTAGCGAAGATACATTGAACTACGTAGTATGATAAACTACTAAGCAACAACTCTCCTGTATCGCGGAACAGAGATTCGCGTGGCAATTGACATACATATATACAACATCCCAACATCAAGCATTGGGCCGTGGCCCGCAACGCATGATCACCTCGCCTGGTCGGAGGATCCTCCCTTTGTATCGGAGGGACACATGACACACGTCGCTCCACATTTAATAAGCGATATTAACATTTTTACTTTCATTCACATTGTTCACTAGAATATTCACTAAAATTAATATGTAAGGCAAAACTACGTTTAACGAGTCAGTTAGCACCTATAAAATCTTTTAAACTCTTTGTGAGTATCATCTTCATTCGGTATTCGGCCGAATAGTTTGCAATATTCGATCGAATACCGAATAGTAAAAAATATGTTCGAAAAGTCGAATATCAAGTATTTGCCGAGTATTCATGGAATTTCTCTACTAATCTGTCATAATATATATATTTGTATAGGCTCATTTACATTTACGAACTGGCTTAGTAATTAATGATGGCACCGTCAATGAAAGCATAACAGGTTTTAAGAGATTCACTATTTTTATCAGATACACTCAAAGATGCTTAATGCCAAGATATCGGAGTCACTTGGTCGAGAATGCCTTTATTTATCATGTGACCCACGAAAGTTAACATACATTGACTAACAATGTACACCTTTAAAGCGTTGACTCGTGCCAAAATTTGTGCTCAACGGGTGCAGATTTTTTTGAGCTTTTGAAGTGTACATAGTAATTATTTTAGCAGTTAGAAAGTTTAAATATGTTGCTTGCTTTTTTAATTTACACTTACGCCTTTATCTCTGATGGAGTAAACCGCGATATACTAAAAGCCCACATGTACCATAACCGCATAACCACAAATAAAGATCCTTCAAAGTTAATGTGTCATAAAATTGTATTTAAAGTTTGGCTAAGTGGAATTTAAAAAAAAAGTGTATGATCAGACAAGTAGTAAAGAAATTGGGTTTTGTAAGTTGCAAATGTAGTTCAGATAAAACAAGAGTATGCTGTAGTTATTTCTTTTATGGTGTAAGCGACAAATGCACTAACAGCTTATTTAATGGTAAGTAACTATTATAAGCACTTTTTGATCTAATGGTTAGCGTATGCAACAGCTTTGAGCCTTGACCGAAGAGGCGGTGAGCTGTGGCGGCGTGCTGTTGGCGGTGTCGTTGGACATCGCCAACCCATTTAATAGTCTGCCATTTAGCTGCATCAGGGAAACACTCCACTTCCATGGGGTGCCAAAGTACCTGAGGCGGCTTGTGGCAGACTATCTTGAGGAGCGTACCGTCATGTACGAGGACCGAGACGGTGTTCTGAGGCGGCGGCTCATGTCCATGCTCATGTGTTCCACAGGGGTCTGTCCTTGGACCACTCCTGTGGAACATGGTATACGACTGGGCCCTTTGAGGTCGTTTTCCCCCCGGGCTGGGCGTAAATTGTTAACCAGATGACATATTGGTCACGGCCCGGGGGATGAACTTTGCAGAGGTGGTGCGCCTGCCACCTCCCTGCCTGCCGGGTGTCTCTCTGGTGGTCGAGCGTATTGAGGCGCTGGGTTTGCGGGTAGCCCTGGACAAGACGGAGGCCCTTTTGTTCCATGGGCCCCATCGTGGTCCACCCTCTGGCGCCTCCATCGTAGTCAATTCGGTCCTCGTACCGGTTCAGGCCCAGATGAAGTATCTGGGCCTGATCCTCGACGGCAGTTGGCTCTTCGACGAGCACTTCCGCCAGCTTACTCCATGGCTGGTCGGCACTGCTTCTGCCCTTGGGCGACTTTTGCCTTATTTGGATGGAGTCAGCACCCGCTTTTCCAGCACTCAGGACTTGCCTGAGTCGGTCCGACATGTGTTCGAAGGCTCGGGCCAGCATTCGGGAAGGTATCCCGTCCATTCTTAGAGCGGATCCGTAGAGCAACCGCCTCTATCTCCGATTCTCTGACGGGTGGAACGCTGTCCTCGTTCTCGTTCTCCCCGTCGTCTCCGGCCATGAAGGTCATCGCCGAGGTTGTTGAGTGATCCGCCCGCTGTGGAAGAAGCTGGGCTGGAGTGTCTCTGTAAGGAGGGGACCCGACGTGCGGAGCTTTTATCGTGTCGCACGATAAGGGCGACAACAGGGATCACGATTGAGACCCTCCAGCATCTCCTTTCCCTTAATTTCTTTGGCGCGGCAGATGGTCAGCTTCAGTTTTTCGCACCTCTCGGTACTCCTCATGAAGCTGGTCCTCCCCACCTTCTTCGCGGTGTCGCCGCCGACTACAGGTGTAGGACCTCCGAGCACGAGTATAGGCCACGCGGAGGTCCACCAGCTCCTGGGGCCACCAGTAAGCCTCCTTTCGTGGAGGTCGGCAACCTCAGATGCGGAGCATGGCCGCATCACAGATCTGCGCAATGACATTGCGGAAGCGACCAGCCCCCATGTCAACCTCCTCGGTCGGGGTCTGCAGAGACAGCCAAGAGTGAGCGAGGACCGCCTCCTCTAGTAGGTCCCTATTTAATTTGGCTACAACCCACCGCGGAAAGTGAGAAGAGTGCCGCGCCGTGTGATCCCTACTGGGATCCTGGGACCGGGAGAGCTCAAATCGGATATATAGGTGATCGGGTGAAAACGGGTAGAATTTATTGCTCCTGAGAGCATTCATTGCGTGGGCTGTGTAAGCGGTTAAAGTTTTGCAAAGTTTCGTTAACAGTTCTAAAAAATTCTGCGACAGCATATGTAAATTTTTTAGGGTTTTTATGCTATGACTTTTATTAAGGTAAACAAATTTATCTATGCTTAATAGCATCATGCTACAGGTAATATGAGACGCAGACAAGGTTGTGCAGGTCAGCAAGTCTTTAATATAGGGTGACCAAAAATTCGGTAATATTTGAATCTAACATTCCGCACAAACGGCGCTGGGAAGGGTCTGACCACTAGCTCATATCTCGGCAATTTTGTCGCAATGGATCACTTCACGGGAACGCAGCGCGCTTACAACACGTGAAACAGTTTTATTTAAACAACAGTTCGCTTACTATTGTGAAATGCTTATTTCGCGTTGAATACGATTTACACGACTTACATCAGAGTCCGAGTGTTACTTTAATAAAGAAATTGGAGAAGAAATTCGAAGAGACGGGATCTACACTCAATGTGAAGCAAACTGGAGACTCACGAACTTCTCGGATCGAAGGAACGTGCAAGTTTCCTTTTCTGTTCGACGTAATCTAGATTTATCGACGCGCAAACGTCGTAGCTTTCTTGTAAATAAACAATGCTTATAATATATTAAATGTTTTTTATACGTTTTTTTCAAATGCTAACTAATTCATGGCCACCTGTATACAGACATCGACCTCTTATAATTTTATTATATGTATAAATTAGAAGTATCTATTGGTATGTACAATTGCGCTTTTAATTCTTTGAGTACAAAAAGTGCTGAATCAGATTTATTTATTTCTACAATTTATCATCGCATTTGTTTAACCGAGGTCAACAGCTGGCAATTAAATAAACTGTAACACCTACTTATTGATGTTATAAATGCCTGTACATTTGCGTAATTCCATATGATTAAAAAAATTCCGTGTGGTGACGGATTGAGAATACAAAGTCTCACCACCCCTATTCGTCTCATGGGTATTATAAGAGGCGACTAAGGTAGTAAATTTTGCAGGACAACATCTCTGAAGCGAAGGAAAACTTGACAAAAATCCTTTTTTTTTATTCCGGGTTATTCCCCACCAGGGCTTACGACGTGTTGGAATGTCGGACCGACTAAAACCACACAGAACCGGGAATAGCTGTTATTACGACATCCGGACCCCTCCAAGCGCCTTCGCGGTAGCACGGGTTTTATTTTCGGGTAAAACTCTCTATGTAGGCGACGTACGGCATACACGTACATCGCCTCCTTGCGGCTGGCTACTGTAGCGGATGGAGTGAAAAACCCGTCCCGTTCACCTGCGGCCACACTTAGGGCGGTATTTGATACAAACCCTAAACGAACCCGTCTGGTCAGAGTGGCGCAATACACAAAAGTCGACTTTTTAAGGAGATAGTCCAGCACTGATCTATGTCCAGCACTGATCTGTTAAAAGCTAGCTATGATAACAACTGGCCTTAGAAGGAACCAATCAAGACGCATTCACATTTTTTATTAGGCTCGCCATAATAAGGCAAATGGCCAAAGTGTTTTACGTAGTACAGATCAGGGGCCCAGTGGAACAAGTTTCATATCCGGTTTGAGTTATTTTATGAATTCCTAACTTAAGTGGATTATTAAATACTAGCTGATACGCGCAACTTCGTTGGTATTCAAATTTTCAAAAGAAATAAAACTCAATATTACAAAATTTTATTTTGATACCCGACTCCTATTAATCGTAGAATAATGTTGTATGGTTATAGGTAATATATAATACTATTTCTCTATAATTAAATTATCAAATGTTAAAAGATGTTTTCAATTCGAACTTGTATTTCTTGAGATTAGTGTGCTCAACTAAACAAACTCTTAAACTTTATAAAGTTTGTATACGGATACTTAGATGATGACGATTCGATGATGTAAATGAAATTTATATTTTTATGTTTTTCTTTTCTTAATATTATAATTATATACCTAGAAGCTTTGATCTCTGATAATTAAAGTCAAAGTCAAAGTCAAATTCATTTATTCATTTAGGTCACAAAAGACACTTATGAACGTCATAAAAAAAACAATAAAAGATGAAAGATGAACAATCTGTCGATTAAAATTACAGCTAGCTGGGTTCGCAGATTGTTCATGGTAGAGTGGTGAGAAAAGAACCCAGGAAAGAAACTCACCACCACTCTTTTAACTCAAAATCTTTTAAATATTAAACTAGCAGTTACATTCACAATCATAGGTCTTAAAAAAAGAGCAATTCATTTCCAAACATCTAAATCTGTGACATAGTCTGAAACTGAGTAATAAGCCTTTTTGGACAACCTCAGCTTAACAAATTTCTTAAATTTACTAATAGATAATAATACTATGTTGTTTGGTAATTTGTTATAAAATTGTATACATTGACCCACAAACGAATTCGATATTTTATGGAGCCTAGTAGTGTGCAAGGCAAGTTTATTTTTATTTCTTAAATTAAATTGATGGAGATCACTATTTTTCTTAAATTTACACAGATTTTTATGCACATACAAAAGATTCTCGTAAATGTATTGTGAGTGTAGTGTGAGAATGTTAATTTCTTTGAATCTGTTTCTTAGTGACTCACGCTGGCCCATCCTATAGATAGCCCTAATAGCTCGTTTCTTAGTATGTGGGATCTTCAAATCTTCAACGGAAGAGGTCGCCACCTAAGGGAAGAGAACGCACTTGCACAAGAGCCCCCGAAGTCCACTGAAAACAATAGACTACTCGACAGAAGACTAACCTAAAACAGCATCCGTGTTGTCGTATTTCGTTGGTGAGTGTGAGACCGGAGACCCATTGATGTAGTGACAATTATCGTGGTAACTGTGTAAGCCTTACACTGTCACGATGACTGTCATGCCTTTTACGTCCCCAAACGGGGTGTAAAAAAGCATCTCACAAGGCCATCATAGTGTGAGTCACTATACTGCGTTGTCTGCATTTGCAATGAATATGGCGACCACAATTCTTCGATTCTATGTATGCTTTACATCAAGCAGAGTACAGTCACATTGGCAGCCTCTTAAAATAAAAAAAAATAAGAGGAAATCTTATATTTTCTAGAGTTTAGTTTAGTACTATAGTTATACATATTTTTCTGTTAAAATAATTGGTATTAATTTCTTAATTGGTATTAATCCATTTTATTTAAAAATTGTGAAGCGGCTTAATTTTCTTTTATCGTTTAATTCCCAATTGAATACTAAGCATGCAGACACACACAGACACATGCTTATTTTACTTTAAGCATCTTAAATAGAAGCATTGTTTCATATTTTTTGATTTCAGTTTAGAAAAATAAAGATTTTTTAAGTACATTTCTATTAGGTAACTGCTGGATCCTATATCATCTTTCTACTTCATGGCATTTACATTTACATTTACTAACTCATATACATTATGAATTTATGATAAATGAATGTGTGTGTATGTTTTGGCATACACAAACTCATTTATATACAATATTCAGCGAAATTATGTTCATGCCATTTGTTGTCATGTAAAATAAAAATTATGACGTAAAAAAGTCCGCACGTGGCAAGATTAGCCGCAGAATACGCGCCAAACAGGTCACGTTACTCATCGATCGATCGACGCTGGGACTTACCGGACATGGTTGCTTCGGAAAATATCGAAATTGCATCGGATGTGACCAAACTGTTAGACAGCACAATACCAGGACTTATGTCAATTTATTTTGACTAGATTATATCAAAAAACACACCTAGATAGTATCAGGCGAGGGCCCACAAATACGCGATGTGCTACCTGCTGCAAAATACGTTACCACGTACGTTCTGGCAGGGTAGTGGATCTGTACCGTGTTTACAACATTAAAAAAGCATTAGCTGCAAAAGTTTCAAGCTCCAGCAGTTGAGATCCTAAGTTCTTGAAACCTGTGTGCCTAAGCAGCTCTCTGACTTCATTTACAAAAATGATTTATTAAGCCCATTTCAATCCGGTTTTAGGCCTGGCTACAGCACTACCACTGCCTTACTTAAGGTGACTGGTGATATCAGAGCGGCTTTGGAGGATAAAAAAGTGACGGTCTCAGTTTTGGTTGACTACTCAAACGCCTTTAACACCGTCAGTCACGATGTTCCCTTATCCATCCTCTCCTATCTAGCGATCTCGCCCGAAGCACTGGAATGGTTCTCATCTTATCTTCAGGGACGCCAGCAGTCTGTTCATGTAGATGATCTCTCCTCTGATTGGTGCGATGTCGACTCTGGTGTCCCTCAAGGCGGCATACACTCTCCTCTGCTTTTCTCTTTGTTTATTAACCTCTTAACTCCTGAACTTCGTAGTGCGTATCATCTGTATGCTGACGACTTGCAACTGTAACAAAAGCTGTAACTTGCAACATAGCAACAGCAATCGATTTCATTAACACAGATCTTAAAGTTATGCAAAACTGGTCGGAGAGGTTTGGGTTATCTGTGAACCCGACAAAGTGTCAGGCAGTAATTATCGGCAGCAGCCGTTTGATGACCCGAGTCAACCTTGAGGTGCTGCCCAAGATTACTTTAAATGGTGCCACTATACCCATTTGTGCAACAGTGAAACACTTAGGCTTACAACTTGATTGTACACTGAACTGGCGTGATCAAGTTACATACGTGTGCCAGAGGGTTACTGGAATCCTGAGAACACTATACCGCTTGAAAAACTTCCTTCCCGTGAAAACTAAGGCAACGCTCGTGCAATCTCTAATCTTCCCTCTGATCGACTATGGTGACGTGTGCTATTACGACCTGAATGCAGATCTCCTCAACAAGCTAGAACGTCTTCTCAATAACTGCATTTGATTCACCTTTAACCTTCGTAAGTATGATCATATCTCCAGTTTCCGGACCCAGCTCACATGGCTACCAACTCGTCAACGCAGAAAATTGCGTGCACTCTCATTACTATATTCTTTTCTCAATTCCCCATCCCCTCCCACTTATTTAACTTCACAAATTCAATTATTGAGCAACAACCATAACAAAAATCTACGTTCGGCTAATAATCTCCTTCTACTCTGTACTTCTCACTCCACTGAGTTTGTCGGTTCTTCGTTCTTCGTGCAGGCTATCCTTTCTTGGAACGCGCTTCCCCTCGAAGTCAGGATGGCTAAAAGTCGCGACTCGTTTAGGGTTCGGGTGAAGAAGCTTTTGCTGGCTGAAATGGCGAGGTCTTAGTTCACCACCTGGTATTATTATATCTTATAGTGGTAATATGTATGCACGTATGTATATGAGTTGTGTGTATGTGTATTATATATGTATGTATGTATGTGATATATTTATGTGTTTATGTAAGTATATTTACTTATTTATGGTCTGTCTGGTCTATATATACTTCTCCAGCAATTACTTCTTATCCCTAAGTGCATCTATCTCATATCTTCTCTGCATCACCCAATCGGTTGACTGGCAGAAAATGCCTTAGGCATTAAGTCCGCCGATGCATGTATTTGTGCATAAAGTTATAAATAAATAAATCCTACCTTGACAGTTAGCCAGTCAGGGTAAGCAATTATATATGCATAGATTTCAACATAAACTCAAAAAATAACATCTCATGGTATGTAATCACAGTTTTATTGTAATTGATTTACATATTTACCTCAATTTTATTTTTGTGGTATTAAATAAATCTTCTGGACAGAGTTACGATAAAGCGCAAATTTAAATTAAACATAGATAACATGGATCTAGAATCTACGATCTGTATGTCGTATTGTCTGACAAAAACAAATCATAATAATGGATTGATGTCATTTAATCCTAAACCAGGTAGTTTTTATAAGATGGATCCTAGTAGAAAACTATAACTTGTGTACCCAAGGATCAATAGCAGTGATCCACAAACAAACTGAGTTACGATTTTTTTATTTTTTTTTTATTTACATCCTACCAAAGTGACTCTATTCTGCCTGATGGAAAGCATAAATAGAATACAAGAGCGGTGGTCGCCATACTCACTGCGAATGACGACAGTGTAATATGGCGACCCACGCTATGGCGGCCTAATGAGATGCCTTTTCACGATACCTGGGAAGAGTAAGGAAAAGTTAAATTTTTGGGTAAATTATTATCAACTTCCTTTTGTCCGCGGCTCCGTCAGACGATTGTCATGATAAAAAGTACCCCATGTTCTTCCTCGAGATTCTCCATGACAAATATCATTTTTGGAAAATTGTTCATTTAACCAATGTAGAAACAGCTGGTGTATTTCAGTTTTGGTCATATGGTATTTTGTTATGTTAGAATGCTGCTGACATTCACAATGTCTTTGTGTTGCAGGAGAGGTCTATTCGTGCGATTTATAATCTCAGTTATATTCAGTCACCGAGGGGTAAGTTTAGAGAAATTGGTATCATGACGCATCTCAATATGTCAGGGAAAATTTAGTGAATGTCAATAAAACATTCATTTATACTCAAATTTTAACGACCTTCTTGATATCAGCACTAAGACATAAAGATGAACTCGTGTAGCCAAGGACTAGATAGCAAAAAGTAAGCAAGTCTCTTCGATATCAGGGTGTGCGATTCTATAATACACTTCTACGCAAATTTCAAGAATTAAATAATAAGAAAATTAAATCTTAATCAAATAAAAACTATGTAAAAAGGTAATATTATTTAAATGATGATTATACGTGGCATTGATACTGCTCACTTCCTACTGAGTGGTGAGAGATGGACCTTCTGAGAGGACGTTATGCTGTAAAAGAAGTTCGCAGAGCGGAATCAGGCAAGGGCTGATTCTGCTCGAAGGAGGCGGCGAAAGGCCCGTGATGATATATATTCATCTTTATTTAATTGTTAGTTAGTATCCTCAATACACACACATAAATATATGAGTGTAATGTATTTAAAATATGTATGTCAATGTGTTAATGTTTATAAGTATATTTATCAATAGTCTGCACTCTAGTTATCTTAGCACAGGCTTTGCCTTCTTTGGGATCTTGTTAGGGGTCCGGTGGCCGTGTGTGGAATGTATGAAGTAATTACAATTATTTATATTCTTTTAAAACCTTAAAGTGTAGACGAAATCGATGACGATGAAGATATGTGACATTTAATGCATAGTTGCATTGCGGGAATTGAGATATCAGGCTTCTGAACAAGGGTTATTTCATAATGACTGTTGTCGTCCATAGACACTTATCACAACGGATTCACTGGTCACTTAATAAACTGGATCAATGAATGACTAGTGTGATGAATGAATGACTATTATTGTGTGTATATTTTGAGGCTGTTGGCGGTTAGATCCATACGTGATTACCTTACGGAGTGTATGTTGGCCAAAACTGGGTTCTTTAAACCCTGTTGGGATAATCACTCTATCTAAGGCTGCCACTAATAAATTATTACTTTTCCCTTAAGGTTTTCAGACTGATTATTTGGTACATGACAAAAATATTTGTTTTAACTGAGATGAATCAGTTTCATATTAATTAAATGTCTTCCTTGGTATTCTCACTTTTTCTTAAAATTTTATTTTGGGATCAGCGTCATTTCTTTGAAATGTTTTCATTTGTCAGAAGGGATAAAAGAAGAAGTAAATGAAGATAAGGTGAATAGTAGTATCGAAGACGATGAAGATATGTAACATTTAATGCATAGTTGCATTGTGGTAATTGTTTTTTCGTAGTATAATAGTGGTATCGTTCATAAGTCGAGTGGGCCAGACGGCATACCTGCAGTGGTGCTCAAACAGTGTGCCCCTGAGTTGTGCCCTGTACTAACGCGACTTTTCGCGATTTCCTACCGCAAAAGGCAAGTGCCGTCTTCGTGGAAGACTGCCCATGTGCATCCAGTACCAAAAAAGGGTGATAGATCGGACCCATCGAATTACAGGCCTATAGCTATAACCTCCCTTCTCTCTAAGGTGATGGAGCGTGTAATCAACACACGGCTCCTCAGTTACCTGGAAGAGCACGATTTGATCAGCGACCGCCATTACGGTTTCCGCCGCGGTCGCTCGACTGGTAACCTTCTAGTGTATCTCACTCACCGGTGGGCTTCAGCCATTGAGAGTCAAGGTGAGGCTTTGGCAGTTGGCCTGGATATAGCAAAGGCGTTCGATCGGGTCTGGCACAGGGGCCTTCTATCGAAGTTACCGTCCTACGGCCTGCCCGAGGGTTTGTGCAAGTGGGTGGCTAGCTTTTTGTCCGGCAGACGCATAAAAGCCGTCGTCGACGGTAGCTGCTCCGAAAGCATGGACATAAACGCTGGTGTCCGCTGGTGTCGCAAGGCTCCGGGCTATCTCCAACACTATTCTTGCTGCATATCAATGATATGTTGACCATAGATAGCATTCATTGTTATGCGGATGACAGTACTGGAGATGCGTATTACACGGGCCGGGCTAACATCCCTCGTACCGCTGTAGTAGAAAGTCGCGAACAACTTGTGTCTCAAATCGAGAGCACTTTACACAGAGTCTCCGATTGGGGTCGGGATAACCTGGTCCAATTTAACCCCTCTAAGACACAAGTTTGTGCGTTTACTGCTAACTGACAGTTAGCCAGTCAGGGTAAGCAATTATATATGCATAGATTTCAACATAAACTCAAAAAATAACATCTCATGGTATGTAATCACAGTTTTATTGTAATTGATTTACATATTTACCTCAATTTTATTTTTGTGGTATTAAATAAATCTTCTGGACAGAGTTACGATAAAGCGCAAATTTAAATTAAACATAGATAACATGGATCTAGAATCTACGATCTGTATGTCGTATTGTCTGACAAAAACAAATCATAATAATGGATTGATGTCATTTAATCCTAAACCAGGTAGTTTTTATAAGATGGATCCTAGTAGAAAACTATAACTTGTGTACCCAAGGATCAATAGCAGTGATCCACAAACAAACTGAGTTACGATTTTTTTATTTTTTTTTTATTTACATCCTACCAAAGTGACTCTATTCTGCCTGATGGAAAGCATAAATAGAATACAAGAGCGGTGGTCGCCATACTCACTGCGAATGACGACAGTGTAATATGGCGACCCACGCTATGGCGGCCTAATGAGATGCCTTTTCACGATACCTGGGAAGAGTAAGGAAAAGTTAAATTTTTGGGTAAATTATTATCAACTTCCTTTTGTCCGCGGCTCCGTCAGTCGATTGTCATGATAAAAAGTACCCCATGTTCTTCCTCGAGATTCTCCATGACAAATATCATTTTTGGAAAATTGTTCATTTAACCAATGTAGAAACAGCTGGTGTATTTCAGTTTTGGTCATATGGTATTTTGTTATGTTAGAATGCTGCTGACATTCACAATGTCTTTGTGTTGCAGGAGAGGTCTATTCGTGCGATTTATAATCTCAGTTATATTCAGTCACCGAGGGGTAAGTTTAGAGAAATTGGTATCATGACGCATCTCAATATGTCAGGGAAAATTTAGTGAATGTCAATAAAACATTCATTTATACTCAAATTTTAACGACCTTCTTGATATCAGCACTAAGACATAAAGATGAACTCGTGTAGCCAAGGACTAGATAGCAAAAAGTAAGCAAGTCTCTTCGATATCAGGGTGTGCGATTCTATAATACACTTCTACGCAAATTTCAAGAATTAAATAATAAGAAAATTAAATCTTAATCAAATAAAAACTATGTAAAAAGGTAATATTATTTAAATGATGATTATACGTGGCATTGATACTGCTCACTTCCTACTGAGTGGTGAGAGATGGACCTTCTGAGAGGACGTTATGCTGTAAAAGAAGTTCGCAGAGCGGAATCAGGCAAGGGCTGATTCTGCTCGAAGGAGGCGGCGAAAGGCCCGTGATGATATATATTCATCTTTATTTAATTGTTAGTTAGTATCCTCAATACACACACATATACAACGTAACTATGTGCACATTATACACACATATGTTTTTTCTGCATATCAATGATATGTTAGCCCTCGGCAACATATATTGCAAGGCAGACGTTAGCACAGTCCATGCACGATATTTAGGACAATGTACAGCCAAGTTAGCAGGCGCTGAGGAAAACGACAGAAGCTTGCCGTTGACTTCGACCTGCTTGTAGGCCGCATGTCTCAATGGGATTTTGAGAATCTGTTGAACTGTGAACACAAATGTACACGCACTCTTCTAAAAAGCCTCCATTTCTTTACCTCTTTATTTTACAGAACACTTAACAGCCACTGCAGGAGAGCTCAGTTTATGTTGGACGCTCTTGATCAGTTGCAGCAGCGTACATTATCGACAGCCTCGAAGTCACTGTATCTCTTAAGCCTGTGCAGCCGTGAAGAAATGTTGCCTCTATGGCAGGCCTTTGTCACCTTTATTATGAAGCGTGTTCTTACGAGTTATGCCAACTGGCGCACGTGTTTCCCTGTCACAATGATTTCGGGTCCTTCAAGTGGGGCTGGAAAAGCAACACACTAGGCCGCCATAGTGTACGTCACTATTCTGCATTGTTTGTATTCGCAACGGTTTCTGTGCCCGTCATTCTTAAGTTCTATTCGTACTTTCCATCATTCAGAGTAGAGTCACTTCGGTAGACTCTAAATAAAAATAAATAATAGCAATGACCAAACTGATTTTAGACTTTTTGTGCGAATGAACAATTAAACATATGGACCCGGAAACAGCTTCCAGAGCTGTAGTTTTGCTTCAAGAGGGCAATTCACAGAGATCGGTAGCTTCACGCCTCGGTGTGTCTAGGCATGCGATCCGAAATGTTTGGGAACGTTATCAGGAGACAGGTAGTGTTGCCAGGAGACGAGGTGGTGGTAGAAATCGGGCCACCACTTCCCAGGAAGATCGGTACGTTCGACTTACTGCACGTCGAGAGCGCACTGTGACAGCGCGTACCTTACAAAATCGCTTACGTGATGCTACTGGTACCCGTGTAAGCGATCAAACCATACGGAACAGACTTCATGAAGACCAACAAAGATCCAGAATGCGCGCTGTGCGAATAAAATTAACCAGGGCACATCGTGCAGCGCGTTTAAGGTTTGCACGTGAACATCTCGAATGGACCATGGACAATTGGAGAACAGTGCTCTTTACAGATGAGTCTAAAGTTAAATTTTTCAGTGATGACAGACGGGTACGTGTCTGGAGAAAACCAGGGGAACGTTTTGAGGATCCTTGTATTCGAGAAACTGACCGTTTTGGTGGACCCAGTATTATGGTGTGGGGTGGAATCAGTCTACTGGGTAAAACTGAGCTGGTATTCTTGGATGAGGGCAACGTAAACGCCGCCAGCTACGTCCAACAGGTCATCCAACCTCATGTCATCCCATATTCACAGCGAGTTGGTCAGAATTTCATCTTGATGCAAGATAATGCACGTCCTCACACTGCCCGTCTGACTCAAAGTACTCTTTCGGACGCGAATATTAATGTTTTGCCTTGGCCTGCAATGAGTCCCGACCTAAACCCGATTGAACATTTATGGGATCAACTCAAACGAAGCCTTAAAGAAACTTATACCGCTATCCACAGTCGACAGGAATTGGTGAATGCATTAAAACATTGTTGGGAACAGATTCCTGATGAAAACGTGGCTCACCTGATAGAGAGCGTCCCTAACCGGCTCAGGGAATGTGTAAGGAGCAGAGGAGGTCCTACACGTTACTAAACACTAGAATTAATCAACATCCGGCACCTTATCATCACATTAAATTGAAGTGCGTGTCGGGAAAATGATGGTTTAAAGTTTAGTGAATGTGAGTGAATTTATGAAAATTGTGATTTGCACATTTTTTTTGTGGTAACCGTAATAACTTGGACACATTTAGTTCTTATAGAACATGTAATTCATTTTTTTAAGTAAAAAATAACATAAGTTGTACGCATTTTTAATTAATTAATTTCTATTACCAAAAATGCAGGTGGGCCCTAAGTTGTTTTGAGTAGAATAAAACAAACAAGTGTCAGAATGTATTTAGTTTGAAAGTCGTGATAAGATAATGTGAATACACATGTGTATGTTCCGATGAACATATTGATCTAATTGATAGAGACACTAATTGCCATGGTGGAGGTCGTGTGTTTAGTTGCTGCCCAGGACAAATTATTATATGTTAAGTTTATCGGAAACCACGTTCCACTAACAGCAGTTGTATCGTAAACCACGTTGGTTGCCAGAAAATGTATGATATTTTAATATGTTAGGGTACTAACTCGATTATCTGTGTCGTAGACCGACGGTTATAAAGTGCTGGTGCTATTTGAATATAGCTGTGTTTGGAAGGCTGAGTACACAACGATTAAGCCGGGGTGATTTTCGGATCCTGACTTAACTCGAACAGTCCAAAATTTCTTGGTATAACAAGCCGAAAACGTCACCACACCATAAACAAGTCACGAATTTCGACGACTATCACGACACACGAAAAAGTTGCCCGTTATTTCGACACAGGTCGCTATAATAATACGAGAAGAAAAATATGGCCGCGCCCCACCGTTAAGGACGGCTGATATTCAGTTCAAGGTCACCGAACAATGAGTATGATCATTTGTTCTGTATATGAGTGTAATGTATTTAAAATATGTATGTCAATGTGTTAATGTTTATAAGTATATTTATCAATAGTCTGCACTCTAGTTATCTTAGCACAGGCTTTGCCTTCTTTGGGATCTTGTTAGGGGTCCGGTGGCCGTGTGTGGAATGTATGAAGTAATTACAATTATTTATATTCTTTTAAAACCTTAAAGTGTAGACGAAATCGATGACGATGAAGATATGTGACATTTAATGCATAGTTGCATTGCGGGAATTGAGATATCAGGCTTCTGAACAAGGGTTATTTCATAATGACTGTTGTCGTCCATAGACACTTATCACAACGGATTCACTGGTCACTTAATAAACTGGATCAATGAATGACTAGTGTGATGAATGAATGACTATTATTGTGTGTATATTTTGAGGCTGTTGGCGGTTAGATCCATACGTGATTACCTTACGGAGTGTATGTTGGCCAAAACTGGGTTCTTTAAACCCTGTTGGGATAATCACTCTATCTAAGGCTGCCACTAATAAATTATTACTTTTCCCTTAAGGTTTTCAGACTGATTATTTGGTACATGACAAAAATATTTGTTTTAACTGAGATGAATCAGTTTCATATTAATTAAATGTCTTCCTTGGTATTCTCACTTTTTCTTAAAATTTTATTTTGGGATCAGCGTCATTTCTTTGAAATGTTTTCATTTGTCAGAAGGGATAAAAGAAGAAGTAAATGAAGATAAGGTGAATAGTAGTATCGAAGACGATGAAGATATGTAACATTTAATGCATAGTTGCATTGTGGTAATTGTTTTTTCGTAGTATAATAGTGGTATCGTTCATAAGTCGAGTGGGCCAGACGGCATACCTGCAGTGGTGCTCAAACAGTGTGCCCCTGAGTTGTGCCCTGTACTAACGCGACTTTTCGCGATTTCCTACCGCAAAAGGCAAGTGCCGTCTTCGTGGAAGACTGCCCATGTGCATCCAGTACCAAAAAAGGGTGATAGATCGGACCCATCGAATTACAGGCCTATAGCTATAACCTCCCTTCTCTCTAAGGTGATGGAGCGTGTAATCAACACACGGCTCCTCAGTTACCTGGAAGAGCACGATTTGATCAGCGACCGCCATTACGGTTTCCGCCGCGGTCGCTCGACTGGTAACCTTCTAGTGTATCTCACTCACCGGTGGGCTTCAGCCATTGAGAGTCAAGGTGAGGCTTTGGCAGTTGGCCTGGATATAGCAAAGGCGTTCGATCGGGTCTGGCACAGGGGCCTTCTATCGAAGTTACCGTCCTACGGCCTGCCCGAGGGTTTGTGCAAGTGGGTGGCTAGCTTTTTGTCCGGCAGACGCATAAAAGCCGTCGTCGACGGTAGCTGCTCCGAAAGCATGGACATAAACGCTGGTGTCCGCTGGTGTCGCAAGGCTCCGGGCTATCTCCAACACTATTCTTGCTGCATATCAATGATATGTTGACCATAGATAGCATTCATTGTTATGCGGATGACAGTACTGGAGATGCGTATTACACGGGCCGGGCTAACATCCCTCGTACCGCTGTAGTAGAAAGTCGCGAACAACTTGTGTCTCAAATCGAGAGCACTTTACACAGAGTCTCCGATTGGGGTCGGGATAACCTGGTCCAATTTAACCCCTCTAAGACACAAGTTTGTGCGTTTACTGCTAAAAAAACCCCGTTCACTGTAGTTCCACAATTCCAGAATACACCCCTTACCATCTCACAGAGTATTGGGATCCTCGGTGTCGATATCTCCAGTGACGTCCAATTTCGGACTCATTTGGAGGGAAAGGTCAGGCTGGCATCAGAAAAGCTTGGTGTTCTGAATAGAGCGAAGCGATATTTCACACCGGCACAAAGGCTACTACTCTACAAAGCACAAGTTCGGCCTCACATGGAGTATTGCTGTCATCTCTGGGCGGGAGCACCGAAGTACCAGCTTGAGCCTTTCGATTCAGTTCAGAGACGTGCTGTGAGAATAGTCGACGATCCTGATCTCACAGACGGTATCGAGCCACTAAGTCTTAGGAGAGACTTTGCCTCCCTATGTGTGCTCTACCGTCTCTACAATGGGTTGTGTTCTGAAGAATTGTTTGATATGATGCCCACAGCCACATTCTACCATCGCACCGCTCGCCATCGTCATGGAGCTCATCCACATACATTGGAACCTAAATGGTCGCGCACAGTGCGGTTTCAGAGAAATTTTCTCCCGCGAACAATCCCGTTATGGAATGAGCTCCCTGCCGAGGTTTTCCCTGGGAACTACAGCATTGGGTTCTTCAAGAAGGGGGTAAATAGGTTTTTGAAGGGTCGGCAACGCGCACGTGATGCCCCTGGTGTCGCAGGCGTCCATAGGCTGCGGTAGCCGCTTACCATCAGGCGGGCCGTATGCTTGTTTGCCACCGTCGTGGTATAAAAGAAGTAGGGGCAGGGGAAAGAATTTTCAGGTATATTTAGTTTTTATATATATTTTTTATTTATTTATTTATTATATGGAGGACTTGCAGCTAACATTGTAAAGTTTGTGTTCAAGTAAATAACAGTAAGCTAATTACAAGTCCTCACTTGTAGCAGTATGCTAAACGTGAAAATGTGAGCAATACACTCATAATCTTGTAACACACGATACATTATTCTTTTTAACATTCAATCATCAAGGAATTTAAGGTTCAGACATCATCGCACATTTGAGACACTCTCAGAGAAAGGATCCATTCTGCTTACAGAACTCGTTAAACGCTCATATAGCTATGAATGCACCCGAGTATTCTAAGACAGAATATTCGAGTACATATTCTGTCTTGTAATTAAACAGCCTTAAAGTTACCAAAAAATTAGAAAACTTTTTAAAATTAGATTACTTTTAATTAGTAAATAAATTATATTTATTTTAGTAATATTTCTAACTTTCCGTTTAAACATTGTTCTAAGGAGTGACTAGCGTCCGAGTCTTAGTAACGTTTGTGTAGAAGCACGCTCAGTTTCGTGGAGTGCGGGTTCGATTAGGATGGTTGAAGTCGACGGCATACAGCCCGTATTTCACACTGAAAATAAAATTAAAGTTAAATCAAGTCATGACATCGACAACGTTCATTTGGAAATATATAATGTTATTCTACAAATATAATAAACAGAAAAACCTTACCTAGAAACAATAAAAGATAATTTATACCTTTTAGAACACCTTTGGAAAAGATAGCTATTAGAGCAAGAGCCCATGAGTGCCAGACCTTCGTCATTTTATAAAAGCTGAAAGTTCTTCTATGTGTGTCCCTAGTACAGGTAAGAATGATCCCCAAACATGAAGCTGAGGCAGCGGTGGCTTTGGCAGATAACAGGCAACAAAGGTGTGTAAAATTCCATCTCAAATTCGTCATGATATAAAACTTGATTTTTTTATATTTGATTCATAATAATATCAAAACTCGCGTTGCTCATTGCCAGACAGTTAGTATGGTTCCAACCCTCTGCCGGACACCCCTAAACTATTATAATTTATAATTATACTTACGTAATATTATAAAACTTAAGTTTTATATATAATTTTTTGGGAGCCTATTAAACTATGTTTACATAGTAGCCGGACAGTTTCGAAGGTTCTATCATCTTGCCAGACGCATTCAAAGTGAGCAATAATCGGGAGAGCAAGGAGCGTATACAGTAACTAAAGGTTATATTATAAAACCTAAGTTTCATATATAATTATTTGGGAGCCTATTAAACTATGTTTACATAGTAGCCGGACAGTTTCGAAGGTTCTATCATCTTGCCAGACGCATTCAAAGTGAGCAATAATCGGGAGAGCAAGGAGCGTATACAGTAACTAAAGGTTATATTATAAAACCTAAGTTTCATATATAATTTTTTACCGCGAACCAATCCAAGGTTGATGTTTTCCACGAAGGATCGCAGATCATGTCGGTAACGGTTCGGTAACGGTCCTCAGGCGCAGCACGGCGTCGACCGTCGAACGCCCCACCCGAAATCCGAATTGGGCGTCCGAAAGAGGCGGTGAGCTGTGGCGGCATACTGTTGGCGGTGTCGTTGGACATCGCCAACGCATTTAGTAGTCTGCCATTTAGCTGCATCAGGGAAGCACTCCACTACCACGGGGTGCCAGACTACCTGAGGCGTCTTGTGGCAGCCTACCTTGAGGAGCGTACCGTCATGTACGAGGACCGAGATGGTGTTCTGTGGCGGTGGCTCATGTAGTGCTGTGTTCTACAGGGGTCTGTAGTCCCTCGGACCACTCCTGTGGAACCTCTGCTACCTTATATTATTATTATTCAGTTCATTACTTTTAAGCAATCAGGTATTTATTTCCATAATAATTATTTTACTTCAGGCTTTTTGATTTTATTAGGCGGTTAAATATATATATTAATACAGCCAATGTTATTTCTGACTTGAATACATTGTTACTAGACAATGGTACTTTATTTAAATAGTCAAAAAACTCGAACTCGATCGTCATACAAACTCTCTCTTTTATAATTAAACAAAAACATCACCTAAAACACACTTATAGTTAGAAACAGTTTTAAGTGTTGTATCATGTTACGCAGCGTTGGTAGGACTTTTTTTTTTTTTTTAACGTGTGGAAACCCCGTCGGGCCATCACTCCACCGGGGTTTACGGCGGGGTGGTGTGTCGGAATCGGACCGACTAAAACCACACGGTGTGCCACTCTGCGCCTGAGATAGGAGGGCTCCGGGAACCGCTGCTATTACGACATCCAGATCCCTCCCAGCGCCTGCCCGCTAATGCAGGCACCATCTATGGGTAAACTCTCTATTTTAGGCGACGTACGGCACACGCGGACGTCGCCTCCTCGCGGCTGGCCATTGTAGCGGATGGAGGGAAAAACCCGTCCCGTCCACCCGCGGCCACACTCAAGGCGACATGAGGCGCTGGTATGCGCGCCTCAGCCGCCCGGCTCGCCGGCGGCGAATTGGGTCCGAGTGGATATTGTCCTCCCGGGCCTTCTCCGCCGCCTCCTTCCGCGAAATTACGTCTTCGCAGAAGGTTGTGACCGCGGTAAAACAACTGTCGCTACCGACCATGGAGCGTATTACGGCCGGTAGCGAGAGATCTCCTCCAATAACTGCAGTGAGGACCCCACGCTGCGCCGCCCAGGCGGAACAAACCGCCAGCGTGTGCTGAACCGAGTCCTCACTGCAGTCGCAGTGGTGACAGGCAGGACTCAATACCCTCCTGGCAACCGAGTGCAGATACTTCCCGAAGCAACCGTGCCCAGAAAGAATCTGCGTCAGTCGGAAGGAAAGAGTCCCGTGCCGCCGCCCTGCCCACTCGGCGATGACCGGCTGGAGAGCCTCCACGGCGGCAAAGCCAGCACGTGGAGCTTCCAGCCGGGACGACCAACGAGCCATCGTGGCTCGACGAGCGGCCTCTCGCCACTCGCGTATCTCTTCGGGCGGGGGCCGAATGCCGCTACCCACCTGAAAGTCTGCCGTTCGCCGATAAACTTCAGCGAGCACTTCCGCCTCCAAATCCCACGGAGGAGTTCCGGCCAACGCGCACGCCGCCTCTGTCGATACGGTGCGGTAACCGCGTATGGCTCTAACCGCCAATATCCTCTGAGGGCGCCAGAGGCGAGCCCTATTCTGGGCGGTCAGAGCCGCCGCCCACACCGGTGCACCATACAGTGCCATTGACCGAACAACCCCCGTGTATAGCCGTCTCGTCGCGACGCTGGCTCCACCCAGATTGGGCAAAAGTCGCCCAAGAGCAGAAGCAGCGCCGACCAGCTTTGGAGTAAGCTGTCGGAAGTGCTCGTCGAAGAGCCACCTGCCGTCGAGGATCAGGCCCAGATATTTCATCTGGGCCTTAATCGGTACGAGGACCGAATTGACTACGATAGAGGCACCGGGGGGTGGACCACGACGGGGCCCATGAAACAAAACTGCTTCCGTCTTATCTAGGGCCACCCGTAAACCCAGCGCCTCAATGCGCTCGACCACCAAAGAGACTCCCACGGTGGCCAGGCGCGCCGCCTCTTGAAAGTTCGCCCCCCGGGCCGTGACAAATGTGTCATCGGCGTAACAAATTACGCCCAGCCCGGGGGAAAGACGACCTCGAAGGGCCCAGTCGTATCCCATATTCCACAGGAGTGGTCCGAGGACGGACCCCTGTGGAACACCGCACGACATGGGCCACCGCCTCAGAATACCATCTCGGTCCTCGTACACGACGGTACGCTCCTCAAGATAGTCTGCCACAAGCCGCCTCAGGTACTCTGGCACCCCGTGGTAGTGGAGTGCTTCCCTGATGCAGCTAAATGGCAGACTATTAAATGCGTTGGCGATGTCCAACGACACCGCCAACAGCACGCCACCACAGCTCACTGCCTCTTCGGTAACGGCCCTCAGGCGCAGCACAGCATCGACCGTCGAACGCCCCGCCCGAAAACCAAATTGGGCGTCCGACAGATCGGGGCCCACCTCGCAGAGGTGCCGGACGATGCGGGCAGAGAGTATCCTCTCAAACAGTTTACCCGCCTCGTCCAGCAGCACAATGGGCCTATAGGCCGCCACCGAATCGGCAGGCCGTCCCGGCTTCCTTAATAGGACCAGCTTCCCGCTTTTCCAGCACTCAGGGAAGCGTCCGGACGACAAGCTAGCGTCCAAGATATCCCTGAGGCGGTCCGACATGTGTTCAAGGGCACGGGCCAGCACACGGGCAGGTATTCCGTCTGGCCCAGGGGCGGTGTTCTTAGAACGGATCTGTAGAACAACTGCCCCCACCTCCGATTCCCTGACGGGCGGAACATTGTCCTCGTTTCCCCCGTCGTCTCCGGCCATGAAGACCATCGACGGGGGTGTGTGATCCACCCGCTGCGGGAAAAGGCCCTCGACCACTTCCCGCAGGAAGCTGGGCTGGAGGGTCTCTGTAAGTCCCGACGCGCGGAGCTTTTGTCGCGCCGCACGATAAGGGCGACCCCAGGGGTCACGATCGAGACCCTCCAGCATTTCCTTTCTCTAAATTTCTTTGGCGCGGCTGATGGCCAGCTTCAGAGTTTTCCGCGCCTCTCGGTACTCCTCATGAAGCCGGTCCTCCTCGCCTTCTTCACGGTGTCGCCGCCGACTACGGGTGTAGGACCTCCGGGCACGAGTACAGGCCGCGCGGAGGTCCGCCAACTCCTGGGACCACCAGTAAACCTCCTTCCGTGGAGGCCGGCAATCTCGGATGCGGGGCATGGCCGCATCACAGATCTGCGCAATGGCATCACGGAAGCGACCAGCCCCCATGTTGACCTCCTCGGTCGGGGCCTGCGGAGACAGCCAAGAGTGAACGATGGCCGCCTCCTCTAGTAGGTCCCTATTTAATTTGGCTACAGCTCACCGCGGAAAGCGAGAAGAACGCTGCGCCGCGTGACCCCTACTGTGGTCCTGGGTCCAGGAGAGCTCAAATCGGATGTAGAGGTGATCCGAGAGCGTCTCAACCTCTTCCAGGACGTGCCAGTTCCTTACTCGTGCGGCGAGGGCAGGGGTAGCGAACGAAAGGTCCACTATCGACCCTCCCTGCTGTCGCACGCACGTGTTGTTGGATCCTCTGTTCAGTAAACAGAGGCCCACCGAGGCCGCCCACTCCTCTACGGCCTCGCCCCTAGCGTCCGTCCTGGGGGAATCCCACGCAATGGACTTTGCGTTGAAGTCCCCCAGCACTAAGACGTGCCCAGACGTTAGACGCCGCATCGAGGTTTCCAAGTTGTTAAGGAAAACCTCGAAGTCGTTCAAACTCCGGTTGGGGGAGAAGTATACACCATATACAGTGATCCCCCCCCACACAGCAGCAACATATCCAGTGCCCTTGTCTCGTAGCGATAAGGGCGGGGAATGAGCCGCCGTGGAGCCGAAGACTGCCACGGAACCGTCCCGGTCACCCAACCAGTATGGACGGAGAGGAACATAATAGGGCTCCGCGGCTACGGCAACACCAATCGACCACTGTGCAATGGTTTGCAGGAAAAGGTCCTGCGCCGCAGCACAGTGGTTCAAGTTCGTCTGGACTAGGAGGCTGGAGACTTGGTCCATTACTGGTCTGTCTCTACAGCCTCCTCCATGGGCGACGATGTCGACGTGCGAACGGCATCGGAGGCAGCCTGGCCCGACTGGCTAGCCCCCAACGTGCGCCGAGAATCGCGAGGAGGTTTGCAGCCCCCCTGCCCAATCTGATGATTGGCGGGCTTGTTACCCGCCGCACAAGCCGGGCAGTGAGGGGCGGCAAAGCACTCTGCCGCCTTGTGCCCCGGTCGACCGCAGCGGAAGCATAGTCCACTGCAGTCAAAACAACTCACGCACTTGACGCGTGTGTGTCCGGATGCTAGGCATTTGAAGCACCTCATCGGTCTTGCCGCCAGAACAGTGACTCTGGCATTCACAAAACCGACGAGGATCCTGTCTGCGTCGCCCAAAACTTTGACCGACGCTACCGGACAGCTAATCCACACTGCGCCAAGCCCTCCAGGACCGAGGCGGATGGTGCCGACCCTGATGTTATCCGCGTTGCAAGCCGTCTTCTCGCTAATTGTAACGCGAACATCCTCGGTCGTTACGGAGTCATCCAGGCCCGAAATGCGCAACTCTGCGCACTTGACAGGCCTGGCGATTTTCACACCATCCGTGGCTGCAAAGATTCCTCTCAGTTTCTCGGCGAACCTGTCCGCCGTCTTTGCACCTTCAGCCCCGAGGAACTCGAGGACTCGAGCTCCCGTCTGGGCAAGGCGCAACCTGACCCCTTTAGTCCCGAAATCAGTGGCGAGACTATCCCGGGCCTTCTTAAATAAGGCCGCATAGGACAGCCCGCCACTAGCCGCCTCTGGTGTTACGGTGACTACTACAGCCGCGCTTTTAGGCACCTGCAGTTTGCACGGCTTTTTCGCGGTAGCCACCGCAATCGACGGCGCCTGCGGGGTAGAGGCTGCTTTATCTGCAGCCTTTTTACCCCGCTTTCGGGACTTCTTAGCTCCCCCGACTACCTGCCAACCATCGGTGCAGGTGGAGGTGCCAGGTACAGCGGTTGGAGTGGGGAGCGGAGGGAACTCCGCTCCAGCCTTTGCTACCGCCGTGGACCCTGACCTCGGTCTAGCCATCTTGGCTGCTGCCTTCGTCGCTCGTCGAGCCCTCGGAGCTGTTGCGGGAGCAGCAGGCAACCCCGCCTCCAGGCCGGCGAGACGCCCGTCCATCATGCGCCACACTGCGTCTGTAATTCGGCGCAGATGGACGTCAGAGATGGTACCGAGGTTGGGAGACGGAGCCGGCTAGGACGGAGACGGAGACGAAGCAGGCTGAGACGGGGACGGGGCCAGATCATCTTCCGGACGATGCGCCCGGAATTGAGCGAACTGAGCGCTCAGCTCAGCCACTTGCCCCGTCAGGCGATCGTTGGCTGCCTGGAGACAAGCCACGTCCCCGATGAGGGTCTTCACGACCCCCGCAATTGCGGAAGAGGAGTCCTTAAGGGCTCTCACAAAGGAGCCCTTGAGATTACTCGACTTGGTGGCCACTTTGTGAATAATGGCCACCGCCGCGATTTTATCTCCTGCTTGGAGGATGATGTTTGGAGAACTGAGTCCCCCACTATCGGCTCCCTGACTTTTAGCAGGAGATCAGCAATCTCCTCCTCCGACAAGGTTTCGCCGTCTGCCCTTACTCGTCTATAGGCTTCCGCCTTACAGAAGACGGAGCCTGACGGGGCCGAGGCCGGGGTTCGTGACCTCCC
Organism: Hypercompe scribonia; assembly: GCA_949316085.1. NCBI lineage: Eukaryota > Metazoa > Arthropoda > Insecta > Lepidoptera > Erebidae > Hypercompe > Hypercompe scribonia. The sequence goes on along the minus strand of OX438986.1, from coordinate 3,537,233 downwards.
TCTACGGCTGCTTGCTACCTTAGGAGGTAACATCTCCTGGGATGTGTCACTCTCCTCATCCCTGGAGCGTCCGCGTTTCCGGCTGTCGCACAGCTCCGTCTCCATGATGTCCAGTGCATCCGTCCTCGTACTGGAGTGCGTAGTGGATCTTGAACGTATCCGTTGAGATGTTCTTCGGCTCCCAGTAGCCATAATGGCTTCTGGGAGCCCACCGAGGTAGGCGTTTCAATCGTTACGCTTTCCACTTCGGACGAGAGGTCGTCCAACCTTGCTTTTCCCTCCTTCGTGTTTTTCTTCTCCTTCTGTCCTTCTTTTTTATTATTTGGTGTAGTTTTTATGTTTATAGATTCCATATGAGACCCACGAGAGGGGGAGAACTGAAAGTCGACCCGGGCAGAGATCCCCCAATACCCGGGCAAGCGTAAATTTATGCCCAACCGAGGGGTCCGCAAGTGCCTCGGCTAGGAGTGCGCTTGCGACTGAACTACCCATCAGCCATGCATCCCCTGGTCACGCACCAGAACACGGGATTCGGGGTATTTTTTTAGAGAGGTTTTCTTCCTCGCAGTCCGGGCGGTTAAGCCAAGACCCTCGCCCCCGATTGGAGTCGCGTGACTCCAACTCGGGACTACGATATGTCAACGGTGGCAAGGAGACTACGTCTCCTGATGCCTGCTCGGTGGCAGTCTAAGCGCACGCCGAACCCGTCTTACCTTTTCCACCGCTGAGCGGAGGAGCTCCGACCCTAGAAAGGGTCCCACCATCGTCATTTTTTACCAAGGTTTTCCTCCTCAATGCTCCGAAGAGCGAAGAACCAACACAGGATCCGACGAACACGCCCGCTCTGTTGGACCAAGTCTAGGCCGAATTGCCGAAGAAATGGTTTCCTCTTCGTGCTAGAATATTAGCCGTTGGCAGTGATGAACACCATCGCCAACGTTACCAGGATGCACCACATGGAGGTTTTCTAGCCAAGCACCCCAGCGTTGGTAGGACTCCCGCAAGATAGTCCGAGACCTGGTGAGGGTTGTGGAAAGCTGTAAGATGCGGACGGCATGTAACCATCTGTTGTGGAGAACCTTGTGGGAGGCTTATGTCCCGCAGAGATGATGATTATTTATTTATTTATTTATTTATTCTTGATGCACATGTTGTACAAAGGCGGACTTAATGCCATGGGGCATTCTCTCCCAGTCAACCTTTAGGTGATGTAGAAACATGAGCGGTAGGTGCAAAGGTAAAATAATAAAGTTGACATACATTACTAATAAAATATTATTTTACATAAACAGTACATAAACAATACATAAACATACATGTATATAAAATTAATACAATATTCTATATAAATATAAACACTAACTCGGGTACTCGTTAAGACGATTCCACCAAATTATCTCTAAGTAGATCACGTACTTTCGCCTTAAAAGTGTGGCGATTTGTGGACATCCTGATATCGGCGGGCAGTGCATTCCACAGAAGAACTGACTGCACAAAGAAGGAGGAATTGATAAAGTTGGAGGTATGAGGGGGGCATAGAAGAAGCATGTTGTTTTTTGACCGAAGGTTTCGATCATGGGTGGAACATAAGAGACGGAAGTGGGGAACAAGGTATTCAGGTAGCGATGGAGAGTTGAGGAACGAAAAAAGAAAAGTGAGTGCACGCAAACTACGGCGCTGTCGAATTGGGAGCCATTGTAGCTGGGAACGTAAAGCAGACACATGATCATACTTGCGAAGATTGTAAACGAATCGAATGCAGTTATTGAGAAGGCGATCGAGTTTGTTGAGGAGGTCTGCATTCAGGTCAAAATAGCACACATCACCATAATCGATTAAGGGAATAATTAGGGACTGCATAAGCGTAGCCTTAGTTTTAATAGGGAGAAAATTTTTTAAACGATACAACGCACGGAGGCACGAGGTAACTTTCTGGCTCACGTGTGTAACTTGAGCACGCCAATCAAGTGACGAGTCCATATATAGGCCCAGGTTTTTAACTACTGCACTCAGAGGTATAGTCAGGTTGTCATAAACAACAGGTTGGATAGTTGCCACGTCCAACCCACTGAGCATTTGTTTGCTCCCCACGACAATCACTTGACACTTAGTTGGATTTACTGACAGACCAAATTTGGTAGACCAACTCCTTATAGATTCTAAGTCTTTGTTGATTTTCTCTACGGCTTCTGATATATTCTCAATTCTTGACAATGTATAAATTTGTAGGTCATCAGCGTACAGGTGATACGCACACTGAAGGTGTTGGGTTACGAGATTAATAAAAATTGAAAATAATAAGGGAGATAATATACCGCCTTGAGGGACACCAGTGAGAAGTTCACACCAACTCGACGATAAGTCATCAATGTGGACACACTGTTGACGTCCCTGAAGATAGGAAGAGAACCATTCCAGAGCTTCTGAGGAGATCATGAGATAGGAGAGGATGGCCAGTAGGACTTCATGGCAAACGGTATTGAAGGCATTTGAGAAATCTACCAAAGCCAGCACTGTGACTTTGGTGTCCTCCATACCCTCCCTAATATCACCAGTCACCTTGAGGAGAGCAGTGGTTGTGCTATGACCGGGTCTAAAGCCAGATTGTAGCGGACTAAGGAGGTTATGTTCATATACAAATTGTGAGAGTTGTTTATGAACACAGGCTTCAAGGACTTTAGAGAGAAAGGGAAGTATAGAAATGGGTCGGAAGTGTTCTGGGAGCGAGGGGTCAGCTCTCTTAGGTAGAGGGATAATGAAGGCCTTACGCCAGAGTGAGGGATAGGTTGCAGAGTCAATTGAAAAATTAATGATGTGAGATATTGCTGGAAGGATGTGGTCCAGGATAGTAACGATCATGTAACGGCTAACGCCATCACATCCTACAGCATTGGAACGAATGGACAGGATAATCTTTTTGATGTCCTCAGGAGATACTGGAGAAAAATCAAAGGAATTAATGTCTGGATGCGTTAAGCTGGATATATAGCTCAAGGTTTGACTTTTGATTTGATAATCCATCTGAGGTGTGGTTGCAAAGTGAACGTTGATATCATCTAAACCAATTGTCGTCTTAAGCTCAGGACCCCCGACCCCCTTGCTGCTTTCCAATGCCGAGCGTTCCAAGGAATTTCCACATATTGGAAATTGAAGAGGTTTCTAAATTATGAATTATGTGGCGGCGTTTGGCGTTACGTATCACCTGATTACACCGATTCCTAGCGGTCTTAAAAAGATCCCAATTCTCCACACAGCGGTTCCTCCTATATCTGTTGTAAGAACGGTCCCTGCGTCTCATAGCTGTTCGAATTTCCGCCGTCATCCATGGAGCAGGGGGGCGCTTCAACTTTACTCTCTTCACAGGTGCGTGGCTATCATATAATTTCAGAACAGTGTCATTAAAAATACTGACCTTATCATTAATGTCTGTAGCTGTTGCCAAGTTGGTCCAGTCTAAAGCAGAAGCGTCTGTACACAGTCTTTCGACGTCTATTTGTCTGAAACTACGGATATGCCGAATTTTGGGAGGGGATTTAGGAGGTTTCAGGATATAAGAGAGGAAAATCAAGTCATGATGAGAAAATCCGGGAGCAGAATGTTGACCATGGGAATAGATTAGGTGTGGAGCAGAGGTGAGCATTAGGTCAAGCCAAGTATCCTGGTGTTCAATATTGTGGTGAGTTGGTTGAAGGGGGAGGATATGAAGGCTAGTGGATTGGATGATATGGAGCAAATTACGAGTACGGAGCGAACAAGATGCCAGGAGATCAGTATTAAAATCGCCCATAATGATGTGGTGTGAATATTCTGACCCTAAAGATTCCAGAACTGTTTCCAGGCTGGAGAAGTAGTTAACAGCGGGGGGACAATAAACGACCCCTAGTAAGACGTTAGATCCCTTGACACAGACTTCAAGAAAAAGATATTCAGCAGTAGAAGAAAGGTCAGGAGAGGAAATGGCTAGGATCTTGTAGGGTAAACACTCACGCAGGTAGATGGCAACCCCACCGCCCCTCCTCGGCTCAAGCCGGTCGTTTCGAATGAGTACGAAACCAGTGAGTGAATAAGCGGTGGAAACAAGATGCGGCTTTAACCAAGTTTCCGAAATCAGGATGGCATGCATATTATTGTCAGAGAAAGTTTCAGCCAATTCACTGAAGTGGCTGGGGATACTCTGAGCATTAATATGACACACATTCAATAGCGCTCGAGATTGATTGTTAAATGACAGACGTAATTGTTCACCCAAGGTGTCAGGTAGGGAACTGAAGCTCTCGTCTCCAGATGAGTCATTTGCAGAAAAATAAAAATCGTTATCATCCATCATCTTTACAAACGAGTACACAATAAAATAATATATATTTAATTTCAATATAATGTAACAAATGTTACACGAATAAATAAATAATAATAATATATTATATAGATATAATTATATATTTATAAGTCTAATTTATAATTACCTTGATCGAAACCGGTGAGTATTTCTACACCACCCGCCAGCTTACACACATGAGACTGTTGCAAAACGAAAGGTAAAACATAATTATCAAAATACTAATAAGTACCCGTGACCATAAATTATACAATCTAATCAAAGTGAAATATAAAAAAGTAAGAAATAAAAAATAAAAATCTAAAGAGTACAAATGGTTATGCTAAACATCACTCCACTGCTGTGTATTCCAACGAAGTATTGTAAGAAACGGAATGCATCCGTTATAAATAATGAACGCTGAGCAAAGAGCAGAATTTCGATTTGACAGGTGCGATAACTGTCACAACACAATTGTAAACATCATTGGAAAAGTACGAAAAGTTAATTTTATAATTTATTGAAGGTACAATACACAAAACCAACCGTCAAGAGTGATTATCTAAACCATGTAAACAAAATCAAAGTACCGTTGTATTTGCAAGATGACTAACAATGATGTTACATACAACTAGCGTCTTCGCGAACTTTTGTTACCAATATCTGAGCTCGCATTAGTGGAATCACTCTTGCTCCCGGATGACACCTTTGGAAATTTGACTAGCAGTGGTTTCAGGTCGTCGGTGGATGTAATTTTATATCGGCTGTTGTCACTCGCTTTGATTACTACGCTGCCGTTCTGAGTCCAACAGGCAGACATGCCGAAATGTTGTCGAGCCATGGTGAAGGCAGTCTGACGTATTTTGGTTAGAAACTCTCTCACCGAGTAACCAGAACCCTTAAGAGATGTCTTGGACTTCCAGACGTCAGATCTGACCTCTGCGGTAGCAAATCTCACCAATATTGGGCGACGATGTTCCTTAGAGGGGGCTCCAAGGCGATGACAGTGCCTTATGTTGTGCCGTGATACATCATGTAGTCCCATCTTCTCATTCATAACTGCAAGTAGAGTTGTAGCACAGTCTTCCTTGATAGCTTCGGGTACTCCTAAGAAGATGAGCGATTTGTGACGATGACGAGTCTCCATGGCATCAACCACTCTCACACACTCAGAAATTTGCTTGCGAAGAAGGCCCAACATTGAAAACACCAGTTCCCGGAATGTTCTGAATTCCTCTGACACTCGTGCAACCGTCTCTTTGCTGTTACTACCAGAATGCAGTTGTGCCTCAAGCTGAGCCATCCTTTTCGAAAAGCTCTCTTCCAGGTTGTTCTGTACTTCTTGTATATCTGATAATATGATATTTGTATCTCTATATTTAACCGTTAATTGCCCTTATTTAATCTGACATATTTCATAAAATTGTATCTGAACATTGCAATATTTTCTGAGATAGATCGACTGATAAATATAACAGTGACCTTTTTGGGTGTGTGTAGAGCTTTAACTTTCTTTTATTTCCACAGGAAGGTCGTTATGCTCACGCTGTTTTTTCTGAAGAAGGCGGTTGGCCGAAAAACATTGAGTCACTATTACTAAATAATGGAATGCATGAAAACTACTCATACCCTAGACTTCCGCCATTTACTGATGAAGAAATTAAACTCGTCAGAGGTATGTCTTTCATTTTGTATACAATACTCTTCTTCAAGATCCCCGGCGAATTTTGTTATCGATTAGAAACCCAGCCTGTACATATCAATATTCCTCCTTGTGGTGATGGATTAAGAATACAGTATCATTATCTCTATTTAACCCATGAGTAAACTTCTCAGGACTACGCCATGACAAAGAGAAGGAAAACTTGAAAGAAAGCCGTCTGGTCAACGTGACATAACAGACCAAAAGTCCTTTCAAAGGCGAGACCTATGACAAGCAGTAGACTGTTAAAGACTGTTGCTGATGAAGATGATGACATTTCAATATAAGAAGGATAGGGTTGGTCTTCCGTACTGATCTGTTGTGGTATGGTGTATAAGGTTACCTTAAAGTAAATGCCTACTATCACCTTTGATTACCTGCAACATCAAAGACTCGAGTTTGGTGCCAATTTTTGAGCGCCTACGCTAAAATTGAGAAGAATGTTCGTCTCGGTACCCCCTTCACACTTGATCAACTCTCACTGCAACGCAACAATGCACTGTCAATTCACGAATCACTTAAACCGGTTTGTATCGTACTATAACTCCAGTCGAGCCTACCCATATCTTTCAATGTCTCTCTCGTTATGGTCACTGAAGAATTATTTAACTGTCTCACTTATCCGCTCGCTTGCCCGTGTGGACTAGTAGTCCACAAAAAAAAAAAGCATACATTGCCCGTGGTGACTAGGAGTCCACATCGAATTTCACTCTAAAATGCCCGTGTAGACTAGTAGTCAACAAAAAAAAAGCATACATTGCCCGTGGTGACTAGGAGTCCACATGTCCCCTGCCACAGAAAAATGTAAATATACCTATATTTATTGAAATAGAGCTTAGTTTGTACTATTTTTTCGATTCTATGATATATTGTCTATCGTATTAATCCCAGTCGAGTTCGTCCCAGTTTGTGTACGATACGCCATGTTAAGTTTGACATAAATTACGCCGCGCGGCGGCTGATAATGGTATGGATTCAAAGGCCTGTAAAATAATAAATATATATAGACGAGTGTATGTTTTTATTTCTTATCATATTATCTACTATCTAAATAACATAATTAAACATTAAAAACTATAGGTCATCGCTTTAATTTTTCAGGTATGAGCTTTTAAGTGCAACACGAGCTTAAAAAGCCGTTGTCTCAATTTCAACACAATATAACTCGACACCAGAGAAATAATCTGATAACTTAAAGATAACTTTGTATAGCTAGTTTCATAGTAAACTAAAAAAATACAACACTTGACAACCTTTCAAAAAAAAATGAGTCAAAAGAACAGATTATGTGTAATACCACCCGCGCGCCGATGATGTACACGACAGTGGGGCACTTCATGGGTGTTAAGTATTTATTGACGGACATTTTGAGCTGTCATTGCGCGGGGAGCCCGGGCATTTGACGGGGTGCGCGATTTCGAGCGGGGCAAGCGAGCGGTTATGACAAATTCTTTTCAACTTTCAGGTACATACGACTACTACGGCTTGAATCATTACACTTTGGGGTTGGTCCACAAAGTAAAACCAGGAGAACAACAAGGCACATGGCCTTTCTATGGAGCTGAGGAGCTCAAAATAAACATGATCTGCGATCCTTCGTGGAAAACATCAACCTTGGATTGGTTCGCGGTAACAATTGTTTATTAATGTATAAATAATTTCTCCAAACAGACGTCAAGTTTCGCTGTGACCGAGTTCAATAAAGGGCTCGTTTAGAAAAAGAGTTGGTTTTACACTGTTAAGCTACAAAGCTACTATTCCATATCTTCATTCCTCCTTCCAACGGAGATATGCTTTGGTGAGGTACCTGTAAATTGCCCTGTGATTGAAAAGCCTGTGGTTCTGGACGAACCAGACAAAAATGGACTTCCTAACAAAAACCAGCCAGCCAACCAACGCTGTGATAAATATATTTCAGTTCAGTATGAAACGATGTACACTCTTAATCTTGATGATTAATTACAGATATATCCTGAAGGTCTTCGAAAGCAGCTGCACTGGCTTGATGCACATTATGATGTCAAGGAGATTATTATTCTGGAAAACGGCTTAATCACTTTTGATCCTAACCTTAATGACACAATCCGATTGGAATGCATCAGAGACTATTTGGAACAGGTATTTTCTCTCTTTTCAGCTGAAGGTTTTAAGTTTTGCTCAGATCACTATTAACGTGAAGATACATAAAAGTAAGTGTAATAAACGTCCTGAGGATGATTGCACGGTTTGCGAAGTGGTTCAAGCGGTCAATTCGCCATTGGATACGTCGCTGAGTGTTACGCTCAATACCCACATGGGATAATATTTATTGTGATCTACGAATTGTTCTGATTTTGAGTTTTCTATGTGTCAATTTTATTAATTTATGTAACGTCCCTCATGACAAAATCAGATTGATCTTAGAGTGGGTGAAAGAAAATTCTATATCCTAAAACATTATACAATATTTTCAGGTTGCATTGGCGATAAATGACGGCATTCCTATTACGGGGTACACAGCTTGGACGTTGATGGATAACTTTGAATGGCTCAGTGGATACAGGTATAGTGTTCAAAGTTTAAATAATGTAATAGCAAGGATTGGAATACTGAAATATTCAATTCTGAAACGAAATTTTCCTATGTATCGTGATGTACTCCTCGCCGATCTTGCCCACGGCGGCCAGTCTTAACGCAAGAGATATTACGGTGCATAAGTGTGTGGGCAAAAACACAGGTGCGATCTCTGATCCCTTACTCTCACAATCCGACAGGACGGTTATTCGATACGACCGGGGAGAGGTCAAGTGTGGTACTGACGGCTTTACGTACTCGGCTGTAAGACTCCAACTTTTTTACGGGGAAAGAACCTAAAGATCATTTAAACATTTGATCTGACCAAGATCAAGATCTCTCAAGATCAGCAGTCACATGCGCTACGACCACGCCATCGAGGCAGTTATCTTATGATTTTTCGTAACATGTTTTCGTAACGCGTTACATTTTTTTTCGGCGAGGTCCCATATTCATTCAGCAATGAGGAACTTCGTTCAAAAAAATTAAAAAAATACCGAATAATATATTATATAGTAGGCCAAAACCTCTTTTCTAAGGAGAGGTCTATATCCAGCTGTGGACTGTAAAGGCTGTTGATGATGATGTTGATGATAGCTATCTTTTCCAAAGGTGTTCTAAAAGGTATAAATTATCTTTTATTGTTTCTAGGTAAGCTTTTTCTGTTTATTATATTTGTAGAATAACATTATATATTTCCATATGAACGTTGTCGATGTCATGACTTGATATACCTTCAATTTTATTTTTAGTGTGAAATACGGGCTGTATGCCGTCGACTTCAACCATCCCAATCGTATCCGCATTCCACGAAACTCAGCGTGCTTCTACGCAAACGTCACTAAGACTCGGACGCTAGTCACGCCTTAGAACAATGTTTAAACGGAAAGTTAGAAATATTACTAAAATAAATATAATTTATTTACTAATTAAAAGTAGGTAATCTAATTTTAAAAAGTTTTCTAATTTTTTGGTAACTTTAAGGCTGTTTAATTACAAGACAGAATATGCACCCGAATATTCTGTCTTAGAATACTCGAGTGCATTCATAGCTATATGAGCGTTTAACGAGTTCTGTAAACAGAATGGATCTTTTCTCTGAGAGTGTCTCAAATGTGCGATGATGTCTGAACCTTAAATTCTTTGATGATAGAATGTTAAAAAGAATAATGTATCGTGTGTTACAAGATCATAATCTTATAAGTGTATTGCTCATATTTTCACGTTTAGCATACTGCTACAAGTGAGAACTTGTAATTAGCTTACTGTTATTTACTTGAACACAAACTTTACAATGTTAGCTGCAAGTCCTCCATATAATACGTAAATAAGTAAAAATAAATAAATAAAATATATAAACTGAATATACCCGAAAATTTTGTCCCTTGCCCCTACTATTCATTCATACCCTATCTTCATTTACCTTCTTCTTTTATCCCTTCTGACAATGAAAACATTTCAAAGAAATCACGCTGATCCCAAAATAAAATTTTGAGAAAAGGGTATAATACTAAGGATGATATTAAATTAAAATGAAACTGATCCATTTCAGTTAAAACAAATATCTTTGTCAAGTACCATCTAATCTGCCTGAAAACCTTAACGGAAAACTAATAATTTACTAGTGGCAGCCTTGGACAGAGTGATTATCCCAACAGCATTTAAAGAGCCCAGTTTCGGCCAACATACACTCCGTAAGGTAATCACGTATGGACCGCCAACAGCTTCAAAATATACACACAATAATAGTCATTCATTCATCCAGTTTATTAAGTGACCATGAGTCCGTTGTGATAAGTGTCTATGGACGACAACAGTCATTATGAAATAACCCTTCTTCAGAAGCCTGATATTTCAATTACCGCAATGCAACTATGCATTAAATGTTACATATCTTCACCGTCATTGATTTCGTCTACAAGTTTTTAAAAGAACATAAATAATTGTAATTACTTCACACATTCCACACACGGCCACCGGCCTAACAAGATCCCAAAGAAGGCAAAGTCTGTGCTATGATAGCTAGAGTGCAGACTGTTAATAAATATACTTGTAAACATTAACACAATTACAGACATATTTTAAATACATTACACTCATATACAGAACAAGTGATCACATTCATTGTTCGGTAACCTTGAACTGAATATCAGCCGTCCCTAATGGGCACGGTCATGTTTTTCTTCTCGTGTTATTATAGTGACTTATGTTAAAATAACGATAAACTTTTTCGTGTGTCGTGATAGTCGTCGAAATTCGTGACTTTGTGACGTGACGTTTTCGGCTTGTAATACCAAGAAATTTTGGACTGTTCGAGTTAGGTCAGGGTCTCGAAAATCACTCTGGCTTCATTGTCGTGTACTCACCCTTCGAAACACAGCTATATTCAAATAGCACCAGCACTTTACAGCCGTCGGTCTACGACAGCGATAATCGTTTAGGTACCCCAACGTACCTAAATACCATATATTTTCTGGCAACCAACGTGGTTTACGATACAATTGATGTTAGCAGAGTTTCCGGTAAACTTAACACATAATGATTTGTCCTGGGCAGCAACTGCGCACACGATCTCCAGCTTAGCAATTAGTGTCACTATCAACTATACCAACATGTTCATCGGAACATACACATATGTATTCGTATTATCTTATCACGACTTTCAAACTTAACACATTCTGACACTTATTTGTTTTCATTATTCCTTCGCACAGAAAGTCTAAAGTCAGTTTGGTCATTGCTATTATTTATTTTTATTTAGAGTCTACCGAAGTGACTCTACTCTGAATGATGGAAAGTACGAATAGAATTTAAGAATGACGGCCACAGAAACCGTTGCGAATACAAACAATGCAGAATAGTGACGTACACTATGGCGGCCTAGTGTGTTGCTTTTCCAGCCTCACTTGAAGGACCCGAAATCATTGTGACAGGGAAACACGTGCGCCAGTTGGCAGAGCTCGTAAGAACACGCTCCATAATAAAGGTGACAAAGGCCTGCCATAGAGGCAACATTTCTTCACGGCTGCATAGGCTTAAGGGATACAGTGACTTCGAGGCTGTCGATAATGTTCGCTGCTGCAACTGATCAAGAGCGTCCAACACAAACTGAGCTCCCCTGCAGTGGCAGTTAAGTGTTCTGTAAAATAAAGAGGGAAAGAAATGGAGGCTTTTTAGAAGAGTGCGTGTACATTTGTGTTCACAGTTCAACAGATTCTCATAATCCCATTGAGACATGCGATCTACAAGCAGGTCGAAGTCAACGGCAAGCTTCTGTCGCTTTCCTCAGCGCCTGCTAACTTGGCTGTACATTGTCCTAAATATCGTGCATGCACTGTGCTAACATCTGCATAGCAATATATGTTGAAGAGAGCTAACATATCGTTGATATGCAGAAAAAACATATGTGTGTATAATGTGCACATTGTTACGTTGTATATGTGTGTGTATTGAGGATACTAACTAACAATTAAATAAAGATGAATATATATCATCACGGGCCTTTCGCCACCTCCTTCGAGCAGAATCGGCCCTTGCCTGATTCCGCTCTGCGAACTTCTTTTACAGCATAACGTCCTCTCAGAAGGTCCATCTCTCACCACTCAGTAGGAAGTGAGCAGTATCAATGCCACGTTTAATCATCATTTAAATAATATTACCTTTTTACATAGTTTTTACTTAAATTTCTTATTATTTAATTCTTGAAATTTGCGTAGAAGTGTATTATAGAATCGCACACCCTGATATGGAAGAGACTTGCTTACTTTTTGCTATCTAGTCCTTGGCTACACGAGTTTATCTTTATGTCTTAGTGCTGATATCAAGAAGGTCGTTAAACTTTGTGTATAAATAAATGTTTTCTTGACATTCACTAAATTTTCCCTGACGTATTGAGATGCGTCATGATACCAATTTCTCTAAACTTACCCCTCGGTGACTGACTATAACTGAGATTATAAATCGAACGAATAGACCTCTCCTGCAACACAAAGACACTGTGAATGTCAGCAGCATTCTAACATAACAAAATACCATATGACCAAAACTGAAATACACTAGTCTAGCTGTTTCTACATTGGTTATATGAAGAATTTTGCAAAAATGATATTTATTATGGAGAATCTTGAGGAAGAACATGGGGTACTTTTTATCACGACAATCGATTGACGGAGCCGTGGACAAAAGGAAGTTGATAATAATTTACCCAAAAATTTAACTTTTCCTTACTCTTCCCAGGTATCGTGAAAAAGCATCTCATTAGGCCGCCATAGCGTGGGTCGCCATATTACACAGTCGTCATTCGCAGTCAGTATGGCGACCACCGCTCTTGTATTCTATTTATGCTTTCCATCCGGCAGAATAGAGTCACTTTGGTAGGATGTAAATAAAAAAAAAATAAAAAAATCGTAACTCAGTTTGTTTGTGGATCACTGCTATTGATCCTTGGGTACACAAGTTATAGTTTTCTACTAGGATCCATCTTATAAAAACTACCTGGTTTAGGATTAAATGACATCAATCCATTATTATGATTTGTTTTTGTCAGACAATACGACATACAGATCGTAGATTCTAGATCCATATTATCTATGTTTAATTTAAATTTGCGCTTTATCGTAACTCTGTCCAGAAGATTTATTTAATACCACAAAAATAAAATTGAGGTAAATATGTAAATCAATTACAATAAAACTGTGATTACATACCATGAGATGTTATTTTTTGAGTTTATGTTGAAATCTATGCATATATAATTGCTTACCCTGACTGGCTAACTGTCAAGGTAGGATTTATTTATTTATTTATTTATAACTTTATGCACAAATACATGCATCGGCGGACTTAATGCCTAAGGCATTTTCTGCCAGTCAACCGATTGGGTGATGCAGAGAAGATATGAGATAGATGCACTTAAGGATAAGAAGTAATTGCTGGAGAAGTATATATAGACCAGACAGACCATAAATAAGTAAATATACTTACATAAACACATAAATATATCACATACATACATACATATATAATACACATACATACAACTCATATACATACGTGCATACATATTACCACTATAAGATATAATAATACCAGGTGGTTAACTAAGACCTCGCCATTTCAGCAAGCAAAAGCTTCTTCACCCGAACCCTAAACGAGTTGCGACTTTTAGCCATCCTGACTTCGAGGGGAAGCGCGTTCCAAGAAAGGATAGCCTGCACGAAGAACGAAGAACCGACAAACTCAGTGGAGTGAGAAGGACAGAGTAGAAGGAGATTATTAGCCGAACGTAGATTTCTGTTATGGTTGTTGCTCAATAATTGAATTTGTGATGTTAAATAAGTGGGAGGGGATGGGGAATTGAGAAAAGAATATAGTAATGAGAGTGCACGCAATTTTCTGCTTTGACGAATTGGTATCCATGTGAGCTGGGTCCGGCAACTGGAGATATGATCATACTTACGAAGGTTAAAGGTGAATCGAATGCAGTTATTGAGAAGACGTTCTAGCTTGTTGAGGAGATCTGCATTCAGGTCGTAATAGCACACGTCACCATAGTCGATCAGAGGGAAGATTAGAGATTGCACGAGCGTTGCCTTAGTTTTCACGGGAAGGAAGTTTTTCAGGCGGTATAGTGTTCTTAGGATTCCAGTAACCCTCTGGCACACGTATGTAACTCGATCACGCCAGTTCAGTGTACAATCAAGTTGTAAGCCTAAGTGTTTCACTGTTGCACAAATGGGTATAGTGGCACCATTTAAAGTAATCTTGGGCAGCACCTCAAGGTTGACTCGGGTCATCAAACGGCTGCTGCCGATAATTATTGCCTGACACTTTGTCGGGTTCACAGATAACCCAAACCTCTCCGACCAGTTTTGCATAGCTTTAAGATCTGTGTTAATGAAATCGATTGCTGTTGCTATGTCTTCAACGCTGGCTTGAGCGTACAGTTGCAAGTCGTCAGCATACAGATAATACGTACTACGAAGTTCAGGAGTTAAGAGGTTAATAAACAAAGAGAAAAGCAGAGGAGAGTGTATGCCGCCTTGAGGGACACCAGAGTCGACATCGCACCAATCAGAGGAGAGATCATCCACATGAACGGACTGCTGGCGTCCCTGAAGATAAGATGAGAACCATTCCAGTGCTTCGGGCGAGATCGCTAGATAGGAGAGGATGGATAAGAGAATATCGTGACTGACGGTGTTAAAGGCGTTTGAGTAATCAACCAAAACTAAGACCGTCACTTTTTTATCCTCCAAAGCCGCTCTGATATCACCAGTCACCTTGAGTAAGGCAGTGGTAGTGCTGTAGCCAGGCCTAAAACCGGATTGAAATGGGTTTAATAAATCATTTTTGTAAATGAAGTCAGAGAGCTGCTTATGCACACAGGTTTCAAGAACTTAGGATCTCAACTGCTGGAGCTTGAAATTTTTGCAGCTAATGCTTTTTTAATGTTGTAAACACGGTACAGATCCACTACCCTGCCAGAACGTACGTGGTAACGTATTTTGCAGCAGGTAGCACATCGCGTATTTGTGGGCCCTCGCCTGATACTATCTAGGTGTGTTTTTTGATGAAATCTAGTCAAAATAAATTGACATAAGTCCTGGTATTATGCTGTTGAATAGTTTGGTCACATCCGATGCAATTTCGATATTTTCCGAAGCAACCATGTCCGGTAAGTCCCTGCGTCGATCGATCGATGCGTGACGTGACCTTTTTGGCGCGTATTCTGCGTCTAATCTTGCCTCGTGCGGACTTTTTTACGTCATAATTTTTACTAGTGGTCGCCCATTGGTCGAAATTCGACCATAATAAATTTAAATTGTAAGTGACTTAATATACATTATTAAAATATAATATTCAAACATTATTAAGATTCTACTGTCCAAAACTAAACTACTATAACCACAGATTTGACCAAGACTGTTATTTGCCAATTTCTATTTTGAACAAATTATATGAAATTAAAAAGAAGTAAAATAAAGAATACCTATTTAAAAAATGTTTGATAAAACAAAACATGCTATAAGAGGATGCAAAACAAAAAAACATTTTTTATCGCATATTGTAATAATATAATTAATGATTTAAAACTTCTCTGAAAACAATGTTTTTTGTAAAAACTCTTTCATCGTTTGCTAAATGTCCTTGGTCATTATATTCGGTTATATAAAACCTTAAACCAGCGAATGAACGAACTCTACTTGCTGCGACATACAATTGCCCATGTGTAAAAACTGGCTGTTTTAATAAAACACCAATTTTTTGGACTGTTTTGTCCAATTCCAGTGAAATTTCACGCATTATGTTGTTGTTACATGTTTGACTAATACGTTCTTGTAATCTATAATTAATAGCAGTGTCAACATCATAAAAATATAATTGTGCATAACATGGTGAGCGACTATATGCAGCAGTCATTGGGCCTGATCTGTGATAAAAACATCATATATTTTGAAATAATACACTCCACTTGTACCTACCTCAGCAACTTTGGCTTCTGAGCTAACCATAGCAAAACATGAATTATATTTCCTAATATATTCTAAATAATTTTTTGATTTACTTTTTATTGAAGGTTCATTTGAAGTAAGTCAATGAGTACAATGATTTAAAATATTCATTTTGACTTAAGGGTGGTAATATTGCTTTACCCTTGTGACAACATGAAGTGAATGCAAGTCACTTCAGATTCAAAATGTTTCGCATTGCAAGACCTGCACTCTAAATATAAATCCACAATCATAACTTAAAAACACATTTGGAATGACATTTAGAGCACATTTAAATGTACGTATCTCTCAAAATCACTTATTTATCCTGAAGTATATACAATTACTGAAATCGTAAACTACATACTACAACTACTAATAATTGCTTAAAACGAGCAATAGTAAATTATATTTTTTTTTGTACCTGAATGTTGTCATTGCAGATTGCTGCTACAGAACTTTCTTTATGCATATAATGAAAGTCCGTGTACATTTAAATGTATCTTACTGCCACACAACTTATATATATGTATATATTACATAAATTTGTATAAGCGCTCAGTATTTCACGTAGGATTCATCAAATAAAACTTTTCTGTTTGACATTCAACTATGTCTATAATAAATAAAAGAGACAATTTCACCACAGAGTATGTATAACACAACGTGTACAAATACTTGTGTATGCGTGTGTCAAATGCATGCTGGTTTGTGTAATGTTTTATTTATTGATTTAATGTACTTTTTATGCATTATTATTAAAATCTTTTTTTATATTAAATGAGGCAAATAAAACTTTTTTTTTTGATATATCTATGTCAGTACTCTATGTCTTTTCTTCATGTCAAAATAAATTATATTTTTACTGTTCCTTCACATCTATAAATTAATTTGATGCGTTTGTAAATAATTATGCGGTAAAGACATGTTTTAGTATAAAATAAATGTCTATGGACAAAATGTCGTGTACAAATACATGTGTATGTATATGTGTGTGTGAAATGCATGGTAGTGTGTGTAATGTTTTATTTATTGATTTAATGTACTTTATAAGCATTATTATTGAAAAATATTAGCGTTCTGCACTTCTCCTACACATAAACTATAAGTGTGCCAAATTTTATGCTTCTGCGTCCGCGCAATTTTCGTAAAAACTGGTCCAAAGTTTTTGGATCGCGTATTAATATATAGATTTTACATGGCAACAAATGGCAAGAACAAAATTTCGCTGAATATTGTATATAAATGAGTTTGTGTATGCCAAAACATATACACACATTCATTTATCATAAATTCAAAATGTGTGTGAGTTAAAAATGCCTAAATATGATAGTAACTTATAAACACATACGTTTATAAGTTACTATCAGCTTTAGGCATGAAGTAGAAAGATGATATAGGATCCAGCAGTTACCTAATAGAAATGTATTTTAAAAAAATCTTTATTTTCTAACCGAAATTAAAAAATATGAAACTACGATTCTATTTAAGATGCTTAAAATAAAATAAGCATGTGTCTGTGTGTGTCTGCATGCTTAGTATTCAATTGGGAATAAAACGATAAAAGAAAATCCAGCCGCTTCACATTTGCTTAGTAAAATGGATTAATACCAATAAAGAAATTAATACTAATTATTTTAACAGAAAAATATGTATAACTACTAAACTAAACTCTAGACAACATAAGATTTCCTCTTATTTTTTTTTATTTTAAGAGGCAGCCAAAGTGACTCTACTCTGCTTGATGTAAAGCATACATAGAATCCAAGAATTGTGGTCGCCATACTCATTGCAAATGCAGACAACGCAGTATGGTGGCCCACACTATGGCGACCTTGTGAGATGCTTTTAACACCCCGCTTGGGGACGTAAAAGGCATGACAGTCATCGTGACAGTGTAAGGCTTACACAGTTACCACGATAACTGTCACCCCTACATCAATGGGCCTCCGGTCTCTCACTCACCAACGAAACACGACAACACGGATGCTGGCGTTTTAGGTTAGTCTTCTGTCGAGTAGTCTATTGTTTTCAGTGAAGTTCGGGGGCTCTCGTGCAAGTGCGTTCTCTTCCCTTAGGTGGTGAACTCTTTCGTTGAAGTTTTGAAGATCCCACATACTAATTATGAGAGATCAAAGTTTCTAGGTATATAATTATAATATTAAGAAAAGAAAAACATAAACATATAAATCTCATTTACATCATCAAATCGTCATCATCTAAATATCCGTATACAAACTTCATAAAGTTTAAGAGTTTGTTTAGTTGAGCACACTAATCTCAAGAAATACAGGTTCGAATTTAATAAATCTTTTAACATTTGATAATTCAATTATAGAGAAGTAGTATTATATATTAGCTATTACTATACAACATTAATCTACGATCAATAGGAGTCGGATATCAATATAAAATTTTGTAATATTGAGTTTTATTTCTTTTGAAAATTTGAAAACAAACGAAGTTGCGCGTATCAGCTAGTATTTAACAATTCACTTAAGTTAGGAATTCATAAAATAACTCGAACCGGATATGAAACTTGTTCCACTGGGCCCCTGATCTGTACTACGTAAAACACTTAAGGGTCACCTTGACATCGGGTTCATTGTCAAAGTCTTCATTTGGCCATTTGCCTTATTATGGCGAGCCTAATATAAAATGTGAACGCGTCTTGATTGGTTCCTTCTAAGGCCAGTTGTTATCATAGGTAGCTTTTAATAGACCAGTGCTGGACATAGACTAGTGCTGGACTATCTTCTTAAAAAGTCGACTTTGGTGTATTGCACCACGCTGACCAGACAGGTTCGTTTAGAGTTTGTATCAAATACCGCCATAAGTGTGGCCGCAGGTGGACGGGACGGGTTTTTCACTGCATCCGCTTCAGTAGCCAGCCGCAAGGAGGTGATGTACGCGTATGCCGTACGTCGCCTACATAGAGAGTTTTACCCGAAAATAAAGCTCGCGCAACCGTGAAGGCGCTTGGAGGGGCGAATGTCGTAATAACAGCTATTCCCTGTTCTGTGTGGTTTTATTCGGTCCAACATACCACCACGTCGTAAGCCCCGTTGGGTAACGGCCCGAGGGGATTTCTAAACGTTAAAAAAAAGGATTTGTATCAAATTTTCCTTCGCTTCTGAGATGTTGTCCTGCAAAATTTGCTACCTTAGTCGCCTCTTATAATAACCATGAGACGAATAGGGGTGGTGAGACTTTGTATTCTCAAACCGTCACCACACGGAATTTTTTTAATCATATGCAATTATGCAAATGTACAGACATTTATCACATCAATAAGTAATTGTTGCAGTTTATTTAATTGCCAGCTGTTGACCTCGGTTAAACAAATACGATGATAAATTGTAGAAATAAATAAATCTGATTTAACACTTTTTGCACTCAAAGAATTAAAAGCGCAATTGTACATACTAATAGATACTTCTAATTTATACATATAATAAAATTATAAGAGGTCGATGTCTGTATACAGGTGGCCACGAATTAGTTAGCATTTGAAAAAACGTAAAAAAAATCATTTAATATATTATAAGCATTGTTTATTTACAAGAAAGCTACGACGTTTGCGCGTCGATAAGTCTGGATTACGTCGAACAGAAAAGGAAACTTGCACGTTCCTTCGATCCGAGAAGTTCGTGAGTCTCCAGTTTGCTTCACATTGAGTGTAGATCCCGTCTCTTCGAATTTCTTCTCCAATTTCTTTATTAAAGTAACACTCGGACTCTGATGTAAGTCGTATAAATCGTGAGGCGGAAGTGCTCGCCGAAGTTTATCGGCGAACGGCAGACTTCCGGGTGGGTAGCGGCATCCGGCCCCCGCCCGAACAGATACGCAAGTGGCGAGAGGCCGCTCGTCGAGCCACGATGGCTCGTTGGTCGTCCCGGCTGGAGGCACCACGTGCTGGCTTTGCCGCCGTGGAGGCTCTCCAGCCGGTCATAGCTGAGTGGGCGGGGCGACAGCACGGGACTCTTTCCTTCCGACTGACGCAGATCCTTTCCGGGCACGGTTGCTTCGGGAAGTATCTGCACTCGGTTGCCAGGAGGGAATTGAGTCCCGCCTGTCACCACTGCGACTGCAGTGAGGACTCGGCTCAGCACACGCTGGCGATTTGTTCCGCCTGGGCGGCGCAGCGTGGTGTCCTCACTGCAGTTATTGGAGAAGATCTTTCATACGCCGTCATTTGTTTTACCGCGGTCGCAACCTTCTGTGAAGACGTAATTTCGCGGAAGGAGGCGGCGGAGAGGGCCCGGGAGGACGATATCCACTCGGACCTAATTCGCCGCCGGCGAGCCGGGCGGCGGAGGCGCGCATACCAGCGCCTCATGCCGCCTTGAGTGTGGCCGCGGGTGGACGGGACGGGTTTTCCCCTCCATCCGCTATAGTGGCCAGCCGCGAGGAGGCGACGTCCACGTGTGCCGTACGTCGCCTAACTGGAGAGGTTTTCCGCAGAAGGTGCCCGCTTTAGCGGGCAGGCGCTAGGAGGGATCTGGATGTCGTAATAACAGCTGTGCCTGGATCCCTCCTATGTCAGGCGCAGAGTGGCACACCGTGTGGTTTTAGTCGGTCCGATTCCGACACACCACCTCACCGTAAACCCCGGTGGGGTGACGGCCCGAGGGGGTTTCCACACGTTAAAAAAAAAAAAAAAAAAAAAGTCGTGTAAATCGTATTCAACGCGAAATAAGCATTTCACAATAGCAAGCGAACTGTTGTTTAAATAAAACTGTTTCACGTGTTGTAAGCGCGCTGCGTTCCCGTGAAGTGATCCATTGCGACAAAATTGCCGAGATATGAGCTAGTGGTCAGACCCTTCCCAGCGCCGTTTGTGCGGAATGTTAGATTCAAATATTACCGAATTTTTGGTCACCCTATATTAAAGACTTGCTGACCTGCACAACCTTGTCTGCGTCTCATATTACCTGTAGCATGATGCTATTAAGCATAGATAAATTTGTTTACCTTAATAAAAGTCATAGCATAAAAACCCTAAAAAATTTACATATGCTGTCGCAGAATTTTTTAGAACTGTTAACGAAACTTTGCAAAACTTGAACCGCTTACACAACCCACGCAATGAATGCTTTCAGGAGCAATAAATTCTACCCGTTTTCACCCGATCACCTATATATCCGATTTGAGCTCTCCCGGTCCCAGGATCCCAGTAGGGGTCACACGGCGCGGCACTCTTCTCACTTTCCGCGGTGGGTTGTAGCCAAATTAAATAGGGACCTACTAGAGGAGGCGGTCCTCGTTCACGCTTGGCTGTCTCTGCAGACCCCGACCGAGGAGGTTGACATGGGGGCTGGTCGCTTCCGCGATGTCATTGCGCAGATCTGTGATGCGGCCATGCCCCGCATCTGAGGTTGCCGACCTCCACGAAAGGAGGCTTACTGGTGGCCCCAGGAGCTGGTGGACCTCCGCGTGGCCTATACTCGTACTCGGAGGTCCTACACCTGTAGTCGGCGGCGACACCGCGAAGAAGGTGGGGAGGACCAGCTTCATGAGGAGTACCGAGAGGTGCGAAAAACTGAAGCTGAACATCTGCCGCGCCAAAGAAATTAAGAGAAAAGAGATGCTGGAGGGTCTCAATCGTGACCCCTGGTGTCGCCCTTATCGTGCGAAGTGCTCGTCGAAGAGCCAACTGCCGTCGCGGATCAGGCCCAGAGACTTCATCTGGGCCTGAACCGGTACGAGGACCGAATTGACTACGATGGAGGCGCCAGAGGGTGGACCACGATGGGGCCCATGGAACAAAAGGGCCTCCGTCTTGTCCAGGGCTACCCGCAAACCCAGCGCCTCAATACACCCGACCACCAGAGAGACACCCGTGGTGGCAGGCGCACCACCTCTGCAAAGTTCATCCCCCGGGCCGTGACCAATATGTCATCTGGGTAACAATTTACGCCCAGCCCGGGGGGAAAACGACCTCAAAGGGCCCAGTCGTATACCATGTTCCACAGGAGTGGTCCAAGGACAGACCCCTGTGGAACACATGAGCATGGACATGAGCCGCCGCCTCAGAACACCGTCTCGGTCCTCGTACATGACGGTACGCTCCTCAAGATAGTCTGCCACAAGCCGCCTTAGGTACTTTGGCACCCCATGGAAGTGGAGTGCTTCCCTGATGCAGCTAAATGGCAGACTATTAAATGGGTTGGCGATGTCCAACGACACCGCCAACAGCACGCCGCCACAGCTCACCGCCTCTTCGGTCAAGGCTCAAAGCTGTTGTATACGCTAACCATTAGATCAAAAAGTGCTTATAATAGTTACTTACCATCAAATAAGCTGTTAGTGCATTTGTCGCTTACACCATAAAAGAAATAACTACAGCATACTCTTGTTTTATCTGAACTACATTTTCAACTTACAAAACCCAATTTCTTTACTACTTGTCTGATCATACACTTTTTTTTTAAATTCCACTTACCCAAACTTTAAATACAATTTTATGACACATTAACTTTGAAGGATCTTTATTTGTGGTTATGCGGTTAAGGTACATGTGGGCTTTTAGTACATCGCGGTTTACTCCATCAGAGATAAAGGCGTAAGTGTAAATTCAAAAAGCAAGCAACATATTTAAACTTTCTAACTGCTAAAATAATTACTATGTACACTTCAAAAGCTCAAAAAAATCTGCACCTGTTGACCACAAATTTTGGCACGAGTCAACGCTTCAAAGGTGTACATTGTGAGTCAATGTATGTTAACTTTCGTGGGTCACATGATAAATAAAGGCATTCTCGACCAAGTGACTCACGATATCTCGGCATTGAGCATTTTTGAGAGTATCTGATAAAAACAGTGGATCTCTTAAAAATTGTTGTGCTTTTATTGACGGTGCCATCATTAATTACTAAGCCAGCTTGTAAATGTAAATGAGCCTATACAAATATTTACATAACGACAGATTATTAGAGAAATTCCATGAATACTCGGCAAATACTTGATATTCGACTTTTCGAACATATTTTTTACTATTCGTTATTCGATCGAATACTGCAAACTATTCGGCCGAATACCGAATGAAGATGATACTCACAAAGAATTTTAAAGATTTTATAAGCGCTCTTGTACTCGTTGAACGTAGTTTTGCCTTACAGATTATTTTTAGTGAATATTCTGGTGAACAATGTGAATGAAAGTAAAAATGTTAATATCGCTTATTAAATGTGGAGGGACGTGTGTGAGGGAAGGACACATGCCTTCCGACACAAAGGGAGGATCCTCCGACCAGGCGAGGTGATCATGCGTTGCATATACATATATGTCAATTGCCACGTGAATCTCTGTTTCGCGATACAGGAGAGTAGTTGCTTAGTAGTTCATCATACTATGTAGTTCAACGTATCTTCGCTAGATGGCGCTGTTGTATATTTTTGTTTGTGTTGTAATGTGGAAATCGCCACATTACAAATAGACATGTCTTTTTAGAAGTATGATTTTTTTTATTTTTCCTCTTTGATTTTGAGAACCTGCCAAAGTGAGTACTCTGCCTGATGGAAAATATGAATAGTATCTATGAGTTAAGGTTATCATACTCATTGTGAATGCAGATAATACAGGCCGGTGACCCGGCAGCCGAGTAAGATGATTTTTCACGCCTCGCTGATGCACGTAAAAGGCATGACAGTCATCGTAATTGTGTAAGGCTCAAACGCTTACCACGATAACTGTCATCCCTGCATCAATAGGTCTCCGGTTTCGCACTCAAAAACGAAACACGACGAATAAAACATAAACGATTGCATAAAAAATGCTTACGACTTATTCTCAAACCTACCTAAATCGATATCGTTGCGATACGAACATCTTTGGCAATATTTAAAAGTATTTGGATCCCTGAAGGAGTCCGATAATAGTCTTTCTACAAAACTTCAATTTCACCGAATGTTTAGGGTTGAGAAGTTCTGAAAGTAGTCACTTTACGTAAAAAATCGAAGTTTGCTCGTATCGTAGAAGATATAAAGTCGACTCTAGGTAAAAAAGCTTGTAGAAAAAAAGAAGATTTATAAACATTGTATCCAATTATGATAATTGTTCTTTTTCCTATGTTCTTATGCCTGCTAACGTGTGAGGAAAATGACAAGTAAATCTTGAAAAAAAAATATACAAATAAAGTGTGTTGTAAAGCCTACGCGATCCAATTACAAATGAAACAAAAGCACCCATAGCGCGTCCCCTTCACGCCTTGCTGATCCAGGTTTAAATCTGCCATCCGTGAAAAGTACATTGTCGCCTAATGTTCGACTCGTTGATATTTATCATTTGGCCAATCCACTATTCGTTTCATCTCTAGTTTGTTAGTATTTTCCATCACTGAACCATCCAAAGAAATACAAATTTGATGTCCCTATCTATCAGTCTAGCGATGAGTGACTAATTGCTAAGCCGGAAGTCTTAGGTTTCGAGTCGATTGCCACAGGATAAACAATTTTCATGGAAGCTCGATCATTAGTTCTGTGTCTGGGTGTAATTTATGTATAATATATATGTACTTAGTAATATACATATATGTTTATCGGAAGCCTCGATACGGCCTTCAAACCTTCAAGGAAAAACGTACTTTTTTCTCAAAGATCTGCAATGCGTTTGTGACTGTTAAGTTGCAGGCTATCATGGGCGACGGTAGACACTTACCACCGGAACTACTTTCCAGAACTATAATAAAAAAAAACGATTATAACACATGTAATTTGACGCCAAATCCATGACCACGACCATGATCCATGAATCCGTGACCCATCATCTGTATGCCGATGACCTACAGCTCTACTCACAGGGTAAAGTGGAAGATATTTCGATAGCAATACATGTTCAATCACGACTTAGAAACAATTCATCCAAGGTATCAAATGTTTGGTTTATCAGTAAAGCTCACAAAATGTCAAGTTATCGTAGTGGGAATTTGCCGATCTATGAGCAGAATAGACACTAAGACTCTTCGGGCTATTACTTTTAACGAAACTATCAAACCTGTGAGTGGATCGGTGAAAGGTCTATGTTTACACCTCGATTGCACACTGAACTGGCGTGAACAAGTCGCAAATTAGTGCGAGAGGGTTACTGGGACACTTCGGGCTCTAAATCGTCAGAGAAATTTCCTGCCCGTAAAAACCAAGACTATGCTTGTGCAAACTCTTATATTCCCCTTAATCGACTATGTTGATGTGTGCTGTTACGATCTGAATGCAGATCTTCTCGATAAATTAGACCATCTTCTTAATAACTGCATTCGATTTGATTATAATCTCTGTAGATATGATCATGTGTCCTCT
Source organism: Hypercompe scribonia (assembly GCA_949316085.1). Taxonomy (NCBI): domain Eukaryota; kingdom Metazoa; phylum Arthropoda; class Insecta; order Lepidoptera; family Erebidae; genus Hypercompe; species Hypercompe scribonia. Next base: position 3,511,874 of record OX438986.1, on the reverse strand, counting down.
TTCCGTTCGCAGCGCAATTGGCTACCAATTCGTCTATACCGTAAATTACACACACTCACTGTCCTAAACTCTATACTTAATAACCCATTTTCGCCAACATATTTAACCTGCTACTTCCAACTCTTATGAAGTAATCACGACAGAAAACTTCGGTCCTCAAACAATCTTCTCCTTCGTTGTCCCTCTCATACGTTTGAGTTTCTTGGCTCGTCTTTCTTTGTGCAGTCCGTTCTTCTTTGGAATGAGCTTCCTCTCGAAGTCAGGATGGCTCCCAACACCTTTTCATTTTAAAAAAAAAGTGAAACAGTATCTACTGGAACAGCTGGCAGAATCAACCAATACATGATTATCGTCTTATACTTGTTATGGTATATATTTGTGTATGTATGTCTTTATGTAGATTTATATTAACTTAAGTATATATATGTATTCATGTGTAATTTGTACAAGTTTTAGTTTATGATAAGTTTGTATATGTGTACTTCATTTATTCCAAATCAACATCACTTGAAACGCACCTATTTCCTATTTTCTCTGCATCACCCAAAGGTTGACTGGTAGGGAATGTCTTAGGTATTAATGCCGCCTATGTACATAAAGTGCACGATGTATAAATAGATAAATAAACAAATGAACTTAGGAAGGAAACTATACAGGACAACAATACTGCAATAAGAAGAAAAACTTTACACAAACCATATACCAACGCGTCAGGCTAGTGTGATATAGTAGACTCCTGTGGAATATGGGATACGACTGGGCCCTTCGAGGTCGTCTTTCCCCCGGGCTGGGCGTAATTTGTTACGCCGATGACACATTGGTCACGGCCCGGGGGGCGAACTTTCAAGAGGCGGCGCGCCTGGCCACCGTGGGAGTCTCTTTGGTGGTCGGGCGCATTGAGGCGCTGGGTTTACGGGTGGCCCTAGATAAGACGGAGGCCCTTTTGTTTCATGGGCCCCGTCGTGGTCCACCCCCCGGCGCCTCTATCGTTGTCAATTCGGTCCTCGTACCGATTAAGGCCCAGATGAAGTATCTGGGCCTGATCCTAGACGGCAGGTGGCTCTTCGACGAGCACTTCCGACAGCTTACTCCAAAGCTGGTCGGCGCTGCTTCTGCCCTTGGGCGACTTTTGCCCAATTTGGGTGGAGCCAGCGTCGCGACGAGACGGCTATACACGGGGGTTGTCCGGTCAATGGCGCTGTATGGTGCACCGGTGTGGGCGGCGGCTCTGACCGCCCAGAATAGGGCTCGCCTCTGGCGCCCTCAGAGGATATTGGCGGTTAGAGCCATACGCGGTTACCGCACCGTATCGACGGAGGCGGCGTGCGCCTTGGCCGGAACTCCCCCGTGGGATTTGGAGGCGGAAGTGCTCGCCGAAGTTTATCGGCGGACGGCTGACTTCCGGGCGAGTACCGGCATACGGCCCCCGCCCGAAGAGATACGCGAGTGGCGAGAGGCCGCTCGTCGAGCCACGATGGCTCGTTGGTCGTCCCGGCTGGAGGCTCCACGTGCTGGCTTTGCCGCCGTGGAGGCTCTCCAGCCGGTCATCGCCGAGTGGGCAGGGCGGCAGCACGGAACCCTTTCCTTCCGACTGACGCAGGTCCTTTCCGGGCACGGTTGCTTCGGGAAGTATCTGCACTCGGTCGTCAGGAGGGAATTGAATCCCGCCTGTCACCACTGCGACTGCAGTGAGGACTCGGCTCAGCACACGCTAGCAGTTTGTTCCGTTTGGGCGGCGCAGCGTGGGGTCCTCACTGCAGTTATTGGAGGTGATCTCTCGCTACCGGCCGTCATACGCTCCATGGCCGGTAGCGACAGTTGTTTTACCGCGGTCGCAACCTTCTGCGAAGACGTAATTTCGCGGAAGGAGGCGGCGGAGAGGGCCCGGGAGGACGATCTCCACTCGGACCCAATTCGCCGCCGGCGAGCCGGGCGGCGGAGGCGCGCATACCAGCGCCTCATGCCGCCTTGAGTGTGGCCGCGGGTGGACGGGACGGGTTTTCCCCTCCATCCGCTATAGTGGCCAGCCGCGAGGAGGTGATGTGCACGTGTGCCGTACGTCACCTAAATAGAGAGTTTATCCGCAGATGGTGCCCGCTTTAGCGGGCAGGCGCTAGGAGGGAACTGGATGTCGTAACAGCAGCGGTTCCCGGATCCCTCCTAACTCAGGCGCAGAGTGGCACACCGTGTGGTTTTAGTCGGTCCGATTCCGACACACCACCCCGCCGTAAACCCCGGTGGGGTGACGGCTCGAGGGGGTTTCCACAAGTTAAAAAAAAAAAAAAAAAAAGTGTGATATAGTAGAGCAAAACCTCCTTTCTAACAGCGTACTATTAGACTGTTGATGAAACGCTAAAATATTATAGGATGAGTGGTTGAATGTTTGTTACTTACTCAATAACACCAGAACAGATAAACAGGTCTGGATGAAATTTAGTAGAGACATTAGGCTTCGTCTGTTTCACTGAAAAGCAATGAATTTTCCTTGTTTCAAAATATTTTTCATTACTGCTTGACTATATTTAATCGATTTGTTTTTAAAAAAGACAAATCCGCACTAAGAATAAATCCTGTGTCTCAGGTACTTTAATCAACAACCTTTTACAGTCCACTGCTGGACTTAGGCCTCTTCTTACCAAGGAGGTTTTGGCCGACTATACCACGCTGGCCAGACAAGTTGGAATAGGGTTTGTTTCAAGTTTTCCTTCTCTTTGTAATGATGTTGTCTTGCATAATTTGTTCCCTTAGTCACCTTTTACGACACCCACGTGATGATAACACAGTGTATTCTTAATTCGTCACCACACGGACAAATATAAAAGAAACGGATAAAAAGAACATCCAGGCTCAGAACAACAATTTGTAGAACACACAAAGTATTGCACCATGCGAGATTTGAACCCACAACTCTTAGCGCAATAAAGAGGGGCGTGGCGACCGCTTAAGCCACTAGGCCATCCGTGCAGTCAAATATGATATTATACAGCTTATAGCCTTTATCGATAAGATTATCGAACACAAAACGATTTTTTTATTCGAGCAGTCCTTGAGATTATCCCGAACATAGAAACTCACAGATTTTACCTCTTCACTACATTACTATAGATGTGTAGGCTACTTTTTATCAAACTAATGGACTGTATAACCATAAATGCACCAAATGTGCATGATGTTTAAATAAATAAATTTGTCAGTGTTAACGCAAGTGTAACTGGAGGAAAGAACACAGCTGTTAATTGATTAAAAAATTGGGACATGCAAAAACACTGAATAAATCTTTAACTCTTAAGCCCTTTTTGCGGTAAAAACAAGTTTTTCTCTCATGCAATGCCATAAATTGAGTAACTACGCAGCCAGATGTTACCACATAAATTCTTAAGTATAACATGACGTAAATTATTTAATTGCTATAATAATATTTCTTTTATGAAAACATGATTTGAATAAGCACGTATGAGATTGTTTAACCTGTAAGCCAATATATCTGTCGAGTAACGTACATTTGTTGCTTTATGCCATCCCTACATGAATATTCAACCATAAACGAACAACCTTTCGTAAGAGGTGGTTGACTTTAAGAGAACAAATTGATGTGTAAATAATTGTTATACGTGCGTCACTAATTATTTTATGGTCTACCTTTATCTGATTTCGCACTCTTTGAATGGTTCTATGTTTATCTAGTCGTGATGAAGTTTTATATCAGTGTTACGGTGTTAAGGTAAGTTTTCCTTTAATTTTATGTTAATTTTAAACTATAATCGTTACTCAAGTGTTTAAATTTCACGGTTATATTCATGGCTTTTGTCAAGGGACTAACGTAATCAGAGGTAACCTATAGTTGGCTAAATAAAGCAAGAAAATGAAATAGAAAATCTAAAAATTTAAGTAAAATTATAGATAGTCTGAAGATCATCTTCATGTCCATTGCTGAACATAAATTTCTCTTTAACAAGATTTTGGCCTGCCATAGCACGCTGGCCAGACGGGTTTAGGGTTTTTTCAAGTTTTCCTTTTCTTCACAGTAATGTTGTCCTGTATAGTTTGTTGTTTTAATTGCCTCTTACAACATCCATGGAAAGAATAAAAGTGATGACCCTCAGTATTCTTAATCTAGAGGATAAAAAAAATTAATAGAAATATAGCATTTTTCAATTTTATAATTACGAACTTTCGTACAACCGTTCGTTCGCCATTTATTTAAATCCTTTAGAGTAAAACTTACTTAAATATCAAGTACTTATTTAAATATCAAGTTAATGACCTCAGCGGATTAGGTTCTGATTTGATAAATCTCTCAGGCAGGCAGTTTGAGTAAGTAATATATGTATATATAAATATATATATATATTTGTTTTTTCTTTAAAAAAAGAGACAACACCCTCACTACAAATAAATCGTGTCGCTGGGGACTTTACAAACATACAAGAAACAGAAACAAGAAACACCCAGACTCAGAATAACAATTTGTGGATAACATAAAGTGTTGTCCCACGTGGGGTTTGAACCGACAACACAACACTCAGCGTAGGAGAGAGCGGCGTGGCGACTGTTTAAACGACTAGGTCAATCGTGCAGTCATACACATATATGTTAAGTAATTAGATTTACTATTTCATGAATGATAATACATGACAAAATACATTTTATCTGTTGATAATTCGTTCTTACACATTAATGAGACTACACGAATAAACACTATAACGAAAACAGTAGACTACCAACGAAAAATAAAATTTAAATTGTATTTACGTGATAAAATTTTTTTGCACCTACTTTACAAGATTTCTTGTGGCAGAACAGAGGCAGTAAATGCATTTGAACGCCAACTCAAAATGATGATGTCATTCAACGTAAATTATTGCAATTTTTCAAAGTTGCCTTCGTCGTGTTTGATGATGAATGTATAATAAACGTGAGGTTATTCTGGCTACATTTGTTTTTTTGTCATTAAAACGGATGTATTTCACAGCTCCCCAGTAAAATGTGTAATATAGATGTTGGGACTGTTTTTAGAATTACCTACGTTCTGACGCAGTGTCACGATCTCTGCGTAACATTTCAAAATTTTTTATATTATTTGTCTATTGCCAATTACCTAACTCTATTTTCAGTATTATTTTACTTGATATTTCATTTTTGTGTCCAAAATAATATTCCACTCCTTGGACCCTTTGTGGCAACCTGATCGTACCCGGGGATTCTCCACATCCCCTGTCCCACGCTTTCCTAGCCCGCCATAGGAGCCAAGATGCTATCAGGGAGGTATTAACCGTAATTGTCACGCTTGGCTTGTGCAATTGCAGGCTAATCGCACTGTGCTATCCTTTAGTACGACACCCAGCCACGGGCAGAAATGGAGTGGCAACATGAAACCAGCATCGGCACTTACTCGTTGTCGCTCACAATGAGCCTTATAAGATGGCTCCAAGTCACCTAAAGAGCAATGAAAAAGTCAACGCTAAGAGTTTCTCTGCTGGATCGAATCAGCAATTAGCAGATCTGCAGACGAATCAGTCACCGACATTGTCCAGAAAATAGCCAAAATGGGTGGGGTCAACAATTGCCGGAGTGGTGACCACGTACTGAAAGTCGGAACATGGATAGGTGCGTACAAGGTGGTGTAACGACCTCGTCAAGGTCGCAGAAGCACTTTGGTTGCGGACAGCACAAGACCGATTGTTGTGTAGAACTTTGGAAAGGTTACTACTTAGGTAAGGGACAATGACGGACTCTTCCGTGACAACAATATTAACAGTGTAAACAGTTCAAAAGTATCTTACATAATTTCTAAATATAAAATGTTGCCAGATATAGAATGTAATAAATTATTTCAACATCTGTTGATTGGCGATGGATAAGGCTATTTTTCTTCGTCTCGATATTAAAATCTTATCACCATCATCAGCTCGTTGCGATCCAATGCTGGACATAGACCTCTCCCAAAGCACACCACAAAGTTTGGTCAGTTATTTTCTGAATTCGGTTTTTTTTCTATATTAAGAGCCTGCTAAAGTGACTCTACTCTGCCTGATGGAAAACATGAATAGAATCCAAGAGTTGTGCTCACAATACTCATTGCAACACACTATGGTGGCTTTGTGAGATGCTTTTTCACACCCCGCTTGGGGACGTAAAAGACATGACAGTCATTGTGATAGTGTAAGGCTTACACAGTTACCACTATAACTGTCACCTCTGCATCAATGGGCCTCTGTTCTCACACTCATCAACGAAACACGACAACACGGATGCTGTCGCTTTAGGTTAGTCTTCTGTGGGAGGGTAGTACTACCCCGGTCGAGCCGGTCCGCTCGTGCTGAAATCAGCGTGGCTCTACTACCTAGAAAAGGTCTTCGGTTACAGTTTTACTAAACTATATTTTATTTTAATTTAACGTGTGTCGGTCTCTGCCATCAGAACTCTTAATCACACAAAAAAACATCAGTTCGTAATTGTGAGATTATTAGCTCTGTTTCCGAATTCGAATTGTTTATAGCCCTCATTCATATGTGTTTATTTTTGTATGTACATATTTGATAACTCTATTGCAATTTGAAGCGGTATAGTGTTGTGTGTATCTAAAGATTAGATGCTGAGCAAATTTCTCATCAAGTCAATATCGCAGAAAAGTGCGTATAATTATGAGATAGTTAAATATGTACTGAAGCCTTAATCTGTACAATATTGTTATCTATCGTTATTATACTCGTACTATATTATTAGTTAATATTAGTTTTTGCTCGCGGCTTCAGTCATGTGGAATTTGATCTGCCTCATTAAGTTTCGTAACAGATCATTTTGAATATTTTTTTTTAACATACAAACATTTAAAAACAATGGTTAGGCACCGTACGGTAAGATAACTGACAGAGGCCATATTTATTTTTCCTTGTTAGAAATTAATTATTGAAATATTTAATGCCGACGGGCGATTCTTTTCCGACGGTCACTCTCCGGTGTTCGTACGGCTAACCCGTGTCGTTCGCTCTCACGCCTACCTGTCAGAAATGTACCTTAGAAATATAGGGTAGTTGCGCCGATTTCGCCACCACTTGACGGACTGAACTTTTTTAAGTCAAGATATTAATCTTTCTAGAAGTCTTATGATTGAAAAACATTTTTTTATGTGTTTTTAAGTAGTTTTCAAATAACATTCACATAGTTTGAAACAAATAATTTATCCTAGCACTGAAAACAAATTTATCAATATTTGTGGCGACTTATTGGTGAGTGGTTTATTGGTTATTAAAAAAAAAATAGTACTGTGAGGCGTAAACTGCAAAAAGATATACAATTGATTGACTGCAGGGTTGGCCCAGTGGTTTAAGCCGTCTCGTCCGGGGGCACCCGTAAACCCAGCACCTCAATACGTCCGACCACCAAAGAGACTTCCGTGGTGGCCAGGCGCGCCGCCTCTTGAAACTTCGCTCCCCGGGCCGTGATCAATATATCATCGGCGTAACAAATTACGCCCAGCCTGGGGCCCTTCGAGGTCGATTTCTCCCTCTCTTAACGCGCGGAGTTGGACGTTGTTAGAGGAATACACAATAGCGTAGAGAGGCACTTCGGCTTACTTCGTCAAACTTTACCTCGCCTCGGGCGACTGCCTAGAGTATTTCACCGAGGAACTTCATCGAACTTCGCAAGTAGTGTAGAGGAGGCATTAAAAAAAAATCTTACTTTGGCACATACATATGTACTTCAATCAATTTTGATAGTGCGTCGTGGCGTCATATAAACGGTGTTAAGGTAAATGTCATGACTTTTCACTAAGTTACTGAGTTTTGAGTTCGTTTAATTCTAGGAGGCATTCAAAGTCGGGGAAATAGTTGAGTTTCTTACAGGTGGTGATAGTCACTTATTTCTTATCATCAAGTGTACTTTTTTGAAGTATCATTTCTTTTTTCGCATTAGGGAAAAACGATAAGAGTAAATTTTTACGATGCGCATGTACACCATCAATAAAAACGGACACCGTCACGAAAAACTGACACCATAAAGTTAACTAGTCAACAGTTTAGTTTTGAAGTTATTCTTTTTATGACGCGAAAGTTGTAATATTTAACTAGATAATGGATTGTATTAAAATTTTCTTCAAATTTATGAAACGTCTTTTATCTATTATTAGAGTCGTTTTCTCTACAAACATAGGGTAGCGTGAAGTACAAACATTTTTATCTCGTTACGCCGAAGAAAGAACTTTTTACGTGTGCATTTAAATACACACACTTTTTTTTAATTTTTCAGTGTTTTGATATGCGGCTACTGCGCTATGGAGTATAGATTTCCAGAAGGGTTCAAGTTTGGAGTGGCTTCGTCTGCGTACCAAGTGGAGGGCGAAACGAAAGGCAGTGGTGAGAAGATAGATATTAACACATACCCGTGTGTTATAGGTGACGGATTAAGAACACGAAGTGTCAGCACCTCTATTTATCTCGTGAATGTCGTAAGAGCCGACTAAGGAAGACAATTACTACAACAAGAATGAAAAATTAAAACAAATCGTATACCAACACATTTGGCCTGCGTGGTATTATAGGCCAAAACTTAAAGAGAGGCCTGTGTCCAGCAGTTATTAAACATATATACTCGTAAGTATATAGTTCATAAAGCTTTTAGTAGATATTAGACACTCTGTACTTACATCTAGTGCTAACGACAGTTCCAATCTCTTTAATGGCGTGGTAATCTTGAGTCACGATCTATCAAGTATCATAGAGAGTTGACTCGAATGAGAATAATCGATTAAAATGTTATTGAAAATTAATATCCTTACAAACTGCATTATACTTTATTGCTTTATACGTAGAGTCTTTATTAATTTATCTTTATCTGGGAATCTGTTGTTGTCTTAATCAGTATCTAGATTGAATGTTTTATGTTGCACTCATACTATGATTACACGGCATTTTCGTTATTTAAGAACTGTTTTCATCAACTCTTTCTTTAATTTGAATGATTAAACTGAGAATTGGTTCCACTTCGATGGTAGACAATTATTTGCATTGAGTGAGAAACGATCCATTGATCGCCAGAATATTTTGTTATTTTTGTTTTATTATAAAGTAACACGTGAATATACTAATTATTTAAGGTTATCTAGTTTTACAGTCAATTTGGAAACGATAATGTAGATACTAATTTGCGTTACAAAACAAATTTAACGGATGTTTTCATGGTTCATTAATATGTTTTGGCTGTTTTTGTTTATGACCTGCTGGTTACAATGCTCCTTGAAAGATCTTCAGATACAGTAAGGCAAAGCTGTAATGACTAATATCCAAAATAAATAAACTTGCAAAAATATTCTCGGACTGATTACTTTGCATAAATAATACAAGTATAATGCCCCTTTAAACTTTTCCATTTGGTGACGGATTAAGGATACATGATGTCACCACCTCGATTATGTCCGTGGATGTCTTAGGAGATGACTTAAGGAGCAAACTACGTATGACGACATTACTCCAAGAGAAGGAAAACTTGGTTCAAACACTATATCAATATGTCTGGCCTGGGCGGACAAAACCTCCTTTCTAAAGAGAGGTCTATATTCAGCAGTGGGTTATGAGAGGTTGATGATGATGACGATGAATCTTTGTAAGTAACTTCAGAAAATAAGAACATTCTTAAATCAGTTGTATTTCTTTTATTTCTTATTACTTCAACTGTTTTCGAAACATATTTTTTTTGGAAAGAGTTACTTGCCGCTTGGTCTGATTAAAATTTGAATACTTGGTATTTAAGACTGCAAAATTAAAAAGGTGAAGTTCACAATCTTTTTGTAATATGTATGTAGGCGCATTAATGTAGTTTTAAAAGTTAAATTATATATTATACATATGACTCCTAGTTATCGTTTGCAATAAAGAGTACTTATCTATCTATGATCGATGTAACTTTAGGAGATTTTTTTTTAAAGTTAATTATTATGTGTTTGTCGCTTGTTACATAGCATTGAAACATTAAAACGATATTTAAAAGATAGATATTTTTAAAATAACAGATAAAATCCTTTCAAATATCAAAAATGACAATGGATAAATTTAAGTATTCTTAATATTCTCCGTTATCACATGCCTCCTGTATTTTCCATGTTATTTGCACAGCTAAATGAAACGATAATTTTATTGTCATAACCTCCTTTCTAAGGAGAAACCTTTGTTCAGTAGTGGACTAAAGGTTATGTAGGTGATGATGACACATAGCATTACTAAAAAAGGAATAAAAACGAAACTAAAACAGCTACCTAGAAAGTTACTGAAGTGTGGATATTCCTAATAAAAGCTCAAGATTTTTTTTCAATCAGTTCTTTTTACTGACCTATGATTAAAGACATCATTATTTATCAAACTAAGCAGTACTATCACCAATGTTCGTTTTCGGGAGTGTTTCCCCAACATTCTGTACAATGTAACCTTTTTACAATCAACCTTTGAGCCTTAGTTCTCTAGATATGATCACCTTGCTTCAGCACCTAAACTTAAAACTGTCTTTCTAAAAAGAGGAATTTTAAAACTGGCAACAACAAGACTGAACTTATTTAAATAGTTTGTAAATTCTAGGCTACGATAAAAACGTATAAATATTGATTACATATCTATAGTCTTCTAAACAAATATTTCTGCCAGATAAGGGTGAAAACATCTGGGACTATATGCTGCATTCACGACCAGAAGTGATATCAGACAGGAGTGATGCCAGCGTGGCGTGTGACTCCTACCACCTGTGGCGGAGGGACATCGAGATGATGGAGGAACTGGGCGTCAATATGTACAGGTTAGGTTCAAAATTTTAATCTTTTATTCTAATTTTTCGTTCGAAGCTTCACTCACTTTTATGACTATTTCATAATCGTAAGTGAAGTTTTTGATTCAATGATTTTAATCAATTTAATAGACTGATCACCTGATAGTTTGTTACTACTGTTTTTCATAGACACTTACCTACAACTCAAAAGTTATACAGTCTCACAGAAAACCTGCGATAAATAATATTATTTCTTTTCTTTTCTTTTTCTTTTCTTTTCTTTCCTTTGTCTTTTATTTTTCTTTTTTTCTTTTTTCTTTATTTGCAACATAAAATAATCACATTTTTAAGTCTTAGCAAAAGAAAACTATATATTTGAATTAGTGAACATATAGACTAGACCATTGTAAACGGATTAACAAAAACAAATTGAAAATAAATAGATCAGATCATTGTTGCAGTGACACTTAAATGTAAACTCGTATAAGTATACAACTGGGTACCAATAAATAATACAGAATAACCTATTTTATCAGTAAACTGAGTATTAGTTTAGTGGCATGATTTTGAATAGGCTATTAGACAAAGCAAGTTTTAGCAATTATTGCCTATAATTGGATGGTCACAAAACATGTATATTGTATTTTTGTATTTATATAGAATTTGTTGATAATCCAAAATAAATAAAATAAGTATGTCAACGTTGCTGAAATGTTTCTTATACGTTTCTCCAACGCGTCGAAGAGATTTGCTTTTCACTCAGTAAATACGATCACCTTCATTCTAGAGTTTCTAGTGACTAAAGTTATCACGCTTCCCACACATGCTATAAAAAAACTTGTTTGAGTAGTTAAGCTACAAAAGTATACAAAACAAACAAAAATACACTTAGAATGAGTCCACCACTGGACAAACGTTTACTTGCCGGATCTAGTCATTGGTGAGTATAATGATGGGTTGCACGCCCCATGGCAACTGCTCCTTTACACTATATATACTTAGAATATACGTCCATGTGGTGACGGATTAAGAATACATAGTGTTACCACCGCTATTCATCCCGTGGATATCGTAAAAGGCAACTAAGAGAACAAAGTATGCAAGACAACATCATTACAAAGAGAAGGAAAACTTGGAACAAACCCTATTCCAACCCGTCTGGCCAGTGTGGTATAGTAGGCTAAAACCTCCTTGCTAAGGAGAGGCCTATCACCAGTAGTGGACTGTAAAGGTTTTTGATGATGATGATGATGATACTTATAATTCAACAGCGCCTCTAGCCAAACTGACATTCTGCGAACGTCAATTTAACGCTACAAAACGTAGTGAATACAATATGTTAGACAATAACACGAGACATTAGAGACGTTAGCGATTGTAGAAAGAGATTCGACGCGAAATACTTACATCTTGGTTAAGTGAGCAGATTATGTTAAATTACTAAATCTTTTTTGTCATTGTATATGCATATTTGCAGGTTCTCGATATCCTGGACACGTCTTCTCCCCACTGGTTATTCCAACGTTATAAGCGAAGACGGCAAGAGATTTTACAACAACCTGATTGACGGTCTACTGAAGAAAGGCATCGAGCCTATTGTCACTTTATACCACTGTGATCTTCCTCAGTCGCTGCAAGACCTTGGTAAGCATACATATAGTTTGTTAATAATTTCTATTTACCATTCCAGGTTTATCATCTAAACCAGCAACACGATTCGACAACTTTTTAACATGCTTTTATTAACTTCACTTATATGTTTGTTTGTTTGTAAGCATGTTTTTGCGTTTTTTTTACATTGCTTTTTGAATTACGTCCGGGTCGCCAATGTAGGCATTGATGTCGGTGCACAGGCAATTAAGAAAGATCAATAATATACAGTGCACGAGATATACACAAAGAATTATCTGCCTCATAAACGAAAACCTCTGCAATCCCTAATTATTCCTATAATTGTCTATGGTAATGTGTATTACTTTGACCCGAATTCAGACCTCCGTAATAAGCTAGACTGTCTTCTCAATAACTGCATTCGATTCATATTTAACCTTGACACGTATAACCGCGTAGTGGAATTATCTAACCTTCCTATGGATATATTTTTTTGTATTTAAAATTTTTAATAAATGTTTGTATTTGTAATATATACACACGGCGAGTTAGGTTAGGTTAGGTACACGAAACTTAATGTGGTAGACCAAATTCCACACGAACCAAACCGCGGGCAAAAGCTAGTATAAAATATTTTACGCTAAATTAATTCAAACGGATAGATTTTTTGTACTATTAATAAAACTTGTCAAATAAAAACATGCGATTTTTAATTTACGAACTAGTTGCGCAAAAACTAGAACGTAAAAAAAAGACGGCAAATTTAAATCTATCTAATCATATTGAATTATGACCACCGCCCTTGCAGTGTAGGTTTTTATAACTCATGTATGTGTTAATTAAAGACATAAAAGATGTCATAAATTTTATCCGTCGCTTCTATATGTTTGCTATTTATGTGGTGAGTGACGTAAAAATCGACTAAGGAAGCAAACTCAACTGGACACCTGCACTGCCAAGAAAAGAAGACCAGAAACAAAGACTATTAATTGATGATGATGTTACTGCACAAAAGGAAAGAAAGGAGGACCAATGGGGTTTTAGTTTTGGTTTCGATAACCTCATTCATTTAGTAAAAGGCATTAAAAAGTATTTTTTTAATAACTGGACACACATCTCACACACGACCGTCTGATCCCAACCTAGGCTGAACCAGACTGCTGATTTTTTTAAAATTATAAATAAGGTACACTTAAACGCAGAACACAAATATGGTCGTGTTCATCACACAATGTTTAACCTGGGTGGAAATCGAATCCACGGCCAATTTAGCAGTCTGGGTCACTAAATACTAGACTTCTAGAGATAGTAGAGCCGCACTGATTTCAGCACGAACGGGTCGGCCCGACCGGGGCAGTACTACCCTCCCACAGAAGATCAATCTAAAGCGACAGCATCTGTGCTGTCGTGTTTCGTTAGCGAGTGCAAGACCGGAGATCCATTAATGTAGGGGTGACAGTAGTCGTTATAAGCGTGCAATACAATGTCACGATGACTGTCATGCCTTTTACGTAACCAAACGAGGCGTGAAAAAGCATCTTACTAGGCCGCCATAGTGTGGGTCACCGTACTACATTGTTTGCGTTCGCAACGAGTATGGTGACCACAACTCATTGGTTCTATTCATGCTTTCCATTAGGCAGCGTAGATTCACTTCGGCAGGCTCCTTAAATAAAAAAAACCAAGGCCAGTTAAGACAAGATTGACTCACAATTTTTTTCTATAAGGTTATCGTATTTCTCTGGTTCCTGCGTTGACGACTTATTTCTGCAGCCTGCCTAATTAATTATTTTTTATTCTTTGCAGGAGGGTGGGCAAATCCCCTAGTAGCTGACTGGTTTACCGATTACGCAAATGTGGTGTTTTCTCTCTACGCTGATCGAGTCAAATTATGGTTAACTCTGAATGAACCTTTTGCAATTTGTGACTTCGGTTATATGGAGTTGGCCGCACCATACTTCGATGATATGAAAGTTGGTGGTTACATGTGCACAAAGAATACACTGCTAGCTCATGCAAAGGCTTATAGGCTATACGATGAAGTTTATAGGCCAAAGTACAAAGGTAAGTGATTTTTCTCACTTACAATGATAATTAGTCGCCACTAGTCAAAAAGAAAGTCAGTCTGATTAACAACCCTGCTCATAACTACGTCTATAAATATTGTATATAAGTACACATTATTGTATATAAATTCGTCCTAGGCGGAATTCAAACCAACTACCCGTGGATTGCTATTTTAAAGAGAATAATAATAATATAATTAGGATAAGTAATAATCACAATTACCGCATAATAATCCTGTCAAGCTAGTCTCTGAATCATGCAAAGATTGACTAGCAAAAAATAACTTACGATATTAAGCATGTCTCTTACGCAATCTTAAATTGAAACTATTAATATGTGGTAAGTATGAGTCTTGTTGCAAATATTAATACAGTATATATTTCATTCCTCTTAAGGGTTCCAATTTTGCAGTCAACATTTATCAAATATGAATCCGAACGTAATACATTTTAGTTCAAATGGTTTCTATAAGTCTTGTTGTTGACAAAACTATTTTTTTATAAATAACTTTCTTTTAAAATCAAAAAGTACCCCCACTTAAGGGTGGAAAATTGAATTCTTCATCCCTTAATTTTTGTCCCAAAAAAGGTTTTTCATTTGGATTCAAACGCTTTTGTTAAAAGCGTTTGAATCCAAGATACTATATTTTTTCTCATAATCAGATAAATTATGTATTATTAAAAATATCTAAGCGAATAATCCAGGTAGTTAGAGAATTGAGGAGGCCCATTGATGCATGAGTGACAGTTATCGTGGCAAATGTGTGAGCATTACACTGCCACGATGACTCTCATACCTTTTACGTCTCCAAGCAGGGCGTGCATCTCACTAGGCTACTACAGTGTGGGTCACCACATTTTAATGTCTGCATTCGCAATGAGTATGGTGACCACAACTATTGAATTTTATTCATGCCTTCTACCAGGCAGAGTAGTCACTGTGGTAGGTTCTTAAAATAGAAATAGAATTTAGTCATTCTTGCAGGCAAGATATCACTGGCAACACTTTTCTTTTGGTTTGAGCCAGCGACGCCTGATGACATTGAAGCAACGGAATTAGCAATTGATTTCTGGGTACGTTGTGTTACCTTGTAATATTTTCCATCGAATCATTATTCACATCAACCATGCTACGTCATTAAATTTTCAGGCAGGTCGCTACGACCATCCTATTTTCTCCAAAGAAGGAGGCTGGCCGAAGAAATTGGAGAAAGTCATGCTAGAGAATGGCAAAAAAGAAGGTTATCCGTATCCAAGGCTTCCACCTCTCAGTTTAGAAGAGATTGAACTAATTAAAGGTACAACTTTCCATTGATAATTGTAACCAACATTATAAATACCAATGTGAGTTTGTTTGTTACGCTTTCACGCCGAAACCACTAAAACGATTTTAATCAATCTTTAACCAATGGAAAGCTGTCTGTAAGTAACAGAGGTTTTTTACCGCGATAACCGACGTACGTGCAGGCCGAGTAAACTGCCAAAGTTAGTTTTAAGTTGTTAGGTTTTATGAACTTTGGAGAAAAAAATCTACTGAAATTATTAATAATATTCTTTTTGACATCTTCAGGCACCTATGACTTCTACGGTTTGAACCACTACACAACAAGAGTGATAAGAAAAGTGGCACCAGGATACAAGCCGGGCCCTTATCCACTCATGACTTTGGACGAAATTAATGTGGAAATGATAGGCCATCCTGACTGGAAAACCACTGAATTGAACTGGTTTTCGGTAAATCATGTTTGTAACCTATTTTTTAGGACTTAGTGGGGCTAACTGCTAAGCTGAGTTTCATGGTTTCAAGTCCCGTCTAGAAGATATATTATAATAAATGTATGATGAACACGATCATTTGTTCTGAGTTGGTGTAGTTTGTTTATGTATGTATTAGAAACACATGTATACTCGTATGTTTATCATCAGTCTGGATATCATACCGCAGGCTTTGTTATAGGGCCAAGATTGTTAGTGTCAATTAGGCGTAACAGGAATTAAAAAGAGAAAGAAAACACCCGCACTACAAACACAATTATCATGTGGGCACTTTAAAAACATTCGTCTACAAAACACTACAAATACAAAAACAAAATTGGAAGTTCAAAATGAAAGGAAATGTAGATAAAAGGAGAAGGAATGGAAATTACTTTTATGGATAAAGATGTATAAGAAATGAACGTCTTAATAAAATTTCAGGTATACCCTAAAGGTATCCGCGATTAACTAAACTCGCTAAAGAATAAATATGGCGTCGAGGAGGTCATTATAACGGAGAATGGAATGATGTCACTCGACCCTGGCCTCGTTGACACTGGACGCTTGGAGTACATCAGGGATTATATGGAGCAGGTAAGCTACTGGTGACCTACTAGCTGACCTGACTTCGTCTGCATCTCACAAAAAGAACAAACCTTCACTGTTTTTGTTACAATTTTTATAGATCCTCAGCTGTTGTAAGTGACAGTGTGGTGTCATGAGTATATCGCCTAAAGTCTTTCTCGATAGATGACTATCTCACTCTAAGAATATTTTAACAATATAATTGGAATCAGTAATTCCTGACATTAGCGCGTTTGATCAAACAAACAAAAACTAAACAATAACTAAGATGACGGAAAAATAAACTTTTCAGTCTTAATATATAAAGATACGTATACGAATCCTTGGGCTGAGAATTTGATGATGGTGAGATATATACATCTGCATCCCTGAAGGGGTAAATTAACACGTAACGCTCCTATTTTTTCGACTTTATTAAAAACTATTTTCATATTTTATTGTTTGCCTTTGACTCAACTTGATCATTTTCTGAAACACTCCATAGTTAAATAAAAATTAAGATGACTATTTTTACGAATACTTCTTAGTTATTAATAGTATATATTCATAATTTAATATTATTTATTAGTTATTGACGCCATAACTATAATATATAATTTTAGTTCTTGTCATACTGATCCCGAATGCGTTTTTCTAGGTCTCGTTGGCAATGCAAGACGGGGTCAACGTCACAGGTTACACAGTATGGACACTGATGGACAATTTTGAATGGTTAAATGGATATGAGTAAGTCAATTAATATTCAATTATTTATTTATGTAACGCATAAAGTTCGTCCTGTACATTAGACCACCTCATCACTTTTTGCTGTATTGAGTGTTGTGGGAGGGAGGGAGTGTTGAGGACTGTCCCACAACAATTTAAATCAAATTGTTCCTCCGAAGTCAAAACGGTACTTAGTTTTAGGACATATAATGTTTATAGTCACCATTAAAACACCTATTCTACCACATGTATATTTACATATGATGGAGAGATGATATATATACTTCTACTAGATTGAATTATAAAAAGGATGTATGATTCACGGTGGACAGGATCGATTGACATTTTATTTTGAAAGATAACGACGGCACTATGAATAAATCCTGTGTCGTAGGGGACTTTACAGACATACAAGAAATGGACACAAAGAACACTCAGACTCAAAACAATAATTTATGGATCCCACAAAGTGTTGTCCCATGTGGAATTTGAACCCACGACACTCAGTGCCGTAGTGAGTGGCATGGTGACCGCTTAAACCACTAAGCCGACCGTGCAGTCAATGTGTCCATGGTGGGCGGAATGTCCAAACGTAATAACGATTACACTATTTGATATTGCAATTACTTTTGTGAGTACTCGACAAATGGCGTTGTGTCAATAATGGAAATCGCGATACAATTGATGCCAAGCAATAGGTAAATAGGTGGTATCATTTTATTAAAATTTCTATATCTTGACAATTATGTATTTTTCAGTTATTGATCTTTAGCTAATATTTATCTAATACTAGCTTACCCTGCGAACTCTGTTCCGCCTTAGAAGCAACAAATAAGCAGATTTTAGATTTTAGTCTGAAACGCGATCGAACGGGATAAAAAGAGATATCCTATGTCCGTCTCCTGGTTCTAAGCTACCTCCCCACCAATTTTCAGCTAAATCCGTTCAGCTGTTTTTGAGTTATAAGTGGTGTAACTAACATCACTTTCTTTTATATATATAGACATACATATATATCATTTTTCAGATTAAAATATGGCCTATACGCAGTGGACTTTAACTCCCCGAATCGGACACGAACTCCAAGAGAATCGGCGCGTTTCTACTCCAACGTAGTCAGGAGTCGAATACTACGAACCAATTATGATAATTTAAATTTTATACTTTAAAATAATAATTTAAAATAAAGAATAAGTTTATTTGATTTAATTAGTTATTTTTATTAATCGTGGTCATAGATTGGGAGGTTGCCAGAAGAGGACCTGATGTCTTAATAACAGCTATCTCTGGATATAAAAAGGAGGGTATTTTAGGCACGAAGATGGCACAGTGGGTCCGGCAGAGGTCTAAAACTCTCTCGGTACGCCGGACTCGGTATCGCTGACCACTCGGGCGCAGGAGATCACAGAGCGATCTTCGCCCTCCATAAGCGCAAGACTACGGGTGACAGTTGAGGGTCATCAGTCACCCTTGTAAAAGCAGGCAAGGGTGGTAGCGCGACGCGCGTCCTTTTGGGGACAGAAAAGACATTCATATGGAAGTCGTAGGTAAATGGCTCGAGGTACATCGGGGTTCCCGGGATTTCCTTTATAAGGTACACCTGGTACCCCGGCTACTGGTATCTAAGACGACGTGTAGTTATTGGTTGGTTCGAGTCCGAACTTAACAACCACCAAGTGTTTGCTTCCGGAGGGATTTTCGAACAAGAAAAGAAAGGGTATTTCAGGGTGCAAAAACTGACACACTGTGTGGTTTACTCGGTTCGACTTTGATACACCGCTTCACCATATAATAAAAAACGGGTTCATTATGACACATCTGTACCAGACGATACAACGATTAGTAATTTTTAGTTAGTAGTTTAAGCTAGTTTTATGTGTTCAGGCACATATTCAGTTAATGTCTATTCCTGTGCTACAACAGGTTTTGTTTGATTAAACTTCAAATTTAATTTTTTTACAATGCGGGTTAAGCAAGGCGTCTTAATCTGACTAGTGGCAATTTTAAATGAAGACGTGCTTATAGCGATGGGACCAGTAAAGCATAAAATAAAAAAGGCGGTTATTTCTTGCTTTTCCATGCAGTATATCTTATTTCTTATTAATTACAACTTAACTCAATCTATTAATTATTTTTCCTATTCCACTATACTATACTATACTGCGAATATTTAAAAAAAATATGACACAGTAGAGCAACTAAATTGAATCGCTAACGCCTTAATACTGGAAGGTCATGCGGATAGCACTTGTAACGGCGGTCCTGACTTGTTCAAACTATTGCTTACATTCTCAGATACTTCTTATCTGATTTCTCATGATTTACTCCTAATTTGTCCAACTATTTTCTACTACATATAATAGCGATTGTGTTACTCTCTCTTAGAAAAGTGAGACTTTAATTATAGTAGACAATGTGTAACCACTTTACACGCCTTTACGGCGCACGCCTTTGCACCTCTGAGGTTAAAGGCCGTAAGGAAAAGATCGTATGTGTCCAAGAGAAACAAAACTTCTTTGGTTATGTGACAGCAGTCTCTGAAAAAATAATAACCAAGCAACATTAGACGTCTGACGCACAATACCACTTAGTCCCACACTAGGCAGAGGTTGTATTATGGGTAATGGACAACCGACATAAATACTTATAGTTTTTTTTTGTAAATACATACATATTACGCATAGAAACAACGAACTTTTGTACATCATACAAACATTTGAACCCGGGATTTGAACCCGTGACTTCAAGATCTGCAGCTGCAAACGCTACCACAGAGTCATCGAAACGAAAGTAGTAGGTACTATTATAAATTACGTTTATTGAATTGAAAGCTCCCACGAACTTCACCAGGTCGTTAGATCACCTTGGGCATATCTATCTTTAAGAGGTACTAGAGCCACGCTGATTTCAGCACGAGCGGGCCGGTTCGACCGGGGCAGTACTACCCTCCCACAGAAGACCAGCCTAAAGCGCCAGCATCCATGTTGTCGTGTTTCGTTGGTGAGTGTGAGACCGGAGACCCATTGATGCAGGGGTGACAGTTGTCGTGGTAACTGTGTAAGTCTTACACTGTCACGATGACTGTCATGCCTTTTACGTCCCCAAGCGGGGTGTGAAAAAGCATCTCACAAGGCCGCCATAGTGTGGGTCACCATACTGCATTGTTTGCATTTGCAATGAGTATGGTGACCACAACTCATGGATTCTATTCATGCTTTTCATGAGGCAGAGTAGAGTCACTTTGGCAGGCCCCTATTATAGAAAAAAAAATATCTATCTCTGTCTTGTGTGCAAACAAAGTGCTCCGTCCACTGTGACTTAAGTGTGGTTACTCTCCAAGACCATATCGATGGCCTTGATTCTTCTGCGAATTTTCGCGTGTATTTAAATAAATGTTAAGTATTGTAAATTTGTTCTCGTCTCAAAATAAGATAAAAGTCACAGAGCAACAAAGATTACGTTATCAAATGCTTAGCATGATCTCCTACCAGCAGCATTAGATATTTGTACATACTTTTAAGATTACAATATATATTTTTAATTTTAATTTTTTTTATCGTAAAGTAGCTCAGGGTTGAATATGTAGGTATGAGAATGCAATTTTACAAAATCAAATCTTCAACGTGTGTTTACTCTTTTCTCCAGATTGTTCGAGAGGGTTCCCGATTTGATAGTTGTTTAAATTGCGATTTATTTGTTGCGTAAATTAGAGGATAATAATAAAAGTCATTCGTTTTCAGCGAGTAACATTGCCATAGTAAAACACAAACAATTATTGAAATAGTCTTAAGGATCATTTTGAGAGATTAATTATATTTGCCAAAATTTTTTGGTAGTTACAATATTTAAAAAAAAATTGGAACCACCTCCCATTATCTCCATTTTTGCAAATTTTGGCACGACTGTGTTTTGATTTTTCACGTAATAAGACCTTATAGGGTTTTCATTTACGTAACACCTTTCCTATTTTTGAGCTGTAGGCTGTATTGTATAGAAAATATGAATTAATTTTACACATTTTCTATGCAATAGCCTTCATTATCATCATCAGTATCCTTTAATAGACCACTGCTGGACATAAACCTCTTCTCAGAAAAGAAATTTTGTCCTACTGTTCCACGCTGCGAAGACAAGTCGATAAACAGTTTATATTAAATTTTTCTTCTCTGTGCAGTGATGTGGTCCTGCGTAGATTGTTCCCTTAGTTGCCTCTTACGACACTCATGGGATCAATAGGAGTGGTGACATTCTGTATACTTAATTCGTCACCTGACGTACATTTTTTTAAAATGTGTGCATCACGTGAGGTTGACAGGCTGTAGTGACTTCCCTAAGCCCATGTTAAACCTAGGATACTCGAACTGTCATATGATTTACGTAATGTAACACCTCTACAATTTTACATTTTACTTTTATACATTACGTTTTTCATAGTTGGCGATGTTTCAATACCACATACTCGTGCTAAGGTGATTTTATATTTCATTTAATTTTTATTTAGATTTAAAACATGTGTTTGGTTTTTGATGTGTTGTATAATACTAACTAACTATACATGACTAATATTTTTTTTTGAAAAGTAAACGAGACATTTACTCGTGCTCTTCATACACTAGTTAACGTATCAATCGGTGTAACATTTACCTGACCAGGTACGTCGTTTCCATTACTTTGATCTTTACTTCGATACTTGCACTTAATTTCGATATTCTAGTACTAGAGCCACGCTGGCTGAAGGTAGTAGAACCACGCTGACTGAAGACAGTAGAGCCCCGCTGACTGAATGTAGTAGAGTAACGCTAATGCGATGCCTGTCGGTGGGACATGTGGGGGTAAAATGTACAGCAGAGGTCACCGTAGGTGACCTCTGTTTCCGTTGTGGCCAGCCTGGTCACAAGGCGAGTGGCTGTAACGCTCCATTGCGCTGCTTTAGGTGTGCAGCGGGGAGCAAACCTGCCGACCACCGGGTTGGCAGTAAGGCCTGCATCTTGTCGGATCCGAAGCTGGGAGGTCGACCTCCTGGCCCCCGTCCGAAGAGCCCGGAGAGTACTGCCGGAGGGCAGCAAGATTTGCGGCGGGGGGCGGAGATGGAAATCCAATAATGGATTCGCATCTCCGCATCCTCCAGGCAAACGTGGGCCACGGTGCCGTGGCTCAGGATCTTCTGCTCCAGAGCATGGCACAGTGGTCTATCCACATTGCCGCCGTGGCTGAGCCATACGTCCACCGGTTTCTCGGGGCTGCCTGGGAGACCGACTTGGATGGCTCAGCGGCTCTGGTACACGGCACTGCCGCTGGCACTCCTCCCCTCACCGTGGTTGCAAGGGAACGGGGTTGCATAGCGGCGTTGTTTGGGGATATAGCGGTCGTGGCTGCTTATTTCACGCCGAATCGAGACATAACTGAGTATGAGCAATGGCTCGCTCAGCTGGCGGTCGTCGTCGACGCCTGTCGCCCCCACCCGGTTCTTGTGCTCGGTGACTTCAATGCCTGGTCAGAGGCCTGGGGTTCCCGACGCACGAACCCGAGGGGCAGGGCACTGGAGAACTGGGCCGAAAGATTCGGCTTAGTTACCCTAAACCAGGGGTCCGTTCCCACGTTCGTGACAGCGAGGGGTAGTTCGATCGTGGACATTTCGTTCGCGTGCCCCTTGCTGGCACGCCGTGTTGAGAACTGGCGGGTCATTGTGGGGGAGGAGACGGGTTCGGATCACCGATACATTCGGTTTGAAGTCTCCGCTCCCACAGATGGCGTGCCGGTTGGACGAAATCCACCTGAGCCGCGTTGGGCGCTCAAGCGCTTAGATCGAGAGGTCCTCCTGGAAGCCGCCATCGTACAGGCCTGGACCCCTGCACCGGACAGGCCTATTGATGTGAATGCCGAGGCATTATGGTTCCGGGAGGCCATGACCCGCGTCTGCGATGCGGCGATGCCCAGGGTTCAGCCCAACACTGCGAGACGCCAGGTCTATTGGTGGTCGCCGGAGATCGCAAGGCTGAGACAAGCCTGCGTGACCGCGCGCCGTCAATGGTCTAGGTTCCGCAGAAGGCGTCGCCGCCCCGAGGATGCGGCAGCTCGAGAGGCGGAGCTTTTGGTGGAATACAGGGTCGCCAAGAGGACTCTTCAGGCAGCGATAAAACGGGCCAAGAGCGAGGCCCGCCGCGAGTTGCTGGAGACACTGGAGCGGGATCCATGGGGACGCCCTTACCGTATGGTTAGAGGCAAAATGCGGCCATGGGCCCCGCCGTTAACCCGATGTCTTCAGCCAGAGCTGCTTGAAAGGATTGTCGGCTCCCTGTTTCCATCGCATGTGATGGAGCACATACCACCACCGATGGCTCCGCCTGCAGCGCCTGAGGCGCCTAACGCGGACGACGACGACGTGCCTGAGGTCACTTGGGCAGAACTAGCGCTGGCGGTGCGACGGCTTAAAGCCAAAAACACCGCCCCAGGACCCGATGGCATCCCAGGACGAGCATGGGTCCTGGCTCTGGATGATGAGGCGCCGGCTCTCGAACCCCGACTGAGAGAGTTTCTCAGCGCATGCCTCGAGCAGGGCCAGTTTCCGAAAATATGGAAGACGGGAAAACTGGTCCTCATCTGAAAGGAGGGGCGCCCAGCGGACTCACCATCCGCTTACCGGCCCATAGTGTTGCTTGACGAGGTATGCAAACTCTATGAAAGAGTGATTGCATGGCGCCTCGTCAAGCACTTCTTCAGAGTAGGGCCGGATTTGACGGATAACCAGTACGGTTTCCGTCAGGGGCGCTCCACCGTGGATGCGATCATGCGCGTGAGGACTCTAGCGGAGGAAGCCGTTTCTCGGGGTGAAGTGGTGTTGGCGGTGTCGTTAGATATCGCCAACGCGTTCAACACTTTGCCCTGGAGTTGTATCAGAGAGGCGCTAGTATATCATAAAGTGCCTCTCTACCTCCGCCGCGTTGTCGGGGCGTATTTGTCCGAAAGAGCCGTTATCTACCCAAGTAGAACCGGTCTCGGTCGACGTGAAATGTCGTGTGGTGTTCCGCAGGGATCGGTCTTAGGGCCTCTCCTGTGGAACATTGGCTACGACTGGGTGCTTCGCGGTGCATACCTAGATGGTGTAGCCGTCACGTGTTACGCGGACGACACGCTTGTGACGGCGTGCGGCAAGACACACCGTGAGGCAACCCTGAGGGCCACGGCCGGTGTTGCCCAAGTCGTGCAGCGAATCCGGCGACTGGGTCTCGAGGTGGCTTTGCACAAATCCGAGGCCTTGTTTTTTCATGGGCCTCGGAGGAAGCCACCTGATAGACTCAGCCTCACAGTAGGAGGTACTCGCATCGGCATCGAGCCCTCTATGAAGTATCTGGGGTTAGTACTCGATGGCCGATGGGACTTCGGACATCACTTCCGAAGTCTGGTCCCCAAGTTAGTTGGTGCAGCGCGTGCATTGGCACGTTTACTGCCGAACATGAGGGGACCCGATGACTCATGCAGGAGACTCTACGCTGGAGTTGTGCGGTCCATGGCCCTTTATGGGACCCCAGTATGGGCGGAAGTCCTGAAGGCCAGCAATATTGCGTTACTGCGACGACCACAGCGTATGCTGGCCATTAGGATTATAAGGGGGTACCGCACGATCTCCTTTGAGGCGGCGAGTCTCCTGGCCGGAACTCCACCATGGGACCTGGAGGCGAGAGCCCTTGCAGCTCTCTATCAGTGGCGCAAGCACGCGCGGGAGTTGGGTCGGAGTCCTGAAACCCGAGACATCGAAAATCAGAAATCCCAACTCCGCCAGGCCCTCGTAGAGGAGTGGAAGGAACGACTTGGGCAGCCAAGCGCTGGACATGCCGTTGTTACGGCAATAAGACCCCTTATGGAGGATTGGCTTGAGAGGCATCATGGGACCCTCTCATACCGACTGACGCAGGTGATCACTGGAAAAGGATGTTTCGGAGATTACCTGTGACTGATCCGTAAGGAGCCAACGCCTGAGTGCCATCACTGCGATGGCCGGACCGTGGACACAGCGCTCCACACGCTGGCAGAATGCCCGGCATGGGTGGAGCAGAGGCGTGACCTCATGGCGGCCATCGAAGTGGGGACTCTCTCGCTCGGTAACATGATTGCGGCCATGATACGGAGCGAGGGTGCGTGGAACTCCGCCGTCTCTTTCTGCGAGCAGGTTATGCTTGCGAAGGAGATGGCGGAGCGGGACCGAGAGAGGTTTAGAACTCTCCCGGTCCGCCAGGCCCGGGAAAGGGCCAGGTACCGCAGAAGGCTCAGGCGCCGGAGATCACTAGAAGATCTCCGTCCTCCATAAGTGCAGGCCTGGGGGTGACAAATGAGGCCATCTGTCACCCTAGCAGAAGCAGGTTTCCAAGAAACCATGAGTTTTCCACACAGGAGGGGGCCACTGCAGCCGTAGTTGGTCCGAGGTACGTCGGGGTTCCAGGGATTTCCTTACTAGGGTGCACCTGGTCCCCTGGCTATTGGTACCTGAGACGGCGTGCGGTTTTTGGTCGGTTCGAGTCCGACATAACCACCCTGCGGTGGTATCCGTGGGGATTTCCGCATAGTACAAAAAAAAAAAAAAAAGGTTGACAGGCTGTAGTGACTTCCCTAAGCCCATGTTAAACCTAGGATACTCGAACTGTCATATTATTTACGTAATGTAACACCTCTACAATTTTACATTTTACTTTTATACATTACGTTTTTCATAGTTGGCGATGTTTCAATACCACATACTCGTGCTAAGGTGATTTTATATTTCATTTAATTTTTATTTAGATTTAAAACATGTGTTTGGTTTTTGATGTGTTGTATAATACTAACTAACTATACATGACTAATATTTTTTTTTGAAAAGTAAACGAGACATTTACTCGTGCTCTTCATACACTAGTTAACGTATCAATCGGTGTAACATTTACCTGACCAGGTACGTCGTTTCCATTACTTTGATCTTTACTTCGATACTTGCACTTAATTTCGATATTCTAGTACTAGAGCCACGCTGGCTGAAGGTAGTAGAACCACGCTGACTGAAGACAGTAGAGCCCCGCTGACTGAATGTAGTAAAGTAACGCTAATTTCAGCACAAATGAACCGGCTCGACCAGCTTTCACAGAAGACCAACCTAAAGCGACAGCATCCATGCTGTCGTGTTTCGTTGGTGAGTATGAGTCCGGAGGCCCATTAATACGGGTGTGAGCCTTACACTGCCACAATGACTGTCATGCCTTTTACGTCCCCAAGCGGGGTGTGAAAAATATCTCACCATACTGCATTGTCTGCCTTTCCAATGAGTATTGAATAATAGGGGTAGTGACATTCTGTATACTTAATTCGTCACCTGACGTACATTTTTTGACGTGACAACGTCTTAAATTAGGTTGCGGCTGGGAGTCACTTATGAAAAAGTGTAACGCCCGGTAACGTTACGATGAGTCACCGAACGAGAGAGAGGCCCGCCGAATGCCTTGCGTCTCTCTCCCACTCAACTATGATCGGTCTGCCGCGCGCGCAGCACTAGAGAATTAGGCGCATTGAATCGGCGCATGCTTGTGTCTCTGTCTTTGTCTTTCTCGAACGTTCTTGGCGTTGGAAAAACAAGAAAGCGTCACAATACAAGTTCACACGTGTGGTTAAAGTATCGTCAGCTGTGTCTGTAGTGAAAATATGGAGTGCTTAGATTCGTCATTTATCATTTACAACAACTACAACAATAAAGGTAAATAATTGTACACTGATATTTCAGACAAAAAAAAAGAGCTTTCCTTCAAAAAGACGTTGTCACGTAAAATCTTCGCCCGTAAAACCGACTTTACAGGCAACCATTTTTTTTTAAATGTGAGATTTATGTGAGACTGACAGGTTGTAGTGACATCCCTAAGCCAAATTTAAACCTAGGATACTTAAAACCGACTTGTTATCTACGTACATATACGTAGACATAACACCTCTACAATTTTACCTTGACTTTTATGCATTACATATTTACTCACAGTTCCCAATATGTCTCAATACCACATACTCGTGCTAAGGTGATTTTAATTTAATTTAATTTTTATTTAGTAATTAAAAACGTGTTTGGTTTTTGATGTGTTATATAATATTGAAAAGGAAACGAGACATTCACTCGTATTATTCATACACTTGGTAACGTATCAATTTGTGTAAGACACACACTTATTCAGGTACGTCGTTTGTATCTCTTTGATCTGTATATATGCACTTTACATCGATATTCTAGTACTAGAGCCACGCTGGCTGAAGGTAGTAGAGCCACGCTGATTTCAGCATAAACGAACCCGCTTGACCGGGGCAGTACTACCCTCTCACAGAAGACCAACCTAAAGCGACAGTATCCATGTTGTCGTGTTTCGTTAGCGAGTGTGAGACCGGAGGCCCATTACTACAGGTGTGAGCCTTATACTGCCACAATGACTGTCATCCCTTTTACGTCCCCAAGTAGGGCGTGAGAATGCATCTCACTAGGTCATCATAGAGTGGATCATCATACTGCATTGTCTGCATTTGCAATGAGTACGGTGACCACAACTTTTCATTTTATTCATGCTTTCCATCAGGCAGAGTAGAGTCACTTTGGCAGGTTTTTAATATGGAAAAAAAAACTGAATATAGACCCGAACACATAAAACAATGTTTGACCTACTAATTAAAAATCACTTTAATCGTTGTATTATCTGATGTAGATGTGGCGTAATGAGCCCGTTTTTTATGTATGGAAACTTACAGTAGAGCGCGAAATTTACAGTAGAGTGGTGTATCAAAATCGAACCGAGTAAACCACACCGTGTGCCACTTTTTGCCTGAAATACCCTTTCCTTCTGTTCGGAAGTCCCTCTTTATACAAATACCTATTGGTGGTTAAGTCCGGACTCGAACCGACCAATAACCGCACGCCGTCTCCGATACCAGTTGCCGGGGAACCAGATGTACCTTAGAAAAGAAATTCTTGGAACCCCGACATCCTTTTTCTCATTTACAATATAAAATATGAATGCACTAAAACAGAAGGTTTGTTGTATTTGGCTGTCCAGGTGATAATAAAAATCTAAAACTCGCGTCTTTTACACTTCCAAAAGATATTGAAATGTATAAACGAGCAAACGAGCAAATAAGACCAGTAACGTGACTAACCTCAAGATTCTGGTTAACCATACGTACAAATAACAACCTAACGTTAGTTAATACAGAGTAGGCCACGAATTAATTCATCATCATCATCATCATCTCAGTCAAAATACGTCCGCTGCTGGACATAGGCCTCCCCCAAGGTTCTCCACAACAACCAGTCCCGTGCTGACTGCATCCAGCAGCTTCCCGTGACCTTCCTGAACGCAGCCCAATCTAGCTGGATTAGACGATTGACCTCTTTATCGTAGTTGGACCTACCTAACTGGATAGTTTATCCTAGATACACGTAGTCGTCAACCACTTCGAGGGTAGATTTTACAATTTTCACTGGAGTGGGTGTGACATGGGCATTCAAGATAATTTGAGTCTTATCTATATTTATTTTTAAAACCATTCATTTAGAGACTTTACTGAGGTCATCAAGCATTGTGTTAAGATCTGCTACGGTTTCAACTATGACAACTATATCATCAGCAAATCCAAGGTGGGTGATATACTCACCATTGATGTTAATGCCAAGTCTGTTCCCGTCTAGAAGATTGAAGACGTCCTCCAGTGCTGCGGTGAACAATTTCTGAGATATTACATCTCCTTGCCTTATACCTCGCTATAGTTTAATAGGTTTTGAGCTCTGACCTTGTAAATGGACTGACATACTGGCGTTTTCATATAAACACTTTAATACTTCAATGTACTGATAGTCAATTTAGCACTGCTGGAGAGACTGTAGCACAACCCAAGTTTCGATCGAATCAAAAGCTTTCTCATAGTTCATAAACGCCAAGCATAGTGGAAGGTTATACTCTTCGGACTTTTGTATAACCTGCCGCAGCGTATGAATATGGTCTATGGTACTAAAGCCTTTTCGGAATCCGGCTTGTTCGGGAGGCTGGAAGTCGTCAAATCTGCGTGCGAGAGGTTCGTGATGATTCTCGAGAACAGTTTATAGACATGGCTCAGAAGAGAGGCGGGTCTATAGTTCTTCAGCAGGCTATTATCGCCTTATTTGAAGAAAAGAGCATCCACAGCTCTGAACCATGCCAGAGATGGTTTCCCATTGGTATGACGGCATTAAATATTTTCTGAAGGATTTTCAAAACCGGTTTTCCACCTGCCTTCAGAAGTTCCGCCGTAATTCCATCTTCACCAGGTGCTTTGTTGTTTTTAAGCTGTCTGAGAGCTAAGCCAAGCTCGCAAAGACTAACGTCCGGTATGTCTTCATTATAGCGTCGGGTTAATTTAGCCCTTAGATCTTTCGGAAAATCAGTAACAGGATCCAGTGTTGCCGCTTATAACTGCTCATAGAATCTCTTCACTTCACTCAGAAGCTCGGATCTCGACGACAAAATGCCGCCGTCATCGGTCCTCAGTTTTGTCAACTGGCTCTGTCCGACAGGCAGTGCCCATACGAATATTTTAGTCCCCTGATTTCGCTCTATAGCCTCTTGAATACGCAAGATATTAAGTTGGCATTTAGATATCTGTCTGTTGACCTGCCGGTATTTAGATGCATCGCCTGAAGACTGTAGAATCATATTTCGCCTTTCTTACATGAGTTTGAGAGTGGCGTCAGAGAACCTCTTCATTCTATTTGTGGGACGACGGGTTTTGAATAACTGACACCAGAGCGTACGGACAGTTTCCACTTACCGGTTACAGAGTTCATTCGTATCAACGCAGGACTCAAGGGCTTCGAAGCGATTCTGAAGTTCGAGCTGAAAGCTTTCGGTGTTTTACATATGAATTGGTGACGGTCGGAGCATAGACCTCGTCAGCCGCGATCTTTCAAGCTTGGTGTTGATATTCAATGTGCCTCTAATTAGTCGGTGATCGCTTCCGGTTTTAACCATATTGACCACAGAGACATCATTGAATATTTACTTCTTCGTCGACATAATGAATTCGATCTCATTCTTTTTAAAACCATTTGGGCTCATTCAAGTTCATATTCTGTGTTTACGTTTCTGGAAGAAGGAGTTCATCATGTAAAGGCCCTCCCTCTCCATGAAATCGATCAGTAGTTGACCCTGTGATTTCGTTAACCAACTCCAAGTTGTTCTACGCGTAGCTCATTGCCGCTTCGTTTACCCAAGCTTGCGTTGAAGTCCCCCATAATAATGGTGTAGTAAGTTTTACATATATATATGGCCCTACTAATGTCCACATACAAAGTCTCTACCTCATTATCGAGGTGTGCCGCGGTCGGAGCGTATACTTGTATAACCTTCAGCAAATACCTCTTAGTTATTCTGAGTATAAGGTAAGCAACGTACAAATTTAAACTATAAGGGCTAACACGCATTTATTGTTTACCTTATAGAAGTGCTATATTGAGTCGGAGTTTTTTTGTTAATTTAAAATTTAATTTTTACTTCACTCTTTTTAGACTGTATTATTGCATTACTATACAGTCTAGTATTACTACTTAGTAATACTTACAACGTTAAACGATTTACAACGTTCTGAAATTTAAATTGATGCTATTATTGACGAAATTTGCTTTGATATAAAGGACTATGTTAAATATTAAAAGTTATTTTTATTTTGATGTTTTTGTTAGTTTAATTACCGACTCACGATAGGTAATTAATACTTCTTATAAACTAATGTAAATACATATGTGAGTTGTAAATAAAATCAGAAACATTTCACAACAAACGTATCTGAACTGAAAATTTTAAAGTAAGACGAAAGGGCTAGAAAAATGTATAATAATCCTCATGACAGATCGGTTCTAACAGAATTAGCACGACTAAGAATCGGTTCTTCAATAATGTGAAAATCCATTGATTATTAAAAAAATCAATTCAAAATGTTTATTAACTAATCACTGAATTGCCACTTAGACATTAACAGTTAATTTGTTTATATGTTGTATAACCGCATTGTATAATATTATCTATGTACCACGGTCTTTGTCACTAACATTATATTTACCCACTCATCGAGCCCTTTTCAACGAGGCTAAACATGATATATTTGCTGTTAGTTGTCGAAGAGTTAGGTACTCTTCAGACTGTTTATATACTGATCATTTGACGAAACTCTCTGTGCTTTTACTTTCATATATTTTAACATACATACAATCTGTGCGGTGGTGGATTAAGAATACAAAGTGACACCACTCCTAGACCCATGCATCCGCAATGACGCAGGACTACAGCGCTACGAGGACAACAGCAACAGTTTGATACAACCTGTCTGGTCAGCGTCTCCTTTCTAAGGAGAAGCCTGTGTTCAGCAGTGAACTATTAAAGACTGTTGATGATGATAATAAAATTCGTACATGACTAGGTATTAGTGGGTACTGTAATAACAAAACAGATGCCATTCACCCATTGTAAAAACGGCAGCAATTTGTAATTAGTTGTAATATTATTTTTTCTGTAGTACGATATAAAAAAAAACTGTCTTACTACTGTGTTTTTGCGATTTTGTTATTTGAATAGAATAATAATGTAGTAACAATAGCATTACTAGAGAAATAATGACATCTCATTGAAAAATTAAAAAGAAAATTAAGAAAAACTTTGACATGTAAATAAATAAAGGTGTTTACATAGATGCGTGTGAAGTCCAAATGTTAGTGGGAATCAAAAACCCAAACTAGAATATATCTTACTGATAGGAGAAGTAAAACACCCAAAACACAATAAAATCGATGCACCAACAACAAAGATATCTTGTAAGTTTCTACAAACAAGAAATTGTTGCGAGAATTTGTTTTGTCAATGCCGTCAACAAATGTAATGCATGATATCTGAAAACTTTACATAAAAATATTTATATGAAAATTTATTTCAGCACGTTGGTATATGTGTCCTTATGTGAAGAAGATTTGACATTTCCTCCAGGCTTCAGATTTGGAGCAGCTAGTGCGGCTTACCAAATAGAAGGCGCATGGAACATCAGTGGTAAACAAAACATTTCTTTCATTTCACACATCACCAAGAAAGCCTTAAAGGATCTGGTAGTCTAAATGTTGATGAACCTTCTTGCTAACCCAGAGATCGTGAGTTCGTTTCCCACCCATAATTGACTAACCTAACCAAACACAAAGGGACATTACTCCGAGCAGGCGAGGTGATCATGTTTGGCAGACCGCGGCCCATTGGTTGTTGTTGGGAGGTTACATACATACTAATCGACATGAGAACTTCTATATCGCGATACAGAATTAGTTACTCCGTAGTTCGGCGTATATTTAAGAGATGGTGTTGAAGTATGTCATTGCTTTCGCTGTATGTGGTTGTGTAGTAATTTTATATTTTTTCACCGGTCTTGTTGCCAAACCACAGTCTACTCATATAGTTTGGAATCAAAATATCTGTGTGAAATTTATAATATTTCTATTATTATTATAGAAAAGATAAGAATAAAAATATTATTATTACTATTCTGCGTTTTTAGAAGGACCATTTTCACACATCATTGATGTCGCATTTCAGTCCGTCTTCGAACAACTTAAAAATAATTGTAAGTAATATTTTCAAAACAGATAAAGGAGAAAATATCTGGGACAGATTTGTACACACTAGACCAGAAGCTATTACTGATGCGGCTACTGGCGATGTGGCTTGCGATTCTTATCATCTGTGGGAAAGGGACATCGAAATAGCAAAGGAACTTAGCTTGCACTTCTACAGGTATGAAATAACTCTAGATAAATTGTTTTCGCAAAGAAAAATAAACTCTATTAAGTCGTCTCTTTTGAAGGATGTACTTGTTTTTGAAGGGAGTATTCTAACTTATATTACAAATACGAATGTGATTTTGCTTATTACATTTTTACTCTTTAATCACTTAACCATTTGTAACATATGCACGGACGGAGTTGCCACCAAAACTTAGTAGCGATACACTTAGAAATTTTTTTTTTAAACTTTTGATGAACTTTTACCCTTCCACGTTACACCCGCGGAGAATGTGAATAAAAGAACTAAATTTGAGATTGAGCCCAGGCCGACGCAGTCCGAGTGTTCATGGTGTACTAACATAAAAGAAATTGGTAATGGCAGTAACTAGCTTACTGGGTGATCGACGCTTCCCATAGCCAGACGGCCTGTTTCTTCTGTAAAGACTAACCAGCACAGTAATTTGGCAAATTCTTTTAAATAATCCACAAAGGTTCAGTATAATGATGACTCCTAGCCAATTTCAGTCACGGCGGACAGTCTCAATTGAGACGTACTTCAACTAAGCAGGAAATACTATGTGTACGTGTAATCTTTCTTCCCTCACTACCCAGTGGCACGGTTATCCGACACGACCATGGTGAGATCAGATGTAGGGCTAAAGGTTTTACGTGTTCTCCGAGGCACGGTGGTTAAGATTCCAACTGACAAACTTCAGGCTGCTATCAAGTATTTCAGTAACCATAAAAGCTAAACAACACTTTTTGTCCCATCCCCGGCGACGAACCCGAGACCTCTTGATCAGCAGTCCGCTGACCAACCGCTAGATTAACGAGTCAGTAAACAGTTAACTAAGAGATAACATAAATTTATAGGTTTTCAATAGCCTGGAGTCGCCTGTTACCAACAGGTTTCGCAAACTACGTTAGCGAAGACGGCAAAGAATACTACAATAAACTTATAGACGGTCTCTGGGCGGCAGGTATAGAACCAATTGTGACTTTATACCACTTTGATCTACCACAACAGCTGCAGGATCTCGGTGAGTTGTTAAAAATGTTAATTGATATAAATAAATGATTTTCTTAATTTTCTTGTTTATATAAACCCTTTCTTGGTAGTGATGGGCGCAAGTGTTCCATATATATATTTTAGTGGCATCAATATCTATATTTTCAATATTCTCCACCAATGTCTATCTCCAATGTTGAATTTGCAAAATATTGAACTGCAAATCTCAAAATATTGAACAAAAGAATGCCAAAATATTTTTTGATGCCAACTACTGCACCAATGCACAAAACAAACTCATTTATTGGAAGTGTTATGAGAAATATGACGGATGGTCCGTAAATTTAACATTATGGTCCGAAATATATATTTAGACCAGTTTGACAACATATGTAATGTATTTCCACATTACACAAATTGATTTATAAAACTACTTTTATAACTGGTCGATCAATACGAAACCTAAAACCGTGGTTTAACCTCCGAAAGGATCTATTAGTCAAATCCATGATTGATCTATGTAAGGAAAACTTTTCTTTTAATGTAAATGAATTGAATAAAAAAAGGTCTCATTAGATCCGTCATGGTTCTGACTAATGGATCCTCTGAGAATTTTGCACAAATGTTCTGTAAGTGACATAGGTAGACACTATGAAAGAATTTGTAAAAAATTTCATCCTGAAATGTGCAAAATGGGAGTTGATTATTTATATGAAATTTCGTGATTTTTGGTAGCGATGTTTTCAAACTTACAGTAAATACGCTTTGCGAACTAATAATAATAAGCCAGTTTATCATGTTCTCGCTGGCGCTGGCCATGTATAGGCAACTAGACGTGATGCGGTGAATCGGGCACTAAAATACCAACCTTACTAAAATGTTTTGACCAGTTTAAAAGTTACACAAACAAATATACCGCCCGTGCGAAATCGGGGTCCAGTAACCTGGTCACCATAGCTCTACCTAGTTCGGCATTAAGCGGCCGTATATAACCCAAACACTTTTATTCCAGGCGGCTGGGCCAACCCTCTGATCGTCGACTGGTTTGGTGAATATGTTAGAGTCGTCTACTCTCTTTACGCTGATCGAGTTAAAGTATGGTTAACCATTAATGAACCCCTTATAATATGTGATCTAACTTACACTGGAATTTTAGCACCTGGCATCGTAAGTCCCGACAATGCAGCCTACTTGTGCAATAAATACACTTTACTTGCTCATGCGAAGGGTTATAGGATCTACGATGAAGAATTTAGACCCAAATACCACGGTAAGTTGAAACTGACCCTGACTTTTTAGGCATAAGAGAAAAACGTGTAGATGTGTATGAGCGACTATCACCACACATGGACACATGCAACTTAATAGTTACAAAATGTTCCATTTCCAGTGTGAGGGGGATCAGAAAGAGATCCATGATCCCGTAGTGTCATTCCGGTCTAACCAGTTTATTTAGGACTTAATAAAAAGAAAGCAGAAATTGTAAATATTTAGAGTAAATAAGTGGATTAAAATATTATGTAATAATATACAAAGGCAGCGTTTCTAATTCTCTCTGTTCATAAAAATATAATAAAGTCAGCCTAGTATAAAAAAGTTTCGAACAAATTTTCAACCAAAAAAAATTAAATCAACTTTGAACTATGTAGAGGGCGCTCTAGTATGTTTTTGTTGTGGAGCTACAAAGGCGGAGGTGGATAAATGATAAATCCAGTGCCAGGAGTTCTCTTGTGGTTCTTCTCGTAGACCCCTTTGGGAGGAGTCTTGGGGTGACTTTACCAGGTCTACGGCCTGTCGAAGTGGTCGTCCGCGCCGCCTGCGACTACAGGCGGGTCACTTGGTTGGGCCCTTGGGCCTGTTGGTATATCCGGGTGTCAGTCTCTGTGACCAGCATGTTAGCTGCGCTTCGTTCTTTGTTCCCTCCTGTGCTTAGCGAGGTCGAGTTCCAGGGGGTGGAGAGCCCGAGGAGCGCCCGTCAGCCAGCACCAGGCAGGGTGTTAGGGTGTTGGCGATAGTCCGGTAGGGATTGCTACGGAGACGAGATCTCGCGGTAGGCCATGCCTGTCCGGCGGTCGCTGATGGTAAGGCGCGAGCTCGCTTAGGTGGCGGGCTTACGAGCCGTCGGTTCTCTATGCGCAGATCCCTGGAGATCGTCCTGTTCCGCACAAAGCGAGGGGCGTTGACAAGGGTATGTAGTGCGAGCGACTGCTGCACACGCAGACGGCGGCGGTTTGTCTCGGAAACAAGCGCAAACCAGGCCCGGGCAACATAAGAAAGTCGCGTGCGGATGTACGCCTTGTACACACCGAGCTTCGCACGGAGTGGCAGTCGGGACGATAGTACGGGCCACAAAAGGGAACGCGCAGCACGAACCTGGGCAATGATGTTGTTGACGTGAGGCTTCATGGAGAGGCTGCGGTCGATGGTCACGCCGAGGTATTTCACCGTCGCGGACCACTCGACGTTCTCCCCCATAAGCTTCAACTGTGGTAGGGTCACAATTCCTATGGAGATCGATGATCGATCATGATATAAGCCACGTCGTCGGCATACAGCGCAAGCTTCACGCCGTCGGTGACGGGAATGTCATCTGTGTACCAAGAGTAGCACACTGGAGACAAGCAACTTCCCTGTGGTACACCGGCACAGATGATCCGCTCTGTGGACAGGGCGCTTTCAACCGCCACTTGAAAACGTCTGTCTTGCAGGAAGGTGGCCACAATCTTAACTTTTCGACGAGGAGTAGTAGATGTGGACAGCTTGTACAGCAGGCCGGCGTGCCAAACACGATCGAACGCCTTCTCCATATCGAGAAAGACTGCAACGACCCGCTCGCGCTTGTTACGCACAACCGCGATGTCGTGCAGTACCCTCGTGAGCTGGTGTGTCGTGGAGTGTTCGGCACGGAATCCGAACTGTTCGTCGCGTGGCTGAAGGTGTAGCGTCATGTGCAGCAGTAGCAGCTTCTCGAACAACTTCGACGTTGTCGAGAGGAGCGTGATGGAACGATAGCTTCCTGGGAAGAGAATATTCTTCCCCGGTTTGGGTAGCATGATGACTCTGCCAAGTCGCCATGCGGTTGTAAAGTGGCGGGTGCAAAGGATGCTGTTGAAGAGGCGCGTCAGCGTCGCGATCGCTCGCGGAGGTAGGTGACGCAAGGCTTCATTGGTCACGCAGTCGGGGCCGGGTGCTTTACGGAGAGGTGTTCGGCGAATCATCCGCTGGATTTGACCAGGGGAGAAGATAATGGGGTCCTCGATCGGGGTTATCGGCTGCTCAAAGTATAGTTGGAGCTTCCTCTCAACCTCTGCTATGTGCTGCACATTGTTGGCAGGATTCGGGCGGAACTGCGATTCCAGAAAGTCGGCAAATATCTCCACTCGGTCCTCGGCATGGTAACGTGGGGTTCCGTCACCAGCCAGCAGGGGCCAAATCGGAGCAGGTTTCACGGAAAGCTGGTGGCACAGGCGGTCGGCACAGGCCTTCCGGGCATGTGACGTTGGAGTTCCACGCCGTGTGTTTCGCATTGAAGTCACCGGCGATTATAGTGGGCAGCGGTGACTCCAGCAAGGTGTGCATGTCAGCCACTGCGAGGCGTTGCCCCGGTGGCCTGTAGAAAGCGAACACACGGGTGGGCTGGCTGCCAATGCAAACCTCTACGCCCAGGGCGTACGCAGACTGCAACGTGGGTACTGGTAGCATTTGGTGGACGACCTTCCTCTTGACTAGGACTGCTAATCCCCTGTAAATAGTCCCTCTCGGTGAGCGTTGGTCCTCACGGTAGACATGGTATCCGCTCATTTTAAATTTGTCTACTGATCTTAGGTGAGTCTCGCTGAGTAGGGCTATATCCACTTGCTGTTTTGCTAACAGCAGTTTCAAGAGCCTGGTCTTCTCTGCTGACATCCCGTCGGCGTTTCAAAATAGTATATGCAGCCTACGCAGATCCAAACTTGCACAGTTCAGCTAAGCAGTCAAGGATCAGTGAGATGGGGTCCCGCTTCTCCAGTAGCGCTACCAGTACCTTCTGCAAAGTACCGATAATGCTGGTTAGTCTGGGGTCTAGGTCTACCGTAACCGGCTTGGGGGTCGGCTTTGGTTTGACTGTCCGCTTCGCCTTCGTCCCCTCTGGTGGGGCAGCGAATAAGTCGGGGTTGAAGCGCACTGATTCCAGTGAGTCGAGATCGCAAGCGGTGCACAGTGCTGCGGTAAAGTACTCAGCGTGTTGAGACGATTGCTGCGTCGTGGTTAGCTACTGCGTGGACGAGAGAGAGGTGCTCTACTTACTTGACCGTAGATGCAGTGTGCCATGCCTTGACGCTGATGAGGCCGTAAGGATAACTGCGTGTAGGTATCCCTTTTGCGGCCAAGGTTGCCAGTTGGCTAAGGTTTGATTACCGATCATCGCTGTGGGAATGAAGACGATGGTGGCCATGATGCTGCTACTGCTGATTTGCTGCTTTGAAAGTCTTTACTACTATTAATCACGTCAAGGTCGCCACTGTGGAGGAACGCTGTAGTATGTCTTTGTTGCTAGATGATGATCTCGCCACAGACCATCTATTTAAGGTGTTATAGACAGCCTATTCTTGACTCAGGTTAAATGGTTAAATGGTTAAATGGTTAAATGGTTAGAATCCTTTTCTCAGGTGAAATATCATTAGCCAACCACCTGACATGGTTCGAACCTTGGACGGAAGACGATGTGGAGTTAGCTGAATTAGCTATCCAAAACTGTGTAAGTAATTAATTCTGCTTACATTTCCATCCATATTAATTTTATAAAGCTGAAGAGATGATTTATTCACTTAACACGTCCAAATTTGAGAATTTGAAAAAATATCTCTAAGTTTGTGGTTTACTTTACACAGCTCTTTTATTGAGATAGCCAATAGATCACGTTATTAACATAATATTGTGATAGTATGATCATGTTACGTTATTTAGAATTTACAATTATTGTTACATCAATGCAACAATATATTCTTAGCCGTTGGCAACACGTGCATGTGTTTAGACAACATAAAAAGGGCTAAACTTAACGAACAGATTCTTAAGCGACACTTGTGCAAGTATGGACAAAGGATCTATTGCACTCCTTACACGAATTCCTTGCAAAGGGCTCTTAACAGACCTTTTTGGACTTCGGTACCCGCGACATCTGGTATACATTTACGTGAGTGATGAATGCCTTAGAGTTTGATAGAACTGTTAACAAAAAAGCGGTAGGAAGCGGGGCGCGGGGTGAGATAAAACGACAGGGTTTGAGGTAGTCGGGAGAGTCGTCGGTGAGATAGGTCAGTGAGGATGCAGGGTGAAGGCAGGACGTTCGTGAAAGCTGGGGATAGCCGGTCGTGTGGGTTACCATGACGTTGAGTAAGTTAGCATATATAACGCT
Organism: Hypercompe scribonia; assembly: GCA_949316085.1. Classification (NCBI taxonomy): domain Eukaryota; kingdom Metazoa; phylum Arthropoda; class Insecta; order Lepidoptera; family Erebidae; genus Hypercompe; species Hypercompe scribonia. Next base: position 3,472,209 of record OX438986.1, on the reverse strand, counting down.
GCAGTAGCTAGGTAAGTCCTTGTTGCCTATTATTTCGTAGGATAATGATTTATATGTATTTATATGCCGGTCTGAGTACAGTAATAATCGTTGAATAATTAGATGATATCTCTCTGTTATTTCTCGATGAGCATTACTGTTGGTTAATCGGTACCTTTGATAGAGATAATGAGTAGAACTCCTTATAAGTCGCTGCGGTGTGGGGAGTCCATTTACGATCGATCGGAGCCATCCGGTAGATCGCCGGAGCGGTTCCTTTACACGATTATATCTGGGTGATCTGTCTCTGTGGTGTATTTATATTGTAGTTACAGCGTGTATGGGTGTGTGCCGTGTGCTTGAGAGCTAGGGGTCTTAAGAGGCGGATGCACGGGGGTCAGTAGGCGGGTTAACTCATTTTCTTTCTTATGTTTCTTATTATTTATTTGAATCGTTATAAGCCAGTGGGAGAATGTCCAGTCTGGTGTCGAGTTCTACAGTCTAACGCGGATTCTGGAGGAGCGTTAGACCTCCCTCCACATTGGAGGGTGCTGGCTTGTATAATAATGCCCCATTTAAATAGCCGAAAAATTACTGTATTCGCACTGGGGATCAAGAGGGGACCATTACAATATCTAACTACTATCAATAAGAACCGAATATTGAGGTAACTCGACGACCTAGTTAAGGTCACAGGAAGCCATCGAGCAGCAAAGAACCAGTTGTAGGGAGGCCTGCCGGTTGTAGCAATGAACAATTTACAAACGCAGTTGCGCGTATCAGCTTACTAAGTAACAAAATAAGAAAAACTTTGTATGTACTACTTTAATATTGGACGCACTTTCATATAGGTACACTCACGTCTTTTAACCCCGATGTACAACACAGCGCCGTGGTCATCACATATAACTTAAACGTAGAGCTTAAATCAGAAAAATATTTTAATATATTCTTCAAGAACGTGTAACGCGGGCGGGCAAAAAACGAAAGGTAAGCCAATAATAACTAAAGTCATTAATATTTCTGTTTGCAGGCTGGAAGATATTCACACCCGATTTATTCTAAAGAAGGAGGATGGCCTCCAAGTATTGAAAAAGTGATGTTGGAAAACAGCAAGAAGAAGGGGTATTTACGTCCTAATTTCCCTGCTTTTAGTAAAGAAGAGATCGAATTTATGAAAGGTAAATGTTTTTGAATGCTTTTAATATTTCTACATTATATAGAAAATACGAAACAATTTTCACATAAAGTGAGAGATTAAGAATATGGAGTATCATATTTATTGTTTTCATCCCATGATCCCATCGATGAGGCGACCTTAGTCGGCTCTTACAACACCAATGACTAGACTACGCAAGACAATGGCACTGTAAAGAAAGGCCTACACCAACCCGTTTGACCAGCATTGTTTAGCAGGCCAAAACCTACTTCCTTAGGAGCGGACTATCCAGCAGCTGACTGACAGTGATGATGTTCAAGTTGTCACATACGTTCGAAATTTCTTTTTCAGGAACTTACGACTTTTATGCCATGAACCATTATACAAGCCGCATCATTCGTAAAGCAAAAGAAGGTGAAGAAATGAGACCCTGGCCTCTTGGAGACGCTCCTGATCTTAACGCTGTTACAGAGCGACGCCCTGATTGGGATGTAACACCTTCTTTTTGGTTTTTTGTAAGTACAAGGAATTTTTGCTTCGACTGGACTAAGGGCCCAGTGGTTAGTGACCCTGACTGCTTAGCCAGAGGTCGTAGGTTCAATTCCCACCCAGGACAAATAATAGTTTGTTAAGTTATTATTAACAAAAGTCAAGGACAATATGTTTTACGGACTGATAAGATGTGCTCTTTTAGGTATTTCCACCTGGAATTCGTAGACAACTCGTATGGTTAAAGAAAAACTATGGCGACATGAAAGTTTTGATCATAGAAAATGGTTACTCAGCATTAGGAGGATTGAATGATCAGGAGAGAATTAATTATTACGAAGATTACTTGAAAGAGGTTTGAATACAACTCTCACTACACATATCTTGCTCAAAAATATTCTTCATGCCATTATTTATCACACAATTACATAACAGATTTATAGATTTTCGGTAAATTCTACATGTTTTATTATAATAGTTCGAAACTTTTGTTTTTTTCGGTCAATTGACTTCAAAAGAAAGAGATCTGAAATCATTTTTAATTAATTTTAATGTTTGTCCTCATTACCTCATTACACCGACGTTCATGTTATATGGAAAAGTTCTTTAGTGCTTTAAAAATGATATCCGTGTGGTGACGGATTAAGAATACAGAGTGTCACCACTCCTATTCATCCCAAGGGTGTCGTAAGAGGCAACTAAGGGAGCAAACTACGCAGTACAACATCACTCAAAAAGGAAAGAAAACTTGATAAAAACCCTATATCAACTCGTCTGGCCAGCGTGCCAAGAAGCGTGCTAGAAAACAGACCAAAACCACCTTTCTCAAGGAAGACCTATGTCTAGCAGTGGACTATTAGAGGTTAATGATGATGATGACGCTTGAAAGGATATACTTTTGTGTCTTCCTATTGAAACTTGAAAAGAAATATAACCCTTAAGGGTAGATAAAAGTAAAGATAATTAAAGTTGCTAATGGTTTTTCAGATCCTTTTAGCAATAAAAGAAGATGGCGTTAATCTGACACACTACACTGCCTGGACGATGCTTGATAACTTTGAGTGGACAGATGGATACAGGTACAATTATAAATTTTCTCACAATTATTATTGCATTCATTATGCTTTTCTTAAATCATTATACGTAAAAAATACGTACTAATCCAAAAAATAATGAAAAATTGTTAAGCGATTGGTTCGTTATTTTTCACCGAGAGAAATAAAAGAGGTCCCGTGACGTAAAGGGGAGGCCCTGTGATGCTTAGAGAGTTAACTATACACACATAACGTGCAAGGCGCAATAATCACCTAATGGTTAAAAAGAAGAGTGACGGTACAACGGAAAATATTATTTTAAAACTTATTCTAGAGTATCTTACAATGATCTTTTTATCTAAGAGTTTCAAAACCATTCTCTTGAGATATTAAAAATAAACTACTGATATTGTTTCAGCTCCAAATTCGGCCTTTACCAAGTAAACTTCACAGATCCGAAACGAACTCGAACCCCTCGAGCATCAGCCTCTTACTACAAGAACATTATAAAGACCCACTCACTAAATGTAGAAAAGCCTACTGTTGATGAAAGAGAGAAAGTGGTGAACCTCTAAGCCTGGTAAAATTAAAAGACCATTCTACAATAACTTCGTTCATATTTGTTAATATCATGTTCACGCTATTGAAAGTTTCGACAGGTCTGTTGGTCTTGTGGTTAGTAGTCCTGACCACTAATCCGGCGGTCGTGAATTCAATTCCTAACCAGGTTAAATAGTTGTGTTATAAGTACGATAATTTGTTACAAGCTTTCATTCAACTTGCCATGTTATTGGCGAACAAATCTTGCAAGTTTCACTTGAACTACTTCATCATTATGCAGTTCCGATGATAATACATCAAAAGTATAGAAAAAAATCTGATACTGCATCCAGAAATGTCTCTTCATAAGGGAACTCCTCAACGCTAAGGAGCATAGGTCTAAAACCTTGCATTATTATACGGTTCTAGTGATAATATACTAAAATGAAAGAAATGGTCTGATGCTGCACCCAAGAGTGTCTTATGAGGGAACTCCTTAACGTGAAAGAGCATACATACCAACATATATATACACAAGATATGTACCAATTGAATAGAATTCTAAAAGAATACAAAAATGAAAAAAATGTATTGCATAACTTTATAATTGTTATTGATAGTTTCCAACGCTTGCTAACAGATGGCGGCACTTTGCCAGAACATCTAGATCACGCTATCGGTATGCTTCACTCAGGAATACATATCGGCCCCGTTCTAATATTTCAAATGTAATAACTTAATTTTTTTGAATTTGTAAGCTACTTTTAACATTTATTGCCACATTGCACTCGAATAAATATTTTCTAATAATACATATCGATTTATTTTATTTAGTTGAAAATAAAACAGGTATAATTAGGATAATTATAGTGCGTGTTACTTACCAATTTTCTTTGAAATATTTCTTTAATAAACCGTTAAAACTTTGTTAATTTTTTCAGATATAACTCTATGGTTTTATTGTGATTATAATGCACGCCCTATTATTGATAACATTCACTACTTAAAAGGCTAAACTTGAATATAAAATATAATAACATACAAAACACTAAAAAAAAGATTCAAAAAGTTTGGTTTGGAGATTTAAATATTTATTTTTATATAACCTTCAATTGTTAAAAAATAGTGTAACGTGGTTATATTTTGAGTTTTGGTTTGACTCAAAACGTACTATAATCTCATTTACACACATTCTCTGTTAAATAACGAATGTGATGACAGTCTGTGAATCTAATTCTAGCCAGGTCAATCTATGATGGGTGATCGTTCTCAACACAATGAAAACCTTCCGTGCTTCAGAGAGCATGTAAGTTTTCAATCCTGGTTACTATACGAACAACTTTGACAATCGTTATAGCTAGTTGTAGTCCAAAGACGTCCGACACCCGTCTTTCTGCAGAATTTCAGTATGATCTCGATCTTGGTTGTGGAGTTAGTCAAAACCTTCCCCAATCAAGTTTTGGAAAAAGCGTCGCAGAAAAATTCAAGAAATATTTTAATCTATTCTAAAGTTGGCTGGAAGAAACTGTTCTCACATACATATACTTATTATGATATTTGTGTATTACATTTCCATAAATAGTGATGATGATGTACTGTTAGCCGACTTTGGCCACTGCGGCAAGTCACAACGGAGACCAGCTAACTAGACAGGAGATTTTATAGTGCTCAAGCGAGTGCGCAAATACAGGTGCACTCTCTGCTTTCTCACTCTCACAATCTGATAATATGGTTCTCCGACACGACTGACTGACGACATGACTTTACGGTAGACTACTATGTGACTTTAGACACGAAGACTAATTCCCCAAATTAATAAATGGTAAATGGTACACAAATGGTAAAACATCTTTTTAACTATCTATCTATAGCAAGGTGTTAGAAAACGCAGTTAGTTCTAAATGTTCGAGATTTGAAATTTTGACATACTTCCTGAACAGAGTGTCACACTGTCTTTCTAATCATTAAGCTGGTGCCAAGATGCTGCTAAACGAAAAGGATCGCTTATGTAAGTGCCCTACTTACCTGCCTAGGCCCTGCCTAGGTGTACGCAGTGTATATGTATAGTTTCCTAAAACTATATTATGGACTAGCTTTTGCCCATGGCTCCGTTTGTATATATGTATATTTCCTTTCCCAAGGAACAATAGGAAGGAATACACAACAAGAAATGAATAAAAAGATCATCCAGGCTCAGAACAATAATTTGTAGAACACACAAAGTATTGTCCCATGTAGGATTTGAACCCACAACACAGCGAAGCGGAGAGCGCCACAAGCCGCCTCAGGTACTCTGGCACCCCGTGGTAGAGGACCGCTTCCCTGATACAGCTAAATGGCAGGCTGTTAAATGCGTTGGCGATGTCTAACGACACCGCCAACAGCACGCCGCCACAGCTCACCGCCTCTTCGGTAACGGCCCTCAGGCACAACACAGATGGGTGTCCGACAGATTGTGGCCCACCTCGCGGAGGTGCCGGACGATGCGGGCAGAGACTTTCCTCTCAAACAGTTTACCCGCCTCGTCCAGCAACACAATGGGCCTATAGGCCGCCACCGAATCGGACGGCCGTCCCAGTTTCTTTAATAGGACCAGTTTCTCGCTTTTCCAGCACTCAGGGAAGCGTCCAGACGCCAAGTTAGCGTCCAGGACCTCCCTAAGGCGGTCCGACATGTATTCGAGGGCTTGGGCCAGCACTCGGGCAGGTATCCCGTCTGGCCCAGGGATGGTGTTCTTGGAGCGGATCCGTAGAACAACCGCCCCTACCTCCGATTCCCTGACGGGTGGAACACTATCCTCGTTCGCCCCGTCGTCTCCGACCGTGAAGGCCATCGACGGGGGTGTGTGCTCCACCCGCTGCGGGAAAAGGCCCTCGACCACTTCCCGCAGGAAGCTGGGCTGGAGGGTCTCTGTAAGGGGGGGGGGCCGATGTGCGGAGCTTTTGTCACGCCGCACGATAAGGGCGACCCCAGGGGTCACGATCGAGACTATCCAGTATTTCCTTTCGCTTAATTTCTTTGGCGCGGCTGATGGCCAGCTTCAGAGTTTTCCGCGCCTCTCGGTACTCCTCATGTAGCTGGTCCTCCCCACCATCTTCGCGGTGTCGCCGCCAACTACGTGTGTAGGACCTCCGGGTACGAGTACAGGCCGTTCGGAGGTCCGGCAACTCCTGGGACCACCAGTAAACCTCCTTCCGTGGAGGCCGACAACCTCGGATGCGGGGCATGGCCGTATCGCAGATCTGCGTAATCGCATCACGGAAACGACCAGCCCTTATGTCGACCTCCTCGGCCGGAGCCTGCGGAGACAGCCAAGAGTGAATAATGGCTGCCTCCCGTATGTGGTATGTAGGTCCCTATTCAATTTGGCTACAGCCCGCCACGGAAAGCGAGAAGAACACTGCGCTGCGTGACCCCTACTGGGGTCTTGGGTCCGGGAGAGCTCAAATCGGATGTAGAGGTGATCCGAGAGCGTCTCAACCTCTTTCAGGACACACCAGTTCCTTACTCGTGCGGCGAGGGCAGGAGTAGCGAACGAAAGGTCCACTATCGACCCTCCCTGCTGTCGCACGCATGTGTTGGTGGAGCCCCTGTTCAATAAACAGAAGCCCACCGAGGCCACCCACTCCCCTACGGCCTCGAGCCTGGCGTCCGTCCTGGGGGAACCCCACGCAATGGACTTCGCTTTGAAGTCCCCCAGCACTAAGACGTGCCCAGACGTTAGACGCCGCATCGAGGTTTCCAAGTTGTTAAGAAAAACCTCGAAGTCGCTCAAACTTCGGCTGGGGGAGAAGTAAACACCATATACGGTGATCCCCTCCACTCGGCAGCAACATATTCAGTGCCCTTGTCTCTTAGCAACAAGGGCGGGGAATGAGCCGCCGTGGAGCCGACGACTGCCACGGAACCGTCTCGGTCACCCAACCAGTTTGGACGGGGAGGAACGTAATAGGGTTCCGCAGCTACGGCAACACCGATCGACCACTGTGCCATGGTTTGCAGGAAAAGGTCCTGCGCCGCGGCACAGTGGTTAAGGTTCGTCTGGACAAGGAGGTTGGAGACTTGGTCCATTACTGAACCGTCTCTACAACCTCCTCCATGGGCAACGATGTCGACGCAGAAACGACGTCAGGGGCAGCCTGGGTCGACTGGCTAGCCCCCGACACTTGCCGAGATGTGCGTAAAGGCTGGCAGTCCCCCTGCCCAATCTGATGATCAGCGGGCTTGTTACCCACCGCACACGCTAGGCAGTGAGGGGCGGCAGAGCACTCTGCCGCCTTGTGCCCTGGTCGACCGCAGCGGAAGCATAGTCCGCTGCAGTCAAAACAACTAACGCACTTGGCGCGTGTGTGTCCCGATGCCAGACATTTAAAACACCTCATCGGTCTCACCGCCAGGACTGTGATCCTAGCGCTTACGAAATCGATGAGCAGTCTACCGGCGTCGCCCAAAATTTTGGCCGACACTACGGGACAGCTGACTCACACTGCGCCAAGCCCTCCTCGACCGGGGCAGATGGTGCCGACCCTAATGTTTTCCGCGTTGCACCCCGTCTTCTCTCTTACTGCACCGTGGCCGCAAACATGCCTCGCAACTTCTCGGCAAAGGCATATGCCGTTTTTGTGCCTTCAGCTTCAGGGAACTCGAGCACTCGAGCTCCTGTCTGAGCAAGGCGCAGCCTGACTCCTCCCGATGTCACTGGCGAGACTAGCCCGGGCCCTCTGGAATATGGCCGCGTAGGACAGTCCGCCGCTAGCCGCTTCCGGTGACACGGTGACCAGCACCGCCGCGGTTTTAGGCATTTCCAGCTTGCGCGGCTTCTTCGTATTGGCCACTACCACCGATGGCGACTGCGGGGTAGAGGCAGCTTTTTGAGCTGCCTTTTTATCCCGCTTTCGAGACTTAGCCCCGCCGACTACCTGCCAACTATCTTTGGATGGGGCAGATGTGATGGTGCCAGGTACACCTGTTGAAGTGGGGAGCGGAGGCTATTCCGCTCCAGCCTTTACCACTTTTTTAGGCCCAGACTTCGGTGCAGCCGTCTTGGTTATTACCTTGGCCGCCTGTTGTGCCCTCGGAGTGGCTACAGGAGCAGCCGACACCGATGCCGCCGCCGCATAGGACACACGACCGCCCACAACGGGCAGCGATGTTGGTGCTGATGTGACCTTTGGTCTATGGGCCCCGAGCGGCGGCCGGACAATAGGGGCCGGAGGCAGTCCTGCTTCTAGGCCAGCGAGACGGCCGGCAATCATGCGCCACACAGCATCTGTGATTTGGCGCAATTGGGCGTCAGCGATGGTACCAACATTGGGAAACGGAGCAGGCTGAGACGAGGACGAGGCCGGATCTTCTGCGGGACGATGCGCCCGGAATTGGGCAAACTGAGCGCTAAGCTCAGCTACTTGCCCCGTCAGGCGGTCGTTGACTGCCTGGAGTCGAGCCACGTCCCCGATGAGGGTCTCCACAATCCTCGCAACAGCAGAAGAGGAGTTCTTAAGGGCCTTCACGAAAGAAACCTTAAGGTTGCTAGACTTAGTGGCTACCTTGTGGATGATAGCTGCTTTCGCTCTCTCCTGCGTGGACGATTGTGTTTGAGGCACAGAACCCTCTACCACTGGTTCTTTAATTTTAATTTTAATTTTAAGTAGGAGATCTGCAACCTCCTCCTCCGCTAGTGCTTCGCCGTCCACTCTGACTCGCCTGTAGGCTCTCGCCTTGCAGAAGACGGAGCCTGACGGGGCCGAGACCGGAGTTCGTGTCCTCCCTCTATGGCAGCTGGTGACTTTAGGAGGCAATATCTCCTCGGACATGTCACTCTCATCATCCCTGGAGCGTCCGCGTTTCCGGCTCTCGTACAAGTCCATTTCCGTAAGCCCCAATGCAACCGTATTTACACTAGAGTTACCACTCACAGTAGATCTGAAACGCAATCAATCCGATGTTCTTTAGCTCCCAATAGCCAAAATGACTTCTGGAAGCCCCACCGAGATAGGTGTTCCAGCCATTACATCCTCTACGTCAGACGAGAGGTCGCCCACTCTTGTGTTCTTCTTTTTCGCTCTCTTCTTCTTCTCTTTCTTTTCTGCTATATTTTCATTGTTTGTGTTTTTAATTTCATCCATTTTTGAACCCACAAGATAGGGAGAAGAAAGATCGACCCGGGCAGAGATTCCCAATACCCGAGCAAGCGTAAATTTGTGCCCGACCTAGGGGTCCGCAGATGCCCCAGCTGGGAGTGCGCTTGCGACTAAACTAACCATCAGCAATTCATCCCCTGGCCACGCACCAGAACTTGGGATTCGGGGTAATTTTTTATAGAGGTTTTCTTCCTCGCAGTCCGGGCGGTTAAGCCAAGACCCTCGCCCCCGATTGGAGACGCGAGACTCCAACTCGGGACTACGATATGTCGACGGCAGCAGGGAGACTAGGTCTCCTGATGCCTGCACGGTGGCAGTGTAAGTGCACACCGAGCACGTCTTACCTTTTCTACCGCTGAGCGGAGGAACTCCGACCCTAGAAAGGGTCCCACCACCGTGATTTATTACCGAGGTTTTCCTCCTCATTGCTCTGACGAGCGAAGAACCAACAGAGGATCCGACAGACACGCCCGCTCTGTTGGACCAAGTCTCGGCCGAATTGCCGGAGAAAATGGCTTCCTCTTCGTGCTAGAATATTAGCCGTTGGCAGTGATGAACACCATCGCCAACGTTACCAGGGTGCACCACGTGGAGGTTTTCTGGCCAAGCACCCCATACAAAGGTACACCTACCTCAAGGGTGTCAGTGTCTAGTTCGTGTTTAAGACTTGACTTTGAGCGCGACCTCTACGTTGGCGTTTCTCAAGACGTAATTTTATTTCTTCTTTTATTCGTTCTATTTATCAACCTCATAACTCTGCACCTTAAGTGTACGTATCATCTGTATGCCGATGATCTGCATACTGCACAAGCAAGTAAGGAGCTATCGACAATATCAACAAAGATTTAGGCAGCATAAAATCGTGATCGATGTGTATTGGATTATCAATGAACCCCACCAAATGAGAAGCAGTCGTAGTAGGCAACAAAAATATGAAACGCGGATTGGCAGCAGCTTCACTCCCTCCAGTCGTTTTTAACATCATACATCCAGTATACCTTACAGCCCTGTTGTAAAAGATCTAAACCTGCTCATTGATACAATACGTGATTGACGAACACTATACCGTCTAAATAATTATCTGCCTCATAAAACGAAAACCTCTGCAATCCCTATAATTGTCTATGATGATGTGTGTTATTTTGATCTGAATTGAGACCTCCTTAATCTACACTGTGAATGACTGCATTCGATTCATATTTAACCTTCACAGGTTTGTCCGCTTGACGTACCCAATTAAGATGGTTACCAATTCATCTGCGCCGTAATCAGTGAGCGCTGACGTCTCTCTTTTCATTTCTCACCTCCCCATTTGCGTTTGCCTCATCAACCTTAATCCCTGTTTGCGTTTGCTGTCGTGTAATCACGAAATCTTTACTCTACGAATACTCTACTTCTCCTATGTCCCTTCCACGACTTTTCGTAAACGCTTCGTTCTTTGTACAAACAGTGCAGCTATGATGCTCTCCAGCTTGATATCAGTGTTAACTAACTGTTACATATTAAAAATAACATGCACGATTATCTTCTGCAGATGGCGGAATTACCCAAACTTCTTTATTTAATTTTTTATTTAAGAAAAAGACAACACCCGCGCTAGGAATAAATCCTGTATCGCGGGGACTTTGCAAACATACACAAAACAGACACAAAAAAATCCCAGATTTAGAACAATAATTTGTGGATCACACAAGGTGTAGTCCCATGTGGGGTTTGAACCCACAACACTCAGCACATTAGAGAGCCTGCAGTCAATCAATTGTATATCTTCATATAGTTTACAAAGTATACATATTTTTGTGTATTTAAATGTTTATATGTATATTTATGTATGTTTATTTATATAATTGTCTATGTATTTGTGGTATTGATGTAAATGTAAAAGAAGTTAAGAAAGTCCAAAGTGCACAAGAGATAGAATGACAGTTTATTGAATAGATTTACGCACACACAAAAGTTCTACTTGAGTAGAGAGAGTAATAGGAATATGAGAATGACAAAAAATGAAACAACGTAGATTATGATACGAAATTAGTGCAGTCAGTTTGGCATCGGCGGTAGGACCGAGAAGGTACCGTCCGTCCGATTAAAATGTTATTGAAAATTATCATCCTTACAAACTGCATTATACTTTATTGCTTAATACATATAGTCTTTATTAATTTATCTTTATCTGGGAATCTGTTCTAGTCTTAATCCGGTATCTAGATTGAATGTTTTATTTTGCACTCATACTACGATTACACGATATTTTCGTTAGTTAAGAACTGTTTTCATCAACTCTTTCTTTAATTTGAATGATTAAACTGAGAATTGGTTCCACTTCGAAGGCAGACAATTATTTGCATTGAGTGAGAAACGATTCATTGATCACCAGAATATTCTGTTATTTTTGTTTTATTATAAAGTAACACGTGAATAGATTAATTATTTAAGGTTATCTAGTTTTACAGTCAATTTGGAAACGATAATGTTAACTAATTAGCGTTACAAAATAAATTTAACGGATGTTTTGATGGTTCATTAATATGATTTGGTTGTTTTTGTTTATGACCTGCTGGTTACAATGCTCCAGATACAGTAAGGCGAAGCTGTAACGACTATTTATACACAAAATAAATAAATTTGTAAAACATTCTCGGACTGATTACTTTGCATAAATAATACAAGTATAATGCCCCTTTAAACTTTTCCATTTGGTGACGGATTAAGGATACATATTGTCACCATCTCGATTCTGCCCATGGGTGTCTTAGGAGGTGACTTAGGTAGCAAACTACGCATAGAATACAGACGCCTAAGTCACAGGATCACCTAATTTAGGAGTCAGGGCTTACCGCATCCATATGACCTTTAGTTTAATTAAGTTATATATCCTACTTTTTAAACCATCACAAAGATGTCGTGAAAGAAAGCGATGTCGTGGCTCAGCAGGTGCTCAAAAACTGTTTTGTTATTTTCTCTGTGTGAGTATAGTTACCCCAAAACAAATTTATTTCCTTTCTCTAATTTGAAGCATTCCTTAGACGGCAATACATTTGTGTTTCTCGATTTACAGGTATCCATGATAGAGCAAGAGCCCGTGAGTGCCAGACCTTCGTCATTTTATAAAAGCTGAAAGTTCTTCTATGTGTGTCCCTAGTACAGGTAAGAATGATCCCCAAACATGAAGCTGAGGCAGCGGTGGCTTTGGCAGATAACAGGCAACAAAGGTATGTAAAATTCCATCTCAAATTCGTCATAATATAAAACTCGATTTTTTTATATTTGATTCATAATAATATCAAAACTCGTGAAATATAATAGTTTAGGGGTGTCCGGCAGAAGGTTGGAACCATACTAACTGTCTGGCAATGAGCAACGCGAGTAACCAGCAGTACAAGAGAGCTGTGTTACCACCTTAGACTGCTAAACTTCTCCATTTATTATTTTGTTATTATCATCATCATCATCAGCAGACTTTAGTAGTCCACTGCTGGATATAGGCCTCTTCTAAGTAAGGAGGTTTTGGCCTACAATAGCAGGCTGGCCAGATGGGTTAATATAGGGTTTGAGTCAATTTTTTTTTCTCTTTGCAGTGCTTTGGTCCTGCGTAGTTTGCACCGTTACTCACATCTTACGGAACCCTTGAGATGAATAGGGATGGTGACACTCTGTATTCTTAATCCGTCACCACGCGGAGCCGTTTTTACTATTGTTATTGTTAAGTGGATTTTGTTTGAAGGATTCTTCTATAAGAACGAGAAGGAAGTTGAACTTCTAGTAACCTCACCCCACTCATTCGGTAAAAAGAAACGAAACGAATTGTTGAATGCCTAATTCTCATTATGAAAAATTCTGTCCGATTAGCTATTGATGAAATGAAATGAAATGAAATGGTATTTTATTTGCAAAGATCTCACAACTGTCATTAAAACTGTTTCCATAATAAAATAATAAAGTTATAGATTAAAAACAGATAACAGATTAAATTTTCGGTTGCGATAATCACATTACAGTGACGTTGGATACAGTTGTGAGATTGAAAGTTGATCGGTGCTTAATTGTGACCAAACTCTTGTTACGAGAATTAGTCTTCTGGGTTTTTGGGAAAGAAAGCACAGCATTATTTATAAGAGGTAGTAGTTTTTAGCACCAATGGTCTTTTTTTCTTCTTTTTAACGTGTGGAAACTCCCTCGAGCCGTCACCCCACCGGGGTTTACGGCAGGGTGGTGTGTCGGAATCGGACCGACTAAAACCACACGGTGTGCCACTCTGCGCCTGACATAGGAACGATCCGGGGACAGCTGTTATTACGACATCCAGATCCCTCCTAGCGCGTGCCCACTAGAGTGGGCACTATCTGCGTATAAACTCTCTATTTAGGTGACGTACGGCACACGCGGACGTCGCCTCCTCGCGGCTGGCCACTATAGCGGATAGAGGAAAAACCCATCCCGTCCTCCCGCGGCCACACTCAAGGCGGCATGAGGCGCCCGGTTCTCCGGCGGCGAATTGGGCCCGAGTGAAGGTCGTTCTCCCGTGCCCTCTACGCCGCCTCCTTCTGCGAAATTACCTCTTTGTAGAAGGTTGCGACCGCGGTGAAATAACTGTCGCTACCGACCATGGAGCGTATGATGGCCGGTAGCGAGAGATCTCCACCAATAACTGTAGTAAGGACCCCACGCTGCGCCGCCCAGGCGGAACAAACCACCAGCGTGTGTTGAACCGAGTCCTCACTGCAGTCGCAGTGGTGACAGGCGGGACTCAATTCCCTCCTGGCGACCAAGTGCGTATACTTCCCGAAACAATCGTGCCCGGAAAGGACCTGCGTCAGTCGGAAGGAAAGGGTCCTGTACTGTCGCCCTGCCCACTCGGAGATGATCGGCTGGAGAGCCTTCACGGTGTCAAAGCCAGAACGTAGAGCCTTCAGCCGGGATGACCAACGAGCCATCGTGGCTCGACGAGCGGCCTCTCGCCAATCGCGTATATCTTCGGGCGCGGGCCCTATGCCGCTACCCGCAAACGCGCCGATAAACTTCGGCGAGCACTTCCGCCTCCAAATCCCACGGGGGAGTTCCGGCCAAGACGCACGCCACCTCCGTCGATACGGTGCGGTAACCACGTATGGCTCTAACCGCCAATATCCTCTGAGGGCACTAGAGGCGAGCTCTATTCTGGGCGGTCAGAGCCGCTGCCCACACCGGTGCACCATACAACGCCCGAACAACACCTGTGTATAGCACGAATGGCCTGGCTTAACCGAAGCAATACTACTCTCTTACAGAAGATCAACTCGCTTTAGCGACAGCATCCGCGCTGTCATGTTTCGTTGGTGAGTGCCAGACTGGAGGCCTCTTGACGCAGGGTTGACAGTATTCGTGGTTACTGTGTGAGCCTTACACTGCCACGATGACTGTCATGCCTTTTAAGCCAAGCAGGGCGTGAAAATGCATCTCACTAGGCCGCCATAGTGTTAGTCAACATACAACATTGTTTGTATTTGCAATGAAATATGGTGTCCATAACTCTTGGATTCTATTCATGCCTTCCATCAGGCAGAGTAGAGTCATTTTGGTAGGTTCCTAATATGGAAAAAAAACCGGTCTAGCTGACCCGTTTACACCGAAACATTGCTTTTCGCCAACACAAAATCTTTTTCTTTATAAAATCATCTTATTATATTACACACGTTATTATATTTTATATTCAAGTTTAACCTTTCAAATAGTGAATGTTATCAATAACAGGGCATGCACTATAATCCTAATAAAACCATAGAGTTACATATATCTGAATAAAATTAACAAAGTTTTAACGGTTTATTACAGAAATATTTCAAAGAAAATTGGTAATTAACACGCACTATAATTATCTTAATTATACATGTTTTATTTTCAACTATATAAAATAAATCGATATGTATTATTAGAAAATATTTATTCGAGTGCAAAATGGCAATAAATGCTAAAAGTAGCTTACAAATTTAAAAAAATTGAGTTATTACATTTAAAATATTAGGAAGGGGCCGATATATACTCCTGAGTGAAGCATTCGGTATGCTGTATGGTATCGGTAGCGTGATCTAGATGTTCTAGCAAAGTGCCGCCATCTGTTAGCAAGCGTTGGAAACTATCAATCACAATTATAAAGTTATACAATATTTTTTTTTACATTTTTGTATTCTTTTAGAATTCTATTCAATTGGTATATTGTGTATGTAAATGTTGGTATGAATGCTCTTTCACATTAAGGAAAGCTTTACGCTTTCATTTTAGTATATTAACACCAGAACTAAATAATAATGCAAGGTTTTGGACCTATGCTCCTTAGCGTTGAGGAGTACCCTTATGAAGAGTCATTTCTGGATGCAGTATCAGATTTTTTCTATACTTTTGATGTATTATCATCGGAACTGCATAGCGAGGAAGTAGTTCAAGTGAAACTTGCAAGATTTGTTCGCCAATAACATGGCAAGTTGAATGAAAGCTTGTAACAAATTATCGTACTTATAACACAACTATTTACCCTGGTTAGGAATCGGATTCAAGACCGCCGGACTAGTGGTCAGGATTACTAACCACAAGACTAACAGACCTGTCGAAACTTTCAATAGCGTGAACATGATATTAACAAATATGAACGAAGTTATTGTAGAATGGTCTTTTAATTTCACCAGGCTTTAAAGATTCACCACTTTCTCTCTTTCATCAACAGTGGGCTTTTCTACATTTAGTGAGTGGGTCTTTATAATGTTCTTGTAGTAAGAGGCTGATGCTCGAGGGGTTCGAGTTCGTTTCGGATCTGTGAAGTTTACTTGGTAAAGGCCGAATTTGGAGCTGAAACAATATCAGTAGTTTGTTTTTAATATTTTATGAGAATGGTTTTGGAACTCTTAGATAAAAAGATCATTGTAAGATACTCTAGAATAAGTTTTAAAATAATAATTTCCGTTGTACCGTCACTCTTGTTTTTTACCATTAGGTGATTATGGCACCCTGCACGTTTTGTGTGTGTAGTTAACTCTCTAAGCATCACAGGGCCTCCCCTTTACGTCACGGGACCTCTTTTACTCCGTGAAAAATAACGAACCAATCGCTTAACAAGTTTTCGTTATTTTATGGATTAGTACGTATTTTTTACGTATAATGATTTAAGAAAAGCATAATGAATGCAATAATAATTGTGAGAAAATTGGATCAAAAGCTGTATCCATCAATCAATTTATAATTGTACCTGTATCCATCTGTCCACTCAAAGTTGTCAAGCATGGTCCAGGCTGTGTAGTGTGTCAGATTAACGCCATCTTCTTTTATTGCCAAAAGGATCTGAAAAACCATTACGAACTTTAATTATCCTTACTTTTTATCTACCTCTATCTACTACTATCTTTAAGGGTTATATTTCTTTTCAAGTTTTAATAGGAAGACACAAAAGTATATCCTTTCAAGCGTCATCATCATTATCAGGTCCACAATAGTACACTGCTGGACATAGGTCTTCCTTGAGAAAGATGGTTTTGGCCTGCTTTTTAGCACACTTCTTGCCACGCTGGCCAGACGAATTGATATAAGGTTTTTATCAAGTTTTCTTTTTTTCTAGAGTGATGTTGTACTGTGCAGTTTGCTCCTTTAGTTGCCTCTTACGACACCCTTGGGATAAATAGGAGTGGTGACACTCTGTATTCTTAATCCGTCACCACACGGAATCATTTTTAGGGCACTAAAGAAATTTTTCATATAACATGAACGTCGGAGTAATGAGGTAATGAGGTCAAACATTAAAAATAATTAAAAATGATTTCAGATCTCTCTCTTTTGAAGTCAATTAACCGAAAAAAAAACAAAGTTTCGAGCTATTATAATAAAGCATATAGGATTTACCGAAAATCTATATACCTGTTATGTAATTGTGTGATAAATAATGGCATGAAGAATACTTTTGAGCAAGATATGTGTAGTGAGAGTTGTATTCAAACCTCTTTCAAGTAATCTTCGTAATAATTAATTCTCTCCTGATCATTCAATCCTCCTAATGCTGAGTAACCATTTTCTGTGATCAAAAATTTCATGTCGCCATAGTTTTTCTTTAACCATACGAGTTGTCTACGAATTCCAGGTGGAAATACCTAAAAGAGCACATCTTATCAGTTCTTAAAACATTTTGTCCTTGACTCTTGTTAATAATAACTTTATACAATGCTGTGTGATCCCAAATCGATAACCAGACTGCTGGTAAACATATATATTCGAATTCTAAATACATACATATCACATACAAACTACATTCAGACACAGGATATATTCTGCTCATCACACAATTATTTGTCCTGTGTGGGAATTGAAGTTACGACCTCTGGCTAAGCGGTCAGAGTCACTAACCGCTGGGACCTCAGTCCAGTAGAGGCAAAAGTTCTTAGTACTTACAAAAAACCAAAAAGAAGGTGTTACATCCCAATCAGGGCGTCGCCCTGTCACAGCGTCAAGATCAGGAGCGTCTCCAAGAGGCCAGGGTCTCATTTCTTCGCCTTCTTTAGCTTTACGAATGATGCGGCTTGTATAGTGGTTCATGGCATAAAAGTCGTAAGTGCCTGGAAAAGAAATTTAGGACGCATATGATAACTTGAACATCATCACTGCCAGTCAGCTGCTGGATAGTCCGCTATTAAGAAAGTAGGTTTTGACCTGCTAAGCCATGCTGGTCAAACGGGTTGGTGTAGGATGTGCGCAAAGTTTTACCTTTCTTTGCAGTGCCATTGTTTTGCATAGTCTAGTCATTGGTGTCGAAAAACCGACTAAGTTCGGCTCTTACAACCCCGATAGGTTCATGGGATGAACAGAATAAATATGATACTCCATATTCTTAATCTCTCACTTTATGTGAAAATTGTTTCGTATTTTCTATATAATATAGAAATATTAAAAAAAGCATACAAAAATATTTACCTTTTATAAATTCAATCTCTTCCTTAGTAAAGGTAGGGAAATTAGGAGTTAAATACCCCTTCTTCTTGCTGTTTTCCAACATCACTTTTTCAATACTTGGAGGCCATCCTCCTTCTTTAGAATAAATCGGGTGTGAGTATCTTCCAGCCTGCAAACAGAAATATTTATGACTTTAATTATTATTGATTTACCTTTCGTTTTTTGCCCTCCCGCGGTACACGTTCTTGAAGAACATATTTAAGATATTTTTCTGATTTAAGCTGTACGTTTTAGTTATGTGTGATGATCACGACCGTGTCTTCTACATCGGGGATAAAAGACGTGAGTATATATGAGAGTGTATGTTCAATATTATAATAGTATCCACATAGTTTTTCTTATTTCGCTACTTAACAAGCTGACATGCGCAACTACGTCTGTAAAGTGTTCAGTGATCATCATCATCGACGTCCACTGTTAGACAGGCCTCCCTACAACTGGTCCTGTGCTGCTCATACCAAACAGCTTCCCGTGACCTTCACTAGCTCGTTGAATTACCTCAATACTTGGCGCTTATTGATTGTAGCTAGATATTATATTAAAAACGTGGACTATTGCCCACTTCAATAAATGAGCTGTGCAAAGTAAAGCAAAAACTTTAAGATATTTTTTCATCTCTTCAGCTTCATAAAATTAATAATACTTACACAGTTCTGGATAGCTAATTCAGCTAACTCCACATCGTCTTCTGTCCAAGGCTCGAACCATATCAGGTGGTTGGCTAGTGATATTTCACCTGAGAATAGGACAGTATACTCATAAATCCTGACACAAACACGAGGGGTCCTAAGCATTTAACCTGATTCAAGCTAGGCTGTTTATAACGGCCTAAATAGATGGTATGTGGCGAAGTTCACAAAGATATGCTACAGCATTCTCCCACAATGGTGACCCTGACGTGATTGGAAGTAAAGACTTTCAAAGTAGCAGATCAGCAGTAGCAGGATCATCGCCACCATCGTGTTTACTGTCACCCGGTAATTAAGCATTCACCATGACCTCAACCGCAAAAGGGAAACCTACACACCCCTATGGCCTGATCAGCGTCAAGGCATGGCACTCTGCATCTACGGTCAAGTAAGTAGAGCAGCTCTCTTCCGTCCACGCAGCAGTCAGCCACAACGCAGCAACCATCTCTACACGTTAGGCATTTTACCGCAGCACCATGTATCGCTTGCGATCTCGACTCACTGAAATCAGTGGACTTCAGCTCCGACTCACTGAACCTAGCAGCGCTCTGTTTCGACTAACTGAACAACTCACTCCTGGCACTGAATTTATCATATATCGACCTCTTGTAGTTTCGCAACAAAAACATACTACAGCGCCCTCTACATAGTTCAAAGTTGATTTAATTTTTTTCTGGTTGAAAATTTGTTCGAAACTTCGACCGAAATGGCACTACGGCATCATGGATTTCTTTCCGATCCCCTCTCACACTGAATATGGTGTATTTTGTAACTATTAAGTTGCACGTGTCCATGTGTGGCGATAGTCGCTCATACACATCTACACGTTTTTCTCTTATGCCTAAAAAGTCAGGGTCAATATCAACTTACCGTGGTATTTGGGTCTAAATTCTTCATCGTAGATCCTGTAACCCTTCGCATGAGCAAGCAAAGTGTATTTATTGCACAAGTAGGCTGCATTATCGGGACTTACGATGCCAGGTGCGAAAATCCCAGAGTAGGTTACATCACATGTCATAAGGGGTTCATTAATGGTCAACCATAGTTTAACTCGATCAGCGTAAAGAGAGTAGGCGACTCTAGCGTATTCACCAAACCAGTCGACGATCAAAGGGTTGGCCCAGCCGCCTGGAATAAAAGTATTTGAGCTTTATACGGCCGTTTAGTACCAAACTAGCTGGAGCCATGGTGACCAGGTTGCTGATAGACATATATGTATGCATGTATATTAGTTACGCACCCCGATTTTACAGGGGTGGTAAATTTGTTTGTGCAACTTTTAAACTGGTCAAAACGTCTTAGTAAGGTTAGTATTTCAATGCCCGATCCACCGTAATACGCCTAATTGCCTACACATGGCCAGCGGCAGCGACAACATGATAAGCTGGCTCATTATTATTAGTTCGCAAAGCGTATTTACTGTAAGTTTGAAAACGCTGCTACCAAAAATCACGAAGTTTCATGTAAATTATCAACTCCCATTTTGCACATTTAAGGATGGAATTTTTTACAAATTCTTTCATAGTGTCTACCTATGTCACTTGCAGAACATTTGTGCAAAATTGTCAGAGGATCCATTAGTCAGAACCATGACGGATCTAATGAGACCTTTTTTTTTATTAAATTTATTTACACTAAAAGAAAAGTTTTCATTACATAGATCAATCATGGATTGGACCAATGGATCCTCTCGGAGATTAAACCACGGTTTTAGTTGTGCGTTGATCGACCAGTCATAAAAGTAGTTTTATAAAGCAATTTTTACCATTTGCGAAATGTGGAAATATATTACATATGTTGTCAAACTGGTCTAAATATATATTTCGGACCATAATGTTATATTTACGGACCATCCGTCATATTTCTCATAACATTTCCAAAAAATAAGTTTGTTTTGTGCGTTGGTTCAGTAGTCCGCATCAAAAAATATTTTGGCCTTGTTCTGTTCAATATTTTGAGATTTGCAGTTCAATATTTTGTCAATTCAAAATTGGAGAGAGGAACTGGTGAAGAATATTAAAAATATAGATATTGATGCCATTAAAATATAGATATGGAACACTTGCGCCCATCACTACCAAGAAAGGGTTTATCTAAAGAAGAACTTAAGGAAAATCATTTATCAATTAACATTTTTTAACAACTCACCGAGATCTTGCAGCGGTTGTGGCAGATCAAAGTGGTATAAAGTCACAATTGGTTCTATACCTGCCGCCCAGAGACCGTCAATAAGTTTATTGTAGTATTCTTTACCGTCCTCGCTAACGTAATTTGCGAAGCCTGTTGGTAACAGACGACTCCAAGCTATTGAAAACCTATAAATTTATGTTATCTCTTAGTTAACTGTTTACTGACTCGGTAATCTAGCGGTTGGTTAGCGGACTACTGATCAAGAGGTCTCGGGTTTGTTTCCGTGGATGGGACAAAAAGAGTTGTTCAGGTTTTATGGTTACTGAAATAATTAATAACAGCCTGGAGTTTGACAGTTGGAATCTTAACCACCGTGCCTCGGAGAACACGTACAGCCCTAAGCCCTGCATGTGATCTCACCATGGTCGTATCGGATAACTGTTGTGTCGTGAGGGAACGAAGATTACACGTGCACATAATATCATCTGCTTAGTTGATGTACGTCTCAATTGAGACTGTCGGCGGTGACTGAAATTGGCTAGGAGTCATCATTATACTGAACCTTTGTGGGTTATTTAACAGAATTTTCCAAATTACTGTGCCGTTTAGTCTTTACGGAAGAAACAGGCCTTCTGGCTATGGTAAGTGTCAATCAGCCAGTAAGCTAGTTTCTGCCATTGCCAATTTCTTTTATGTTAGCACACCATGAACACTTGTACCGCGAAGGCTTGGGCTCGATTCCAAATTTAGTTCTTTTATTCACATTCACCGCGGGTGTAATGTGGAAGGGAAAAGCTCATCAAAAGTTTAAAAAATATATTTTCTAAGTGTATCGCCACTAACTTTTGGTGGCGACTCCGTCCGCGCGTATGTCGGTTATCGTGGTGTTATATCTGTTATATAGAGTTATTTCATACCTGTAGAAATGCAAGCCAAGTTCCTTTGCTATTTCGATATCCCTTTTCCACAGATGGTAAGAATCGCAGGCCACGTCGCCAGTAGCAGCATCAGTAATAGCCTCTGGTTTAGTGTGTACAAATCTGTCCCAGATATTTTCTCCTTTATCTGTTTTGAAAACATTACTTGTAATTATTTTTAAGTTGTTCGAAGACGTACTGAAATGCAATGTCACTGATGTGTGAAAATGGTCCTTCTAAAAACGCAGAATAGTAATAACAATATTTTTATTCTTACCTTTTCTATAATAATAATAGAAATATTATAAATTTCACACAGATATTCTGTTTCCAAACTATATGAATAGACTGTGGTTTGGAAACAAGACCGGTGAAAAAATATAAAATTACTACACAACCACATACAGCGAAAGCAATGACATACTTCAACACCATCTATTAAATATACACCGAACTACGGAGTAACTAATTCTGTATCGCGATATAGAAGTTCTCATGTCGATTGGTATGTATGTAACCTCCCAACAACAACCAATGGGCCGCGGTCTGCCAAGCATGATCACCTCGCCTATTCGGAGGAATTTCCATCTGTGTTAGGTTAGGTTCGTCAATTAGTTGTCCTGGGTGAGAAACGAACTCACGATCTCTGGGTTGGTACGAAGGTTCATCAACAATTAGACTACCAGATCCTTTAAGGCTTTCTTGGTGATGTGTGAAATGAAAGAAATGTTTTGTTTACCACTGATGTTCCACGCGCCTTCTACTTGGTAAGCCGCACTAGCTGCTCCAAATCTGAAGCCTGGAGGAAATGTGAAATCTTCTTCACATAAGGACACACATACCAACGTGCTGAAATAAATTTTCATGTAAAGTTTTCAGATATCATGTATTATATTTGTTGACGGCATTGACAAAACAAATTCTCACAACAGTTTCTTGTTTGTAGAAACTTACAAGATAGCTTTGCTATTGGTGTATCGATTTTATTGTGTTTTTGGGTGTTTTACTTCTCCTATCAATAAGTTATATTCTAGTTTGGGTTTTTGATTCCCACTAACATTTGGACTTCACACGCATCTATGTAAACACCTTTATTTATTTACATGTCAAAGTTTTTCTTGACTTTCTTTTTAATTTTTCTGTGAGATGTCATTATTTCTCTAGTAATGCTATTGTTACTATATTATTATTCTATTCAAATAACATAATTGCAAAAACACAGTAGTAAGACAGTTTTTTTTATATCGTACTACAGAAAAAATAATATTACAACTAATTACAAATTGCTGCCGTTTTTACAATGGGTGCATGGCATCTGTTTTGTTATTACAGTACTCACTAATACCTAGTCATGTACGAATGTTATTATTATCATCAACAGTCTTTAATAGTTCACTGCTGAACACAGGCTTCTCCCTAGAAAAGAGACGCTGACCAGACAGGTTGTTTCATACTGTTGCTGTTGTTCTTGTAGCGCTGTAGTCCTGCGTCATTGCGGATGCATGGGTCTAGGAGTAGTGTCGCTTTGTATTCTTAATCCAGTACAGCACAGATTGTATGTATGTTAAAAATATATGAAAGTAAAAGCACAGAGAGTTTCGTCAAATGATTAGGATATAAATAGTCTGAAGAGTACCTAACTATTCGACAACTAACAGTAAATATATCATGTTTAGCCTCGTTGAAAAGGGCTCAATGAGTGGGTAAATATAATGTTAGTGACAAAGACCGTGGTACATAGATAATATTATACAATGCGGTTATACAACATATAAACAAATTAACTGTTAATATCTAAGTGGCAATTCAGCGATTAGTTAATAAACATTTTAAATTGATTTTTTTAATAATCAATGGATTTTCACAGTATTGAAGAACCGATTCTTAGTCGTGCTAATTCTGCTAGAACCGATCTGTCATGAGGATTATTAAACATTTTTCTAGCCCTTTCGTCTTACTTTAAAATTTTCAGTTCAGATACGTTTGTTGTGAAATGTTTCTGATTTTATTTACAACTAACCTAGTATTAATTAGAAGGTCAAGCTAGTTTTATGTGTTCAGGTACATATTCAGTTTTTCTTCCATGCTATGAATCTGCCAAATTGACTCTACTCTGCCTGATGGAAAACATGAATAAAATCCAAAATTGTGGTCGCCATACTCGTACTCATTGCAAATTCAGACAATGCAGTATAGCGATCCACTCTATGACGGCCTAGTGAGATGCTTTTTCACACCTCACTTCGGGACCTCACCTGTATTAATGGGCCTCTGGTCTCACACTCGCCAACGAAACACGACAGCATGGATGCTGTCGCTTTAGGTTGGTCTCCTGTGAGAGGGTAGTACTGCCCCGGTTGAGCCGGTTCGTTTGTGCTGAAATCAGCGTGGCTTTACTACCTTCAATGAGCGAGTTTCTACTGTCTTCAGTCAGCGTTAGAATATCGATGTAAAGTGCAAATCTACAGATCAAAGAGATGCAAACGACGTACCTGAATAAGTGTGTGTCTTACACAGATTGATACGTTACCAAGAGTATGAATAGTACGAGTGAATGTCTCGTTTCCTTTTTAATATTATGTAACACATCAAAAACCAAACACGTTTTTAAATACTAAATAAAAATTAAATTAAATTAAAATCACCTTAGCACGAGTATGTGGTATTGAGACATATTGGCAACTGTGAATAAATACGTAATGCCTAAAAGTGAAATGTAAAATTGTACTGGTGTTACATACACGTAGATAACAAGTCGGTTTGAGTATCCTAGGTTTAATATTGGCTTAGGGATGTCACTACAACCTGTCAACCTCACGTGATGCTGACATTTTAAAAATATGCACGTCAGGTGACGAATTAAGTATACAGAATGTCACCACTCCTATTGATCCCATGAGTGTCGTAAGAGGCAACTAAGGGAACAATCTACGCAGGACAACATCACTGCATAGAGAAGAAAAATTTAATATAAATTGTTTATTGACTTGTCTTCGCAGCGTGGAATAGTAGGACAAAATTTCTTTTCTGAGAAGAGGTCTGTGTCCAGCAGTGGTCTATTAAAGGATACTGATGATGATAATGAAGGCTATTGCGTAGAAAATGTTTAAAATTAATTCGTATTTTCTATACAATATACCCTACAGCTCAAAAATAAAAAAGATGTTACGCAAATGAAAACCCTATAAGGTCACATTACGTGAAAAATCAAAATACAATCGTGCCAAAATTTGCAAAAATGGAGATAATGGGAGGATTTTTTTTGAAAATATTGTAACTACCAAAAAATTTTGGGAAATATAATTAATCTCCTAAAATGATCTGTAAGACTATTACAATAATTGTTTGTGTTTCACTATGGTAATGTTCCTCGCTGAAAACGAATGACTTTTATTATTATCCTCTAATTTACGCAACAAATAAGTCGCAACTATCAAACTGAAAACCCCCTCGAACAATCTGGAGAAAAGTGTAAACACACGTTGAAGATTTGGTATTGTAAAATTGCATTCTCATACCTACATATTCAGCCCTGAGCTACTTTACGATAAAAAAATAAAAATTTAAAATATATATTGTAATCTTAAAAGTATGTACAAATATCTGATGCTGCTGGTGGGAGATCATGCTAAGCATTTGATAACGTAATCATTTGTTGCTCTGTGACTTTTATCTTACTTTGAGACGAGAACAAATTTACAATACTTAACATTTATTTAAATACACGTGAAGACTCGTAGAAGAACCAAGGCCATCGACATGGCCTTGGAGAGTAACCACACTTAGGTCACAGTGGACGGAGCACATTGTTTGCACACAAGACAGAGGTAGACATAGGCCCAAGGTAATCTGGGGTGCTGGGCTAGAAAACCTCCACGTGGTGCACCCTGGTAACGTTGGCGATGGTGCTCATCACTGCCAACGGCTAATATTCTAGCACAAAGAAGAGGAGGCCATTTTCTTCGGCCATTCGGTTGAGGCTTCGTCCAACAGAGCGGGCATATTTGTCGATTCCTCTGTTGGCTCTTCGCTCTTCGGAGCAATGAGGAGGAAAACCTCGATAAAAAATCATTATGGTGGGACCCTTTCATGGGTCGACGTTTCTCCACTTTCAATGGTGGAGAAAGGAGAACGGGCTCGGTGTGTACTCACACTGCCACCGAGCAGGCATTGGAAGATTTAATCTTCCTGCCACCGTTGTCACATCGTAATCCCGAAAGGAGTGTCGTGGTTATGTCTCGCGACACCAATCGGGGGCGAGGGTCTTGGCTTAGCCGCCTGGACTACGAGGAAGAAAACCTCTATAAAAAATTACCCCGAATCCCGTGTTCTGGTGCGTGGCCAGGGGATGCATGGCTGACGGGTAGTTCAGTCGTAAGCGCACTCCCAGCCGAGGCACCTGCGGACCCCTCGGTTGGGCACAAATTTACGCTTGCCCGGGTATTGGGGGATCTCTGCCCGGGTCGACCTTTATTTCTCCCCCACACGTGGGAACAAGTATGGAATCTATAAATAAAATTAATACACCTAAACATATAAAGGAAGGAGTGAAGGAGAAGAAGAGTACGAAGGAGAGTAATATGAGGGCGGACGACCTTTCGTCTAATATGGAAGACGTAATGGGTGAAGCGCCTATCTCGGTGGGGCTCCCAGAAGCCATTATAGCTGCTGGGAGCCGAAGAACATCGGAGCGATTACGCTCCAGATCTACCACGGGCGGAAGCTCCAGTGCGAGGAGCGACGTGCTGGACTTCATGGAGACGGAGCTGTGTGACAGCCGAAAACGTGGACGCTCCAGGGATGAGGAGAGCGATACATCCCAGGAGATGCTACCTCCTAAAGTAGCAAACAGCCGCAGAGGGAGATCACGAACCCCGATCTCGGCCCCGTCAGGTTCCGTCTTCTGCAAGGCGGAAGCCTATAGACGGGTCAGGGCAGACGGCGAAATCTTGGCGGAAGAGGAGATTGCGGATCTCCTGCTAAAAATTAAGGAGCCGATGGTGGGGGATTCAGTTCCTCAAACACCATCGTCCATGCAGGAGAGAGCGGATGCGGCGGTGGCCATCATTCACAAAGTGGCCACCAAGTCGAGTAACCTTAAGGGCTCTTTTGTTAAAGCTCTTAAGGACTCCTCTTCCGCTATTGCGGGGGTCGTGGATACCCTCATCGGGGACGTGGCTCGGCTCCAGGCGGCCAACGATCGCCTGACGGGGCAAGTAGCTGAGCTCAGCGCTCAGTTCGCCCAATTCCGGGCGCATCGCCCGACAGAGGATCCGGTCACGTCCCCGTCTCAGCCTGCCCCCTCTTCCAGCCTCGGTGGCATTCCTGATGCCCATCTGCGCCATATAACCGATGTAGTATGGCGCATGATGGACGGGCGTCTGGCTGGCCTGGAGGCAAGGCTGCCGCCGGCTCCTGTTGTCCGGCCGCCGCTTGCGGGCCATAAAGCGAAGGTTGCATCGGTGTCAGCATCGCTTCCCGTTGCGACCGGTCGCGTGTCCTACGCGGCGGCGGCAGCAGTTTCTCCTGCTCCTGCAACTGCTCTGAGGACACGGCAGGCGGCCAAGGCAACAGCCCGGACGCCCGCACCGAGGTCAGGGCCCAAAACAGCGGCAAAGTCTGGGGCGGAGTTCCCTGCGCTCCCCACTCCAGCCGCTGTATCTGGCACCTCAACAAGTGCTCCCTCCACATCCGCCCCTTCCACGGATGGTTGGCAGCTAATCGGGGGGGCGAAAAAGTCCCGAAAGCGGGGTAAGAAGGCTGCACAAATAGCAGCCTCTAACCCGCAGGCGCCATCGGCTGCAGTGGCTACCACAAAGAAGCCGCGCAAACTACAGGCGCCTAAAAGCGCGGCCGTGGTAGTCACCGTGTCACCGGAGGCGGCTAGCGGCGGACTCTCCTACGCAACCATCTTCCAGAGGGCCCGCGCTAGTCTCGCCAACGACTTCGGGACAGTAGGAGTCAGGTTGCGCCTCGCTCAAACGGGAGCTCGAGTGCTCGAGTTCCCTGGAGCCGAAGGTGCTAAGACGGCGGACACATTTGCCGAGAAGTTGCGGCAAATGTTTACGGCTACGGATGGTGTCAAGATCGCCAGGCCTACCAAGTGCGCAGAGTTGCGCATTTCGGGCCTGGATGACTCTGTATCGACAGAGGATGTCCGCGTTGCAATTAGCGAGAAGACAGGCTGCAACGCGGACAATATTAGGGTCGGCACCATCCGCCCCGGTCCGGGAGGGCTTGGCGCAGTGTGGGTCAGCTGTCCCGTAGCGTCGGCTAAAATGTTGGGCGACGCCGGCAGGCTGCTCATCGGTTTCGTGAGCGCTAGGATCACAGTCCTGGCGGCGAGACCGATGAGGTGTTACAAATGCCTGGCATCGGGACACACACGCGCCAAGTGCGTCAGTTGTTTCGACTGCAGCGGATTATGTTTCCGCTGCGGTCGACCGGGGCACAAGGCGGCAGAGTGTTCTGCCGCCCCTCACTGCCCGGTGTGTGCAGCGGACAACAAGCCTGCCAATCACCAGATTGGGCAGGGAGGCTGTAAACCTTCCCGCAACTCTCGGCAGGCGTCAGGGGTTAGCCAGTCGGCCCAGGCTGCTTCTGACGTCGTTCGTGCGTCGATATCGTCGCCCATGGAGGAGGTTGTAGAGACGGTCGAGTAATGGCCCAAGTCTCCAACCTCCTGGTCCAGACGAACCTGAACCACTGTGCCGCGGCGCAGGACCTTTTCCTGCAAACCATGGCGCAGTGGTCGATCGGTGTTGCCGTAGCCGCGGAACCCTATTATGTTCCTCCCCGTCCAAACTGGTTGGGTGACCGGGACGGTTCCGTGGCAGTCGTCGGCTCCACGGCGGCTCATTCCCCGCCCTTGTCGCTAAGAGACAAGGGCACTGGATATGTTGCTGCCGAGTGGGGGGGAATCACTATATATGGTGTATACTTCTCCCCCAACCGGAGTCTGAACGACTTCGAGGTTTTCCTTAACAACTTGGAAACCTCCATGCGGCGTCTAACGTCTGGGCACGTCTTAGTGCTGGGGGATTTCAACGCAAAGTCCATTGCGTGGGGTTCCCCCAGGACGGACGCTAGGGGTGAGGCCGTAGAGGAGTGGGCGGCCTCGGTGGGCCTCTGTTTACTTAACAGGGGCTCCACCAACACGTGCGTGCGACAGCAGGGAGGGTCGATAGTGGACCTTTCGTTCGCTACCCCTGCCCTCGCCGCACGAGTAAGGAACTGGCGCGTCCTGGAAGAGGTTGAGACGCTCTCGGATCACCTCTACATCCGATTTGAGCTCTCCCGTACCCAGGACCCCAGTAGGGGTCACATGGCGCGGCGTTCTTCTCGCTTTCCGCGGTGGGCTTTAGCCAAATTAAATAGGGACCTACTAGAGGAGGCAGCCATCGTTCACTCTTGGCTGTCTCCGCAGGCTCCGACTGAGGAGGTCGACATGGGGGCTGGTCGCTTCCGCGATGCCATTGCGCAGATCTGTGATGCGGCCATGCCCCGCATCCGAGGTTGCCGGCCTCCACGGAAGGAGGTTTACTGGTGGTCCCAGGAGTTGGCGGACCTCCGCGCGGCCTGTACTCGTGCCCAGAGGTCCTACACCCGTAGTCGGCGGCGACACCGCGAAGAAGGCGGGGAGGACCAGCTTCATGAAGAGTACCGAGAGGCGCGGAAAACTCTGAAGCTGGCCATAAGCCGCGCCAAAGAAATTAAGAGAAAGGAGATGCTGGAGGGTCTCGATCGTGACCCCTGGGGTCGCCCTTATCGTGCGGCGCGGCAAAAGCTCCGCACGTCGGGCCCCTCCCTTACAGAGACACTCCAGCCCAGCTTCCTGCGGGAAGTGGTCGAGGGCCTTTTCCCGCAGCGGGTGGAACACACACCCCCGTCGATGGCCTTCATGGTTGGAGACGACGGGGGGAACGAGGACGACGTTCCGCCCGTCAGGGAATCGGAGGTAGGGGCGGTTGTTCTACGGATCCGCTCTAAGAACACCGCCCCCGGGCCGGACGGGATACCTGCCCGAGTGCTGGCCCGAGCCCTCGAACACATGTCGGACCGCCTCAGGGAGGTCCTGGACGCTAGCTTGGCGTCCGGACGCTTCCCTGAGTGCTGGAAAAGCGGGAAGCTGGTCCTATTGAGGAAGCCAGGACGGCCAGCCGAATCGGTAGCGGCCTATAGGCCCATCGTGTTGCTGGACGAGGCGGGTAAACTGTTTGAGAGGATACTCTCTGCCCGCATCGTCCGGCACCTCTGCGAGGTGGGCCCCGATCTGTCGGACGCCCAATTTGGTTTTCGGGCGGGGCGTTCGACGGTCGATGCCGTGTCGCGCCTGAGGGCCGTTACCGAAGAGGCGGTGAGCTGTGGCGGCGTGTTATTGGCGGTGTCGTTGGACATCGCCAACGCATTTAATAGTCTGCCATTTAGCTGCATCAGGGAAGCACTCCACTACCATGGGGTGCCAAAGTACCTGAGGCGGCTTGTGGCAGACTATCTTGAGGAGCGTACCGTCATGTACGAGGACTGAGACGGTGTTCTGAGGCGGCGGCTCATGTCGTGCGGTGTTCCACAGGGGTCTGTCCTCGGACCACTCCTGTGGAATATGGGATACGACTGGGCCCTTCGAGGTCGTCTTCCCCCCGGGCTGGGCGTAATTTGCTACGCAGATGACACATTGGTCACGGCCCGGGGAGCAAACTTTCAAGAGGCGGCGCGCCTGGCCACCACGGGTGTCTCTCTGGTGGTCGGGCGAATTGAGGCGCTGGGTTTGCGGGTGGCCCTGGACAAGACGGAGGCCCTTTTGTTCCATGGGCCCCGTCGTGGTCCACCCTCCGGCGCCTCCATCGTGGTCAATTCGGTCCTCGTACCGGTTCAGGCCCAGATGAAGTATCTGGGCCTGATCCTGGACGGCAGGTGGCTCTTCGACGAGCACTTCCGACAGCTTACGCCAAAGCTGGTCGGCGCTGCTTCTGCCCTTGGGCGACTTTTGCCTAATTTGGGTGGAGCCAGCGTCGCGACGAGACGGCTATACACGGGGGTTGTCCGGTCAATGGCGCTGTATGGTGCACCGGTGTGGGCGGCGGCTCTGACCGCCCAGAATAGGGCTCGCCTCTGGCGCCCTCAGAGGATATTGGCGGTTAGAGCCATACGCGGTTACCGCACCGTATCGACGGAGGCGGCGTGTGCCTTGGCCGGCACTCCCCCGTGGGATTTGGAGGCGGAAGTGCTCGCCGAAGTTTATCGGCGGACGGCTGACTTCCGGGCGAGTACCGGCATACGGCCCCCGCCCGAAGAGATACGCGAGTGGCGAGAGGCCGCTCGTCGAGTCACGATGGCTCGTTGGTCGTCCCGGCTGGAGGCTCCACGTGCTGGCTTTGCCGCCGTGGAGGCTCTCCAGCCGGTCATCGCCGAGTGGGCAGGGCGGCAGCACGGGACCCTTTCCTTCCGACTGACGCAGGTCCTTTCCGGGCACGGTTGCTTCGGGAAGTATCTGCACTCGGTCGTCAGGAGGGAATTGAGTCCCGCCTGTCACCACTGCGACTGCAGTGAGGACTCGGCTCAGCACACGCTAGCAGTTTGTTCCGCTTGGGCGGCTCAGCGTGGGGTCCTCACTGCAGTTATTGGAGGTGATCTCTCGCTACCGGCCGTCATACGCTCCATGGCCGGTAGCGACAGTTGTTTTACCGCGGTCGCAACCTTCTGCGAAGACGTAATTTCGCGGAAGGAGGCGGCGGAGAGGGTCCGGGAGGACGATGTCCACTCGGACCCAATTCGCCGCCGGCGAGCCGGGCGGCGGAGGCGTGCATACCAGCGCCTCATGCCGCCTTGAGTGTGGCCGCGGGTGGACGGGACGGGTTTTCCCCTCCATCCGCTATAGTGGCCAGCCGCGAGGAGGCGACGTCCGCGTGTGCCGTACGTCGCCTAAAATAGAGAGTTTACCCATAGATGGTGCCCGCATTAGCGGGCAGGCGCTAGGAGGGATCTGGATGTCGTAATAGCAGCGGTTCCCGGATCCCTCCTATCTCAGGCGCAGAGTGGCACACCGTGTGGTTTTAGTCGGTCCGATTCCGACACACCACCCCGCCGTAAACCCCGGTGGGGTGACGGCTCGAGGGGGTTTCCACACGTTAAAAAAAAAAAAAAAAAAAAGGCCCAAGGTAATCTGACGATCTAGTGAAGTTCGCGGGGAGTTATGAATGCCGGCAGCACAGGACCGGCTGGTGTGGAGAGGCTTACCAGAGGTCTATCTCTAGCAGAGGGCGTCCTTCGGCTTAGATAATGATAATTATGAAGTACATGAGTACGCTCTGCAATATTTAGTTAAGTCATGTATCTACACAAATGAACTGGCTTGATCAGTAATATACTCTTACAGTAAACCAAAGTTCAACAATTCTAACACTAAAACTGTACGTCTGATTCTGGGGGAGAAATTAAAGGGTAACAACGTATTTATGACTATTGAGAAGGCGTCAGGGGATCTGTCTTCTTGTTTATCCTTCTTTACCATGAAAAAGCAATTGAAAGGAAAATCAATGCACTAAACGTAATTTAGAATAGTACTACTTTCGTTAATTTCGTTCAATTTAATTCCTGGGTTTGATCAAATGTTTGTACGATCTGTAAATGTTTGTTTCGGAGATTGAGTGTTTCTGTATATAATATGTATGTATTTACTAAAAAAGGCTGTAAGTATTTATATCGGTTGTCCATTATTCATAATACAAACTCTGCTTAGTGTAGTGCGTCAGACGTCTGAAGTATTATTATTATTTTTTTAGAGACTGCTATCACATAACCAACGGCCTTTAACCTCAGAGGCGCAAAGGCGTGTGATGTAGTTACACATTGTCTACTATAATTAAAGTCCCACTTTTCTAAGAAGGAGTAACACAATCGTTATTATATGTAGCAGAAAATAGTTGGGCAAATTAGGAGTAAATAATGACAAATCAGATAAGAAGTACCTCAGAATGTAAGCAATGGTTTGAACAAGTCAGGATCACCATTACAAGTATTATCCGCGTAACCTTCCAGTATCAAGGCGTTAGCGATTGAATTTAGTTGCTCTACTGTGTCATATTTTTTTTAAATATTCGCAGTATAGTATAGTGGAATAGGAAAAATAATTAATAGATTGAGTTAAGTTGTAATTAATAAGAAATAAGCATGGAAGAGCAAGAAATAACCGCCTTTTTTTTATGCTTTACTAGTCGCATCGCTATAAGCACGTGTTCATTTGAAATTACCACTAGTCAGATTAAGACGCCTCGCTTAACCCGCATTGTAAAAAAAATTAAACAAAAACTGTAGTAGCACACGAATAGACATTAACTAAATATGTGCCTGAACACATAAAACTAGCTTAAACTACTTTTTTTTTTTTTTTTTTTTTTTTTTTTTTTTTTTTTTTTTTTTTTTATATCTGCAATCAGTCGCGAGACTATAAGCGGATGTGTTGAATTAAATGTGGTTATTAGGCGAAAAGACCAGTGTCTTGTCTGCCTTTTCAGAACACATCCTTCCTTTTCAGTCTTTTTGCAGTTAGGGAAGGTTTTAGGAGGTCGTTGGCTAGGATGTTCGGGTGAATCGTGAGACGATCAACATATCTCTTTTTAAACTTTTGGATTTCAGACTGAACAGTGGGAACATTGAGGTAGTCATGGATTTCATCATTTCTAGAGAACCATGGAGCGTTTGTGATGGTACGTAAGATGTTGTTCTGAACACGTTGAATGCACATAATGTTGCTGTTGGATGCAGAACCCCACATTGGAATTCCATAGGTCCAGATAGGTTTTAACACAGCATTGTAAATGAGTAGTTTATTATCAACTGAGAGGACAGAGTTTCTACCCATTAGCCAGTAGAGGTTACGGAACTTATGGTTGATTTCATCACGTTTCTTCTTAATGTGATTTACCCAGGTGAGCCTTCTGTCTAGGTTGAAGCCCAGATATTTTACATCTTCACTATCTGGCAAGAAATCGTTTCCAAACTTGACGGGAGGGCAGTTACCCCTTCTCAAGGTGAAAGTTATGTGATTCGATTTCTGAACGTTTGCCCTAATGCGCCATTTTCTCATCCATGAATAAGTCTCGTCGAGTATTAGTTGGAGCTTATTACTAGCAGCTGTTGGCAAATCATCACTAGCGAGATAGGCCACGTCATCGGCGTATGTTGCAATGGTTACGTCTTCATTTACTGGCAAATCTGAGGTAAATATATTGTACAGCACTGGGCCCAGCACTGAGCCTTGAGGAACGCCGGCTTTAATTTGTCGAAGTGTAGACCTGGTGTCTCTCTGTTTCACTTGAAAGAGTCTGTTTTCGAGATAGGACTTGATAATAGGGTAAAGTGAATGTGGAAGTTTGTCTTTTACTTTGCACAGTAAACCCTTGTGCCAGACTCTGTCGAAGGCTTGCTGGACATCTAGTAAAGCTGCCGAGCAGTAGAGTTTCTTTTCAAAGCACCGTCTGATCTCATGGTGGACCCGGTGCATTTGTTCTACTGTCGAGTGCTGTTTTCGAAACCCAAACTGATGTTTGGGGATTAGATCACAGTGGTCCATGTGTTCTTTTAAGCGGACTAGGAATATCTTTTCCCATAATTTAGAAAGAGCTGGTGTGAGGCTAATGGGGCGGTATGATGAAGCTTCGTGAGGTGGCTTGCCATATTTGTGGATCATGACAATATCCGAGATTTTCCATATTTTGGGGAAATGTGATAATCTTAAGGTTGCATTGAAAATTGAGGCAAGTAATGTTATACATTTCCTGGGCAATTTTTTTAAAATAATGGGGGTGATTAAGTCAAAGCCTGGCGCCTTAAGGGAATTTAGTCCTTTTATCTCGCTTGCTATCTCTTTTGGGGATATGGGTTTCAGTGGAAGACACAACTGGAGGTCCTGACTTATTATGTTGTCTACTTCAGATTCATCTGTACCTTCGTTTGGGGTGAATACCTTCTCTAAATGGTCTGCAAATACTTCAGCCTTCTCGCCATCTGTTCGCGCCCATAAGGTTGAGTTTTTAAGGGGATATAGATGTTCTTGCGGTTTTTTGAGGGATTTAGTTGCTTTCCAAAGTGAAGTATCACCCTTCCCTCGTGGTGTCATACGTTCTAATGTGTTTCTGAATGAAATGTTTACTGATTGTGAAAGTAGCAATTTCAATTCTTTTGTAGCCTTGTTAAACGCTGTTTTATCAGTAGGATGGTGGGATTGGTGCCACAGCCTTCTTAGCCGTCTTTTTTCTACTAATTTCGCCTTGACAACCGCAGATTGAGGGGTTGTTATTGAGGAGCGAGTTAGGCAAGGTGTGTTTATCCATGCAGCTACTTGAATCTTGTTTGTGAGGAGCTCGCACGCATAGTCAATTTCATCCGGAGTCTTCAAGGAAACGTTTAGCTGAATGCTTTCTTCTAAGGAGCTACGAAACCCTTGCCAATCAGTTTTATGATTTGATAAGGCGTCGGAAGGCTCGACATATATGACTGAAGTGCTCAAGGTGAGGATTACCGGCGTATGGTCCGATGAGCCATCCAGGCTTGATTCTAAGGAGGAGTACAGGTGACTAATTCCTTTAGTTACAAAGAAGTCTAGCACGTCAGGTGACTTGTTGATATCAGTGGGCCAGCTCGTCGGTTCTCCGGTAGATATTGGGGTAAAACCGTGATCATCCAGGCAGCTTTTAAGGGATCTGCCTCTTGGTAAAGAAAGGCGGGAGCCCCAGTAGGTGTGTTTTGCGTTCCAGTCACCTCCAGATATGAATTTAGTTCCAAGTTGGGAAAAGTAATTGTAGAACATTTCCTGGGTAATTTTATGTTTTGGAGGGCAGTAAACAGCAGACAATGTAATAGGGCCTGTCCAATCCTCTAGTCTTATTGTAGTAGCCTGGATTTGCTGCGTGGCATAGCCCTCTAACACAGTGTGTTTCAGGTTTGATTTTATAACTATTGCAGTACCTGCATGGGCTTTGTCATCACCGGGATGAGGAGTGAAGTAAACACTATAACCTTTTATTCGGTAGGAGCTATTTTTAGATGCATGAGACTCAGAAATCAAGACTATGTCAATTTTATTACTGTCAATCACCGCCTCAAGCTCATGTATGTTAGACGATAATCCATTAATGTTCCAGGTTGCAATCCGCAGAGGCACTATGAATGTAACTTAGATACAACAGTAGTTAATAGGTTCAGGAGAGTACCTATCTGTTGTATGAGTTGATCGATCTTTTCAGACTGTTTTATTAAAATTTGCTCAATGCAGCTTTGTTGGGAGATGTTTTCAGATTTTAGATAAGAATCAGGTTTATGTCTATTTGCAGTGATGTCAGCATAGCTGCTTTTATCACGATTTTGAGTGGTATGCAGGGCTTTCATAGGATTGGTCTGATGAGCTTGGGTTGATTTCGATTCACTTTTTTCATTATTTGCATGACCATGTGGAGCATATTTGGTTCGATTTGTCTTTCGGGACGAGATTTCCAAGTAGACCTGGCAGCCTTTGTAGTTAGCTGGATGGGCTAGGCCACACAGAGCGCACTTAGCTGGAGTGTTGCGATCTTTCTTTAGGCACTCTGCAGTTTTGTGTCCTTCCCCACATTTAACGCATCTATAAGGCCTCATACAATTGTTCTTCGAGTGGCCATATTGTTGGCAACGATGGCATTGAACAATTGTTGATGATTTCCGTGGATCTTCTATAGTTATACGCTGGTTGTAAATATATTCTATGTCTTTAACTGCATTATTATTTTCATTTGGTTCTAAGTTAACGAAAAAAGTGAAAGTTGGTGTCTTATCTGGGCCATGGCGGGCGTTAATAATTTCCCCCCGAACTTTATTGCCAGTAGCTTCTATCGCTTCGATTATTTCATTGTGAGGTGTCGAATAGTGTAACTTTTTGATAACTATACGATAAGCCTTCTTTTCTTTAGGGGTGAAGGTATGCCCTATCAGGCCTTTAGTTCTGATTGCCGATATCACATTCTTATAAGTTTCAGAGCAACCTACAAGTACTCGGAGCATATTTTTATTTACTATTCTGATTTTAAATAGTTTGGGATCGCACACCGATTCTATCAGTTTTGATAGTTCGCCGACGTCTTCTATTCCATATAGAACAATAGGAGGTGGTATATTCGTTTTAAGGTTGGGAGCGTCATTATTTAGATTTCCTGGTTGATCTAGTGGTAGAGGTCTAAATCTATTAGATACTGGTATGGTGGAGGAATTTGGCGGCGATTTGCTTGTTCTTTTACGTTTATAAGTATTTGGCACCCGCTGCCAAGGTGGTGGCGCTAGTTGACTTGATGAGTTTTCTGTTAAGTCCACAATGGTTGATGGGTTTGCTTCAAGTTGGGTTGGGTTAGGTTTATTAAGTTCGCTTGTGGAAGCCGATCTTGTTCTGTTAAAAAGTCCTGGATGAAAGACTTGTTGGGCAAGGTTTTTTTGGTTAATTTTGGTTGAGGTGTTTTGATTCGGTTCATTCATGTTTGTTCCCACGAGTAGGGTCGTTTTAAACGGTCGCTTATAGGGTAACGCCCATCCCTATAAGAAGGCACAATTCAACTATGTTGGCCTGTCACATAGAGGGTGGTGCTAGAAACTGGAATCCCTCCAGCCATTCATCCTGTCGGCACAGTCCTCACCTTAGGATTAGGGTAATTATTTTATTGAGATTTTCTTCCTCTTGGTCCAGGCAGTAAAGCCAAGGCCCCCAGCCTCACGAGACATGACCGTAAGGACCGGGTTGTTGAGGTCATTTCCTACCATCAACAAAGGCAAGTTGGTTAGACTTGCTGGTTCAGGTTATCACTTCCGCCGCCTGAAACTCGGCGCTGTTGCTCATTTAGCACCACCCGGGGGGCACGTGTAGGGTGGGTCTTGAGGGTCAAGATGGTATATCCTACGGACGTGAGCAACCTTACCCCCCAAAAGCTTAAACTACTAACTAAAAATTACTAATTGTTGTATCGACACATCTGTGTCGTAATGAGCCCGTTTTTTATGTGTGGCAACATACTTTGGCCCTTAACTGAGCGAAATTCACAGTGAAGCGGTGTATCAAAATCGAACCGAGTAAATCACACAATGTACCAGTTTTTGCTTGAAATATCCTTTCTTTTCCTGTTCGAAAATCCCTCCGGAAACACCTATTGGTGGTTAAGTTCGGAGTCGAACCAACCAATAACCGCACGTCATCTTAGATACCAGTAGCCGGAGAACCAAGTGTACCTCATAAAGGAAATCTCTGGAACCCCGATGTACCTCGGACCATTTACCTACGACTTGTCTGTTTCTGCTAGGGTGACTGATGACCTGACCTATCACCCCTAGTCTAGTGCTTATGGAGGACGGGGATCGCTCTGTGATCTCCGGCGCCCGAGTGGTTAGCGATACCGAGTCCGGCGTACCGAGAGAATTTTAAACCTCTTCCAGACCCATTGTGCCATCTCCGTGCCTAAAATACCCTCCTTTTTATATCCAGAGATAGCTGTTATTAAGACATAAGGTCCTGTCCTGGCAACCTCCCACCCTATGACCATAATTTATAAAAATGACTTATTAAATAAAATATATTCTTTAATTTTAAATTATTATTTTAAAGTATAAAATTTAAATTATCATAATTGGTTCGTAGTATTCGACTCCTGACTACGTTGGAGTAGAAACGCGCCGATTCCCTTGGAGTTCGTGTCCGGTTCGGGGAGTTGAAGTCTACTGCGTACAGGCCATATTTTAACCTGAAAAATGATATATACATTTATTAGATAAATATTAGTTAAAGATCAATAACTGAAAAATACATAATTGTCAAGACATACAAAGTTTAATAAAATGATGCCACCTATTTACCTATTACCTGGCATCAATTGTATCGCGATTTCAATTAGTGACACAACGCCCTCTATCGAGCACTTACAAAAGTAATTGCAATATTGAATAGTGTAATCGTTATTACGTTTGGACATTCCGCCCATCACGGACACATTGACTGCACGGTTTGCACCTAGTGGTTTAAGCGGTCACCACGCCGCTCACTACTGTGCTGAGTGTTGGTTGTGGGTTCAAATTCCACATGGGACAAAACTTTTTGTGATCCATAAATTGTTGTTTTGAGTCTGGGTGTTCTTTGTGTGCATTTCTTGTATGTTTGTAAAGTCCCCCGTGACACAGGATTTATTCCTAGTGCGGGTGTAGTCTTTAAAAAAGAAATGTCAGTCGATCCTGTCCACCGTGAATCATACATCTTTTTTATAATTCAATCTAGTAGAAGTATATATATCATCTGTCCATCATATATAAATATACATGTGGTAGAATAGGTGTTTTAATGGTGACTATAAACATTACATGTCCTAAAACCAAGTACAGTTTTGACTTCAGAGGAACAATTTGATTTAAATTTTAAATAAGAAAACAAAGTGACAGTGTTAAATGCTTTAAGCGTGCTGAACACGGTTTTAAGAAATTATTCATTCATTTTCATTTTTATTTACAAAGAATGCCCGCCCTGGGAATATTCCTGTGGCGTAGGGAACTTTACAAATATACATGAAATGGACACAAAAAAGTGTTGTAGGACAGCCCTTCTTTGTGTCCATCCCACAACACTCAATACAGCAGAAAGCGATGAGGTGATCTAATGTACAGGACGAACTTTATAAATTACATAAATAAATAATTGAAGATTAATTGACTTACTCATATCCATTTAACCACTCAAAATTGTCC
This sequence comes from Hypercompe scribonia, assembly GCA_949316085.1. NCBI lineage: Eukaryota > Metazoa > Arthropoda > Insecta > Lepidoptera > Erebidae > Hypercompe > Hypercompe scribonia. The sequence continues at coordinate 3,432,426 of OX438986.1, read as the reverse complement.
ATCATTGTCCATACTGTGTAACCAGTGACGTTGACCCCGTCTTGCATTGCCAACGAAACCTGGAAAAACGCAATCGGAATCAGTATGACAAGAACTAAAATTATAAATTATAGTTATGGCGTCAATAACTAATAAATAACAATAAATTATGAATATATACTATTAATAACTAAGAAGTATTCGTAAAAATAAAATAGTCATCTTAATTTTTATTTAACAATGGAGTGTTTCAGAAAATGATTAAGTTGAGTCAAAGGCAAACAATAAAATATGAAAATAGTTTTTAATAAAGTCGAAAAAATAGGAGCGTTTCATACGTGTTAATTTACCCCTCCAGGGATGCAGATGTATATATCTCACCATCATCATCTCAGCCGAAGGATTCGTATACGTATCGTATGATAAAGATATATATATATATATATATTTTCTAGTTTAAGAGCCTGTGAAAGTGACTACTCTGCCTGATGCAAATGATATATATTGTAATTTTAAGACGGAAAAGTTTATTTTTCCGTCATCTTGGTTATTGTTTAGTTTTCGTTTTTTTGATCAAACGCGCCAATGTCAGGATTTACTGTTTCCAATTATATTGTTAAAATATTCTTAGAATGAGATAGTCATCTATCGAGAAAGACTTTAGGCGATATACTCATGACGTCACACTATCACTTATAACAGCTGAGGACCTATAAAAAGCGTAACAAAAACAGTGAAAGTTTGTTCTTTTCGTGACACGCAGTCGAATTTAAATATGTCAGCTAGTAGCAGCACCAGTAGCTTACCTGCTCCATATAATCTCTAATGTACTCTAAGCGTCCAGTGTCAACGAGGCCAGGGTCGAGTGACATCATTCCATTCTCCGTTATAATGACCTCCTCGACGCCATATTTATTCTTTAGCCAGTTTAGTTGATCCCGGATACCTTTAGGGTATACCTGAAATTTTAAATGAATTAAGACGTTCAATTATACATCTTTATCCATAAAAGTAATTTCCATTCCTTCCCCTTTTATCTACATTTCCTTTCATTTTGAACTTCCAATTTTGTTTTTGTATTTGTAGTGTTTTGTAGACGAATGTTTTTAAAGTGCTCCACATGATAATTGTGTTTGTAGTGCGGGAGTTTTGTTTGTCTTTTTAATTTCTGCTACGCCTAATTGACACTAATAATCTTGGCCCTATAACAAAGCCTGCGCTATGATATCCAGACTGATGATAAACATACGAGTATACATGTGTTTCTAATACATACATAGATAAACTACACCCACACAGAACAAATGTTCGTGTTCATCATACATTTATTGTATCTTCTAGGTGGGAATCGAAACTATGAAATTCACTTAGCAGTTAGTACCACTAAGTCCTAAAAAATAGGTTACAAACATGATTTACCGAAAACCAGTTCAATTCAGTGGTTTTCCAGTCAGGATGGCCTATCATTTCCACATTAATTTCGTCCAAAGTCATGAGTGGATAAGGGCCTGGCTTGTATCCTGGTGCCACTTTTCTTATCACTCTTGTTGTGTAGTGGTTCAAACCGTAGAAGTCATAGGTGCCTGAAGATGTCAAAAAGAATATTATTAATAATTTCAGTAGATTTTTTTCTCCAAAGTTCATAAAACAGGCAGTTTACTCGGCCTGCACGTACGTCGGTTATCGTGGTAAAAAACCTCTGTTACTTACAGACAGCTTTCCATTGGTTAAAGATTGATTAAAATCGTTTTAGTGGTTTCGGCGTGAAAGCGTAACAAACAAACTCACATTGGTATTTATAATGTTGGTTACAATTATCAATGGAAAGTTGTACCTTTAATTAGTTCAATCTCTTCTAAACTGAGAGGTGGAAGCCTTGGATACGGATAACCTTCTTTTTTGCCATTCTCTAGCATGACTTTCTCCAATTTCTTCGGCCAGCCTCCTTCTTTGGAGAAAATAGGATGGTCGTAGCGACCTGCCTGAAAATTTAATGACGTAGCATGGTTGATGTGAATAATGATTCGATGGCAAATATTACAAGGTAACACAACGTACCCAGAAATCGATTGCTAATTCCGTTGCTTCAATGTCATCAGGCGTCGCTGGCTCAAACCAAAAGAAAAGTGTTGCCAGTGATATCTTGCCTGCAAGAATGACTAAATTCTATTTCTATTTTAAGAACCTACCACAGTGACTACTCTGCCTGGTAGAAGGCATGAATAAAATTCAATAGTTGTGGTCACCATACTCATTGCGAATGCAGACATTAAAATGTGGTGACCCACACTGTAGTAGCCTAGTGAGATGCACGCCCTGCTTGGTGACGTAAAAGGTATGAGAGTCATCGTGGCGGTGTAATGCTCACACATTTGCCACGGTAACTGTCACTCATGCATCAATGGGCCTCCTCAATTCTCTAACTACCTGGATTATTCGCTTAGATATTTTTAATAATACATAATTTATCTGATTATGAGAAAAAATATAGTATCTTGGATTCAAACGCTTTTAAAACATCAGTGTTATATGCTCAGTTAGAAATGTATTCACGTTCCAATGCGCCTATTTCATGATGAATCATGGTAAATTATACACTTAAGTTTTGCCTGTAGGGACAAAAATTAAGGGATGAAGAATTCAATTTTCCACCCTTAAGTGGGGGTACTTTTTGATTTTAAAAGAAAGTTATTTATAAAAAAATAATTTTGTCAACAACAAGACTTATAGAAACCATTTGAACTAAAATGTATTACGTTCGGATTCATATTTGATAAACGTTGACTGCAAAATTGGAATCCTTAAGAGGAATGAAATATATACTGTATTAATATTTGCAACAAGACTCATACTTACCACATATTAATAGTTTCAATTTAAGATTGCGTAAGAGACATGCTTAATATCGTAAGTTATTTTTTGCTAGTCAATCTTTGCATGATTCAGAGACTAGCTTGACAGGATTATTATGCGGTAATTGTGATTATTACTTATCCTAATCATATTATTATTATTCTCTTTAAAATGGCAATCCACGGGTAGTTGGTTTGAATTCCGCCTAGGACGAATTTATACACAGTAATGTGCTATGTCTTTATAGACGTAGTTATGAGCAGGGTTGTTAATCAGACTGACTTTCTTTTTGACTAGTGGCGACTAATTATCATTGTAAGTGAGAAAAATCACTTACCTTTGTACTTTGGCCTATAAACTTCATCGTATAGCCTATAAGCCTTTGCGTGAGCTAGCAGTGTATTCTTTGTACACATGTAACCACCAACTTTCATATCATCGAAGTATGGTGCGGCCAACTCCATATAACCGAAGTCACAAATTGCAAAAGGTTCATTCAGAGTTAACCATAATTTGACTCGATCAGCGTAGAGAGAAAACACCACATTTGCGTAATCGGTAAACCAGTCAGCTACTAGGGGATTTGCCCACCCTCCTGCAAAGAATAAAAAATAATTAATTAGGCAGGCTGCAGAAATAAGTCGTCAACGCAGGAACCAGAGAAATACGATAACCTTATAGAAAAAAATTGTGAGTCAATCTTGTCTTAACTGGCCTTGGTTTTTTTTATTTAAGGAGCCTGCCGAAGTGAATCTACGCTGCCTAATGGAAAGCATGAATAGAACCAATGAGTTGTGGTCACCATACTCGTTGCGAACGCAAACAATGTAGTACGGTGACCCACACTATGGCGGCCTAGTAAGATGCTTTTTCACGCCTCGTTTGGTTACGTAAAAGGCATGACAGTCATCGTGACATTGTATTGCACGCTTATAACGACTACTGTCACCCCTACATTAATGGATCTACGGTCTTGCACTCGCTAACAAAACACGACAGCACAGATGCTGTCGCTTTAGATTGATCTTCTGTGGGAGGGTAGTACTGCCCCGGTCGGGCCGACCCGTTCGTGCTGAAATCAGTGCGGCTCTACTATCTCTAGAAGTCTAGTATTTAGTGACCCAGACTGCTAAATTGGCCGTGGATTCGATTTCCACCCAGGTTAAACATTGTGTGATGAACACGACCATATTTGTGTTCTCCGTTTAAGTGTACCTTATTTATAATTTTAAAAAAATCAGCAGTCTGGTTCAGCCTAGGTTGGGATCAGACGGTCGTGTGTGAGATGAGTGTCCAGTTATTAAAAAAATACTTTTTAATGCCTTTTACTAAATGAATGAGGTTATCGAAACCAAAACCAAAACCCCATTGGTCCTCCTTTCTTTCCTTTTGTGCAGTAGCATCATCATCAATTAATAGTCTTTGTTTCTGGTCTTCTTTTCTTGGCAGTGCAGGTGTCCAGTTGAGTTTGCTTCCTTAGTCGATTTTTACGTCACTCACCACATAAATAGCAAACATATAGAAGCGACGGATAAAATTTATGACATCTTTTATGTCTTTAATTAACACATACATGAGTTATAAAAACCTACACTGCAAGGGCGGTGGTCATAATTCAATATGATTAGATAGATTTAAATTTGCCGTCTTTTTTTTACGTTCTAGTTTTTGTGCAACTAGTTCGTAAATTAAAAATCGCATGTTTTTATTTGACAAGTTTTATTAATAGTACAAAAAATCTATCCGTTCGAATTAATTTAGCGTAAAATATTTTATACTAGCTTTTGCCCGCGGTTTCGTTCGCGTGGAATTTGGTCTACCACATTAAGTTTCGTGTACCTAACCTAACCTAACTCGCCGTGTGTATATATTACAAATACAAATATTTATTTAAAATTTTAAATACAAAAAAAATATCCATAGGAAGGTTTACTATTGGTTAGATAATTCCACTACGCGGTTATACGTGTCAAGGTTAAATATGAATCGAATGCAGTTATTGAGAAGACAGTCTAGCTTATTACGGAGGTCTGAATTCGGGTCAAAGTAATACACATTACCATAGACAATTATAGGAATAATTAGGGATTGCAGAGGTTTTCGTTTATGAGGCAGATAATTCTTTGTGTATATCTCGTGCACTGTATATTATTGATCTTTCTTAATTGCCTGTGCACCGACATCAAAGCCTACATTGGCGACCCGGACGTAATTCAAAAAAGCAATGTAAAAAAAACGCAAAAACATGCTTACAAACAAACAAACATATAAGTGAAGTTAATAAAAGCATGTTAAAAAGTTGCCGAATCGTGTTGCTGGTTTAGATGATAAACCTGGAATGGTAAATAGAAATTATTAACAAACTATATGTATGCTTACCAAGGTCTTGCAGCGACTGAGGAAGATCACAGTGGTATAAAGTGACAATAGGCTCGATGCCTTTCTTCAGTAGACCGTCAATCAGGTTGTTGTAAAATCTCTTGCCGTCTTCGCTTATAACGTTGGGATAACCAGTGGGGAGAAGACGCGTCCAGGATATCGAGAACCTGCAAATATGCATATACAATGACAAAAAAGATTTAGTAATTTAACATAATCTGCTCACTTAACCAAGATGTAAGTATTTCGCGTCGAATCTCTTTCTACAATCACTAACGTCTCTAATGTCTCGTGTTATTGTCTAACATATTGTATTCACTACGTTTTGTAGCGTTAAATTGACGTTCGCAGAATGTCAGTTTGGCTAGAGGCGCTGTTGAATTATAAGTATCATCATCATCATCATCAAAAACCTTTACAGTCCACTACTGGTGATAGGCCTCTCCTTAGCAAGGAGGTTTTAGCCTACTATACCACACTGGCCAGACGGGTTGGAATAGGGTTTGTTCCAAGTTTTCCTTCTCTTTGTAATGATGTTGTCTTGCATACTTTGTTCTCTTAGTTGCCTTTTACGATATCCACGGGATGAATAGCGGTGGTAACACTATGTATTCTTAATCCGTCACCACATGGACGTATATTCTAAGTGTATATATAGTGTAAAGGAGCAGTTGCCATGGGGCGTGCAACCCATCATTATACTCACCAATGACTAGATCCGGCAAGTAAACGTTTGTCCAGTGGTGGACTCATTCTAAGTGTATTTTTGTTTGTTTTGTATACTTTTGTAGCTTAACTACTCAAACAAGTTTTTTTATAGCATGTGTGGGAAGCGTGATAACTTTAGTCACTAGGAACTCTAGAATGAAGGTGATCGTATTTACTGAGCGAAAAGCAAATCTCTTCGACGCGTTGGAGAAACGTATAAGAAACATTTCAGCAACGTTGACATACTTATTTTATTTATTTTGGATTATCAACAAATTCTATATAAATGCAAAAATACAATATACATGTTTTGTGACCATCCAATTATAGGCAATAACTGCTAAAACTTGCTTTGTCTAATAGCCTATTCAAAATCATGCCTCTAAACTAATACTCAGTTTACTGATAAAATAGGTTATTCTGTATTATTTATTGGTACCCAGTTGTATACTTATACGAGTTTACATTTAAGTGTCACTGCAACAATGATCTGATCTATTTATTCTCAATTTGTTTTTGTTAATCCGTTTACAATGGTCTAGGCTATATGTTCACTAATTCAAATATATAGTTTTCTTTTGCTAAGACTTAAAAATGTGATTATTTTATGTTGCAAATAAAGAAAAAAGAAGAAAAGAAATATAAAAGAAAAAGGAAAGAAAAGAAAAGAAAAAGAAAAGAAAAGAAATAATATTATTTATCGCAGGTTTTCTGTGAGACTGTATAACTTTTGAGTTGTAGGTAAGTGTCTATGAAAAACAGTAGTAACAAACTATCAGGTGATCAGTCTATTAAATTGATTAAAATCATTGAATCAAAAACTTCACTTACGATTATGAAATAGTCATAAAAGTGAGTGAAGCTTCGAACAAAAAATTAGAATAAAAGATTAAAATTTTGAACCTAACCTGTACATATTGACGCCCAGTTCCTCCATCATCTCGATGTCCCTCCGCCACAGGTGGTAGGAGTCACACGCCACGCTGGCATCACTCCTGTCTGATATCACTTCTGGTCGTGAATGCAGCATATAGTCCCAAATGTTTTCACCCTTATCTGGCAGAAATATTTGTTTAGAAGACTATAGATATGTAATCAATATTTATACGTTTTTATCGTAGCCTAGAATTTACAAACTATTTAAATAAGTTCAGTCTTGTTGTTGCCAGTTTTAAAATTCCTCTTTTTAGAAAGACAGTTTTAAGTTTAGGTGCTGAAGCAAGGTGATCATATCTAGAGAACTAAGGCTCAAAGGTTGATTGTAAAAAGTTACATTGTACAGAATGTTGGGGAAACACTCTCGAAAACGAACATTGGTGATAGTACTGCTTAGTTTGATAAATAATGATGTCTTTAATCATAGGTCAGTAAAAAGAACTGATTGAAAAAAAATCTTGAGCTTTTATTAGGAATATCCACACTTCAGTAACTTTCTAGGTAGCTGTTTTAGTTTCGTTTTTATTCCTTTTTTAGTAATGCTATGTGTCATCATCACCTACATAACCTTTAGTCCACTACTGAACAAAGGTTTCTCCTTAGAAAGGAGGTTATGACAATAAAATTATCGTTTCATTTAGCTGTGCAAATAACATGGAAAATACAGGAGGCATGTGATAACGGAGAATATTAAGAATACTTAAATTTATCCATTGTCATTTTCGATATTTGAAAGGATTTTATCTGTTATTTTAAAAATATCTATCTTTTAAATATCGTTTTAATGTTTCAATGCTATGTAACAAGCGATAAACACATAATAATTAACTTTAAAAAAAAATCTCCTAAAGTTACATCGATCATAGAAAGATAAGTACTCTTTATTGCAAACGATAACTACGAGACATATAATATATAATGTAACTTTTAAAAGTATATTAATGCGCCTACATACATATTCCAAAAATACTGTGAACTTAATTTATCTTTAATTTTGCAGTCTTAAATACCAAGTATTCAAATATTAATCAGACCAAGCGGCAAGGGTATACCCCTTCCAAAAAAAAAATGTTTTGAAAACAGTTCATAAATGACGGAGTGTTGAAGTAACAAAACATAAATGAAATACAACTGAATTAAGAATGTTCTCATTCATACATATTACAAAAAGATTGTGAACTTCACCTTTTTAATTTTGCAGTCTTAAATACCAAGTATTCAAATTTTAATCAGACCAAGCGGCAAGTAACTCTTTCCAAAAAAAATATGTTTCGAAAACAGTTGAAGTAATAAGAAATAAAAGAAATACAACCGATTTAAGAATGTTCTTATTTTCTGAAGTTGCTTACAAAGATTCATCGTCATCATCATCAACCTCTCATAACCCACTGCTGAATATAGGCCTCTCTTTAGAAAGGAGGTTTTGTCCGCCCAGGCCAGACATATTGATATAGTGTTTGAACCAAGTTTTCCTTCTCTTGGAGTAATGTCGTCATACGTAGTTTGCTCCTTAAGTCATCTCCTAAGACATCCACGGACATAATCGAGGTGGTGACATCATGTATCCTTAATCCGTCACCAAATGGAAAAGTTTAAAGGGGCATTATACTTGTATTATTTATGCAAAGTCATCAGTCCGAGAATATTTTTGCAAGTTTATTTATTTTGGATATTAGTCATTACAGCTTTGCCTTACTGTATCTGAAGATCTTTCAAGGAGCATTGTAACCAGCAGGTCATAAACAAAAACAGCCAAAACATATTAATGAACCATGAAAACATCCGTTAAATTTGTTTTGTAACGCAAATTAGTATCTACATTATCGTTTCCAAATTGACTGTAAAACTAGATAACCTTAAATAATTAGTATATTCACGTGTTACTTTATAATAAAACAAAAATAACAAAATATTCTGGCGATCAATGGATCGTTTCTCACTCAATGCAAATAATTGTCTACCATCGAAGTGGAACCAATTCTCAGTTTAATCATTCAAATTAAAGAAAGAGTTGATGAAAACAGTTCTTAAATAACGAAAATGCCGTGTAATCATAGTATGAGTGCAACATAAAACATTCAATCTAGATACTGATTAAGACAACAACAGATTCCCAGATAAAGACAAATTAATAAAGACTCTACGTATAAAGCAATAAAGTATAATGCAGTTTGTAAGGATATTAATTTTCAATAACATTTTAATCGATTATTCTCATTCGAGTCAACTCTCTATGATACTTGGTAGATCGTGACTCAAGATTACCACGCCATTAAAGAGATTGGAACTGTCGTTAGCACTAGATGTAAGTACAGAGTGTCTAATATCTACTAAAAGCTTTATGAACTATATACTTACGAGTATATATGTTTAATAACTGCTGGACACAGGCCTCTCTTTAAGTTTTGGCCTATAATACCACGCAGGCCAAATGTGTTGGTATACGATTTGTTTTAATTTTTCATTCTCGTTGTAGTAATTGTCTTCCTTAGTCGGCTCTTACGACATTCACGAGATAAATAGAGGTGCTGACACTTCGTGTTCTTAATCCGTCACCTATAACACACGGGTATGTGTTAATATCTATCTTCTCACCACTGCCTTTCGTTTCGCCCTCCACTTGGTACGCAGACGAAGCCACTCCAAACTTGAACCCTTCTGGAAATCTATACTCCATAGCGCAGTAGCCGCATATCAAAACACTGAAAAATTAAAAAAAAGTGTGTGTATTTAAATGCACACGTAAAAAGTTCTTTCTTCGGCGTAACGAGATAAAAATGTTTGTACTTCACGCTACCCTATGTTTGTAGAGAAAACGACTCTAATAATAGATAAAAGACGTTTCATACATTTGGAGAAAATTTTAATACAACGCATTATCTAGTTAAATATTACTAGATAATGCGTCGCTTTCGCGTCATAAAAAGAATAACTTCAAAACTAAACTGTTGACTAGTTAACTTTATGGTGTCAGTTTTTCGTGACGGTGTCCGTTTTTATTGATGGTGTACATGCGCATCGTAAAAATTTACTCTTATCGTTTTTCCCTAATGCGAAAAAAGAAATGATACTTCAAAAAAGTACACTTGATGATAAGAAATAAGTGACTATCACCACCTGTAAGAGACTCAACTATTTCCCCGACTTTGAGTGCCTCCTAGAATTAAACGAACTCAAAACTCAGTAACTTAGTGAAAAGTCATGACATTTACCTTAACACCGTAATAACACCGTTTATATGACGCCACGACGCACTATCAAAATTGATTGAAGTACATATGTATGTGCCAAAGTAAGAATTTTTTTTAACGCCTCCTCTACACTACTTGCGAAGTTCGACGAAGTTCCTCGGTGAAATACTCTAGGCAGTCGCCCGAGGCGAGGTAAAGTTTGACGAAGTAAGCCAAAGTGCCTCTCTACGCTATTGTGTATTCGTCTAACATCGTCCAACTCCGCGCGTTAAGAGAGGGAGAAGTCGACCTCGAAGGGCCCCAGGCTGGGCGTAATTTGTTACGCCGATGATATATTGATCACGGCCCGGGGAGTGAAGTTTCAAGAGGCGGCGCGCCTGGCCACCACGGAAGTCTCTTTGGTGGTCGGACGTATCGAGGTGCTGGGTTTACAGGTGTATATCTTTTTGCAGTTTACGCCGCACAGTACTATTTTTTTTTAATAACCAATAAACCACTCATCAATAAGTCGCCACAAATATTGATAAATCTGTTTTCAGTGCTAGGATAAATCATTTGTTTCAAACTATGTGAATGTTATTTGAAAACTACTTAAAAACACATAAAAAAATGTTTTTCAATCATAAGACTTCTAGAAAGATTAATATCTTGACTTAAAAAAGTTCAGTCCGTCAAGTGGTGGCGAAATCGGCGCAACTACCCTATATTTCTAAGGTACATTTCTGACAGGTAGGCGTGAGAGCGAACGACACGGGTTAGCCGTACGAACACCGGAGAGTGACCGTCGGAAAAGAAATATTTCAATAATTAATTTCTAATAAGGAAAAATAAATATGGCCTCTGACAGTTATCTTACCGTACGGTGCCTAACCATTGTTTTTCAATGTTTGTATGTTAAAAAAAATATTCAAAATGATCTGTTGCGAAACTTAATGAGGCAGATCAAATTCCACATGACTGAAGCCGCGAGCAAAAACTAATATTAACTAATAATATAGTACGAGTATAATAACGATAGATAACAATATTGTACAGATTAAGGCTTCAGTACATATTTAACTATCTCATAATTATACGCACTTTTCTGCGATATTGACTTGATGAGAAATTTGCTCAGCATCTAATCTTTAGATACACACAACACTAAACCGCTTCAAATTGCAATAGAGTTATCAAATATGTACATACAAAAATAAACACATATGAATGAGGGTTATAAACAATTCGAATTCGGAAACAGAGCTAATAATCTCACAATTACGAACTGATGTTTTTCTGTATGATTAAGAGTTCTGATGGCAGAGACCGACACACGTTAAATTAAAATAAAATATAGTTTAGTAAAACTGTAACCGAAGACCTTTTCTAGGTAGTAGAGCCACGCTGATTTCAGCACGAGCGGACCGGCTCGACCGGGGTAGTACTACCCTCCCACAGAAGACTAACCTAAAGCGACAGCATCCGTGTTGTCGTGTTTCGTTGATGAGTGTGAGAACAGAGGCCCATTGATGCAGAGGTGACAGTTATAGTGGTAACTGTGTAAGCCTTACACTATCACAATGACTGTCATGTCTTTTACGTCCCCAAGCGGGGTGTGAAAAAGCATCTCACAAAGCCACCATAGTGTGTTGCAATGAGTATTGTGAGCACAACTCTTGGATTCTATTCATGTTTTCCATCAGGCAGAGTAGAGTCACTTTGGCAGGCTCTTAATATAGAAAAAAAACCGAATTCAGAAAATAACTGACCAAACTTTGTGGTGTGCTTTGGGAGAGGTCTATGTCCAGCATTGGATCGCAACGAGCTGATGATGATGATAAGATTTTAATATCGAGACGAAGAAAAATAGCCTTATCCATCGCCAATCAACAGATGTTGAAATAATTTATTACATTCTATATCTGGCAACATTTTATATTTAGAAATTATGTAAGATACTTTTGAACTGTTTACACTGGTAATATTGTTGTCACGGAAGAGTCCGTCATTGTCCCTTACCTAAGTAGTAACCTTTCCATGACTATTTTTGCGTAAATTCATTGCGAATATTCCTAAGTTTTCTTTAGAAAAAGTTTTCTTAAGGAGACTGTTAGTCTACGTGGTTTAAACAAAAATTCTTCTTTCTTTCTTTCTTTGATAAGGAAGAAATTAGTTTTATTATATTTGCAACTCCTTCTATTTACTTTTGGTTAACTTTATTTTGGGTTCTAGGTCAGTTTAATTGTTCCTGGACTTTCCGAGTGTCATTACTCAGTGTGTTCCTAGGTCCCTGCTGAGCATAGGCCAAAGTTCTACACAACAATCGGTCTTGTGCTGTCCGCAACCAAAGTGCTTCTGCGACCTTGACGAGGTCGTTACACCACCTTGTACGCACCTATCCATGTTCCGACTTTCAGTACGTGGTCACCACTCCGGCAATTGTTGACCCCACCCATTTTGGCTATTTTCTGGACAATGTCGGTGACTGATTCGTCTGCAGATCTGCTAATTGCTGATTCGATCCAGCAGAGAAACTCTTAGCGTTGACTTTTTCATTGCTCTTTTGGTGACTTGGAGCCATCTTATAAGGCTCATTGTGAGCGACAACGAGTAAGTGCCGATGCTGGTTTCATGTTGCCACTCCATTTCTGCCCGTGGGTGTCGTACTAAAGGATAGCACAGTGCGATTAACCTGCAATTGCACATGCCAAGCGTGACAATTACGGTTAATACCTCCCTGATAGCAAGCATATCTTGGCTCCTATGGCGGGTTAGGAAAGCGTGGGGCAGGGGATGTGGAGAATCCCCGGGTACGATCAGGTTGCCACAAAGGGTCCAAGGAGTGGAATATTATTTTGGACACAAAAATGAAATATCAAGTAAAATAATACTGAAAATAGAGTTAGGTAATTGGCAATAGACAAATAATATAAAAAAATTTGAAATGTTACGCAGAGATCGTGACACTGCGTCAGAACGTAGGTAATTCTAAAAACAGTCCCAACATCTATATTACACATTTTACTGGGGAGCTGTGAAATACATCCGTTTTAATGACAAAAAAACAAATGTAGCCAGAATAACCTCACGTTTATTATACATTCATCATCAAACACGACGAAGGCAACTTTGAAAAATTGCAATAATTTACGTTGAATGACATCATCATTTTGAGTTGGCGTTCAAATGCATTTACTGCCTCTGTTCTGCCACAAGAAATCTTGTAAAGTAGGTGCAAAAAAATTTTATCACGTAAATACAATTTAAATTTTATTTTTCGTTGGTAGTCTACTGTTTTCGTTATAGTGTTTATTCGTGTAGTCTCATTAATGTGTAAGAACGAATTATCAACAGATAAAATGTATTTTGTCATGTATTATCATTCATGAAATAGTAAATCTAATTACTGAACATATATGTGTATGACTGCACGATTGACCTAGTCGTTTAAACAGTCGCCACGCCGCTCTCTCCTACGCTGAGTGTTGTGTTGTCGGTTCAAACCCCACATGGGACAACACTTTATGTTATCCACAAATTGTTATTCTGAGTCTGGGTGTTTCTTGTTTCTGTTTCTTGTATGTTTGTAAAGTCCCCAGCGACACGATTTATTTGTAGTGAGGGTGTTGTCTCTTTTTAAAAAAAAAAACAAATATATATATATATTTATATATACATATATTACTTACTCAAACTGCCTGCCTGAGAGATTTATCAAATCAGAACCTAATCCGCTGAGGTCATTAACTTGATATTTAAATAAGTACTTGATATTTAAGTAAGTTTTACTCTAAAGGATTTAAATAAATGGCGAACGAACGGTTGTACGAAAGTTCGTAATTATAAAATTGAAAAATGCTTTATTTCTATTAATTTTTCCTCTAGATTAAGAATACTGAGGGTCATCACTTTTATTCTTTCCATGGATGTTGTAAGAGGCAATTAAAACAACAAACTATACAGGACAACATTACTGTGAAGAAAAGGAAAACTTGAAACAAACCCTAAACCCGTCTGGCCAGCGTGCTATAGCAGGCCAAAATCTTGTTAAAGAGAAATTTATGTTCAGCAATGGACATGAAGATGATCTTCAGACTATCTATAATTTTACTTAAATTTTTTGATTTTCTATTTCATTTTCTTGCTTTATTTAGCCAACTATAGGTTACCTCTGATTACGTTAGTCCCTTGACAAAAGCCATGAATATAACCGTGAAATTTAAACACTTGAGTAACGATTATAGTTTAAAATTAACATAAAATTAAAGGAAAACTTACCTTAACACCGTAACACTGATATAAAACTTCATCACGACTAGATCAACATAGAACTATTCAAAGAGTGCGAATACAGATAAAGGTAGACCATAAAATAATTAGTGACGCACGTATAACAATTATTTACACATCGATTTGTTCTCTTAAAGTCAACCACCTCTTACGAAAGGTTGTTCGTTTATGGTTGAATATTCATGTAGGGATGGCATAAAGCAACAAATGTACGTCACCCGACAGAGATATTGGCTTACAGGTTAAACAATCTCATACCTGCTTATTCAAATCATGTTTTCATAAAAAAATATTGTTATACTAATTAAGTAATTTACGTCATGTTATACTTAAGAATTTATGTGGTAACATCCGGCTGCGTAGTAACTCAATTTATGCCTAGTGCTTTAAGTGGTCGCCACGCCGCTCTTTACTGCGCTGAGTGTTATGTGTCCACACGGGAAAACACTTTGTGTGTTCTACAAATTGTTGTTCTTAGTCTGGGTGTTCTTTCTATCCGTTTCTTGTGTGCTTGTAAAGTACCCCGCGACACAGGCTGTATTCCTAGTCTGGGTTTTAAAAATAAAAAAAACAATCAAAACGAGCCAAGCAGCAACGAAAAATATTTTGAAACTAGGAAAATTCATTGATTTTCAGTGAAACAGACGAAGCTTAATGTCGCTCCTAAATTTCATCCAGACCTGTTTATCTGTTCTGGTGTTATTGAGTAACAAACATTCAACCATTCATCCTATAAAATTTTCGCGTTTCATCAACAGTCTAATAGTCCGCTGTTAGAAAGGACGTTTTGGTCTACCATACTACACTAGCCTGACGCGTTGGTATAAGGTTTGTATAAAGTTTTTCTTCTTATTGCAGTATTGTTGTCCTGTGGAGTTTCCTTCTTTAGTTTATTTACTTATTTACTTATTTATACATCATGCACTTTATGTGCATAGGCAGAGTTAATACCTAAGGCATTCTCTACCAATCAACTTTTGGGTGATGCAGAGAAAATAGGAAGTAGATGCGTTACAAGTGATGTTGATCTGGAATAAATGAAGTACACATATACAAACTTATCGTATACTAAAATTTGTACAAATTATACATAAATGAACGCGCCAACATATTTAACCTGCTACTTCTAACTCTTATGTAGTAATCACGACAGAAAGCTTCGCTCCTCTAACAATCTTCTCCTTCGTTGTCCCTCTCATACATCTGAGTTTGTTGGCTCATCTTTCTTTGTGCAGTCCATTCTTCTTTAGAATAAGCTTCCCCTTGAAATCAGGATGGCTCCCAACACCTTTTCGTTTAAAAAAAAAAGTGAAGCAGTATCTACTGAAACAGCTGGCAGAATCAAGCAATATGATTATCGTCTTATACTTGTTATGGTATGTATTTGTGTATGTATGTCTTTATATAGATTTATATCAACTTCAGTATATATATATATATATATTAAAAAAACATCATTAAAGTAACTTCGACTCTTGCACTGTTGTGTTAGCTATTTTTTATTACCAGGTCAATGTCATATTGATTAAATACATATATTGATTTTCTTATTAGATAAAATTTTCTCACGTTCATACTAAATTAGACTAAAGTATCGTACGGTACGATACTTTAGTCTAATTTAGTATTAAGTATATAATTTAGTACGATTCGTACCTGTATCTACTATTGATTACTGTCTTTACTGACTGCAGTTTTCTGATTACTGTCTTTTTACCAGATTGCGCCGTGAAAGTTGTATTTTGTGAGTTTGTGTATGTGTATTTCGTTTACATACACTTGGTTTTTCAGTTCGTTAGATTCGTTTAAATTGTGTGTGAAACTAACATAATCATAATGTGGCAATTGTACAAAAACAAAATGGCGGATTTAGTGTCAAATTATATGTGTTATAATTGATTTTTTAGTTTTGGGAAGCAGTTCCGGTGGTAAGTAACTACCGTCGCCCATGATCGTCTGCAACTTAACAGTCACAAACACACTGCAGACCTTTGAGAAAAAGTACTTTTTTTCTTGAAGGTTTGAAGGCCGTGTCGAGGTTTCCGATAAACATACTTATATATTACTAAAAACATAGATATTATAGATAAATTACACCCAGACACAGAACTAATGATCAAGCTTTTATGAAAATTATTTATCCTGTGGCAATCGACTCGAAACCTAAGACTCCCGGCTTAGCAATTAGTCACTTATCGCTAGATTAATAGATAGGTACGACAAATTTGTACTTGATTGGATTGTTCAGTGGCGGAAAATACTAACAAACTAGAGATGAAACGAATAGTGAATTGGCCGAATGATTATTATCAACGAGTCTCTTGGCCGAAAAGCCGAACATTCGGCAGTCGAACATTTGGCGACAGTGTACTTTTCGCAGATGGCAGATTTAACCCTGGATCAGCAAGGCGTGAAGGGGACGCGCTATGGGTACTTTTGTTTTATTTGTAATTGGGTCGCGTAGGCTTTACAACACACTTTATTTGTATATTTTTTTTTCAAGATTTACTTGTCATTTTCCTCACACGTTGGCAGGCATAAGAACATAAGAAAAAAGAACAATTATCATAATTGAATACAATGTTTATAAATCTTCTTACTTTCTTCAAGTTTTTTTGCCTAGAGTCGCTTTTATATTTTTAACGAAACGATCAAATTTCGATTTTTTACGTAAAGCGACTACTTTCAGAACTTCACAACCCTAAACACGAGGTGAAATTGAAGTTTTGTGGAAAGACTATTATCAGACTTCTTGAGGGATCCAAATACTCTTAAAGATTGCCAAAGATATTCACATCACAACGATATCAATTTAGGTAGATCTAAGAATAAGTTGCAAGCACTTTTTGTGCAATTGTTTATGTTTTATTCGTCTTGTTTCATTGGTCAGTGCGAAACCCATTGATGCAGGGATGACAGTTATCGTGGTAAGCGTGTGAACCTTACACAACCACGATGACTGTCATGTCTTTTACATGCATCAGCGGGGCGTGTAAAATCATCTTACTAGGCTGCCATAGTGTGGGTCACCATCTTGTATTATCTGCATTCACAATGAGTATGGTGATCCTAACTCATGGATACTATTCATATTTTCCATCAGGCAGAGTAAAGTCACTTTGGCAGGTTCTCAAAATCAAAGAGGAAAAATAAAAAAAATCATACTTCTAAAAAGAAATGTCTATTTTTAATGTGGCAATTTCCACATTACACCACAAACAAAAATATACAACAGTTCCATCTAGCGAAGATATATTGAACTACGTAGTATGATGAACTACTAAGCAACTACTCTCCTGTATCGCGAAACAGAGATTCGCGTGGCAATTGACATATATACAACATCTCAACATCAACCGTTGGGCCGTGGTCCGCAATGCATGATCACCTCGCCTGGTCGGAGGATCCTCCCTTTGTGTCGGAGGGACACATGACACACGTCCCTCCACATTTAATAAACGATATTAACATTTTTACTTTCATTCACATTGTTCACCAGAATATTCACTAAAATTAATTTGTAAGGCAAAACTACGTTTAACGAGTCAGTTAGCACCTATAAAATCTTTTAAACTCTTTGTGAGTATCATCTTCATTCGGTATTCTGCCGAATAGTTTGCAATAATTGATCGAATACCAAATAGTAAAAAATATGTTCGAAAAGTCAAATATCAAGTATTTGCCGAGTATTCATGGAATTTCTCTAATAATCTGTCATAATGTATATATTTGTATAGGCTCATTTACATTTACGAACTGGCTTAGTAATTAATGATGGCACCGTCAATAAAAACATAACAAGTTTTAAGAGATTCACTATTTTTATCAGATACTCTCAAAGATGCTCAGTGCCGAGATATCGTGAGTCACTTGGTCGAGTATACCTTTATTTATCATGTGACCCACGAAAGTTAACATACATTGACCTACAACGTACACCTTTGAAGCGTTGACTCGTGCCAAAATTTGAGCTCAACGGGTGCAGAATTTTTTGAGTTCTTGAGGTGTATACAAATATTATTTTAGCAGTTGGAAAGTTTAAATATGTTGCTTGCTTTTTTAATTTACGCTTATGCCTTTATCTCTGATGGAGTAAACCGCGATATACTAAAAGCCCACATGTACCTTAACCACATAACCGCAAATAAAGATCCTTCAAAGTTAATGTGTCATAAAATTGTATTTAAAGTTTGGCTAAGTGGAATTTAAAAAAAAAGTGTGTGTGAAATCAGACAAGTAGTAGAGACATTGAGGTTTGTAAGTTGAAAATGTAGTTAAAATAAAATCAGAGAATGCGTCAGTTATTTCTTTTATGGTGTAAGCGACAAATGCGTTAACAGCTTATTTGATGGTAAGTAACTATTATGAACACTTTTTGATCTAATGGTTAGCGTATGCAACTGCCGATAAAAAGTTTTTGGGTTCAATCCGCCGTTCAGGCCAAAAAAGTGTTATAGAGTTTTCTGATTGTAGAAATGTTTAATATCACCCGGAATTTGGTACTTGAAGTCTTAACCCCCGTGGCACGGAGAGTCGTCGCCGTTAATTCTGCACCCGGTCTCTCCCGGTCATGTCGGATAGCCGGCCCATCGGATTGTGAGAGTGAGGGAACAGAGACCGTCATAGTGTTGGTCGCCATACTGCATTGTTTGCATTTGCTATGAGTATAGTGACCATAACTCTTGGATTCTATTCATGTTTTCCATCAGGCGGAGTTGAGTCGACCTCTTATAATTTTATAACATGTATAAATTTGAAGTATCTATTCGTATGTACAATTGTGCTTTTAACTGTTTGAGTACAAAAAGTGCTGAATCAGATTTATTTATTACTATAATTTATCATTGTATTTGTGTAACCGAGGTCAACAGCTGGCAATTAAATAAACTGTAACACCTACTTATTGATGTAATAAATGCCTGTACATTTACATAATTGCATATGAGTAAAAAATTTTCATGTGGTGACGGATCGAGAGCACAAAGTCTCACCAATCCTATTCGTCTCATGGGTATTATAAGAGGCGACTAAGGGAGCAAATTTTGCAGGACAAAATAGGTAGCAAATCTCTGGAGCGAAGGAAAACTTGATACAAATCCTTTTTTTTGTAACGTTTAGAAATCTCCTCGGGCCGTTCCCCACCGGGGCTTACGACGTGGTGGTATGTTGGACCGACTAAAACCACACAGAACCGGGAATAGCTGTTATTACGACATCCGGACCCCTCCAAGCGCCTTCGCGGTTGCGTGGTCATTATTTTCGGGTAAAACTCTCTATGTAGGCGACGTATGGCATACACGTACATCGCCTCCTTGCGGCTGGCTACTGTAGCGGATGGAGTGAAAAACCCGTACCGTTCACCTGCGGCCACACTTAGGGCGGTATTTGATACAAACTCTAAACGAACCCATCTGTTCAGCGTGGTGCAATACACCAAAGTCGACTTTTTAAGGAGATAGTCCAGCACTGGTCTATTAAAAGCTAGCTATGATAACAACTGACCTTAGAAGGAACCAATCAAGACGCATTCTTATTTTATATTAGGCTCGTCATCGGCCTTTAAACCAACACTTTGACAATGAACCCGATGTCAAATGATTGTGTGAATGACTGATGAATGATGAATGACTGATGAATGACTGTCAATTGCGTTTTACGTAGTACAGATCAGGGGCCCAGTGGAACAAGTTTCATATCTGGTTCGAGTTATTTTATGAATTCCTAATTTAAGTGGATTATTAAATACTAGCTGATACTCGTAACTTCGTTTGTTTTCAAATTTTCAAAAGAAATAAAACTCAATATTACAAAATTTTATATGATATCCGACTCCTATTGATCGTAGATTAATGTTGTATAGTAATAGGTAATATATAATACTATTTCTCTATAATTGAGTTGTCAAATGTTAAAAGATTTTTCAATTCGAACTTGTATTTCTTGAGATTAGTGTGCTCAACTAAACAAACTCTTAAACTTTATAAAGTTTGTATACGGATACTTAGATGATGACGATTCGATGATGTAAATGAGATTTATATTTTTATGTTTTTCTTTTCTTAATATTATAATTATATACCTAGAAACTTTGATCATAATTAGTATGTGGGATCTTCAAATCTTCAACGAAAGAGTTCGCCACCTAAGGGAAGAGAACGCACTTGCACAAGAGCCCCCGAACTTCACTGAAAACAATAGACTACTCGACATAAGAGTAACCTAAAACGCCAGCATCCGTGTTGTCGTGTTTCGTTGGTGAGTGTGAGACCTGAAGCCCATTGATGTAGGGGTGACAGTTATCGTGGTAACTGTGTAAGTCTTACACTGTCACGATGACTGTCATGCCTTTTACGTCCCCAAGCGGGGTGTTAAAAGCATCTCACAAGGTCGCCATAGTGTGGGTCACCATACTGCGTTGTCTGCATTTGCAATGAGTATGGCGACCACAATTCTTGGATTCTACCTGATTACTAATTGATGTCATCTAATCCTAAATCAGGTTTTTACGATTAATCCTTGTAGACACAACTATAAGTTGTGTACACCAGGATCAGTAGCAGTGACCCACAAACAAACCGAGTTACGATTTTTTTTTATTTACAACCTACCAAAGTGACTCTATTCTGCCTGATGGAAAGCATGAATAGAATTCAAGAGCGGCGCACGCCACACTCACTGCGAATGACGACAGTGTAATATGGCGACACACGCTATGGCGGCCTAATGAGATGCTTTTTCACGATACTTGGGCAGTGTAAGGAAAAGTTAAATTTTTGTGTAATTTATTATCAACTTCCTTTTGTCCGCGGCTCCATCAATCGATTGTCGTGATAAAAAGTACCCCATGTTCTTCCTCAAGATTCTCCATGGCAAATATCATTTTTGAAAAATTCCATTCGGTTTATAAAATTCTTCATGTAACCAATGTAGAAACAGCTAGACTGGTGTATTTCAGTTTTGATCATATGGTATTTTGTTGTGGTGGAATGCTGCTGACATTCAAAGTGTCTTTGTGTTGCAGAAGAGTTCTATTCGTGCGATTTATAATCTCAATTATAGTCAGACACCGAGGGATAAGTTTAGAGAAATTGGTATCATGACGCATCGCAATACGTCAGGAAAAATTTAGTGAATGTCAAGAAAACATTTATGTATTCACAAAGTTTAACGACCTTCTTGATATCAGCACTAAGACATAAAGATAAACTCGTGTAGCCAAGGACTAGATAGCAAAAAGTAAGCAAGTCTCTTCCATATCAGGGTGTGCGATTCTATAATACACTTCTACGCAAATTTCAAGAATTAAATAATAAGAAATTTAAGTCTTAATCAAATAAAAACTATGTAAAAAGGTAATATTATTTAAATGATGATTATACGTGGCATTGATACTGCTCACTTCCTACTGAGTGGTAAGAGATGGACCTTCTGAGAGGACGTTATGCTGTAAAAGAAATTCACAGAGCGGAATCAGGCAAGGGCCGATTCTGCTCGAAGGAGGTGGCGAAAGGCGAGTTAGGTTAGGTTAAACTTTGTCCGAGTGCTGGCCCGAGCCCTCGAACACATGTCGGACCGTCTCGGGGAGGTCCTGGACGCTAGCTTGGCGTCTGGACGCTTCCCTGAGTGCTGGGAAAGCGGGAAGCTGGTCCTATTAAGGAAGCCGGGACGGCCTGCCGATTCGGTGGCGGCCTATAGGCCCATTGTGCTGCTGGACGAGGCGGGTAAACTGTTTGAGAGGATACTCTCTGCCCGCATCGTCCGGCACCTCTGCGAGGTGGGCCCCGATCTGTCGGACGCCCAATTTGGTTTTCGGGCGGGGCGTTCGACGGTCGATGCTGTGCTGCGCCTGAGGGCCGTTACCGAAGAGGCAGTGAGCTGTGGTGGCGTGCTGTTGGCGGTGTCGTTGAACATCGCCAACGCATTTAATAGTCTGCCATTTAGCTGCATCAGGGAAGCACTCCACTACCACGGGGTGCCAGAGTACCTGAGGCGGCTTGTGGCAGACTATCTTGAGGAGCGTACCGTCGTGTACGAGGACCGAGATGGTATTCTGAGGCGGCGGCCCATGTCGTGTGGTGTTCCACAGGGGTCCGTCCTTGGACCACTCCTGTGGAATATGGGATACGACTGGGCCCTTCGAGGTCGTCTTCCCCCCGGGCTGGGCGTAATTTGTTACGCCGATGACACATTGGTCACGTCCCGGGGGGCGAACTTTCAAGAGGCGGCGCGCCTGGCCACCGTGGGAGTCTCTTTGGTGGTCGAGCGCATTGAGGCGCTGGGTTTACGGGTGGCCCTAGATAAGACGGAAGCATTTTTGTTTCATGGGCCCCGTCGTGGTCCACCCCTCGGTGCCTCTATCGTAGTCAATTCGGTCCTCGTACCGATTAAGGCCCAGATGAAATATCTGGGCCTGATCCTCGACGGCAGGTGGCTCTTCGACGAGCACTTCCGACAGCTTACTCCAAAGCTGGTCGGCGCTGCTTCTGCTCTTGGGCGACTTTTGCCCAATCTGGGTGGAGCCAGCGTCGCGACGAGACGGCTATACACGGGGGTTGTTCGGTCAATGGCACTGTATGGTGCACCGGTGTGGGCGGCGGGTCTGACCGCCCAGAATAGGGCTTGCCTCTGGCGCCCTCAGAGGATATTGGCGGTTAGAGCCATACGCGGTTACCGCACCGTATCGACGGAGGCGGCGTGCGCGTTGGCCGGAACTCCTCCGTGAGATTTGGAGGCGGAAGTGCTCGCTGAAGTTTATCGGCGAACGGCAGACTTTCGGGTGGGTAGCGGCATTCGGCCCCCGCCCGAAGAGATACGCGAGTGGCGAGAGGCCGCTCGTCGAGCCACGATGGCTCGTTGGTCGTCCCGGCTGGAGGCTCCACGTGCTGGCTTTGCCGCCGTGGAGGCTCTCCAGCTGGTCATCGCCGAGTGGGCAGGGCGGCGGCACAGGACTCTTTCCTTCCGACTGACGCAGATTCTTTCCGGGCACGGTTGCTTCGGGAAGTATCTGCACTCGGTCGCCAGGAGGGTATTGAGTCCCGCCTGTCACCACTGCGACTGCAGTGAGGACTCGGTTCGGCGGTTTGTTCCGCCTGCGCGGCGCAGCGTGGGGTCCTCACTGCAGTTATTGGAGGAGATCTCTCGCTACCGGCCGTAATACGCTCCATGGTCGGTAGCGACAGTTGTTTTACCGCGGTCGCAACCTTCTGCGAAGACGTAATTTCGCGGAAGGAGGCGGCGGAGAAGGCCCGGGAGGACAATATCCACTCGGACCCAATTCGCCGCCGGCGAGCCGGGCGGCGGAGGCGCGCATACCAGCGCCTCATGTCGCCTTGAGTGTGGCCGCGGGTGGACGGGACGGGTTTTTCCCTCCATCCGCTACAATGGCCAGCCGCGAGGAGGCGACGTCCGCGTGTGCCGTACGTCGCCTAAAATAGAGAGTTTACCTATAGATGGTGCCTGCATTAGCGGGCAGGCGCTGGGAGGGATCTGGATGTCGTAATAGCAGCGGTTCCCGGAGCCCTCCTATCTCAGGCGCAGAGTGGCACACCGTGTGGTTTTAGTCGGTCCGATTCCGACACACCACCCCGCCGTAAACCCCGGTGGGGTGACGGCCCGACGGGGTTTCCACACGTTAAAAAAAAAAAAAAAAAGTCCTACCAACGCTGCGTAACATGATACAACACTTAAAACTGTTTCTAACTATAAGTGTGTTTTAGGTGATGTTTTTGTTTAATTATAAAAGAGAGAGTTTGTATGACGATCGAGTTCGAGTTTTTTTGACTATTTAATTAAAGTACCATTGTCTAGTAACAATGTATTCAAGTCAGAAATAACATTGGCTGTATTAATATATATATTTAACCGCCTAATAAAATCAAAAAGCCTGAAGTAAAATAATTATTATGGAAATAAATACCTGATTGCTTAAAAGTAATGAACTGAATAATAATATAAGGTAGCAGAGGTTCCACAGGAGTGGTCCGAGGGACTACAGACCCCTGTAGAACACAGCACTACATGAGCCACCGCCACAGAACACCATCTCGGTCCTCGTACATGACGGTACGCTCCTCAAGGTAGGCTGCCACAAGACGCCTCAGGTAGTCTGGCCCCCTGTGGTAGTGGAGTGCTTCCCTGATGCAGCTAAATGGCAGACTACTAAATGCGTTGGCGATGTCCAACGACACCGCCAACAGTATGCCGCCACAGCTCACCGCCTCTTTCAAAGTCAAAGTCAAAGTCAAATTCATTTATTCATTTAGGTCACAAAAGACACTTATGAACGTCATAAAAAAAACAATAAAAGATGAAAGATGAACAATCTGTCGATTAAAATTACAGCTAGCTGGGTTCGCAGATTGTTCATGGTAGAGTGGTGAGAAAAGAACCCAGGAAAGAAACTCACCACCACTCTTTTAACTCAAAATCTTTTAAATATTAAACTAGCAGTTACATTCACAATCATAGGTCTTAAAAAAAGAGCAATTCATTTCCAAACATCTAAATCTGTGACATAGTCTGAAACTGAGTAATAAGCCTTTTTGGACAACCTCAGCTTAACAAATTTCTTAAATTTACTAATAGATAATAATACTATGTTGTTTGGTAATTTGTTATAAAATTGTATACATTGACCCACAAACGAATTCGATATTTTATGGAGCCTAGTAGTGTGCAAGGCAAGTTTATTTTTATTTCTTAAATTAAATTGATGGAGATCACTATTTTTCTTAAATTTACACAGATTTTTATGCACATACAAAAGATTCTCGTAAATGTATTGTGAGTGTAGTGTGAGAATGTTAATTTCTTTGAATCTGTTTCTTAGTGACTCACGCGGGCCCATCTTATAGATAGCCCTAATAGCTCGTTTCTGGAGCACAAAGATTGAATCAATATCAGAGGCACTGCCCCAAAGCAATAAACCATAGGACATAATGCTGTGAAAGTAACTGAAATAGACTAATCGCGCAGTATCAACATCCGTCAATTGACGAATCTTTCTCACAGCATAAGCTGCAGAACTAAGTCTACCAGATAACGTTTCTATATGTGGGCCCCATTGTAACCGTGAATCTAAAGTTATACCTAGGAAGACAGCCTTGTCTGTCAATTCCAGTTCCTCCCCGCTCATCAAAACACTAGTTTTTACTTGTTTAACATTCCTAGTATAAAATTTAACACATTTGGTTTTACTCCTGTTTAATAACAAGTTATTAGCGCAAAACCAAAGTACCATTTTAGAGAGAGCATTGTTTACATCGTCAATTACCGATTGCTGTCTGTTAACTTTAAATACTAAGGATGTGTCATCTGCAAACAACACTATCTCATGGTTATCCCTCACAAGATGAGGCAAGTCGTTGATGTACACAAGGAACAGAAATGGACCCAGAATAGACCCCTGGGGCACCCCCACCGCCACAGCTGATCCCTGGGATAATTTACCATTAACATCTACTCTTTGAATCCTATCACTCAAATAAGAAGTAAGAAGATCCAAAGCACTGCCTCTTATTCCATAGTGGTGTAATTTCCTGACAAGTGTTTCATGCTGCACACAATCAAATGCTTTAGATAAGTCACAAAACACCCCGTAGGCGTCACGTGACTCCTCCCAAGCCTCAAATATATACTCTAATAATTTAACCCCAGCATCACATGTTGACCGACCATGAGTGAAACCAAATTGTTTAGTATGCAGCAATTGATTTTCATTAAAATAATTAAGCAACTGAGTAAGTATCAGCTTTTCAAAAACTTTACTAAATGTTGGTAGGACCGA
Organism: Hypercompe scribonia; assembly: GCA_949316085.1. Taxonomy (NCBI): domain Eukaryota; kingdom Metazoa; phylum Arthropoda; class Insecta; order Lepidoptera; family Erebidae; genus Hypercompe; species Hypercompe scribonia. The sequence goes on along the minus strand of OX438986.1, from coordinate 3,406,326 downwards.
AATTGGTCTAAAATTTGTGGGGTCTAATGGACTACCTGATTTAAACAAAGGAGTTATCTTGCTATACTTCATCAGGTCAGGAAACACACCATAATCTATACATCTATTAAATATAATAACTAAGTCAGGTACAATAATGTCAATTATTGAGTGAACGACACTTACAGAAATTCCCCAAAGATCAGCTGTCTTTTTTATATTAATAGATTTGAAGGCAGCTAAAACATTAAGTTCATTTATATACTGAAAAGTAAAATTATTAAAAAATTCTGGTACATTTTCTCTGATCAATGATTCTGCAGTGGAGGTGGAAGAGCCTAAATTACCTGTAAGTGCGACTGGGAAAGTGGAAAAAAATTTTTCAAATGTGTTGGCCACTTCCATGTCATTCTTGGTAATGTGACCATCAAAATTTAATTTAAAATCAGACTCCTTTGTTCCACTTCTCCCAGTCTCAGCATTAATAACTTTCCAAGTTGCTTTAATTTTATTACTACTGTTTCTGATTTTAGACTTAACCCTACAAGGCTCAATTTTTTTTATGTGCGCCAAAAAATTATATAGGTTGTAATAAGTGATCAGAAGTTAGGGAAAAGTTATAGAAATAAAAATAAAACCATTATTTACGAAAAAAATAACTTTTTATTTCAGTTCCACATGCGGTACACTGAGCCTTAACTAAACTTTTTGGTATAAAAATAGTACAAATTAAATTGTTTTGGAAATAGCTTCTGATGTACTTTTTTTCATTTGTAACTTATTATTTACTTATATATTGAAATTCTATATATATTGCAAAATTATATGTACTTATAACTATTATAGTAAATATTTTTACTGGTGAAAAGATCGAAAACAATTGTTAGATTTATTGAGGCAAAGTTCAACGCGACATTTATCGCAAGATATAAATGTTTTTCCTTTACAACCAGGATATTTGCACCGTTGTCTTTTTTCGCCCCAAACGGGAAAATGCTCAAACCCATCACGTCTGACATCACGAGGAGGTAGGATTGAAGTATTTGGCTTCTGCCTTTTATTTTCAACTAGATCAGATAAACTTGGTCTACCTCTTTTTTTGCTTATCGATGGTCCCCACATGCATAAACTTTTCCCTACTTCAAATTTGAAATCCTTCTGTTTCATTGGCGTTGGCTTATTCTGCTGCTCCCCGACTCTTCTGTACAATAACCAGCAATTGATTAGAGTTACATCAAGAAGATGATAAAATAACCTCAAGTACCATTTTCTAGTTCTTATTTTTATTTTGTATTTTCCTAAGAACGAATCGAGGAGGTCCACACCACCCATATGCTGGTTATATGTTTTGATTATTTGGGGACAATTCACTTGGATATATCTTTTCTCTTTTTTGTCGTATCTTCTTGCTGTTTCTATTGGCTCTTGACCCACAAAAGACGAAGATAAAACGACTGGTTTGTTATCGTACCACATAACGGTGACAATATCTGTGTTATCACAATTAGCTACCCATTGCTCTGAATAACCTCTCTGTATCTTATCCTTTTTTAGGTCTTTTATGGAAGGTATTTTGAGGTCTTTTCCTAAACGACCTTTATTGACTGTTCCCAGTGACTGTATTCCCTCTTTGGCTAAAAAAGCAATCAACTCTGGCGACGTATAATAATTGTCGAAGAATAATTTAAAATTTTGATTTTTAGGTATCGATCTAGCTAAGCGAACTACTATGTTTGAGCTTGCTCCTAAGTCTGGCTCAGTTGAAAGTCTTAGTTCAGGAGCGTTCTCCATTCCGGAATAAATTTCAAAGTCGTAAGCAAAGCCACGATCATCGCATAGAACCAGTAATTTATAGCCCCATTTATGTGGCTTATTAGGAAGGTATTGTCGTAGAAGATTTGAAGCTTTTGTTGCGCACATTTGTTCGTCGACGGATAGTGCTTCTCTTTTCGGCACGCTTTGGCATTTCTTTCTCAATGTTTCCAATATAGGCCTTATTTTGTGCAAACGATCATATCCTGGACTACCAGATGGCGGTTGTGTGGAGTTATCGTTGAAATGTAGAAACTGACAGATTTTTTTGAAATGATTTAGTGACATAGTCTGCATAATCAAAGGAATGCCTAATTCAGATGCCCAATACATTCGAATGTTTGGCAGTGGCGCCAAACTCATAATCAAACAAACACCTATAAACTTTTTCAATTCATTAGTTGTTATTGTAAATGGCTTTGAGGAATTTTTTTGGACACTAAATTTGTGCATTTCTTCTACAATATGCTGAAGTAACTCATCATCAAAAAACCATAAAAAATATTGAAGGGGAGTTTCAAAGTCTATAATCGGTGACGGTAAATTTGTGTTTCGAGTAAATATAGAAGGAGGTGGTCGAAAAGAGGTTTTCTTCCAAATAAATCTTCTTTTTTTTCTTTGGGTGACAGTTACAGGGATTCTAGATCCATGACTGATTGTGGTACTCGATGATCCCCGAGCTCGAGATGTCCGAGATTGTGTATTGGTACCTGTAGTTGTCCCTGATGTACTAGGTTGAGGGTCTGATATTTCTGGCTGAAAATCTTCGATATTCGCAATAACCTCATTGCTCGGAGAACACTGATGATGATGATGCCTCGGCGAAGATAAGGCAGACTCCACGTCGCTAAGAGGCTCGGATAAAAAGTTTTGGATAGATTGAATCTTTTCGATATCATCATCACTTTCAGCATCAGAAAAATCTTGTCCGTCTTCACTCGCAGAAGGGATTTCCAAGAAACCCTCAATATCCTCATCACGCAATCTTCTTCGCGCCATTATCTGCAATAAAATCAAAGTATTTATATGAAAAGTTATCCTAAGTACGTATAACTGAAAACGGACACTAAAGCTCAACGTACCGTATGTGGAACATGCATAAAAATATGATTTACAAATACATTTACTTATATTTATATAAAAAACAACTTACCTCTACAAAATATACACTTCGTTACAGCACACAGTAATTTTTTTCGAGTCGAAACTGAAGGATATCTATTTTTTAAATATTTTTTAAACGACAAACGTTTCACTTTCATTCAAATTCTACGCTTCGTGTGAAATAACAAAGACCAAAAGGGCATCTGTAGGAAAAGATTCGTACTAAAACATCGCTAATTGTCTGTAGCTTGTATCAAAATGTCAAGAGATGTCGCTACTTGTAAGTTTATGGCTGTAGAAACGATTAAAGTAGGTGTTCCACATGTGGAACTGGGTGCCTTGTAGGGTTAATAAACAAAGATTTGGCTAATTTACAGACACTTTTAAAAATCTTTGAATAGCATTGTACATATTGCTTAAAGTCCTCACTAGTATTATATTGTCTTTCATGATACAGCCTATACAATGTTTCCCTACTCCTATAAATTCCTACTGTTGCCCAGTTACTGAATATAGGACAATCAGTAACAGTAACCGTCTTGGAGGTAAATATTGAATTAAATAGACTAAGGAACGAATTAAAAAAGGAACAATATAGTGCATTAGGGTCTAATTTGTTATTTAAGGAAGGTAAATTATTAATTAAGTTAATTCTCATACGTTCCAGGCGATCAACTGTTACTGGTACAAGAGTAATTTTTTTTTTAAGCACTGTTTTCTTTTTGCTTACAAAACTAACTAACTGACCAGAGTGATCAGAATCTAACTTATTAATAATAGATTTATGTCTAGGAACAATATCTGTATAGATGTTGTCCAGGCAAGTAGATGTAGTAGCGGTTATTCTAGTAGGCTCCATAAACAAATTTAGCAAGTTGTGGGACTTAAAAAGACTAAGAACTTTAAGGGTGGAATTTGATTTATCAAGAATGTTAATATTAAAGTCACCACAGACTAGTACGCTCTTACCTGAGATGGCAAGTTTGCTTAGGGCTTCATCCATTATTTCTAAAAATAGTTTCAAATCCGCGGAGGGAGGTTTATATACACTTATAACAATGAATTGCTCTAATTGCACACATGCGAATTCTATAGAACATTCTATAGAGAGGGACACAATATCTTTCCGTTCCTTAAACTTAAGGTTTTTATGTAATAGAATAAGCGACCCACCATGTATTGTGTTGACTCTACAGAATGAACTTCCAACTTGGTGGTTGCTGAAATTAAGCATGAGTTGATGCCCCTTTAACCAATGCTCAGTAATACACATAATATTAACATTCTCTGAATTCATGAATAATTCCAGCTCAAGTTGCTTGCCCTCCGTCAAGCAACAGATGTTTTGATGAAGCAGATTAATTACATTACATTTATTTAAATTATTATTTTGTTGACATTTTGTGTAGCATGTGTTAAAGTGTTCATTTGACTGTACTGCCAACTTAATTAAAGGTGAGTTTAAAAAATTGGAGCTAGAGGTTGCTACCTCTATTGTCTCACAATTCAATTTAAATTATTGGAAATGTCAATAAGAATGTCATTAGAACAAGACTGCTCAATAGAAGCAGGTCTTGTAGTCAAATCTTTGGTCAAAGTTTGTAAAAAAAAGGATAGCGAAGACGCTATCTGTCTAGTAAAACTAGGAGTGAGGTAATGCTTACCCTTTGTCTGATAAAAAGACTTACTAACACAGTTAGTATCTATCAGATGAAATTTGTCATTGTAAGTGCATATGGTATGCAGTGTAACATTAAGCTTATACCTAAGTCTATTTTCTACATCTGGCAACACTTTAAGCCCCCAGTACACAATGGCCCATGCGTGCCCACTACAGGCCATCGCCATTGTGTACAGGGGGTAATGGTATATGATGGCGGACAGTTGTCCATCGTGGCGCACAATCGGAGAGTTGTCGGTTTTTTGGGCACACTTCAAAGGAATCGTGGCGTAACGTGGCCTGTGGTGTTTACACAATCGGCCATTGTTTAGTTCGTCACCGGCCGCTGACCGGGATAGTTGTGTTGCGTGACATTGCCGTGGCGTGCGATCGTCCAAAATGTCAATGGCGTGGAGCAATGAAGAAACTTTCAAGTTTATTGATTTATATCAATCTGAGCCCGCAATTTGGGACACAAATAATGCACTGCACAAGGATAAGAACAAGGTATGTTTATACTATTTTTATTTTGATAGAAATTATGTATATCTATACTTAACTACTTACTTACTAATATTATAAATGTGAAAGTGTTTTTGTTTTGGTTGTTTATTAATTTGTTCGTTCATCGGATTGGCGTGATTTTTTGTGTAGGGATACTTGAAGGGCTGTAGAGTGACATAGGCTACTTTGTTTTTCAAAAATCAACCTCTAACGGCCATACGCACAGACGTCAATTACAGTAAAGACAGCTTTTGTCATACAATAATAGCCTTTATTTGTATGGAGCTTAGGAACAAACACTTAAATAGGAATTAAGCCTTAATTGGTGTCTATGCGTGTGGCCGTAAATGGTTAAAGTGGGGGGTTAAAATTTGTATGAAAATTTATGCGCGGGCGAAGCCGCGGGCGAAGAGCTAGTCTATCTATACTTTTATACTAATATTAGGAAGGACTTATTGTTTGTGGGAATTGAATAAGCTCCGAAACTAATGTACCAATTTGAAAAATTCTTGTAGCATTAGAATTACATTATCCTTGATGAAAATAGGCGATAAAAGAGCCTCGTCTGAAAATAATAAATGTTGTAATGTGAGTACGATGTTTTCAGGTGAATGATGCATGGAATCGCATTGCAGACACCATGCAAATTCTTGTTTCGGAACTTAAAAAGAAAAAAGAGACATTGATGTCAGCATTTCGGATGCATTTTAAGAAAAAACAAGATTCGATACGATCTGGTATGGGAGAAGAAGAAATTTATAAGCCAATTTGGATTTTTTATGATGCTATGGAGGCATTTTTAAAAGGCAAATACACAGTAAAAAGTATAATTTCGACAGATGAGCAAAGGGTAAGTAAAACAATTAATTATTTTCCAATATTTTTATTGATAAGTAACTAAGTATTTACTCATCTTGATTACCACAAATTATAAACTAAATAAATTATGCATCATAGGCCCTACCACTGCATAGTCTTCTTTGATGGATGTAATTCATAAAATTTGATCTTATTTGCCTAGCATTAATAGGAGTCCGACGAAGTACAGATTGTAATGGTAATAGATTTTCTTCATGGTTTACTCTCATACCTACATGGATTAATTCACCATTCCTATCATAGCTGTCAGTACTGCCTGGTGGAGTATAAATATTGCGAGATGATTTGCTCTTTCTTAAAAAATTGTGTAGTAATAAACAGCTGTGGGTTATAATAGAAGTTTTAACGACATCTAATGGAATAGGTCTTTTAAATACTCTAAAAACTGATGATAATATCCCGAAAGTATTCTCTACGACCGCACGAGAACGTGATAGTTGTTGATTGAACATTCTTTCTGGGGTACCTAACTGATGATGTCCAGGAAAGGGCTTCATAATATGAGAACTAAGAGCAAAAGCGCCATCACCCAGAAAAACATAAGGCATATTAGTATTACTTCCAGGAAGTGGGCAACAAGGTGGTAAATTAAGGGTCCCATCACATATTTTTTTCCACAAATTGCTTTGATTTAAAACACCTCCATCACTAATTCTCCCTTGGCTTCCTATGTCAGCAAACAAAAAACAGTAATCACTATCTACTAGGGCTAATAAAACGATGCTGAAACTTCCTTTGTAATTAAAGTATTCAGATCCGGTATGAGCTGGTGCTAATATGGTAATATGCTTCCCATCTATCGCGCCAAGACAATGGGGAAAGCTGAATCCTTCCGTTTTGGTCAGCCATTCTTCAGCACTTGTGGGAATCTGAAAAAATAAATATTATTTTTTCAGGCAGTTATTGGAGAACAGACAGGAGAAGAAACAGAAACTACAAGTGATGCCAGAAGCAACACAGAACCAAAGGACATAAATATAAAGATACCTGTACAGAGGAGACGTTCAGTTAAGCCACCTGAGTTAGAAAAAGCAGATAAGGAAATGTCAAAAGCTTTTAATGCGTTAAACCAGGCTATTCTCAATAAAGACCAACAAAATAAAACAGAGGACGACTGTGACTTGTATGGGAGGCTTCTTGCTAACAAACTCAGAAAATACTCAGATAATGAGAGACAAGAAATAATGTACGAAATTGATGGGTTACTATTAAAACGGCGTCGCAATTGTAGTCCTCAATACGTGTCTTCACCTTCTCAAATCATTATAAGTAAACGTCCGTATTCTTCAGCCACCAGCTATTCTTGTCCATCACCGTCGTCATCTTGGATCAATCGCCCCTCATCATCGTCTTCAAATCATTATATAATTACTTCTCCTATACAAAGCCCATCACCTATTCCACCTGCGCAAACTCCATCCCCTCTTCCACCTACTGAAATCCCTAATGCCTCATACACACAAGAAGTAGTTTATCAATCCCCCAACAGAATCCATACACCTGTCCCTACAATCCAGATACCTGAAGGATCCATGCAAATAATTTCTAACGAATTATATTCTCAGACACAGAGTCAGTCCCAAAATATTTTGCCTGATGCTTATGCAAAAGCTTTGAATGACGATTGTTAAAATGATTGTTAAAAAAATGTAATGGGGCAATAATTATTGATTAAAAAATTTGAAGTATATATAAATGTTTTACTAACTTACCTTAATCATGTCCTTTAGCACTTGGTTCAGAGCCAAACATACTTCAGGAATAATTCTGGATATGAGTGTACTTGATATTTTAAAATGGTAGTGCAGGCTCCTATAACTGTCTCCAGTCGCAAGAAATCGCAATGTCAATGCCAATCTTATTTTTGGAGGTATTGCTTCTCGCCAATATGTATCCTTTTTTGCAATAATTGGTGATATTTTTTGCAATATATACTCGAAATCACTAAATGATATACGAACAAAGTTATCGAATTCCCCTGATGGTTCTGCAACAAGGTCGCTTAACAGATTGTCCATGAATTGCCTGAAAACGGTAAAAACAATCTTAAGTAGTCATGTTGTTTACGTTAACATTCTAAATATTAATATTATATCCTAAGTACCACATTAAAAAATCTACGTACCTTGTCCTGTTTCGATGAATGGTCAGCATCCACCATCGCCTTTTTCGCCATTTCCTTTTAACAACTTTGTGACGGTACACACTTCTGTAATACTTGTAAGCAGTATACAAATAAATAGCCGCAGCCGTAATTACTTCGACGTCCATCGCAAGTGGTTTGCCAGGCAGCAATGAGCCATACGCCATTGTGTGAACACCAAGTGATCGTGGCCTACAATTGTGCATTGCAAAGCGTGGCCCATCACAGGCCATTGTGTACTGGGGGCTTTAGAGTAGGGGAATGTAAACAATATAATTTTATTAACACTTAAAGCTAACAGAGACTCACAATATTTAATTAAAGCTTTTTTGTTAACATTACCCCTGTTCCCCGTTAAAATTATAAGATTATTGCAATCAGTGAAATCATAATTTACAATCCTTTGCATAATAACATCAAAGGGTGCACCTGGTAGGCAAATATTTAAAACAGACTGACCAGTAAGATTAGATCTTAATTTAGAGCCCATGTTTTTTCCAATGTCATCGCTGAACATGATAGATTTTTGTGGTGGTGGTGCATCATTTAATGTACTTTGTACATGAAATGATGCACCCAATGACTGCTTTGTTCTCTTATTGGTATGTAAGGTGTCACATTCAGGCGTACTAAAAAGAAACGTACTCTCTGGCTTTGGATGATTGTGTGAGCGAGCACATTCACATAAATGATTATTTACCAATGAGTCAAAGCGCTCTGTATTATTTGATGATAGTTTTAAAAGATCATCCAAAGCCTTGGAATACTCCTGAATCTCCTTCCGAGAGATATCATACTTGTTATTTAGTATGTCTAAGGAGTCTTTAAGGTTATTAATTTTAAATAACAATGCCTGTGTGTCAACTTCATATTTCAATCTAGAATTTTTTAACTTAGAAATACACAATTCTAAATCATCATACAACTCACATTTCTCTTTACTAAGTTTAGCACATTTAGAGACACTATTATGACTTTTTATTATTTTTTTTGTTCTTTGAATGAACTTATTAACTTTGATATATTTTTTCAGTTTATTTCTACTGCAATTTGACATTACCGTTGGCTTAGTAGTAGATAAAGAGTTATTGTCTGGGAGGTCCATAGCCAAATGGTTGTTAATCGCAGGAGAAACCAACAGAGGGGCATTCTCCACCAATTCTTCAAATAAACTTATATTATGCTGTACAGTGACTTTTTGAGCATCTTCTTGTAACTGGGTGATGTATGTATGGGCCTCTCGAAGCTCTTGTTCTAGGGTAGATATCTTACCGAGGGCCTGCTCATAATCATCACTGCACTGGTCAAAGTTACTAACTATGGCTTGGAGATTGTCCCGTTCTTCAACAATAGTTGTTAGTTGCCTATACAAAGCAGTCATTTCTGTCTTTAATTTAGTATTAGTGTCTAAGAGTGCTATGAGTTCTTTCTCATTTTCCTCTCTTTCACTGTTTAATTGAGCACACAACTCCTTGGTATTCTTTAATTCTACTAAAGTCAGTTGGAGTTTAGTTTCCTCCTGACGTGACAGGGCTCTGCGAGTCATCATTTTTCAGTAAAAAATATCTATACAACCGGAATCAGAAAACAAGAAGCTGTGTTGACGATAGTCAAATTATAGACTTGTAACTATTGGAGTGGTTGTAATCACTACTTATTTAACAAATTACTGTACTTAAAAAAAAAAAGATACAAATCAAACCTATTTAAATACAAACTATAACCTAACGTACTTACCCTACAATATTCACTAAGAACAAAATTCACGATAAATACTTATAAAAACATTACTGTAAACTAATATTTATCACAATTAAAGATGATTACACTGGAAAAGAGCTATAAATTATCAAATTTAATTATTATTTCCAATAAAATTTAAATTCAAATTTACGGTCAGCTGTTGCTACAATGTGTTGCCAGACGTAAAAAAAAAGCCTTTTTTTTCGGACGCCCAATTCGGATTTCGGGTGGGGCGTTCGACGGTCGACGCCGTGCTGCGCCTGAGGACCGTTACCGAACCGTTACCGACATGATCTGCGATCCTTCGTGGAAAACATCAACCTTGGATTGGTTCGCGGTAAAAAATTATATATGAAACTTAGGTTTTATAATATAACCTTTAGTTACTCTATACGCTCCTTGCTCTTCCGATTATTGCTCACTTTGAATGCGTCTGGCAAGATGATAGAACCTTCGAAACTGTCCGGCTACTATGTAAACATAGTTTAATAGGCTCCCAAAAAATTATATATGAAACTTAGGTTTTATAATATAACCTTTAGTTACTGTATACGCTCCTTGCTCTCCCGATTATTGCTCACTTTGAATGCGTCTGGCAAGATGATAGAACCTTCGAAACTGTCCGGCTACTATGTAAACATAGTTTAATAGGCTCCCAAATAATTATATATGAAACTTAGGTTTTATAATATAACCTTTAGTTACTGTATACGCTCCTTGCTCTCCCGATTATTGCTCACTTTGAATGCGTCTGGCAAGATGATAGAATCTTCGAAACTGTCCGGCTACTATGTAAACATAGTTTAATAGGCTCCCAAAAAATTATATATAAAACTTAAGTTTTATAATATTACGTAAGTATAATTATAAATTATAATAGTTTAGGGGTGTCCGGCAGAGGGTTGGAACCATACTAACTGTCTGGCAATGAGCAACGCGAGTTTTGATATTATTATGAATCAAATATAAAAAAATCAAGTTTTATATCATGACGAATTTGAGATGGAATTTTACACACCTTTGTTGCCTGTTATCTGCCAAAGCCACCGCTGCCTCAGCTTCATGTTTGGGGATCATTCTTACCTGTACTAGGGACACACATAGAAGAACTTTCAGCTTTTATAAAATGACGAAGGTCTGGCACTCACGGGCTCTTGCTCTAATAGCTATCTTTTCCAAAGGTGTTCTAAAAGGTATAAATTATCTTTTATTGTTTCTAGGTAAGGTTTTTCTGTTTATTATATTTGTAGAATAACATTATATATTTCCAAATGAACGTTGTCGATGTCATGACTTGATTTAACTTTAATTTTATTTTCAGTGTGAAATACGGGCTGTATGCCGTCGATTTCAACCATCCTAATCGAACCCGCACTCCACGAAACTGAGCGTGCTTCTACACAAACGTTACTAAGACTCGGACGCTAGTCACTCCTTAGAACAATGTTTAAACGGAAAGTTAGAAATATTACTAAAATAAATATAATTTATTTACTAATTAAAAGTAATCTAATTTTAAAAAGTTTTCTAATTTTTTGGTAACTTTAAGGCTGTTTAATTACAAGACAGAATATGCACTCGAATATTCTGTCTTAGAATACTCGGGTGCATTCATAGCTATATGAGCGTTTAACGAGTTCTGTAAGCAGAATGGATCCTTTCTCTGAGAGTGTCTCAAATGTGCGATGATGTCTGAACCTTAAATTCCTTGATGATTGAATGTTAAAAAGAATAATGTATCGTGTGTTACAAGATTATGAGTGTATTGCTCACATTTTCACGTTTAGCATACTGCTACAAGTGAGGACTTGTAATTAGCTTACTGTTATTTACTTGAACACAAACTTTACAATGTTAGCTGCAAGTCCTCCATATAATAAATAAATAAATAAAAAATATACATAAAAACTAAATATACCTGAAAATTCTGTCCCCTGCCCCTACTTCTTTTATACCACGACGGTGGCAAACAAGCATACGGCCCGCCTGATGGTAAGCGGCTACCGCAGCCTATGAACGCCTGCGACACCAGGGGCATCACGTGCGCGTTGCCGACCCTTCAAAAACCTATTTACCCCCTTCTTGAAGAACCCAATGCTGTAGTTCCCAGGGAAAACCGTGGCAGGGAGCTCATTCCATAACGGGATTGTTCGCGGGAGAAAATTTCTCTGAAACTGCACTGTGCGCGACCATTTAGGTTCCAATGTATGTGGATGAGCTCCATGACGATGGCGAGCGGTGCGATGGTAGAATGTGGCTGTGGGCATCATATCAAACAATTCTTCAGAACACAACCCATTGTAGAGACGGTAGAGCACACATAGGGAGGCAAAGTCTCTCCTAAGACTTAGTGGCTCGATACCGTCTGTGAGATCAGGATCGTCGACTATTCTCACAGCACGTCTCTGAACTGAATCGAAAGGCTCAAGCTGGTACTTCGGTGCTCCCGCCCAGAGATGACAGCAATACTCCATGTGAGGCCGAACTTGTGCTTTGTAGAGTAGTAGCCTTTGTGCCGGTGTGAAATATCGCTTCGCTCTATTCAGAACACCAAGCTTTTCTGATGCCAGCCTGACCTTTCCCTCCAAATGAGTCCGAAATTGGACGTCACTGGAGATATCGACACCGAGGATCCCAATACTCTGTGAGATGGTAAGGGGTGTATTATGGAATTGTGGAACTACAGTGAACGGGATTTTTTTAGTAGTAAACGCACAAACTTGTGTCTTAGAGGGGTTAAATTGGACCAGGATATCCCGACCCCAATCGGAGACTCTGTGTAAAGTGCTCTCGATTTGAGACACAAGTTGTTCGCGACTTTCTACTACAGCGGTACGAGGGATGTTAGCCCGGCCCGTGTAATACGCATCTCCAGTACTGTCATCCGCATAACAATGAATGCTATCTATGGTCAACATATCTTTGATATGCAGCAAGAATAGTGTTGGAGATAGCACGGAGCCTTGCGACACCAGCGGACACCAGCGTTTATGTCCATGCTTTCGGAGCAGCTACCGTCGACGACGGCTTTTATGCGTCTGCCGGACAAAAAGCTAGCCACCCACTTGCACAAACCCTCGGGCAGGCCGTAGGACGGTAACTTCGATAGAAGGCCCCTGTGCCAGACCCGATCGAACGCCTTTGCTATATCCAGGCCAACTGCCAAAGCCTCATCTTGACTCTCAATGGCTGAAGCCCACCGGTGAGTGAGATACACTAGAAGATTACCAGTCGAGCGACCGCGGCGGAAACCGTACTGGCGGTCGCTGATCAAATCGTGCTCTTCCAGGTAACTGAGGAGCCGTGTGTTGATTACACGCTCCATCACCTTAGAGAGAAGGGAGGTTATAGCTATAGGCCTGTAATTCGATGGGTCCGATCTATCACCCTTTTTTGGTACTGGATGCACATGGGCAGTCTTCCACGAAGACGGCACTTGCCTTTTGCGGTAGGAAATCGCGAAAAGTCGCGTTAGTACAGGGCACAACTCAGGGGCACACTGTTTGAGCACCACTGCAGGTATCCCGTCTGGCCCACTCGACTTATGAACGATACCACTATTATACTACGAAAAAACAATTACCGCAATGCAACTATGCATTAAATGTTACATATCTTCATCGTCTTCGATACTACTATTAACCCTATCTTCATTTACTTCTTCTTTTATCCCTTCTGACAAATGAAAACATTTCAAAGAAATGACGCTGATCCCAAAATAAAATTTTAAGAAAAAGTGAGAATACCAAGGAAGACATTTAATTAATATGAAACTGATTCATCTCAGTTAAAACAAATATTTTTGTCATGTATCAAATAATCAGTCTGAAAACCTTAAGGGAAAAGTAATAATTTATTAGTAGCAGCTTTAGATAGAGTGATTATCCCAACAGGGCTTAAAGAACCCAGTTTTGGCCAACATACACTCCGTAAGGTAATCACGTATGGATCTAACCGCCAACAGCCTCAATATATACACACAATAATAGTCATTCATTCATCACACTAGTCATTCATTCATCCAGTTTATTAAGTGACCAGTGAATCCGTTGTGATAAGTGTCTATGGACGACAACAGTCATTATGAAATAACCCTTGTTCAGAAGCCTGATATCTCAATTCCCGCAATGCAACTATGCATTAAATGTTACATATCTTCATCGTCATCGATTTCGTCTACACTTTAAGGTTTTAAAAGAATATAAATAATTGTAATTACTTCATACATTCCACACACGGCCACCGGACCCCTAACAAGATCCCAAAGAAGGCAAAGCCTGTGCTAAGATAACTAGAGTGCAGACTATTGATAAATATACTTATAAACATTAACACATTGACATACATATTTTAAATACATTACACTCATATACAGAACAAATGATCATACTCATTGTTCGGTGACCTTGAACTGAATATCAGCCGTCCTTAACGGTGGGGCGCGGCCATATTTTTCTTCTCGTATTATTATAGCGACCTGTGTCGAAATAACGGGCAACTTTTTCGTGTATCGTGATAGTCGTCGAAATTCGTGACTTGTTTATGGTGTGGTGACGTTTTCGGCTTGTTATACCAAGAAATTTTGGACTGTTCGAGTTAAGTCAGGATCCGAAAATCACCCCGGCTTAATCGTTGTGTACTCAGCCTTCCAAACACAGCTATATTCAAATAGCACCAGCACTTTATAACCGTCGGTCTACGACACAGATAATCGAGTTAGTACCCTAACATATTAAAATATCATACATTTTCTGGCAACCAACGTGGTTTACGATACAACTGCTGTTAGTGGAACGTGGTTTCCGATAAACTTAACATATAATAATTTGTCCTGGGCAGCAACTAAACACACGACCTCCACCTTGGCAATTAGTGTCTCTATCAATTAGATCAATATGTTCATCGGAACATACACATGTGTATTCACATTATCTTATCACGACTTTCAAACTAAATACATTCTGACACTTGTTTGTTTTAATTGTTCATTCGCACAAAAAGTCTAAAATCAGTTTGGTCATTGCTATTATTTATTTTTATTTAGAGTCTACCGAAGTGACTCTACTCTGAATGATGGAAAGTACGAATAGAACTTAAGAATGACGGCCACAGAAACCGTTGCGAATACAAACAATGCAGAATAGTGACGTACACTATGGCGGCCTAGTGTGTTGCTTTTCCAGGCCCACTTGAAGGACCCGAAATCATTGTGACAGGGAAACACGTGCGCCAGTTGGCATAACTCGTAAGAACACGCTTCATAATAAAGGTGACAAAGGCCTGCCATAGAGGCAACATTTCTTCACGGCTGCACAGGCTTAAGAGATACAGTGACTTCGAGGCTGTCGATAATGTACGCTGCTGCAACTGATCAAGAGCGTCCAACATAAACTGAGCTCTCCTGCAGTGGCAGTTAAGTGTTCTGTAAAATAAAGAGGTAAAGAAATGGAGGCTTTTTAGAAGAGTGCGTGTACATTTGTGTTCACAGTTCAACAGACTCTCAAAATCCCATTGAGACATGCGGCCTACAAGCAGGTCGAAGTCAACGGCAAGCTTCTGTCGTTTTCCTCAGCGCCTGCTAACTTGGCTGTACATTGTCCTAAATATCGTGCATGGACTGTGCTAACGTCTGCCTTGCAATATATGTTGCCGAGGGCTAACATATCATTGATATGCAGAAAAAACATATGTGTGTATAATGTGCACATAGTTACGTTGTTTATGTGTGTGTATTGAGGATACTAACTAACAATTAAATAAAGATGAATATATATCATCACGGGCCTTTCGCCGCCTCCTTCGAGCAGAATCAGCCCTTGCCTGATTCCGCTCTGCGAACTTCTTTTACAGCATAACGTCCTCTCAGAAGGTCCATCTCTCACCACTCAGTAGGAAGTGAGCAGTATCAATGCCACGTATAATCATCATTTAAATAATATTACCTTTTTACATAGTTTTTATTTGATTAAGATTTAATTTTCTTATTATTTAATTCTTGAAATTTGCGTAGAAGTGTATTATAGAATCGCACACCCTGATATCGAAGAGACTTGCTTACTTTTTGCTATCTAGTCCTTGGCTACACGAGTTCATCTTTATGTCTTAGTGCTGATATCAAGAAGGTCGTTAAAATTTGAGTATAAATGAATGTTTTCTTGACATTCACTAAATTTTCCCTGACATATTGAGATGCGTCATGATATCAATTTCTCTAAACTTACCCCTCGGTGACTGAATATAACTGAGATTATAAATCGCACGAATATACCTCTCCTGCAACACAAAGACATTGTGAATGTCAGCAGCATTCTAACATAACAAAATACCATATGACCAAAACTGAAATACACCAGCTGTTTCTACATTGGTTAAATGAACAATTTTCCAAAAATGATATTTGTCATGGAGAATCTCGAGGAAGAACATGGGGTACTTTTTATCATGACAATCGACTGACGGAGCCGCGGACAAAAGGAAGTTGATAATAATTTACCCAAAAATTTAACTTTTCCTTGCTCTTCCCAGGTATCGTGAAAAAGCATCTCATTAGGCCGCCATAGCGTGGGTCGCCATATTACACTGTCGTCATTCGCAGTGAGTATGGCGACCACCGCTCTTGTATTCTATTTATGCTTTCCATCAGGCAGAATAGAGTCACTTTGGTAGGATGTAAATAAAAAAAAAATAAAAAAATCGTAACTCAGTTTGTTTGTGGATCACTGCTATTGATCCTTGGGTACACAAGTTATAGTTTTCTACTAGGATCCATCTTATAAAAACTACCTGGTTTAGGATTAAATGACATCAATCCATTATTATGATTTGTTTTTGTCAGACAATACGACATACAGATCGTAGATTCTAGATCCATGTTATCTATGTTTAATTTAAATTTGCGCTTTATCGTAACTCTGTCCAGAAGATTTATTTAATACCACAAAAATAAAATTGAGGTAAATATGTAAATCAATTACAATAAAACTGTGATTACATACCATGAGATGTTATTTTTTGAGTTTATGTTGAAATCTATGCATATATAATTGCTTACCCTGACTGGCTAACTGTCAAGGTAGGATATATTTATTTATAACTTTATGCACAAATACATGCATCGGCGAACTTAATGCCTAAGGCATTTTCTGCCAGTCAACCGATTGGGTGATGCAGAGAAGATATGAGATAGATGCACTTAAGGATAAGAAGTAATTGCTGGAGAAGTATATATAGACCAGACAGACCATAAATAAGTAAATATACTTACATAAACACATAAATATATCACATACATACATACATATATAATACACATACACACAACTCATATACATACGTGCATACATATTACCACTATAAGATATAATAATACCAGGTGGTGAACTAAGACCTCGCCATTTTAGCCAGCAAAAGCTTCTTCACCCGAACCCTAAACGAGTCGCGACTTTTAGCCATCCTGACTTCGAGGGGAAGCGCGTTCCAAGAAAGGATAGCCTGCACGAAGAACGAAGAACCGACAAACTCAGTGGAGTGAGAAGTACAGAGTAGAAGGAGATTATTAGCCGAACGTAGATTTTTGTTATGGTTGTTGCTCAATAATTGAATTTGTGAAGTTAAATAAGTGGGAGGGGATGGGGAATTGAGAAAAGAATATAGTAATGAGAGTGCACGCAGTTTTCTGCGTTGATGAGTTGGTAGCCATGTGAGCTGGGTCCGGAAACTGGAGATATGATCATACTTACGAAGGTTAAAGGTGAATCAAATGCAGTTATTGAGAAGACGTTCTAGCTTGTTGAGGAGATTGCATTCAGGTCGTAATAGCACACGTCACCATAGTCGATCAGAGGGAAGATTAGAGATTGCACGAGCGTTGCCTTAGTTTTCACGGGAAGGAAGTTTTTCAGGCGGTATAGTGTTCTCAGGATTCCAGTAACCCTCTGGCACACGTATGTAACTTGATCACGCCAGTTCAGTGTACAATCAAGTTGTAAGCCTAAGTGTTTCACTGTTGCACAAATGGGTATAGTGGCACCATTTAAAGTAATCTTGGGCAGCACCTCAAGGTTGACTCGGGTCATCAAACGGCTGCTGCCGATAATTACTGCCTGACACTTTGTCGGGTTCACAGATAACCCAAACCTCTCCGACCAGTTTTGCATAACTTTAAGATCTGTGTTAATGAAATCGATTGCTGTTGCTATGTCTTCAATGCTGGCTTGAGCGTACAGTTGCAAGTCGTCAGCATACAGATAATACGCACTACGAAGTTCAGGAGTTAAGAGGTTAATAAACAAAGAGAAAAGCAGAGGAGAGTGTATGCCGCCTTGAGGGACACCAGAGTCGACATCGCACCAATCAGAGGAGAGATCATCCACATGAACGGACTGCTGGCGTCCCTGAAGATAAGATGAGAACCATTCCAGTGCTTCGGGCGAGATCGCTAGATAGGAGAGGATGGATAAGGGAACATCGTGACTGACGGTGTTAAAGGCGTTTGAGTAGTCAACCAAAACTGAGACCGTCACTTTTTTATCCTCCAAAGCCGCTCTGATATCACCAGTCACCTTAAGTAAGGCAGTGGTAGTGCTGTAGCCAGGCCTAAAACCGGATTGAAATGGGCTTAATAAATCATTTTTGTAAATGAAGTCAGAGAGCTGCTTAGGCACACAGGTTTCAAGAACTTAGGATCTCAACTGCTGGAGCTTGAAACTTTTGCAGCTAATGCTTTTTTAATGTTGTAAACACGGTACAGATCCACTACCCTTTTTTTTTTTTTTTTTTTTTTTTTTTTAACGTGTGGAAACCCCCTCGGGCCGTCACCCCACCGGGGTTTACGGCGGGGTGGTGTGTCGGAATCGGACCGACTAAAACCACACGGTGTGCCACTCTGCGCCTGACATAGGAGGGATCCGGGAACAGCTGTTATTACGACATCCAGATCCCTCCTAGCGCCTGCCCGCTCATGCGGGCACCATCTGCGGATAAACTCTCCTTTTAGGCGGCGTACGGCACACGCGGACGTCGCCTCCTCGCGGCTGGCCACTATAGCGGATGGAGGGGAAAACCCGTCCCGTCCACCCGCGGCCACACTCAAGGCGGCATGAGGCGCTGGTATGCGCGCCTCCGCCGCCCGGCTCGCCGGCGGCGAATTGGGTCCGAGTGGAGATCGTCCTCCCGGGCCTTCTCCGCCGCCTCCTTCCGCGAAATTACGTCTTCGCAGAAGGTTGCGACCGCGGTAAAACAACTGTCGCTACCGGCCATGGAGCGTATGACGGCCGGTAGCGAGAGATCTAATCCAATAGCTGCAGTGAGGACCCCACGCTGCGCCGCCCAGGCGGAACAAACCGCCAGCGTGTGCTGAGCCGAGTCCTCACTGCAGTCGCAGTGGTGACAGGCGGGACTCAATTCCCTCCTGGCGACCGAGTGCAGATACTTCCCGAAGCAACCGTGCCCGGAAAGAACCTGCGTCAGTCGGAAGGAAAGGGTCCCGTGCTGCCGCCCTGCCCACTCGGCGATGACCGGCTGGAGAGCCTCCACGAGTGCAAAGCCAGCACGTGGAGTCTCCAACCGGGACGACCAACGAGCCATTGTGGCTCGACGAGCGGCCTCACGCCACTCGCGTACCTCTTCGGGCGGGGGCCGTATGCCGCTACCCGCCCGGAAGTCGGCTGTCCGCCGATAAACTTCGGCGAGCACTTCCGCCTCCAAATCCCACGGGGGAGTTCCGGCCAAGGCGCACGCCCCAGATCCACTACCCTGCCAGAACGTACGTGGTAACGTATTTTGCAGCAGGTAGCACATCGCGTATTTGTGGGCCCTCGCCTGATACTATCTAGGCGTGTTTTTTGATGAAATCTAGTCAAAATAAATTGACATAAGTCCTGGTATTGTGCTGTCTAACAGTTTGGTCACATCCGATGCAATTTCGATATTTTCCGAAGCAACCATGTCCGGTAAGTCCCAGCGTCGATCGATCGATGAGTAACGTGACCTGTTTGGCGCGTATTCTGCGGCTAATCTTGCCACGTGCGGACTTTTTTACGTCATAATTTTTATTTTACATGACAACAAATGGCATGAACATAATTTCGCTGAATATTGTATATAAATGAGTTTGTGTATGCCAAAACATACACACACATTCATTTATCATAAATTCATAATGTATATGAGTTAGTAAATGTAAATGTAAATGCCATGAAGTAGAAAGATGATATAGGATCCAGCAGTTACCTAATAGAAATGTACTTAAAAAATCTTTATTTTTCTAAACCGAAATCAAAAAATATGAAACAATGCTTCTATTTAAGATGCTTAAAGTAAAATAAGCATGTGTCTGTGTGTGTCTGCATGCTTAGTATTCAATTGGGAATTAAACGATAAAAGAAAATTAAGCCGCTTCACAATTTTTTAATAAAATGGATTAATACCAATTAAGAAATTAATACCAATTATTTTAACAGAAAAATATGTATAACTATAATACTAAACTAAACTCTAGAAAATATAAGATTTCCTCTTATTTTTTTTTATTTTAAGAGGCTGCCAATGTGACTGTACTCTGCTTGATGTAAAGCATACATAGAATCGAAGAATTGTAGTCGCCATATTCATTGCAAATGCAGACAACGCAGTATAGTGACTCACACTATGATGGCCTTGTGAGATGCTTTTTCACACCCCGTTTGGGGACGTAAAAGGCATGACAGTCATCGTGACAGTGTAAGGCTTACACAGTTACCACGATAATTGTCACTACATCAATGGGTCTCCGGTCTCACACTCACCAACGAAATACGACAACACGGATGCTGTTTTAGGTTAGTCTTCTGTCGAGTAGTCTATTGTTTTCAGTGGACTTCGGGGGCTCTTGTGCAAGTGCGTTCTCTTCCCTTAGGTGGCGACCCCTTCCGTTGAAGATTTGAAGATCCCACATACTAATTATGAGAGATCAAAGCTTCTAGGTATATAATTATAATATTAAGAAAAGAAAAACATAAAAATATAAATCTCATTTACATCATCGAATCGTCATCATCTAAGTATCCGTATACAAACTTTATAAAGTTTAAGAGTTTGTTTAGTTGAGCACACTAAGAAATCGAAACTCGAATCGAATCGAATCGAAAACTCAAGAAATACAAGTTCGAATTGAAAACATCTTTTAACATTTGATAATTTAATTATAGAGAAATAGTATTATATATTACCTATAACCATACAACATTAATCTACGATTAATAGGAGTCGGGTATCAAAATAAAATTTTGTAATATTGAGTTTTATTTCTTTTGAAAATTTGAATACCAACGAAGTTGCGCGTATCAGCTAGTATTTAATAATCCACTTAAGTTAGGAATTCATAAAATAACTCAAACCGGATATGAAACTTGTTCCACTGGGCCCCTGATCTGTACTACGTAAAACACTTAAGGGTCACCTTGACATCGGGTTCATTGTCAAAGTCTTCATTTGGCCATTTGCCTTATTATGGCGAGCCTAATATAAAATGTGAATGCGTCTTGATTGGTTCCTTCTAAGGCCAGTTGTTATCATAGCTAGCTTTTAACAGATCAGTGCTGGACATAGATCAGTGCTGGACTATCTCCTTAAAAAGTCGACTTTTGTGTATTGCGCCACTCTGACCAGACGGGTTCGTTTAGGGTTTGTATCAAATACCGCCCTAAGTGTGGCCGCAGGTGAACGGGACGGGTTTTTCACTCCATCCGCTACAGTAGCCAGCCGTAAGGAGGCGATGTACGTGTATGCCGTACGTCGCCTACATAGAGAGTTTTACCCGAAAATAAAACCCGTGCTACCGCGAAGGCGCTTGGAGGGGTCCGGATGTTGTAATAACAGCTATTCCCGGTTCTGTGTGGTTTTAGTCGGTCCGACATACCAACATGTCGTAAGCCCTGGTGGGGAATAACCCGAGGGGATTTCTAAACGTTAAAAAAAAAGGATTTTTGTCAAGTTTTCCTTCGCTTCAGAGATGTTGTCCTGCAAAATTTACTACCTTAGTCGCCTCTTATAATACCCATGAGACGAATAGGGGTGGTGAGACTTTGTATTCTCAATCCGTCACCACACGGAATTTTTTTAATCATATGCAATTATGCAAATGTACAGACATTTATCACATCAATAAGTAGGTGTTACAGTTTATTTAATTGCCAGCTGTTGACCTCGGTTACACAAGTACGATGATAAATTGTAGTAATAAATAAATCTGATTCAGCACTTTTTGTACTCAAAGAGTTAAAAGCGCAATTGTACATACTAATAGATACTTCTAATTTATATGTATATATAATAAAATTATAAGAGGTCGATGTCTGTATACAGGTGGCCACGAATTAGTTAGCATTTGAAAAAACGTAAAAAATATCATTTAATATATTATAAGCATTGTTTATTTACAAGAAAGCTACGACGTTTGCGCGTCGATAAATCTGGATTACGTCGAACAGAAAAGGAAACTTGCACGTTCCTTCGATCCGAGAAGTTCGTGAGTCTCCAGTTTGCTTCACATTGAGTGTAGATCCCGTCTCTTCGAATTTCTTCTCCAATTTCTTTATTAAAGTAACACTCGGACTCTGATGTAAGTCGTGTAAATCGTATTCAACGCGAAATAAGCGTTTCACAATAGTAAGCGAACTGTTGTTTAAATAAAACTATTTCACGTGTTGTAAGCGCGCTGCGTTCCCGTGAAGTGATCCATTGCGACAAAATTGCCGAGATATGAGCTAGTGGTCAGACCCTTCCCAGCGCCGTTTGTGCGGAATGTTAGATTCAAATATTATCGAATTTTTGGTCACCCTATATTAAAGACTTGCTGACCTGCACAACCTTGTCTGCGTCTCGTATTACCTGTAGTATGATGCTATTAAGCATAGATAAATTTGTTTACCTTAATAAAAGTCATAGCATAAAAACCCTAAAAAATTTACATATGCTGTCGTAGAATTTTTTAGAACTGTTAACGAAACTTTGCAAAACTTTAACCGCTTACACAGCCCACGCAATGAATCCTCTCAGGAGCAATAAATTCTACCCGTTTTCACCCGATCACCTATATATCCGATTTGAGCTCTCCCGGTCCCAGGATCCCAGTAGGGGTCACACGGCGCAGCACTCTTCTCACTTTCCGCGGTGGGTTGTAGCCAAATTAAATAGGGACCTACTAGAGGAGGCGGTCCTCGTTCACTCTTGGCTGTCTCTGCAGGCCCCGACCGAGGAGGTTGACATGGGGGCTGGTCGCTTCCGCGATGTCATTGCGCAGATCTGTGATGCGGCCATGCCCCGCATCTGAGGTTGCCAACCTCCACGAAAGGAGGCTTACTGGTGGCCCCAGGAGCTGGTGGACCTCCGCGTGGCCTATACTCGTGCTCGGAGGTCCTACACCTGTAGTCGGCGGCGACACCGCGAAGAAGGTGGGGAGGACCAGCTTCATGAGGAGTACCGAGAGGTGCGAAAAACTGAAGCTGACCATCTGCCGCGCCAAAGAAATTAAGAGAAAGGAGATGCTGGAGGGTCTCAATCGTGACCCCTGGGGTCGCCCTTATCGTGCGACACGATAAAAGCTCCGCACGTCGGGTCCCCTCCTTACAGAGACACTCCAGCCCAGCTTCTTCCACAGCGGGCGGATCACTCAACAACCTCGGCGATGACCTTCATGGCCGGAGACGACGGGGAGAACGAGAACGAGGACAGCGTTCCACCCGTCAGAGAATCGGAGATAGAGGCGGTTGCTCTACGGATCCCCTCTAAGAATGGACGGGATACCTTCCCGAATGCTGGCCCGAGCCTTCGAACACATGTCGGACCGACTCAGGCAAGTCCTGAGTGCTGGAAAAGCGGGTGCTGACTCCATCCAAATAAGGCAAAAGTCGCCCAAGGGCAGAAGCAGTGCCGACCAGCCATGGAGTAAGCTGGCGGAAGTGCTCGTCGAAGAGCCAACTGCCGTCGAGGATCAGGCCCAGATACTTCATCTGGGCCTGAACCGGTACGAGGACCGAATTGACTACGATGGAGGCGCCAGAGGGTGGACCACGATGGGGCCCATGGAACAAAAGGGCCTCCGTCTTGTCCAGGGCTACCCGCAAACCCAGCGCCTCAATACGCTCGACCACCAGAGAGACACCCGTGGTGGCAGGCGCACCACCTCTGCAAAGTTCATCCCCCGGGCCGTGAGCAATATGTCATCTGGTTAACAATTTACGCCCAGCCCGGGGGGAAAACGACCTCAAAGGGCCCAGTCGTATACCATGTTCCACAGGAGTGGTCCAAGGACAGACCCCTGTGGAACACATGAGCATGGACATGAGCCGCCGCCTCAGAACACCGTCTCGGTCCTCGTACATGACGGTACGCTCCTCAAGATAGTCTGCCACAAGCCGCCTCAGGTACTTTGGCACCCCATGGAAGTGGAGTGTTTCCCTGATGCAGCTAAATGGCAGACTATTAAATGGGTTGGCGATGTCCAACGACACCGCCAACAGCACGCCGCCACAGCTCACCGCCTCTTCGGTCAAGGCTCAAAGCTGTTGCATACGCTAACCATTAGATCAAAAAGTGCTTATAATAGTTACTTACCATTAAATAAGCTGTTAGTGCATTTGTCGCTTGCACCATAAAAGAAATAACTACAGCATACTCTTGTTTTATCTGAACTACATTTTCAACTTACAAAACCCAATTTCTTTACTACTTGTCTGATCATACACTTTTTTTTTAAATTCCACTTAGCCAAACTTTAAATACAATTTTATGACACATTAACTTTGAAGGATCTTTATTTGTGGTTATGCGGTTATGGTACATGTGGGCTTTTAGTATATCGCGGTTTACTCCATCAGAGATAAAGGCGTAAGTGTAAATTAAAAAAGCAAGCAACATATTTAAACTTTCTAACTGCTAAAATAATTACTATGTACACTTCAAAAGCTCAAAAAAATCTGCACCCGTTGAGCACAAATTTTGGCACGAGTCAACGCTTCAAAGGTGTACATTGTGAGTCAATGTACCTATGTTAACTTTCGTGGGTCACATGATAAATAAAGGCATTCTCGACCAAGTGACTCCGATATCTTGGCATTAAGCATCTTTGAGTGTATCTGATAAAAATAATGAATCTCTTAAAACCTGTTATGCTTTCATTGACGGTGCCA
The DNA here is from genome assembly GCA_949316085.1 of Hypercompe scribonia. Lineage (NCBI taxonomy): Eukaryota > Metazoa > Arthropoda > Insecta > Lepidoptera > Erebidae > Hypercompe > Hypercompe scribonia. Next base: position 3,381,335 of record OX438986.1, on the reverse strand, counting down.
TCATTAATTACTAAGCCAGTTCGTAAATGTAAATGAGCCTATACAAATATATATATTATGACAGATTAGTAGAGAAATTCCATGAATACTCGGCAAATACTTGATATTCGACTTTTCGAACATATTTTTTACTATTCGGTATTCGATCGAATATTGCAAACTATTCGGCCGAATACCGAATGAAGATGATACTCACAAAGAGTTTAAAAGATTTTATAGGTGCTAACTGACTCGTTAAACGTAGTTTTGCCTTACAAATTAATTTTAGTGAATATTCTGGTGAACAATGTGAATGAAAGTAAAAATGTTAATAACGCTTATTAAATGTGGAGCGACGTGTGTCATGTGTCCCTCCGATACAAAGGGAGGATCCTCCGACCAGGCGAGGTGATCATGCGTTGCGGGCCACGGCCCAATGCTTGATGTTGGGATGTTGTATATATGTATGTCAATTGCCACGCGAATCTCTGTTCCGCGATACAGGAGAGTTGTTGCTTAGTAGTTTATCATACTACGTAGTTCAATGTATCTTCGCTAGATGGCGCTGTTGTATATTTTTGTTTGGTTTGTAATGTGGAAATCGCCACATTACAACCCAAACAACTTAAGGAAGGAAACTACACAGGACAACAATACTGCAATAAGAAGAAAAACTTTATACAAACCTTATACCAACGCGTCAGGCTAGTGTAGTATGGTAGACCAAAACGTCCTTTCTAACAGCGGACTATTAGACTGTTGATGAAAAGCGAAAATTTTATAGGATGAATGGTTGAATGTTTGTTACTCAATAACACCAGAACAGATAAACAGGTCTGGATGAAATTTTGCAGAGACATTAGGCTTCATCTGTTTCACTGAAAAGCAATGAATTTTGCTTAGTCCCAGTAGAGAGCGGCGTGGCGACCACTTAAACCACTTTTTTTTTTTTTTTTTAACGTGTGGAAACCCCCTCGAGCCGTTACCCCACCGGGGTTTACGGCGAGGTGGTGTGTCGGAATCGGACCGACTAAAACCACACGGTGTGCCACTCTGCCCCTGAGATAGGAGGGATCCGGGAACCGCTGCTATTACGACATCCAGATCCTTCCTAGGGCCTGCCCGCCAACGCGGGCACCATCTGCGGACAAACTCTCTATTCAGACGATGTACGGCACACACGCACGTCGCCTCCTCACGGCTGGCCATTGTAGCGGATGGAGGGGAAAACCCATCCCGTCAACCCGCGGCCACACTCAAGCCGGCATGAGGCGCTGATATGCGCGCCTCCGCCGCCCGGTTTGCCGGCGGCGAATTGGGTCCGAATGGAAATCGTCCTCCCGGGCCCTCTCCGCCGCCTCCTTCCGCGAAATTACGTCTTCGCAGAAGGTTGCGACCGCGGTAAAACAACTGTCGCTACCGGCCATGGAGCGTATGACAGCCGGTAGCGAGAGATCTCCTCCAATAACTGCAGTGAGGACCCCACGCTGCGCCGCCCAGGCGGAACAAACCGCTAGCGTGTGCTGAGCCGAGTCCTCACTGCAGTCGCAGTGGTGACAGGCGGGACTCAATTCCCTCCTGGCGACCGAGTGCAGATACTTCCCGAAGCAACCGTGCCCGGAAAGGACCTGCGTCAGTCGGAAGGAAAGGGTCCCGTGCTGCCGCCCTGCCCACTCGGCGATGACCGGCGGAGAGCCTCCACGGCGGCAAAGCCAGCACGTGGAGCCTCCAGCCGGGACGACCAACGAGCCATTGTGGCTCGACGAGCGGTTTCTCGCCACTCGCGTATCTCTTCGGGCGGGGTCCGTATGCCGCTACCCGCCCGGAAGTCAACCGTCCGCCTATAAACTTCGGCGAGCACTTCCGCCTCCAAATCCCACGGGGGAGTTCCGGCCAAGGCGCACGCCGCCTCCGTCGATACGGTGCGGTAACCGCGTATGGCTCTAACCGCCAATATCCTCTGAGGGCGCCAGAGGCGAGCCCTATTCTGGGCGGTCAGAGCCGCCGCCCACGCCGGTGCACCATACAGCGCCATTGACCGGACAACCCCCGTGTATAGCCGTCTCGTCGCGACGCTAGCTCCACCCAGATTGGGCAAAAGTCGCCCAAGGGCAGAAGCAGCGCCGACCAGCTTTGGAGAAAGCTGTCGGAAGTGCTCGTCGAAGAGCCACCTGCCGTCGAGGATCAGGCCCAGATACTTCATCTGGGCCTGAACCGGTACGAGGACCGAATTGATCACGATGGAGGCGCCGGAGGGTGGACCACGACGGGGCCCATGGAACAAAAGGGCCTCCGTCTTGTCCAGGGCCACCCGCAAACCCAGCGCCTCAATTCGCCCGACCACCAGAGAGACACCCGTGGTGGCCAGGCGCGCCGCCTCTTGGAAGTTCATGCCCCGGGCCGTGGCCAATGTGTCATCTGCGTAACAAATTACGCCCAGCCCGGGGGGAAGACGACCTCGAAGGGCCCAGTCGTATCCCATGTTCCACAGGAGTGGTCCGAGGACAGACCCCTGTGGAACTCCGCACGACATGAGCCGCCGCCTTAGAACACCGTCTCGGTCCTCGTACATGACGGTACGCTCCTCAAGATAGTCTGCCACAAGCCGCCTCAGGTACTTTGGCACCCCATGGTAGTGGAGTGCTTCCCTGATGCAGCTAAATGGCAGACTATTAAATGCGTTGGCGACGTCCAACGACACCGCCAACAGCACGCCGCCACAGCTCACCGCCTCTTCGGTAACGGCCCTCAGGCGCAACACGGCATCGACCGTCGAACGCCCCGCCCGAAAACCAAATTGGGCGTCCGACAGATCGGGGCCCACCTCGCAGAGGTGCCGGACGATGCGGGCAGAGAGTATCCTCTCAAACAGTTTACCCGCCTCGTCCAGCAACACGATGGGCCTATAGGCCGCTACCGATTCGGCTGGCCGTCCCGGCTTCCTCAATAGGACCAGCTTCCCGCTTTTCCAGCACTCAGGGAAGCGTCCGGACGCCAAACTAGCGTCCAGGACCTCCCTGAGGTGGTCCGACATGTGTTCGAGGGCTCGGGCCAGCACTCGGGCAGGTATCCCGTCCGGCCCGGGGGCGGTGTTCTTAGAGCGGATCTGTAGAACAACCGCCTCTACCTCCGATTCCCTAACGGGCGGAACATCGTCCTCGTTCCCCACGTCGTCTCCGACCATGAAGGTCATTGACGGGGGTGTGTGTTCCACCCGCTGCGGGAAAAGGCCCTCGACCACTTCCCGCAGGAAGCTGGGCTGGAGTATCTCTGTAAGGGGGGGGCTCGACGTGCGGAGCTTTTGCCGCGCCGCACGATAAGGGCGACCCCAGGGGTCACGATCGAGACCCTCCAGCATCTCCTTTCTCTTAATTTCTTTGGCGCGGCTTATGGCCAGCTTCAGAGTTTTCCGCGCCTCTCGGTACTCTTCATGAAGCTGGTCCTCCCCGCCTTCTTCGCGGTGTCGCCGCCGACTACGGGTGTAGGACCTCCGGGCACGAGTACAGGCCGCGCGGAGGTCCGCCAACTCCTGGGACCACCAGTAAACCTCCTTCCGTGGAGGCCGGCAACCTCGGATGCGGGGCATGGCCGCATCACAGATCTGCGCAATGGCATCGCGGAAACGACCAGCCCCCATGTCGACCTCCTCGGTCGGGGCCTGCGGAGACAGCCAAGAGTGAACGATGGCTGCCTCCTCTAGTAGGTCCCTATTTAATTTGGCTAAAGCCCACCGCGGAAAGCGAGAAGAACGCCGCGCCACGTAACCCCTACTGGGGTCCTGGGTCCGGGAGAGCTCAAATCGGATGTAGAGGTGATCCGAGAGCGTCTCAACCTCTTCCAGGACGCGCCAGTTTCTTACTCGTGCGGCGAGGGCAGGGGTAGCGAACGAAAGGTCCAATATCGACCCTCCCTGCTGTCGCACGCACGTATTGGTAGAGCCCCTGTTTAGTAAACAGAGGCCCACCGAGGCCGCCCACTCCTCTACGGCCTCGCCCCTAGCGTCCGTCCTGGGGGAGCCCCACGCAATGGACTTTGCGTTGAAGTCCCCCAGCACTAAGACGTGCCCAGACGTTAGACGCCGCATCGAGGTTTCCAAGTTGTTAAGGAAAACCTCGAAGTCGCTCAAACTCCGGTTGGGGGAGAAGTAAACACCATATATGGTGATCCCCCCCCACTCGGCAGCAACATATCCAGTACCCTTGTCCCTTAGCGACAAGGGCGGGGAATGAGCCGCCGTGGAACCGACGACTGCCACGGAACCGTCCCGGTCACCCAACCAGTTTGGACGGGGAGGAACGTAATAGGGTTCCGCGGCTACGGCAACACCGATCGACCACTGTGCCATGGTTTGCAGGAAAAGGTCCTGCGCCGCAGCACAGTGGTTCAGGTTCGTCTGGACTAGGAGGTTGGAGACTTGGGCCATTACTCGACCGTCTCTGCAACCTCCTCCATGGGCGACGATATCGAAGCAGAAACGACGTCAGAGGCAGCCTGGGTCGACTGGCTAGCCCCCGACGCTTGCCGAGAATTACGGGCAGGTTTGCAGCCTCCCTGCCCAATCTGGTGATTGGCGGGCTTGTTACCCGCCGCACACGCCGGGCAGTGAGGGGCGGCAGAGCACTCTGCCGCCTTGTGCCCCGGTCGACCGCAGCGGAAACATAGTCCGCTGCAGTCAAAACAACTAACACACTTGGCGCGTGTGTGTCCCGACGCCAGACATTTATAACACCTCATCGGTCTCGGTGCCAGGACTGTGATCCTAGCGTTCACGAAACCGATGAGCAACTTACCGGCGTCGACCAGGACTTTGCCCGACACTACTAGACATTTGATCCACACAGCGCCAAGCCCACCTGGACCGGGGCGGATGGTGCCGACCCGGATGCTATCCGCACTGCAGCCCGTCTTCTCCGCAATTGCAGTACAGACATCCTCAGATGTCACCGAGTCGTCCAGGCCCGAAATGCGCAGTACTACGCACTTAGTTGGCCTGGCGATCTTTACACCATCCGTGGCCTCGAACATACCCCGCAACTTCTCGGCAAACACGTCCGCCGTCTTTGCGCCTTCAGCCCCAGGGAACTCGAGGACTCGAGCTCCCGTTTGGGCGAGGCGCATTCTGACACCTACTGTCCCGAAATCGCGTGCGAGACTGTCCCGGGCCCTTTTGAAAATGGCCGCGTAGGACAACCCGCCGCTAGCTGCCTCCGGTGACACGGTGACTACCACAGCCGCACTTTTAGGCGCCTGTAGTTTGCGCGGCGTCTTTGTGGCAGTCACTGCAGCCGATGGCGCCAGCGGGGTAGAGGCTGCTTTTTGTGCAGCCTTCTTACCCCGCTTTCGGGACTTCTTAGCTCCCCCGACTACCTGCCAACCATCCGTGGAAGGGGCAGATGTGGAGAGAGCACTTGTGGAGGTGCCAGATACAGCGGTTGGAGTGAGGAGCGGAGGGAACTCCGCTCCAGCCTTTGCCGCTGTTTTGGACCCCAACCTCAGTGCAGGCGTCCGGGCTGTCGCCTTGGTCGCTTGCCGTGTCCTCGGAGCAGTTGCAGGAGCGGCAGAGACCGCTGCCGCCGCCGCATAGGACACGCGACCAGTCGCAACGGGAAGCGATTGCGTCGATGCTGACATCGACGCAATCTTCGCTTTATGCGCCGCGAGCGGCGGCCGGACAACAGGAGCCGGTGGCAGCCTTGCCTCCAGGCCAGCCAGACGCCCGTCCATCATGCGCCATACTGCATCCGTTATTTGGCGCAGATGGGAATCAGCAATGCCACCGAGGTTGGAAGAGGGGGCAAGCTGAGACGGGGACGTGACCGGATCCTCTGCCGGGCGATGCGCCCGGAATTGGGCGAACTGAGCGCTGAGCTCAGCCACTTGCCCCGTCAGGCGATCGTTGGCCGCCTGGAGTCGAGCCACGTCCCCGATGAGGGTATCCACTACTCCTGCAATAGCGGAAGAGGAGTCCTTAAGGGCTTTCACAAAAGAGCCCTTAAGGTTACTCGACTTGGTAGCCACTTTGTGGATGATGGCCACCGCCGCATTCGCTCTCTCCTGCATGGAGGATGGTGTTTGAGGAACTGAATCCCCCACCATCGGCTCCTTTATTTTTAGCAGGAGATCCGCGATCTCCTCCTCCGCCAAGATTTTACCGTCTGCCCTGACCCGTCTATAGGCTTCCGCCTTACAGAAGACGGAGCCTGACGGGGCCGAGATCGGGGTTCGTGACCTCCCTCCGCGGCTGCTTGCTACCTTAGGAGGTAGCATCTCCTGGGATGTATCGCTCTCCTCATCCCTGGAGCGGCCGCGTTTTCGGCTGTCACACAGCTCCGTCTCCATGCAGTCCAGCATGTCCGTTCTCGCATTGGAGCTTCCGCCCGGACCACTTAAACCACTAGGCCAACTGTGCAACATATGTCAAATAGTCACTAGTCAAATATGATATTATATAGCTTATAGCTTTTATCGATAAGATTATCGAACACAAAACGATTTTTTTAATTCGAGTAGTCCTTGAGATTATCCCGAACATATAAACTCACAGATTTTACCTCTTCACTACATCACTATAGATGTGTAGGCTACTTTTTATCAAAGTAATGGACTGTATAACCATAAATGCACAAAATGTGCATGATTCTTAAATAAATAAATTTATCAGTGTTAACGCGAGTGTAACTGGAGGAAAGAACACAGCTGTTAATTGAATAAAAAATTGGGACATGCAAAAACACTGAATAAATCTTTAACTCTTAAGTCCTTTTTGCGGTACAAACAAGTTTTTCTGTCATGCAATGCCATAAATTGAGTTACTACGCAGCCGGATGTTACCACATAAATTCTTAAGTATAACATGACGTAAATTATTTAATTGGTATAATAATATTTCTTTTATGAATAATGATTTGAATAAGCACGTATGAGATTGTTTAACCTGTAAGCCAATATATCTGTCGAGTGACGTACATTTGTTGCTTTATGCCATCCCTACATGAATATTCAACCATAAACGAACAACCTTTCGTAAGAGGTGGTTGATTTTAAGAGAACAAATTGATGTGTAAATAATTGTTATACGTGCGTCACTAATTATTTTATGGTCTAGCTTTATCTGATTTCGCACTCTTTGAATGGCTCTATGTTGATCTAGTCGTGATGAAGGTTTATATCAGTGTTACAGTGTTAAGGTAAGTTTTCCTTTAATTTTATGTTAATTTTAAACTACAATCGTTACTCAAGTGTTTAAATTTCACGATTATATTCATGGCTTTTGTCAAGGGACAAACGTAGTTAAGGGTAACCTATAGTTAGCTAAATAAAGCAAGAAAAAGAAATAGAAAATCTAAAAATTTAAGTAAAATTATAGATAGTCTGAAGATCATCTTCATGTCCATTGCTGAACATAAATCTCTCTTTAACAAGATTTTGGCCTGCTATAGCACGCTGGCCAGACGGGTTTAGGGTTTGTTTCAAGTTTTCCTTTTCTTCACAGTAATGTTGTCCTGTATAGTTTGTTGTTTTAATTGCCTCTTACAACATCCATGGAAAGAATAAAAGTGATGACCCTCAGTATTCTTAATCTGGAGGATCAAAAAAATTAACAGAAATATAGCATTTTTCAATTTTAAAATTACGAACTTCGATACAACCGTTCGTTCGCCATTTATTTTAATCCTTTAGAGGTAAAACTTAAAAATATTTATTTAAATATCAAGTTAATGACCTCAGCGAATTAGGCTCTGATTTGATAAATCTCTCAGGCATGCAGTTTGAATAAGTAATATATATATTTATATATATTTTTTTTTAAAAAAGAGAACACCCTCACTACAAATAAATCGCGTCGCGGGGGACTTTACAAACATACAAGAAACAGACACAAAAAACACCCAGACTCAGAACAATAATTTGTGGATACATATAAAGTGTTGTCCCATGTGGGGTTTGAACCCACAACACAACACTCAACGTAATAGAGAACGGGTTGGCGATCGCTTAATCCATTAGGCGAATCGTATAGTCATATATAGTTTAAATAATTAGATTTACTATTTCATAAATGATAACATATGACAAAATACATTTTATCTGTTGACAATTCTTTCTCACAGATAAATCTACTTGGCACTTTTACTTTTTGAAACGAGTTTAAAATGTCGACCGAAAACACAGTAGACTACCAACGAAAAATAAATTTAAATTGTATTTACTTGATAAAATTTTATATGTAAACTCTTTGCACCTACTTTACAAGATTTCTCCACATTGCATTTTGTGGCAGAGCAAAGGCACTGAATGCATTCGAACGCCAACTCAAAATGATGATGTCATTCAACGTAAATTATTGCAATTTTGAAAGTCGCCTTCGTCGTATTTGATGATGAATGCAGATTAAATGTGAACTTATTCTGGGTACATTTGTTTTTTCTGTCTTCTGTCTTCGTCTTTTTCTTCTCAGTAAAATATGTGATACAGATGTTGGTATATAATAAAATAAAATTTTCAATTTAAATTAACTAAAATAACTGTCCCAGGACAGTTTCTAGAATTACATTCTGACGCAGTGTCACGATCTCTGTGTGATATTATTCGTCTATTGCTAATTACCTAACTCTATTTTTCGTATTATTTACTTGATATTTCATTTTTGTGTCCAAAATAATATTTCAGTCCTTGGAATCTTTGTGGCAACCTGATTGTACCCGGGGATTCTTTGCATCCCCTGCCCCACCCTTTCCTAGGCATGTGCGATCGCAGGTCAATCACACTGTGCTATCCTTTAGTACGACACCCACGGGCAGAAATGGAGTGGCAACATGAAACCAGCATCGGCACTTGCTCATTGTCGCTCACAATGAGCCTTATAAGATGGCTCCAAGTCACCTAAAGAGCAATGAAAAAGTCAACGCTAAGAGTTTCTCTGCTTTATCGAATCAGCAATTAGCAGATCCGCAGATGAATTAGTCACCGACATTGTCCAGAAAATAGCCAAACTTAAGTTCCAGTGGGTGGGGTCAACGATTGCCGGAGTGGTGACCACGTACTGAAAGTCGGAACATGGATAGGTGCGTACAAGGTGATGTAACGACATCGTCAAGGTCGCAGAAGTACTTTGGATGCGGGCAGCATAAGACCGCTTGTTGTGTAGAACTTTGGGAAGGCCTATGCTCAACAGGGACCTAGAAACACACTGAGTAATGACACTTGGAAAGTCCAGGAACAATTAAACTGACCTAGAACCCAAAATAAAGTTAACCAAAAATAAATACGAGGAGTTGTAAATATGTATAATGAACCTAATTTCCTCGTTATCAAAGTAAAAGCTTATGTAATTTTTATTTAAACCACGTAGACGAACAGTCTCCTTACTTTAAATTCCTATTCTAAGTCCCTGTAAGTATTGTAATTTTATATCTGACTGTCGACATTGCATTTATAAATCAAGTTTCACAAATAAACTCTGATATAAGACTTTTTATTGAAATGAATGAGTAGAATTGAAGAGTGGGGGTCAGTGTACTCATTGCGAATGCAAGCAATACAACGTATTGACCAAGTGAGATGCTTTTTTACGCCCCCCTTAAAGGACCCAGGATCACACTTTGCATGATGAGAACCTAAATATTCGTAACCAGATTGCAATATAATATGAGGTTTTAATAATACCTGAAAAGTATTTTACTTTTATTCATTTAGTACCAGAAGGGCAGCAACGCAGTTATGTGAATTCAGACCTCCTTAATCTACACTGTGAATGACTGCATTTGATTCATATTTAACCTTCGCAAGTGTGTCTGCTTGACGTACCCAATTAAGATGGTCACCAATTCATCTGGGCCGTAATCAGCGAGCGCTGACCTCTCTCTTTTCATTTCTCAACTCCCCATTCACAACCTTGATCCCTATTTGCGTTTGCTGTCGTGTAATCACGAAATCTTTACTCTACGAATACTCTACTTCTCCTATGTCCTTTCCACGACTTCGATTTCGTAAACGCTTCGTTCTTTGAACAAACAGAACAGCCATGATGCTCTCCAGCTTGATGTCAGTGTTCACTAACTGTTACACAGTAAAAATAACATGCATGATTATCTTCTGCAGATGGTGGTATTACCTAATATTTTTTTATTTAATTTTTAATTTATAAAAAAGACAACACCCGCGCTAGGAATAAATCCTGTGTCATGGGGGACTTTACAAACATACAAGAAACGGACACAAAAAATACCCAGGTTCATAATAATAATTTGCGGATCACCCAAAGTGTAGTGCCATGTAGGGTTTGAACCCACAACACTCAGCATAGTAGAGTGCGGCGTGGCGACGGCTTAAATCACTGGGCCAATTCTGCAGTCAATCAATTGTATATCTTTGAATAGTTTACAAAGTATACGTATTTTTGTGTATTTAAATGTTTATATGCATATTTGTGTATGTATATTTATATAATTGTCTATGTAGGTATTGATGTAGATGTAAAAGAAGTTAAGAAAGTCCAAAGTGCACAAGAAATAGAAGGACAGTTTATTAAACAGATTTACACACACACAAAAGTTCTACTTGAGTAGAGAGAGTGATAGGAATATGAGAATAAAACAACGTAGAATATAATACTAAATTAGTCCAGCCAGTTAGGTATCGGCGGTAGGACCAAGAAGGTACTATCCGCCCTCATACATACGGGCTTGAAGGCGTGTGTGCGCAAGTATAACTCTATAATATAATATGTGACGTAAATATTGAATAATTTTAATGATTTAATAGCAATTTATGGTTGCATAATGTAATTTATGTCAAGAAATATTTGTATTTGTCAGTGTATGTTAATTGTATCTATTTCTGTTGCTGATATCAAATGTAACCTCAATGCACGTACTTTACTAGAAGTCTACACCGTCCAAAGGTTGGCTGGTAGAGAACGCTCAAGGCATTAAGTCCACCGATGTACATAAGTGCATAAAGTTGTAAATAAATACATAAAATGTGCACTTCGAAGTTCGGGACTTATATATAACATGAAGAAATATGTAACTTTAATTATGCCCGTTTTGCACTATTAACCCTTTTAAATTTCGCGCAATCACACACTACTCGCAAAGTTGGACGATGTTACACGAATACACAATAGCGTAGAGAGGCACTTCGGCTTACTTCGTCAAATTTTACCTCGCCTTGGCCGACTGCTTAGAGTACTTCGCCGAAGAACTTCATCGAACTTCACAAGTAGTGTAGAGGAGGCACATACTCGTACATCAATTTTGATACTGCGTCATTGTGTCATATAAACGGTGTTAGGTAAATGTCATGACTTTTCACTAAGTTACTGAGTTTTGAGTTCGTCTAATTCTAGGAGGCACTCAAAGTCGGGGAAACAGTTGAGTCTCTTATAGGTGGTGATAGTCACTTATTTCTTACCATCAAGTGTACTGTTCGCTCATGTTAGCCGTCTTTTTCTATAAAAATGTAACAGGAAAAAATTTTTTGAAGTCATATTTCTTATTTCGCGTTAGGGAAAAACGATAAGAGTAAATTTTTACGATACGCATGTACACCATCAATAAAAACGGACACCGTCACGAAAAACTGACACCATAAAATTAACTAGTCAACAGTTTAGTTTTGAAGTTATTCTTTTTATGACGCGAAAGTTGTAATAATTAACTAGATAATACGTTGTAATAAAATTCTCTTCTAATATGTTAAATACCTTTTATCTATTATTAGTGTCGTTTTCTCTACAAACATAGCATAACGCGAAGTACAATGATTTTTATCTTGTTACGCAAAAGAATTATAACTTTTTACGTGCACATTTACACACACACTTTTTTTTAATTTTTCAGTGTTTTGATATGCGGCTACTGCGCTATGGAGTATAAATTTCCAGAAGGGTTCAAGTTTGGAGTGGCTTCGTCTGCGTACCAAGTGGAGGGCGAAACGAAAGGCAGTGGTGAGAACATAGATATTAACACATACCCGTGTGTTATAGGTGACGGGTTAAGAACACGGAGTGTCAGCACCTCTATTTATCTCATGAATGTCGTGAGAGCCGACTAAGGAAGACAATTACTACAACGAGAATGAAAAATTGAATCAAATCGTATACCAACACCTTTGGCCCGCGTGGTATAATAGGCCACAACTTAAAGAGAAGTCTGTGTTCAGCAATTATGAAACATATATACTCGTAAGTATATAGTTCATAAAGCTTTTAGTAGATATTGGACGCTCCGTACTTACATATGTTTAGTGCTAACGACAGTCCCAATCTTTTTAGTGGCGTGGTAATTTTGAGTCATGTATCACCACGTATCAAAACAAAAAACTACATTATCTCATAGAGAGTTGACTCGAATGAGAATAATCGATTAAAATGTTATTGAAAATTAATATCCTTACAAACTGCATTATACTTTATTGCTTTAAACATAGTCTTTATTAATTTGTCTTTATCTGGGAATCTGTTCTAGTCTTAATCAGTATCTAGATTGAATGTTTTATGTTGCACTCATACTACGATTACACGGTATTTTCGTTATTTAAGAACTGTTTTCATCAACTCTTTGACAATTTGAATAATTAAACTGTGAATTGGTTCCACTTCAAAGGTAGACAATTATTTGCATTGAATGAGAAACGATCCATTGATCGCCAGAATATTCTGTTATTTTTGTTTTATTATAAAGTAACACGTGAATAGACTAATTATTTAAGGTTATCTAGTTTTACAGTCAATTTGTAAACGATAATGTAGATACTATTTTGCGTTTCAAAACAAATTTAACGGATGTTTTCATGGTTCATTAATATGTTTTGGCTGTTTTTGTTTATGACCTGCAAGTTACAATGATCCTTGAAAGATCTTCAGATACAGTAAGGCAAAGCTGTAATGACTAATATCCAAAATAAATAAACTAGTAAAAACATTCTCGGACTGATTACTTTGCATAAATAATACAAGTATAATGCCCCTTTAAACTTTTCCTCTTGGTGATGGATTAAGGATACATATTGTCACCACCTCGATTCTGCCCATGGGTGTCTTAGGAGGTGACTTAGGTAGCAAACTACGTATGACGACATCACTCCAAGAGAAGGCAAACTTGGCACAAATCCTACATCAATATATCTGGTCAGGTTGGTATAGTAGGGCATAACCTCCTTTCTAAAGAGAGGCCTATATCTAGCAGTGGGCTATTAGTGGTTGATGATGATGACGATGAATCTTTGTAAGTAACTTCAGAAAATGAGAACATTCTTAATTCGGTTGTATTTCATTTATTTTTTGTTACTTCAACACTCCGTCATTTATGAACTGTTTTCAAAACATTTTTTTTTTTGGAAGGGTATACTTGCCGCTTGGTCTGATTAATATTTGAATACTTGGTATTTAAGACTGCAAAATTAAAGATAAATTAAGTTCACAGTATTTTTGGAATATGTATGTAGGCGCATTAATATACTTTTAAAAGTTACATTATATATTATATGTCTCGTAGTTATCGTTTGTAATAAAGAGTACTTATCTATCTATGATCGATGTAACTTTAGGAGCTTCTTTTTTAAAGTTAATTATTATGTGTATATCGCGTGTTGCATAGCATTGAAACATTAAAACGACATTTAAAAGATAAATATTTTTAAAATAACAATTAAAATCCTTAAATATCGAAAATGACAGCTGATAAATTTAATTATTTTTAATATTCTCCATTATCACAGGCCGCCTGTATTTTCCATGTTATTTTGCACAGCTAAATGAAACGATAGTTTCATTGTCATAACCTCCTTTCTAAGGAGAGACCCTTGTCCAGTTGTGCACTATTAAAGGCTGTTGATGTGATGATGACACATTGCATTACTAAAAAAGTAATAAAAACGAAATTAAACAGCTGCTCAGAAAGTTACTGAAATGTGGATATTCCTAATAAAAGGTCTAATTTTTTTTTCAATCAGTTCTTTTTACTGACCCATGATTAAAGACATTATTATTTATCAAATTAAGCAGTACTATCATCAATGCTCGTTTTCGGGTGCGTTTCCCCAACATTCTGTACAATGTAACTTTTCACAATCAACCTTTGCGCCTTATTTCTCTAGATATGATCACCTTGCTTCAGTACCTAAACTTAAAACAGTCTTTCTAAAAAGAGGGATTTTAAAACTGGCAACAACAAGACTAAACTTATTTAAATAACTTGTAAACTCTAGGTTATGATGAAAACGTATAAATATTGATTACATATCTATAGCCTTTTAAAAAATATTTCTTCCAGATAAGGGTGAAAACATCTGGGACTATATGCTGCATTCACGACCAGAAGTGATATCAGACAGGAGTGATGCCAGTGTGGCGTGCGACTCCTACCACCTGTGGCGGAGGGACATCGAGATGATGGAGGAACTGGGCGTCAATATGTACAGGTTAGGTTCAAGTTTTTAATATTTTATTCTAATTTTTTGTTAGAAGCTTCACTCACGTTTATGACTATTTCATAATCGTAAGTGAAGTTTTTGATTCAATGATTTTAATCAATTTAATAGACTGATCACCTGATAGTTTGTTACTACTGTTTTTCATAGGCACTTACCTACAACTCAAAAGTTATACAGTCTCACAGAAAACATGCGATAAATAATATTATTTCTTTTCTTTTCTTTTTCTTTTCTTTTCTTTCCTTTTTCTTTTATTTTTCTTTTCTTCTTTTTTCTTTATTGCAACATAAAATAATCACATTTTGAAGTCTTAGCAAAAGAAAACTATATATTTGAATTAGTGAACATATAGCCTACACCATTGTAAACGGATTAACAAAAACAAATTGAGAATAAATAGATCAGATCATTGTTGCAGTGACACTTAAATGTAAACTCGTATAAGTATACAACTGGGTACCAATAAATAATACAGAATAACCTATTTTATCAGTAAACTGAGTATTAGTTTAGTGGCATGATTTTGAATAGGCTATTAGACAAAGCAAGTTTTAGCAGTTATTGCCTATAATTGGATGGTCACAAAACATGTATATTGTATTTTTGTATTTATATAGAATTTGTTGATAATCCAAAATAAATAAAATAAGTATGTCAACGTTGCTGAAATGTTTCTTATACGTTTCTCCAACGCGTCGAAGAGATTTGCTTTTCACTCAGTAAATACGATCACCTTCATTCTAGAGTTCCTAGTGACTAAAGTTATCACGCTTCCCACACATGCTATAAAAAAACTTGTTTGAGTAGTTAAGCTACAAAAGTATACAAAACAAACAAAAATACAGTTAGAATGAGTCCACCACTGGACAAACGTTTACTTGCCGGATCTAGTCATTGGTGAGTATAATGATGGGTTGCACGCCCCATGGCAACTGCTCCTTTACAGTATATATACACTTAGAATATACGTCCATGTGGTGACGGATTAAGAATACATAGTGTTACCACCGCTATTCATCCCGTGGATATCGTAAAAGGCAACTAAGAGAACAAAGTATGCAAGACAACATCATTACAAAGAGAAGGAAAACTTGGAACAAACCCTATTCCAACCCGTCTGGCCAGCGTGGTAGAGTAGGCCAAGACCTCCTTGCTAAGGAGAGGCCTATGTGCAGTAGTAGACTGTAAAGGCTGTTGATGATGATGATGATGATACTTATAATTCAACAGCGCCTCTAGCCAAACTGACATTCTGCGAACGTCAATTTAACGCTACAAAACGTAGTGAATATAATATGTTAGACAATAACACGAGACATTAGAGACGTTAGTGATTGTAGAAAGAGATTCGACGCGAAATACTTACATCTTGGTTAAGTGAGCAGATTATGTTAAATTACTAAATCTTTTTTGTCATTGTATATGCATATTTGCAGGTTCTCGATATCCTGGACGCGTCTTCTCCCCACTGGTTATCCCAACGTTATAAGCGAAGACGGCAAGAGATTTTACAACAACCTGATTGACGGTCTCCTGGAGAAAGGCATCGAGCCTATTGTCACTTTATACCACTGTGATCTTCCTCAGTCGCTGCAAGACCTTGGTAAGCATACATATAGTTTGTTAATAATTTCTATTTACCATTCCAGGTTTATCATCTAAACCAGCAACACGATTCGGCAACTTTTTAACATGCTTTTATTAACTTCACTTATATGTTTGTTTGTTTGTAAGCATGTTTTTGCGTTTTTTTTACATTGCTTTTTTGAATTACGTCCGGGTCGCCAATGTAGGCATTGATGTCGGTGCACAGGCAATTAAGAAAGATCAATAATATACAGCGCACGAGACATACACAAAGAATTATCTGCCTCATAAACGAAAACCTCTGCAATCCCTAATTATTCCTACAATTATCTATGGTAATGTGTATTACTTTGACCCGAATTCAGACCTCCGTAATAAGCTAGACTGTCTTCTCAATAACTGCATTCGATTCATATTTAACCTTGACACGTATAACCGCGTAGTGGAATTATCTAACCAATAGTAAACCTTCCTATGGATATATTTTTTTGTATTTAAAATTTTAAATAAATATTTGTATTTGATATATATACACGGCGAGTTAGGTTAGGTTAGGTACACGAAACTTAATGTGGTAGACCAAATTCCACGCGAACGAAACCGCGGGCAAAAGCTAGTATAAAATATTTTACGCTAAATTAATTCGAACGGATAGATTTTTTGTACTATTAATAAAACTTGTCAAATAAAAACATGCGATTTTTAATTTACGAACTAGTTGCACAAAAACTAGAACGTAAAAAAAAGACGGCAAATTTAAATCTATCTAATCATATTGAATTATGACCACCGCCCTTGCAGTGTAGGTTTTTATAACTCATGTATGTGTTAATTAAAGACATAAAAGATGTCATAAATTTTATCCGTCGCTTCTATATGTTTGCTATTTATGTGGTGAGTGACGTAAAAATCGACTAAGAAAGCAAACTCAACTGGACACCTGCACTGCCAAGAAAAGAAGACCAGAAACAAAGACTATTAATTGATGATGATGCTACTGCACAAAAGGAAAGAAAGGAGGACCAATGGGGTTTTGGTTTTGGTTTCGATAACCTCATTCATTTAGTAAAAGGCATTAAAAAATATTTTTTTAATAACTGGACACACATCTCACACACGACCGTCTGATCCCAACCTAGGCTGAACCAGACTGCTGATTTTTTTAAAATTATAAATAAGGTACACTTAAACGCAGAACACAAATATGGTCGTGCTCATCACACAATGTTTAACCTGGGTGGAAATCGAATCCACAGCCAATTTAGCAGTCTGGGTCACTAAATACTAGACTTCTAGAGATAGTAGAGCCGCACTGATTTCAGCACGAACGGGTCGGCCCGACCGGGGCAGTACTACCCTCCCACAGAAGATCAATCTAAAGCGACAGCATCTGTGCTGTCCTGTTTCGTTAGCGAGTGCAAGACCGGAGATCCATTAATGTAGGGGTGACAGTAGTCGTTATAAGCGTGCAATACAATGTCACGATGACTGTCATGCCTTTTACGTAACCAAACGAGGCGTGAAAAAGCATCTTACTAGGCCGCCATAGTGTGGGTCACCGTACTACATTGTTTGCGTTCGCAACGAGTATGGTGACCACAACTCATTGGTTCTATTCATGCTTTCCATTAGGCAGCGTAGATTCACTTCGGCAGGCTCCTTAAATAAAAAAAACCAAGGCCAGTTAAGACAAGATTGACTCACAATTTTTTTCTATAAGGTTATCGTATTTCTCTGGTTCCTGCGTTGACGACTTATTTCTGCAGCCTGCCTAATTAATTATTTTTTATTCTTTGCAGGAGGGTGGGCAAATCCCCTAGTAGCTGACTGGTTTACCGATTACGCAAATGTGGTGTTTTCTCTTTACGCTGATCGAGTCAAATTATGGTTAACTCTGAATGAACCTTTTGCAATTTGTGACTTCGGTTATATGGAGTTGGCCGCACCATACTTCGATGATATGAAAGTTGGTGGTTACATGTGTACAAAGAATACACTGCTAGCTCACGCAAAGGCTTATAGGCTATACGATGAAGTTTATAGACCAAAGTACAAAGGTAAGTGATTTTCCTCACTTACAATCGTAATTAGTCGCCACTAGTCAAAAAGACATTCAGTCTGATTAACAACACTGCTCATAACTACGTCTATAAATACATAACACATTATTGTATGTTAATTCGTCCTAGGCGGAAATCAAACCAACCACCCGTGGATTGCCATTCTAAAGAGAATAATAATAATATGATTAGAATAAGTAATAATCACAATTACCGCATAATAATCCTGTCAAGCTAGTCTCTGAATCATGCAAAGATTGACTAGCAAAAAATAACTGACGATATTAAGCATGTCTCTTACGCAATCTTAAATTGAAACTATTAATATGTGGTATGTATGAGTCTTGTTGCAAATATTAATACAGTATATATTACATTCCTCTTAAGGGTTTCAAGTTTGCAGTCAAAATTTATCGAATATGAATCTGAACGTAATACATTTTAATTCAAATGGTTTCTATAAGTTTTGTTGTTGACAAAACTATTCTTATATAAATAACGTTCTCTTAAAATTAAAAAGTACCCCCCCCTTAAGGGTGGAAAATTGTATTCTTCATCCCTTAATTTTTGTCCCTACAGGCAAAACTTAAGTGTATAATTTACCATGATTCATCATGAAATAGGCGCATTGGAACGTGAATACATTTCTAACTGAGCATATAACACTGATGTTTTAAAAGCGTTTGAATCCAAGATACTATATTTTTTCTCATAATCAGATAAATTATGTATTATTAAAAATATCTAAGCGAATAATCCAGGTAGTTAGAGAATTGAGGAGGCCCATTGATGCATGAGTGACAGTTACCGTGGCAAATGTGTGAGCATTACACCGCCACGATGACTCTCATACCTTTTACATCTCCAAGCAGGGCGTGCATCTCACTAGGCTACTACAGTGTGGGTCACCACATTTTAATGTCTGCATTCGCAATGAGTATGGTGACCACAACTATTGAATTTTATTCATGCCTTCGACCAGGCAGAGTAGTCACTGTGGTAGGTTCTTAAAATAGAAATAGAATTTAGTCATTCTTGCAGGCAAGATATCACTGGCAACACTTTTCTTTTGGTTTGAGCCAGCGACGCCTGATGACATTGAAGCAACAGAATTAGCAATCGATTTCTGGGTACGTTGTGTTACCTTGTAATATTTGCCATCGAATCATTATTCACATCAACCATGCTACGTCATTAAATTTTCAGGCAGGTCGCTACGACCATCCTATTTTCTCCAAAGAAGGAGGCTGGCCGAAGAAATTGGAGAAAGTCATGCTAGAGAATGGCAAAAAAGAAGGTTATCCGTATCCAAGGCTTCCACCTCTCAGTTTAGAAGAGATTGAACTAATTAAAGGTACAACTTTCCATTGATAATTGTAACCAACATTATAAATACCAATGTGAGTTTGTTTGTTACGCTTTCACGCCGAAACCACTAAAACGATTTTAATCATTCTTTAACCAATGGAAAGCTGTCTGTAAGTAACAGAGGTTTTTTACCGCGATAACCGACGTACGTGCAGGCCGAGTAAACTGCCAAAGTTAGTTTTAAGTTGTTAGGTTTTATGAACTTTGGAGAAAAAAATCTACTGAAATTATTAATAATATTCTTTTTGACATCTTCAGGCACCTATGACTTCTACGGTTTGAACCACTACACAACAAGAGTGATAAGAAAAGTGGCACCAGGATACAAGCCAGGCCCTTATCCACTCATGACTTTGGACGAAATTAATGTGGAAATGATAGGCCATCCTGACTGGAAAACCACTGAATTGAACTGGTTTTCGGTAAATCATGTTTGTAACCTATTTTTTAGGACTTAGTGGTGCTAACTGCTAAGCTGAGTTTCATGGTTTCAAGTCCCGTCTAGAAGATATATTATAATAAATGTATGATGAACACGAACATTTGTTCTGAGTTGGTGTAGTTTGTTTATGTATGTATTAGAAACACATGTATACTCGTATGTTTATCATCAGTCTGGATATCATACCGCAGGCTTTGTTATAGGGCCAAGATTGTTAGTGTCAATTAGGCGTAACAGGAATTAAAAACAGAAAGAAAACACCCGCACTACAAACACAATTATCATGTGGGCACTTTAAAAACATTCGTCTACAAAACACTACAAATACAAAAACAAAATTGGAAGTTCAAAATGAAAGGAAATGTAGATAAAAGGAGAAGGAATGGAAATTACTTTTATGGATAAAGATGTATAAGAAATGAACGTCTTAATTCATTTAAAATTTCAGGTATACCCTAAAGGTATCCGCGATCAACTAAACTGGCTAAAGAATAAATATGGCGTCGAGGAGGTCATTATAACGGAGAATGGAATGATGTCACTCGACCCTGGCCTCGTTGACACTGGACGCTTGGAGTACATCAGGGATTATATGGAGCAGGTAAGCTACTGGTGACCTACTAGCTGACCTGACTTCGTCTGCATCTCACAAAAAGAACAAACCTTCACTGTTTTTGTTACAATTTTTATAGATCCTCAGCTGTTGTAAGTGACAGTGTGGTGTCATGAGTATATCGCCTAAAGTCTTTCTCGATAGATGACTATCTCACTCTAAGAATATTTTAACAATATAATTGGAATCAGTAATTCCTGACATTAGCGCGTTTGATCAAACAAACAAAAACTAAACAATAACTAAGATGACGGAAAAATAAACTTTTCAGTCTTAATATATAAAGATACGTATACGAATCCTTGGGCTGAGATGATGATGGTGAGATATATACATCTGCATCCCTGAAGGGGTAAATTAACACGTAACGCTCCTATTCTTTCGACTTTATTAAAAACTATTTTCATATTTGATTGTTTGCCTTTGACTCAACTTGATCATTTTCTGAAACACTCCATAGTTAAATAAAAATTAAGATGACTATTTTTACGAATACTTCTTAGTTATTAATAGTATATATTCATAATTTAATATTATTTATTAGTTATTGACGCCATAACTATAATATATAATTTTAGTTCTTGTCATACTGATCCCGAATGCGTTTTTCTAGGTCTCGTTGGCAATGCAAGACGGGGTCAACGTCACAGGTTACACAGTATGGACACTGATGGACAATTTTGAATGGTTAAATGGATATGAGTAAGTCAATTAATATTCAATTATTTATTTATGTAATGCATAAAGTTCGTCCTGTACATTAGACCACCTCATCACTTTTTGCTGTATTGAGTGTTGTGGGAGGGAGGGAGTGTTGAGGACTGTCCCACAACAATTTAAATCAAATTGTTCCTCCGAAGTCAAAACGGTACTTGGTTTTAGGACATATAATGTTTATAGTCACCATTAAAACACCTATTCTACCACATGTATATTTACATATGATGGAGAGATGATATATATACTTCTACTAGATTGTATTATAAAAAGGATGTATGATTCACGGTGGAATCCTGTCCACCGTGAATCATACATCCTTTGATTGACATTTTTTTTTTGAAAGATAACGACGGCACTATGAATAAATCCTGTGTCGTAGGGGACTTTACAGACATACAAGAAATGGACACAAAGAACACTCAGACTCAAAACAATAATTTATGGATCCCACAAAGTGTTGTCCCATGTGGAATTTGAACCCACAACACTCAGTGCCGTAGTGAGTGGCATGGTGACCGCTTAAACCACTAGGCCGACCGTGCAGTCAATGTGTCCATGGTGGGCGGAATGTCCAAACGTAATAACGATTACACTATTCGATATTGCAATTACTTTTGTGAGTACTCGACAAATGGCGTTGTGTCAATAATGGAAATCGCGATACAATTGATGCCAAGCAATAGGTAAATAGGTGGTATCATTTTATTAAACTTTCTATATCTTGACAATTATGTATTTTTCAGTTATTGATCTTTAGCTAATATTTATCTAATACTAGCTTACCCTGCGAACTCTGTTCCGCCTTAGAAGCAAACAAATAAGCAGATTTTAGATTTTAGTCTGAAACGCGATCGAACGGGATAAAAAGAGATATCCTATGTCCGTCTCCTGGTTCTAAGCTACCTCCCCACCAATTTTCAGCTAAATCCGTTCAGCTGTTCTTGAGTTATAAGTGGTGTAACTAACACCACTTTCTTTTATATATATAGATAGATATACATATATATCATTTTTCAGATTAAAATATGGCCTATACGCAGTGGACTTTAACTCCCCGAATCGGACACGAACTCCAAGAGAATCGGCGCGTTTCTACTCCAACGTAGTCAGGAGTCGAACACTACGAACCAATTATGATAACTTAAATTTTATACTTTAAAATAAAGAATAAGTTTATTTTATTTAATTAGTTATTTTTATTAATCGTGGTCATAGATTGGGAGGTTGCCAGAAGAGGACCTGATGTCTTAATAACAGCTATCTCTGGATATAAAAAGGAGGGTATTTTAGGCACGAAGATGGCACAGTGGGTCCGGCAGAGGTCTAAAACTCTCTCGGTACGCCGGACTCGGTATCGCTGACCACTCGGGCGCAGGAGATCACAGAGCGATCTTCGCCCTCCATAAGCGCAAGACTACGGGTGACAGTTGAGGGTCATCAGTCACCCTTGTAAAAGCAGGCAAGGGTGGTAGCGTGACGCGCGTCCTTTTGGGGACAGAAAAGACATTCATATGGAAGTCGTAGGTAAATGGCTCGAGGTACATCGGGGTTCCCGGGATTTCCTTTATAAGGTACACCTGGTACCCTGGCTACTGGTATCTAAGACGACGTGTAGTTATTGGTTGGTTCGAGTCCGAACTTAACAACCACCAAGTGTTTGCTTCCGGAGGGATTTTCGAACAAGAAAAGAAAGGGTATTTCAGGGTGCAAAAACTGACACACTGTGTAGTTTACTCGGTTCGATTTTGATACACCGCTTCACCATACATTTCACTCGGCTAAAGCATATTGCCACACATAAAAAACGGGTTCATTATGACACATCTGTACCAGACGATACAACGATTAGTAATTTTTAGTTAGTAGTTTAAGCTAGTTTTATGTGTTCAGGCACATATTTAGTTAATGTCTATTCCTGTGCTACAACAGGTTTTGTTTGATTAAACTTCAAATTTAATTTTTTTACAATGCGGGTTAAGCAAGGCGTCTTAATCTGACTAGTGGCAATTTTAAATGAAGACGTGCTTATAGCGATGCGACCAGTAAAGCATAAAATAAAAAAGGCGGTTATTTCTTGCTTTTCCATGCAGTATATCTTATTTCTTATTAATTACAACTTAACTCAATCTATTAATTATTTTTCCTATTCCACTATACTATACTATACTGCGAATATTTAAAAAAAATATGACACAGTAGAGCAACTAAATTGAATCGCTAACGCCTTAATACTGGAAGGTCATGCGGATAGCACTTGTAACGGCGGTCCTGACTTGTTCAAACCATTGCTTACATTCTCAGATACTTCTTATCTGATTTCTCATGATTTACTCCTAATTTGTCCAACTACTTTCTACTACATATAATAGCGATTGTGTTACTCCCTCTTAGAAAAGTGAGAGTTTAATTATAGTAGACAATGTGTAACCACTTTACACGCCTTTACGGCGCACGCCTTTGCACGTCTGAGGTTAAAGGCCGTAAGGAAAAGATCGTATGTGTCCAAGAGAAACAAAACTTCTTTGGTTATGTGACAGCAGTCTCTGAAAAAATAATAACCAAGCAACATTAGACGTCTGACGCACAATACCACTTAGTCCCATACTAGGCAGAGGTTGTATTATGGGTAATGGACAACCGACATAAATACTTATAGTTTTTTTTTTTGTAAATACATACATATTACGCATAGAAACAACGAGCCTTTGTACATCATACAAACATTTGAACCCGGGAATTGAACCCGTGACTTCAAGATCTGCAGCCGCAAACGCTACCACAGAGTCATCGAAACGAAAGTAGTAGGTACTATTATAAATTACGTTTATTGAATTGAAAGCTCCCACGAACTTCACCAGGTCGTTAGATCACCTTGGGCATATCTATCTTTAAGAGGTACTAGAGCCACGCTGATTTCAGCACGAGCGGGCCGGTTCGACCGGGGCAGTACTACCCTCCCACAGAAGACCAGCCTAAAGCGCCAGCATCCATGTTGTCGTGTTTCGTTGGTGAGTGTGAGACCGGAGACCCATTGATGCAGGGGTAACAATTGTCGTGGTAACTGTGTAAGTCTTACACTGTCACGATGACTGTCATGCCTTTTACGTCCCCAAGCGGGGTGTAAAAAGGCATCTCACAAGGCCGTCATAGTGTGGGTCACCATACTGCATTGTCTGCATTTGTAATGAGTATGGTGACCACAACTCATGGATTCTATTCATGCTTTTCATGAGGCAGAGTAGAGTCACTTTGGCAGGCCCCTATAATAGAAAAAAAAATATCTATCTCTGTCTTGTGTGCAAACAAAGTGCTCCGTCCACTGTGACTTAAGTGTGGTTACTCTCCAAGACCATATCGATGGCCTTGATTCTTCTGCGAATTTTCGCGTGTATTTAAATAAATGTTAAGTATTGTAAATTTGTTCTCATCTCAAAGTAAGATAAAAGTCACAGAGCAACAAAGATTACGTTATCAAATGCTTAGCATGATCTCCTACCAGCAGCATTAGATATTTGTACATACTTTTAAGATTACAATATATATTTTTAATTTTAATTTTTTTTATCGTAAAGTAGCTCAGGGCTGAATATGTAGGTATGAGAATGCAATTTTACAAAATCAAATCTTCAACGTGTGTTTACTCTTTTCTCCAGATTGTTCGAGAGGGTTCCCGATTTGATAGTTGTTTAAATTGCGATTTATTTGTTGCGTAAATTAGAGGATAATAATAAGTCATTCGTTTTCAGCGAGGAACATTACCATAGTGAAACACAAACAATTATTGAAATAGTCTTACGGATCATTTTGAGAGATTAATTATATTTGCCAAAATTTTTTTGTTAGTTACAATATTTTAAAAAAAATTGGAATCACCTCCCATTATCTCCATTTTTATAAATTTTGGCACGATTGTGTTTCGATTTTTCACATATTGTGACCTTATAGGGTTTTCATTTACGTAGCACCTTTTTTAATTTTGAGCTGTAGGCTATATTGTATGGAAAATATGAATTAATTTTACACATTTCTATTCTATGATTATCATCATCAATATCCTTTAATAGACCACTGCTGGACATAGACTTCTTCTCAGAAAAGAAATTTTGTCCCACTATTCCACGCTGCGAAGACAAGTCGATAAACAGTTTATATTAAACTTTTCTTCTTTATGCAGTGATGGTGTACTGAGCAGATTATTCCCTTAGTTGCCTCTTACGACACTCATGGGATCAATAGGGGTGGTGACATTCTGTATACTTAATTCGTCACCTGACGTATATTTTTTTAAAATGTGAGTTTTATGTGAGACTGACAGGTTGTAGTGACATCCCTAAGCCAAATTTAAACCTAGGATACTTAAAACCGACTTGTTATCTACGTACATATACGTAGATATAACACCTCTACAATTTTACCTTGACTTTTATGTATTACATATTTACTCACAGTACCCAATATGTCTCAATACCACATACTCATGCTAAGGTGATTTTAATTTAATTTAATTTTTATTTAGTAATTAAAAACGTGTTTGGTTTTCGATGTGTTATATAATATTGAAAAGGAAACGAGACATTCATTCGTACTATTCATACACTTGGTAACATATCAATCTGTGTAAGACACACACTTATTCAGGTACGTCGTTTGTATCTCTTTGATCTGTATGTATGCACTTTACATCGATATTCTAGTACTAGAGCCACGCTGGCTGAAGGTAGTAGAGCCACGCACAAACGAACCCGCTCGACCGGGGCAGTACTACCCTCTCACAGAAGACCAACCTAAAGCGACAGTATCCATGTTGTCGTGTTTCGTTAGCGAGTGTGAGACCGGAGGCCCATTACTACAGGTGTGAGCCTTACACTGCCACAATGACTGTCATGTCTTTTACGTCCCCAAGTAGGGTGTGAAAAAGCATCTCACTAGGTCATCATAGAGTGGATCATCATACTGCATTGTCTGCATTTACAATGAGTACGGTGACCACAACTTTTC
Source organism: Hypercompe scribonia (assembly GCA_949316085.1). Classification (NCBI taxonomy): domain Eukaryota; kingdom Metazoa; phylum Arthropoda; class Insecta; order Lepidoptera; family Erebidae; genus Hypercompe; species Hypercompe scribonia. The sequence continues at coordinate 3,355,132 of OX438986.1, read as the reverse complement.
ATTTTACTCATGCTTTCCATCAGGCAGAGTAGAGTCACTTTGGCAGGTTTTTAATATGGAAAAAAAAACTGAATATGTACCCGAACACATAAAACAAGTTTGACCTACTAATTAAAAATCACTTTAATCGTTGTATTATCTGGTGTAGATGTGACGTAATGAGCCCGTTTTTTAAGTATGAAAACATACTCGGGCCGTTAACCTGGCGAAATTTACAGTTGAGTGGTGTATCAAAATCGAACCGAGTAAACCAAACGGTGTGCCACTTTTTGCCTGAAATACCCTTTCCTTCTGTTCGGAAGTCCCTCTTTATACAAATACCTATTGATGGTTAAAGCCCGGACTCGAACCTTCAATAACCGCACGCCGTCTTCGATAGCAGTTGCTAGGGAACCAGATGTACCTTAGAAAAGAAATTCTTGGAACCTCGACATCCTTTTTCTCATTTACAATATAAAATATGAATGCACTAAAACAGAAGGTTTTATTGTATTCGGCTGTCCAGGTGATATTAAAACTCTAAAACTCGCGTCTTCTACACTTCCAAAGGATATTGAAATGTATAAACGAGCAAATGAGCAAATAAGACCAGCAACGTGACTAACCTCAAGATTCTGGTTAACTATACTTACAAATAACAACCTAACGTCAGTTAATACAGAGTAGGCCACGAATGAATTCATCATCATCATCATCATCTCAGTCAAAATACATCCGCTGCTGGACATAGGCCTCCCCCAAGGTTCTCCACTACAACCAGTCCCGTGCCGACTGCATCCAGCAGCTTCCCGTGACCTTCACCAGGTCGTCGGACCACCTTGTGGGGGGGCCTACCAAAGCTGCATTTCTCAGTACGCAGTGGCCTCTCCAGAACATTACGGCCTCATCGGCCATCGTTTCTGCGTGTAATGTGTAACAGTGTAACATGGGCATTCAACATAATTTTTGTCTTATTCGTATTTATTTTTAAACCCACTCATTTAGAGACTTTACTGAGGTCATCAAGCATTGTATTAAGATCTGCTACGGTTTCAACTATGACTACTATATCATCAGCAAATCAAAGGTGGGTGATATATTCACCATTGATGTTAATGTCAAGTCTGTTCCAGTCTAGAAGCTTGAAGATGTCCTCCAGAGCTGCGGCGAACAATTTCTGAGATATTACATCTCCCTGCCTTACACCTCGCTATAGTTTAACAGATTTTAAGCTCTGACCTTGTAAACGGATTGACATACTTACTGGCGTTTTCATATAAACACTTTAATACTTCAATATACTGATAGTCAATTTAGCACCGCTGGAGAGACTGTAGCCTAACCCAAGTTTCGATCGAATCAAAAGCTTTCTCATAGTCCATAAACACCAAGCATAGTTGAAAGTTAAACTCTTCGGACTTCTATATAACCTACCACAGCGTATGAACATGGTCTATGGTACTAAAGCCTTTCCGGAATCCGGCTTGTTCGGGAGGCTGGGAGTCGCCAATGGTTGGTTGGTTGGTGGTTCGTGATGACTCTTGAAAACAGTTTATGTTAATTGCCACGCGAATCTCTGTTTCGCGACACAGGCTAATAGATTTTTAGTAGTTCATCATACTACGTAGTTCAATGTATCTTCGCTAAATGGCGCTGTTGTATATTTTTGTTTGTGTTGTAATGTGGAAATCGCCACACCCCGATCTGTCGGACGCCCAATTCGGTTTTCGAGCGGGGTGTTCGACAGTCGATGCTGTGTTGCGCCTGAGGGCCGTTACCAAAGAGGCGGTGAGCTGTGGTGGCGTGCTATTGGTGGTGTCGTTAGACATTGTCAACGTATTTAATAGTCTGCCATTTAGCTGCACCAGGGAAGCACTCCACTACCACGGTGTGCCAGAGTACCTGAGGCGGCTTGTGGCAGACTATCTTGAGGAGCGTACCGTCATTTACGAGGACCGAGATGGTATTTCATCCAGACCATATCGTACGGTGTACCACAGGGGCATATTCTGTCGGGTCTGTGTTCAGCAGTGGACTGTCGAAGGCTGTTAATGATAAAAATGACAGTCGAACATGGCTAGGTATTAGTGGGTACTGTAATAATGAAACAGATGTCATTCAGCCATTGTAAAACGGCAGCAATTTGTAATTAGTTGTAATATTATTTTTTTTCTGTAGTACGATTTAAAAAAAACTGGCTTACTACTGTGTTTTTGAAATTATTTAAATAGAATAATAATATAATAACAATAGCATTACTAAAGAAATAATGACATTTCAAAGAAAATTAATAAGAAAATTTAAAATAAAATTGTCATGTAAACACATAAAGGTGTTTACACAGATGCGTTTGAAGTCCAAACGTTAGTGGGAGTCAAAAATCCAAACTAGAGTAGAACACAACAATAAAAGAAGTAAAACACTCAAAATAAGTAAAACACAATAAAATTCATACACCAATAGCAAAGATATCGTGTAAGTTTCCACAAAAACTGTTTTGAGAATTTGTTTTGTCAATACCGTCAACAAATGTAATACATGATATCTGAAAACTTTACATGAAAATATTTGTATGAAAACTTATTTCAGCACGTTGATATGTGTGTCCTTATGTGGAGAAGATTTGACATTTCCTCCAGGCTTCAGATTTGGAGCAGCTAGTGCGGCTTACCAAGTAGAAGGCGCGTGGAACATCAGTGGTAAATAAAACATTTCTTTTATTTCACACATCACCAAGAAAGCCTTAAAGGATCTGGTAGTCTAATTGTTGAAGAACCTTCTTGCTAACCCAGAGATCGTGAGTTCATTTCCCACCCAGAATAAATAATTGATTAACCTAACCTAACACAAAGGAAATTCCTCCGAGCAGGTGAGGTGATCATGTTTGGCAGACCGCGGCCCAGTAGTTGTTGTTGGGAGGTTACATACATACCAATCGACATAAGAACTTCTATATCGCGATACAGAATTAGTTACTCCGTAGTTCGATGTATATTTAATAGGTGGTGTTGAAGTATGTCATTGATTTCGCTGCATGTGATTGTGTAGTAATTTTATATTTTGTTACCGGTCTTGTTGCCAAGCCACAGTCTACTCCTATAGTTTGGAATCAAAATATCTGCGTGAAATTTATAATATTTCTATTAATATTATAGAAAAGGTAAGAATAAAAATATTATTATTACTATTCTGCGTTTTTAGAAGGACTATTTTCACACATCATTGACATCGCGTTTCAGTATGTTTTCGAATAACTTAAAAATAATTGTAAGTAATATTTTCAAAACAGACAAAGGAGAAAATATCTGGGACAGATTTGTACACACTAGACCAGAAGCTATTACTGATGCTGCTACTGGCGATGTGGCCTGCGATTCTTACCATCTGTGGGAAAGGGACATCGAAATAGCGAAGGAACTTGGCTTGCACTTCTACAGGTATGAAATAACTCTAGATAAATTGCTTTAACAAAGAAAAATAAACTCTATTAAGTCGTCTCTTTTGAAGGTAATACTTGTTTTTGAAGGGAGTATTCTAACTAATATTACAAATACGGATGTGATTTTGTTTATTACATTTTGACTCTTTAATAACTTAATCGTTTTTTAAATAACTTTTGGCCATAGAAAGGTATAGATGTTATACCGCGATAACCGACGTACGCGCGGACGGAATCACCACCAAAAGTTAGTAGCGATAGAGTTAGAAAATATGATTTTTGAACTTTTGACGAGCTTTTACCCTTCCACATTACACCCACAGAGAATGTGAATAAAAGAATTAAATTTGGGATCTAGCCCAGGCCTGTGCGGTCCCAGTGTTCATGGTGTGCTAACATAAAAGAAAGCTTGTCGTGTATTTTAGTAACCATAAAACCTAATCAACACTTTTTGTCCCATCCCCGGCAACGAACCCGAGACCTCTTGATCAGCAGTCCGCTAAGCAACCGCTAGATCAATGAGTCCGTAAATTTACTTAGAGATGACATAAATTTATAGGTTTTCAATAGCCTGGAGTCGTCTGTTACCAACAGGCTTCGCAAATTACGTTAGCGAGGACGGTAAAGAATACTACAATAAACTTATTGACGGTCTCTGGGCGGCAGGTATAGAACCAATTGTGACTTTATACCACTTTGATCTACCACAACAGCTGCAGGATCTCGGTGAGTTGTTAGTAATGTTAATTGGTATAAATAAATGATTTTCCTTAATTTCTTCTTTAGATAAACCCTTCATTGGTAGTGATGGGCGCAAGTGTTCTATATCTATATTTTAGTGACATCAATATCTATATTTTTAATATTCTCCACCAATGCCTCTCTCTAATTTTAAATTTGCAAAATATTGAACTGCAAATCTCAAAATATTGAACAAAAGAATGCCAAAATATTTTTTGATGCCGACTCTGTAATTTGTAACCAATGCACAAAACAATTCTTTGGAAATGTTATGAGAAATATGACGGATGGTCCGTAAATTTAACATTATGGTCCGAAATATATATTTAGACCAGTTTGACAACATATGTAATGTATTTCCACGTTACACAAATTGATTTATAAAACTACTTTTATAACTGGTCGATCAATACGAAACCTAAAACCGTGGTTTAACCTCCGAGGAGAGGAGGCCAAATCCATGATTGATCTATGTAAGGAAAACTTTTCTTTTAATGTAAATGAATTGAATAAAAAAAGGTCTCATTAGATCCGTCATGGTTCTGACTAATGGATCCTCTGAGAATTTTGCACAAATGTTCTGCAAGTGACATAGGTAGACACTATGAAAGAATTTGTAAAAAATTTCATCCTGAAATGTGCAAAATGGGAGTTGATTATTTATATGAAATTTCGTGATTTTTGGTAGCGGTGTTTTCAAACTTACAGTAAATACGCTTTGCGAACTAATAATAATAAGCCAGTTTATCATACTCTCGCTGGCGCTGGCCATGTATAGGCAACTAGACGTGATGCGGTGAATCGGGCACTAAAATACCAACCTTACTAAAATGCTTTGACCAGTTTAAAAGTTACACAAACAAATATACCGCCCGTGCGAAATCGGGGTCCAGTAACCTGGTCACCATAGCTCTACCTAGTTCGGCATTAAGCGACCGTATATAACCCAAACACTTTTATTCCAGGCGGCTGGGCCAACCCTCTGATCGTCGACTGGTTTGGTGAATATGCTAGAGTCGCCTACTCTCTTTACGCTGATCGAGTTAAAGTATGGTTAACCATTAATGAACCCCTTATAATATGTGATCTAACTTACACTGGAATTTTAGCACCTGGCATCGTAAGTCCCGACAATGCAGCCTACTTGTGCAGTAAATACACTTTACTTGCTCATGCAAAGGGTTATAGGATCTACGATGAAGAATTTAGACCCAAATACCACGGTAAGTTGAAAGCGACCCTGACTTTTTAGGCATAAGAGAAAAAAGTGTAGATGTGTATGAGCGACTATCACCACACATGGACACATGCAATTTAATAGTTACAAAATGTTCCATTTCCAGTGTGAGTGGGGATCAGAAAGACATCCATGATGCCGTAGTGTCATTCCGGTCGAACCAGTTTATTTAGGACTTAATAAAAAGAAAGCCGAAATTGTAAATATTTAGAGTAAATAAGTGGACTAAAATATTATATAATAATATACAAAGGCAGCGTTTCTAATTCTCTCTGTTCATAAAAATATAATAAAGTCAGCCTAGTATAAAAAAGTTTCGAACAAATTTTCAACCAAAAAAAATTAAATCAACTTTGAACTATGTAGAGGGCGCTCTAGTATGTTTTTGTTGTGGAGCTACAAAGGCGGAGGTGGATAAATGATAAATCCAGTGCCAGGAGTTCTCTTGTGGTTCTCCTCGTAGACCCTTTTGGGAGGAGTCTCGGGGTGACTTTACCAGGTCTACGGCCTGTCGAAGTGGTCGTCCGCGCCGCCTGCGACTACAGGCGGGTCACTTGGTTGGGCCCTTGGGCCTGTTGGTATATCCGGGTGTCAGTCCCTGTGACCAGCATGTTAGCTGCGCTTCGTTCTTTGTTCCCTCCTGTGCTTAGCGAGGTCGAGTTCCAGGGGGTGGAGAGCCCGAGGAGCGCCCGTCAGCCAGCACCAGGCAGGGTGTTAGGGTGTTGGCGATAGTCCGGTAGGGATTGCTACGGAGACGAGATCTCGCGGTAGGCCATGCCTGTCCGGCGGTCGCCGATGGTAAGGCGCGAGCTCGCGTAGGTGGCGGGCTTGCGAGCCGTCGGCACGCACGAATAGGTTTGAACTCAGGCGTCTCCCTGTGGTACACCGGCACAGATGATCCGCTCTGTGGACAGGGCGCTTTCCACCGCCACTTGAAAACGTCTGTCTTGCAGGAAGGTGGCCACAATCTTAACTATTCGACGAGGAGTAGTAGATGTGGACAGCTTGTACAGCAGGCCGGCGTGCCAAACACGATCGAACGCCTTCTCCATATCGAGAAAGACTGCAACGATCCGCTGGCGCTTGTTACGCACAACCGCGATGTCGTGCAGTACCCTCGCGAGCTGGTGTGTCGTGGAGTGTTCGGCACGGAATCCGAACTGTTCGTCGCGTGGCAGAAGGTGTAGCGTCATGTGCAGCAGTAACAGCTTCTCGAACAACTTCGACGTTGTCGAGAGGAGCGTGATGGGACGATAGCTTCCCGGGAAGAGGATATTCTTCCCCGGTTTGGGTAGCATGATGATTCTGCCAAGCCGCCAAGCGGTTTAAAAGTGGCGGGTGCAAAGGATGCTGTTGAAGAGGCGCGTCAGCGTCGCGATCGCTCGCGGAGGTAGGTGACGCAAGGCTTCATTGGTCACGCAGTCGGGGCCGGGTGCTTTACGGAGAGGTGTTCGGCGAATCATCCGCTGGATTTGACCAGGGGAGAAGATAATGGGGTCCTCGATCGGGGTTATCGGCTGCTCACAGTATAGTTGGAGCTTCCTCTCAACCTCTGCTATGTGCTGCACATTGTTGACAGGATTCGGGCGGAACTGCGATTCCAGGAAGCCGGCAAATATCTCCTCTCGGTCCTTGGCACGGTAACGTGGGGTTCCGTCACCAGCCAGCAGGGCCCGAATCGGAGCAGGTTTCCCGGCAAGCTGGCGGCACAGGCGGTCGGCACAGGCCGGTCTTCACTAGCTCGCTCAATGGTGCGGTGCCAGGACTCTGCTGCGCTCATTGCCAGTGCGGCAGAGATCTCCGCAGCCAGAGTATTGATCTGGGACTTCATGGTTGGGCATCGGGAGCGCTGCCATTGCCGGCGCAGTTTCTTCTTCCTCTCGATCATCGTCGAGATGTAGGCGGGGAGCTGGAAGGGCTTCCTTACGGCGGTGGCGTCAAGTTTCGACACTCGAAGTGCAATCTGTAAGGCCACATTGAGATCCGTTGTAAGTTTGTCGACTTCATTGGGTGCCTCCGCTGGAAAGGAGGGTGAGTGCTCTGCCATGTAGGCGGCGAAAGCCCGCCAGTCTTGGCGCGATCGAGAGGGTGATTGGAACACTTCCGGGATGTCATCCAGAGTCAAACACACCGGCTGGTGGTCTGAGATGAGGTGGTCATCCAGGACGTCAAGATATACAGCCGCATCAATGCCGCGGATGACTGCTAAATCTATGACGTCCGGTGTGTGGGCTACGCAGTACGGGTAATGCGTTAGAACCTCTGGTCCTAGCACCTGGTACTTGTGTCGGTCTGCATCATCTAGAAGGCGGCGGCCTTCCGGGCATGTGACGTTGGAGTTCCACGCCGTGTGTTTCGCATTGAAGTTACCGGCGATTATAGTGGGCAGCGGTGACTCCAGCAAGGTGTGCATGTCAGCCACTGCGAGGCGTTGCCCCGGTGGCCTGTAGAAAGCGAACACACGAGTGGGCTGGCTGCCAATGCAAACCTCTACGCCCAGGGCGTACGCAGACTGCAACGTGGTTACTGGTAGCATTTGATGGATGACCTTCCTCTTGACTAGGACTGCTAATCCCCTGTAAGCAGTCTCTCTCGGTGAGCTATGGTCCTCAAGGTAGACATGGTATCCGCTCATTTTAAATTTGTCTACTGATCTTAGGTGAGTCTCGCTGAGTAGGGCTATATCCACTTGCTGCTTTGCTAACAGCAGTTTCAAGAGCCTGGTCTTCTCTGCTGACATCCCGTCGGCGTTTCAAAATAGTATATGCAGCCTACGCAGATCCAGACTTGCACAGTTCAGCTAAGCAGTTAAGGATCAGTAAGACGGGGTCCCGCTTCTCCAGTAGCGCTACCAGTACCTTCTGCAAAGTACCGATAATGCTGGTTAGTCTAGGGTCTAGGTCTACCGTAACCGGCTTGGGGGCCGGCTTTGGTTTGATTGTCCGCTTCGCCTTCGTCCCCTCTGGTGGGGCAGCGACCACGGCGTCCTCCTGGACCTCGTTGTGAGGCGCGCTTGCCTGTTCAGCTCGCGTCTTCGCCTTCTTGCGTCGTCTTTGGCGACGCGAGTGCTTCTCCTGTGCTGGGTTTGCTGCTGCCATGAGCGAGGCGGGAGCATTGCCATCCTCGACAGTGATAGCCTTTTCTGTGTGTGGTCTAGCTGTTGATGTGCGTGCAACAGCGCCAGCCTTCCGGTTCCGGGTTTCATGCTTGAACACAGGGCAGGCGGCGCATCACACACGTGGGCGTGTAATCAAGGGGGCGTGGGCAGTCCCGGGCGGTATGGGCTCCACCGCAACGCACACAGGAAAGTGGTCTGTGGCAGTTATGAGACGAATGCCAGAATTATTGACATCTATGGCATTGCGCGGGTCCCTTTTTACCGCGCCATGCTTCTATGTGCACGCCAGGCATGCATAGAAGTTCTGATACTTCATAAATATCTGGCGTAAGATTTGCGGTACGCGCAAGCTGCGCGAAGTACAAACACCCGGGACGGCGAGTTCTGAGAGCTCTGCCTCGATCTCTTCTGGTGGTGTATTCACCGGGAGTCCACGGATGGCCACCTTGAGGCTGCGTTCCGCAGGGAGGGATGCCAGGAGTGAGTTGTTCAGTAAGTTGAAACTTAGGGCTGCTAGGTCCAATAAGTCGAGGTTGAAGCGCACTGATTCTTGTGAGTCGAGATCGCAAGCGGTGCACAGTGCTGCGGTAAAGTACTCAGCGTGTTGAGACGATTCTTGCGTCGTGGTTAGCTACTGCGTGGACGAGAGAGAGGTGCTCCACTTACTTGACCGTAGATGCAGTGTGCTATGCCTTGACGCTGATGAGGCCGTAAGGATAACTGCGTGTAGGTATCCCTTTTGCGGCCAAGGTTGCCGGTTGGCTAAGGTTTGATTACCGATCATCGCTGTGGGAATGAAGACGATGGTGGCCATGATGCTGCTACTGCTGATCTGCTGCTTTGAAAGTCTTTACTACTACTAATCACGTTAGGGTCGCCACTGTGGAGGAACGCTGTAGCGTGTCTTTGTTGCTATATGTGGATCTCGCCACAGACCATCTATTTAAGATGTTATAGACAGCCTATTCTTGACTCAGGTTTAATGCCTAGGACCCCTCGTGTTTGTGTCAGGATTGATGAGTATACTGTCCTATTCTCAGGTGAAATATCATTAGCCAACCACCTGACATGGTTCGAACCTTGGACGGAAGACGATGTGGAGTTAGCGGAATTAGCTATCCAAAACTGTGTAAGTAATTAATTCTGTTTACATTGCCATCCATACTAATTTTATGAAGCAGAAGAGATGATTTATTCACTCAACACGTCCAAATTTAAGAATTTAAAAAAATATCTCAAAGTTTGTGGTTTACTTTACACAGCTCTTTTATTGAGATAGCCAATAGACCACGTTATTAACATAATACCTAATTACTATCTATAAGAACCGAATATTGAGGTAACTCGACGACCTAGTTAAGGTCACAGGAAGCCATCGAGCAGCAAAGAACCAGTTGTAGGGAGGCCTACCGGTTGTAGGAATGAACAATTTACAAACGCAGTTGCGCGTGTCAGCTTATTAAGTAACAAAATAAGAAAAACTATGTATGTACTACTTTAATATTGGACGCACTTTCATATATACTCACGTCTTTTAACCCCGACGTACAACACACGGCCGTGGTCATCACATATAACTTAAACGTACAGCTTAAATCAGAAAAATATCTTAATATATTCTTCAAGAACGTGTAACGCGGGCGGGCAAAAAACCAAAAGTAAGCCAATAATAACTAAAGTCATTAATATTTCTGTTTGCAGGCTGGAAGATATTCACACCCGATTTATTCTAAAGAAGGAGGATGGCCTCCAAGTATTGAAAAGGTGATGTTGGAAAACAGCAAGAAGAAGGGGTATTTACGTCCTAATTTCCCTGCTTTTAGTAAAGAAGAGATCGAATTTATGAAAGGTAAATGTTTTTAAATGCTTTTAATATTTCTATATTATATAGAAAATACAAAACAATTTTCACATAAAGTGAGAGATTAAGAATATGGAGTATCATATTTATTCTTTTCATCCCATGATCCCATCGATGAGGCGACCTTAGTCGGCTCTTACAACACCAACACAGACTACGCAGGACAATGGCACTGTAAAGAAAGGCCTACACCAACCCGTTTGACCAGCATTGTTTAGCAGGCCAAAACCTACTTCCTTAGGAGCGGACTATCCAGCAGCTGACTGACAGTGATGATGTTCAAGTTGCCATATGCGTTCGAAATTTCTTTTTCAGGAACTTACGACTTTTATGCCATGAACCATTATACAAGCTGCATCATTCGTAAAGCAAAAGAAGGCGAAAAAATGAGACCCTGGCCTCTTGGAGACGCTCCTGATCTTAACGCTGTTACAGGGCGACGCCCTGATTGGGATGTAACACCTTCTTTTTGGTTTTTTGTAAGTACAAAGAATTTTTGCCTTGCCAGGGCCCAGTGGTTAGTGACCCTGACTGCTTAGCCAGAGGTCGTAGGTTCAATTTCCACCCAGGACAAATAATAATTTGTTAAGTTATTATTAACAAAAGTCAAGGACAATATGTTTTACGAATTGATAAGATGTGCTCTTTTAGGTATTTCCACCTGGAATTCGTAGACAACTCGTATGGTTAAAGAAAAACTATGGCGACATGAAAGTTTTGATCACAGAAAATGGTTACGCAGCATTAGGAGGATTGAATGATCAGAAGAGAATTAATTATTATGAAGATTATTTAAAAGAGGTTTGAATATAACTCTCACTACACATATCTTGCTCAAAAATATTCTTCATGCCAATATTTATCACACAATTACATAACAGATTTATAGATTTTCGGTAAATTCTACATGTTTTATTATAATAGTTCGAAACTTTTGTTTTTTTTCGGTCAATTGACTTCGAAAGAAAGAGATATGAAATCATTTTTAATTAATTTTAATGTTTGTCCTCATTACCTCATTACACCGACGTTCATGTTATATGAAAAATTTCTTTAGTGCCCTAAAAATGATTCCGTGTGGTGACGGATTAAGAATACAGAGTGTCACCACTCCTATTCATCCCAAGGGTGTCGTAAGAGGCAACTAAAGGAGCAAACTGCACAGTACAACATCACTCAAAAAGGAAAGAAAACTTGATAAAAACCCTATATCAACTCGTCTGGCCAGCGTGCCAAGAAGCGTGCTAGAAAACAGACCAAAACCACCTTTCTCAAGGAAGACCTATGTCCAGCAGTGGACTATTAGAGGTTAATGATGATGATGACGCTTGAAAGGATATACTTTTGTGTCTTCCTATTGAAACTTGAAAAGAAATATAACCCTTGAGGGTAGATAAAAGTAAGGATAATTAAAGTTGGTAATGGTTTTTCAGATCCTTTTGGCAATAAAAGAAGATGGCGTTAATCTGACACACTATACTGCCTGGACGATGCTTGATAACTTTGAGTGGACAGATGGATACAGGTACAATTATAAATTTTCTCACAATTATTATTGCATTCATTATGCTTTTCTTAAATCATTATACGTGAAAAATACGTACTAATCCAAAAAATAATGAAAAATTGTTAAGCGATTGGTTCGTTATTTTTCACCGAGTAAAATAAAAGAGGTCCCGTGACGTAAAGGGGAGGCCCTGTGATGCTTAGAGAGTTAACTATACACACATAACGTGCAAGGCGCAATAATCACCTAATGGTTAAAAAGAAGAGTGACGGTACAACGGAAATTATTATTTTAAAACTTATTCTAGGCTATCTTACAATGATCTTTTTATCTAAGAGTTTCAAAACTATTCTCTTGAGATATTAAAAATAAACTACTGATATTGTTTCAGCTCCAAATTCGGCCTTTACCAAGTAAACTTCACAGATCCGAAACGAACTCGAACCCCTCGAGCATCAGCCTCTTACTACAAGAACATTATAAAGACTCACTCACTAAATGTAGAAAAGCCTACTGTTGATGAAAGAGAGAAAGTGGTGAACCTCTAAGCCTGGTAAAATTAAAAGACCATTCTACAATAACTTCGTTCATATTTGTTAATATCATGTTCACGCTATTGAAAGTTTCGACAGGTCTGTTGGTCTTGTGGTTAGTAGTCCTGACCACTAATCCGGCGGTCGTGAATTCGATTCTTAACCAGGTTAAATAATTGTGTTATAAGTACGATAATTTGTTACAAGCTTTCATTCAACTTGCCATATTATTGGCGAACAAATCTTGCAAGTTTCACTTGAACTACTTCATCACTATGCAGTTCCGATGATAATACATCAAAAGTATAGAAAAAAATCTGATACTGCATCCAGAAATGTCTCTTCATAAGGGAACTCCTCAACGCTAAGGAGCATAGGTCTAAAACCTTGCATTATTATACGGTTCTAGTGATAATATACTAAAATGAAAGAAATGGTCTGATGCTGCAGCCAAGAGTGTCTTATGAGGGAACTCCTTAACGTGAAAGAGCATACATACCAACATATATATACACAAGATATGTACCAATTAAATAGAATTCTAACAGAATACAAAAATGAAAAAAATGTATTGCATAACTTTATAATTGTTATTGATAGTTTCCAACGCTTGCTAACAGATGGCGGCACTTTGCCAGAACATCTAGATCACGCTATCGGTATGCTTCACTCAGGAATACATATCGGCCCCGTTCTAATATTTCAAATGTAATAACTCAATTTTTTTGAATTTGTAAGCTACTTTTAACATTTATTGCCACATTGCACTCGAATAAATATTTTCTAATAATACATATCGATTTATTTTATTTGGTTGAAAATAAAACAGGTATAATTAAGATAATTATAGTGCATGCTACTTACCAATTTTCTTTGAAATATTTCTTTAATAAACCGTTAAAACTTTGTTAATTTTTTCAGATATAACTATGGTTTTATTGTGAGTATAATGTACGCCCTATTATTGATAACATTCACTACTTGAAAGGCTGAACTTGAATATAAAATATAATAACATATAAAACACCAAAAAAAAATTATTCAAAAGCTTGGTTTGGAGATTTAAATATTTATTTTAATATAACCTTCAATTGTTGAAAAATAGTGTAACGTGGTTAAATTTTGAGTTTTGGTTTGACTCAAAACGTACTATAATCACATTTACACACATTCTCTGTTAAATGACGAATGTGATGACAGTCCGTAGATCTAATTCTAGTCAGGTCAATATATGATGGGTGATCGTTCTCAACAGAATGAAAACCTTCCGTGCTTCAGAGAGCATGTAAGTTTTCAATCCTGGTTATCATATCCCTATACGAACATATTTGACAATCGTTATAGGTAGTTGCAGTCCAAAGACGTCCGACACCTGTCTTTCTGCAGAATTTCAGTATGATCTCTATCTTGGTTGTGGAGTTAGTCAAAACCTTCCCCAATCAAGTTTTGGAAAAAACGTCGTAGAAAAATTCAAGAAATATTTTAATCTATTCTAAAGTTGGCTGGAAGAAACTGTTCTCACATACATATACTTATTATGATATTTGTGTATTACATTTCTGTAAAGGGTGATGATGATATAGTGCTAGCCGATTTTGGCCACTGCGGCAAGTCTCAACGGAGACCAGCTAACTAGACAGGAGATTTTATAGTGCACAAGGAAGTGCGCAAATACAGATGCACTCTCTGCTTTCTCACTCTCACAATCTGATAATATGGTTCTCCGACACGACTGACTGACGACATGACTTTACGGTAGACTACTATGTGACTTTAGACACGAAGACTAATTCCCCAAATTAATAAATGGTAAATGGTACACAAATGGTAAAACATCTTTTTAACTATCTATCTATAGCAAGGTGTTAGAAAACGCAGTTAGTTCTAAATGTTCGAGATTTGAAATTTTGACATACTTCCTAAACAGAGTGTCACACTGTCTTTCTAATCATTAACCTGGTGCCAAGATGCTGCTAAACGAAAAGGATCGCTTATGTAAGTGCCCTACTTACCTGCCTAGGTCCTGCCTAGGTGTACACAGTGTATATGTATAGTTTACTAAAACTATATTATGGACTAGCTTTTGCCCATGGCTCCGTTTGTATATATGTATATTTCCTTTCCCAAGGAACAATAGGAAGGAATACACAACAAGAAATGAATAAAAAGATCATCCAGGCTCAGAACAATAATTTGTAGAACACACAAAGTATTGTCCCATGTAAAGCCGCCTCTAAATCCCACGGCGGAGTTCCGGCCAAGGCGCACGCCGCCTCCGTCGATACGGTGCGGTAACCGTGTATGGCTCTAACCGCCAATCTCCTCTGAGGGCGCCAGAGGTGAACCCTATTCTGGGCGGTCAGAGCCGCCGTCCACACTGGCGCACCATACAGCCCCATTGACCGGACAACCCCCGTGTATAACCATCTTTTCGCGACGCTGGCTCCACCCGAATTCCTCAAAAGTCGCCCAAGGGCAGAAGCAGCGCCGACCAGCTTTGAAGAAAACTGTCGGAAGTGCTCGTCGAAGAGCCACCTCCAGTCGAGGATCAGGCCCAGGTACTTTATCTGGGCCTGAACCGCTACGAGGACCGCATTGACTACGATAGAGGCGCCGGGTGGTAGACAACGACGGGGCCCATGGAACAAAAGGGCCTCTGTCTTATCTAGGGCCACCCGTAAACCCAGCGTCTCAATACGCCCGACCATCAGAGAGACTCCCGTGGTGGCCAGGCGCGCCGCCTCTTGAAAGTTCACTCCCCGGCCGGAAGACGACCGCGAAGGGCCCAGTCGTATCCCATGTTCCACAGGAGTGGTCCGAGGACAGACCCCTGTGGAACACCGCACGACATGGGCCGCCACCTCAGAATACCATCTCGGTCCTCGTACATGACGGTACGTTCCTCAAGATAGTGTGCCACAAGCCGCCTCAGGTACTCTGGCACCCCGTGGTAGAGGACCGCTTCCCTGATACAGCTAAATGGCAGGCTGTTAAATGCGTTGGCGATGTCTAACGACACCGCCAACAGCACGCCGCCACAGCTCAACGCCTCTTCGGTAACGGCCCTCAGGCACAACACAGATGGGTGTCCGACAGATTGTGGCCCACCTCGCGGAGGTGCCGGACGATGCGGGCAGAAAGTATCCTCTCAAACAGTTTACCCGCCTCGTCCAGCAACACAATGGGCCTATAGGCCGCCACCGAATCGGTAGGCCGTCCCAGCTTCTTTAATAGGACCAGTTTCTCGCTTTTCCAGCACTCAGGGAAGCGTCCAGACGCCAAGCTAGCGTCCAGGACCTCCCTAAGGCGGTCCGACATGTATTCGAGGGCTTGCGCCAGCACTCGGGCAGGTATCCCGTCTGGCCCAGGGATGGTGTTCTTGGAGCGGATCTGTAGAACAACCGCCCCTACCTCCGATTCCCTGACAGGCGGAACACTATCCTCGTTCGCCCCGTCGTCTCCGACCGTGAAGGCCATCGACGGGGGTGTGTGCTCCACCCGCTGCGGGAAAAGGCCCTCGACCACTTCCCGCAGGAAGCTGGGCTGGAGGGTCTCTGTAAGGGGGGGGGCCGATGTGCGGAGCTTTTGTCACGCCGCACGATAAGGGCGACCCCAGGGGTCACGATCGAGACTATCCAGTATTTCCTTTCGCTTAATTTCTTTGGCGCGGCTGATGGCCAGCTTCAGAGTTTTCCGCGCCTCTCAGTACTCCTCATGTAGCTGGTCCTCCCCACCATCTTCGCGGTGTCGCCGCCAACTACGTGTGTAGGACCTCCGGGTACGAGTACAGGCCGTTCGGAGGTCCGCCAACTCCTGGGACCACCAGTAAACCTCCTTCCGTGGAGGCCGACAACCTCGGATGCGGGGCATGGCCGTATCGCAGATCTGCGTAATCGCATCACGGAAACGACCAGCCCTTATGTCGACCTCCTCGGCCGGAGCCTGCGGAGACAGCCAAGAGTGAATAATGGCTGCCTCCTCTAGTAGGTCCCTATTCAATTTGGCTACAGCCCGCCGCGGGAAGCGAGAAGAACACTGCGCTGCGTGACCCCTACTGGGGTCCTGGGTCCGGGAGAGCTCAAATCGGATGTAGAGGTGATCCGAGAGCGTCTCAACCTCTTTCAGGACACACCAGTTCCTTACTCGTGCGGCGAGGGCAGGGGTAGCGAACGAAAGGTCCACTATCGACCCTCCCTGCTGTCGCACGCATGTGTTGGTGGAGCCCCTGTTCAATAAACAGAAGCCCACCGAGGCCACCCACTCCCCTACGCCCTCGAGCCTGGCGTCTGTCCTGGGGGAACCCCACGCAATGGACTTCGCTTTGAAGTCCCCCAGCACTAAGACGTGCCCAGACGTTAGACGCCGCATCGAGGTTTCCAAGTTGTTAAGAAAAACCTCGAAGTCGCTCAAACTTCGGCTGGGGGAGAAGTAAACACCATATACGGTGATCCCCTCCACTCGGCAGCAACATATTCAGTGCCCTTGTCTCTTAGCGACAAGGGCGGGGAATGAGCCGCCGTGGAGCCGACGACTGCCACGGAACCATCCCGGTCACCCAACCAGTTTGGACGGGGAGGAACGTAATAGGGTTCCGCAGCTACGGCAACACCGATCGACCACTGTGCCATGGTTTGCAGGAAAAGGTCCTGCGCCGCGGCACAGTGGTTAAGGTTCGTCTGGACAAGGAGGTTGGAGACTTGGTCCATTACTGAACCGTCTCTACAACCTCCTCCATGGGCAACGATGTCGACGCAGAAACGACGTCAGGGGCAGCCTGGGTCGACTGGCTAGCCCCTGACACTTGCCGAGATGTGCGTGAAGGCTGGCAGTCCCCCTGCCCAATCTGATGATCAGCGGGCTTGTTACCCACCGCACACGCTAGGCAGTGAGGGGCGGCAGAGCACTCTGCCGCCTTGTGCCCTGGTCAACCGCAGCGGAAGCATAGTCCGCTGCAGTCAGAACAACTAACGCACTTGACGCGTGTGTGTCTCAATGCCAGACATTTAAAACACCTCATCGGTCTCGCCGCCAGGACTGTGATCCTAGCGCTTACGAAATCGATGAGCAGTCTACCGGCGTCGCCCAAAATTTTGGCCGACACTACGGGACAGCAGACTCACACTGCACCAAGCCCTCCTGGACCGGGGCAGATGGTGCCGACCCTAATGTTTTCCGCGTTGCACCCCGTCTTCTCTCTTACTGCACCGTGGCCGCAAACATGCCTCGCAACTTCTCGGCAAAGGCATATGCCGTTTTTGTGCCTTCAGCTTCAGGGAACTCGAGCACTCGAGCTCCTGTCTGAGCAAGGCGCAGCCTGACTCCTCCCGATGTCACTGGCGAGACTAGCCCGGGCCCTCTGGAATATGGCCGCGTAGGACAGTCCGCCGCTAGCCGCTTCCGGTGACACGGTGACCACCACCGCCGCGGTTTTAGGCATTTGCAGCTTGCGCGGCTTCTTCGTATTGGCTACTACCACCGATGGCGACTGCGGGGTAGAGGCAGCTTTTTGAGCTGCCTTTTTATCCCGCTTTCGAGACTTAGCACCGCCGACTACCTGCCAACCATCTTTGGATGGGGCAGATGTGATGGTGCCAGGTACACCTGTTGAAGTGGGGAGCGGAGGCTATTCCGCTCCAGCCTTTACCACTTTTTTAGGCCCAGACTTCGGTGCAGCCGTCTTGGTTATTACCTTGGCCGCCTGTTGTGCCCTCGGAGTGGCTACAGGAGCAGCCGACACCGATGCCGCCGCCGCATAGGACACACGACCGCCCACAACGGGCAGCGATGTTGGTGCTGATTTGACCTTTGGTCTATGGGCCTCGAGCGGCGGCCGGACAATAGGGGCCGGAGGCAATCCTGCTTCTAGACCAGCGAGACGGCCGGCAATCATGCGCCACACAGCATCTGTGATTTGGCGCAATTGGGCGTCAGCGATGGTACCAACATTGGGAAACGGAGCAGGCTGAGACGAGGACGAGGCCGGATCTTCTGCGGGACGATGCGCCCGGAATTGGGCGAACTGAGCGTTAAGCTCAGCTACTTGCCCCGTCAGGCGGTCGTTGACTGCCTGGAGTCGAGCCACGTCCCCGATGAGGGTCTCCACAATCCCCGCAACAGCAGAAGAGGAGTTCTTAAGGGCCTTCACGAAAGAACCCTTAAGGTTGCTAGACTTAGTGGCTACCTTGTGGATGATAGCTGCTTTCGCTCTCTCCTGCGTGGACGATTGTGTTTGAGGCACAGAACCCTCTACCACTGGTTCTTTAATTTTAATTTTAATTTTAAGCAGGAGATCTGCAACCTCCTCCTCTGCTAGTGCTTCGCCGTCCACTCTGACCCGCCTGTAGGCTCTCGCCTTACAGAAGACGGAGCCTGACGGGGCCGAGACCGGAGTTCATGTCCTCCCTCTATGGCAGCTGGTGACTTTAGGAGGCAACATCTCCTCGGACATGTCACTCTCATCATCCCTGGAGCGTCCGCGTTTCCGGCTCTCGTACAAGTCCATTTCCGTAAGCCCCAATGCAACCGTATTTACACTAGAGTTACCACTCGCAGTAGATCTGAAACGCAATCAATCCGATGTTCTTTAGCTCCCAGTAGCCAAAATGACTTCTGGAAGCCCCACCGGGATAGGTGTTCCAGCCATTACATCCTCTACGTCAGACGAGAGGTCGCCCACTCTTGTGTTCTTCTTTTTCGCTCTCTTCTTCTTCTCTTTCTTTTCTGCTATATTTTCATTGTTTGTGTTTTTAATTTCATCCATTTTTGAACCCACAAGATAGGGAGAAGAAAGATCGACCCGGGCAGAGATTCCCAATACCCGAGCAAGCGTAAATTTGTGCCCGACCTAGGGGTCCGCAGATGCCCCAGCTGGGAGTGCGCTTGCGACTAAACTAACCATCAGCAATGCATCCCCTGGCCACGCACCAGAACATGGGATTCGGGGTAATTTTTTATAGAGGTTTTCTTCCTCGCAGTCCGGGCGGTTAAGCCAAGACCCTCGCCCCCGATTGGAGACGCGAGACTCCAACTCGGGACTACGATATGTCGACGGCGGCAGGGAGACTAGGTCTCCTGATGCCTGCACGGTGGCAGTGTAAGTGCACACCGAGCACGTCTTACCTTTTCTACCGCTGAGCGGAGGAACTCCGACCCTAGAAAGGGTCCCACCACCGTGATTTATTACCGAGGTTTTCCTCCTCATTGCTCTGACGAGCGAAGAACCAACAGAGGATCCGACAGACACGCCCGCTATGTTGGACCAAGTGTCGGCCGAATTGCCGGAGAAAATGGCTTCCTCTTCGTGCTAGAATATTAGCCGTTGGCAGTGATGAACACCATCGCCAACGTTACCAGGGTGCACCACGTGGAGGTTTTCTAGCCAAGCACCCCATACAAAGGTACACCTACCTCAAGGGTGTCAGTGTCGAGTTCGTGTTTAAGACTTGACTTTGAGCGCGACCTCTACATTGGCGTTTCTCAAGACGTAATTTTATTTCCTCTTTTATTCGTTCTATTTATCAACCTCATAACTCTGCACCTTAAGTGTACGTATCATCTGTATGCCGATGATCTGCATACTGCACAAGCAAGTAAGGAGCTATCGACAATATCAACAAAGATCTAGGCAGCATAAAATCGTGATCGATGTGTATTGGATTATCAATGAACCCTACCAAATGAGAAGCAGTCGTAGTAGGCAACAAAAATATGAAACGCGGATTGGCAGCAGCTTCACTCCCTCCAGTCGTTTTTAACATCATACATCCAGTATACCTTACAGCTATGTTGTAAAAGATCTAAACCTGCTCATTGATATAATACGTGATTGACGAACACTATACTGTCTAAATAATTATCTGCCTCATAAAACGAAAACCTCTGCAATCCCTATAATTGTCTATGATGATGTGTGTTATTTTGATCTGAATTGAGACCTCCTTAATCTACACTGTGAATGACTGCATTCGATTCATATTTAACCTTCACAGGTTTGTCCGCTTGACGTACCCAATTAAGATGGTTACCAATTCATCTGCGCCGTAATCAGTGAGCGCTGACGTCTCTCTTTTCATTTCTCACCTCCCCATTTGCGTTTGCCTCATCAACCTTGATCCCTGTTTGCGTTTGCTGTCGTGTAATCACGAAATCTTTACTCTACGAATACTCTACTTCTCCTATGTCCCTTCCACGACTTTTCGTAAACGCTTCGTTCTTTGTACAAACAGTGCAGCTATGATGCTCTCCAGCTTGATATCAGTGTTAACTAACTGTTACATATTAAAAATAACATGCACGATTATCTTCTGCAGATGGCGGAATTACCCAAACTTCTTTATTTAATTTTTTATTTAAGAAAAAGACAACACCCGCGCTAGGAATAAATCCTGTGTCGCGGGGACTTTACAAACATACACAAAACAGACACAAAAAAATCCCAGATTTAGAACAATAATTTGTGGATCACACAAGGTGTAGTCCCATGTGGGGTTTGAACCCACAACACTCAGCACATTAGAGAGCCTGCAGTCAATCAATTGTATATCTTCATATAGTTTACAAAGTATACGTATTTTTGTGTATTTAAATGTTTATATGCTTCTATTTATTTATGTATGTTTATTTATATAATTGTCTATGTATTTGTGGTATTGATGTAAATGTAAAAGAAGTTAAGAAAGTCCAAAGTGCACAAGAGATAGAATGACAGTTTATTGAATAGATTTACGCACACACAAAAGTTCTACTTGAGTAGAGAGAGTAATAGGAATATGAGAATGACAAAAAATGAAACAACGTAGATTATGATACGAAATTAGTGCAGTCAGTTTGGCATCGGCGGTAGGACCGAGAAGGTACCGTCCGTCCGATTAAAATGTTATTGAAAATTATCATCCTTACAAACTGCATTATACTTTATTGCTTAATACATATAGTCTTTATTAATTTGTCTTCATCTGGGAATCTGTTCTAGTCTTAATCAGTATCTAGATTGAATGTTTTATGTTGCACTCATACTACGATTACACGATATTTTCGTTATTTAAGAACTGTTCTCAACTCAACTCTTTCTTTAATTTGAATGATTAAACTGAGAATTGGTTCCACTTCGAAGGTAGACAATTATTTGTATTGAGTGAGAAACGATCCATTGATCGCCAGAATATTCTGTTATTTTTGTTTTATTATAAAGTAACACGTAAATAGATTAATTATTTAAGGTTATCTAGTTTTACAGTCAATTTGGAAACGATAATGTAGATACTAATTAGCGTTACAAAACAAATTTAACGGATGTTTTGATGGTTCATTAATACGATTTGGTTGTTTTTGTTTATGACCTGCTGGTTACAATGCTCCAGATACAGTAAGGCGAAGCTGTAATGACTATTTATACACAAAATAAATAAATTTGTAAAACATTCTCGGACTGATTACTTTGCATAAATAATACAAGTATAATGCCCCTTTAAACTTTTCCATTTGGTGACGGATTAAGGATACATACTATCACCACCTTGATTCTGCTCAGGGGTGTCTTAGGAGGTGACTTAGGTAGCAAACTACGTATAGAATACAGACGCCTAAGTCACAGGATCACCCAATTTAGGAGTCAGGGCTTACCGCATCCATATGACCTTTAGTTTAATTAAGTTATATATCCTACTTTTTAAACAATCACAAAGATTTTTGTACTAATAAAGATTTGTATTTATTTATTCAGCTGGTTTTAGCAAAGCGATGTCGTGGCTCAGCAGGTGCTCAAAAACTGTTTTGTTATTTTCTCTGTGTGAGTATAGTTACCCCAAAACAAATTTATTTCCTTTCTCTAATTTGAAGCATTCCTTAGACGGCGATACATTTGTGTTTCTCGATTTACAGGTATCCATGAGGCTAGTCAACTGACAGTCCGGCTGCTCGCTTGTTCCGTATACCATTATTTTTTTTATATTTAAGCTTAGCCTGCTTCAAATACCTATTTATAAGCATTTCGTGGATTGACAGAGACGTAGATATAGACAGAGACAACAGATTTAATTGTAAATCAGATGTCTAGAACTTGCTACTAGGGATTACTCCTTGCGATGCGTCAGCGCTCACCCTTAACTATCTGCTGTGTAACCCTGTCTATTTAACCATAGTAGTAACCATACCATACCATACCATAGTATCCACATCAAGAGTAGTAGAGCCACGCTGACGTCACACGAGCGGGCCGGCTCGACCGGGGCAGTACTACCCCCCCACAAAAGATCAACCTAAAGCGATAGCATCTATGCTGTCTTGTTTAGTTGGTAAGTACGAGACGGGAGGCCCATTGATGCAGGGGTGACAGTTACCGTGGTAAGTGCAATACAATGCTACGATAACTGTCATGCGTTTTATGTCCCCAAGTGAGGCGTAGAAAAGCATCTTATTAGGCCACCATAGTGTGGGTCACCATATTGCATTGTCAGCATTCTCAATGAGTATGGTGACTATATTTTTTGGATGCTACAAAATAGGTCATTGACCTATTTTGTTTATTAGGTTTAATGTAAGTAAAGGTAAGCAAATGTTGTGTGAGTTAGATGATCTGCTAGGAACGGTCAGAATGTCTCATGAAAGCTAATCTTGAAGGCTTCTTGTTTTATGGACCGTATGGCATACCATGTGTTTTCTAACGGTTCATTTCCCAGACCCTACTATACCACAAATTTCGATAAGGCGACGGCCTAAGGAGGTTTAAATTGGTACTAAAAAAATGGTTTGGAGATTGGTACTATTTAACTCATGTTCGGCAAATTCTTAAATACCTAGGACAGTAGGAAGATAGTGCTCCTGTAAAAGATGGTACGGTGAGCACATTCAGTTATTTGGTGTTAAACTCGTGCCTCCAAAAACGGGCTAATTCTTTAAGAGACTTCAGCAATTCGAGTTCGTCATTTCGACGGTAGATCTGGATCTGTTAGCTACTCAGTTTGACTAACGATATCCCTGTCCCTGGAGAGTCTGAATCTGAAGGTCGTTATAAGAGACAGTGAGCTGACATCACTCGATTATCTTTCTAATATTTAGACACGTCAGAGTGAGGCGTCTGGATTGTCTGCAGAGGTGATTTTTATAAGACAAGTCACTCGACAAACAGTTTATAAATATTATCATATTTATACATTAGTGTATCTTGCACACATTTCATGACAAGAAATTTTATTCGGTACTAACTTTTTAGTCTGTCATTCATGACGTACTTATTCAATCGATATCTTTGTCTAAACTATCAACTATCAATCTAAACTCACCAGTCAAAGTGCACAACGGGCGCAACTTGTATTGTCAACTAACTAATTATAACTATCAAATTGTGTGCCATTAAGATTAAGGTAATAGTGATATAATTTTTTTTTTCAACGGATTCCTTCGTTTCTCCAACTCTTTGGAGAAACAAAAGCAAAAAATAGGTGGTGTTTCTATTAAAAACCTTTCTAATGGCCCACTTTAGATGCCCTGGTTATGGTGGTCCCTGGATCATGTGATTATGGGAGGCTTGGAAATCCTACGAGTTATCTCTTTGAAAAAAGGAATACTTATATATATTTCTCTATAAAAAACTTGTGAAACTGAAATTTGTAGTTATCTGGCAAATAAGTCCACATTAGTCTTTTAGGGACTTTATCAGTAAGCGGTAAAACTGGTCATTAATGTTAATGCTTACGTGATTGCGGTATGTTACGTATCTAGACTTTATTATATATTTTGTCATAGTATAAAGGGGTAATGCACCAGGTCACCTGGTTAGCCATCGGTGCCCGTAGATACCAGCAGTACAAGAGAGCTGTGTTACCACCTTAGACTGCTAAACTTCTCCATTTATTATTTTGTTATTATCATCATCATCATCAGCAGACTTTAGTAGTCCACTGCTGGATATAGGCCTCTTCTAAGTAAGGAGGTTTTGGCCTACAATAGCAGGCTGGCCAGATGGGTTAATATAGGGTTTGAGTCAATTTTTTTTTCTCTTTGCAGTGCTTTGGTCCTGCGTAGTTTGCACCGTTACTCACATCTTACGGAACCCTTGAGATGAATAGCGATGGTGACACTCTGTATTCTTAATCCGTCACCACGCGGAGCCGTTTTTACTATTGTTATTGTTAAGTGGATTTTGTTTGAAGGATTCTTCTATAAGAATGAGAAGGAAGTTGAACTTCTAGTAACCTCACCCCACTCATTCGGTAAAAAGAAACGAAACGAATTGTTGAATGCCTAATTCTCATTATGAAAAATTCTGTCCGATTAGCTATTGATGAAATGAAATGAAATGAAATGGTATTTTATTTGCAAAGATCTCACAACTGTCATTAAAACTGTTTCCATAATAAAATAATAAAGTTATAGATTAAAAACAGATAACAGATTAAATTTTCGGTTGCGATAATCACATTACAGTGACGTTGGATACAGTTGTGAGATTGAAAGTTGATCGGTGCTTAATTGTGACCAAACTCTTGTTACGAGAATTAGTCTTCTGGGTTTTTGGGAAAGAAAGCACAGCATTATTTATAAGAGGTAGTAGTTTTTAGCAATGGTCTTTTTTTCTTCTTTTTAACGTGTGGAAACTCCCTCGAGCCGTCACCCCACCGGGGTTTACGGCAGGGTGGTGTGTCGGAATCGGACCGACTAAAACCACACGGTGTGCCACTCTGCGCCTGACATAGGAACGATCCGGGGACAGCTGTTATTACGACATCCAGATCCCTCCTAGCGCGTGCCCACTAGAGTGGGCACTATCTGCGTATAAACTCTCTATTTAGACGACGTACGGCATACGCGGACGTCGCCTCCTCGCGGCTGGCCACTATAGCGGATAGAGGAAAAACCCATCCCGTCCTCCCGCGGCCACACTCAAGGCGGCATGAGGCCCTGGTACGCGCGCCTCCGCCGCCCGGTTCGCCGGCGGCGAATTGGGCCCGAGTGAAGGTCGTTCTCCCGTGCCCTCTACGCCGCCTCCTTCTGCGAAATTACCTCTTTGTAGAAGGTTGCGACCGCGGTGAAATAACTGTCGCTACCGACCATGGAGCGTATGACGGCCGGTAGCGAGAGATCTCCACCAATAACTGTAGTAAGGACCCCACGCTGCGCCGCCCAGGCGGAACAAACCACCAGCGTGTGTTGAACCGAGTCCTCACTGCAGTCGCAGTGGTGACAGGCGGGACTCAATTCCCTCCTGGCGACCAAGTGCGTATACTTCCCGAAACAACCGTGCCCGGAAAGGACCTGGGTCAGTCGGAAGGAAAGGGTCCTGTACTGTCGCCCTGCCCACTCGGAGATGATCGGCTGGAGAGCCTTCACGGTGTCAAAGCCAGAACGTAGAGCCTTCAGCCGGGATGACCAACGAGCCATCGTGGCTCGACGGGCGGCCTCTCGCCAATCGCGTATATCTTCGGGCGCGGGCCCTATGCCGCTACCCGCATACGCGCCGATAAACTTTGGCGAGCACTTCCGCCTCCAAATCCCACGGGGGAGTTCCGGCCAAGACGCACGCCACCTCCGTCGATACGGTGCGGTAACCACGTATGGCTCTAACCGCCAATATCCTCTGAGAGCACTAGAGGCGAGCTCTATTCTGGGCGGTCAGAGCCGCTGCCCACACCGGTGCACCATACAACGCCCGAACAACACCTGTGTATAGCACGAATGGCCTGGCTTAACCGAAGCAATACTACTCTCTTACAGAAGATCAACTCGCTTTAGTGACAGCATCCGCGCTGTCATGTTTCGTTGGTGAGTGCCAGACTGGAGGCCTCTTGACGCAGGGTTGACAGTATTCATGGTTACTGTGTGAGCCTTACACTGTCACGATGACTGTCATGCTTTTTAAGCCAAGCAGGGCGTGAAAACGCATCTCACTAGGCCGCCATAGTGTTAGTCAACATACTACTTGTTTGTATTTGCAATGAAATATGGTGTCCATAACTCTTGGATTCTATTCATGCCTTCCATCAGGCAGAGTAGAGTCACTTTGGTAGGTACCTAATATGGAAAAAAAACCGGTCTAGCTGACCCGTTTACACCGAAACATTGCTTTTCCCCAACACAAAATCTTTTTCTTTATAAAATCATCTTATTATATTACACACGTTATTATATTTTATATTCAAGTTTAACCTTTCAAATAGTGAATGTTATCAATAATAGGGCATGCACTATAATCCTAATAAAACCATAGAGTTACATATATCTGAATAAAATTAACAAAGTTTTAACGGTTTATTACAGAAATATTTCAAAGAAAATTGGTAATTAACACGCACTATAATTATCTTAATTATACATATTTTATTTTCAACTAAATAAAATAAATCGATAAGAATTATAAGAAAATATTTATTCGAGTGCAAAATGGCTATAAATGGTAAAAGTAGCTTACGAAATTCAAAAAAATTGGGTTATTACATTTAAAATATTAGGAAGGGGCCGATATATATTCCTGAGTTAAGCATGCCGATAGCGTGGTCTAGATGTTCTGGCAAAGTGCCGCCATCTGTTAGCAAGCGTTGGAAACTATCAATAACAATTATAAAGTTATACAATATTTTTTTACATTTTTGTATTGTTTTAAAATTCTATTTAATTGATATCTTGTGTATGTATATGTTGGTATGTATGCTCTTTCACGTTAAAGAGTTCCCTCATAAGACACTCTTGGCTGCAGCATCAGACCATTTTTTTTCATTTTAGTATATTAACACCAGAACTAAATAATAATGCAAGGTTTTGGACCTATGCTCCTTAGCGTTGAGGAGTTCCCTTATGAAGAGACATTTCTGGCTGCAGTATCAGATTTTTTTCTATACTTTTGATGTATTATCATCGGAACTGCATAGCGAGGAAGTAGTTCAAGTGAAACTTGCAAGATTTGTTCGCCAATAACATGGCAAGTTGAATGAAAGCTTGTAACAAATTATCGTACTTATAACACAACTATTTACCCTGGTTAGGAATCGGGTTCAAGACCGCCGGACTAGTGGTCAGGATTACTAATCACAAGACCAACAGACCTGTCGAAACTTTCAATAGCGTGAACATGATATTAACAAATATCAATCTCTTTCATCAACAGTGGGCTTTTCTACATTTAGTGAGTGGGTCTTTATAATGTTCTTGTAGTAAGAGGCTGATGCTCGAGGGGTTCGAGTTCGTTTCGGATCTGTGAAGTTTACTTGGTAAAGGCCGAATTTGGAGCTGAAACAATATCAGTAGTTTGTTTTTAATATCTCAAGAGAATGGTTTTGGAACTCTTAGATAAAAAGATCATTGTAAGATACTCTAGAATAAGTTTTAAAATAATAATTTCCGTTGTACCGTCACTCTTGTTTTTTACCATTAGGTGATTATGGCACCCTGCACGTTTTGTGTGTGTAGTTAACTCTCTAAGCATCACAGGGCCTCCCCTTTACGTCACGGGACCTCTTTTACTCCGTGAAAAATAACGAACCAATCGCTTATCAAGTTTTCGTTATTTTATGGATTAGTACGTATTTTTTACGTATAATGATTTAAGAAAAGCATAATGAATGCAATAATAATTGTGAGAAAATTGGATCAAAAGCTGTATCCATCAATCAATTTATAATTGTACCTGTATCCATCTGTCCACTCAAAGTTGTCAAGCATGGTCCAGGCTGTGTAGTGTGTCAGATTAACGCCATCTTCTTTTATTGCCAAAAGGATCTGAAAAACCATTACCAACTTTAATTATCCTTACTTTTTATCTACCTCTATCTACTACTATCTTTAAGGGTTATATTTCTTTTCAAGTTTCAATAGGAAGACACAAAAGTATATCCTTTCAAGCGTCATCATCATTATCAGGTCTACAATAGTACACTGCTGGACATAGGTCTTCCTTGAGAAAAATGGTTTTGGCCTGCTTTTTAGCACACTTCTTGCCACGCTGGCCAGACGAATTGATATAAGGTTTTTATCAAGTTTTCTTTCTTTCTAGAGTGATGTTGTACTGTGCAGTTTGCTCCTTTAGTTGCCTCTTACGACACCCTTGGGATAAATAGGAGTGGTGACACTCTGTATTCTTAATCCGTCACCACACGGAATCATTTTTAGGGCACTAAAGAAATTTTTCATATAACATGAACGTCGGAGTAATGAGGTAATGAGGACAAACATTAAAAATAATTAAAAATGATTTCAGATCTCTCTCTTTTGAAGTCAATTAACCGAAAAAAAAACAAAGTTTCGAGCTATTATAATAAAACATATAGGATTTACCGAAAATCTATATACCTGTTATGAAATTGTGTGATAAATAATGGCATGAAGAATACTTTTGAGCAAGATATGTGTAGTGAGAGTTGTATTCAAACCTCTTTCAAGTAATCTTCGTAATAATTAATTCTCTCCTGATCATTCAATCCTCCTAATGCTGAGTAACCATTTTCTGTGATCAAAAATTTCATGTCGCCATAGTTTTTCTTTAACCATACGAGTTGTCTACGAATTCCAGGTGGAAATACCTAAAAGAGCACATCTTATCAGTTCTTAAAACATTTTGTCCTTGACTCTTGTTAATAATAACTTTATACAATGCTGTGTGATCCCAAATCGATAACCAGACTGCTGGTAAACATATATATTCGAATTCTAAATACATACATATCACATACAAACTACATTCAGACACAGGATATATTCTGCTCATCACACAATTATTTGTCCTGTGTGGGAATTGAAGTTACGACCTCTGGCTAAGCGGTCAGAGTCACTAACCGCTGGGACCTCAGTCCAGTAGAGGCAAAAGTTCTTAGTACTTACAAAAAACCAAAAAGAAGGTGTTACATCCCAATCAGGGCGTCGCCCTGTCACAGCGTCAAGATCAGGAGCGTCTCCAAGAGGCCAGGGTCTCATTTCTTCGCCTTCTTTAGCTTTACGAATGATGCGGCTTGTATAGTGGTTCATGGCATAAAAGTCGTAAGTGCCTGGAAAAGAAATTTAGAACGCATATGATAACTTGAACATCATCACTGCCAGTCAGCTGCTGGATAGTCCGCTATTAAGAAAGTAGGTTTTGACCTGCTAAGCCATGCTGGTCAAACGGGTTGGTGTAGGACGTGCGCAAAGTTTTACCTTTCTTTGCAGTGCCATTGTTTTGCATAGTCTAGTCATTGGTGTCGAAAAACCGACTAAGTTCGGCTCTTACAACCCCGATAGGTTCATGGGATGAACAGAATAAATATGATACTCCATATTCTTAATCTCTCACTTTATGTGAAAATTGTTTCGTATTTTCTATATAATATAGAAATATTAAAAAAGCATACAAAAATATTTACCTTTTATAAATTCAATCTCTTCCTTAGTAAAGGTAGGGAAATTAGGAGTTAAATACCCCTTCTTCTTGCTGTTTTCCAACATCACTTTTTCAATACTTGGAGGCCATCCTCCTTCTTTAGAATAAATCGGGTGTGAGTATCTTCCAGCCTGCAAACAGAAATATTTATGACTTTAATTATTATTGATTTACCTTTCGTTTTTTGCCCTCCCGCGTTACACGTTCTTGAAGAACATATTTAAGATATTTTTCTGATTTAAGCTGTACGTTTTAGTTATGTGTGATGATCACGACCGTGTCTTCTACATCGGGGATAAAAGACGTGAGTATATATGAGAGTGTATGTTCAATATTATAATAGTATCCACATAGTTTTTCTTATTTCGCTACTTAACAAGCTGACATGCGCAACTACGTCTGTAAAGTGTTCAGTGATCATCATCATCGACGTCCACTGTTAGACAGGCCTCCCTACAACTGGTCCTGTGCTGCTCATACCAAACAGCTTCCCGTGACCTTCACTAGCTCGTTGAATTACCTCAATACTTGGCGCTTATTGATTGTAGCTAGATATTATATTAAAAACGTGGACTATTGCCCACTTCAATAAATGAGCTGTGCAAAGTAAAGCAAAAACTTTAAGATATTTTTTCATCTGTTCAGCTTCATAAAATTAATAATACTTACACAGTTCTGGATAGCTAATTCAGCTAACTCCACATCGTCTTCTGTCCAAGGCTCGAACCATATCAGGTGGTTGGCTAGTGATATTTCACCTGAGAATAGGACAGTATACTCATAAATCCTGACACAAACACGAGGGGTCCTAAGCATTTAACCTGATTCAAGCTAGACTGTTTATAACGGCCTAAATAGATGGTATGTGGCGAAGTTCACAAAGATATGCTACAGCATTCTCCCACAATGGTGACCCTGACGTGATTGGAAGTAAAGACTTTCAAAGTAGCAGATCAGCAGTAGCAGGATCATCGCCACCATCGTGTTTACTGTCACCTGGTAATTAAGCATTCACCATGATCTCGACCGCAAAAGGGAAACCTACACACCCCTATGGCCTGATCAGCGTCAAGGCATGGCACTCTGCATCTACGGTCAAGTAAGTAGAGCAGCTCTCTTCCGTCCACGCAGCAGTCAGCCACAACGCAGCAACCATCTCTACACGCTAGGCATTTTACCGCAGCACCATGTATCGCTTGCGATCTCGACTCACTGAAATCAGTGGACTTCAGCTCCGACTCACTGAACCTAGCAGCGCTCTGTTTCGACTAACTGAACAACTCACTCCTGGCACTGAATTTATCATATATCGACCTCTTGCAGTTTCGCAACAAAAACATACTACAGCGCCCTCTACATAGTTCAAAGTTGATTTAATTTTTTTCTGGTTGAAAATTTGTTCGAAACTTCGACCGAAATGGCACTACGGCATCATGGATTTCTTTCCGATCCCCTCTCACACTGAATATGGTGTATTTTGTAACTATTAAGTTGCACGTGTCCATGTGTGGCGATAGTCGCTCATACACATCTACACGTTTTTCTCTTATGCCTAAAAAGTCAGGGTCAATATCAACTTACCGTGGTATTTGGGTCTAAATTCTTCATCGTAGATCCTGTAACCCTTCGCATGAGCAAGCAAAGTGTATTTATTGCACAAGTAGGCTGCATTATCGGGACTTACGATGCCAGGTGCGAGAATCCCAGAGTAGGTTACATCACATGTTATAAGGGGTTCATTAATGGTCAACCATAGTTTAACTCGATCAGCGTAAAGAGAGTAGGCGACTCTAGCGTATTCACCAAACCAGTCGACGATCAAAGGGTTGGCCCAGCCGCCTGGAATAAAAGTATTTGAGCTTTATACGGCCGTTTAGTACCAAACTAGCTGGAGCCATGGTGACCAGGTTGCTGATAGACATATATGTATGCATGTATATTAGTTACGCACCCCGATTTTACAGGGGTGGTATATTTGTTTGTGCAACTTTTAAACTGGTCAAAACGTCTTAGTAAGGTTAGTATTTCAATGCCCGATCCACCGTAATACGCCTAATTGCCTACACATGGCCAGCGGCA
This sequence comes from Hypercompe scribonia, assembly GCA_949316085.1. Taxonomy (NCBI): domain Eukaryota; kingdom Metazoa; phylum Arthropoda; class Insecta; order Lepidoptera; family Erebidae; genus Hypercompe; species Hypercompe scribonia. The sequence continues at coordinate 3,323,297 of OX438986.1, read as the reverse complement.
GCGACAACATGATAAGCTGGTTCATTATTATTAGTTCGCAAAGCGTATTTACTGTAAGTTTGAAAACGCTGCTACCAAAAATCACGAAGTTTCATGTAAATTATCAACTCCCATTTTGCACATTTAAGGATGGAATTTTTTACAAATTCTTTCATAGTGTCTACCTATGTCACTTGCAGAACATTTGTGCAAAATTGTCAGAGGATCCATTAGTCAGAACCATGACGGATCTAATGAGACCTTTTTTTTTATTAAATTTATTTACACTAAAAGAAAAGTTTTCATTACATAGATCAATCATGGATTTGACCAATGGATCCTCTCGGAGATTAAACCACGGTTTTAGTTGTGCGTTGATCGACCAGTCATAAAAGTAGTTTTATAAAGCAATTTTTACCATTTGCGAAATGTGGAAATATATTACATATGTTGTCAAACTGGTCTAAATATATATTTCGGACCATAATGTTATATTTACGGACTATCCGTCATATTTCTCATAACATTTCCAAAAAATAAGTTTGTTTTGTGCGTTGGTTCAGTAGTCCGCATCAAAAAATATTTTGGCCTTGTTCTGTTCAATATTTTGAGATTTGCAGTTCAATATTTTGTCAATTCAAAATTGGAGAGAGGAACTGGTGAAGAATATTAAAAATATAGATATTGATGCCATTAAAATATAGATATGGAACACTTGCGCCCATCACTACCAAGAAAGGGTTTATCTAAAGAAGAACTTAAGGAAAATCATTTATCAATTAACATTTTTTAACAACTCACCGAGATCTTGCAGCGGTTGTGGCAGATCAAAGTGGTATAAAGTCACAATTGGTTCTATACCTGCCGCCCAGAGACCGTCAATAAGTTTATTGTAGTATTCTTTACCGTCCTCGCTAACGTAATTTGCGAAGCCTGTTGGTAACAGACGACTCCAAGCTATTGAAAACCTGTAGATTTATGTCATCTCTTAGTTAATTTACTGACTCGTTGATCTAGCGGTTGGTCAGTGGACTGCTGATCAAGTGGTTTCGGGTTTATTTCCGGGGATGGGACAAAAGGGTTGTTTAGGTTTTATGATTATTGAAATACTTAATAACAACCTGGAGTTTGGCAGTTGGAATCTTAACCACCGTGCCTCTGAGAACACGTAAAGCCCTTAGCCCTGCATGTGATCTCACCATGGTCATGTCGGATAACCGTTGTGTCGTGAGGGAACAAAGGTTACACGTACACATAATATCACTAGCTTAGTTGATGTACGTCTCAATTGAGACTGTACGCCGTGACTGAAATTGACTAGGAGTCATCATTATACTGAACTTTTGTGTATTATTTACCAGAATTTTTCAAATCACTGTGTTGGTTAGTCTTTACGGAAGAAAAAGGCCTTCTGGCTATAGGAAGCGTCGATCAGCCAGTAAACTAGTTTCCATTGCCATTGCCAATTTCTTTTATGTTAGCACACTATGAACACTGGGACCGCGTAACCCTGGGCTCGATCCAAAATTTAATTCTTTTATTCACATTCTCTGCAGGTGTAACGTGGAAGAGTAAAAACTCATCAAAAGTTTAAAAAAAATATTTTCTAACTCTATCGCTACTAACTTTTGATGGTAATTCCGTTCGCGGAAATTTCGATTATCACAGTATTACTTCTATACCTTTCTATGGCCAAAAATTATTTAAGAAACGATTAATTTATTTAAAAGTAAAAATGTAATAAACAAAATCACATTCGTATTTGTAATACTAGTGTTAAAATATTAGTTTCTATATTGTGCCTAATATACTAAGTAACACACTAGTAATAGTTATATAGTCTGTGGTGTAAATTCGCACCTTTTTCAATGTTTGTCTATTCCTTTTTATACTCTGTGGGCATCATTAAAAGACTGTTGTTGTACTATAAAACTTTTCATTAATTTCAAATAAATTCTACATAATCCAATAACTCTAACAGGTTATGGGCCCAGTATAGCCCTGATAATCGAAGTGAAAGTCAGTGAACATAAAATTACAGTGAAAATTGTGAAAATATCGCACGCCGGTAAAACATAACCTCAAAGTGACTGTTGGTTTTACGGATCGAAAACACTGAACATTACAAATATTGTGTCAAAAATGTCGTCAAGCAATCCTCTCGTAATGATCGAAAAGCTTACTGGTCGGGAAAACTATTCCACATGGAGATTTGCAGTCAAAACATATCTCCAACACGAAGACTTGTGGGACTGTGTTGAACCCGCGCCCGGTGACTCTGTCGACTCAAAACGCGACATAAAAGCAAAATCTAAGATCATCTTACTGGTGGACTCTGTAAACTACGTTCACATTCAAGATGCAAAGTCTGCAAAAGAAGTGTGGGACTGCTTGGCAAGTGCATTCGACGACTCGGGGCTAACACGCCGTGTGGGATTACTTAGAGATCTGTGTACAACAAATCTTACTGGATGTCTAAATGTCGAAGAATACGTGAGCAAAATTATGACCACGGCTCACAAGCTCCGGAACATCGGCTTTAAAGTAGATGACGAGTGGCTCGGGACACTGCTACTATCCGGTCTACCCGAAACATACAAGCCGATGATTATGGGTATAGAAAGCTCTGGTATGAAAATAACTGCTGACTCAGTTAAGTCAAAAATTCTACAAGATGTCAAAATATGTGAAAATGACTCATCTGCATTTGCCGCCAACCATAACTACAAGAATAAGGGTAACAAGAAACAACCTAGAAGAGGCCCGCGCTGCTACAACTGTAATAGATATGGCCATTTTTCTGCGGAGTGTAAGTCGAAATCTTCTAAAAAGAATCAAGAGAGTTCAAGTTATGCCGCTGCTTTCATAGCTTCAACACATAGCCTGGAACAAGATCCTTGGTATATAGACTCTGGCGCTTCTGTACATATGACCAAACATAGAAATCTATTACAACAGGAAAAGGAGCCACTTATCAAGACTATAAAGGTAGCAAATGACAAGTTATTATCAGTTCACAGTACTGGTCAGTTGACATTAGATGTGTGTAATGATAAAAATCAGTACAACAAAATTCTGTTCCAAAATGTTTTGTATGTACCTGAACTGGCAACAAATCTACTATCAGTCAGTCAGATTATAAAGAATGGAGGTCAGGTAAAATTCAACAGTAAAGGCTGTTTAATATTTAATAAAAACAATGTTGTTGTTGCAAGGGCAAGCTTAATCAATAATATGTACAGGCTAGATATGAAAAGTGAACATGCATACATATCTGAAGTTGACAAGCAAGACATGTACCTCTGGCATCAACGCATGGGCCATCTGAATTTTGAAAGTCTGGAAAAATTAATAGATAACACTGAAGGTGTACAGTTGTCTAAGAAAAATAAGAATATTACATGTGTCACCTGCCTGCAAGGAAAACAAACTCGCTTACCTCTAAAACAAAGTGAAACCAGCACTACTAAAGTACTTCAGTTGGTACACTCCGACATCTGCGGTCCGATGGAGACTAGCTCGCTGAGTGGTGCAAGATACTTTATGACCCTAATTGATGACTACTCAAAGAAAGTTTTTGTTTATTTTCTACACAAGAAATCTGATGCATTTGAGAAATTTAAAGAATTCAAGAGCCAAGTGGAGAAACAACTAGAATGTAGTATAAAGTGTCTTCGCTCTGACAACGGTCTTGAATATATGAATGCAAATTTCTGTGAGTTCTTAAAAGCTGCCGGAATTGTTCATCAAACCACCACTCCATATACTCCAGAGCAAAATGGAGTTGCAGAACGCATGAACAGGACATTGGTTGAAAAAGCTAAGTGCTTGTTAATTGACGCCAAATTATCTAAAGGATACTGGGCTGAATCTATACACACTGCTGCTTATCTCATCAATAGATCTCCAATTAAGTCACTGAACTTCAAGACACCAGAAGAAATGTGGTCCGGAAGCAAACCAAATATCAGTCACTTAAGAATATTTGGGTGTGAAGCAATGATTCATCTTCCAAAAGAAAAAAGAAGAAAGTGGGACCCAAAAGCACAAAAAGCAATATTTATTGGCTATTGTGATAATACTAAAGGATTCAGATTTATTATTCCTGGCACCAAAACAGTAATCAAAAGTAGAGATGCAGTTTTTCTTGAAACAACTGTAGAGAGAAATTATGTTTCAGAGGTTTTGATACAGGACAGCACAATGTGTCACTCATCATCCGAATCAACTGATGATGACACATTTGAGAGCTCTAATGACACATTACAATCTGCCACTGCTGACTCTGATCAAGATCAAGGTACTGACAGTGACTACTCACCAAACCAAAAGGTTGAAATACCGTCTCACTCCAATATAACACTGAGACCAAGAAATAAAGAATTATTTTCAAAACAAAAAGATGATGAAGGAAAAGGTTACCTGTGCTGTAGTGAAGATATTCCTGTACCGCTGAACTATAGTGAGGCGATCTCATCACCTGATTCCGAAAAATGGAAATGTTCAATAGAAAAGGAACTAGAATCACATAAGCAAAATGGAACTTGGGTATTGGTAGAAAAGCCTAAAGATGCGAAGCCAATTGGATGCAAATGGGTTTTTCGAGTCAAAGATGAACCAACAGGCCCTCGTTATAAAGCTCGTCTGTGTGCAAAAGGGTATGCACAAAAAGAGGGCATTGATTATGATGATACTTTTTCGCCAACAGTCAGGTATGACTCCATTAGAGTTTTATTGTCCATTGCAGCTCAAGAAAAGTTAGAAATAAGTCAATTTGATGTTACTACTGCTTTTCTGTATGGGGAGCTAAAGGAAAACATCCTGACGACAGCACCTGAGGGACTAGACTGCAATCCTAATATGGTATGTAAGCTTGTAAAATCATTATATGGGTTAAAACAGGCACCCAGGTGCTGGAACACTAAATTCAGCTCAGTTCTCAATAAGTTTGGTTTTGAGAAAAGCAGTGCAGATCAGTGTGTTTATATAGGAACAATAAATGGCTTCAAATGTTACCTGTGCCTGTATGTTGATGATGGACTTCTGTTCTGTAAAAGTAAATCTGCAATAATGGAAGCAATTAGTGAGTTGCAAAAGAACTTTGAAATAAAAGTATACTCTGTGCCAACTAACTTTGTTGGGATGCAAATTGAAAAGCACAATAATTTTATTTTTATTCATCAGTCCAAATACATTGATCAGTTGCTAAAGAAATTCAACATGCAGGATGCTAACCCTAACTGTGTACCTGCTGATCCAAATGTGAAGTTGCAGAAGCCTGAGAATGTACTGAAGAAAGATTATCCTTACCGAGAAGCTGTAGGATCACTTGTACATGCAGCAACGGTGAGCAGACCTGATATAATGCTTGCTGTAAACCAGGTGAGTCGATACTTACATTCCCATGATGAACCCCACTGGAACGCTGTAAAGAAAATACTAAAATACCTGAAAGAGACAAAAAGTTATGGATTATGCTATACATCTAACTGTGACAGCACGGATTTAACTGGATACAGCGATTCAGATTTTGCTAATGACTTGGAAAACAGACGCTCAACGACTGGCTATGTTTTTTTAAAAAGTGGAGCAGCTGTCACTTGGTCATCACAACGCCAGCCTACTGTGGCCTTATCCACGACAGAAGCCGAATTCATGGCTGCTTGTGCTGCAACTAAAGAGGCTATGTGGCTTAGACAGTTACTCAGTGATTTAGGTGTATTCAGACAAAAATCCGTGTGCATAAACATTGACAATCAGAGTGCAATAAACGTGATTAAAAACAGTGAATTTCATAAGCGATGTAAACACATAGATATTAAGTATAACTTTATAAAAGAAAAATATTATAATAATATAATCAGTCTGAACTATGTACACACTAATAATCAGTATGCTGATATGTTTACTAAAGCCTTGTCTAAAGACAAATTTATATTCATGAGAAATAGTATTGGAATGTCAAAACTAAATTAATTTGTATGTGTGTTGTAGAGTATTAGATAGATTACATTATTTAGAAGTCTAGTAAACTTCTGTTGAACTTTTGTTACTGTATAAAACCGATGAAAGGCTTGAATTTGGTAGGAGTGTTAAAATATTAGTTTCTATATTGTGCCTAATATACTAAGTAACACACTAGTAATAGTTATATAGTCTGTGGTGTAAATTCGCACCTTTTTCAATGTTTGTCTATTCCTTTTTATACTCTGTGGGCATCATTAAAAGACTGTTGTTGTACTATAAAACTTTTCATTAATTTCAAATAAATTCTACATAATCCAATAACTCTAACAACTAGTTAGAATACTCCCTTCAAAAATAAGTATTTCTTTCAAAAGAGACGTCTTAATAGAGTTTATTTTTCTTTGTGAAAGCAATTTATCTAGAGTTATTTCATACCTGTAGAAGTGCAAGCCAAGTTCCTTCGCTATTTCGATGTCCCTTTCCCACAGATGGTAAGAATCGCAGGCCACATCACCAGTAGCAGCATCAGTAATAGCTTCTGGTCTAGTGTGTACAAATCTGTCCCAGATATTTTCTCCTTTATCTGTTTTGAAAATATTACTTACAATTATTTTTAAGTCGTTCGAAAACGGACTGAAATGCGATGTCACTGATGTGTGAAAAGGCTCCTTCAAAAAATGTAGAATAGTAATAGTAATATTTCTTTCTTACCTTTTCTTTAATAATAATAGAAATATTATAAATTTCACACAGATATTCTGATTCCAAACTATATGCGTAGACTATGGTTTGGCAACAAGACCGGTGAAATAATATAAAATTACTACACAACCATATACAGCGAACGCAATGACATACTTCAACACCATCTATTAAATATACACCGAACTACGGAGAACTAATTCTGTATATATATAAAAGTTCTATATATATTCAATATATAGAAGTTCTCATGTCTATTGGTCTGTATGTAACCTCCCAACAACAACCAATGGACCGCGGTCTGCCAAACATGATCACCTCGCCTGCTCGGAGGAATTTCCCTTTGTGTCAGGTTAGGTTAGTCAATTATTTGTCCTGGGTGGGAAGCGAACTCACGATCTCTGGGTTGGCACGAAGGTTCATCAACAATTAGACTACCAGATCCTTTAAGGCCTTCTTGGTGATGTGTGAAATGAAAGAAATGTTTTGTTTACCACTGATGTTCCACGCGCCTTCTACTTGATAAGCCGCACTAGCTGCTCCAAATCTGAAGCCTCGAGGAAATGTCAAATCTTCTTCACATAAGGACACACATACCAACGTGCTGAAATAAGTTTTCATACAAATATTTTCATGTAAAGTTTTTAAATATCATCAAATTCTCAAAACAGTTTTTGTGGAAACTTATACGATATCTTTGCTATTGGTGCATGGATTTTATTATGTTTTACTTATTTACAGTGTTTTGCTTCTCTTATTGTTGAGTTCTACTCTAGTTTGGATTTTTGACTCCCACTAACATTTGGACTTCAAACGTATCTATGTAGACAACTTTGTCAACATGTCAAAGTTTTTTAAAATTTTCTTTTTAATTTTCTTTGAAATGTCATTATTTCTCTAGTAATGCTGTTGTTACTATATTATTATTCTATTGAAATAATTGCAAAAACACAGTAGTAAGCCAGTTTTTTTTTAAATCGGACTGGAATGGACTGGATGGAATACCATCTCGGTCCTCGTAAATGACGGTACGCTCCTCAAGATAGTCTGCCACAAGCCGCCTCAGGTACTCTGGCACACCGTGGTAGTGGAGTGCTTCCCTGGTGCAGCTAAATGGCAGACTATTAAATACGTTGACAATGTCTAACGACACCACCAATAGCACGCCACCACAGCTCACCGCCTCTTTGGTAACGGCCCTCAGGCGCAACATAGCATCGACTGTCGAACGCCCCGCTCGAAAACCGAATTGGGCGTCCGATAGCTCGGGGTGTGGCGATTTCCACATTACAACACAAACAAAAATATACAACAGCGCCATTTAGCGAAGATACATTGAACTACGTATGATGAACTACTAAGGATCTACTATCCTGTGTCGCGAAACAGAAGTTCGCGTGGCAATTAACATATATACAACATCCCAACATCAACCGTGAGGCCGTGGCCTACCAGGCATGATCACGTCGCCTGGTTGGAGGATTCTCCCTTTGCGTCGGAGGGATATGTCACACGTCTCTCCACAGTGGCAATCCCGACGTAATTGGAAGCAGCCTTCAAATCAATAGCATCAGTGTCACTCCCATAACGTTGGGCGGTTTACAAGTCTCAGCCAGCCAGCAACCTCGGCCTCAACAGGCATACCACACGCAGGAAGCGCCCGCTCCAGCCTTGTTACCCTACGGCCTCATCAGCATCTAGGCACAGCAAACTGTATCTACGGACCACATAAGCAGAGCATCTCTCTCTCGTCTACGTAGCAGCCAGCCACTACGCAGTAACCGCCCAGACTCACTAGGACTAGCGGCATTCAGTTTCGACTCACTGGAACTTGCAGCACCCAGTTCCGACTCACTGGAACTACTCACTCCTGCCACTGGCACGCTCTACAACAGAGTACAGACAACTGATTCATCAGTGCATCAGCCTCCGGTCTTGGAGGGTAGTGATGTGGCGATTTCCACATTACAACACAAACAAAAATATACAACTGCGCCATCTAACGAAGGCACATTGAACTACGTATTATGATGATAATAATAATAAGAACCCATCTTTCTTTTGAGCCATGTCTTTAAACTGTTCTCGAAAGTCATCACGAACCACCAACCAACCAACCATTGGCGACTCCCAGCCTCCCGAACAAGCCGGATTCCGAAAAGGCTTTAGTACCATAGACCATGTTCATATGCTGCGGTAGGTTATATAGAAGTCCGAAGAGTTTAACTTTCAACTATGCTTGGTGTTTATGGACTATGAGAAAGCTTTTGATTCGATCGAAACTTGGGCTATGCTACAGTCTCTCCAGCGGTGCTAAATGAATTATCAGTACATTGAAGTATTAAAGTGTTTATATGAAAACGCCAGTATGTCAGTCCGTTTACAAGGTCAGAGCTCGAAACCTATTAAACTATAGCGAGGTGTAAGGCAGGGAGATGTAATATCTCAGAAATTGTTCACCGCAGCAATGAAGGACGTCTTCAAGCTTCTAGACTGGAACAGACTTGGCATTAACATCAATGGTGAGTATATCACTCAAGTTCGATTTGTTGATGATATAGTAGTCATAGTTGAAACCGTAGCAGATCTTAACACAATGCTTGATGACCTCAGAAAAGTATCTAAATGAGTGAGTTTAAAAATAAATACGGATAAGACAAAATTTATGTTGAATGCCCATGTCACACCCACTCCAGTGAAAATTGAAGAATCTACTCTCGAAGTGGTTGACGACTACGTGTATCTAGGATAAACTATCCAGATAGGTAGGTCCAACTACGATAAAGAGGTCAATCGTCTAATCCAGCTAGGTTGGGCTGCTTTCAGGAAGCTACGTAACGTTTTCTCGTCACGAATACTGCAGTGTCTCAAGACAAAAGTCTTTGACCAGTGTGTGTTGCCAGTGATGACTTACGGTGCAGAGACGAGGTCGCTCACTATGGGCTTGATAAGAAGACTCAAAGTCAACCAAAGCGCAATGGAGAGGGCAATGCTCGGAGTGTCTTTGCGTGATCGAATCAGGAATGAGTAGATCTGCAGACGAACCAAGGTCAACGATATTGCCAGTAAAATTACTATGCCACTTAGGCAGTGAGCGGGCCACATTACACGCAGAAACGATGGCTGATGGGGCCGTAAAGTTCTGGAGTGGCCACTGCGTACTGGAAATTGCAGCGTTGGTAGGCCCCCTCACAAGGTGGTCCGACGATATGGTGAAGGTTACGGGAAGCTGCTGGATGCGGTCGGCAAGGGACTGGCTGTTGTGGAGAACCTTGGGAGAGGCCTATGTCCAGCAGTGGATGTATTTTGACTGAGATGATGATGACGATGATGAATTATTGTAATTCGTGGCCTACTTTGTATAAACTGACGTTAGGTTGTCATCTGTAAGTATGGATAACCAGAATCTTGATGCTAGTCACGTTGCTGGTCATATTTGCTCGTTTGCTTGTTTATACATTTCAATATCCTTTGGAAGTGTAGAAAACGTGAGTTTTAGATTTTTATTATCACCTGGACAGCCTAATACAACAAACCTTCTGTTTTAGTGCATTCATATTTTATATTACCTATTGTAAATGAGAAAAAGGATGTCGTGGTTCCCTTTCTTTTCTAAGGTACACCTGGTTCCCCGGCTACTGGCATCGGAGACGGCGTGCGGTTATTGGTCGGTACGAGTCCGGACTTAACCACCAATAGGTATTTGTATAAAGAGGGACTTCCGAACAGAAGGAAAGGGTATTTCAAGCAAAAGTGGCACACTGTGTGGTTTACTCGGTTCGATTTGGATAAACCACTCCACTGTAAATTTCGCCGGGTTAACGGCCCGAGTATGTTTCCATACATTAAAAGCGGGCTCATTACGTCACATCTACACCAGATGATACAACGATTAAAGTGATTTTTACTTAGTAGGTCAAACTTCTTGTATGTGTTCAGGTACATATTCAGTTTTTTTCCATATTAAGAACCTGCCAAAGTGACTCTACTCTGCCTGATGAAAAGCAGGAATAAAATGAAAAGTTGTGGTCACCGTACTCATTGCAAATGCAGACAATGCAGTATGATGATCCACTCTATGACGGCCTAGTGAGATGCTTTTTCACACCTCGCTTGGGGACGTAAAAGGCATGACAGTCATTGTGGCAGTATAAGGCTCACACCTGCATTAATGGGCTTCTGATCTCAAACTCACCAAGGAAACACGACAGCATAGATGCTGTCGCTTGAGGTTAGTCTCCTGTGAGAGGGTAGTACTGCCCCGGTTGAGCCGGTTCGTTCGTGGCTCTACTACCTTCAGTAAACGAGGCTCTACTGTCTTCCATCCGCTTGGCTCTACTACCTTCAGCCAGCGTGGTTCTAGTACTAGAATATCGATGTAAAGTGCAAATCTACAGATCAAAGAGATGCAAACGACATACCTGGATAAGTGTGTATCTTACAAAGATTGATACGTTACTAAGTTTATGAATAGTACGAGTGAATGTCTCGTTTCCCTTTTAAAATTATGTAACACATCATAACCCAAACACGTTTTTAAATACCAAATAAAAATGAAATTAAATTACAATCACCTTAGCACGAGTATGTGGTATTGAAACATATTGGCAACTATGAGTAAATACGTGATGCATAAAAGTCAAGGTAAAATTGTAGAAGTGTTATATCTACGTACTTGTACGTAGATAACAAGTCGCTTTTAAGTATCCTAGGTTTAAATTTGGCTTAGGAATGTCACTACAACCTGTCACGGGATGCTCACATTTTAATAAAATGTACGTCAGGTGACGAATTAAGTGAATAGAATGTCACCACCCCTATTGATCCCATGAGTGTTGTAAGAGGCAACTAAGGGAACAATCTACGCACGACAACATCACTGCATACAGAAGAAAAATTTAATATAAACTGTTCATCGACTTGCCTTCGCAGCGTGGAATAGTAGGACAAAATTTCTTTTCTGAGAAGATGTCTACTATATGTCCAGCAGTGGTCTATTAAAGGATACTGATGATGATAATAAGGGTTATTGCGTAAAAAATGTGTAAAATTAATTTGTATTTTCCATACAATATAGCCTACGACTCAAAAATAAAAAGGTGTTACGTAAATGCAAACCCTATAAGGTCACATTACGTGAAAAATCAAAACACAATCGTGCCAAAATTTTGGCAAATATAATTAATCTCTCAAAATGATCCGTACGACTATTTCAATAATTGTTTGTGTTTCACTACGGTAATGTTCCTCACTGAAAACGAATGACTTTTATTATTATCCTCTAGTTTACGCAACAAATAAGTCGCAACCATTAAACCGAGAACCCCCTCGAACAATCTGGAGAACAGTGTAAACACACGTTGAAGATTTGATATTGTAAAATTGCATTCTCATACCTACATGTTCAGCCCTAAGCTACTATACGATAAAAAAAAATAAAAATTTAAAATATATATATATTGTAATCTTAAAAATATGTACAAATATCTGATGCTGCTGATGGGAGATCATGCTAAGCATTTGATAACGTAATCTTTTGTAACTCTGTGACTTTTATCTTACTTTGAAACGAGAACATATTTACAATACTAAACATTTATTTAAATACACGTGAAGATTCGCAGAAGCACCAAGGCCATCGACATGGCCTTGGAGAGTAACCACACTTAAGTCACAGTAGACGGAGCACATTGCTTGCACACAAGATAGAGGTAGACGTAGGCCCAATGTGATCTAACGATCTGGTGAAGTTCGCGGGAGCTTTTGAATGCCGACAGCACTGGATCGGCTGTTGTGGAGAGACTTAGGAGAGGTCTATGTCTAGCAGAGGACGTTCTTCGGCTTCTACAACTGTTTGTTTCGGAGATTGAGTGTTTCTATGTATAATATGTATGTACAAAAAATGCTATAAGTATTTATATCGGTTGTCCATTACTCATAATACAAATTCTGCCTAGTGTGGGACTAAATGGTATTGTGCGTCAGACGTCTAAAATGTTTTTTTTTTTTTCAGGGACTGCTATCACATAACTAAAGAAGTTTTGTTTCTTTTGCTTACATATAATCTTTTCCTTACAGCCTCTAACCTCAGCGGCGCAAAGGCGTGCACCGCAAAGGCGTGTAAAGTAGTTACACATTGTCTACTATAATTAAAGTCCTATTTTTCTAAGTGGGAGTAACACAATCGCTATTATATGTAGTAGAAAATAGTTGGGCAAATTAGGAGTAAATCATGAGAAATCAGATTAGAAGTATCTGAGAATGTAAGAATGGTTTGAACAAGTCAGGACCGCCGTTACAAGTGATGTCCGCTTGACCTTCCAGTATTAAGGTGTTAGTTGAATTTAGTTGCTCCACTGTGTCATATTTTTTTTAAATATTCGCAGTATAGTGTAGTGGAATAGAAAAAGTAATTAATAGATTGAGTTAAGTTGTAATTAATAAGAAATAAGATATACTGCATGGAAAAGCAAGAAATAACCGCCTTTTTTTATTTTATGCTTTACTGGTCGCATCGCTATAAGCACGTCTTCATTTGAAATTGTCACTAGTCAGATTAAGACGCCTTGCTTAAGCCGAATTGTAAAAAAAATAAATTTGAAGTTAAATCAAACAAAAACTGTAGTAGCACACGAATAGACATTAACTAAATATGTGCCTGAACACATAAACTAGCTTAAACTACTAACTAAAAATTACTAATCGTTGTATCGACACATCTGTGTCGTAATGAGCCCGTTTTTTATTTGTGGAAACATACTTTGGCCCTTAACTGAGCGAAATTCACGGTGAAGCGGTGTATCAAAATCGAACCGAGTAAACCACACAGTGTGCCAGATTTTGCCTGAAATATCCTTTTTTTTCCTGTTCGGAAACCCGTCCGGAAGAAAATACCTGTTGGTGGTTAAGTTCGGAGTCGAACCAACCAATAACCGCACGAAGTTTGGATACCTGTAGCCGGGGAACCAGGTGTACCTTATAAAGGAAATCCCGGGAACCCCGATATACCTCGGACCATTTACCTATGACTTGTCTGTTTCTGCTAGGGTGACTGATGAACTCACCTATCATCCCTAGTCTTGTGCTTAAGGAGGACGGGGATCGCTCTGTGATCTCCTGCGCCCGAGTGGTCAGCGATACCGAGTCCGGCGTACCGAGCGAGTTTTAGACCTCTTCCGGACCCACTGTGCCATTTTCGTGCCTAAAATACCCTCCTTTTTATATCCAGAGATAGCTGTTATTAAGACATCAGGTCCTCTTCTGGCAACCTCCCACTCTATGACCACGACTTATAAAAATGACTAATTAAATAAAACACATTCTTTATTTTAAATTATTATTTTAAAGTATAAAATTTAAATTATCATAATTGGTTCGTAGTGTTCGACTCCTGACTACTTTGGAGTAGAAACGCGCCGATTCCCTTGGAGTTCGTGTCCGATTCGGGGAGTTGAAGTCCACTGCGTATAGGCCATATTTTAAACTAAAAAATGATATATATATATTAGATAAATATTAGTTAAAGATCAATAACTAAAAACACATAATTGCCAAGTCATAGAAGATTTATTTGGCCACACGGACCGCGGTAGCGATCAGTCGTAGGCACGTTTATTAATATTCTTTATTTTTACTCGTTACCCTTGCGTAGTATTGACCCGCACGTATAAAGTGAATAAAGTAAAGTATAAAGTGAATAGAACGACGACGTGATAGAAAAAACTTGTTTGTTGTTGTTGTGGAGATCAAGTGTATTGTGGCCACCGTAACTGTGAACCTAACAATTTGAATAGTAAAAATATCAACCATGACAGCACTGAGAACACCTCCGGGTAAAAAAAACATTCCACAACACGTATCATCTGAAAATGATATACCGAACCTCGATCCTGAAACTACTTTGAACTTAGCTGGGCGAAGACCAAAAAGACCTAGAAAGGAGGACAAAGAGAAGTCCGAAGATTCTACCTTCAAGGAGGAGTTACTTGCATTGCTGACTAACTGGAAAAAAGATCAGGAAGCCACCCTGAGTAAATTGTGTGCAGACATGACCGAACTAAAACAACAAAATTGTAACATTCAAGCTACTAGTGATGAACTAGAAAAGTCCATTAAGTTTATGTCCTCACAATACGAAGACATAAGAGGTAAACTTCTCGAAATGGAACGCGAACGCCAAGAAAACTTATCTTACATCGTGACACTTGAAAACAAAATAGAGGACATGCAAAAAAAGATCAAGTCTACAGTTATTGAGTTCCGTAATTTGCCTCCACAAGTAAAGGATGAGACACAACAAGACCTCTGTGAACTTGTACAAAAAACTTGTAATTCGATTGGCACTCCAATTCAGTCATCCGAGATAAAGGATATATTCAGGCTTAATACAAAGTTGGGCACATCTATAGTTATTACTGATTTGACCTCTGTTATGATTAAGAACAAGATATTGAATGGCGTAAAGGAATTTAACCAGTCACACCCTAATAATAAATTATCGTCACTAACTATCAGACTCCCAGGCCCCGCTAAACCGATCTATATCGTGGAGAGTCTCACAAATGAAAATAGAAAATTATACGCCATGGCTCGTGAAGCAGCAAAAATTATGGACTATAAATATTGCTGGAATAAAGGTGGTAATGTATATATGAGAAAGAAGGACGGAGACACGCGATTAGTGATTAGAAAGGAAAGTGATTTAACCTTACTTAAGAAAAAATGACTCCTGTTCAATTTACTTACATTATTATACTACCGTAGGAATAGGTGTACCGCTCGCCTTAAACTGTTACTAGCGGTAACATCTCTTATCTATTACACGGTATTGTCTTTCGTATATTTACCCACATATTACCCTGATACTTTTATATATAAGTTGTATCTGTATGATTACTCTAAAATATTAAACACTTCCACTTTACACTTACAAAAAATGACCAGAAAGACTTATATGTATTTCTGCAAGTTATTTTCTTTGTCTATACAACCACAAATGCGAGTGTTAATCTGTTTGGGTTACTGTTTGTTTACCTACCCACAAGTGGCTTTAATTATTATAATCGTACTTCTTCTGCACGAGACAAGGAAACCATTTTATAAGTTAGATGTAAATATTGATGAAGCTTGTATGGGTGGCCTATGTCGTCGGCTTTGCTATGGGGGCGCGTTCAGCTTGATGGGTGACGGGTTTCGAGTGTGTTTTCGACTGCAATATGAATGTGACGGCTGGATCATATTATTTATTCTACATTCATTAGTAGAACAATTCGTTAACGACTCTTTTGGTCATCGAAATGAGTACTTTTTATCACCGACTAGTCTTCGGGTTGTTATAGGTGATGGTACAAGTCTTTTATTTACACGTTCCTGTCTCCCTAATGGTAATTAGATTTTTAACTTCGCAGCTATAAATGATTTGCTGTCTGATTTGGACAGTGTTTCGTTTTGCGACTCTTTGGTATGTGATCTGAATACTTGCAGAAATTCATTACCTACCTTCCATCCAAGTATTAATATACTATCGCAAAATATACGTAGTATAAACGCAAATTACCTGGAACTCTTAACGTTATTAACGGGACTAGACAGATCCGTCGATTTTGTGGTACTGTCTGAGTGCTGGCTGTCATGCGCACCCGACCTTCCACAGCTCGATGGATTCGTCGCGTACAGAACATCATTAACACACAACAAGAACGATGGAGTCATTGTCTTTGTTGGGACAAGGTTGTCTAATATCAGGGTAAGTGAACCAGGTTTGTCCGACGCGAGCTGTTTATTGGTCACTGTGGGCTCAGAATTAGCTATAATTGCAGTATATAGACCATACGCTTTTAATGACCCGACACGATTTTTGCAATCCCTAGACTGTCTTCTTGATAGTCTAAAGTTTTGTAGAAACATTATTCTAGTCGGAGACATTAATATAGACATTGCTCAGGGTAGCGTACTTTCCTGTACAATTGATTACTTGGATACTCTTGCTCGACATGGACTTTTCCTGGGCCATGATCTACCAACACATGGTTCTACGTGCCTTGACCATATGAACTTGAAGACAACATTGCCCTGTAAGATATTTGTATTGGAAACTACAGTTACAGATCACTTTGCGGTATTGCTTACCATGTCTATGAAAATGTCAAAAAGCGAAATATGTTCTACGTTCACCAGAATTGACGATAGCAATCTCTCCGATAGTCTACATAATATTGACTTCATAGCAGTCTACAAAGCTAAAGATCCCGACGTAGCAGTGAAACATTTTATTGAGCCTATTCTCTCTGCGATAACGAGAAATACAAAAATTATTAAATTGGCTCGTAGGCGGCGCCCTATTAAGCCGTGGATTACCCAGGGACTTCTCAAGTGCATCCGGCATAGGGACAACTTGTACAAAAAACTCAGAAAACAACCCTCGAATGAAATATTGTCCATTAGTTACAAACGTTACCGCAATTACTGCACAAATATATTAAGAAAAGCTAAAAGAGATTATGAAAGGTTAGAACTTAAGAAAGCTGGCAACAACTCTAAGCAGATATGGCAAGTAGTTAAATCGGTCACGAGTAGAAGTATACCCAAATCGAGTGCGATGAACCTGCTTGGGTCTAACAAGGATAGCCAGGAGTCCATAGACAGCATTAACATGTATTTCGCAGGCATAGGTGGGCAACTTGCTGAGAGCATATGCAGCGCTGCCCCCTATTCTTTTACTAGGGATCCACTTGATCCACCACTGAACCACTCTGTGGATTCTTTTGTCCTGCTTGAAACTGATGAGTGTGAAGTGGAGCGCCTCATTATGTCTCTGAAAAGTAACTGCGCAGTTGGGAGTGACGGTGTGTCATCCGGATTTTTGAAGAGATATAAGACTATTGTTGTAGCTCCACTTACATATATTTGTAACCTTAGCATTGTAACAGGGAAATTTCCTACACTCTTTAAGAGGGCACTTCTTCATCCAATACACAAATCGGGCGATCGGAATTATGTAGAAAACTATAGACCCATATCTATACTACCAGCAATGTCAAAAATTTTAGAAAAAATTATTAACTGTAGGCTTATGAGTTATCTTGAAAATCGTAAATTACTATCTATTAAACAATTTGGCTTTAGAAAAAATCTTTCCTCTGAAGATGCTGTGCACAATCTGGTGGACGCTATAGTCAGTAAACTTGACAATGGTCGGAAATGTGTTGCATTATTCTTAGATCTTGCAAAAGCCTTCGATACGGTCTCGACAAAAATACTTGTGAAAAAGCTGGAATCCATGGGTATTAGAGGTACTCAACTTTCTCTATTACGTAGTTTTCTGACGGGCAGATCACAGTCGGTGAAAATCGGTTCCTACACAAGTGCTGAAATCTGTACTACTTACGGCGTACCCCAAGGAAGCATTTTGGGCCCAACTCTATTTCTTGTGTATGTGAATGATCTGTGCAACATTGAACTCGACCATGGAGCAATTTTCTCTTATGCTGATGATACAGCATTGGTTTTTTCATCGGACGATTGGAAGGAGACCTACCGTTTCGCTCAGAGGGGCTTCGATGAGGTTAATGGTTGGCTGAGAGATAACCTACTCACATTAAATGTAACGAAAACTAAAGTGCTTGATATCTCTATCCGTTCCTCATATCTGTCGGACAGTTCCTTACAAATAGCTTTTGGTTTACCTGGTAAGAAATCCTATTCAATAGAAAAAGTAACTTCAATTAAGTATCTAGGTATCATTATTGATAACAACCTAACTTTCAAAAATCATATTGGATACATATCGGGTAGAATACGTAAACTTATCTACATGTTTAGAGAACTCAGACACTCCGCCGACGCCCACGTGCTAAAAATGGTCTATATGGGTCTATGTCAATCCATCCTAAATTATTGCATTACCACATGGGGTGGTGCCGCTAAATCTCACATCTTACAAGTTGAGCGTGCCCAGAGAGCCGTGCTAAAGGTTTGCTACTTCAGGCCTCGACTGTACCCCACTAAAGCACTCTATGAATTGTGTCAAGTCCTCACTGTAAGGCAACTGTTTGTGAAAGCCACTGTGCTCAGACAACACTCCCAAACCTTCTACATCCCTGAGATTACACGTCGCGGTCATCTTGTGGTCGTATCGTTACCAGTTAAAACTTCATTCGGTCGTAGATTTTTTATGTTTTTGGGACCCTATTTGTATAAAAGACTTCACAAAATATTGTCTCTGTTTAGATTAAATACACACCAATGTAAAACCATTGTTTCGGAATGGCTCTCAAAGAAATCTTACAAGGAGACAGAGGATCTCCTCATGGTCCTACGGTGACACGTTAGCCCACCCAACACTACCAGGATAAATGCTGGGTGTCATATGGCAAGTCGGGGAGTATGTTTGTCTTTACAACGGCAATTCCCCAACACAACTGATACATAAAAAAAAAAAAAAACCACACACACACACGCACTAACACACACACACACACACATATAGCTGTATTTTATTTTATTTTTTGTATTTTAAAGTTTTCACGGTTACTGCTACCGTTTTGTTTTCTGTTAGTTACTGTATTTTCTTGTTTATTCTAACAATCTAAACATGACATTGTGAAATAACAAATCGTGATCCGAGTGGGTACCTGGTGTCCAGTAACACAGGTTTTATACCTATCTCAGGCACCAGCGATCCACAAACCGAATTTATCAAGTTTCTTAAATGTTGTTATGTAACCTTTATAATTATTGTACCTCGGTTTTTGGTGAGAAATAAACTATTTATTATTATTATATTATTATTATTATTTAAATATTGCCACCTATTTTGCTATTGCTCGGCATTGGATCATATCGCGATTTAAATTATTAGCACAACGCCATCTATTGAGCACTCACAAAACTAATTTCAATATTGAATAGTTTAATCATTATTACGTTTGTACATTCCATACATACGTTTGCCATATTTTAACCTGAAAAATAATACATGTACATATATATTGGTATTAGATAAATATTAATAACTGAAAAATGCATAACTGTCAAGACAGAAAAGTTTAATCAAATGATGCCATCTATTTATCAATTGCCTGGCATCAATTGTATCGCGATTTCACTCACAAAAGTAATTGCAATATTGAATAGTGTAATCGTTATTACGTTTGGACATTCCGCCAACCATAGACACATTGACTGCACGGTTGGCCTAGTGGTTTAAGCGTTCGGCCCATGTCGTGCGGTGTTCCACAGGGGTCTGTCCTAGGACCACTCCTGTGGAATATGGGATGCGACTGGGCCCTTCGATGTCGTCTTCCCCCGTGCTGGGCGTAATTTGTTACGCAGATGACACATTGGTCATAGCCCGGGGGATGAACTTTGAGAGGCGGCGCGCCTGGCCACCACGGGAGTTTCTCTGGTGGTCAGGCGTATTGATTCGCTGGGTTTGCGGGTGGCCCTGGATAAGACGGAGGCCCTTTTGTTCCATGGGCCCCTTCGTGGTCCACCCTCCAGTGCCTCCATCGTAGTCAATTCGGTCCTCGTACCGGTTCAGGCCCAGATGAAGTATCTGGGCCTGATCCTTGACGGCAGGTGACTCTTCGACGAGCACTTCCGACAGCTTTCTCCAAAGCTGGTTGGCGCTGCTTCTGCCCTTGGGCGACTTTTGCCCAATTTGGGTGGAGCCAGCGTCGCAACGAGACGGCTATACACGGGGGTTGTCCGGTCAATGGCCCTGTATGGTGCATCGGTGTGGGTGGCGGCTCTGACCGCCCAGAATAGGGCTCGCCTCTGGTGCCCTCAGAGGATATTGGCGGTTAGAGCCATACGCCGTTACCGCACCGTATCGACGGAGGCGGCGTGCGCCTTGGCCGGAACTCCCCCGTGGGATTTGGAGGCGGAAGTGCTCGCCGAAGTTTATCAGCGGACGGCTGACTTCCGGGCGAGTACCGGCGTACAGCCCCCGCCTGAAGAGATACGCGAGTGGCGAGAGGTGCCTCGTCGAACCACGATGGCTCATTGGTCGTCCCGGCTGGGGGTTCCACGTGCTGGCTTTGCCATCGTGGAGGCTCTTCAGCCGGTCATCGCTGAGTGGGAGGGGCGACAGCACGGGACCCTTTCCTTCCAACTGACGCAGATCCTTTCCGGGCACGGTTGCTTCGGGAAGTGTCTGCACTCGGTCGCCAGGAGGGAATTGAGTCCCGCTTGTCACCACTGCGACTGCAGTGAGGACTCGACTCAGCACACGCTGGTGATTTGATCCGCTTGGGCGGCGCAGCGTGGGGTCCTCACTGCAGTTATTGGAGGAGATCTCTCGCTACCGGCCGTCATATGCTCCATGGTCGGTAGCGACAGTTGTTTTGCCACAGTCGCAACCTTCTGCGAAGAGGTAATTTCGCGGAAGGAGGCGGTGGAGAAGGCCCGGGAGGATGACCTCCACTCGGACCCGATTCACCGCCGGCGAGCCGGGCGGCGGAGGCGTGCGTACCAGCGCCTCATGCCGCCTTGAGTGTGGCCGCGGGTGGACGGGACGGGTTTTCCCCTCCATCCGCTATAGTGGCCAGCCGCTAGGAGGCGACGTACACGTGTGCCGTACGTCGCCTAAATGGAGAGTTTATCCGCAGATGGTGCCCACGGTAGCGGGTAGGCGCTAGGAGGGATTTGGATGTCGTAATAGTAGCGGTTCTCGGATCCCTCATATCTCAGGCGCAGAGTGGCACACCGTGTGGTTTTAGTCGGTCCGATTCCGACACACCACCCCGCCGTAAAGCCCGGTGGGCTGCCGGGCCGAGGGGGTTTCCACACGGTAAAAAAAAAAAAAGTGGTTTAAGCGTTCACCACGACGCTCACTACTGCGCAGAGTGTTGTGGGTTCAAATTTCACATGTGACAACACTTTGTGTGATCCATAAATTGTTCTTTTGAGTGTGGGTGTTCTCTGTGTCTATTTCTTGTATGTTTGTAAAGTCCCCCGCGACACAGGATTTATTCCTAGAGCGGGCGTTGTCTTTTTAAAAAAAAATGTCAATTGATGCTGTCTACCGTGAATCATACATCCTTTTTATAATTCAATCTAGTAGAAGTATATATTTCATCTCTCTATCATATATAAATATATAGTAGAGTAGAATAGGTGTTTTAATGGTGACTATAAACATTACATGTCCTAAAACCAAGTACAGTTTTGATTTCGGAGGAACAATTTAGGAGAAATTATTCATTCATTTTCATTTTTATTTACAAACAATGCCCGCACTGGGCATATTACTGTGTCGTAGAGAAATTTTCATATATACATGAAATGGATACAAAGAAGTGTTGTGGGACAGCCCTTGTTTGTGTCCATCCCACAACACTCATTACAGCAGAAAGTGATGAGGTGATGAGATGATTATATAAATAAATAATTAAAAATTAATTGACTTACTTATATCCATTTAACCACTCAAAATTGTCCATCATTGTCCATACTGTGTAACCTGTGACGTTGACCCCGTCTTGCATTGCCAACGAAACCTGGAAAAACGCATTCGGAATCAGTATGACAAAAACTAAAATTACAGTCTGTTTAACAAGAACGTGACACATATATATTATAGTTATGGTGTCAATAACCAAAAAATAATAATAAGTTATAAGTATATACTATTAATAACTAAGCAGTATTCGTAAAAATAGTAATTTTAATTTTTATTGAACTATAGAATATTTCAGAGAATGATCAAGTTGAGTCAAAGGAAAACAACAAAATGTGAAAATAGTTTTCAATAAAGTCGACAAAATAGGAGCGTTTCGTAATTTTAACTATATATGTTTATATATATAGTTAAAACAATATATATATATATATATATATATATATATATATATATATATATATATATATATATACCTGCTCCATATAATCCCTGATGTACTCCAAGCGTCCAGTGTCAACGAGGCCAGGGTCGAGTGACATCATTCCATTCTCTGTTATAATGACCTCCTCGACGCCATATTTATTCTTTAGCCAGTTTAGTTGATCCCGGATACCTTTAGGGTATACCTGAAATTTTAAATGAATTAAGACGTTCATTTCTTATACATCTTTATCCATAAAAGTAATTTCCATTCCTTCCCATTTTATCTACATTTCCTTTCATTTTGAACTTCCATTTTTGTTTTTGTATTTGTAGTATTTTGTAGACGAATGTTTTTAAAGTATCCCACATGATAATTGTGTTTGTAGTGCCGGAGTTTTCTTTCTCTTTTCATTCCTGCTACGCCTAATTGACACTAATAATCTTGGCTCTATAACAAAGCCTGCGCTATGATATCCAGACTGATGATAAACATACGAGTATATACATATGTGTCTCTAATACATACATAGATAAACTACACCATAACAAATATTCGTGTTCATCATACATTTATTGTATCGTCTAGGCGGGCATCGAAACCATGAAATTCACTTAGCAGTTAGCACCACTAATTTCTAAGAAATAGGTTACAAACACGATTTACCGAAAACCAGTTCAATTCAGTGGTTTTCCAGTCAGGATGGCCTATCATTTCCACATTAATTTCGTCCAAAGTCATGAGTGGATAAGGGCCTGGCTTGTATCCTGGTTCCACTTTTCTTATCACTCTTGTTGTGTAGTGGTTCAAACCGTAGAAGTCATAGGTGCCTGAAGATGTCAAAAAGAATATTATTAATAATTTCAGTAGATTTTTTTTCTCCAAAGTTCATAAAACCTAACTACTTAAAACTAGCTTTGGCAGTTTACTCGGCCTGCACGTACGTCGGTTATCGCGGTAAAAAACCTCTGTTACTTACAGACAGCTTTCCATTGGTTAAAGATTGCTTAAAATCGTTTTAGTAGTTTCGGTGTGAAAGCGTAACAAACAAACTCACATTGGTATTTATAATGTTAGTTAGAATTATCAATGGAAAGTTGTACCTTTAATTAGTTCAATCTCTTCTAAACTGAGAGGTGGAAGCCTTGGATACGGATAACCTTCTTTTTTACCATTCTCTAGCATGACTTTCTCCAATTTTTTCGGCCAGCCTCCTTCTTTGGAGAAAATAGGATGGTCGTAGCGACCTGCCTGAAAATTTGATGACGTGACATGGTTGATGTGAATAAAGATTCGATGGAAAATATTACAAGGTAACACAACGTACCCAGAAATCGATTGCTAATTCCGTTGCTTCAATGTCATCAGGCGTCGCTGGCTCAAACCAAAAGAAAAGTGTTGCCAGAGATATCTTTCCTGCAAGAATGACTAAATTCTATTTCTATTTTAGGTACCTACCAAAGTGACTACTCTGCCTGGTGGAAGGCATGAATAAAATTCAATAGTTGTGGTCACCATACTCATTGCTAATGCAGACATTAAAATGTGGTGACCCACACTGTAGTAGCATAGTGAGATGCACGCCCTGCTTGGTGACGTAAAAGGTATAAAAGTCATCGTGGCAGTGTAATGCTCACACATTCGCCACGATAACTGTCACCCCTGCATCAATGCGCAACCTCAATTCTATAACTACCTGGATTATTCGTTTAGATATTTTTAATAATACATAATTTATCTGATTATGAGAAAAAATATAGTATCTTGGATTCAAACGCTTTTAAAATTTTTTCTCTTTGGAATGGCAATCCACGGGTGGTTGGTTTGATTTCCGCCTAGGAGGAATTAACATACAATAATGTGTTATGTATTTATAGACGTAGTTATGAGCAGTGTTGTTAATCAGACTGAATGTCTTTTTGACTAGCAGCGACTAATTATTATTGTAAGTGAGGAAAATCACTTACCTTTGTACTTTGGCCTATAAACTTCATCGTATAGCCTATAAGCCTTCGCGTGAGCTAGCAGTGTATTCTTTGTACACATGTAACCACCTACTTTCATATCATCGAAGTATGGTGCGGCCAACTCCATATAACCGAAGTCACAAATTGCAAAAGGTTCATTCAGAGTTAACCATAATTTGACTCGATCGGCGTAGAGAGAAAATGCCACATTTGCGTAGTCGGTAAACCAGTCAGCTACTAGGGGATTTGCCCAACCTCCTGCAAAGAATAAGATATAATTAATTAGGCAGACTGCAGAAATAAGTCATCAATGCAAGAACCAGAGTAATACGATAAACTTATAGAAAAAAATTGTGAGTCAATCTTGTCTTAACTGGCCTTGGTTTTTTTTTTATTTTAGGAGCCTGGCGAAGTGAATCTACACTGCCTAATGGAAAGCATGAATAGAACCAATGAGTTGTGGTCACCATACTCGTTGCGAACGCAGACAATGTAGTACGGTGACCCACACTATGGCGGCCTAGTAAGATGCTTTTTCACGCCTCGTTTGGTTACGTAAAAGGCATGACAGTCATTGTGACATTGTATTGCACGCTTACAACGACTACTGTCACTCCTACATCAATAGATCTCCGGTCTTGCACTCACTATCGAAACACGACAGCACGGATGCTGTCGCCTCATGTTGATC
The DNA here is from genome assembly GCA_949316085.1 of Hypercompe scribonia. NCBI lineage: Eukaryota > Metazoa > Arthropoda > Insecta > Lepidoptera > Erebidae > Hypercompe > Hypercompe scribonia. The sequence goes on along the minus strand of OX438986.1, from coordinate 3,298,167 downwards.
TTCTGTGGGAGGGTAGTACTGCCCCGGTCAGGTCGGCCCGCTCGTGCTGAAATCAGCGCGGCTCTGCTAACTACCTCTTAGAAGTCTAGTGTTTAGTGACCCTGACTGCTAAATCGGCCGTTGATTCGATTCCCACTCAGGTCAAACATTGTGTGATGAGCACGACCATATTTGTGTTCTGCGTTTAAGTATACCTTATCTATAATTTAAAAAAAAAATCAGAAGTCTGGCTCAGCCTAGGTTGGGATTAAACGGTCGTGCGTGAAATGTGTCGAGTTATTAAAAAATACTTTCTATAGCTTTTTACTAAATGAATGAGATTATCGAAACCAAAACCAAAACCTCCTTGGTCCTCCTTTCTTTCCTTTTGTGCAGTAACATCATCAGCAATTAATAGTCTTTGTTTCTCGTTTCCTTCTCTTGGCAGTGTAGGTGTCCAGTTCAGTTTGCTTCCTTAGTCGATTTTTACGTCACTCACCACATAAATAGCAAACATATAGAAGTGACGGATAAAATTTATGACATCTTTTATGCTTTTAATTAACACATACATGAGTTATAAAACCTACACTGCAAGGTAGGCGGTCATAATTCAATAGAATAGATAGATTTAAACATGCCGTCTTTTTTTTACGTTCTAGTTTTTGTGCAACTAGTTCGTAAATTAAAAATCGTATGTTTTTATTTAACTGGTTTAATTAGTAGTACAAAAAATCTATCCGTTCGAATTAATTTAGCGTAAAATATTTTATGGCAGCTTTTGCCCGCGGCTTCGCTCGCGTGGAATTTGGTCTACCACATTAAGTTTCGTAACAGAGAATTTTAAATTAAATATAAACATTTTTTTATTAAAAAGTACCCTATGTTACTTCTAATACCTCCAAAAGCATGTGTACATAATTTCATGATAACCAGTTGAGTAATTTTTGCGTGAAAACGTGACAAATAAACTTACATTCGCATTTATAATATTAGTAGGAATTTAAGATTCATAGTGACCGGCCTCTCGGTTCAGTGGTTAAAAACCCTGACACAATAAATATTTTTGTAATGACTAAGATCATTCTTAAACAATTTGATCTACTACTCTAGAATCAGAATGAGGTTCCGATAAGCGGACAAATATAAAAGAAACAAAAAAAACATGATAAATTAACCCCGGTTCTCTATGAGGTCTATGACATTCCCCTTCAGCTTGGCCCAACTGTGCCGAAGTACGTGCATTTCTCTGGTTAAGCGAGATTACCATAGACCAAACCTACCCGTTGCTTATTAGGAGTCGATGCACCCGAAAAGCCGACCATAGAATTTTTAATAAGCAGCAGTCAGTTTGTTTGCCTCCTTCACATTAAATAATTGTAAATATAGTTTTGTAGTGACTAATTCCTATTTATTGTGCCGGTTAAGAATATAGAGTGTCATCACACTTACTTTTCCATTTGTGTTTTAAGAAGCGACCAAGGGAACAAAATAAGACAACATCATTGCAAAGAGAAGGAGAACTGGACAATACCAGCTCACCTGGCCTGTGTTGTTATAGTAGGCCAAAACCTCTTTGCTAAGGACTGGCCTATATCCAGCAGTGGACTGTTAAACATATGATAATGTTTTCAAAAATTTATATTGCTTTTAAAATATTTAAAATTCTATGACATTACATCATCATCATCATCATCATCTCAACCAAAAGATGTCCATTGCTAGATATAGACCTTTTTTTAATATGTGGAAACCACCTCAGGCCGTTACCCCACCGGGGTTTACGGCGGGGTGGTGTGTCGGAATCGGACCGACTAAAACCACACGGTGTACCACTCTGTGCCTGACATAGGAGCGATTCGGGAACGGCTGTTATTACGACATCCAGTGCTGGCCTCCCCCAGGGTTCTCCACAACAGCCGGTTTCGTATATAACATATACAGTACTTAATATCTAGTATCATGTGTGAAATTAAATCAATTTAACTATTCACAATATATCATAATAAAATGATGTTCAATATATAAATATATTTTGTAGTTGTTTTTAATTTCTTCTGTCGGCCAACGTAGCTATGACGCATCTATTGTCCGTCGACCGGTCGGCCTGCTACGTCACACGGGCTGCGTGCCCACACGGCGAGACGGTACTATTACAATGTTGTGCTGCACACACGCACCAAGTCAAGTCCATCCTCATGCCAATGGGCCGGCCGTTGGTATGAGAACGAACAGTGCCTTCCCTGTTCTACTGACGATACCTAACTCGCCGTATATATTACAAATACAAATATGCATTTAATAATTTAATTACAAAAAAATATATCTATAGGAAGGTTTACTATTGATTAGATAATTCCACTACGCGGTTATACGTGCGAAGGTTAAATATGAATCGAATGCAGTTATTGAGAAGACAGTCTAGCTTATTACGGAGGTCTGAATTCGGGTCAAGGTAATACACATTACCATAGACAATTATAGGAATAATTAGAGATTACAGAGGTTTTCGTTTATGAGGCAGATAATTCTTTGTGTATATCTCGTGCACTGCGGATTATTGATCTTTCTTAATTGCCTGTGCACCGACATCAATGCCTACATTAGCGACCCGGACGTGATTCAAAAAAAGCAATGTAAAAAAAGTGTAAAAAAAACGCAAAAACATGCTTACAAACAAACAAACATATAAGTGAAGTTAATAAAAGCATGTTAAAAAGTTGCCAAATCGTGTTGCTGGTTTAGATGATAAACCTGGAATGGTAAATAGAAATTATTAACAAACTATATGTATGCTTACCAAGGTCCTGCAGCGACTGAGGAAGATCACAGTGGTATAAAGTGACAATAGGTTCGATGCCTTTCTCCAGTAGACCGTCAATTAGGTTGTTGTAAAATCTCTTGCCATCTTCGCTTATAACGTTGGGATAACCAGTGGGGAGAAGACGTGTCCAGGATATCGAGAACCTGCAAATATAATAATCTGCTCACTTAACCAAGATGTAAGTATTTCGCGTCGAATCTCTTTCTACAAACGCTAACGTCTCTAATCTCTTGTGTTATTGGCTAACATATTGTTTTCATTACGTGCTGTAGTATTAAATTGACGTTCGTAGAATGTCATCTTGGCTAGAGGGGCTTGGCTATTATAAGTATCATCATCATCATCATCATCAACAGCCTTTACAGTCTACTACTGCACATAGGCCTCTCCTTAGCAAGGAGGTCTTGGCCTACTCTACCACGCTGGCCAGACGGGTTGGAATAGGGTTTGTTCCAAGTTTTCCTTCTCTTTGTAATGATGTTGTCTTGCATACTTTGTTCTCTTAGTTGCCTCTTACGATATCCACGGGATGAATAGGGGTGGTAACACTATGTATTCTTAATCCGTCACCACACGAATGTATATTCTAAGTATATATAGTATAAAGGGGCAGTTGCCATGGGGTGTGCACACCATCAGTATACTCGTCGATGACTGGATCTAGAAAGTGGAGGTTTGTCAAGTGGTGCACTTATTCTAAGTTTATTTTTGTTTGTTTTGTACACTTTTGTACCTTAATTACTCAAACAAGTTTTCTTTATAGTATGTGGGAAGTGAGATAACTTTAGCCACTATGAACTCTAGAATGAAGGTGATCGCACTTACTGAATGAAAGCAAATCTCTTCGATGTATTGTAGAAACGTATAAGAAACATTACAACGATGTTGACATACTTATTTTATTTTATTTATTTTGGATTACCAACAAATGATACATATGTATGTATATCCTATTATATATAAATACAAAAATACAATATACATGTTTTGTGACCATCCAATTAAACGCAATAACAGTTAACCCTTGCTTTGTCTAATAGCCTATTCAAAAGCCATGCCACTTAACTAATACTCAGTTTACTAATAAAATAGGTAATTCTGTATTATTTTGATTATATTATAACCTAGTTGCATACTTATATAATACGAGTTTATATTTAAGGTTCACTGCAACAATGATCTGATCTATTTATTCTCAATTTGTTTTTGTTAATCCGTTAACAATGGTGTAGGTTATATGTTCACTAACTCAAATATATAGTTTTCTTTTGCTTAGATCTAAAAATGTGATCATTTTATGTTGCAAATAAAGAAAAAAGAAAAAAAAAATAAAAGAAAAAGGAAAGAAAAGAAAATGAAAAGAAATAATACTATTTAACGCATGTTTTCTGTGAGACTGCACGATTTTTGAGTGGTAGGTAAGTGTCCATGAAAAACAGTAGTAACAAACCATCAGGTGATTAATCTATTAAATTGATTGAAATCATTGAATCAAAAACTTCACTTACGATTATGAAATAGTCATAAACGTGAGTGAAACATCTAACAAAAAAGTAGAATAAAAGATTAAAAACTTGAACCTAACCTGTACATATTGACGCCCAGTTCCTCCATCATCTCGATGTCCCTCCGCCACAGGTGGTAGGAGTCACACGCCACGCTGGCATCGCTCCTGTCTGATATCACTTCTGGTCGTGAATGCAGCATATAGTCCCAGATGTTTTCACCCTTATCTGGAAGAAATATTTGTTTAGAAGACTATAGATATGTAATCAATATTTATACGTTTTCATCGTAGCCCAGAATATACAAGTTATTTAAATAAGTTTAGTCTTGTTTCCAGTTTTAAAATCTCTCTTTTTAGAAAGACAGTTTTAAGTTTAGGTGCTGAAGCTAGGTGATCATATCTAGAGAACTAAGGCTCAAAGGTTGATTTTGAAAAGTTACATTGTACAGAATGTTGGGGAAACGCACCCGAAAACGAACATTGATGATAGTACTGCTTAATTTGATAAATAATAATGTCTTTAATCATCGGTCGGCAAAGAGAACTAATTGAAAAAATTTTTAATCTTTTGTTAGGATTATCCACACTTCAGTAACTTTCTGGGCACCTGTTTTACTTTCTTTTTTTTTTGCTTTTTTAGTAATGCGATGTGTCATCATCACATCCATAACCTTTAGCCCACAGCCGGACAAAGGTCTCTCCTTAGAAAGGAGGTTATGACAATGACCTTATCGTTTCATTTAACTGTGCAAATAACATGGAAAATACAGGGAGGCATGTGATAACGGAGAATATTAAGAATAATTAAATTTATCAGCTGTCATTTTCGATATTTGAAAGGATTTTAATTGTTATTTTAAAAATATAAATCTTTTAAATTTCGCTTTAATGTTTCAATGCTATGCAACAAGCGATATACACATAATAATTAAGTTTTAAAAAAAAATACTCCTAAAATCACATCGATCATAGATAGATAAGTACTCTTGCAAATTGCAAACGATAACTAGGAAACATATAATATATAATTTAACTTTCAAAAGTACATTAATGCGCCTACATACATATTACAGAAATATTGTGATCTCGTTTATTTTTTTAATTTTGCAGTCTTAAATACCAAGTATTCAAATTTTAATCAGACCAAGCGGCAAGTTGCTGCTTGATTTAAGTGGGGCGTGAAAAAGCATCTCACTAGGCCGCCATAGCGTGGAACACCATATTGCACTTTCGTCATTCGCAGTGAGTATGGCGACCATTGCTATTGGATTCTATTCATGCTTTCCATCAGGTGGAATAGAGTCTCTTTAGTGGGTCAATATATAAAAAAAAAGTTTACCCTTCCTAAAAAAAAATGTTGCGAAAACAGTTCATAAATGACGGAGTGTTGAAGGAACAAAAAATAAAAAAAATACAACCGAATTAAGAATGTACTCATTTTCTGAAGTTACTTACAAAGATTCATCGTCATCAACCTCTAATAGCCCACTGCTGGATATGGGCGTCTCTTTAGAAAAGAGGTTTTGGCCTACTATACCAACCTGACCAGACATATTGGTATAGAGTTTGTACCAAATTTGACTTCGCTTGGAGTAACGTTGTCCTACGCAGTTTGCTCCTCACCTCTTACGACACCCACGGGAAGAATCAAGGTGGTGATAGTATGTATCCTTAATCCATCACCAAGAGGAAAAGTTTAAAGGGGCATTATACTTGTATTATTGATGCAAAGTAATCAATCCGAGAATATTTTCACCAATTTATTTATTTTGGATATTAGTCATTACAGCTTTGCCTTACTGTATCTGATGATCTTTCAAGGAGCGTTGTAACCAGCAGGTCATAAACAAAAACAGCCAAAACATATTAATGAACCATGAAAACATCCGTTAAATTTGTTTTGTAACGCAAATTAGTATCTACATTATGGTTTCCAAATTGACTGTAAAACTAGATAACCTTAAATAATTAGTCTATTCACGTGTTACTTTATAATAAAACAAAAATAACAGAATATTCTGGCGACCAATGGATCGTTTCTCACTCAATACAAATAATTGTCTACCTTCAAAGTGGAACCAATTCGCAGTTTAATCATTCAAATTAAAGAAAGAGTTGATGAAAACAGTTCATAAATAACGAAAATGCCGTGTAAATGTAGTATGAGTGCAACATAAAACAGTCAATCTAGATACTGATTAAGACTAGAACAGATTCCCAGATAAAGACAAATTAATAAAGACTCTATGTATAAAGCAATAAAGTATAATGCAGTTTGTAAGGATGTTAATTTTCAATAACATTTTAATCGATTATTCTCATTCGAGTCAACTCTCTATGAGATAAAGTAGTTTTTTGTTTTGATACTTGGTAGATCGTGACTCAAGATTACCACGCCACTAAAAAGGTTGGAACTGTCGTTCGCACTAAACATATGTAGATACGGAGCGTCTAATATCTACTAAAAGCTTTGTGAACTTACGAGTGTATATGTTTAATAACTGCTGGATACAGGCCTCTCTTTAAGTTTTGGCCTATTATACTACGCAGGCCAAACGTGTTGGTATACGATTTGTTTTAATTTTTCATTCTTGTTGTAGTAATTGTCTTCCTTAGTCGGTTCTTACGACATTCACGAGATAAATAGAGGTGCTAACACTCCGTGTTCTTAATCCGTCACCTATAACACACGGGTATGTGTTAATATCTATCTTCTCACCACTGCCTTTCGTTTCACCCTCCACTTGATAAGCAGACGAAGCCACTCCAAACTTGAACCCTTCTGGAAATTTATACTCCATAGCGCAGGGGCCGCATATTAAAACACTGAAAAATTAAAATAAAGTGAGGATATATTTAAATGTGCACGTAAAACGTGATACTTCTTTTAGTCCATTGAAAAGTTACATTTGGGGTTGCGCTTTTTAGAGGACGTAATTTTATTTTTTTGATGTGTAGGGGGGGTCAGTGTAAAGCTAAAACCAAGTTTGTGGGGTCGCCACCCTTGTCCCACGGCCGCCATCTTAAAAATTGGGGTTGAAACGGTTTTTATGATATATCTCTTAAACTATTTATTTGATAAAAAAAATTTGTGAACATTTATGGTTGCAAATTAAATTCTCTACAACTTTGGTCCAGTAACTTTTTATCGTAGAACTATAAATAAAAAAGTTATAAGCGAAAATCTTCAGAAATTCGAGAAAAAAATTTATATTTTTCGATATTACTTTTTTTTTATCATTTTACGGAAAAATAATATCAGACCATTTTTGTAGATCGTTTTTTGAGGAACAACTTTTATTTGCATCATTTTTTCATTAAGTTAATAGCTAAGGTTTTACAGCGCTCCGAAGTGAGTACTATTGTTTAGTACTCTTAACTATACCTATATTACCTAGTCTTGCCATAAATATTGTAATAAAGAAAAAAGAAAATTGTTAACTGCAAATAACATTTATTACTTTTACAGTGTGTCAGTTTAATACATAAATATAAAACAATTAAAAATATAAAAAGCTTATTCGAAGTGGTCTCCATTGGCTGCAATACAGTCCTTTAAACGATGAGGCCAGTTATCAATAGAAGCACGCACTCTTTCCATGGGAAAATTCTTCACTGCCAATCGTATAGATTGTTTTAGGGACTCCAAATTATCATGGCGTTTAGAGCAAGCTGTACTCTCTAAAACTGACCACAAATCATAATCCAGCGGATTAAGATCGGGACTAGACGACGGCCAGTCTTCAGCTCTGATGAAGTCCGAAACGTTCGATTCCAACCAAGACTGCGTGGACCGAGCTTTATGACCCGGCGCCGAGTCTTGCTGGAAGGACCATACTTGGTTATTGAACATGGTGATGTTAAGGGGCTTAACTACCTTCTCAAGAATGGTATCTTGATACACTTGTGCCGATGTTTTGATACCTTTTTCACAAAAATATGGCTCAGTCACTCCTTCATAGCTAACACCCCACCAAACCATCACTGAAGTCGGATAATGTCCACGTTGCACTCTGTCGACTAATTGGGAAGCTTCCTTAGAGCTTTGAGCATAAATACGGTCATTTTGTTTGTTAAAATGTTGCTCAATTGTAAAAATTTTCTCATCCGTAAACAAAATTTTTCTGTGACCTCCCTTTGCGTACCGCTTCAGTAGTTGTTTCGATTTTACCACCCTATTCTTCTTTAAATTATCAGTTAAGAAATGGCCAGTGCGTCTCTTATAGGCTGCAAGTCCTAAGTCATCTTTTAAAATACGCGACATGGTTCTAGGTGCTATCTTCATTTCCCGAGATAAAATCTTTTGCTTTCGGACAGGATTTCTTCGAATTCTTTCCCTTACTGCTTTGACCACCTTTTTCGTACGAACACTACGTGGACGGCCAGATCTTTTTCTGTCACAAACAGAGGAGGTCTCATTGTACCTATTAATAGCCCGGTACACAAACATTTTACTAATACCAAGTGTATGGAGAGTTTTAAAAATTGCATTTGGCTCCATACCTACTTTGTGTAATGCTATCACGGCGATTCGGTTCTCTTTATCACCCCACACCATTTTAATATCGCAAAATATTTTACAATGTATTGGCGCCAAAATGAGAAAACACAATGAACAATCGTATAAAAATGACAGATTCGAAATTCAAATGTAATATTTTTTTATAATTAAGTGTAACAGTATTTATGGCCAGACTAAGTATATGTGTGTACTAATAATATGTCATCGGTTATTGTTTTTTTTTTTTTATTTTGTTATTATAACTTTTTTAATTACAAATTTAGCAATATTATTAATAATTAGTTATTGACTCTTTTCCCTACCACCCACGAGGTAGAGTCTAGAGGCGCGTTTTTTTTTACGTGGTATCCCTAATAGGCATAATCCACGGTAATTTTCTAAATTAGAACTACTTCGTCCTCAGTCGTTTCGATGGACCAGGCTGCGGCTCAGCTTCTGATTGGCTTTCTGAATCAAATACCAGTGGGAAAACTGGAAAAGGAAGGGGTGTTAATGTTGGCGGTTCATCATCAAAGTCATTTTCATTTATTAATTCTGAGAGTTCCATTACGTTGCTGCAAGTCTCTCCAGAACAATGGAAGCACACTGCAGAACATTTCAGTCCTGCTTTTCGACATCCACACATCGCTCCACAGTTTCCTTTGCATTTGCAAAAGATCAATTTTAGAAGCTCCGGGGGTGCTGGAGGTTTAGAGTTCTGCACTGGCATCAATAATTTTCCACAGTTTTTCCAGCCCCAGTCTTCAGGATCATTATAATTACCAAGCCACGACTGGACCTGATGGTAGACTCGGAAAGTATGAAAGCGAGCTGTGTCTTGTGTTGGAGGAAGTGAAGATAAGATAAGTTTTTACTTTGATAAGGAGGAAATTAGGTTTATTATATCTACAACTCCTCCTATTTAATTTTGATTAACTTCATTTTAGGCTCAAAGACAGTTTAATTGTTCATGGACTTTCTGAGTGTCATTACCCAGTGTGTTCCTAGGTCTCTGCTGAGCATAGGCCTTCCCAAAGTTCTACACAACAATCAGTCATGTGCTATCCGCATCCGAAGTGCTTCTGCGACCTTGACGAAATCGTTAGACCACCTTGTACGGACCTATCCATATTCCGACTTTTAATACGTGGTCATCACTCCGGAAATTGTTGACCCCGCCCACTGGAACTTAAGTTTGGCTATTTTCTGGATAATGTCGGTGACTTTGATACGTCTGCGGATCTGCTTATTGCTGATTCGGTCAAGCAGAGAAACTCTTAGCGTTGGCCACTTTGTTGCTCTTTACGAGACTTGGTGCCTTCTTATGAGGCCCATTGTGAACGACCACGAGCAAGTGTCGATGCCAGTTTCATGTTGCCACTCCATTTCTACCCGTGGGTGTCGTACTAAAGGATAGCACGGTGCGATTACAAAGCGATTGCACATGCCAAGTGTGACATTTACGGTTAATGCTTCCCTAATGGCAAGCACATCTTAGCAATGACCCGTAGTCCCCGGCGGCACTGTCGTTCTTGGCTACTATGGCGAACTAGGAAAGGGTGGGGCAGGGAATGTGAAGAATCAGGTTGCCACAAAGGGTTTAAGGAGTGAAATATTATTTTGGACACAAAAATGAATGATTTACTTGTAGTGAGGGTGTTGTCTTTTTTTAAAAAAGAAACAAATATATATTTAATTACTTACTCTAACTGCCTGCCTGACAGATTTATAAAATCAGAGCCTAGTCCGCGGAGATTATTAACTTCATATTTAAATAAGTATTTTTAAGTTTTACCTCTACAGGATTAAAATAAATGGCAAACGAACAGTTGTATGGAAGTTCATAATTTTGGAATTGAAAAATGCTATGTTTCTATTAATTTTTTCATCCTCTAGATTAAGAATACTGAGTGTCATCACTTTTATTCTTTCCATGGATGTTGTAAGAGGCAATTAAAACAACAAACTATACAGAACAGCACTGTGAAGAAAAGGAAAACTTGAAACAAACCATAAACCCGTCTGGCCAGCGTGCTATAGCAGGCCAAAATCTTGTTAAAGAGAGATTTATATCCAGCAGTGGACATGAAGATGATAATAATTATTCTGTTATATCTTTAGACTATCCATAATTTTACTTAAATTTTAGATTTTCTATTTCCATTTATTTAGCTAACCAGAGGCGGCGTAGGGCGTGGGCGACGTGGGCCACAGCCCACGGCCTCGCGGTCCAAGGGGCCTCGCGCCATGGAGATTTATGTATTACTTAAACCTAAGCCATGAACGCGCCGAAAAAAGTGCTTGCGTCGCTATCACACGTGAGAAATCCCCGCTGTAATGCACGTCACCACTGGCCTAAAAAAGGGTATTCCCTTGAAATTGCGTTCCTATCGCTAGCGAAGAATTTCCGCTGCGCGGCGCCGCCCAAAACAAAATAGGGTATTCCCCGTTCGTCAAATAACAGCCCCGGTGTACGGGACACCGCAACTTTTTGACGATTTGTTTTCATGCTGTTGGTCGTCAAAGCAAAGCGTATAGTCTACTTGGGTTGACTTGTCGTGTATAAGTGATAATATCTTTTTTTTTATGTGACATTCTATTTAAGAAATTAAATCTGTGGTTTACTGTTTCAATACGCTGTTTTGTAACTATAACTACTTATAAAATAATAGATACGTAGTCTTGTACTAACTATTGATTTATTGTTTGTGATCTGAAGAAAAATAATTGTACCGGGATTAAGTGAAAGGTAAGAAATCATTTTATTTACACATAATACTTCTTTTTTTGACTTCAAATGTTTATTTTATTATCTGATCGAGGAATGTAGGTTTTATTTTCAATAAATTTAAATTAATATTTAAAACTTTATTTTTATAAGAAAAAAGCGTAAAGTGTACTAATTATCCAGTAGTATTACGTAGGTAACTAAACCCAGCAGACATAAAGTTACACGAGGCAGGGGAATTCTATATATCATGTGTCTGCCTTGTTTATGGACCACGAGAGCTAGTCTTATAAAGTATTATTGTTTTTGCCCACAGATTACTTATCATGTCAGGCTTAGGCCCTAAGAGAGATAGAGATGCTGGGAGGAAATGGGAATCCGGATCAGCAAAACGAAGAAGAAAAGCTGAAAGAGCAATATCAAACCAGGCGTTAAGTACAGGTACAGGTATGATGAAGTTTCTTAATCCAACTGCATCTGGTACGACAGAACCATCTGAATCGACAGCGTCGACTTCTAAAAAATATTCAGCCACGATTGAGATTCCTATGAATTTGAGAAGTACTGATGGAGAACCACTAAATACTGATACCGAACGACAGTCTGAAATTGATACAAAATCAATATCTAACGAATCAGATTCCGACGATGAAATTCCTGTGTTTCCAGAGAGCAATATTCTAGATCACGAAAAAAAAATGAAAATTTGTTCTCCACCAACTAGCAGCGATGCGAGTGACGCAATTAAACAAGTATTTGATAATTTTGATCCAGGTATGTGGTCGTTGCCCATATCAGATGTTCAGCGTCATGATATAGTTCAGAACGGCCCCTCACAACAATTAAATATTGATGATGAAGATTATCCCAAAGACGACGACCGTAGGCACTTTTCAAATTTTCATTTCTCTAGAAAACTAAATAATGGTGAAATTCAACATCGTCGCTGGTTAGTTTATTCTAAGTCTCAAAATAAAGTATTCTGTTTTCCATGCAGACTTTTTGGCAATTCACAAACTCAGATGGTACAGGGAGGATGCTGTGACTGGAAACATTTAAGCAGTATTTTACAAAGACATGAGAATACCAAAGAACATATGGCATTTATGTTCCAATGGATAACATTAGAGAGAGGCATAAAACACGAGAAAACAATAGACAAAGAAAACGAAAGGCTTATTCGTGAATCTCAAAAACATTGGTACAATTTGTTTGAGAGGTTAATCGATATTATTAACTTCTTAGCCTCTCATAATCTTGCATTCAGAGGTCACAGAGAAACTATAAAGACAGACGGTGACTTCAGGAATAGTGGGAACTTTATTGATTTATTTAGATTGATATCAAAATTTGATCCTACTTTACGAGAACATATGAGACGTATTACTGACAAACAACTTGCGCATCATTATTTAAGTCACGACATACAAAATGAATTGATTACACTGATGTCAAAAATGGTAACTGATGAAGTGATTCGCAAATTAAAAGAGGCAAAATATTATTCTTTTTTGCTTGACTGCACTAGAGACTGTAGTAAAGTAGAACAAATGTCTGTGATCTTAAGATTTTGTAATACATCAACGGGCACAATAGAAGAACATTTTATTGGATTTCTTGCTGTAAGTGAGACAACAGGAGAATATTTAAGTAATGCCATACTAGGCGAGCTAGAAAAGTATGGGTTAGATATTCAAAACTGCCGTGGCCAAGGATATGACAATGGCGCAAATATGGTAGGCATAAATAGTGGAGTCAAAACTCGAATATTAAATATAAATCCTAGGGCATTTTTCACGCCTTGCGGTTGTCATAGCTGGAATCTGCTGTTGGTAGACGCCGCTAATTCTTCGGTGTCAGCAAAAACATTTTTTGGTTTTATCCAAGAAATTTATTTGCTGTTTTCAGGTTCCAGCAAACGCTGGGAATTGGTCAAAGATAAATTAAAACTTACCATGAAGCCTTTATCGGATACGAGATGGGAAAGCAGAATCGAGGCAGTTAAGTCCATACTATTTCAATTTGATGATGTTGTAGGATGCATAGAAAGTTTGAAAAATCAAACAGATCAATCAGACACTCTCAGTGATTGTGATTCAGTATTAAACGAAATGCTTAGTTTAGAATTTGTAATATCTTTACATGTATGGTATGAATTGTTATCGCGTGTTAATGTGATAAGCAAACTATGGCAATCTGTACAAGTCCATTTGAGCATTGCCCTTAAACATTTGCATACATTTTGTGACTGGATCAAAGAATATCGGCAAACTGGATTTGAAAAATGCTTGTCTGATGCTCAACAATTTATTGACAGAATCTGTTATGATCTGCCGAACGAATTTAAAAACAAAAGAGTAGTGAAAAAGAAAAGGGTCTTTGATTATGAGGGCGAGGATCAACCTATACAGTGTCCCAAAAGCCGGTATGAAGCAAATTTTTTTAACACTATGCTTGATTCAATTATTACCAATATGGATTTGAGATTTATGGCTTTAAATCAACATCATGAAAATTTCGGTTTTCTGTATGATATAAGTAAATTAAAAAATATTCCACACGAACAAATATTAAAAAATTGTCAAGATTTACACACAGTCCTACGAGTGGGTGAGAGCAGTGACTTTCAACCTTACGAATTATATGAAGAATTACAAATAATGATCCCTAATTTACCTAACTTTATAACAGACGTAAAACAGTTGCTTCAATACATTACACATAATAACTTAAAAGAAATATACCCAAACATTTACATCGTCATTAGAATATTATTAACAATACCAATTAGTACAGCCTCCGCTGAAAGGAGCTTCTCAAAATTAAAACTCATTAAGAATTATTTAAGGAGTACGATGTCACAGGAACGACTTTCTGCGGTCGCAATTTTGTCTATCGAGGCTGATATAGCATCCAAGCTAGATTACGAGCACGTAATTAAACAATTCAGCAGTGTGAAAAGTAGAAAATTTCTGTTCCTGTAATAATTAAATTAAATTGTTTTTTAACGTTGGTCTTAATATCTTAAATATTTTTAGGTTAGCCGATGAAATTTTTTTTTACCTAATTATATATAATCATATATGATAATACATAATTAGATAAAAACATTTTTCATCGGGTAGTTGTAAGTTTGACTATATTTTGCATGAATAAAAGTTTAATAATGAAATGACATATGTTTTTTATTTTAACAAATCTGTCTTTATGCCCGAGGAGAGGGCCTCGCAAAATGTATCTTGCCCACATAAAATTATGATCTGGCGCCGCTACTGTAGCTAACTATAGGTTACCCTTGATTACGTTAGTCCCTTGACAAAAGCCATGAATATAACCGTGAAATTTAAACACTTGCGTAACAATTATAGTTTAAAATTAACATAAAATTAAAGGATAACTTACCTTAACACTATAGCACTGATATAAACCTTCATCACGACTAGATCAGCATAGAACTATTCAAAGAGTGAGAAATCAGATAAAGGTAGACCATAAAATAATTAGTGACGCACGTATAATAATTATTTACACATCGATTTGTTCTCTTAAAGTCGACCACCTCTTACGAAAGGTTGTTCGTTTATGGTTGAATATTCATGTAGGGATGGCATAAAGCAACAAATGTACGTCACCCGACAGAGATATTGGCTTACAGGTTAAACAATCTCATACCTGCTTATTCAAATCATGTTTTCATAAAAAAATATTGTTATACTAATTAAGTAATTTACGTCATGTTATACTTAAGAATTTATGTGGTAACATCCGGCTGCGTAGTAACTCAATTTATGGCATTGCATGACAGAAAAACTTGTTTGTACCGTAAAAAGAGCTTAAGAGTTAAAGATTTATTCAGTGTTTTTGCATGTTCCACTTTTTTATTCAATTAACAGCTGTGTTCTTTCCTCCAGTTTCACTCGCGTTAACACTGACAAATTTATTTATTTAAACATCATGCAAATTTGGTGCATTTATGGTTATACAGTCCATTACTTTGATGAAAAGTAGCCTACATATCTATAGTGATGTAGTGAAGAGGTAAAATCTGTGAGTGTCTATGTTCGGGAAAATCTCAAGGACTACTCGAATTAAAAAAATCGTTTTGTGTTCGATAATCTTATCGATAAAGGCTATAAGCTGTATAATAACATATTTGACTGCACAATTAGCCAATTTTTAGCATTAATATTTATATTATATTAATTAGCCATTGCCACTAAGCCTAGTGCTTTAAGTGGTCGCCACGCCGCTCTTTACTGCGCTGAGTGTTATGTGTCCACACGGGAAAACACTTTGTGTGTTCTACAAATTGTTGTTCTTAGTCTGGGTGTTCTTTCTATCCGTTTCTTGTGTGCTTGTAAAGTACCCCGCGACACAGGCTGTATTCCTAGTCTGGGTTTTAAAAATAAAAAAAACAATCAAAACGAGCCAAGCAGCAACGAAAAATATTTTGAAACAAGGAAAATTCATTCATTCATACTTGTTATGGTATGTATTTGTGTATGTATGTCTTTATATAGATTTATATCAACTTCAGTATATTATTATATATTATTATTATATTAAAAAGACATCGTTAAAGTAACTTTAACTCTTGGACTGTTGTGTTAGCTATTTATTATTACTAGGTCAATGTCATATTGATTAAATACATATATTGATTTTCTTATTAGATAAAATTTTCTCACGTTCATACTAAATTAGACTAAAGTATCGTACGGTACGATACTTTAGTCTAATTTAGTATTTAGTATATAATTTAGTACGATTCGTACCTGTATCTACTATTGATTACTGTCTTTACTGACTGCAGTTTTCTAATTACTGTCTTTTTACCAGATTGCGCCGTGAAAGTTGTATTTTGTGAGTTTGTGTATGTGTATTTCGTTTACATACTCTTGGTTTTTCACTTCGTTAGATTCGTTTAAATTGTGTGTGAAACTAACATAATCATAATGTGGCAATTGTACAAAAACAAAATGGCGGATTTAGTGTCAAATTATATGTGTTATAATTGATTTTTTAGTTTTGGGAAGCAGTTCCGGTGGTAAGTAACTACCGTCGCCCATGATCGTCTGCAACTTAACAGTCACAAACACACTGCAGACCTTTGAGAAAAAGTACTTTTTTTCTTGAAGGTTTGAAGGCCGTGTCGAGGTTTCCGGATCAAGCTTCTATGAAAATTATTTATCCTGTGGCAATCGACTCGAAACCTAAGACTCCCGGCTTAGCAATTAGTCTCTCATCGCTAGACTGATAGATACGGACATCAAATTCGTATTTGTTTGGATGGTTCAGTGGTGCAAAATACTAACAAACTAGAGATGAAACGAATAGTGAATTGGCCGAATGATAAATATCAACGAGTCTCTTGGCCGAAACGCTGAACATTCGGCAGTCGAACATTAGGCGACAGTGTACTTTTCGCGGATGGCAGATTTAAACCCGGATCAGCAAGGCGTGAAGGGGACGCGCTATGGGTGCTTTTGTTTTATCCGTAATTGGGCTGCGTAGGCTGTACAACACACTTTATTTGTATATTTTTTTTCAAGATTTACTTGTTATTTTCCTCACACGTTGGCAGGCATAAGAACATAAGGAAAAAGAACAATTATCATAATTGAATACAATGTTTATAAATCTTCTTACTTTCTCCAAGTTTTTTTGCCTAGAGTCGCTTTTATATTTTCAACGAAACGACCAAATTTCGATTTTTTACGTAAAGCGACTACTTTCAGAACTTCACAACCCTAAACACGAGGTGAAATTGAAGTTTTGTGGAAAGACTATTATCAGACTTCTTGAGGGATCCAAATACTCTTAAAGATTGCCAAAGATATTCACATCACAACGATATCAATTTAGGTAGATCTAAGAATAAGTTGCAAGCACTTTTTGTGCAATTGTTTATGTTTTATTCGTCTTGTTTCATTGGTCAGTGCGAAACCCATTGATGCAGGGATGACAGTTATCGTGGTAAGCGTGTGAACCTTACACAACCACGATGACTGTCATGTCTTTTACATGCATCAGCGGGGCGTGTAAAATCATCTTACTAGGCTGCCATAGTGTGGGTCACCATCTTGTATTATCTGCATTCACAATGAGTATGGTGATCCTAACTCATGGATACTATTCATATTTTCCATCAGGCAGAGTAAAGTCACTTTGGCAGGTTCTCAAAATCAAAGAGGAAAAATAAAAAAAATCATACTTCTAAAAAGAAATGTCTATTTTTAATGTGGCGATTTCCACATTACACCACAAACAAAAATATACAACAGTGCCATCTAGCGAAGATATATTGAACTACGTAGTATGATGAACTACTAAGCAACTACTCTCCTGTATCGCGAAACAGAGATTCGCGTGGCAATTGACATATATACAACATCTCAACATCAACCGTTGGGCCGTGGTCCGCAATGCATGATTACCTCGCCTGGTCAGAGGATCCTCCCTTTGTGTCGGAGGGACACATGACACACGTCCCTCCACATTTAATAAGCGATATTAACATTTTTACTTTCATTCACATTGTTCACCAGAATATTCACTAAAATTAATTTGTAAGGCAAAACTACGTTTAACGAGTCAGTTAGCACCTATAAAATCTTTTAAACTCTTTGTGAGTATCATCTTCATTCGGTATTCGGCCGAATAGTTTGCAATAATCGATCGAATACCAAATAGTAAAAAATATGTTCGAAAAGTCAAATATCAAGTATTTGCCGAGTATTCATGGAATTTCTCTAATAATCTGTCATAATGTATATATTTGTATGGGCTTATTTACATTTACGAACTGGCTTAGTAATTAATGATGGCACCGTCAATAAAAACATAACAAGTTTTAAGAGGTTCACTATTTTTATCAGATACTCTCAAAGATGCTCAGTGCCGAGATATCGTGAGTCACTTGGTCGAGTATACCTTTATTTATCATGTGACCCACGAAAGTTAACATACATTGACCTACAACGTACACCTTTGAAGCGTTGACTCGTGCCAAAATTTGAGCTCAACGGGTGCAGAATTTTTTGAGTTCTTGAGGTGTATACAAATATTATTTTAGCAGTTGGAAAGTTTAAATATGTTGCTTGCTTTTTTAATTTACGCTTATGCCTTTATCTCTGATGGAGTAAACCGCGATATACTAAAAGCCCACATGTACCTTAACCACATAACCGCAAATAAAGATCCTTCAAAGTTAATGTGTCATAAAATTGTATTTAAAGTTTGGCTAAGAGGAATTTAAAAAAAAAAAAAAAAAAAAGGTGTGTGTGAAATCAGACAAGTAATAGAGACATTGAGGTTTGTAAGTTGAAAATGTAGTTAAGATAAAATCAGAGAATGCGTTAGTTATTTCTTTTATGGTGTAAGCGACAAATGCGTTAACAGCTTATTTGATGGTAAGTAACTATTATGAACACTTTTTGATCTAATGGTTAGCGTATGCAACTGCCGATAAAAAGTTTTTGGGTTCAATCCGCCGTTCAGGCCAAAAAAGTGTTATAGAGTTTTCTGATTGTAGAAATGTTTAATATCACCGGAATTTGGTACTTGAAGTCTTAACCCCCGTGGCACGGAGAGTCGTCGCCGTTAATTCTGCACCCGGTCTCTCCCGGTCATGTCGGATAGCCGGCCCATCGGATTGTGAGAGTGAGGGAACAGAGACCGTCATAGTGTTGGTCGCCATACTGCATTGTTTGCATTTGCTATAAGTATAGTGACCATAACTCTTGGATTCTATTTAAGCTGTCCACCATGGGAGTGCCACACGGACTCGTGCTCATCATACGAGACTACTTGTCGAATCGGAGCTTCCGCTACCGAGTAGAAGGGTCACTGTCCTCCACTCACCCCGTTCGAGCCGGTGTCCCACAAGGGTCCGTGCTCTCCCCCCTACTCTTCACGCTGTATACTAGCGACATTCCGAAGCATCGGTATGTGCAGACGGCACTATTCGCAGACGACACGGCTATCTACTGCTCAGGAATGAACCCCTCGACAGTAGCCAAAAAACTCCAGACCGCAGCCAACGCACTGGGCGTTTGGTTCCGGAAATGGAGGATAGAGGTCAACCCCGAGAAAAGCCAGGCGGTGCTGTTTCACAGAAGACAGCTAAGCTTGTATCCTTTGGAGAAGACCCCTCAGATTAGGATGTTCGGCAAGTCTATCCCTTGGGCTAGGCAGGCCAAATACCTAGGCATAACCCTTGACGACCGTCTATCCTTCGGCCCCCACATCAAGGCAGAAAATCTTAAAAAAAAAAAAAATCTTGGATTCTATTCATGTTTTCCATCAGGCGGAGTTGAGTCGACCTCTTATAATTTTATTACATGTATAAATTTAAAGTATCTATTCGTATGTACAATTGCGCTTTTAACTGTTTGAGTACAAAAAGTGCTGAATCAGATTTATTTATTACTATAATTTATCATTGTATTTGTGTAACCGAGGTCAACAGCTGGCAATTAAATAAACTGTTACACCTACTTATTGATGTAATAAATGCCTGTACATTTACATAATTGCATATGAGTTAAAAATTTTCATGTGGTGACGGATCGAGAGCACAAAGTCTCACCAATCCTATTCGTCTCATGGGTATTATAAGAGGCGACTAAGGGAGCAAATTTTGCAGGACAAAATAGGTAGCAAATCTCTGAAGCGAAGGAAAACTTGACACAAATTCTTTTTTTTTAACGTTTAGAAATCCCCTCGGGCCGTTCCCCACCGGGGCTTACGACGTAGCGGTATGTTGGACCGACTAAATCCACACAGAACCGGGAATAGCTGTTATTACGACATCCGCACCCCTCCAAGCGCCTTTGCGGTTGCGCGGGCTTTATTTTCGGGTAAAACTCTCTATGTAGGCGACGTACGGCATACACGTACATCGCCTCCTTGCGGCTGGCTACTGTAGCGGATGGAGTGAAAAACCCGTCCCATTCACCTGCGGCCACATTTAGGGCGGTATTCGATACAAACCCTAAACGAACCCGTCTGGTCAGCGTGGTGCAATACACAAAAGTCGACTTTTTAAGGAGATAGTCCAGCACTGGTCTATGTCCAGCACTGATCTATTAAAAGCTAGCTATAATAACAGCTGGCCTTAGAAGGAACCAATCAAGACGCATTCACATTTTATATTAGGCTCGCCATAATGAGGCAAATGGCCAAATGAAGACTTTGACAATGAACCCAATGTCAAGGTGACCCTTAAGCGTTTTACGTAGTACAGATCAGGGGCCCAGTGGAACAAGTTTCATATCCGGTTCGAGTTATTTTATGAATTCTTAACTTAAGTGGATTATTAAATACTAGCTGATACGACGACGATGAATAACGTCGAACTTCGTTGATTTTCAAATTTTCAAAAGAAATAAAACTCATTATTACAAAATTTTATATTGATATCCGACTCTTATTAATCGTAGATTAATGTTGTATGGTTATAGGTAATATATAATACTATTTCTCTATAATTAAATTACCAAATGTTAAAAGATGTTTTCAATTCGAACCTGTATTTCTTGAGATTAGTTTGCTCAACTAAACAAACTCTTAAACTTTATGAAGTTTGTATACGGATACTTAGATGATGACGATTCGATAATGTAAATGGGATTTATATTTTTGTGTTTTTCTTTTCTTAATATTATAATTATATACCTAGAAACTTTGATCTCTCATAATTAGTATGAGGGATCTTCAAATCTTTAACAAAAGAGTTCGCCACCTAAGGGAAGAGAACGCACTTGCACAAGAGCCTCCGAAGTCCACTGAAAACAATAGACTACTCGACAGAAGACTAATCTAAAACGCCATCATCCGTGTTGTCGTGTTTCGTTGGTGAGTGTGAGACCGGAGGCCCATTGATGCAGGGGTGACAGGGGTGTCTGCATTTGCAATGAATATGATGACCACAATTCTTCGATTCTATGTATGCTTCACATCAAGCAGAGTAGTCACTTTGGCTGGCTCTTAAAATAAAAAAAAAATAAGAGGAAATCTTATATTTTCTAGAGTTTAGTTTTCTTAGTAGTTTTCCTGTTAAAATAATTGGTATTAATTTCTTAATTGGTATTAATCCATTTTACTAAACTATTGTGAAACGGCTTGATTTTCTTTTATCGTTTTATTCCACTTGAATACTAAGCATGCAGACACACACAGACACATGCTTATTTTACTTTAAGCATCTTAAATAGAAGTATGGTTTCATATTTTTTGATTTTGGTTAGAAAAATAAAGATTTTTTCAAATATATTTCTATTAGGTAATTGCTGAATCGTATATCATCTTTAGGCATTTACATTTACATTTACTAACTCATATACATTTTGAATTTACTCATTTATATACAATATTCAGCGAAATTATGTTCATGGCATTTGTTGTCATGTAAAATAAAAATTATGACGTAAAAATATCCGCACGTGGCAACATTAGCCGCAGAATACGCGCCAAAAAGGTCACATCACGTATCGATCAATCGACGCAGGGACTTATCGGACATGGTTGCTTCGAAAAATATCGAAATTGCATCGAATGTGACCAAACTGTTAGACAGCACAATACCAGGACTTATGTCAATTTATTTTGACTAGATTTCATCAAAAAACACACCTAGATAGTATCAGGCGAGGGCCCACAAATACACGATGTGCTACCTGCTGCAAAATACGTTACCACGTACGTTCTGGCAGGTTAGTGGATCTGTACCGTGTTTACAACATAAAAAAAGCATTAGCTGCAAAAATTTCAAGCTCCAGCAATTGAGATCCTATCTTGACAGTCAGCCAGTCAGGGTAACCAATTATATATGCATAGATTTCGGCCTAAACTCAAAAAATGACATCTCATGGTATGTAAATATCAGTTTTATTGTAATTGATTTACATGTTTACTTCGATTTTATTTTCGTGGTATTAAATAAATCTTCTGGACAGAGTTACGATACCGCGCAATACCCCATGTTCTTCCTCAAGATTCTCCATGACAAATATCATTTTTGGAAAATTCTTCATATAACCAATGTAGAAACAGCTAGACTGGTGTATTTCAGTTTTGGTCATATGGTATTTTGTTATGTTAGAATGCTGCTGACATTCAAAGTGTCTTTGTGTTGCAGAAGAGGTCTATTCGTTCGATTTATAATCTCAGTTATAGTCAGTCACCGAGGGATAAGTTTGGAGAAATTAATTTCTTGACGCATCTCAATATGTCAGGGAACATTTAGTGAATGTCAAGAAAACATTCATTTAAAAACACACAAAGTTTAACGACCTTCTTGATATCAGCACTAAGACATAAAGATAAACTCGTGTTGTCAAGGACTAGATAGCAAAAAGTAAGCAAGTCTCTTCAATATGAGGGTGTGCGATTCTATAATAAACTTCTACGCATATTTCAAGAATTAAATAATAAGCAAATTAAGTCTTAATCAAATAAAAAGTATGTAAAAACGTAACAAATAATTTATATATATCCTTATATTATATGCGTAACGTAATAAATAATTTATATGAAAATTATACTTGGCATTGATATTGCTCACTTCCTACTGAGTGGTAAGAGATGGGATCAGCAGCCGCGGTCACCTTCTGAGAGGACGTTATGCTGTAAAAGAAGTTCGCAAATTCCAATCGGGCAAGGGTCAATTCTGCTCGAAGGAGGTGGCAAAAGGGACACGGTAGACTCCAGCAGTAGGCTGTTAAAGGTTCGTGATGTTTATTCATCTTTATTTAAGTGTTAGTTAGTATCCTTAACACTCACATATATACACCGTAACTATGTGCATATTTATACTCACTATTTATACTCACTGTTTTTTTTGCATGTCAACGATATGTTAGCCCTTGGCAACATACATTAATATGCAGACGTTAGCATAGTCCATGGACGATATTTAGGACAATGTACAGACAATTTAGCAGGCGCTGAGGAAACCGTGAACACAAATGTACACGCACTCTTCTAAAAAGCCTCCATTTCTTTTCCTCTTTATTTTACAGACCACTTGACTGCCACTGCAGGAGAGCTCAGTTTATGTTGGACGCTCTTGTTCAGTTACAGTAGCAAACATTATCGACAGTCTCGAAGTCACTGTATCTCTTAAGCCTGTGCAGCCGTGAAGAACTGTTGCCTTTATGGCAGTTATGCCAACTGGTCGATTTCGGGTCCTTCAAGTGGGGCCTGGAAAAGCATCACACTAGGCCGCCACAGTGTAGGTAACTATTCTGCCTTGTTTGTATTCGCAACGGTTTCTGTGGCCGTCATTCTTGAATTCGGTAGAGTTCCTTCGGTAGACTCTAAATAAAAATAAATAATAGCAAGGACCACATTGATTTTAGACTTTCTGTGCGGAGGAACAATGAAAACAAACAAGTGTCAGAATGTGTTTAGTTTGGAAGTCTTGATAAGATAATGTGAATACATGTGTCTATGTTCCGATGAACATGTTGGTCTAGTTGATAGTGACACTAATTGCTAAGCTGGAGGTCGTGTGCTTAGTTGTTGCCCAGGACAAATCATTATGTGTTAATTATCATTAACCACGCCCTACTAACAACAATTGCATCGTAAACCACCTTCGTTGCCAGAAAATGTATGATATTTTAATACGTTAGGCTACTAACTCGATTATCTCTGTCGTAGACCGACGGTTGTAAAGTGCTAGTGCTAATTGAATATAGCTGTGTTTGGAAGGGTGAGTACACAACGATTGAGCCGGGGTGATTTTTGGACCCTGACTTAACTCGAACAGTCCAAAATTTCTTGGTATAATAAACCGAAAACGTCACCACACCATATACAAGTCATGAATTTCGACGAATATCACGACACACGAAAAAATTTACCGTTATTTTGACATATGTCACTATAATATCACGAGAAGAAAAAGATGACCGCGCCCACCATTAGGGGCGGCTGATATTCAGTTCAAGGTTACCGAACAATGAGTATGATCATTTGTTCTGTATATGAGTGTAGTGTATTTAAAATATTTATGTAAATGTGTTAATGTTTATAAGTATATTCATCAACAGCCTGCACTCTAGCTATCATAGCACAGACTTTGCCTTCTTTGGGATTTTGTTAGGGGTTCGGTGGCCGTGTGTGGAATGTGTGAAGTAATTACAATTATTTATGTTCTTTTAAAAACTTAAAGTGTAGACGAAATCAATGACCATGAAAATATGTAACATTTAATGCATAGTTGCATTGCGGTAATTGAAATATCAGGCTTCTGAACAAGGGTTATTTCATAATGACTGTTGTCGTCCATAGACACTTATCACAACGGACTCACTGGTCACTTAATAATGACTATTATTGTGTGTATATTTTGAAGCTGTTGGCGGTTAGACCCATACGTGATTACCTTACGGAGTGTATGTTGGCCGAAACTAGGCTCTTTAAACCCTGTTGGGATAATAACTCTGTCCAAGGCTGCCACTAGTAAATTATTATTTTTCCCTTAAAGTTTTCAGACTGATTATTTGGTACATGACAAAGATATTTGTTTTAACTGAGATAAATCAATTTCATATTAATTAAATGTTTTCCTTAATATTCTACCCTTTTCTTAAAATTTATTTTGAGTCAGCGTGATTTCTTTGAAATGTTTTCATTTTCAGAAGGGATAAAAGAAGAAGGTAAATGAAGATAGGGTGAATAGTAGGGGCAAGGGACAGAATTTTCGGGTATATTCAGTTTATATATTTTATTTATTTATTTTTATTTATTTACGTATTATATGGAAGACTTGCAGCTAACATTGTAAAGTTTGTATTCAAGTAAATAACAGAAAGCTAATTCCAAGTCCTCACTTGTAGTAATACGCTAAACGTGAAAATGTGAGCAATACGCTCATAATCTTGTAATACATGCCACGTTATTCTTTTTAACATTCAATCATTAAAGAATTTAAGGTTCAAACATCATCGCACATTTGAGGCACTCTCAGAGAAAGGATCCATTCTGTTTACAGAACTCGTTAAATATAATTAAAAGCTAATATGGCCATGAATGAATGAATGCACCCGAATATTCCGTCTTGTGATCAAACAGCCTTAAAGTTACCAAAAAATTACAAACTTCTCAAAATTAGATTACCTTTAATTAGTAATAAATTATATTTATTTTAATAATATTTCTAACTTTCTGTTTAAACATTGTTCTAAGGCGTGACTAGCGTCCGAGTCTTAGTGACGTTTGCGTAGAAGCACGCTGAGTTTCGTGGAGTTCGGGTTCGATTAGGATGGTTGAAATCGACGGCATACAGCCCGTATTTCACACTGAAAATAAAATTGAAGTTATATCAATTCATGACATCGACAACTTCTCCATAGAAAGGAGGCTTGTATGTAACATCTTATCCGGTAAAATTTCAAATTTTTGGTACGAAATTCCATATCACAGGATGAGTAGGGGTCCTAGCCGAGAAAAAATGTAACGCGTTACGAAAACGCGTTACGAAAAACCGTAAGATAACTACCTTAATGACACGGTGGTAGTGTATGCGACTGCTGAATTTGAGATCTTGAGTTTGAATGAACTTTAGGTTTTTAGTCCCCGTTAGAAAGTTGGAGTCTTAGCCCCCGTGCCTCAGAGAGTACGTAAAGCCGTCGCTACCGCGCTTGACCTATCCCCGGTCGTATGGGATAACCATCCTGTCGAATTATGAGAGTAAGGGAACAGTGAATTCACCTGCATTTGCGCACACACTTGTGCACCGTAATATATTCTGCATTAAGACTGACCGCCGTAGGCGAGATCGACGAGGAGTACATCATGATACATAGGAAAATTTCGTTTCAGAATTGAATATTTCAACATTCCAATCCTTGCTATTATATTATTTAAACTTTGAACACTATACCTGTATCCACTGAGCCATTCAAAGTTGTCCATCAACGTCCAAGCTGTGTACCCCGTAACAGGAATTCCGTCATTTATCGCCAATGCAATCTGAAAATATTGTATAATGTTATAGGATAAAGATTTTTCTTTCACCCACTCTAAGATCAATCTCATTTTGTCATGAGGGACGTTACACAAATTAATAAAATTGACACATAAAAAACTCACATTCAGAACAACAATTTGTGGATCACAATAAATATTGTCCCATGTGGGTATTGAGCGTAACACTCATTGGTGTGTCAAATGGCGAATTGGCCGCTTGAACCACTTCACAAACCGTGCAATCATTCTTAGGACGTTTATTACACATACTTTTGTGTATCTTCACGTTAATAGTGATCTGAGCAAAACTTAAAACCTTCACCCGAAAAGAGAGAAAATACCTGTTCCAAATAGTCCCTGATGTATTCCAATCGGATAGTGTCATTGAGGTTAGGATCAAAAGTCATTAAGCCATTTTCCAGGATAATAATCTCCTTGACGTTATAATGTGCATCAAGCCAGTGCAGCTGCTTTCGAAGACCTTCAGGATATATCTGTAATTAATCATCAAGATTAAGATTTTACATCGTTTCATACTGAACTGAAATATATTTATCATAGCGTTCTTCCCTTCTAGTTTTTGTTAGGAAAAGAACCAGGCAAGAATGAGCTTTTTAAAGGCTCACCAAAGCCTATCTCCATTGAAAGGAGGAATTGAAGATATGGAATAGTAGCTTCGTAACTTAACAGTGGAAAACCAAATCTTTTTCTAAACCAGCCCTTTATTGAACTTGGCCACAGCAAAACTTGACGTCTGTTTGGAAAAATTATTTATACATTAATAAACAATTGTTACCGCGAACCAATCCAAGGCCGATGTTTTCCACGAAGGATCGCTGATCATGTTTATCTTGAGCTCCTCAGCACCATAGAAAGGCCATGTACCTTGTTGTTCTCCTGGTTTTACTTTGTGGACCAACCACGAAGTGTAATGATTCAAGCCGTAGTAGTCGTATGTACCTGAAAGTTGAAAAGAAGTTGTCATAAGTGAGACAGTTAAATAATTCTTCAATGACCATAATGAGAGAGACATCGAAACATATTGGTGGGCTCGACTGGAGTTATACTACGATACAAACCGGTTTAAGTAATTTGTGAATTGAGAGTGAATTGTTGCATTCAGAGTTGACTGAATGTGAATGGGATACCCGGACGAACATTCTTCTCAATTTTAGCGCAGGCGCTCAAAAATTAGCACCACACTCGAGTCTCTGGTGTTGCAGGTAATCAAAGGCGGTAGTAGGCATTTACTTTAAGATAACCAGTCTGATCATTTGTCACATGTGCCTGACATTGACACCTGTCAAACCCGACACCATACCACAACAGATCAGTACGGAAGACCAACTCTATCCTTCTTATATTGAAATGTCATCATCTCCATCAGCAGCAGTCTTTAATAGTCTATTGCTTGTCATAGGTCTCCTTTGGAAAGGAAATTTTGGTCTGTTATGTCACGTTGGTATGGGTTTGTTTCAAGTTTTCCTTTTCTTTGTCATGGCGTAGTCCTGAGAAGTTTACTCCCTTATTCGGTTCTTACATCACCCATGGGTTAAATAGAGATGATGATACTGTATTCTTAATCCATCACCACAAGGAGGAATATTGATATGTACAGGACTGGGTTTCCAATCGATAACAAAATTCTCCGGCAATCTCGAAGAAGAGTATTGTATACAAAATGAAAGACATACCTCTGACGAGTTTAATTTCTTCATCAGTAAATGGAGGAAGTCTAGGGTATGAGTAGTTTTCATGCATTCCATTATTTAGTAATAGTGACTCAATGTTTTTCGGCCAACCACCTTCTTCAGAAAAAACAGCGTGAGCATAACGACCTTCCTGTGGAAATATAACAAATATAGGCTCTACACACACCAAAAAAATCACTGCTATATTTATCAGTCGATCTATCTGAGAAAATATTGCAATGTTCATAGAAAGTTTTATGAAATGTGGCAGAATAAATTAGGATCATCATCAACTAAATGTAGAGAAACAAATATCACATAATCATCATCCTTGCGGGACATAGGTCTCCCGCAAGGTTTGCCACAACAGACAGTCACATGCTACCAGCAGCCAACAGCTTCCCACGACCCTCACCAGGTCTAGGATCACCTTGCAGAAGCCCTACCAACGCTGCGTAACATAATATAACACTTAAAACTGTTTGTAACTATAAGTGTGTCTTAGGTAATTTTTTTGTTTAATTATAAAAGAGAGATTGTATGATGATCGAATTGCAACCGTTTTGAACATGTAAATGGATTATGTAAAATATTAAAATTAAGTTAAGGTAGTGTGGATTTCGACTTACCCAATACTCAATAGCCAATTCTGTCAGTTCTACATCTTCAGGAGTTTCAGGTTCAAACCACATGAAAAGAGTTGCCAGTGACAACTTTCCTGAAAAAAATAATTAATAACCTCTTTGCTGTACAAAATTTACAACTGAAACACCTTAGTTGTAGCGACGGAGTAACTTTAGCTCCGTCAAGCTGTACTGTTTCTGAACAGAACAGAATAGTATAGACGTATAAGAGCAAAACCAGATGATATAACTACTGTCCATTATTGTAGTACTCGTATTTATCCTAAGTAATATTTTTTTTTTTTATACCACGACGGTGGCAAACAAGCATACGGCCCGCCTGATGGTAAGCGGTTACCGCAGCCTATGAACGCCTGCGGCACCAGGGGCATCACGTGCGCGTTGCCGACCCTTTAAAAACCTATTTACCCCCTTCTTGAAGAGCCCCATACTGTAGTTTCCAGGGAAAACCTCGGCAGGGAGCTCATTCCATAACGGGATTGTTCGCGGGAGAAAATTTCTCTGAAACCGCACTGTGCGCGACCATTTAGGTTCCAATGTATGTGGATGAGCTCCCTGATGATGGCGAGCGGTGCGATGGTAGAAAGTGGGAAGTAATATTATAAAAGCAAGTATGAATTTGTTTACACCTCAGCCTTTTAACTGATCTTAAAACTTCTGGAAAGCTGCATTATCAGCGTATAACATAGGCAAATGTTTACCGCGATAAGAGATATTCACACGAGCGGAAACGCAAAATTGTATGAGGACAGAACGAGATAAAAAGGATATGTTCATGGATAAATGGCAAAATTCTTTTTCTTTCAGGGTTGTTGGGCTATTGATCAGAATACGTGCTCGGTATAAAGCAATGTTTTTATGAGGTCTTGTTATTATTTCTGTCGCGCTGGTATATACTTCTAAAGTATGACTTTCTCACAGTCGAATTATGCTCCCTATGCTATCTCCACGTTTCCTTCCTAGCCTTTATTATTCCTAAGATTATTTGGGGTCACCTACTAGTTCAACCAGTTTTACCTGAATGCCAGTTTTTAAACGGAACAACTGTCATCGAACCTCCGCAATCCTGAGCACGAACTGAATTCGAAAGTTGAACTACTTGTCAGTATATTTGTGGGCTCAGACTTCCCAATAACGATTACCATAGATATCCATGACAGGGTTCGATCCCCAAAATGACATATAACTACACTTTGTGTGATAACTGGAGCCGACAGTTTAACGTGCTCTCCGAATCACAACCGTGAAACACCGCCAACTTAAGAAGTATACTTCGGGCTGTTAATATGATAATTAGTTATTACTAACCATGAAACTTAGGCTTATACAATTCATCATAGACCCTATAAGCCTTTGCATGGGCTAAAAGAGTGTTCTTGTTACACAGGTATCGTCCAACCATCATGTCTTCCAAATATGGAGCCTTCAAATTATGGTACCCTCCATCACAAATACTGAGTGGTTCATTGAGCGTCACCCATATCTTGACGCGGTCGGCATAAAGGGAATATACTACTTCTGCATAGTCTGCAAACCAGTCGGCAATAAGGGGATTCGCCCAGCCACCTGCAATTGGTGTTTGATAAGATTTGAGTAAGTGTAAATACTTGGCATCATTTAAGATAAGAATTTAAAGAGACATTTATTGAGATTCTGTTAAAAATCAATTTTATTATTTTACAAAGTCCGTGTGGTGACGGATTAAGAATAAAGTGTTACCACCCCTATTCATCCCGTGAGTGTCGTAAAAGGCGACTAAGGGACTAAGTATAAAAGATAACATCATTACAAAGAGAAGGAAAACTTGAAACAAACACTTTTTTTTTTTTTTATAACGTGTGGAAACCCCCTCGAGCCGTCACCCCACCGGGGCTTACGGCGGGGTGGTGTGTCGGCATCGGACCGACTAAAACCACACGGTGTGCCACTCTGCGCCTGACATAGGAGGGATCCGGGAACAGCTGTTATTACGACATCCAAATCCCTCCTAGCGCCTGCCCGCTGACGCGGGCACCATCTGCTTACAAACTCTCTATTTAGGCGACGTACGGCACACGCGCACGTCTCCTCCTCGCGGCTGGCCATTATAGCGGATGGAGGGGAAAACCCGTCCCGTCCACCCGCAGCCACACTCAAGGCGGCATGAGGCGCTGATATGTGCACCGCCGCCGCCCGGTTCGCCGGCGGCGAATTGGGTCCGAGTGGAGGTCGTCCTCCCGGGCCTTCTCAGCCACCTCCTTTCGCGAAATTACATCTTCGCAAAAGGCGACCGAGTGCAGATACTTTCCGAAGCAACCGTGCCCGGAAAGAACCTGCGTCAGTCGGAAGGAAAGGGTCCCGTGCTGTCGCCCCGCCCATTCGGCGATGACCGGCTGAAGAGCCTCCACGGTGGCAAAACCAGCACGTGGGTCCTCCAGCCGGGACGACTACCGAGCCATCGTGGCACGACGAGCGGCCTCACGCCACTCGCGTATCTCTTCGGGCGGGGGCCGTATTCCGCTTCCCGCCCGGAAGTCAGCCGTTCGCCGATAGACTTCGGCGAGCACTTCCGTCTTCAAGTCCCACGGGGGAGTACCGGCCAAGGCATACGTCGCCTCCGTCGATACGGTACGGTAACCGCGTATGACTCTAACCGCCAATATCCTCTGAGGACGCCAGAGGCAAGCTCTATTCTGGGCGGTCAGAGCCACCGCCCACACCGGTGCACCATTCAGGGCCATTGACCGAACAACCCCCGTATATAGCCGTCTCGTCGCGACGCTGGCTCCACCCAAATTGGGCAAGAGTCGCCCAAAGGCAGAAGCAGCACCGACCAATTTTGGAGAGAGCTGTCGAAAGTGCTCGTCGAAGAGCCACCTGCCGTCGAGGATCAGGCCCAGATACTTCATCTGGGCCTAAACCGGTACGAGGACCGAATTGACTATGATGGAGGCGCCGGAGGGTGGACCACGACGGGGCCCATGGAACAAAAGGGCCTCTGTCTTGTCCAGGGCCACCCGCAAACCCAGCGCCTCAATACGCCCGACCACCAGAGAGACACACGTGGTGGCCAGGCGCGCCTTGAAAGTTCATCCCTCGGGCTGTGACCAATGTGTCATCTGCGTAACAAATTACGCCCAGCCCGGGGTGAAGACGACCTCGAAGGGCCCAGTCGTATCCCATATTCCACAGGAGTGGTCCGAGGACAGACCCCTGTGGAACACCGCACGACATGGACCGCCGCCTCAGAATACCATCTCGGTCCTCGTACATGACGGTACGCTCCTGAAGATAGTCTGCCACGAGCCGCCTCAGGTACTCTGGCACCCCGTGGTAGTGGAGTGCTTCCCTGATGCAGCTAAATGGCAGACTATTGAATGCGTTGGCGATGTCTAACGATACCGCCAGCAGCACGCCGCCACAGCTCACCGCCTCTTCGGCCACGGCCCTCAGACGCAACACGGCATCGACCGTCGAACGCCCCGCCCGAAATCCGTATTGGGCGTCCGACAGATCGGGGCCCACCTCACAGAGGTGCCGGACGATGCGGGCAGAGAGTATCCTCTCAAACAGTTTACCCACCTCGTCCAGCAACACGATGGGCCTATAGGCCGCAACCGAATCGGCAGGCCGTCCCGGTTTCCGTAACAGGACCAGCTTCCCGCTCTTCCAGCTCTCAGGAAAGCGTCTGGACGCCAAGCTGGCGTCCAGGACCTCTCTGAGGCGATCCGACATGTGGTCGAGGGTTCGTGCCAACACTTGGGCAGGTATCCCATCTGGCCCAGGGGCGGTATTCTTATAGCGAATCCGTAGAACAACCCTATTTAACCCTATTTAAATTAACAACAAGCCCCTATTTCTGATTCCCTGACGGGTGGAACATTATCCTCGTTCTCCCCTCCGTCGTCTCTGACCAAGAAAGCCATTGACTAGGTTGTGTGCTCCACCCGCTGCGGGAAAAGCCCCTCGACCACTTCCTGCAGGAAGCTGGGCTGGAGAGTCTCTGTAAGGGGGGACCCCGATGTGCGGAGCTTTTGTCGCGCCGCACGATAAGGGCGACCCCAGGGCTCACGATCGAGACTCTCCAGCATCTCCTTTCTTTTCACTTCTTTGGCGCGGTTAATGGCCAGCTTCAGAGTTTTCTGCGCCTCTCGGTACTCCTCATGAAGCTGGTCCTCCTCGCTGTCTTCGCGGTGACGCCGGCGACTGCGGGTGTAGAACCTCCGGGCACGAGTACAAGCCGCGCGGAGGTTCGCCAAATCTCGGGACCACCAGTAAACCTCCTTCCGTGGAGGCCGATGACCTCGGATACGGGGCATGGCCGCATCGCAAATCTGCGTAATCGCGTCACGAAAGCGACCAGCCCCCATGTCGACCTCCTCGGTTGGGGCCTGCGGAGGCAGCCAAGACTGAATAACGGCCGTCTCCTCTAGTAGGTCCCTGTTCAGCTTCTAAATAGCCCACCGCGGCAAGCGAAATGAAGGCCGCGCCGTGTGACCCCTACTGGAGTCCTGGATCCGGGAGAGCTCAAATCGGATGTAGAGGTGATCCGAGATCGTCTCAACCTCTTCCAGAACATGCCAGTTCCTTACTCGTGCGGCGAGGGCAGGAGTTGCGAACGAAAGGTCCACTATCGACCCCCAGTGCTGTCGCACGCACGTGTTAGTGGAGCCTCTGTTTAATAAACAGAGGCCCACCGAAGCCGCCCACTCCTCTACGGCTACGTCCCCAGCATCCGTTCTGGGGGAACCCCACGCAACGGATTTTGCGTTGAAGACCCCCAGCACAAGGACGTGCCCAGACATTAGGCGCCGTATCGAGGTCTCCAAGCTGTTGAGGAAAACCTCGAAGTCGCTCAAACTCTGGTTGGGGGAGAAGTACAGACCGTATACGGTGATCCCGCCCCACTCAGCAGCAACATATCCAGTGCCCTTGTCTCTTAGCAACAAGGGCGAGGATTGAGGCGCTGTGGAGCCGACGACTGCCACGGAGCCGTCCCGGTCACCCAACCAATTCGGTCGAGGAGGAACATAGTAGGGCTCCGCGGCTACGGCCACACTGATCGATCACTGTACCATGGTTTGTAGCAAGAGATCCTGCGCCGCGGCACAGTGGTTCAGGTTTGTCTGGACAAGGAGGTTGGAGACTTGGTCCATTACCGAACTGTCTCTACAACCTCCTCCATGGGCGATGATGTTGACAGACGAACAACATCAGAGACAGCCTGGGCCGACTGGCTAGCCCCCGATGATTGCCGGGATTCACGGGGAGGCTTGCAGCCCGCCTGCTCGATCTGGTGATTGGCGGGCTTATTACCCGCCTCACACGCCGGGCAGTGAGAGGCGGCAGAGCATTCTGCCGCCTTGTGCCCCGGTCGACCACAGCGGAAACATAGTCCGCTGCAATCAAAACGACTACCACACTTGGCGCGTGTGTGTCCCGATGCCAAGCGTTTATAACACCTCATCGGTCTCGCCGCCAGGATTGTGATCTTAGCGTTCACGAAACCGATGAGTAGTCGGCCTGCGTCGCCTAAAGCTTTGGCCGACGCTACGGGACAACTGACCCACACAGCACCAAGTCCTCCTGGACCGGGGCGGATGGTGCCAACCCTAATGTTTTCCACGTTGCACCCCGTCTTCTCTGCAATCGCAACGCGGACGTCTTCGGCCGTTACAGAGTCATCCAGGCCCGAGATGCGCAATTCAGCGCATTTTGTAGGCCTGGTGATCTTCACACCATCCGTGGCTACAAACATTCCCCGCAGCTTCTCGGCAAATGTGTCCGCCGTCTTTATAGCTTCGGCTCCAGGGAACTCAAGTACTCGAGCTCCTGTCTGAGCGAGGCGCAATCTGACCCCTCCAGTCCCGAAATCGTTGGCGAAACTGTCCCGGGCCCTCTTGAAAATGGCCGCATAGGACAGTCCGCCGTTAGCTGCCTCCGGTGATACGGTGACCACCACAGCCGCAGTCTTAGGAGGTTGTAGTTTACGTGGCTTCTTCGTGGTAGCCACTGCCACCGATGGCGCCTGTTGGGTAGAGGCTTTTTTACCCCGCTTCCGGAACTTTTAGCCCCCCCAACTACCCGCCAACCATCGTTGGGAGGGGCAGATGTGGAGGGATCAGATAAAGGGGTCGGAGTGGGGAGCAGTGGAAATGCCGCACCAGGCTTGGTCGCCGGGTTACGTGCTGTCCTAGGTGCTACAGTCCTACCTACTGCCTTAGCCACCTGCCGCGCCTTTGGAGCAGCCGCAGGAACAGCAGACACCGACGCTGCCGCTGCATAAGACACGCGACCGCCCACAACGGGAAGCGCTGTCGTCACTGGTGCGACCTTCGATCTATGTGCTGCCAGCGGCGGCCTGACAATGGGAGCCGGAGGCAGTCTCGCCTCCAGGCCAGCGAGACGCCCATCCATCATACGCCACACTGCATCCGTAATTTGGCGCAGGTGGGCATCAGGGATGATACCGATGGCAGAGGGAGCAGGCTGAGATGAGGTCTTGGCCGGATCTTCCGTCGGATGATGTGCTCGAAATTGGGCGAACTGAGGACTGACCTCAGCCACTTGCCCCGTCAGGTGATCGTTAGCCGCCTGAAGGCGTGCTACATCCCCCATGAGGTTTTCCACGACTCCAGCAATGGCAGAGGAGGAGTCCTTAAGAGCCCTAACGAAAGAACTCTTAAGGTTCCTGGACTTAGTGGCCACTTTATGGATTATGGCCACCCCCATATTTACTCTCTCCTGCAAAGACACCGGTGTTTGGGAGATAGAATCCCTTCCCACCGGTTCCCGTATTTTCTGCA
The DNA here is from genome assembly GCA_949316085.1 of Hypercompe scribonia. Taxonomy (NCBI): domain Eukaryota; kingdom Metazoa; phylum Arthropoda; class Insecta; order Lepidoptera; family Erebidae; genus Hypercompe; species Hypercompe scribonia. Next base: position 3,262,529 of record OX438986.1, on the reverse strand, counting down.
GGAGATCAGCAATCTCCTCCTCCGCTGCGCTTTCACCTTCTGCTCTGACCCTTCTGTAGGCTTCTGCCTTGGAGAAGACAGAGCCTGATGGAGTCGAGATCGAGGTGCGTGACCGACCTCTGCGGCTGCTACCGACTTTAGGGGGCAGCATCTCCTGGGACGTGTCGCTCTCTTCGTCCCTGGAGTGTCCGCGTTTTCTCTTTGTTGACTCCAGTGCCTCCATAGTCGCACTAGAGTTACCTCCATCCGACGGATTAGTGGATTTCGAACGAATTCGTTCCGAAGTTCTTCGGCTCCCAGCAACCAAAATGACTTCTGGGAGCCCAACCGAGATCTGCGTTCCCACCAATACGCCCTCTTCGTGGGACGAGTAATCGTCCGCCCTTGCACTATTCGCCTTCCTACCCTTCTTCTTCTTCTTTTTTCGTCAGTTTGATTATTTTTATTTAAATTTTGTTCCATATTTAATCCCACGATTGGGGGAGAATTAATGGTCCACCCGGGCAGAGATCCCCCAATACCCGGGCAAGCGTAAATTTATGCCCAACCGAGGGGTCCGCAGGTGCCTGGGCTGGGAGTGCGCTTACGACTGAACTACACATCAGCCATGCATCCCCTGGTCACGCACCAGAACACGGGATTCGGGGTAATTTTTTTATGGAGGTTTTCTTCCTCGCAGTCCGGGCGGCTAAGCCAAGACCCTCGCCCCCGATCGGCATCGCGAGACATAACCACGACACTCCTTTCGGGACTACGATATGCCGACAGTGGTAGGGAGACAACGTCTCCTGATACCTGCTCGGTGGCAGTGTAAGTGCACACCGAGCCTGTCCTACCTTTTCCACCGCTAAGCGGAGGTACTCCGACCCTAAAGAGTCCCACCGTAGTGATTTTTTACCGAGGTTTTCCTCCTCAATGCTCCGAAGAGCCAAGAACTAACAGAGCATCCGACAGACACGCCCGCTCTGTTGAACCAAATCTCAGCCAATTTGCCGAAGAAAATGGCTTCCTCTTCGTGCTAGAATATTAGCCGTTGGTAATGGTGAACAACACCATCACCAACGTTTCCAGGGTGCACCACGTGGAGGTTTTCTAGCCCAGCACCCCACTTGAAACTCCAACCCGTCTGGCCAGCGTGGAACCTACCCCGGCTTCGGGCAGGCGCAATGCTGATATTAATTATACTACAGAATATCTTTGTATACAACGTTTACAGCTTTTTGTCATTAGACAATACAATTTCGAGAAAAATGTCGCTCTGAAAAAGAATTCACTTTAATATTTAAATATTATTATACAATTTTGAATATATATATTTTTAATTTATCGTAACGTACTTATAAGTACGGATTACGTTGTTGCTCTGAAAAGCACGCTTTTATTAAATATTATTATTTTCCTCTCTAGAGAGCTCCGATAAACGCTCATTCACTGCTAATCACAAAGTACCGGCCGGTACCGCTATGGCCCTGCATTTTAAATCTATAATATCTTCAAAAATATTTATTTAAATTGCGTGCTGTAAAGAGCCATATTAATCTATATTAAATGCACAAAGTATTCAAGGTACTTAATTGGGTAAGGATTAATGCTACATTGTTTAAAATCGCTTCGTAAACAAACGTTTATTTCTCATATAATGGTTATTGTGGGTACCTACGATATAGACATGCATCATGGTGGACCTTTAGTAGACCTCTCTCTTTAAAAATATTTATTTAAATTGCGTGCTGTAAAAAGCCATATTAACCTATATTAAATGCACAAAGTATTCAAGGTACTTAATTGGATAAGGATTAATGCTTCATTGCTTAAAATCGCTTATTATATTTAAATAAATTATATTAATTATATTTAAATGATATTAACACACATATTAGGAAGATGTTAAAGGGCATTTAAAGACATTCAGGCAAAACTGATTCCAGTTGTCGACAATAGATTTACTCTCTATTATAGAAGTGAGTGTTATACTCCTCTGCTTGACCCTTTGGCATCTAAACCCTTAAAGAGTGATGGTAACGTTTTTAAATTATTTACATAAAGACGTCTAAACGTTTATGTCTACACTAACATTACACCTTTATCATCGTGACTTTCAAACATACCTAGATCCTGTATTGACTGAGGTAGGTCGAAGTGGTACAGCGTTACAATAGGTTCGATGCCTTTCTCTAGTAGACCATCAATTAGATTATTGTAGTACCGCTTGCCATCTTCGCTGATTATATTTGGGAAACCAGATGGCAGCAAACGAGGCCAGGATATGGAAAATCTGAAATATTTGTTTCCTCTTGTTAAGACACGCTTCACGCTCTGTGTTTTGAGTCCGCGTGAAAATGGATTAAGAATATAAAGTATCACCATCCTTATTCATCCCGTGGGTGGTATGTGAGTCAACTAAGGGAAGAAATTATGCAGGACAATAGCACTAAAAGAGAAGGAAAACTTGACACATCTTGACACATCACACATCTCGCTGGTATGGTAAAGTGATTGTGTAATGCTATACCTATAAGATATAGCTACACAAAACAGGCTTATATTTGCATAATTGATTCTGGATACTTAATTTTATCTGAAAGTCATCATAGTTCAATAAGACCTGTACCTAGAATAAGAGCATTTTAATATGAAACTTAATAGTACTGAATCATTGGTCTAGCGGTAAAAGTATACGACTGCTCTCGAGTTCAGCTCAAACAAGTGCCATTGAATTTTTCTGACTAAGCAAATAAAGTATCATTGTCTAGTAAGAATGTATTCAAGTCAGAAATAACATTGGCAGTACTTAGTTTGCAGTTAATTCATTATTTGACTAAGTAAGCTTACGAGATAATGCATTAGTCAGTTAAATTTTCGTTAGATATTGTTATACTTAGTTTTCTCTTTTCAGTTTATTACTTTAAAGCAGTCGGGTTTTTGTTTTTATCATAATAATTTTATTTAATTTCTTACCTGTACATATTTAGTCCTAATTCCTCAGCCATTTCGATGTCTCGTCGCCACAGGTGGTACGAATCACATGCTACATCGCCGCTAGTGACATCTGTCACCAGCCCTGGCTGACTATGGATCAATTGGTCCCAAATACTTATACTTTTATCTGAAAGTGAAATAGATCGTAGAAACAAAATAAGAGGGCTTAATTATCCCAGTCATTTGATCATTTCGTTGCTTGTACTTTCCTATGTATCCAGACAAACAATTTATATTAATAATTATAATAATTTTCTTTCACTATATTTTTATTTTTCCATTTTAATCCCCATATGAGGTGCATAAGGTTCCCACCAAGACCTTACGGCCCCAAGTCAACTTCACCTGCAAGTGGTGCACCTGTTGATTGACGGACTTAGTTCTGGCAAACATATTCCTATTAGCGGCAATAGGCCTATTACGTGATACCAAAATACGTGCGAAAAGTTGGCATTTAATATGCCTCTGGCAACCCCTCCAACAAAACAGGCGTGATTTTTATGTATATATAAATAATAGTATTTCGGACATCTCACACACAACGTGCCTAAGAAAATCTAGTTCCAAACTAAGCAGAGCTTGTACTATGGGTACTAAACAACTCAAATATATATATATATATATATATATTTGAGTAATTATCGTAGGTACCTTACCACTGACATTCCAAGCTCCCTCTACTTGATATGCGGCAGAGGCTGCTCCAAACTTGAACCATTCTGGAAACTTGTACTTCGCAGCTCGAGAGCTGCATATGAGTAAGCTGAAAATAAATTAATATATGTATAAATTTCTATTAATATTATTGTTGCCAGCCTATTCAATCACAGAATACGGGTTTGCAAACTCTACCAATTCTGAACACAATCGCTGTTGAATTGTCTCATCCGAGATTTACGGTATCTCTTACCCTTTTTTTTTAACGTGTGGCAACCCCCTTGGGCCGTCACCCCACCGGGGTTTACGGCGGTGGTGTGTCGGAATCGGACCGACTAAAACCACACGGTGTGCCACTCTGCGTCTGAAATAGGAGGGATCCGGGAACAGCTGCTATTACGACATCCAGAACGGTACCTCTTACCCTAGCACTACCTAGTTTTAAATGTTATCCTTTCCTATTTACTTTCTTTCTTTACCTGTCGTTTTCGGCTGAAGACGATTATATTGCCTAGGAGTGTTGACATCTGACAGATGCTCAGTCAGGGAAACTGTAAGGGTTGCCCAAAATACAAAAACGAATGTATAAACAGTATTAGATTTTTTTTCTATGTTAAGAGCCTGTCAAAGTGACTCTGTTCTGTCTGATGGAAAGCATGAATAGATTCCAAGAGTTGTGGTCACTATACTCATTGCAAATGCAGACAATGCTGTATGGTGAGCCACACTATGGCGGCTTAGTGAGATGCTTTTTCACGCCCCACGTGGGGACGTGAAAGGCATGACAGTCATCGTGGTAGTGAAGGTTCACACAGTATCACGGTAACTGTCACTCACCAACGAAACACTACAGCACGGATGCTGGCGCTTTAGGTTGGTATTCTGTTTTTTGTTCTTCTTTTTAGACAGGAATCAATAGTAATTTCATTTGATGAAAATTGCATTAGAAATACTAATATGTATTGTATGTGTACACAGGTATATTACTTTGTTCTTACAAATAATCCCGCAACGCTACGTTTCAATATTGACATAACAAAACAGTAACATGGTTGGTCAGTAAAATCTGACAGCAAATTATATGGAGAGCTTTACTTTTGATGTCTTAACAAATATTAATCAGCCACAGCCACAGTCGGGCACAGAAACACAGTTTAGTAGGAGATTGATTTAATTGTCGTATACTGAACTTCATCAGCAACTTTTGACAGCCCATTGCTGGATATAAGCCTCTTCTTTGAAAGGTTTTAACCTACTACACAACCCAACAAACGGTCGGTAGATTTTTTACAGTAATGTTGTTCTGCATATTTTGTTTCCTTAGTCTTATCGTTTACGATACCCATTGAATGAGCAGAGATGGTGACACTCTATATTCTATTTCCTTCACCACGCGAATAATACTGTACTTATTAATCTGGAATACTTTAAAATTAAAAAGTTTGGATGAGGTTTAAATTGGGAACAATAATTGTGGACGTTATAGTAACATGATTTCAAATATATTTTATTTATTTTTATTTTTCCTGGATTTAGGTTAATCTAAATAGTCCTAAAAACATATTTCACATACAATGGGGGAATTCCTCACAACACATTTTAAGGAAATCTTCTTGTACTACCTACTCGTCCCTAGGTTTCTCTATATTAATGTTACAAAGCGGGAAATTTGTTTATTGCAGGGACATTTTTCGAAGTCACTGATTCGTTTCTGGAAATTTTGCCACTAATCCTAAATTCTTCTGGTTCTAGTGTAATCTAATTCTTTCACTGAATTATCCTTGAATGCTATGGACTGTAAATTATATTCACATTGTCCATGTTAGAGGCTGGAGCTGCGAGGGACAGATAGAAGTATATATATTATACGTAAGTATGTGTTGGTAGAGAGGGATAGGGAGAGACCGAGTAACAAAGATTGCTGATGATCATTGGAATTCATAATTTCTGGAGTAGTGACCATGTAGTCGAAGACAGAGTGTGCTTAGACCCTCTAAAAGGTAGTCTGACCTGATGAAAATCGCGAGCAACCGTTAGAAGCAGGCTGCACAGGACCGGTTGTTGTCGAGAGCCTTGGAGAAGGCCTATATCCAGCAGAGGACGTCTTTTGGCCGAGATGATGGTGATGACAATTTTGATGAACGACATATTTGTTCTTTTCAAGACATGATTTGAACTTTCTTGAATATCTGGATATTGATATCCCCATCACCATTGACAGCTTTTATTAGTCAACAGCTGGAGATAGCTCTTTCGTAAGCAAGGAGATTCCTACTATACCACGCTGGCTTAGAGTGTGTGTCAAGTTTTCATTCTCTTTACAGTGCTGTTCTTCTGTATTGCTTGTTTCCTTAGTCAATTCTTACTACATCCACAGAATGAATCGGTGATGTGGTGACGTGTGGTGATGGATTAAAGTGTGCCAATGTGCGCAGTCCATAGAGAGGTAGGTTTAATACATTTGATTTTGATGCAGTTTTCACAGTCAATTGTTTAATTTTTAATAGAGAATTAATATATGATACGACTTAACGACCTAACAAATTACGACCTAACAATTTTTTTTTAATATAGAATCAAAGTCTCATTTTGCAACTGAGTCAATGAAATACCTGTTATTAGATTATATGTTAAAACGCTCATAACCTTAAAGAGTACTTACTAACCGTATCCGTTGGAAGTCGGGACGGGTGGTTTGCATAATAAATAGCCTTCATTAATAATATTATTCAATTACTATTAATATATAAGTACTTTATTGTGCATTCATTTAATAACAAATAGACAAAACGTCATTCATTTATAGGTATATGATAATATTTCTTAATGTCTCAAGGTTTTGTACGAGGCCATGGAAACATATAAAAATATATTTACTCGTTAGTTCCGCTACCACGAGCCTAAAATGTTAGATGCGTGAATCCGGACTCAATTGCGGTAATATTTGGGTATACACAAAGTTTAATTACTTTTTGCTTAATCAACGTTTCATTATAAATTGAAAGATTATATCTAGAAAAGAATTTATATCAAGTTGTCTTGTTAGTTCAATATAGTGAATATAACAATAGGAAGGGCGCAATAGGCCGTCATAGTGTGGGTCGTCATGCTGAATAGGCTCGGTGACACCTTAGTCAAATTAGCTACTTTTTGTCATCTGTCAAAACGACTTGTATGAAAAATGTACTAAATACCAAATTATGACGTTATTGTTTTAGAGTACTCAATTGAACAATATATTTCACTGTATATTTGATTGAAATTCGTAATAATAATAAAAAGCTATGTTAATTGTATTTGCCGAGATGTTTCGTGATATTAGTTTTAATGAAGTGGACATTGGTATTTATTTACGATACAGTCATCTACCCAATTATCTGCATTCTTGGATACTGGATGCATCAGGCAGAGTAAAGTCACTTTGATAGGCCAAGACTAAAAAAAAAGTCTTCATAATTTCTTGTCCAACTAGTATTACTGTCACTGTATAGAGTTCTAAATTTTTTTTCTATTTATTCAAGTATATAATTTTTTTGAGTACTCATATAACGTAATGGTTCAAGTGGTCGCTACGCTGTTCTCTACTGCGCTGTGTGTTGTGGGTTTAAGCTTCACATGGGACATTTTATGTGATTCGCAAAATGTTGTTTTGAGTCTGGGTGTTGTTTGTGTCCGTTTCTTATACGTTTGTAAAGTTCACGACACACGATATATTTCTAACACGGACGTTACAATTAAAAAAAATATTTAATTTAAAAAAAAAATCTGTGTCGTAAGGGACTTTAGAAACATACAGGAAACCGTGAACACTTAAGACTCAGTAACACTATTTCTGGATCATACGAATTTTTTTTTGTTTTAAGAACTTACCAAAGTGATTCTACTCTGCTTAATGGAAAGCATGAAAAGAATCCAAAGGTTGTGATCACCATACTCATTGCGAATTCAGGCAATGCAGTGAGCCACACTATGGCGCCCGGCCTAGTAAAATGCTTTTTCACACCGCACTTGGGAGCGTAAAAGGCATGACAATCATGGTGGCATTGTATTGCACACATTTACCACGACAAATATCACTCCTGCATCAAAGGGCCTCCGGTCTCGCACTCACCAATGAAATATCGTCCCATAAAAGGATCAAATCCTTAACCACACCCTTAACACTCAGCGCAGCAGGAAGCAGCGAGATGAGTAAACCATTGCATCATCCGTGCATTATGACTACCTGACCCATACAACTTCGTCTGCATCTCTCAACAGGGATAAAAATTCTCAGTTTTTATAACATTTTTCATAGATACTCGGTTCCTAACCTTTCAACATTCAATTATTTTTTCATTCAAATCAGTCGTTCTTAAGATTAGCGCGTTCAACCATTAAAACAAACTCTTCAGTTTGATATCAACTTCATATCCTACGCTAAGATTTGAAGTTCCTCTTGCCAGTGAGCTAATCCTCTTACAAGTTGTTTTTCTAAATGGGAAGCAAGGAAAACCACAACACGACTAATACATCACATTGCTTTTATTAATGATAATGATATTGCGTCAATGTGGAATTATTTATTGTCAGCCGTGTGTGAGATGTGTGTGGTTATTCGTAATTATTTATTATTGTTGGTGTGACACTACAATTATAAAATTCAAATGTTTAATTATAATTGTTTTGGGAATGAACGAACGCCTAGGTTTCAATGACCGTGGTCGAGGCTGACAGTAATGCCGAAATTAATTGTTATATATAAAATAAAATTTGAAAAAAAATGTTTTAGATACAATAGGCAATTAATATAAAACTTAATTAAGACAAATGTAAATAAATAAGTAATATAATTAATATAATAGAAGGGGAAAACAACAAATTGGTCAGCTGATGGTAATAGAGAGTTTTCATTGCGTGCGCTGCGTTAACGGTTAGTTTCGCAAAAAGATGTTGTGTGAAAGATTTGTTGCTTTTTAAAGTGTATATGTCTATCTTTATAGGGTGGCTCACTGTAACCCTTTTCATGTTAAGCAAATTTGTTTATCTGTACCTCGCTACGGGCAAAAGGAAACGCAGACGAAGTTGCGCGGGTCAACTAATTAATGTCTGACAAAACTGTTAGCACCTAGAATGCGACGTTAGGTATATTATTTATTAGAAGACATTAACACTGAAATAGTTTAATTGTGCGGTATTAGAGATAACCAAATGTTCGAATGTCAACAATAAGTCATTAAATGTTTGGTATAACATTGTGTTGTTTTATGTTTCCTGTTTATACATAATGACAGGTCGACATCAATTTATACTTACTAGATAAATGAAAGTTTTCGTTATACTTAAATAGGGGGTAAATAAATGACTTCTTGTGTGAATATTGTTAGTTTTCAAAAAAAAATAAGTAAAGTTTATGAATACGTAAAACCTTTTTTTTTCTATATTAAGAGTCTGCCAAAGTGACTCCTACTGCCTGATGGAAAGCATGAATAGAATCCAAGAGTTGTGGTCACCATACCCATTGCAAATGCAGACAATACAGTATGGTGACCCACACTATGGCAGCCTTGTGAGATGTTTTTTCACGTAGTCAATAAGATAAGATATCTCAATAATTTAACATATCTTACGCACGGCTGTCTGATTCTAAATTAGGCAGAGTAGAGGTAGCCAAACTGCTAATAAACATATTTAAAAAAAATATTAAAATCGTGCTCATCACACAAATATTTGTCCTGGGTGGGAATCGAATCTAGATTATTATTTTTGTTTTCTTTATTTCATTTTAAATAAAAAATTTTATGTTCGGAACCTGTCAAGGTGATTGTATCCTACCTGAAATAACTAATAAGTATATATATTAAAATCTGTTCATAAATATGGTGGCCCATAAATTAGTTAACATTTGAAAAAATCGTAAACAAAAAAGTATTTGATATATTCTAAAAATTGATTATTTACAAGAAAGTTTGAATTTATTTTTAATAATCACATCATCTAAATGACCACCATTTCAACGTTTCTACTCTTCTAAGCATATCCCGAAATTTTCGAATACTCGCCAGCAATGAGACCGAAAGATCACCGACATCTCTTCGCTATTTTTTCTTTTAGTTGACGTAGTGTATTTGGTTTATTGATTCACGATTCTTCAAATAACCACATAAAAAGAAGTTTACTAGGATAGAACCAGACTTCTGGGTGGCTATGAAATATCGCCTCGTCTGGAAATCACTTTTCTGGAAACATGTCTTTGACCACCGGCAAGGACTCATTGGATATGTGACAAGTGGCTCCATCTTGTTGAAACCATATTTTACGATTATAGCCAGCAAATTCCAATAGCATGATTCCCAAGAACTCTCTTAACATGTTTACGCGGGATGTTAGATTCAACTGTTAACCAATTCTTGGCTCACCCTATACAATATTAGAGCACCGACTTCGGGTACAGGCACGTCACTATATTAATTATTGTTTCTCCTTGTTAGAGTCCATTGTTAAGTGTTGAGACTATTTCTATTTCTATTTTAAGAGCCTGCCAAAGTGACTCTACTCTGCCTGACGGCATGAATATCATCCAAAAGTTGTGGTCACCCATACTATGGTGGTCTTATGAGATGCTTTTACACCCCGATGGGGACGTAAAAGGCATGACAGTCATCGTGACAGTGTAAAGCTTACACAGTTACCACGATAACTGTCACCCCTGCATCAATAGACCTCGGGTCTCACACTCACCAACGAAATACGACAACACGGATGTTGGCGCTTTAGGTTGGTCTTCTGTGAGACTGAAAGCTATAGGAATATATTTTTATGGTTTAAGACACAAAAGAGCAGGTGAGGTACCTGACTAAGGTACTATAGCGACCCATGTATACCTGCAATCCTTTTTTTTTTCTATAATAAGAGCCTGCCAAAGTGACTACTCTGCCTGATGGAATGCATGAATAGAATTCATGAGTTGTGGTTACCATACTCATTGCAAATGCAGACAATGTAGTATGGTGATCCACACTATGGCGGCCTTGTGAGATGCTTTTTTACACCCTTTTTTCTTGAGTAACATAAGTGTGCTGCCGCCCTATGATCGCATCTCAGAGTCAAGTAAATTTTTTCTGTGATAATCTCACTCGTGTACATTACCGAACGAATCTTAAATTAATCAACAACACAAAATACAGAGATCTGTGTCAACAATAAGTGAAATAAACATTAATACAATAAGAACATTCAAAGAAACTAAAGTCATGAATTGGGCTTATGTTTCGAAGTGTATTTATATACGTATATGTTTTAGCACCCTCCGAAATCTAAATCACTTCATGGATTTTGACGTTTGAGCTATCGTTAGATTCGTCATAATAACGATTGTCATGTCGTCGTTAGATTCGACATTTAAACGAATCTAACGGCGATATGCAGTCATAAAAATATACTTCGATTATTTTAAGTTCCTACCTACACATTTTCACGTAGTCGGGTTTTTGTTTTCTTTTTCCACAATAATATTTTTTCTTTTCATTTTTTTTTATGTATAATATGATGTATTTCCGAAAAAAAAGTGTATTTGTATTTACCCATAGCATAAGCTCTGCTTAGTTTTGGATTAAATGGCGTTGTGCGTTAGATGTCAGAAATATTTATTTATTGTTTTATTTATTTTATACAACTGAGAAGAGAAAAAAGAAACATGGTTATACTTGCCGGTTTTAGAACACGCACAAACATTGATCATACATGAATCACTTACACACACACTCACCTTAACACAACCGCACACAGGCACTTCATCCTCAAGACTAACGGGTACATTAATTTAACCAATTTAATGATATGTGGTAATATATAACAGTAATATACTAGAGTGAGGTCACTTGACTAACACTGAAACATTAAAAAAAAATCTTAATACATCAAGAAATTTACATAATTATGGCTATGAGGTTGTATTGTATCGTCTCTCCGCAGTCGTGTTTACGGCAAGTTTGAAGATTTCTGTATATTCAATTTTGGCTTCTTGACAAGCTTTAATACTCTACTGCTGGACATAGGCCTCGCCATACAGAGGAGGTTGTGGACCACTCCACTACGGTGGTCTGACGGGTTGTTTGTTTCAAGTTTTCCTTCTCTTCGCATTAATGTTGGCCTTCGTATTTTGATTCCTTAGTCGGCTCTTACGACACCCATGGGATGAATACCACGTGTGAAACGATAAGAAGTATCTAAGATTTCTTATCCACGAACTTCAATGTTATATTCATGACATGATTATGATTTTGTAACTCTATTATCTATTACAAAACCTTCATCTTTGTTACAGTGGCTTTTATAGTCACTGCTCGCATCCTAATGGTCGCCGCGTGATGTTGCATAGTTACTTTTCTGAATGAGTAGGTACACTAGTTGCTTTAAAATACAAAAATATCTTTTCGAAACCAATTAGTAATTATAAATGGCGTCAAAATTTTGTAATTTGTTTTTATTATTTACATGTATGATTACTGTTCCATTTTTATTTTTTATCGTTTGGATGGCATGTCAAACTCTATTCTAAAATCAAAAACTATTTTAAATATTATGACTATGGTTAGAAACCTTCTTTATTGTCTCTTCCTTATATTTAAAAAAATATTCTTTCATATTTTGGCAATAACTTAATTTTTACACTTTTTCGCTACAATTAACTTTGAGAATATATGATTTTATTACTTTTACGCAACTAAACACGCAATGGAATGTAAATATAACTAATTCTAATTAACTAATTCTAATAATCTTCATTCAAATATGTTTTACGTGCGAAATGAAAAGTAAGGTAAAGTCACCAAATAAGGCCTACCTTAACTTTTTTATGGTGTAACTAGCAGGTTTATAATGAACATGCACTGGTAATTTGAAATATTTATGTTTATTCATTAAACTTTAGAATAAAAGAAACAAAATTACTTTAGAAACAAAAATCACACTTTTGTGAACACAAATAACAAAAATACCACTTTGGCCTTTTTGGGAGCCCTGTGTCTTAATAAAGCCTTAATAAAAACAAGTAAGCATTCAACTTCTTAATTATTGCAAAACGTCGTCAATACTCATATTAAATTTAATGAGATTCTATTAATTATTTTTGGTCATTTTAGATTAGACTTAACGAGTTTCTTAGTATGTACGAGGGCGGTTCTTCTAACTCGATTATTTCTAACTCGGGTACTTATTGAACTGCTACTAATATATTAATCAGCCTTTTTCATATTTTCTTTCAAACAATCTCCTGAGCAGTAAAATGTTTTATCAGTGGGTGTGAGTCCAACACACAGCTCATGATACCAAACGTCACATGTAAGACATTGTCGCATATCCTCAACTCGATCTTCTTTACAAGCTGGACAGTACCAAGAAGTACGGGAAGATCCCGTAAACTTATCAGTTGTCAAAACAGCGGTCTTTACCGAGGTTCGCTTTTGTGTTGCAGCAACTGCAGATTGTGCAGATATACACCCAATAACTGACGCTGATTTTGGTGTCTTTGTGTTAATATTTATCATGAAAGAAGTGCTAGGAACATCTACTCTTGACGATGATACAGTAATCTGTGATGTGGAATTGTCACCAAACAAGTCTTTTGTTACCTCTTGAGCCCTGTAATTCATAGACTTCTTGCGTGGAGCAGTCGCTTTAACTTTAAACTTAGGAGTTGGTAAAAATTCATGAATTTCACACGTGGTTGATTGATTGTCTATCTTATGTGGAGTTCTAGCATTCAGATTGTTTTTCGAGAGCAAAGACAGTGGCAAATTCTCAGTATCTGTGCCAGAGCCATCTGAATCTTCTCCAACACTGAAATCTTCCACATTTGCAGTTGAATTCTCTTGTTCCCCCGATTCATCAGCTAAGACAGCAATATTCTCACTGTTTGTTGGATTTGGAAGTTCTGACAATACAGAGGGCGCAAACGCCTCTTCAGGAATAGCATCTGGGTTATATGGGTACAACCCTGTAGCACGAAACCCATTCGTGATGTTGGTAATGGTCATACATTTCGGCCATACATGTGAGAGAATGACATTGAAGCTTGTCTTGTTAAAGGTTCGGTCGGGATGCTGACTGACGTATTTAATCAACTCTTGGTCCCAATGGTGCTCAAAAGAACGATAAACAGATTTATCCATTGGCTGTAATTCATGTGTGGTATTTGACGGAAGACAATATAAAGTAATGCCACATTTATCAGCTTCCTCGACAATAGTAAAGTTCAGGTGGCATTTTGCACCATCAAATATGAGAAGACATGGCCCTGATGTTCTGTATTTATGTAAATGATTAATAAACTCTATGAAAATTTCTGTCGTCATACTTCCTTTTGGCGTCATCTTCACTAGAGAGCCTGGAGGTAAATTATCTTGGAATTCTGGCTTTAGTCTCTTGCCTTTAAACAGTATCATTGGTGGAATAACTGATCCTATAGCATTACCGCATCCTACCACAGTCACACTTTCAGCGTGCTCATTCGCTATTTGATGAACTCTCTTTCGTCCTTTGGCTGTCAGAACTTCCTGCTGGTGGTGCAAAGATATGCGACAATTTTTTTCATCGATGTTGTAAATGCTTTCAGGTTTATGCTCAATTCTAAGTCTATCCAGCACGCTTTTGTATTTTGAAAAGTGATCGCCAACAATATCTTTGTTTAATTTTTGAGCACGTGCTGGATTCATCATCTGTGTTTTACGACGTGCTAATTCAGGGTGTCGTTTGAGAAATAACCTCAACCATTTCTTCCCAGCAACATTTTTGGAATCATTAAAAGTGTTTGGAATTTTCTTAATTTTCCAGAATGAAAAATCCTGTACGCGCAACATCTTTGAAGTCATCGGCACTCCAACATCAGCCAAACGTATGATTCTTCTGACAATTCCAGCTTCTTGTTCTGTAGTCAATATAGCCGAACGACCCAACTTTTGTATAGTCGAACCACTGTCTAGATGATTTCGTAGGGTTCTTCTTGGGATGTTGTATCGGGCTGCAGCAACATATGTAGACAATATACCCCTTTCTACCATTTTTACAGCGTTTTCCATCTGTTGCGAAGTCCATTGGGCCCTTCTTTTTCTTGTGGTAGAAGTTGTTTCCATCATGTTACTGAAACACAAAGGTTTACTATTTTATTGTGATATTTTTCTAACTGACATAAAAAATTGTCCTAATAAGGCCTATACATTTTTTTTATAGGCTTTGTTAGGGCATGGGACATGGGTAAACAAAACAACAATTGTTTGAGTTACACCGATATTACAACTTTTTCACTTATATGAGGAGATGGTTAAACGTATAAGTATCCCATAGACAAAACATAGCACACCGTGTACAAATAAAATTAAAAATACTTACTATTTACTCAGCCAGAATGTTATAAAAACAAGCGAGCGCTCCGCGTCGTGATTGTTTTCGACTGCAGGTTGCGACATGCTCGCGGCACGCGCCGCTTGCTGTGCTTGTGTACGTTAGTTAATGAACACGCACACTTCTACAACCATTGGCAGCCATTTGAAATCGTGAAGCGGGAAATTTGAAGAGTAGGCCTTATTAGGACATAGGCTTTATTTGGTGACCTTACCTTATGCGAAATAAAAATTTTGTTTAGGAAAGTAAAGTAATTAAATTATTAACTTTAAGCTATGTGTATGTATATGTACATGTTTAAATATATAATTTGTAGGATTACAGTATTTTGTTTGTTCCATAGATAACGCATCAGAAGTTCTCAACTTTTTTTTCTTAGCAAATTTGAAACGTACAGTGTAATGTTAACATTATTACATTAAAAAAAAAACGTAGGAATTGTAGTAAATGGTAATAATTACCTGTTTATCGTATTCTGCATTTTTTTCTGATTTATAACTATACGGGGTCGTCATACCGATTCCCACGATGATAAAATATGTCTGAATCAAATCGACTACAACTTCAAACACGGTTTTAAGTTACAACAGAGTCTATTACGTTTTTCGGACATCTGATATGCAAAACCATCTTGTCTGTCTAAACAGAAGTTGTACTATTGGTACTATACAAACAAAGCGCCGTAAACTTGGCCCAAGTAAGAAATTGCAATTAATCTTGAAAATATACAATATACTGAAATTAAAATTCATTTAAATAAATTCCCTTTTTTATTGTATGGTTTATAGATTAAATCCTTAATAAATAAATCTCAAGATATAGAATTAGTACATTACTGATACATTGACATTGACATTGACTATAGAAAACTGATATAAAGTTATTTATAGGTATTTCTTATGTAAATACATGCATATAATACATAGAAAACATCCAAACTTCGAAAAAAATAATGTAGGTCATATAAACATTCGGTCCTACCCAAGATCGAACCCGAGACCTCAAACAAAGTGGTCGCATACACTACGACTGCACAACTTAACAATCAATTATTTTTTAGGTAATTGTTTTCACTCTAGAGAATAATTTTACTAGTATATGTAAGAATAATATATACCATTGTACCGTTAGCCAATTAACATCACATCACACTGCTGAACGTAGACCTCTCTTTAGAAAGGAGATTTTAGTGTACTAAACCACTCTCACCAGACGCGTTGTTATGGCTTAATAACAACAGTTCCTGGATCCCTCCATTCCAGGCATAGAGTGAAACACCGTGTGATTTTAATCGGTCCGATTTCGACCCACCAAACCGCCGTAAATCCCAGTTTCCACACGTTAAAAAAAAGAAAAAAGGGTTTGTATCAGTGATGTTATCCTTCGTTCTTTGCTCCCTTAGTCACCTCTTACGACAGCCACAGGATGCATAAAGATGATGACACTTTGTAGTCATATTCTGTCACCACAAAAGGTAAGTGACCAATGAATGCGCACCGCATTATAAATGGTCGTCAGATAACAAATGAAATGTCCAATGTGACACACCAGATGTTATGAACATGGATGGTTATGTTTCCAACACCTCCAATTTACTTCTGATTATTTTTTCTGGGCACTTTTTGGGTGTCATTGCTGTAAACTCAGCAAAATACGGATATATTTTATAAACACTTAATCACTCTCTCATTCTAGAATTTATATTGTGTGTATTTATGTAAATAAGTATGTAAATGTATTTATTATATCATCATCAAGTCTTATATAGTCCACTGCTGGACATGGGCCACTCCTTAGTACGGCAATTTTATTATTTTCTCCATAAATATATACCTATGCTATGTTTTAAAAATTACTATAGTAATGTGTGTGGTGTAGTAGGCTAAAGTCTAAAAAATGATATGGAAGGTTATGGAAAGGCCTATGTCCAGCAGTGGACCGTTAAAGGCTGTTGATGATCATCCTGAGATCAACCGAGAGGAAATATCCACGGTATTAATTCACCTCACATATCTTACACACGGCTGTCAAATTTTAAATTAGCCAGAGAATGTGCTATGGTAACCAAATGTGTATGAAGATTTAATAAATAAATAAATAATTTCATCAAGTAAAACATCATTAGTATGCCACCCCTGTAGGGCTCGTTCGTTTATATTTAGTGGGGTTTTCTTAAAAATATTTGGTCCACTTTCTTTCACGATGTCAGTTAGTACTTATGTTGAAATTTTTACTTTAAATGTGTGTATATTTAACATATACCTAGACATACAAATCATAAAATTTCTGTATTACTTTCCAATTCCGTATTAAATCCTATTGTTTTATTAATTAGATACTAATTGCTGTATAAAACAATGTCATTATTAGAGCTTAAAACTAACATTTTCCTGTACTTTATCATATTGAGTCATTAGTGTGGTAAAACTAGATTTTTTTTTGTGTACAATGATGACGTTCAAACATTTTTGTAGGGAACACAAGGAAAACTAAATTCTTGTGGTATTTAGACTTTCGACAGTAGGCATGGGCAACTATGTACTCTGCCTGTATTAGAGGTATATAAATTAATTTTATTTGTTCGTTGTAGTAATAACTCCTTAAGCAGAGTTTACTAGCTTTAGCTTATTAGTGAGCTTTGTAATAAAGGTCTTTTTTTTTATTTTTTGTAGGTAGATTGTCCCCTATGCCATAAAACAGAAACTTATTGACACTATTATGGAGAAGGGATCTGTTGTGTGGGTGGCAATAATGTCTTTTGTTTTGCAGAACGGGAGAAATATGCTTCAACACATACGTTATGGACTAGACTCGACTGGAGTAATAACACGGCCTCAAAGAAAACAGGTGTTATGTAGTTCTTTCTTTAGTTTTCACCGAGTGAGCGAGATTACCAGAACCCAAGTAAATATACATACCTACCATAAAAACATCCAATGTGTAGCGGTTTGCAAAAAAAATAACAAAATTTATTTATACGCTTATCTTTAAATACTTATCGTCTATTTTAATAAAAAATGAATCCGTGAGAAATAAATACATATCAGTCGTCTAGTTTCAAATCCCGCTAAAACGTTTTTTTTTTAATTTTAGCTCAGTATTACATTTCAAAGTACTCTTCGAATAGTACAAATCCGTAAATTTGTTTTGCATCAAACTCCGCTATAAACGCCAGTAAAATGCGTTATAATAACAGAGTTCGGTGCAAATGACTCTAAGGGCCCCCGCGCACTGGGCAGCCTGGCTGCGCAGCCAGGCTGCGGCAGCCAGTAAAACATATGACGTTGTATAGGAGCCCGCGCACTAGGCAACCACGAATTCCCGGCTGCGGCAGCCAATACAACGCGCTTGTTTGCACGGCAGCCGGCTGGCTGCGCGCAGCCAGAACGTGTGTAGGCGAATGTATGTGGCTGCGGTCAGTCTCCGCGCACTAGTTGTAGCAGCCAGACGTATTTTGCGTTCCGAACTTTGATAAGATGACTTTCGATACAGAGAAATTTATTCGGGAAATTGAAAGCCGTAAAGCAATTTGGGATATAACATCAGAAGAATACAGTGATCGGGATTTAAAGAAAAGAAGATGGGAAGAAATCACGAACAAAATGTGCTCGGAAAATTTATCAGAAAATGAAAAAAATGAATTTGGTAAGCATGTATTTTTATTTATTTATTTATTTTTATTTATTTATTATCTGGATTATACAGGGTGATTCTGCAACACCAATCAATATTTTTGTAAGGTATCGCAGAATAACTCTGTATTAGTTATTGTTCTTTTTTGTACTTAACTAGGTATTTTCACTTCAATGTTTTATTTAGATAAATAGGTAGGCACTATTCTTATGCGTATCTGTTTTGCCATTCTAACGGATTTGCATTAATAAAATAATCCGCAAATAAATCCCTATAAGATGCTGATGATCGGCTGCCTCTATTTGTGGGTCCACCGGTTATTTCCAGTTCTGGTGGAACGTACAGTGTGTCTTGAAATCTATACCCGTCTCTTTCGCGCACGTAGTTATGTAAGACACAGCAAGCTTGTACTATGGCAATTGCAAGTTCCTGTCGGACATCTAGTGGACGGTGAAAAATTCTCCATTTGTTGGCTAAAATCCCAAATGTGCATTCTATGTACCGCCTTGCCCGAGACAGTCTATAGTTGAAGATTCTTTTCTCCGCTGTTAAACTCCTACCTCCATAAGGTCTCATTAAATTTTCACATAAGCCAAATGCCTCATCCCCCACTATGACGTATGGCATCGGTACTCCATTATTTGATATGGGGTGCTTCTCCGGGATTTGTATATCTTTGTTGACAAGTTTTTGATACAAAATGGATTCTTTATATATAGATGAGTCGCTACATTTTCCATAAGCCCCAACATCTATATATGTGAACTTGTAATCTGCATCGCATACAGCAAGTAAAACGATGGAAAAATAATTTTTATAATTATAGTGCAGTGATCCTGAATCGCTGGGTTTTATCACTCTTATATGCTTTCCATCGATGGCACCAACGCAATTGGGATAGTTTGCATTTTCATTGAAACCTTTTGCTATTTCAAGCCACCTCTCTTCATTTAATTCTGGAAACGATGACTGTCTCATATTCTCCCAAATCGCCATGCAAACTTTATATATGATATCTCGGACAGTTGTATGTCCAATCCGATAATTATGACTCAATTCCATTAGAGAACATCCTGTAGCAAGATATCTGTAACAAAGAACAAATATAATTTTCAGGTAAATCTCTACAGAGCAAGTGGAAGAACATCAGGACTAGTTACAGCAGAGAAGTAAAACGCAGAGCTGGTGTTAAAAGTGGATCAGCAGCTTCGCGCAAGAGTCCATACGTATATTTCGAACAACTTCATTTTCTTCGGCCCACCGTACTAATGAATGAAACTCAAAATAGCATGGATGAAACACGCACTGCTGAAACCAACGTTAACAGCGGTAGTACTCAAGGTGAACGACCTGTTTCCAAAAAGAAGAAGACAAGTGACAACGATAATTTGGTGCAGGTATTAAGGGAAAGTATTGTAATGAGAGAAGAGCGTGAAAGAGAGCAAGAGTCTGATTCAGATAGACTATTTATGCTTTCACTTCTAGATGATTTTAAAAACATCCCGAGACATCGTAAGCTTTCTACAAAAATGGAGTTAATTGAAGTTATAAAAAGAGCTCAGATGGAAACTCACGATTCCGAATTTAGTCCGTTTCGCCAACGTTATGTTGATTATGAACCAGGGACTTCGGCCGCCAGATCATATAGACCACAAACATCGTTCAGTGGACAATTTCGCCAAGGTCAAGGATACTCAACTGAATATGGACCGGAAACCACAAGCAGTGGGCAGTATCGCTATGGATACTCGACACACTCGAATTATAGACCAGAAGCCTCGACCACTGAAAGCCGCCGTGGGTATTCTACGGCTGTTCCAGACAGGCAAGACAATACTGTTTATACTGATGCGTTATCACCAACTGACACAAATGCAACAGATATGTCTCAGGGTTCTGAATTACTAGAATTATTTACTACACAGGACAACTTGAACTAGGTAATTCATTACCATACATGTAAGAAATAAATAATAAATGTTATGACTAATTAACAATATCTTTCATTTTCGTACTCACCTCAAAGTTATCACCAGTTTTTCTTCAGGACTTATACAAGCTCGCATAGGAGTATCAATGCCCTTGATTGAATTTCGTATTTTTTCCAAAAGGTTATCAAACGATTGCACTGACATCCTCGTGTAGTTAAAAAACCGGTCTGGGAATGCGCGAACATCTTTGAAATGGGTTTGGAATAAGCCTTTTGAATGTCTTTCTAGAAAAAGAGGATGAATCCAGTGTCTTTTCTTTGTTTTGCGTTTTTTACGAGATAGGTAAGCAATAATTATAAGTTCTTCCACGTCCATATCGCTCGACGGAAGGATCTAGACTAGTCGTTGATTGGCTGCTATAACTGGCTGCGCAAATATTCTGGTTGCCGCAGCCTGGCTGCGCAGCCAGGCTGCCCAGTGCGCGGGGGCCCTAAAACGAAGTATGTGAGTTTCAAATTACTCTATAACAAATCCAACCAATGGCAGCCCGGCATTAGATCACGTGACACAAAAATCAGTATGGCCGATTCTGCTAACTGAGAGTGTTGTTGTTCTGGTTTTTTATTGTTTTTGTGCAGATAAAATGGAGGATTTACAAGAATTAATAAAAAAGTCGGAGCCCGGTAAAGCACGCAAGAGATTAGTGGATAAATCAAAATGGAAACGCGAAGTATTACGTGAAAAAAGGTTGGTTTCTTTCTTCTACCATTTTTTCAACTGCCATTTTAAAAGTTGCTATGCAAAACAGAACCATGAAAGTGGTTAAACATGCATTGGTATAGTACAAAAAAAAATCTGTTGAGTGATTTATGTATATGGTGTAGTGTTTTAATTTTATGTTTAATGCAAATAAAAATAAAATAAAATAAAAAAGGCATGTATTTGTTTTATGTTCGTTCAAATAGTTTCGTAACAGAGCTTGTTTTTTCCCCTACGGAGGTAGGTTATTTTTGCAGTCAGGTTCTGTTTTCTTTTGCTTATTTGTTAATTATGCAGCAGAATTAGATAAAATTTATCTTAACTAAAATGTAAATAAAAGAAGATTTGTTTTTATTTTAGATACAAGCCAAATGCGCTTCCAGAATTTCCGTCATGTGGACACAGTCGTAAGGCATTTCAGTGTGCGACTATAACTTGCACAGAAATAAGAAAATTCCATCAGTCATTTTACAAACATGTGACTAAGATTTCGCAAGATAATTTTATAATAAAACACTGTACTATCACAGCATCTAAAACCGCAAAAGTTGGTAGCAAGCGAAATCATTCCTTAAAATATTTTATTCGTAAAAAGGGCGGTAAGATGATTCCTGTTTGTCAAGGAACATTTACTAAGGCATTGTGTGTGAAGAAAGACCGTATACAGGGAGTGATGCGAAGATTTTATGAAAAGGAGGAACTGGCAAAAGAGCGTAGAGGTGGAGACCGTAAAAGTCAAAAGTTTGAAGAGAAAAGAAAAGTGGTACAAGCATTTATCGAGTCATTTAAAGCAAATGAAAGCCATTACTGCCGATCAAAAACTATGAAAAGGTTGTATCTGGCCCCTGAACTAAATATAAAAAAGCTTTGGCGTATGTATAACAAAGACCATCCATCCTTAGAGGTAAAACAGCATTTTTTTAGGAATATATTTAATACTTGCTATAATATTGGTTTCGGTACACCTAGATCTGATGTTTGTTCGACTTGTCTGCTGTTAGATGAGAGCATTAAAAAAGTAACAAACACTGAAAACAAAAATAAATTGATGATTGAGAAAAGAGTCCACCGTTTGAGGTTCAAGGCCTTCTACGAGATCTTGCAAGAGCAAAGAAGTGATCTTCTAACAATGAGCTTTGACTGTCAAAAAAATTTAGCACTGCCTAAAGTGCCAGATCAATCTGCTTACTATAGCCGGCAAATCAATTTTTACAACTTTACTATAGTAGTTGGTAACTCTAAGGCAAAATTGAACAAGGATAACATATTTGCATATACCTGGAATGAAACCATGCACCACAAAGGTAGTAATGAAATCATTTCAGCAGTTCATCACTTTTTAACTAATTTAGATATCAACGAAGAAACCAAAGACTTAAGAATAGTAGCAGATGGCTGTTCTGGTCAAAACAAAAATTCCGGTATGGTAGCCATGCTTGGAAAGTGGTTGACAACAGAAGCACCCAGACACATCAAAAAGGTAGAAATAGTATTTCCTGTTGTAGGGCATTCTTTTATTCCACCCGACCGCGTGTTTGCTCAAATAGAGAAAGATTTAAAAAGGCGTGAAGTCATTGCATCACCTGCAGAATATCAAGAAATTATTAATCAGTATTGTACAACGACTGCTTTGGATGCAATTGCCGTACTAGATTGGAAATCAGCCTACGCCCCAATCATCAAACCAACCACTAGCTGGCATGTACAGTTCCAAAAGTGTAAAAGTTTTTTTTTGACACGTTCCAAAACAAACAATTTATTACTTCAAGGAGAGCAGTCATATAAAATTGACATTAACGTGAAGAAGACCATAACAAAGAAAACTAAAAGCATCACAATGTTAAATCCAGCTGTTATTCAAGCAAACCAGGTAATTCTGAAGAAAGCAAAGATCGCAGATGTTTCAAATCTACTAAAAAAACATTATGGAGAGCAATGGAGGGATATTGATGCTTTAGCGTTTTATAAAAGAGTGCAAGACCGACGGCCTACTGAGCAGGGAGATGGTGACGAGGATGCAGCAGAGACACCAAGCGACCTCTGTGAAGACGGCTTTGACGATGTCAACCTAATAGTATAAACCAACTTTTGGTTTAACCGATTTTCCATGAAAAACAAGTATTTTTTTCCCAAATTATAATGTTGATTATATTGCTCTTCTGTATTTTTATTTACTAACTCCCTAGTTGTTGTTGCATAACATTGACCATCACCACAAATTGAGTTAGTTTCAAATCCCGCTATTTCGTTAAGCTCAGTTACAAATACCCCTATAGTATATTAGTGAGTTTCAAAATCCGCTATCTTTGAATTTAAAACCTGTTTTAGCTATTTTCCTTACTAGAAATGACATTTTTTACGTTTGGTTATCGTATGTATCTGTCATTACAATATAATTATACAAAAATCGTGTAATAAAGTGAAGTTATTTTTGTCTCAGAGGTTGTCTTTCGTTTATGCAAGTTTTGTTTAAATCATTTTAGCGGAATTTGCAACTAGACGACTCATATCATAAACAATGTATGCAGATTATTAACATATTAAAATAAATGCGTAAATACGATAGCCAGTTAGCCAATATATGTTCCAGAGCAAATGAAGTCTGTTATTTAAGCATGAATTGCGATTTTAAGAAATTATTATAAAATTAAAACTAAGCGTATATACTTATTTTGAGTTATAAGCAAACCTTGGTTATCACTTTTAAAAAAAGTATTGAGAATATATAGTTGACTAAAACACTTTTTTTCGGTTTACAAAAACAAAAAACAACAATTTCATTTTGTTCACCTTTGGAACTAAACCGAACGGAACACGTTTTTCTGACAGTTTTGACAACACAAATTTGACTTTGTTGAGTAATCGAGTTGGAACTTCAATGTAATTGTCATAAAGTATTATCAAATAAAAGTTTTTATTTAGTCATTCTTCAAAATTAATCCATATGTTTATAATTACACTTAATAACACGAGACAGCAGCCATACAAATTGTTGCCTACATAAATTAAACGCTAGCCATTGGAATTATTTAATGGTTTAGAGTTGTTTTAGTATAAAGATGTCGAAAATTAAGAAATTGACGGGCTCATTCCGCTATACGCAATGGGACCCTTGTTTGATCACCTCCCAAATAGTGGCCATGCAGTCTGTGTTATATTGCAGCTTGTGTTTGATTATTGCTGTGATGCAAGATCTTACAGACTCGACGAGGACCCTGGATCATATCTTTGAATATCATGTGAGTATGTGTGAATACTGATTGCTTATCTACTGAAGAACATGTTTATTTACTTTAAAAAAATAGATAAAATATAATAGATTTTTTATGGTTCATTCTTGATTTTTAATTTCGTTTTTGTTATTCACACTTTTTACCCAATAAACATGTTCTGAAAATATTCATACTTAGAGAAACACCATTGCTAAAACAAGTATTTGAATTGCTAACAAGAATACAAGCATTGGTTAATTTTCTTAATTGTTATAAAGTAAAATGTGCAAGGATATTTATTTATTTATACACTCTTATTGGTTTAGCAGATAGTGTATGCAAATGCCAGTCAAGGGAACTTGGGTTCGATTCCCAGGTCGGGTTAAAATTGTGATCAAATTTATCACGTTACAGAAGTACTTAATAACAGCCTTAGTTTGAAAGTTGGGGCTTCAACGTCTACCCCTTAATTAGCATGTAAAGTCATTGTTCTTGAGCCTGATCTCTCCTGGTTGTGTTAGATAACCGTCCCATTGATTGTGAGAGTAAAGGAACAGAGTGCACCTGTGTCTATGCACGCACTTGTGCACTATAATATTTTGTGTCTAGTTGGCTGGTTTCCGTTGAGACTGGCTACAGTGACCGAAATCCGTTAGGAGTACATTATCAAACACAAACATATTGCCATTGTATTGCAGTGAATAAGGCACTTTAGTCTAGACGCTATTTTCAGGAGATACATGTACGTGACAACGAAGGAAGATCTGTAATATTTGCATTTGTTTTGAATGCAATTATTGGAGCCTTCGCCCTCTGGACCATAGTCGGCAGGACGAAACTGTGCTTGGACTTTAGGTAAAGCTCGGAATTTATAATGCCTTGAGTATGTTTACAATTATAAATCTAGTTTCAGGGATTTTCATTTGAGGGTCTGCCGTTGAATATCATTTTAATTTATTTATTGTTTTTGATAAAACATTTTTTTAATCTTAGTAATGAGGCCTCCTAGTCAGTAGGCTTACCCGTCGTCCAAATTAATAAGAAAATCACAATATCTCCAAAAACAAGTAACATTAATTAGTGAAACAATAGGCAGAATAAAATGCTTGACATCTTTTATTGTATACTAGCAGTGCTCGCAACTTCATTCACATAGGATTTCCATTTTTAATGTTTCCCTTTGAGACGTGATTTTTGCTGCGTAAATTCCGATCCCGTGGGCATTCCAGGATAAAAAGTAGCCTATAAGATGCTCAGTAACCTCCTCTATTTCCTAGTGAAATTCCCATTAAAATTGATTCAGTGGTTCCAAAGATTATCCCGGAGAAACAAATAGACTTTTTTTTTCCCTGCCAAAGTGACTTTACTCTGCTTGATGGAAAGCATGCATAGAATCCAAGAGTTGTGGTCACCATACTTATTACAAATGCAGACAATGCAGTATGGTGACCTACACTATGGTGGCATGAGATGCTTTTTCACACCCCGCTTGGGGACATAAAATACATGACATTCATCGTGACAGTGTAAGGCTTACACAGCTACCACAATAACTATCACCCCTGCATCAATGGGTCTCCGGTCTCTAAATACATATACACTACGAAATACAAAAATTAAAAAAAATGATAGTTTATGTTTTAGTATTGTGTAAAGAGCTATGAGCATTAAGTAAACGCAGTTTTTTTAAATCATAAACCCTTCAATTTTATTAATATGTATTGACTAGCAACCTGCCCCAGCTTCGTAGGGAAATCTATGAAATTTTTCGATTTTCTCTACTACAATATGCATATATTATGTATATAAACCTTTCTCTGGAATCGGTCTCTCAATTAGTGAACACCACATTAAAGTCTGTCGCGTAGCATGTAAGATTAATAAGATATGTAAAATCTACTATACAGATAGCATAGTAATTTAAACGATTGTCATAGTGTGTTCAAACCCCACACGGAACAACACTGTGTGTGACCCACAAATTTTTGTTCTGAGTCTGGGTGTTCTTAGAGTCCGTTTCATGTATATTTGTTAAGTCCATCGCAACACAAGGTGTATTACTGATGCAAGAGTTGTTTTTAAAGAAAATAAATAAGTGACTTCATTTTCTTTTTTTCTATATTAGGAGACTGCCAAAGTGATTCTAATCTGCCTGATGGAAAGCATGACTAGAATCGAAGAATTGTGGACACCATATTTATTGCGAATACTGACAGTGTGGAGCCCACACTATGGAGGCCTTGTGAGATGCTTTTTCACACTCCGCTTGGGGATGTAAAAGGCATGACAGTCATCGTGGCAGTGTAAGGCTCACACAGTTACCACGATAACTGTCACCCCTGTATTAATGGGCCAATTTTATATTATATACCGATTTGATATACACTATTAATTTTTTTGACCTCCAACACCTAGAATAAATATTTAGGTAGGCAAAAGGAGGCTTCAGCAACTTTTATGTTTTCCATGTGGGTCCACTGAAATAAATTCATTTATTATTATCAGTAACGTACATAGAGTTTAGAAAGACGGTACTTAAATAATCTACTGATTTATTTATGTTTAAATTTGCAGTTGCACATACCACGGGATCCATCTCCTCGCATGCTGGATATACAATGGCACATTTCCCACAACATTCTCGTGGTGGGCACTCTCAGTATCATGTGCGTGCATAACATGTGTGGCCGGTGAATTCCTATGCCTACGGACTGAATTACAAGCAATACCGCTCAGCAATATAGGTGCTAAAGTGGACTTATGAAACAGACTATCAATATCAATACATAAAAAATCTTACCGCCGATTACATTTGTCAAATTTTTAAGTCATTGACTTATGCTTGCGGGGTTATCAGCGGTAATTGGAATCGTTCAGTACATACAAGGGGTTCATTGGAATAGTAACGTGGCCAATTAACATGTGTTGTGTCAGATTTACATTAGGTGTCACACACGTTGGATCTGACACGCGTCGAGTCTAACATGCGTTGGGTCTGACATGCGTTGGATCTGACATGCGTTGGGTCTGATATGCGTTGGGTCTGACATGCGTCGGATCTGACACGCGTCGGGTCTAACACGCGTCGGGTCTAACATGCGTTGGGTCTGACATGCGATGATAGTTGATAGAGAATGTTGACTGCTGCCACATTGCTGTAGGTTACAAACAATGCAATACTATATTAACCATTAAATGTCATGTGTGTAATATCTGAAATACTTTTAATATTTATTAAATGATATGACTTAAATAGAAAACGAATTTAAGCTCAGCATTAAGTTAGGCTTGGAAGTCTTCCTTATAATGAAAAAAATAAGCAAAGCTAAAAGTAATGTGTCTTTATCTCAGTATGTAAAATATAAATAGTGACACTAATACTATTGAATTCTAAATTTCAAATATATTATTCTATTTTCAAATATATTATTTATGTCCAGGATTTTTTTTTACATTAATAACGCATGTAGGTATGTCATGATTTTGAAATATTTTGCAATTATAATTATGATCCTCTGAAACGAATCGATCCGATCGACTATTGTATTTAATCGACTATTTTAGCTTTATAGTAAATTGTAAATTCAACTGGTGAATCCGTAGTATATATAGAAATTAGAATATTACTTTTATTATCGTTTTACACTCTCACTAATATGTTCCACTCTAAAATTGTTACTTTTGTTAATATTGTGATAGTTTCCTTTAAGCATGACCCTATGACAAGCCTATTAGTGCAGTGGTTATAGATCAGATATAGTGGTTTTGAACCCAGTCCAGAACAAATTTATTTGCTCTGTTTGGGTGTAATTGATCTATAAGATGTGTTTAAAAATATTTAAGTTTCATTAGCAGCTGGTAACCATAGACTGCTTAATTTTGGATCTGACAGCTGTGGGTGAAATGTGTTCTGTTCGTCAGTTGTACATACAATAATATACATTGCTGTCTAAAACAATTAGACTTTTTTTTGTGAGTATAGAACCAGCAGTGGAAATGATACATTTAAAAGCAATCAAAGGTTACATCGGACTCAAGTGATGTAGCTACCTTCAAACCCTGAAGAACGTACTCCTTCCTCAAAGGTCGGCTACGCGTTTGCGACGCCTGAATTGTAGACCTTCATGGATTGCGTTTGTCCCTTCGATCATAAAAATTGTAATCAGAATCTGACTGTACACTAAATATGATTTTGGATGAACCAAATGACTTACTGACGTTAACAGTCCACTACTGGACATAGGACTCACCTTAGCAAGGTTTTGGCTTACTATATCACGCTGGCCAGACGGGTTGGTATAGGGTTTGTTTCAAGTTTCCTTCTCGTTGCAGTGATGTTGTCATACATAGTTGCTCCCTTAGTCGGCTGTTACTACACTCACGGGATGAATAGGGGAATCCGTCACCACACGGAATTGACGGAGACGGATTGTTGATATGTTATAACTGTTTATATGGCTGTAAATAAACATAAAGTTGAACGAGACTATATTTATTTCTTATAATTAGTGTAAATAAATAATATTTCTTAATAACGCGCATTTTTATTTATGCTTTTATAAACAAAAATCCTCAAAAAAAGGTGTGTATGCATTAAAAAGTTTAATAATGCTTTAGATGTCTTATAAAATACTCGGTTTGCCCGAATATATGGCGGATGTTAATTGTTTGTTCCGACTTCTGTGTGCTGCCAAACCATGTTAGAGAAACATGTATGTGTTCGCCTTCGTATGTCCGGACAAGTACACTTGTTTAATGAAATAATTAAAGTAATAGTGTTTGAATTGTTAATAAAATATAATATTACTAACTTCGGTTGCTTATAAAAAAAAATTAAAAAGATATCAATTTGTTCTAATTTTTATCAAACACTTCGCCCTTGTTATGATTAGCCTTTGTTGCGGGGACTCCAAGATACAGGAAACGGACATAAGAACACCGCGTGTTATCCCATGGAGAGTTTCAAC
The DNA here is from genome assembly GCA_949316085.1 of Hypercompe scribonia. Taxonomy (NCBI): domain Eukaryota; kingdom Metazoa; phylum Arthropoda; class Insecta; order Lepidoptera; family Erebidae; genus Hypercompe; species Hypercompe scribonia. The sequence continues at coordinate 3,233,012 of OX438986.1, read as the reverse complement.
CCACAATCAGCGCAGTAGAGTGGCGAGGTGACTCCTCAAGCCACTATGCTACTTCAACTTGATCCTGTAATTCCATAGACCACAACTCTTCAGGTTATTAAAATCCATTGAACAAATAAATGAAACACAAGTATAGTCACACTAATTTTAATAATATAATAATTAAAAACAATAATATTTGTGTAGCAACGTAAACTCGTAAAATATATCACATATGTTGTACAGCTAGCGTAGATTCATAAAATCACTTACAATGGCGTGCTCTAAACACTATGCCTTACTTGAGCTACAAAAGCGAACATAATAACAAATACCTGGAAACCGAGCTTTGCTCGATATTATCGTATGATAGTCCGCATAGATCCCTTATGTGGCGACGTCCACATTACAGAGAAAGAAAAATATACAACAGCGCCATCTAGCGAAGATACATCGAACTACGAAGTTGAATGTCAAGAACTACGAAGCAAACTACTATATCGCGAAATAGAGATTCGCGTGGCAATGAGCATATATACAACATCCCAATGTCAACCGTTGGGCTGTGGCCAGCCAGGAATGATCGCCGTGGCCCGTTGGAGGGACATGTTACCTGTTCTTCCACACTCATTTTGTCACATAGATAAGTGTCAAAACGGGCCTATTAGACAAATTTTTCATTGTTTAAAAACACGGATAAAATGTTTTCTAAAAGTGAAGCGTAGCTAGAACGATTTATAGCCCCGAAACTCCCTGCATACTAAATTTCATGAGAATTGTTGGAGCCATTTTCAACTTCTTCGTATTCTTGTATATGTATACAAAAATTGCTCGTCGTCACATCATTAAGATTTAGTTCCTACTTTCTATTTTAGTAAAGCGTAACTTTAGTCAATTTTTGACATTTAGAACGCCGTTTTTCCCCAACAAAACTATTTATTAGTGATCATTGGTATGGTTTAGAGAGTTTTAAACGTCAGAATTAGCACCTATAAATGAATAATGTAAAATTTTGTCTTGTTTGCTATGACACAAGCCACGAGCTTAATACAGAAACCGTTGCAAAGTTTATAATTTTAATTTATTTTTAAGTATAAATAAAATAAATATGACGTTTTAGATTGAAAAACTAACCTAGTTACTTGCCCTGACTGATACAAATTACGCTAGACAAATTAGATTAATGAAATAAGCGATAATCACGCGAGCGAAGCCGCAGGCAACGGCAAGATATTATTTTATTAACACTTGTTAGGAACCCCTTTAAAAAAGATTCAGATACAGGACGGACTTTAAACAGTTAACGTAAGAATACATTATGTGGTCCTTCGAGCTGAGGAGAAAATGGATTTTATTTAATATTTAGGTTATGATAAAAAGCTTAAAGTTCCATAGAATCGATATTGTTACTTTAATATTTGCTTATACTAGTATCAGTGACAAGAAATATCAGTAGCGAATACCCGAAAGGATACAGAATTATAAAGCTTTCGGACACCCGACACACAACGACATCTAGTCCCAAACTAAGCAAGATTTCAAGTACAACAGTCGCATACACAACCACTGCACCACAGAGGCAATAAAATAAGTGTATTTAAATGTGTTCTTTCGATGGTTTAAAAATAACTGAGTAAATACTTAGTATATGTGTATTATGTTCGCCATTGTACACAACACTAGTCATATCCTGCTCTAGCACTAAAAACTGGAGTGCATGTTTTTTACGCTATATTTAATGTAATATTATATTCATCACAACACTTATTACATAACGATACACCACTATTACAACTTCAAAATATTTTTTTGTCACAAAAATAATATCATCAAAATATTAAAAAAAAAACAGTTATACAGGTTATTGATAACGTTATAATAACATCGTTATTTATGAGTAACGAAAATAACAAAATCACAAAATGGTTTTACCATAGTGTACTTGTAAAATTGACTTAAAAAAAACAAGTAAAATTACACATTAATATTCAAATATACAGCTTTTAAAGGCAGATTATTGCATAAGACGTTTTTAGTAAAAGGCAAGAAATTATGATTTATTTACAATGGCCCAATTAAAACTAAATGATACACTTCTCGCCTAAGCTGTTTGCAACAGAATTCACAAGCTTAGCACTGCTATATATTAGCAATACAGTAAAACTCTCTTTCTTTCACGAGCAAAAAAATATTAACATATTCATAAGTTACACCTTGTGTTTTATGGACGTGAAAGCCACCACAACTGCCACAGTTATCTTAAAACAAAATTAATCTAATTGCTTACACAATAAGGCTTCATTTTAATAAACAACAAGTTTAGACTCTGCAAATAATAAAAAGCAGAGTGATGCTGGATTACGTTTTTATCTATGTCGCATAAATAACGTTTAATACTGTTTTAAAAAACTGTACTTTGTATGAGTGAGCGCATTTCGCTATGAACTTATTTGTCTTAGACATTAGTAAGGTTTTTTATATTTTAATGAATATTCGTTTCGCGCAATGATGTCGTTACACGCTTTCTTAACCTATCGAACAAAATGTAAGTTGGACACTTGAAAAACTTAGTATTTAGTTACTTATAGAGATTTGTTTATGGGTTTTATATATTTTTAGTAAACAGTGATTAAAGCTTTGCTATAGACAAAGCTTAGCCCTTAATATATAAATTAATAAATCTATTTCGATCGTTTTTTTAGTAGTTTACTTATAGACGGCAACACTGTTCAGAAATTGTTACTGTGGAGTATTCCTGTGAAGAGCCTGTTGCGTAAAATCAACAAAATATATTGTGCTGTAAAATATAAGGTATTAACATATAGATAGTTATTGATACTATCTATCGTTGTAACTTAATAAGTTCAAAACAGTTATTTTAAAATACACTATTTCCTTTGTGGAAAAAGGCAATTATGGAAAAACTCATGATCTAAATATTTTCTTAAAATGATATCTATTAAGGTAACGACATCTTTGTTTCCTTTGTGATCAATAAATTTATACATTGGTACCATACCGGTTTTTTTTTAAAAAAAAAACAAAAGAAAAAAAATCCATTGAAGTCATATTGAAGATGCGAATACGGTACATTGGCGATGTTATAAAACGCAGTAAAATTACATATTGTTAAGTAGTATATGGACATAAGAGTAAGTGAAGGAACAGAGGCAAAGGTTGCTCATTCGCTCTGTAACAAGTACCTACGCTTCTACAAGCGTCATGCGCGTGAGTGCGCGAGCACTGGGCGCTCGTCGCATACGCAGCGAAACTAGTTTAAACCAGTTTAGCCAGTGCCCATCTTTAAGATTAAAACGGCTACACACGACCCTAAAGTCACTGGCAATACCGGGACAGTGGTGGGAAGACCCTACATCAAGTGTGTAGGCAAATCTTGCCCGATTTTTATCGTCCCTAAATCGCTCCGATTTCATCCCCACTCACGATATCGGCTATAAAAGCGGCTACACACGACCCTAAAATCACTGATTTTAGGGTCGTGTGTGTGTGTGCCGCTTTTAACAGTGCACTAGGGATGGCGATCTGAGATCGATTAATCGAAGAATCGATTTTCTAGACCAAAAAAATCGATTTTTTAAATCGATATTCTGTACTGAATCGATCCATTGAATCGATATTTCACACTATAAAATCGAGATTCGATTTTTTCTGTTTCGATACGATAAATTTCTGTTTCGATACGATAAATGGTTTTGGATTTTATTAAAAAACATAGACTCAACAAGCAAATCGGAAAGAGATCGATTTTTGCAAAATCGATTCTTTTTACCTCGATCTTTTGTGTATCGATTTATTAAATTTCAGTTCGAATCGATACAAAAATCGATTTTTTTTGGAAAGAATCACCATCCCTACAGTGGACTCGTCACGTTGTCGCTCACCGTATATAATTACTTTTGTTACATGTTATTTAGTTATCACGTGAAGAACAAATACCAGTTTTAGTTTCTGTGTGAAAATCGTGTAAGTAAATATTTATAACTGAAAGCATAATTTTTTTTTCTGTGTCTGTACCCGCAGTAATAATTTACATTAAATGGAGAATTAATTTATATGAATTTTGAAAGAAAGGTAATAAAAGTAGACCTCAAAATAGTCTAATTATGCTAGTTTCTTTGTTTGTTTCACGGTTTGTTCGAGACCAATAACAGGATAGTGAGATCAAAGTCGAGAACAAAGTATTAGTTACCATTACGTTCCCTAGAGGGAGCTGTTATAAACTTAGATCGCGCTATCGTTGTGTTCCACGCGTAGTGTATAAGGTTTACAAGCATTTTGTATGACGAGAACAAACCTGTAGTTTAGTACAAGGCGACAGCCAATTAAACCGTGGAGTCTTACGAACCCATAGTACAGTGCTCAGTGGTTTTATTTAAATCCCTACTAGCGTCACACACCCAGTCACCCATTTTATAATTATTGGACATGTCCTAGTCGTTATTATTTAAATATAACATGACTAAATTGAAGCCTGTTGCCTTGACGTTAAGGTTGAAAATTCTCGAGCTAAGCCTTAATTATTTTTATTATCTATTTACTTTACAAAACAAAATACCTTATGTAATGATTACATGTTTAATATATTATTATTATTAACGACTGACAAATAAATATTTTTATTCTTCGTTTTGATATGTACTTAATTGCAAATAAGGTCAATTACGAAGTTGGCATAATAGACAAAAGTGTAATAGCACTTTTTTTTTAACAGCCATCTCCTACACTAGGAATATTCATGGCTCACACAAAGCCGTATCATATGTAGGGTTTGCACCCATAACACTCGGCGTAATAGAAGGCAAGGTGGCCGCTTTAACTCTTCAACCGTGCAGTCGAAAGGTCTGTTAATGCATACTATTTTTACGGCATACATGTGCATCCCAAGATATGCCAGTGCTCTCCTTGGGCATTGATTCTAGAATTTGGGGAGTGGGTCTCCTGTTCTTTCATCAATCTTGCTGTGAGGCCATGGCGTCACCCCAGTGCGCCACCAAGCCATGAGCTGGCACGTTAAGAATTGTCGTATTTTACTATATATAATTCTCTGAAGCGCCCCAAAGTTTAATAAAATAAGAATAACCCGTGAGAACTTTCATTGCGCGATACAGTATTCCTAGCAACAATATAGTTCAGCTATCTCTCGCTAGATGGCAGTGAAGTACATTTTTGTACTATTCCACTTTTATCTTTTATACAACTATCAAGCTTTAATAATCTCCATCATAACATTTAAATATGAGCTAATTAGCCCAGTTGTGGATATACCACAGACAATATAAGTAAATATTCACAACAGTTAGAGTATTAAACGGAAGACTAGGCCTATTTGAGTTAGGGATGTACTTGGATACAAGTGTTATTAAATAATTATTTTAGTGTTGTGACTTAACTTTTAAAAGAGTATAATAAAATATTTTTCATTCTTTAATAGGGGAAGTATTATTTCTTAAAATTTGAATACACTAGGCAGGAACCATTCTCGTTCATATTAAGAAACATTTTGACAAATCGGTTCATAAGTGACAGAGTTACAAAATATCACATTTTTTTTTATTTGAGAGCCTGCCAAAGTGACTCTACTCTACCTGATGGAAAGCATGAATAGAAGCCAAAAGTTGTAGTCACCATAGTCATTGCGAATGCTGACAATGTAGTATGGTGACCCACACTATGGCGGCCTATTAAGATGCTTTTTTACGCCTCACTTGGGGACGTAAAAGGCATGACAGTCATCGCAGCATTGTATTGCACACACTTACTACGACAACTGTCACTCCTGCATCAATGGGCCTCCGGTCTCGCACATTGCCACATTGCAACCGTGACCGATAGTTTATCGTGCTCTCTGAGGCACGGAGGGGTTTCAATATGTTAAGAATGGTTACCCATCCAAAGACTGACCTGGCTAGGATTGCTTAACTTAGCAATGTGCTAACCTACTCGGTTGCCACTCAGCCACAATTGCATAAGTAATTATGAGTAAAACAGAGACTGCCTTGCGAGAGTCATCTGTTAGGTAGCTAAATGGTTTTTTATATAAAGTACATCCCCACCATTTACTATGAAAGCTTATTTAATACTATTCACATAATTGATCGTATCGTTTACAACTTTGTCTATGGTCACCCATAGACTATGCATGAGGTAGATAACTAAATAACTCTACAATTGTTTGTGGCAATTTGTGCAGAGACATTTAGCGCTAGTGTAACTTTTTGGAAGGCGTCGCTTTTAAACCTCAAGGGACTATATGATAGGTGGAGGCTATGAGACTTTAACCCCTCGACTGAAAAAATGACAAAGTGCCAAGTACCACATCATATTTCAATGGCACTACAGGTAAGTGGATGTGACAAATAATTTTTAATAGAATATACTTAAAAACATTAAAAATCAACTATACTCTCGAAATATACTCTCCTCATAAAACCGAATTAAACGTTTAAAGATATTGACCCCATGTGGGTCGTACCTAACTGATTACATTAAAAAACATATACAATGGATAAAATATATATAAACCTCCTTGCTAAGGAGATGTCTATGTCCAGCAGTGGACTGTTAAAGGCTGTTGATGATAAAACAATGTTTTCTTTATAATTCAAAGTTTGGGTTTTGAACAATCCGACTTCAGTCACACTAGCGCCATCTTGTAACAAAGTGTGCGAACATCGCATAACAAAGGAGATTTTAATACCGATAAATCAGACCTTAACGCTTTTGCTATATACAACTTTTTTTTTGACGAAACCTACATTTAAATTTGGAACATTATTTTTCCAAATGTAAATAATTTCTCTCATTCGCTTTCAAAGCAGTCGCCTTCACTACTAAAATGATACATCAAAATTAAAAAAAAGAAACAAATAAGCGAGGCTTATAATATCCGCATATATCTAAGATCTCATCTAACATGACACGCATATTGGTCAAACCAAATAGCGCACGCTTTTCCGACTTCCTGTAACACACTTCTGTCTTTTTTTAAGAAATTTTATCTACGAGTTGCGGGTAAGCGAACAAAAAAGATATTATACATCAAAAAAAATATTCAAAATTGTCTATTTAACGCTCTAGTCTCTGAATTAGCCTTTCGATATAAGTAATGATAAATTAAAAAGTATGTGAGCAAGTTACTCGTGTATCTATGGTCAATAATACAGACCTACTGTGTGGTCAACATCATCATACAAATAAAATATACAAATGTTACTATTACAAATAATAAAACCTTACACTTACGAATAACCAACACAGTAAAAGAAATACACATAGAAAAATCTTTTTTTTTTTAATTTGACTAAAAATTAGCTAAAAAACTTGAGAAATAATTTTATTTTACCAAAGAGTTCTCATGGCTAAAAAAAGTATACGAAATGTTGACGCGGGTTATGTTTCCTTGGTCTTACCAGACTAATAACGAATATTCAGTAATCGGTTATATATTAGAGTAGATAACTCCAAAATATACTGTTGCGTTTTGAATACGGAATAAATTAAAAAAACCCTATTTTAAAAATGTAGGTATCGACAATAAAATCATAACCTGGTAACCCTAACGACTGGGAGATTCTCAAGTGACGTCATCAGATGTATCTAAATGATTTTGGAATAAATACTTGTTAGAGTTGTTTTTTTCTATTTTGTCACACTCACACAAATTAATATCAGAATTGAGTGAGCGAGATGGAGTTTTAGAATCTGTCACCTATAGAAGTATTAGTGATGTAACATATTTGATTTCGTATGGTTACAGAAATGCGAATATTACAGAGTAAATAAAGAAATATATCGTACAGACAATATAAATCAGATCATAATTTTTTTTCAGTAAATACCTATTTTATATTACTTTATGTTTCAAACTAAAGAAGGCTAATGAAAAAATAGTTTTTTTTTTAAATCAAGTAAAACGCTTTGTTGTTTCACGAATTAATATTAGCGTTCCAATATCAAACTACACTTGCGAAATTCGCATAAGTTGACACGAATGCGAATAGTAATATAGGTGCGAATACGAACGCAAATGTTTGTTACATCACTAATCTGTATCCAAGCTTTACGTTACTGATCGAAAATTTCTGAACATCTTTTCTGATCCCATCATCTCCCGTTAGGTATGAGTTTAAAACTATATAATCTAGGGTGCTAAATGTCGATACCATAAAAAGCACCCGTAGAATGTGGGTAGATCTTAGGGTGATGACTCATCGTCCACTTCTTTGATGACGGTGTCCGCTTCCCACCTGATACGTTCTGCAACTAGCGCTTGGAGCTCCTACAAAAAAAAATATGAGATAAGTGATGCTGAGAATATTGTTATAACTCGATATACCAATGATGACAAAAGCATATAAGAATTAATGTTTGTATGATTGTCTGTGTTTTTACCATGCGATTAGTCCCAATGAAGTAATGACTCCATGACTAAACTTAATCCTCTTAATATTTTGGAGACTTAGAATCTCTGGTAGACCCGTTTATGAGAACATCACATTACCACTAGTCCTGGTAAGGTGATGATCCATAGAGGTTACAGATACTAAGTAGTAGAGCCACGCTGATTTCAGCACGAGCGGGCCAACTCGACCAGCAGTACTACCCTCCCACAGAAGACCAACCTAAATCGCCAGCATCCGTGTTGTCGTGTTTCGTTGGTGAGTGTGAGACCGGAGGCCCATTGATGCAGGGGTGACAGTTATCGTGGTGACTGTGTAAGCCTTACACAGTCACGATGACTGTCATGCCTTTTACGTCCCCAAGCGGGGTGTGAAAAAGCATCTCACAAGGCTGTCATTGTGTGAGTCACCTTATTGCGATGTCAGCATTTGCAATGAATATGGTGACCACAACTTTTGGATTCTATTCATGATTGCCATCAGGCAGAATAGAGTCACTATGGCAGGCTCTTAAGATAGAAAAAAAAGAAAACAGACTGGCGTCGTAACGCGTTACGTAACGAAGCAGTTTACGCGCCCATAAGAAGTTATCACTTCAAAAATATAAAAGAAGTGATATGAAATTGATGAAAACCGTTGATAATGTAACTGAAATGTAGCAGCCAAGCTTTCGTAGGAAGCTTTAATTTCTTGGATCCTGATTGGTTAGAGGGTTTGATCGATGGATCATTATTTTCAACGGCAATTGAACGTTATCTCTGGCAGTGTTATATTAGAGTATAAAAGAGATTGTGTTTATCGATTTTTATATTTTTGCTTCCAACTTGTTTTCGTGCCCAAAACATGCATGAGTAACCCACCTATAGTCGGTATAAAAAATATTGTTTAACTATTATTAAATCAGATTAGCCTTCTACGGAATTATAATATAGTAAATAAATGTACTAATAATAGCTAACAATAAAGATAGCGTTTCATTTAATTAATTTGTTAGTACCAGTTTAAAAATTATTTCAATACACTAACAGAACGTCACTTATTCCATAGACAATTAGCCTTTCAGAGTTCACTACTGGACATAGGTTTCTTCTTAGAAGGGAGGCTTTAGACTACTATACTACCTATCCGTGTGGATTAAGAATACAGTCTCACCACCTCTATACATCCCATGGGTGTCGTAAGAGATGACTAAGTGAAAAATGGTGCATGACAACAACGCTGCAAAGAGAAGAAAAATTTTAAAACAAACCCTTTTTTTTTACGTCTGGAAACCTCCGTCGACACGGTGCGGTAGCCGCGTATGGCTCTCACCGCCAATATCCTCTGAGGGCGCCAGAGCCGAGCTCTATTCACCACATCGGTGCACCATACAGCGCCATTGACCGGACAAGCCCGGTTATAGCCGTCTTATCGCAACGCTGGTTCCACCCAAATTAGGCAAAAGTCGCCAAGGGCAGAAGCAGCGTCGACCAGGTTTGGAGTTTTGAAACAAACCCTATACCAATCCGTCCAGCAAGACCTCCTTTCGATGGAGAAGCTTATTTCCAGCAGTGGACTGTTACAACCTGGTGAAGATGATACCACACGGGCCAGAGGGGTTGGATTAGTATTTGTATTTAGTTTTTCTTCTCTTCACAATGTTGGTGTTTGCATAATTAGCTTCTAAGTCGTCTCTTACCACACCCACGGGATGAATAGGGTTGGTAATACCACGTATTCTACGTAATCCGTCACCACGTGGTGACGGTGAAAGAAAGTAATCAACCAATATAAACCAGTATGGACGAATAATTAGGTATTTTTATCAAATATTTGAAACATTTTTGTACAGATTATAAACGCATGCTCAATATTGTGTACTTACTAAGTCTATGGTATTAATAGACCTTTCCGCTAAATCCGAAACATGGGCTCAACATTCTTTGTATTTTCACCATTTTAGTTATTTCGTTGACCTAATAATTGTTGGAAAAATCAATTTTAGTTACATTTGGTTAGTTAAATTTAGTTATATGTCAATGTCTGTCTGTGTCAGGAATGAGGACATCCGCAGGCGAATTAAAGTCACCGATATTGCCAGTAAAACTGCTGAACTTAAGTTGCAGTGGACGGGGCATATTACACGCAGAGACGTAGGTCGATGGGATTATAAAGTTCTGGAGCGGCGACTGCGTACTGAAAAACGTAGCGTTGGTACGCCTTCCACAAGGTAGTAAGATGACCTGTTGAAGGTCGCGGGAAGCTGCCGGATGCGGGCGGCACGGGACCGGCTGTTATGGAGAATTTTGAGGGGAGGCCTATATCCAGCAGTGGACGTCTTTTGGCTGAGATAAGATGATGATGATAATGTAGGTTGCAGTCAAACGTTAAAATCAGCCAGAAGTGCTTTTAAAATGGAATTTGGAATACGATTTGTGACATTATCGATGATCGATTTAACAAAGGTCAAGAATTTTAATATCGTTAAACATTCAGCTATATATAGGTTATAATGAAATCACATTAAAACAACACTTAGCTTAGAAACCACAAGATCATTCTGATATTATACTTAAGTATATTATTATATTGTTCAATATCATGTGAGATTACATCGATTAAAATATTTACAATAACCAATGTCAGAGTAGATCTAAAGATAAATTTTACATTATAGTTATCCATCGAGATTTTTGAGGTTGCACATTTCAAAGTTAAGCAACCCTAACCAGGTCAGTTTATGGATGGGTGACCTTAACACATTGAGACTACGATCAGTTTTTTAAATCACATCACATCATCACATCAACAGCCTTTAATAGTCCACTGCTGGACATGGGTCTCACCTTAGAAGGTTTTGGCATGTTACAACACGCTGTCCAGACGGGTGGTATTTGCAGTGATATTGTCATGAGTAGTTGGCTCCCATAGACGCCTCTTACGACACTCATGGGATGAATATGGGTGGTGATACTCTGTTCTTAATCTGTCACCACGCGGAATTAGTTTTCACATACCTCAGGTTTGTTCAACACGACGATTCTATTCTCTACTTTAGGCGCTAGTTCACACGACTGCTGTTCGAGATCGTCCAGTGATGCTCGACGGGTTAACCTGGAATAGTAATATTTTTAAAATAAATATTGCCAAGTTAAAAAATACACTACTATTAAAGTTTGGATCAGCGCCATCTAACGTAGATCGACTGAACTATGTAGACAAGTTTTACTTTTTTGTCATATTTCTTTAGAATATTTTTAAAGATAACAATTGTTAAGAGTTGAGGTTCGTGATCACATAGATTTGTACACAAAATAGCCACAAAAAAACTAGAAATAATTACATTTTATTACAGGGATTAACAACAATGCCATACCATGTAATCGTTACATTTATTCTAACGTTACCCGATAACCTTAAAATCATAGGAAGATCTAAAAAGGTTCGATAACTTAATTATTTTTAATTGGGTATTTGCATAAAAATGATTTTTCAAATAAAGTTCAGTTAATAAATTCTTTGATACACATAAAATACCTACGTAAGATTAAAATTTAATTTTTACAAATAATTTTTAAATAAATAAATAAATAAAAGTGGTCAAATATGATGTAAAAATCACGTGATGTGAAACGTGATGTGATTGGTCTGACGTCATTGTGCATATTATTGGTGCGTCATTTGAATGCATGATAAACGACGAATAATAAATTATTGAAAAAAATTTTAAGTTGGTTTTTATTTAAAGTGAGTTGAATTATATTTTATCATTAAGATAAAAATTTACTGAAAGTAGCGTAAATAACAAATAACAAATTTAAATGGAATATGCACAATGACGTCACATACGCAAGAGGGAGCTACCTGTACGTTTAAATTTTAACAATTTTTTTATTGTTAAATAGTTTAAATGTTTATAAATAAAAAAAAAAATTTTTCAAAATTTAAAAAAAAAATTAAAAATAATAAGACATAACTATTTAATGGATTGGAAAATCATGCAAATACCCAATTCTGTGATCAGTCGTCTCAACCATGAACAGAAGTGGTGTAGTCAAAATGTGTTTTAAGGTGCGAGAGAACTCCCAGATGAGCCTACCCTCTACTCTCGACTTTACTCGTCAAATATGGCTCGTCGTTAAACTTTAAATAAATAAATAACTTCATGCATCTCAGAAACGACCGTCTGATTCCAAGTTAAGCAAGTCCTGAGCTATGGTTACCAGACTGCTGAAAAACATACTTAAACATTTATACATACACACATATTATAGATAAATTACACCCAGACATAGAACAAATAATCGTACTCATCACATAAGTACTTGTCCTGGGTAGGAATCGAACCCACGACCCTTGGATTTAGGAATCAGGGCCACTAACCATTAGAATAAGAGGCCTGTCAAAATAAACCATATTGACTTGACGTTTTACCAATTCTATGACTCACTTCATTTGGGAACATTGAATTAGTCTCATATATCACAGTAAGTTAGTTTCATATACCACAGTGAATTAGTCTCACGTATCACAGTAAAGTAGGCTCATGTATCACAGTAAATTAGTTTCATGTATCACAGTGAATTAGTCTCACATATCACAGTAAAGTAGTCTCATGTATCACAGTAAATTAGTTTCATGTATCACAGTGAATTAGTCTCACGTATCACAGTAAAGTAGTCTCATGTATCACAGTAAATTAGTTTCATGTATCACAGTGAATTAGTCTCACGTATCACAGTAAAGTAGTCTCATGTATCACAGTAAATTAGTTTCATGTATCACAGTGAATTAGTCTCACATATCACAGTAAAGTAGTCTCATGTATCACAGTAAATTAGTTTCATGTATCACAGTGAATTAGTCTCACGTATCACAGTAAAGTAGTCTCATGTATCACAGTAAATTAGTCTCGTATATCAGGGTAACCTAGTTTTATGTATCAGAGTAAATTAGTTTCATGTATCACAGTGAATTAGTCTCACGTATCACAATAAAGTAGTCTCATGTATCACAGTAAATTAGTCTCGTATATCAGGGTAAGCTAGTTTCATGTATCAGAGTAAATTAGTTTCATGTATCACAGAAAATTAGTCTCGTATATAACGGAAAGCTAGTTTCATATATCACAGTAAATTAGTCTCATGCATCACAGTAAATTAGTCTCATGTATCATCAGTTGTGTTAGTTACCTGTGATGACTGCTATGTGAAGTAGGTTCTACGGCGACTGAGGAAGCTCTGCGGAGAGGTGGAGGTCCGTCCAGATCACTGCCATCTAACATCTTCACTAAACTGTGCCTGAATAGTAATATTAAAAATAGTTTTTAAAATAGCTGTCGGAGAGACCACGCGTGTTTTCCTCCCACTGTTGTCCCTGGTCCCCTAAGCGGGCCGTCCAAAAGCGTCTCATTAGGCCGCCATAGTGTGTGACTACTACTCTTGGATTCTACTCATGTTTTCCATCAGGCAGAGGGGTGTTTCAAACTAAGCAGAGCTTGTACTATGGAAGCTAGATTGACTGATTAAATACTTTTTTTTCGTACGTAATACATATTATGAATAGGGAAATATCTAAACTCCAAAAAAAAAAATTTGCAGAGCGCACAAACATTTGATCCGACCCAGGAATCGAACCTGAGAACTCAGCACAGCGGTTGCATAAGTTATAAGATAGTCACATCACATCAACAGCTTTTCAAAGTCCACTACTGGACATAGGCCTCTCCTTAGTAAGGATGTTTTGGACTACTATATCACGCTGGCAAGGCGGGTTGAAATAGGGTTTGTATTAAGGTCCGACACACCGCCCCGCCGTAAACCCCGGTGGAGTGACGGCCCGTGGGGGTTTCCACACGTTAAAAAAAAAAAAAAAAGAAAAAGAAAAATTGTTTGTATTAAGGTTTTCTTTTCTTCACAGTGCTCGTTCTGCATAATATGCTCCCTTAGTCGCCTCTCACGACACCCATGGGATGAATAGGGGTGGTGGAACTTTGTAATCCGACACCATCCGAAAATATAAAATAGTAATTATTATTTGAACTGTACCTCCTACTTAAAGTAACAAGCGACTGCCTGTGTTTGCTCGGCCTGGACTTGCCTGTCCTCACGTTGATCGCTGCGAAGTGATTCTGGATGGCCATGCCGATTTCAGGACACATGTCTTCTGGGATCTGAAACAACCCAGATTGAAAATGACACGCGTGAGACTGGTTCGCACGGAATGGTTATTTTTTTTCGAAAATTGTAAGTAGTGCGTCTATCTCGGGAATTGGTTTGATTTATATTCTTCTAGTTTTTTTTTTTATCGATCCAAAAATCATAATCTTTCGCAAATATTTAGACAAGTAGTAGTTAATTTTCTGGATATCAACGTAGCTTTCATTATTATATTATTGCACTTGTAATGTACACACAGACAATTGGGTAGATGACTGTATCGGAAAATACAATTAACATAGCTTTTTATTATTATTACGAATTTCCATCAAATATACAGTGAAATATATTATTCAATTGAGTAGTCTAAAACAGTGACGTCACCATTTTGTATTAAGTACATTTTTTATACAAAACTGTCGTTTTGACAGATTATAAATAGAAGCTCATTTGACTAAGGTGTCATCTAGCCTATTGCATACAATTACGCTATACAATTGTGGCTTAGAAAAAGTTAATAAGTCTGTTGGCCTGGTGATTAGTAATCTTGCCTATACGAAATGACGCCTTGAGTTCGATTCTCACCCAGCATAAATATTATGTGATGACTTGGAGACGAGCCTCCTCAGCGTCAAGTTCAGCGTGAAAGGTTATGGCGTCTGTTTTTCGGGACGCTGAAGGAATTATCATGGTGGCATATTTGGAAAAGGGAGCCACCATAACGGGCTCTTACTAAGCAGATCAAATAAAAAGATTGCGAGAAGCCATGAAGGAAAAAAGACGCAGCAAACTGCGAGCTGGAGTGCTATTTCACCAAGACGACGCCTCGGCTCACAAAGCCGCAGATGTGATGGATACAATTCAAGAAATGGGATTCGAACTGCTCGAACACCTTCCCTATTCGCAAGATCTGGCTCTCAACGACTTCTATCTCTTTCCTCAGCTCAAAGGACACCTTCGGGACAAGAAATTTGAGTACAATAGTGAAATGATGGTCGCTATAGAGTCGTTTTTGGAGGGCCAAGACTTTTTTTCTAAGGAAATCATGGGTTTAGCAAAAAGATATGCTAAATATATTAATTTTTTAGGAGACTATGTTGAAAAATTAAATATATTTTTTACTCTAATCATTGTTTTATATATTAATTATCATTACGTATTGATTACCCATCGTACATAAATAAATAAAACGGACTTACAAGCACTTTACACTTTGGCAGCATGTTAAACCCGTCGTTGCCGCTGTAAAGGTACTGTTTGACAGCCAGCCTGTACTTCTGGTCTCGTTGTAGGTATTCGTCCCCTATTTTGACCACTTGTTCTGCCACCCTCTCTCCAGCAGGCTTTGAGGGGTCAAACGCAAACGATACACCGGCAACCTGAAAATAGTTTCAAGTTTTCATTTCTGCCACTATCAGTTCAGTGAAGACCTTTAGCTAGTATACGCGCAAATTGCTTTTTGGTGAGCTTTATTTACTCACACACAATTTTAGCCCTTAATCAAAGGCATCTAGTACTGTATCTAATTTCGTTTTTGAGTGTGTCCCTAACAGTGTAGTTTGTTATCGACCCTGCCTGTTGGACTTATCAAGCGCAGGATGAGATGATATACTGTATCCCTTACCCAGTATTACTGCCTGTTGGACTTATCAAGCGCAGGATGAGATGATATACTGTATCCCTTACCCAGTATTACTGCCTGTTGGACTTATCAAGCGCAGGATGAGATGATATACTGTATCCCTTACCCAGTATTACTGCCTGTTGGACTTATCAAGCGCAGGATGAGATGATATACTGTATCCCTTACTCTGTATTACTGCCTGTTGGACTTATCAAGCGCAGGATGACATGATGTACTGTATCTCTTACCCAGTATTACTGCCTGTTGGACTTATCAAGCGCAGGATGAGATGATGTACTGTATCCCTTACCCAGTATTACTGCCTGTTGGACTTATCAAGCGCAGGATGAGATGATATACTGTATCCCTTACCCAGTATTACTGCCTGTTGGACTTATCAAGCGCAGGATGAGATGATATACTGTATCCCTTACCCAGTATTACTGCCTGTTGGACTTATCAAGCGCAGGATGAGATGATATACTGTATCCCTTACTCTGTATTACTGCCTGTTGGACTTATCAAGCGCAGGATGAGATGATGTACTGTATCCCTTACTCTGTATTACTGCCTGTTGGACTTATCAAGCGCAGGATGAGATGATATACTGTATCCCTTACCCAGTATTACTGCCTGTTGGACTTATCAAGCGCAGGATGAGATGATATACTGTATCTCTTACCCAGTATTACTGCCTGTTGGACTTATCAAGCGCAGGATGAGATGATGTACTGTATCCCTTACCCAGTATTACTGCCTGTTGGACTTATCAAGCGCAGGATGAGATGATGTACTGTATCCCTTACCCAGTATTACTGCCTGTTGGACTTATCAAGCGCAGGATGAGATGATGTACTGTATCCCTTACCCAGTATTACTGCCTGTTGGACTTATCAAGCGCAGGATGAGATGATGTACTGTATCCCTTACCCAGTATTACTGCCTGTTGGACTTATCAAGCGCAGGATGAGATGATATACTGTATCCCTTACCCTGTATTACTGCCTGTTGGACTTATCAAGCGCAGGATGAGATGATATACTGTATCCCTTACCCAGTATTACTGCCTGTTGGACTTATCAAGCGCAGGATGAGATGATATACTGTATCCCTTACTCTGTATTACTGCCTGTTGGACTTATCAAGCGCAGGATGAGATGATGTACTGTATCCCTTACTCTGTATTACTGCCTGTTGGACTTATCAAGCGCAGGATGAGATGATATACTGTATCCCTTACCCAGTATTACTGCCTGTTGGACTTATCAAGCGCAGGATGAGATGATATACTGTATCTCTTACCCAGTATTACTGCCTGTTGGACTTATCAAGCGCAGGATGAGATGATGTACTGTATCCCTTACCCAGTATTACTGCCTGTTGGACTTATCAAGCGCAGGATGAGATGATGTACTGTATCCCTTACCCAGTATTACTGCCTGTTGGACTTATCAAGCGCAGGATGAGATGATGTACTGTATCCCTTACCCAGTATTACTGCCTGTTGGACTTATCAAGCGCAGGATGAGATGATGTACTGTATCCCTTACCCAGTATTACTGCCTGTTGGACTTATCAAGCGCAGGATGAGATGATGTACTGTATCCCTTACCCAGTATTACTGCCTGTTGGACTTATCAAGCGCAGGATGAGATGATATACTGTATCCCTTACCCAGTATTACTGCCTGTTGGACTTATCAAGCGCAGGATGACATGATATACTGTATTCCTTACCCTGTATTACTGCCTGTTGGACTCATCACGAGCAGGATGAGATGATATACTGTATCCTTTACCCTGTATTACTGTCTGTTGGACTTATCAAGCGCCTCATGAGATGATACACTGTATCCCTTATCCTGTACTACTGCCTGTTGGACTTATTACGCGCAAGATGAGATGATATGCTGTATCCCTTACCCTGTATTACTGCCTCTTGGACTTATCAAGCGCTGGATGAGATGATATACTGTATCCCTTACCCTGTATTACTGCCTGTTGGACTTATCAAGCGCAGGATGAGATGATGTACTGTATCTCTTACCCAGTATTACTGCCTGTTGGTCTTATCAAGCGCAGGATGAGATGATGTACTGTATCTCTTACCCAGTATTACTGCCTGTTGGTCTTATCAAGCGCAGGATGAGATGATGTACTGTATCTCTTACCCAGTATTACTGCCTGTTGGACTTATCAAGCGCAGGATGAGATGATATACTGTATCCCTTACTCTGTATTACTGCCTGTTGGACTTATCAAGCGCAGGATGAGATGATGTACTGTATCTCTTACCCAGTATTACTGCCTGTTGGACTTATCAAGCGCAGGATGAGATGATGTACTGTATCTCTTACCCAGTATTACTGCCTGTTGGTCTTATCAAGCGCAGGATGAGATGATGTACTGTATCTCTTACCCAGTATTACTGCCTGTTGGACTTATCAAGCGCAGGATGAGATGATGTACTGTATCTCTTACCCAGTATTACTGCCTGTTGGTCTTATCAAGCGCAGGATGAGATGATGTACTGTATCTCTTACCCAGTATTACTGCCTGTTGGACTTATCAAGCGCAGGATGAGATGATGTACTGTATCTCTTACCCAGTATTACTGCCTGTTGGACTTATCAAGCGCAGGATGAGATGATATACTGTATCCCTTACTCTGTATTACTGCCTGTTGGACTTATCAAGCGCAGGATGAGATGATGTACTGTATCTCTTACCCAGTATTACTGCCTGTTGGACTTATCAAGCGCAGGATGAGATGATGTACTGTATCTCTTACCCAGTATTACTGCCTGTTGGACTTATCAAGCGCAGGATGACATGATATACTGTGTCCCTTACCCTGTATTACTGCCTGTTGGACTGATCACGAGCAGGATGAGATGATATACTGTATCCTTTACCCTGTATTACTGTCTGTTGGACTTATCAAGCGCCTCATGAGATAATACACTGTATCCCTTATCCTGTACTACTGCCTGTTGGACTTATTACGCGCAAGATGAGATGATATGCTGTATCCCTTACCCTGTATTACTGCCTCTTGGACTTATCAAGCGCTGGATGAGATGATATACTGTATCCCTTACCCAGTATTACTGCCTGTTGGACTTATCACGCGCAGGATGAGATGATATACTGTATTCCTTACCCTGTACTACTGCCTGTTGGACTGATCACGAGCAGGATGAGATGATATACTGTATCCTTTACCCTGTATTACTGCCTCTTAGACTTATCAAGCGCAGGATGAGATGATGTACTGTATTCCTTACCCAGTATTACTGCCTGTTGGACTTATCACGCGCAGGATGACATGATATACTGTATTCCTTACCCTGTATTACTGCCTGTTGGACTTATCACGCGCAGGATGAGATGATATACTGCATCCTTTACCCTGTATTACTATCATCATGATCATTATCATCATCATATCATCATCATCATCTCAGCCAAAAGGAGTTCACCACCACTCCGTGCTACTCGCATCCAAGGGTTTCCTGAATCCGTTTTACATATCCAATTATTGTTTCTTCCTTTATTCCATATGAAAATGAATAAAATCCCATGTATGGTTGAGTTTGGAAATAAAATAAAATAACCTTAAACTTTTGTAACGTTAAACATTGAATCGACACCAAAAAAAGAGAAAATGGGAGGAATATGTTGTAAATGGTAGTTACACTTAGTATCTCACCTGTGGGAACCGTCCCTCGAGGCTGGGGTATTTGCTGACGGAGTTCTCCAAGACTTGCAGTATAACTGCACCAGTTGCTTCCACTACGACCAGAGGATCCCGCATTGGGATGATTGTTGAGAGATCCCGCAGAGTGAAGTCACCAGCGGGGTGCACCTTCAAAAGAAAATAATATTCATTGTATGTTAGTAATTTTTTTTTTGGTTTTAATTTATCAATACCTATAAATAAAATTAAAGTACCGTTTTGTGATTAAAAAAATTGTAATATATAAACTATATTCTTTTTTGTTTGTCGGTCTGTTTGTCCGACCTCAGTTATGGAACTGCTGAACCAATTTCAATGGAGCTTTCGCAAGGAGACAGAGCAGGTGACTGGGTGTCATATAGGCTATGTTTTATTTCAGATTTCCAGCTGAGTAGGGGTTTACGCAGCAAATTCTCCAGGATGAACTTTTAAAATTCAAATTTTACTGTGGGCACAGTTAGCCTATAATGTATGTATGTGTTTAGAAATAAGTATGTTTATCAGCCTAAATACTAAGCTAATTACTAGAGCACAGAGTCTGCCTATTTAGAATTCAGACAGTCGTTTGTAAGATGTGTGAGGGTACTTATATTAAGTCCAAGTACCAAGAAAAGCAAATTATATAGTGAAATCTTCACAACTATCAAATCACAAGTAGAACGCATTAACTGACCTGATCAGACCTGAAGGTGCCAGAATTAAGCAGAACCAGGTCAGCTCCTGTGGCCGCTAGAAGCACATCACAAACCCAGTTTCCAAGGTTGCACTCCTGTCTCCTGATGCATGAAAACCGCCCCTCCAGGGGTACGCAGATCTTTCCAAGAATCTCATCCATTTTACCTTCTATCATTGCTGAAAATAAACTTAATATGAATTTTTTGATCATAGTTTTTGCTGGCGACTCCACAGACTAGTTAATAGTTTAAAATCACGTGACTCTACTGCTGTTAGTTCAATTGCCTGCCTTATTTGCCTTAAACTGCCTCGGTGGCGCAACTAGTAGTGAATTCGACTGCTGTGTTTGAGGTTTCGGGTTAGATTCCCGATGTATGATCTGCAAATATTTGTTTGAAGTTTGGGTATTTTCTAAGTATAATATGTATGTATTTACAAAAAAAGTGCATAAGTATTCTATCAGTCAGTCTAGTTATCATAGCACAAGCTCTGCTTAGTTTGAAACTAGATGACGTTGTGTGTCAAGTGTCCGAAATATTTATTTATTATTTATTATTTGTTATTAATTATTAAGCCACTGCAGACTTGATCATAAAGATATAAGTTTATAGAGTGGTCAAAAAGTGCTGGATTAAACATTAATTTGATTGGCTTCTGGAATAACTTGCTGTTCATCATCATCATCATCTCAGCCAAAAGACGTCCACTGCTGGAAATAGATCTTCTCCAAAGGTCTTCACTAAAAATTCCTTTTTTGTTTTTTTTTTTAAAAAAAAAGAACGTCCGCATTAGCAATAAATCCTGTGTCGTGGGGGACTTTACAAACTTTACTTTCAGCTATTAGGTCAATTTTCTATTACCAAAAACAAATGTATTATTTTCATCAATCACTAATCTATTACACCACACTGGCTAGAAAGAGCTGGTTTAGGGTTTGTTACAAGTTTTCCTTGTATTTACAGTGATGTTGCCCTGCGTTGTCTGCTCTCTTAATCATCTCTTACGATAGTTTAGAGAGTGTTCTGACGAACTCTTGCAACTGATCCCATCCTCTTCGTTCCTCTACAGGACAACTCGTGCTGACCTTGGAAGTCACCGTTACAGAATGATAGACATACGCTTCCGAACTAAACGGTTCGGCTCTTCCTTCCTGTGCAAATCAGTTGAAGTCTAGAACTCATTACCAGCGCACGCGTTTCAATTCCAAGATCACGGGTCATTTAAGCTAGGCGTGAAGAAGCATCTCACAAAGCCGCCATAGCGTGGGTCATCATACTGCATTGTCTTCATTCGCAGTGAGTAGGGCGACCACCGCTCTTGGATTCTATTCATGCTTTCCATCAGGCAGAATAGAGTCGTCCGTTACAACACGGACCTTAAATGTTATACTCACAGGAATACTTGTCGACCTTCGCTTTGAGTGCTACGTCTTCAGCATAGGAACTGGTTACAGCCACCTCTGAAATGTCTACCTCACTGCCTTCGCCTGTAAAGTTAATCCGGATTTTGCTGAAGTGGCGAAAGTCTGTGCCGGATTTCACTATAAATCTGTTGTTTATCTGTTGGATGTAAGATGTTTGGTATTAGTATTTAGGTAGAAATATTGGTTTTATTAAATATTAAGTAAAGGTTGGGTCACACAGTGGATGGAGGGGTTTTCGACCAGGCAACTTGCACGTGGTGCACCCTGCTAACGTTGATGGCAGCGCTGTTTCTTTCTGCGCTATTTGGAAGAGGGCATCACCACCAACGGCTAATATTCTAGCATGAGGCTACCATAGCGTGATTCGCCATTCTGCATTGTCTGCATTCGCAATGACTTTGGCGACCACTACTCTTGGATTCTACTTATGCTTTCCATCAGGCAGAGTAGAGTCATTATGGTAGACCCAGAATGAAAAAATTAAAGGAGGTATTCTCAGTATTCTCTGCAGCCATTTGGTCAATGACTGGTCAAACAGAGCAAGCGTGTTTTTGGTTCCTCTGTTGGTTTCTGACAAAATGCTGAATTGGGTCCGTTTTTGGCACTTCTAGATTGTTTTACACCACTTATTTTTTATTGTCGTTATTATTGTTGTGTGCCAAAATAAATATTGTTTATTTCTTTTTTTTCTTTTTGTCACCACAATTAAATATAAAAAGATTTTTTTTATCACACTTACATCTAGTACTTCGTACACGTGATCATGTCCGCCCAATATCAGGTCTATGTCAGTGCATCCTTCAGCTAATTTTATATCATTCGGTGTCCGCATGTGTGTCAGTGCTATTACAAACTCGCAGCCCTGGAAAAAAATACATGAGGATATTCTCAGCTTGCTCTGATACAGTAATTAAATTAGTTGTTTTACCACTTTGTCTGTGTGCTTGTGTGTATGTATATACGTTCATGTAAAATTATAGGTTTCTAACACAAATAGTCTGTTAGATACAGTGTCGATAGACAGACGAATGGAAGGACGTGACGAAAATAAGGGTTCCTTTTTGCCATTTTTCTACGGTACCCTTAAATATAGGTATTTTTTTTCTTTTAAAAACTATTTTTACTTTACTTTCTACTACATTGAATATAGAGTTCATATTAAAAACGTGCGTATACGCACTTATGTACGCACGTAAGAAGTTATACTCGTACTCCTAACTAGTTCGTAACAAGTTTTACCCTTCGCGTTATTCTGTGTTTGTAGGGCAAACGACACTAATACTTGAAAAAAAGGTAATCAATACATTGAAAGAAAGTTTTATAATAACGCATTATCTACTTAAATAAATATCGCACCAAAAGAAATATCACTTCAAATCTAAAATATTGACTAGCTAATTTCACGGTGTCAGTTTTTCGTGACGGTGTCGGTTTTTCGTGACGGTGTGCGTGCATAGTGCAAATTTACTCACATCATTTTTCCCTAGTGCGTCAGAAGAAGTATAATTTCTATAATATTTATTTTAATTAATTCAAATCCGGACTCAATACAATACTGTTCAAGAAAAAAATATAGAACAGCAGATCTAAGTAGATACTCTTAATACTACCAATATTGAATGTTTCAATTTATTAAACCCGCAGAATGCCATAGACCACTTACTTCTTGTTTCAACTGTGACGCCAACTTCGATCCAGCTTGTACAAAGTCTATGAACGTTACCTCTTCTGGATTTATTGTGGCCAGCGTCTCCAACCATTCCTAAGCCGCAAAAATGGATGTTATTATTTTTATTTTATTTATTTACCCACCAATAGGAGCAAAAGGAAAGTGAGTTCAGCATCAACAGCCTTACAGTCCACTGCTGGACATAGGCCTCTCCTTAGCAAGGAGGTTTTGACCTACTACACCACGCTGGCCAGACGTGTTGGAATAGGGTTTGTTTCAAATTTTCCTTCTCCTTGTAATGATGTTGTCTTGCATACTTTGTTCCCTTAGTCGCCTTTTACGACACCCACGGGATGAATAGGGGTGGTAATACTATGTGTTCTTAATCCGTCACCACACGGACAGTTAATTCACTCTTTACTTAAAAAGAAACAAAAAAACTATTAAGACTAGACTTGAGTATATGTTTATAATAAATAAATAAATATTTCAGACACTTGACACACAACGCCATCTAGTTTCAAACTAGGCAGAGCTTGTACTATAACTAAACTGACTGATAGAATACTTATATACTTTTTGTACATAGAAAACACTGAGACTCCGTAACATTTTTTTGTGGATTATACAAATATTTGATTGGATTCGGGAATAGAACCCGAGCTCTCAAGCTCAGCAGTCGCATTCGCTACCGCTCCGCCATCGAGGCAGTCGATTCGATATTTCAGTTGTAGGTCTACGACTGTCGAATTTTAAGAAAAGCTATTAGAATAAATGATATAGTACAGATTATTTAAATTGGTCGCCTTTTTTTTTTTAACGTGTAGAAACCCCCTCGGGCCGTCACCCCTCCGGGGTTTGCGGCGGGGTAGTGTGTCGGAATCGGACCGACTAAAACCACACGGTGTGCTACTCTGCGCCTGAGACAGGAGGGATACAGGAACAGCTGTTATTACGACATCCGGATCCCTCCTAGATTTAAATTGGTCGCCTTGCCGTGTGGCTTTGATTTGAACCCAGGTCTCTGGGAGTTTTTGGTTATTGTTATCATAGGAGAATAACAGATCCTGTACGGCTAGCAATATGTAATGCGTGGTTATGAGTTTTGTACCATTTATACGAACTATTTCAATTTAATTATTATATCATAATCTAGAATTTTGCTAAAGGAATCTAAATTTTTCTCAAAAACTTTGTTATAATATTTGTGTTGTCAACAAGATGCATTTCTTACATGCTTAAAGTTTACTTAGTTGGCCACTAGATGGCGTTGTGTGTTAGATGTCCGGCAATATGTTTATAATATACGGTAGGCCAAGGATTCGTTAACATTTGAATCTAACATCTCACGCTAACATGTTACGGGAGTTCTAGGGACGTTCGTTTTAACAAGATGGAGCCACTTGTCACATATCCAGTGAGTCCCTACCGGTGGTCAAATACATGCTTCCGGATAAGGTGGTCCAGACGAGGCGATATTCCATGGCCACCCAGAAGTCCAGATCTATCCCCAGCAGATTTCTTTTTATGGGATTTTTGAAGAATCGTGTTTACATCAATAAACCAAATACACTATGTCAACTAAAAGAAAAATCAGCGAAGAGATGTCGGTGCTCGCTTAGAAGAGTGCAAACGTCGAAACGGTACCTAATTATTTAGAGGATGTGATTTTTTAAATATAAATTCCAACTAATTAGCTTTCTTGTAAATAAACAATGCTTATAACATATCAAATGGTTTTTCTATATGATTTTTCAAAAGTTAACTAATTCGTAGCCCATCCTATATAAGTTTTTCTTCTGAGTCAGGGTGTCCTTCGTGTCCATTTCATATACGAGTAGGTAAGTTTGTAAAGTTCCCTGCGACACAGGACATATTTCTAATGTGGAAGTTTTTTTTTAAGCAATTTTTTTTATGCCATATAATAATTTGATTCAAGCTATTGATTTTTTTGCCTTCAATGTTTAGAATAAGGCAAGCAAAAGAAGGCTTCAGCAAAAAAAAAACACATTTTTAACCTTCCTGTGATACAAGAATATTTTGTATACATATTCTTGTAGGTATTAGAAGTAGCATAGGGTACATTGTATTAAAAAAAAAAATTAAAATGATCTGTTACGAAATTCTATGTGCCAGATCAAATTCTACGCGAGCGAAGCCGCGGACAAAAGCTAGTCTTCTATAATTCTATGCATCATATTTGAGTACTACCTGTTCAACAAGGCCGATGAACCCAATTTTATGTCCATTGCAGAGCAGCGCATGTGTGATTTTGCCGTCCCCTAGCGGCCTTCCCGTCTCGTTGTCTATAACGTTCGACATTAACCAGGGGAAATTGCACTGGGCCACTAGACCTGATAGGACGTCCAGGCCAAAATCTGAAATAAGAATGTACATTTTATACCTTTATATATTTCACACTCGAGTGTTTAATCTTAAACTTGGCACAGGTTTTAGGTTCTGTGGCAATCAAACCGCTGATAAAATACATATTATTATATATTTCTTAACATAGATACTGATTAAGTGATCGTGTTCATCACTTAATTATTTATCCTAGGTGGAAACCGAAACCCATAACATGGGGTTTGGCAGTTAGGATAGGACTAGGTAACAGCAAATTAAAAAAAAAAGGTAACAAGCGCGTCTTTCATTTTTTTGGTCTGTGGAAATCCCTCCGGATACCACTTATTGATGATTATGTCGGACTCGAACCGATCAAAAAATGCACGCCATATCAGGTACCAGTAGCCGGGGAAATCCCTGGAAGTCCGACGTACCTAGGCCCATCTACCTACGACTTGCAGATGACCACTTTTCTGTCCCCAAAAGAGCGTACGTTAGCACGTCGCACCGCCTTGCCTGCTTCTGCTTGGATGACAGATGGCCTCACCTGCCACCCTCACCAGTAAACCTAGCCCTAATTTGGATTGAAAAATACCAAAATACTAACCAACATGCTACGCAAGAAAATATTCTGATAGCTGTAATTAAATAACAATTTGCAAATTACCGCTATGTAGCTTAGACAATACGCTTCATGAGTTCTAAACAAAAACACTTTCACTTACCAAAGTCGTGGTTGCCAAATACGGCGCATTGTGTCCCGATTTCGTTTAACACCGGCACCATTTGTTCACCTTTCGTGAAAGTGCTTACTGCAACAGAATATATGATTTATCATACCAGTTTCAATAGCTTTGAGGACCAGTTTCTTTATATTTCAGGTATAAGGTTTGGATGATTTGCCGTACCTTTGTGATTTTCAAGAAATGCCCCAAAAAATGGTACAATAACAGAGGGTGTGCATCATTGAGCTAGTCAACTTAAGGCCATTTTACAGCCTGGTCAAAATGTGGGTAGATAATAAAAATGAATATGTACATCACAAAAGTTTCAGTAGCTTTGAGAATGAGAAAGATGTATTGGAGATAAGGCCTGGATGACATTCTATGGCTTTGTAATTTTAAATAAATGCCCCAAGAACGACGTAATGACAGAAAGCATGCATGACTTAGTTAATTGGGCTGTGAAAATTTTCCTGGTCAAAATGACGGTAAAACTAAAACAAAACAATAGCTTCAAAAAACTGTTCCTAAGCCAGCAGGTTATTTTTATTTATCAAAGACTAATTTAATTTCCATTCAACTATGCATATACTGATTATGAGTCTTCACTTTACACATAGTATTGTATATTTTTTT
The DNA here is from genome assembly GCA_949316085.1 of Hypercompe scribonia. NCBI lineage: Eukaryota > Metazoa > Arthropoda > Insecta > Lepidoptera > Erebidae > Hypercompe > Hypercompe scribonia. The sequence continues at coordinate 3,205,643 of OX438986.1, read as the reverse complement.
AACATGAACTACATATGATAATTAGTGATATACTTACACATGCTCGGTGAAAAGATATCTCCACTAAATAGCACCAACGGATTTAGATGCTGCAGAGCCTTGACCGCAGTGCTGAACCTTAGTGCGCCTCCCACTGGTTCCGTGTCTGACATCACACAAATATTAAGGAGTTACTGAGTGATACGTCATACGTGCACATACGTCCATATAGAGACTAATCAAGAATACGGAATATTACTACCCCTATTCATCCCGTGGGTGTCGTAAGAGCCGACTAAAGGAGCAACTAGGAAGGTAGTAGTAGTTAGTCCCTAGGTAGTAGAGCCACGCTGATTTCAGCACGAGCGGGCCGGCTCGACCGGTGCAGTACTACCCTCCCACAGAAGACCAACCAGCGCCAGCATACGTGTTGTCGTGTTTCGTTGGTGAGTGTGAGGCCGGAGGCCCATCGATGCAGAGGTGACAGCTATCGTGGTAACTGAGTAAGCCTTACACTGTCACAATGACTGTCATGCCTCTTACGTCCCTAAGCAGGGTGTGAAAAAGCATCTCACAAGACCGCCACAGTGGGTCACCATACTGCGTTGTCAGCATTTGCAATGAGTATGGTGACCACAACTCTTGGATTCTACTCATAGCATATTCATAGAAAATAAATAAAAAAAAACCTCCGCAGGACACTCTATAACCAGCCCGTCTGGCCAGCAGTATAGTAGACCAAAAACCTCCTTGTTATGGTGAGATCTATGTCCATCTGTAGACTATTAAAGGCTGTACACGTGATGTCATTGCCTACAACGCTGGCTTCGTTATATGGTTAAAGTGAAAAAGTATTTATGGTTATCAATAGGCTTTCATGGTAAATATATAAGACCATAACTAGTTATGACCCTATAGGAAGATTACTAGTAACAAATTTTGATCTTGCTTCTTATTGAGCTATGGGTGACGAGGTTATTCGACAGAGAACTAGAGTAACTGACACCGCACGGAGAATCAGTATGCTGAAGTGGAAGTGGGTTGGCCATGTCTCCAGACGAACTGATGGTCGCTGGAGCCAAGTGTAGTAGAGAGGATACCACGGTTGGGTAAACGTAGTGTAGGACGCCCTGCGGCGCGATGGACCGACGACTTGAAGAAGGTGGCTGGCAGCGGATGGATGCGAATTGCTCAAGACCGGGATGGTTGGGGTTGATTGATTGATTGACGGGATTGATGATGGGCATACTTTATAAAATTGACAATTTAAGTTGTATTTGTATATATTCCTTTATGTACGTTTACATTTGTATATAAGATGTGTTCTATTGTGAGTATGTATATGTGTATAAGTATATACATTATGTATCTAAACTCTGTGCACCAACTACCTTATAAAATTTCTACACCAGCCGAAGGTTGACTGGAAGTGAATGCCCTGGGCAATAAGCCCGCCAATGTACAAACGTAATGCATAGAGTTTGTAATTAAATTAAAAATAAATAAAATAAAGTCGAATGAGGTTTTATTATATATATTTTTAAAGAGAAATGAGTGACATCAAATTTTTCCTTTCCTGCCAATACACCCATCTAAAATAGTTCCAGTTTGTCGTATTTATAGTTTCCTTAGTGTGTTAGAGAGAAAAAACGTTTTGCAGATTGGCATAGTGCCCAGATAAAACATGACCTAGCAAGTTCACTGAACTTCGAATAAAGGTGTCTAAGACGCTGATAAAAAAAAATACCTCGGACAATTCTATAAAAAGTTTTTGTAACGTCTTTGACAAATGTTTCCTAATCAAAAATAGAATAGTTACTCTGTATGTGTATGTACGTGTGTATATCTCCTTATTTACTATACTGATTTTGTGTGTTTGAGTGTACTTTGATTGATTTAGATTGACAGTTGAGTTCCCTAGGTAGCCCCGTCGCTAGCGCAACGGATAACGCGTCTGGCTACGGATCAGAAGATTCCAGGTTCGAATCCTGGCAGGGTCGTTTACTTTTGAGGGGACCTGAAATAATATGGTCCGGGTCCCTTTCAGAGAAGGACGCTTGAGACCGGCCGCCGGGGTGGTTTTTAGTGGAAATACCACATACTCCTGGCTCCTGCGTCCCCGAGGAGCCGGAGATCCGAAGGGATTTTCCACCCTTACAAAAAAAAGGTAGCCCCGTCACTGAATTCTAGGATTCTTAGTTCGTTTTTTCAAATTTATTTTAGTGTACTGTTAAATTTAATTTTGTATTATACAAAATGATTATGTTATGATACGGTAAGATAAAAACATTAGCCTCCTTATAACTGCAGTTAAATACAGTTTTAGAAACATATACATCACTTTATTTATGTAATGTATTATTCTATTTTGTACATTAGTTTAAACATACAAATTACTTGTGGTTGCATTTGGGAGAAATGTGGAACAAAACGATAAATAGATAAAAAACCCTCATTGAAATCTACATATATCGTGTTAGAATTTGAGCTTATTTGGTGCAGAATTTTTCGAGTTTCTGAAGCATAAACAAACCAACATAACCTTTAACGCAGGTAACCTGCAGCCGCATGCCTGAGGCGGTATCACGACGTGTTCCGCGCGCGTCTCTCTAGACCGGAAATAGGGCAAGAGCCCCTGCACGCAAGGGTGTAGCTACCGAAGTTGGTCAAGGTCTGGCGAAGTTCTCAAGGACTTCCTGCCTGAATAACTCACATATGACGGAATATCATGTGGTTTGAGTCGGTTCAGTTTCGACAGACCACTTCACCGTGAGCCCCGGTGACACACAATAACAACGATGCAATATAAAGCAAGACATGCATCAGTGCAGCACTTCTGCAGAAAAATAAATAAAAAATCGGTTCACTGGTTTTGGAGTGAAAACATAACAGACAGATAGAGTTTCTTTTATTTTTATAACATAGCGAGCATCGTTCTAAAATGATACTTGTCTTGCTAGCGAACATATCGTAAGTTTTTCGCACTGATTAACACACATTTCTCAACTGTTTCTCACATTCACTGCTTCTAAATCAGTAAAGCAAAAGTATAGTCGTAAATAATTATCTAGATTATAAGTCTGTACTAGTTTTGTTGGTATAAAGATTTTTATGTTGTCGCTCTCGAGTATATTTAAAGCAGGCTAATTAACTTTAGATAGCTATTTAACAATAATTATTCACTTTTTTAGTGGTAGTAATAACCCCCTACATGTCCTCGCTGTAACGCCTGTACACCAAGATCAGCAGTGACACACGAATACACCGAGTTACACACTCGGGAAGTCCCCGAAAACGTTCTTAGAACCTCTCAACAAAATTAATCAGGAAGGAGGAAGGAAGGAGGTAGAGAGCTGAAAGTTGATGGAGTTGAATAAGAACTCATTTGTTTTGAAGTAAAACTTCTTTAGAATCTAAGTGGTTAGAATCTAACGATTTGAAATAAAAAAGTATAGGATCAAGGATAGAATACTCGTACGTTACACGGTATTTTATCTTCTCTGTTTTCTCTTCATGCGGTGTTGTATAGCGTCCCCAATCTCTGTCCACAAGATTTGTCTATAAGTACGCGCCTTGTGTAGTGGGATAGTGAGTATATGATACTAAGCTTACTCCTGATCCGAGCGTTCTACGTGTTTATGTCATGTAAAGTTACTATTCAGAAGCTTCACTTCTGCCGTGTGTAAATAGTATACAAACACTTCTCTTGTTTGTTACTCAGAGCTTTCGTCATTTATGAATCGATTTAGATTCTTTTTTGACATAAAGGCGGAAGCGAGCGAACTATTGACACTTGAAAAAAGCGTCACTGTCACCGTTCACCTGCATTTTGAGAGACAAATACGTTGCCAGCCTTTGAGACGTGAAGTTTTGTCTCCAGTATACTTTTTAATTTGAATAATAGTATCAATTTAAGCATAAATGCGCGGTTCCGTTCCAAAACCATCCATAACTGTGACAATTGAGTAATGAAGACTACAATTTATTACAATTCACCACGAAGTAGGTGCATTGATGTTTACATCGAAAATATGCTCGAAAGTTAATCATTCTTATAGCTATGGTGGATGTTTTATACCCGAAGCCTAATGGACTAGTTGAATGAACTATTGCCTTACACACGTTTTCTATGTAAAGCAAAATATCACTGTGCTCATTAACACAAATATTACGCTTCCTAATGTCGCCATCTAATGGGTCTAAAACTACCAGTTGATTATATAAAGCCACGCTACTGTTAACGCCTTTACGGCAATAGTTATACGTTATAAACAGTTCCTGGCGGCGATGACAAAAATATAGTTCAATGCCATCTAACGAAGACACATCGAACTACTCAGTAACAACTAATCTTGTATCGCAGTATAAAAAAAGTCACATCACATATGAAAATAGTAACGTTCTCAACGGAGACCAGCTTGCTTGCTGCGGAGACTTACGCAGAAGATATAGAGAACATGTGTGTGAGCAAATACACTCTGTTTCCTCACTCTCACAACCTGATGGGACGGCTATCCAACATAAGCGGGTAGAGATCAAGAGCAGGTACGACGGCTTTACTTGCTTTCCGAGGCACTGAGGTTAAGACACCAACTTCTGAACCCTGGGCTATTATTAATCATTACCCGAGAGACCCGAGATCTCTTGACCGGCAGTCGCATTACTAACTGCTAGATCAATGAGGCAGATTGGAATATACACAACGTACCAAATATACCCTATAACTATGGCACACTGAGCATGATCACCTGTCCCGGTTGTAGTACCCTCCCTTCATGTTAGAGGTACATGACATCGGCTCCGTAAGTAAGTGCAAAGATCCGGTATTATCTTGCGATATGTGTATTACTAGTGTTCTTGTTAAAAAGGACCATAGATTACATTGCAAAAGGAATATCCGTTATAATAATTAATTAAGTTTTATTCAGGACGCCATATTTTCTTATACGGAAGCGTGTGTCCACAGACAAGGAACTCGATGCATCGGGAGTGCACACTCTAGTGAGGTGACGCTGCTATGGATTATGATTTTAACTTTAACATACATTACAACAATTCTGAACAAAATAAGTAAACTTTTATCGATTTAAACTACCATTGTCATTTCCGCTTGATTCTGTTGCAAGCGCTATGAAAGAAGGAGAAATTCATTCGTGATAATAGCGGTGGCAACAGTGTCAAAATATTAGTAACTAATGTCCGAAGATAAACTTGGTAAATACCCCATTTATAATATAATAATAAACAAACTTACTTGTAGTCTGTTCGATGTTATACACATCGTTAAAGTGTATTATGAAGACGTCGTTGTCCATGCCTCGACCAGCCAGCTGACTGACAGCGCGTCTTCCAACTTGTCGAACCTCTAGTGACGCCTGTCAACATAAGTTGTGACATTAATTCTGGAAGTGAAGTGTGTCAACAAAGTTTTTAAAGAGAATGATCAGTATGTTGTTTTATTTTGACGTGTATTCTTGCCTTCTTTTTTCAGTAGAAGTTAGGTTGATGGCCCATAGATATGAAAGAGTCAGGTAGAAGAGGTCTGTCAAACTCATTTTCAATCAATTCAATTTACTTTATGCACGTTTCGTAAGTTAAAACAAAGGAAAGTAGAATTAAAAATTAGTACAAGTACATCAAAAGAAGATTTTTCAGGCAATACCTTTTGAAAAACATCAACACTAGAGTGGGTACTGTAATAGTGTGACTATCACAGCTACCTATGATAGTCACGCTTCATTACAGAGATTTTAGGTAGACAAAACTACAAACATTCCAAGGTTATTTAAGTTGAAGACAAGAGTTACAAGGAAACGAGCATGAACATTTCAAATGCATCTAAATTATTGCAGAAACTTCTACTCGTAATATGTATGTAAAATCATGCAAAAAGAATATACAAGTAAAATTGCAGCAATTAATTAGCATGCTAAGCATAAATAGAATTGAAAAAATCTCAATATTAATGATTAATAATATTTAACTACCTAGTTTCCTAAATATGCCCTATATGATACTCTGCTTAACAGCAAGCATGCATCCAAGAGTGGTGATCATTGTGAATACAGACAATGCAGTATGGTGGCTTACACTATGGCGGCCTAATAAGATGCTTTTTCACGCCACGCTTGGGCACTTCCTAGTAAGACTTGAAACGGATAAAATTTAATTATTTGTTTATCTTATTCAATGAGTAGTCGTACTATGCGTTTACCGTAAGTACGAAGGATTACTTGGGCAATAAATGCATCAATATAAAAAGTTAATTGCGTTTATTAAGGTTTCTGCCCAATCAGTTGCCAGTTGAAAGCCTCACCAGAAGCGTAAGACAAAAATCACGATTCAAAATAGCAACGGGTCATGATACTGTAATGATAAAATAAAAATATAACCTATGTAAAGCTTACGTATTAGTGAGTATGTATATTTAATTTATTAATGTGTGTGTAATAATATATTTAAGTTTTTTGTGAGTTCTATATATTTATTGATGAAAAATGATAATCACTGGCTCAACCCAAAGCTTGCCTTGTAGACAATGCTTAGGGCTTTAAGTTCGTCGGTATAAATGTATGTGTGTGTGTATGAAGTTTTTAAAGAAGTAAATGTGTTTTTTATGTGTTTATTAACAGTAATAATAGCTAAACCATGATATTATCTATTCTCCTTTTCGATCACGGAATAGACATACAGGTACGTGAAGGTGGCTTCACCGTGATCCTGTAACACTAGGCCATCCAGCTCTTAGATGCAGTATCTTTACTCTATACTCCCAACACTATATTCCCAAGGATCACTGGCGTCAGGCAGGCGGCTGTTAACCAATAAATGCCTCTTAATAGAGGTGTGCAGTGAAATACGGAGACCTTATCTGTATTGCGACAAACAAGTTAACGGAAATGACAAATTTTTATCACAAGTGATCCATCTTGCCGTAAATGGATAATAGGTTGACATTTTGACGCTGGCTACGCACAAAGGTTTATTCAGAATTAATCGCGTTGACATGAACTTTTATATGTCGTTAACACTTTATTTTTTAATTGAACAAGGATCTTTGGATGTTCGTAAATTCATTGTTTCAGAGAAGTATATTGGAGCGACAGGCGCCTTAACTTTTAGTCAAAAATTTGAACTGGAGACTTATCCTGTGTACATATCGTATCGTGTTTGACTGCACGGTTGTCCTGGTGGCTTAAGCGGTCGCCACGTCGCTCTCTACTGCGTTGAGTGTTGTAGGTGCAAACCCCACATGGGACAACACTTTGTGTGATCCAGAAGTTGTTGTTCTGGGTCTGGGTGTTCTTTGTGTCTGTTTCTTGCATGTTTGTGAAGTCCCCCGCGACAGAGGATTTATTCATTCCAAAAAAAGAAAAAAGATTCTATGTTTAAAGAACAACTGTTCCACTTTCCATAGAAAAATATATATAATATTTTTCACTTAAATTTGACGTTATTTTGGAGGGCAGAAAAAGGAGTAATTTCATGCTCAAATGGAGATGCTTTAGATGTAAAACCAAAGAGTAATTATAGTTGAATTTAAGTGAGTTAAATAGATTATTTAATATAGGTATAATCAAGAAGCTAAGAATAAGCTCAAAGTTTTATTGAGTTAATTTTGCAATGGTTATATTCAGAAGTATACAAATATCACAAGTTTCTTTAAGAATTGTAATAATAAATGAAAATTTCTAGCTAATATTACGTGGAATTACAACAGTTCTAAGTGTGCTACGTTTATCCAGGCTATTATTGGCCAAAATATTTGCCCTGCAGATTTATCTGGAAAAGGAACAACAAAATTTGTCAATAAATATCATAAATGCAAGTGCATACTCGCATGTAATAACACGACACTCCAGATAGCTATATATGTCTTGCTGTGACAATTTGCAACACATTCGAGACCGGTCCCAAGGCACTTAGCGCCAATAAAATCCCCGGGATGTGAGGATGAAATACGACAGGCAAGGTGAAGGTTGTATTAATATGGCCGACAATTCTATTTGTTACTAATAGACAATTAGAGGATATGATTTTGTTTTTAATAGATATTGTAAACAGACAATTTCTCACCTCATTGGAAGCTAGCAATTTAAATTTCAAAGCGAAAATGTTCGTTGAATTCTTATTTTTTTTAAATTACGTTCCTTTATAGCATTCCTTGACTTGTGTAAAATTTATTAAACAAACTAGAAAAATAAATATAGGTATATTTATTTTAATGTATAGATGATTGTTTTTTGTTGTATTTATTTTTGCGTCAGTGTAAGTTTTCTTCGATTAGAAAATATTGAACCGCCATTCAACAGATTTCTGGACATAATTAGTAGACAAGAATAGAGTTTTCCAGTTGTAATGGAACTAATCAATGTTATATTCGTTGCACACTAATAACACAGTAATTATAATCATGTATAGGATTTTCACATTCATGAGTTTAACTACTACGGTCCATGCAATGCAATCACGACATACACGCAACTCGATTATCAAGCTATCTTTGGCTCTGATTTACAAAATAAGTATTAAAACAAATGCTCACTTCGTACAACACATGTATATACATAAAATATAATACACTAATGGTTAAGACACCTTCACAGCAGTTTGATTTTACCTTCAGTTACGTAATACGGTTACCATGGTAACGTAAACAAGCTTATAATAAGATTGTAGCAAACATTAAACGCTTTTGAAGTTATCATTTGACTATAGCATTGTTCAAAAACAAAAGGTTTAGGTTACGAAACTAATAAATAACAATAGGCTAGATGACACCTTAGTCAAACTAGATATTTTTTATCATCTGTCAAAATGACAATTTTGTATGAAAAATGTACTAAATACCTACCAAATTGTGACGTCATCGTTTTAGACTACTCAATTGAACAATATATTTCACTGTATATTCGATTGCAATTCGTAATAATTATAAAAAGCTATGTTAATTGTATTTGCCGAGATGTTTCACGATGTTTGTTTTAATGAAGTAAACATTGGTATTTCTTTACGATATAGTCATCTACCCAAATAAGCCGTACCTAATGATACCTACATAGGGTTATTCTGTTTTTAATCCATTACTTCCCACTGTCATATTTTTAGGACACCAGATTACCAATTATTTGTCTAAAAGTAGCTTTAACTTTTTAAGCCTTTTTTGTTACATACTTTTTTGTAACATTTTTAAAAAAATTTCGGTTAAAAATTCTTGCAAAAAAAATACAGTGACGTAATTTAGATATATAATTTCAAAGTATATATATTTCGTGGCCGTTAAGAGTGCATTGTTGTTTTTTCTATATAGTTAATTATAGCTGTATAAATAAAAGTAATTATATATTTCAAATTATCTAAAATTGTTAGGAAACCTTTACTAAACGTGAATAGCCAATAAAGTCGTATATTTTTTTGTTAACATATGATCCCAATGTCATACATATAGGACAGGCTGATTCGGACCCTAGAATAAATAAATTTTTGTTTCTTGCTTCACATAATTTTTCTTGCTGTATCATTAAATATATTTTGTGATTTGAACAGAAAATTCTTAATTTTTCGATGATTGGGAAGTAATGGGTTAAATTATAAAAATCAAGATGGCGCATTTATGGCGCCAAAATGTGTAGTTTGTTTTTTCTTTCATTCCAAGTGAGGTATCCAAATAAAGAATTATAAAAATTACGATTATGATAATGTTTATTGGTAAGTATTTAAACACAGTTTTCATTACGTTAAAGTCGAAACTTGGCGTTTCTAAATTCAAAGTCTAAGATAAAATCAAATAGAATATCTACTATAAGTGGCTTTCATAGACAATTTGTGCAAGATATTTTTCTCTTTCACTCTCGGATAGCTCGTAGGAAAAACGACCTTCAGGTGCGTAGAAACAAGAAAGAGTCTTCATTGAATCGAGTTCGGCAAACACTTAGTCGATTTGCCGTCTTCAATTCGCCCAAGAAAATTGGACTAAAAATACATTACAGTAACAAACTTGTGACAAAATTCAGGTGATTGCTTGAATAATACTAGTTATAGGTTGACGGTTGAAGTTTGTATATTTAAGGATGACTTCTTTTTTTCTTAACCAGTATAACTTGAACTGTCATCAACCTATAGTTGTATAAGTCCAAGAGTGTATGCAAAATACCGGATTATAGTAATGCTACTAAAACAACAAACATGTTAATAATTACCACGCCACTCATACTCCTTGACCTATTTAATTTTGAATGTACTTTTTGAAAAGCACGCATACGGCTTCCAAATTGTGATATACACTAATGTGAGTCGACTTTTTGCCACGCAATTTCCTTTTATTAGATAATAATCGACTAAATTCGATTTATCACTAAGATAGTAAGTGAATAAAGAATTTTAAAGTTACACAAGTACACGCTTTTATATTTTTTAGTATTTTATATAAATAATGACACTAAAACCTACTCATACTGAATAGAGTAACATATAACTTGACTGCCTCGGTGGTGCAGCCGTAGCGTATGCGACTGCTGTGCCTGAGGTCTCGGTTTCGATTGATTTCTGGGTCGGAATTAATGTTTGTATGATCTGCAAATATTTGTTTCGGAGTTTGGGTGTTTTCTATGTTGTGTGAAAAAAAAGCATACAGCGTACAAGCTCTGCTTAGTTTGGGACTAGATGGCGTTGGGTATGAGATGTCTGAAATATTATTATTATGAAATATATTATATTATAACGCGCATATACTCAAACTCACAAATTACGTCGACTCCTGTGTCAAGAGAAAATTAAATTTATCAACGCGGAATAAAATGTTAGCAACACAAACTCATTTCAAGCGTGGAACACATTGGAATTTAAAGCCATGTATTCACTAGAGGAAGATAGGAGACATCACCTGAATTGCTTGTGGAAAGATTCTTCTGTATGTATATATATGATTCTTCTGTATGTATGTGTATATTGAGCTGTGAGTTTGATGGAACTTAAAATAATGTGTGCTCTTTATTTCTAAGCTATTGGGGGATTTTCGGGAGATCCGAGAGTCGCACCGTTACCCGTCGTAGGCGATATTTGAATGGAGTATCACAGACAGGACATACAAAATTACACTGAGTAATAAACAAAGCGAAATTATCTTTGTCTACTAATCCTGACAAGTTTAAACATGTTCATACTTGAGCGCAGAGTCAGTAACAAACACGATGCAAAAGTGAGTCTATCACATTCAAATACCTCAACGTTTTAAAACGCAGTAACTGGATAATATCCATTTGAACTATTAACTTGAGGAATATAGATTTAACTTATGGGATAAAATTCTTTAAACATTTTTATTAAATATGGAATTATTTCATGTAATCAAATAATCGCGAAACATTGACTCAGTTCTGCACCTAACTGTATATTCTATATCTGGCAACAAGATTGCAGGGAAAAAGTCTACTAGTGGTAGGATTTTTGGGACATACGAACAAAGCACTGCCTTCTCTCACGGAAAACTATAAACAAATATGTTAAAAATTAGTCAACGTAGAATCTTGATTAATTAAAATAATCGAGCTTTAACGTCCAAGAAACAGATATTATATAATATACAGACGCTATAGGTTAAATCCGTATGAGAATATTATTCTCGGCGCTGAACATTTTCATCCCAAAATGAAATCGTCACAACGATAATTTTATTCTTAGATTTAAATATACTTTGCCGAGTTACTTTCGTCTTACACATATTATTTCATGTCTAAAGAATGCTGGGCCCCGTGGTGTTAACTAAATATGAATTTTTGATCACTTATCCCACAGAAACAATACATTTTTTCGGATTTACATTTATTTTTTTATGTAAATAGAATTATAAAGTCGTAATTTTCGCTGCTTTTCAGCTTTATACTCTACTAGCGGACTTGTGCATTCTCATCTGCCTCTCCTATTATATGATATGTCCTGTTGTCCTCTATAGGCAATATTTGAATGGAGTTTGACAGGATATATTTTAGATCTTCCGAGATCACAAAACTAAAGCCAAGTGAGAAGACAACACAAGAGAAGTGACAAGACAGTGCCTAGTTCCACGGCGAGCGATGAAGAAATACATTAAAAAGTTATTCAAGGCAAAATCTCAACTAATCAAATAAATCGAACTTTCAAGTTCAACCAAGATAGGGAAAACCGAGTATGAAAATATTATTCTAGGCGTTGACTATATCCTAAAATAAAATCGCCACACAAAAAGATTTGGTTGTATAAAACGAGCTGTTCTCCCCGAGGTGTTACACTTAGATTTTCAATTCCTTGTTCATCCCAAGAGAACGCTCCATTTTTTGCGATTGAAATTTCATTTTTTCAAGGTGTAAGCTACCTCCGTAAATCGTAATTATAAACCGTGGATTTACTTTCAATAATTGTTACAGATTATACATCTAAATGAACGCCTACAACAATAATGTGTGTGCGTAGCTCTAAAGCCTAAATTTCCGCTGATGTGAATCTTCATAGTCTATGTTACGAATATATAATAGATGCGAATTAATTTCGTAGTCTATTATATTCACAGTAGTATTACTATATATTGTATTACTATATATTAATCTATTATCGTGTATTATCAGTGTAAATTATCGTATGATACCTGATTTTTATTTATATATACTGTGAACATCAACTCTATTAGCCGGATGCGGGATTATGCTCTTCTTGGACATTTGAATAAAATTAGACTTGTATGTGACTAATCCTTCCTACACGTCCAATATAATTTCTGGCCACCAAGATCAACAGTACTAACCCGCGAACACACCAAATTATGCCATTTGGGCAGTCCCAAGAAAAGCTAAACTGTCTTGGACTCCGCAACAAAGTTAATTAGAAATCAGTTGGAGGAGTTTGCAATTTACTAAATGTATTTCAGACTCCAGAATTGTCAATATTGTTTTTTTTCTGAATTCTTTCAACCAAAACGATAGCTCACAGTTTTTACAGCAACAACATACCTTGAAATTCCATCCAATAAATCAGACACGTTCTGTGTAAAGATTGAGAACTTGCCTAATCTTAACTTGAATGATGAAGGACCGTTCATGTGGCTACTGATAACACAAAGCAGTAGCAAGAATTCAGAAGCTTACAGTAGAACTAAACGAAGATTAGCTTCAGTAGGACCTAACGGAGAGCATCGTTCCTAGTATAAGGGAAAGAATTGGATTCAGTTACGTAACGTCCAAAAGCTGCAACATTCCATATTTTGGATCAGTATTAGTAGTATTTATTAGAGAGCCGACTCGACCGGGGCAGTACTACCCTCCCACAGAAGACCAACCTAAAGCGACAGCATCCGTGTTGTCGTGTTTCGTTGGCAAGTGTTAGACCGGTGGCCCATTGATGCGGGGGTGACAGTTATCGTGGTAACTGTGTGAGCCTTACACTGTCACGATGACTGTCATGCCTTTTACCTCCCCAAGCGGAGTGTGAAATGCATCTCACAAGGCCGCCATAGTGTGGGTCACCATACTGCATTGTCTGCATTTGTAATGAGTATGATGACTACAACTCTTGGATTCTATTCATGCTTTCTATCAGGCAAAGTAGTCTTGTAGTATCTGCGAACACATTTCTAGTGACAATTGGCACAAGAAATGTGTTCGCAGATTCATTCTATTCTAAAACATATCAAATGTGTGGCAGATTAACTGTTATAACGCCAAGCGTTGATTAGCGAATTTAGTTTGTAGGTTAAAATAACCTTGAAAAGCAATTTAGTTCATAACATCTATAATAATACAATAATAGGTGCTTGTATCTATGTATTTATTTGATCTTCTTTATTCTTCATTGATTACTTTTCTGTACACTACTTTACTATTAATAATACACCTACCCTCACTCGTTTCTAAACCCTCCAAGGTCAGTTTTCAGAGAACGCCTTTAACATTAAGTCCGTTGTTATTGCGTATGAAGTAATAAGTAAAAAATGTTTGAATTTATTTTTAGAATTTTATACCTCTCAATGAAAAATAAAACAGACCCTTATAGGATGATCTGTCACTGATCTGTCTAACTGTCACGGCCAAATTTACCCGGATCTATTGGGTCGAATTTGAAATTTGATACATATTTAAATGCTTTTGAACCAAACACATATTTGCAACGTAAAAAGAAGACGTCAATGTCAAAACATCACATCTGGAAAAGGATATGAGAAAATGCTCTACATCTCTAATACTAACTTCGGAGTAAATCATTAGTAACTTTTTAAAAAAGAGTACAACTCGGGTTCTTAGTCGATAGTCGCCTAAGAAATACAGTATTTTGGTCGCTTAACGCTCATAGACTACTGTATTTAGTAATAAAATTCTGTAGAAAGGTGACGCTATTAAATATCACTAGCCCACAGGAGAGTAGTTAAAATCATAGCAACAAGCGAAACTGCGGAAAACGGTTTACTAGCCATTACATAAAGTTGAGTTTTATATAATGTAAATACATAAAACGTATACGACAAACGGTGACGTAACTACCATAATGGAGTTATAATTGGACTTTGCTGAACTTTTTTTTGCACCAAATACAGAATTAGCCGAACTTCATAATTTGGAGATATCAGAGAAAGTTTGAACGCGTTTTGATCTACGTAATATACTCGTATATTAAAATTCGTTGTAATATGTATACTCGATAAGTTTTAATATATAAGGGACATAATAACAGAATCGTTACCTTATGATAAGTAATTACCGCTACCAATGTACGCATGCAACTCAAAATTCGCAAGTGCAAAAAGTGTACGGTGGTAGTCTAAATTATTCAAGCAGGAACTGAAGTAACAATATTTAAAAAGTAAAAGAGTAAAGGAAGATTAGTAAATAAAAAAATAATTTAGTAATGATATGACATAATACTTAATTTAAAAAAAAATCGGACATACGTTTAGCAATGTGTGACAAATACATTGGCAAGCGTTAGTTGTTTAAAAAAATAAAATGATACCTATGTATATAGTACCTTATAGCACTCTCCATAAAGCGCAAAGTTGAATATCATAAATGACACACTAGCCTATCGTCATGCCAATTGGGACAGCTACATAAATCCAGCAAACAATTTACAAAACTACCCACATAAAAGTACTAAACAAATTTGGTTATATTATGGTTATTATATTTTTGTGGCGCAGTCTATGCACTAGCTATAATATTAATATTTTCTTTTATAGTCTAGTCGACCCATAGACGAGTTTACCCGATTTCGACGTGTATAACAAATAAATTATTTTCTTAAAGTGACGGTAGCATTTCGTTTAAAAAAATAAGTTCTTAATGCACGAGCACAGCCTTCTTTACCAGATCCAAATGTGAATCTAAATCCATCAATTACATACAAAAACTTCATCAAAATAGTTTCAGCGGCTTAGAAGTTCAGTCGATCATAAATCTACAGAAAAATATATTTACAGAATAGCAGAACAGTCTGTTTGTTAAAATATTTCATATTTTTTTACTAACTATTGACAATTTTTTTGTATTTATCAATTTATTTTTTTCTTTTTTATTTTAAGAGTCTGTCAAAGTGACTCTACTCTGCCTTTTGGCAAGCAAGAAATAGTGGTCGCAATAGCAATTGTAAATGCAAATAATGCAGTAAGATGGTCCACACTATGGTGGCCTTGTGAGGTGTTTTTTAAGACGTGACAGTCATCGTGGCAGTAAGGTTCACATGCCAGGATTATTGTCACCTCTGCGTCAATGGACGTCAGGTCTCGCATTCACCAACGAAACACGGCAATGCGGACGCAGTCGCTTTGGCTTGGATACAATCAATTGTACATCTTTTTTAATTATATGTCAAACGTAATTGGAGATTTATTTTTATATTGAAGTTCGATATCTGAGGGACCATTTGTACTAATAATTCAGTATATAAGCGTTTCTCTTGTCCCTTTTTTACTGAAGTATTGGATATAAAGAGCTCCTCATATATTGACTAAGTAACTCAATTTGTTCTCCGCCTAAACATGATTTCGTTCCAATCATGTCTGAGTTATAGTTTATACTTAGACACATTTATGAAGAAATCAAATCATTTCAGCTTGACATACATGCATTAAAAATAAAGTTGTTGATTATACATATAGATATATTCACGAGTCCGTGTGGTGACAGATTAAGAATACAGTGTTACCACTCCTATTCATCCCGTGGGTGTCGTAAAAGGTGACTAAGAGAACCAAATATGTAAGACAACAGCATTACAAAGAGAAGGAAAACTTGAAACAAATACTATTCCAACCCGTCTGGCCAGCGTAGTATAGTAGGCGAAAACCTTCTTGCTGAGATGTCTATGTCCAGCAGTGGACTGCAAAAGGCTGTTGATAATTGATGATATATTCACGCCTGTAGCGCTGAAGCAAATAGAGACTATCTAACGCTCAAATCTAGTCGCGAGTTACAATTTAGTGAGACAAGTCTAGGGATATAAGTCACTAATACAGGTAGACTGAGAAGTACAAGGAAAAGTAGGTCAGGATCGCATACCTGTAATGAGCACCAGTGAAATGTTCACTTGCAATAGGTTGTATCGTGGTGGTGGTACAAACAGGTAATGTAGAAGGGTGAGAAACTAGGATTAGCACAGAAGTGGAAAAAATCATGGATTAAATCATCGATGATCAAGTTGAAAAGAAAATTGTTTCGAGTATAGTTGAAACGAAAATAAATTCAGAGAACGCTAAGCAAATGTGTCTTGGTTATTTCTTTGGAAATTCTCAGGATTGAGAGGAAGAATCTATTCTTGCAAATAAATGAATTGAAATAATACAATTTTCCTTTACTATATAACCAATTTTGACAGAGAAAAGTTGTCAATTCCATATCATTAGAGTTTCTGAGACCACCCTTTTCTTTTTTAACTGTGCGGAAATCCCCCGTATACCACCTACTGGTGGTTATGTCGGACTCCCAATCGACCACAAAGCACGCTGTCTCAGATACCAGTAGCCGAGGAACCAGGTGTACCCTAGAAAGGAAATCCCTGGAACCGCGACGTACCTCAGGCCATCTACCTACGCCTTGCAGATGAACCGTTATGACGATTGGGTAGATTTCGACCATTTTGAATGTTATGTTTCACCGACTAGTTTAATTTGCACTGTCCTTGTATAGAGTTTTGGCACTATGGTAGATTCAAGCATGATTGTATGTGGTCGTCGCTAGTGTGGTGGTGTGGACTCTTATGATTGTATGTGGACGTTTTTACAAAATCAATTTAAAGTTTCAGCTTTATGTACTTGTTTCAACAACCATCATCAACAGCCTTTAACAGTCCACTGCCGGACATAGGCCTGTCCTCAGCAAGGAGGTTTTGGCCTACTATACCACGCTGGCCACACGGGTTGGTATCGGATTTATTTCAAGTTTTCCTTCTCTTTGTAGCAATGTTGTATTGCATATTTTGTTCACTTAGTCGCCTCTTACTGAAAGAATAGAGGTGGTGACACACTGTATTCTTAATCTGTCACCACACGGAGACTACTTAGTTTTAGAAAATATACCAAATATGATATGATTTATTTCTTATTTTAATGTGTAGATTTACGATGATCTGTACTTATACATACTACTAGGTTTTTAGATTCATGTAACAAAATAGCATCGATGGGCCTGCAGCACCTGCCGATCGACGGGCAAGGCTCTGGCAAACAAAACGTCCCGATTAGCGGCAATAGGCTCGCCTCTTATTACGTGGGACCAAAACACTGATGAAAAGTGGGTGTTTAATTCTGCCTACATCTCCGGGGAAACAGATGTGATTTTATGTATGCATGTATGTATAACAAATTATAATTATAAATGGAACGGAATAGAAACTGTGGGAGAGCCATGCATAGTGTAAATACTGAAGTGATACCAGTCTCACATGTAACCAGCGTACGAATTGCGTAGCTTTTTCTTTACTTTTTACATTAAACTGACACATAATCTTTAACAGGAGAAGTAATTTTTAAAAATATATGTTGTAAGCTTACGTGCACATATACGACAATCATAGTATCTAACTTATATAATAACATGGGTAGGGAGATGCAGCATAGCTAGAGATTATAGAATGCATAATGGACCGTATTTGGTGCGCAGACATTGACTATATAAATAAATGAAAAGGTTCTAAATGTGCGATTTCTAAACAACATTGAGATATCAAATCCGTGCCTGTTTGAGCCATCCAACGACGGATCTGACGCCATCAGTCACTTCTCCAGGCACGTCAACGCTGGTGGATTCGATCAATGAGCTCCATTTCGATCGTAGCGCAGCTTGCGCAGCAAACGACGCCATCACACGGAATTGTACTATAATCATGGCTGCACTTTTATACTGTCACATTGTTTCACACGATTTGCACAAAATACATAATAAACCTTTAATAAAAGGAGGTAAGTAAGTTATGTGCGTTCATTAAGCTCTACGCTTACATTAAGTGGCGATTACGGGTGATGGATGAAAGCACATTGCTGGATTGACATCGTATAGCAACCTTCCCCGAGATAGGGCCGGATTAGGCGTGGTGTCTATTCGATTAGGACCTGAAATAACATGGTCCGGGTCCTCCAAGAGTAGAGCGCTTGAGACTTTTAGTGTAACTAAGGAGCAGGAGATCCGAAGGGATTTTCCATACCGTCAACAAAAAGGGCTTATACGTTACCATAAAGCCAGCAATGTACTTTTATCAGTCATAACTCACGATATTTTTGAGTGTGAAGCGGAGAAACAATATTAAGATTGTATATTTAAATTTAAGTAATTTATGCGATCTTTTCGGTCACTTACATAACCTATATACCTCTTTTTACTTGTAAGATTATAAATTAACAATATTATCTATTTATTGTACTTTTATATTCTAAGATAACATAACTTAAAATATTTATATATAATTATTATCTAAATAACTGTTTTATCGTATTTAATACACTGATTTAGACATGGCTATAGAACAATACAGTAAAAAAACTCAAGTTACGAATTTACTCTCGCAGGGCAGAAAATAATTTACCTTAAATTAATTTCTGAATATTAAACTACAAAGGGTTAACTGAGAAAGTTACTCAAAACTGTGTTACGGAGTTTCTGTAAATGAAGTTAAGGTAGTTAGTTGGGCATTAAGATGTTCAATTGATAACTTCTCGACTATCTACAATAGATTGTACAATGTTAATTAAAACTTTTAATTAAATAATCCGTTTAAATTATTAAAAAATAATCTTGACCTCTTTTATGTCTGGTGTCTGAAGGCTCTACAATAATAGTTATCTTTGCCTCAAAGTCTTTTTATATTGTCTACAGTTCGAAAATATATTAAAATTTGTAATAAGAACGCTTAGGAACGGGTGTGGGTCAAGTTTAACGTCATCTGAAGATTTATTTTTTGAGGTGACATAATACCGTAGGACATTTTGTACCGTAGAAATAGATAATAGTTTTTAAGACTACCAGAATTAATTATTATTGCCATTGCCTACGCATTAATAAAACCTAATTTATAAAAAACATGGATAGAATAGTATTTTACAATTAGATAATGTTAATTCATTTTATTATTTAAATGTTTTTAACTTAAAATTGCGTGTCTTCTTATAACCATCGTAATAATACAAAAATATTTCTCGCTTCAAACCAAGGTGCGTGGTTGTTAAGTACGCTCTCCGCATATTAATGAGCTGTGAAAAATCGAAGAACCTCAAGCGTATGGCAACCCTGGCACTAAAGAGACAAGAACATTACATAATTGGCGTTATATATTTCGTTCAGGGGGCATCCACAAAATATGTTTGCCAAAGGGTTATCGTGTCGGGTATAATTATAACATGTTATTTGAGTACTATAATAAGATTTAATTTAAACAACAAGAAAAAACCAACTTTAAAAAATGGCGCTTCGAATAAATATCAAGCGAGTTGAAATACATCGGGACATTTAAAAATAAATGGCTATTTTTGTTCCTTAGGATATTTCTGTGCGCTTACAAATACTATTAAAATAGTTCTCTCAATATTACATTTAAAAGACTCAGACTGTAAGTAAAATTATGTTTTTTAGCGAAATTCAAAGCGTCAAAATGGCCGCACTAAAAATAAAAATTAATTTAATCTGTATCTTATTATTGTACATATTGTCCTGTATATATTATTTCTACCTATTTATCCTTAATAAAAATTAAAAATTAAACATTTTAGTGTACATTAGTGCTATCTATCTATGGTATGCTTGATTCCGTTTTGTAATTACTGACGGATGACGTAGTGGCTTAAGCGGTCGCCATGCCGCTCTCTACTGCGCTGAATGACACTGTGTGATCCACAAATTGTGTTCTTTATGTTTGTAAATTCCCCGCGAAACACAGGGGTACACCTACCCCTAACGTCAGCGTCGTCTTAAAAAAAAGTAAATCTGTTTCTGTTTCATCAAACGGATTCATTGTTTTATTTTTAAATTATTATGAAACACTTTATTGGTAGCAGTTTAAAAGAGTAGAGACAATTTAAAATACAGTAGAACATAGCCCACACTTTTTGATAAAAAAATTAAAAAAAAACTATAGTCCTTGAAATATTGTTTGGTCTATGTGACAGTTGTCACTAGTGTCATTTTAGAACTTGCGAGGCACGTTTCAGGTCTGAATTTTTATGTTTATAATGTATTGCACTTCCTTTATGATAAAACTGGCACGTAAATAATAAAAAATAGGTGATACAGAATAAAGCCAAATAAATTGTTCAAAATTACTTTGCGGGCTTTTTAGCCATCTGTCACAGAAATCAAGCTATATTTTTCTGTTTTTGTTTTTGGTACATGTTGTTCTTTTTTTAAATAATGCACGAGACTTTGGTTTTGAAATCACTATGATATTCTTTACATTAAAAAAATATTGTCTATTAATAAATTTGGATTGCTATTGCGTGTTATTGCAGATTTTTAAGCTATTATTTATTTTTGTCTGGAGGAGAACTGATAAATTTTTAGTTGTTCTTCTGCATTTAGTACAGAAGTACAAATGACCTGCAGAAATCACAAATTTGGGCGAGCAAGAGCTACGAGAAAAAAATATCTCAGAAAATAATATGTGTCTAAATTAGGCAGGTAAATTCACTGTTATTTACACCCTTTTTACTCTGAATTGAATTATTCTGTTAATAACTTAAATTTTATTATAATTTTATTTTGAGGCGATTCACTATGATTGATTGTCCGATCTTCTACTACTGTAACATTACACTCTTTGTCATTACAGATTATTTTCTAGTTTTTAGTTCGATTAGCAATAAAAGCGTATTTTTTTAGTTTTTTTAAACTATTATTTTTTTAGTCTAACTTTAGTGTAACAAATAAAACTGACACAAACCGTGGACTGTTGTGAAGGAAAGAACAAGGTTCAGGGCAGAAAATTGTCACAACTATTTGCCCTGAACCCTAAGTGGGCAGAAAATTGTGACAATTTTCTGAAGTGCAGTGAGCAGATAACCTACATTTACGAATACCTGGTAGTTTAATCACTCCAGCGGATACCGTCTTTTCCGTCAAAATATCTAATGTCAAAACCCCGAGTGGTTTTAGTTTATTTAACTCAATTATCATCAACGTGTCGTGGCCTCTGCGTTATCTTAACCGGCATTTTTATACGGAACGAAATAAAAGCGTGATACATTGACATGGCACAGTGGGTCTAAAGGCCGAAGACACAAAGTTGGTCTTCAGCTATTACTAGAACATAGAATAGAGTTCAATCATGGCTTTCGCCATATGAGTGAGGTTACTGGCACCCAAACCTCTCGTTGCCCTGATTCTGGGGAGAGCCACATCATCATCATCTCATCCAAATACGTCCACTGATATACCTAAACTTCTACCGTGGCCTTCACTGGGTCGTCAGACTACCTTGTGGGGGGCCTACGCTGCGTTTTCCGGTACGCGGTCGCCACTCAAGAACTTTATCGCTCCATCGGCCATCGTTTGGTCGTAGCAATGTGCCTACTGCCACTTAAGTTTAGTAAATTTCCGGGCAATATCGGTGACCTTGGTTCGCCTGTAAATCTCCTAATTTCTGATGTGATCACGCAGAGGGGAGACTCAAAGCACTGCAATGCACCAGTCATTCTTGGATTACTGGTGATTCGTCTGCCGTTTAGTATTGTAAAAAAACTTAAAACTGTATGTTAGAATTGTGTTAATATAAGTAGCATACTTGATAGAGTTCGAACAAACAATCAATTTTTTACTTGTACAAGACAGACTGTTTATCTCACATCTAATCTAAAGGGTACCGTATTATGTTTCATAATTTTTAAGACGAAGCAACTTTATGTAGGTGTAACTCACAATCTCAATAAACTTGTCCGTAAAACAATAAAATTTTGAAGCAATTTTTATGTTATCACAAGATGAACCATTCTTCATAACCTATTTGTAAATTTTTTTAAACAAAGTAAAAATTTTATACATACTTTTCTTTTTTAGACATAAGTTCAAAGTTACGTAGTTAAGTCCTTAGCCATAGTGCTGGAAATGCTTTTGAAATTGACTATTCTACTGATAATCGTTTTAACTTCATAAAATCTAGGATATAAACAATATGCGAGTTTTTACATTAACATACGTAAATCTGTAAAACTGAAATCGATTTGTAAATATAAAGAAATAATATCGAGAATCGAACATTGTAGCAATCGATTCCTTTGACCTCTCCCTATTCTTCAATCCGTCAAAATTGTTATGTCATACCTTTTAGATAAGATGGACACTGTCTTATCGCCGTTTTTTTAATCTGCATCGCAACATCTCATAATGTGTGCCATTTTTTTTAATCACTTCCAATTATGATTACAGTATATACCTGATTAGATAGATAACATAAAAACATGTAGTTCCGATAAGACATAGGTCAATGGCAACAATTATTCATATAACAAAACTTCCTTAAAGATTAACACTTATATCGAAAGTAGATCGAAAACAGCGGACCCTACAATACTCGCATCTAATATCGCATAACATCTGACGTCACACTCAAGCAATGCGCGGGCTCATTGGTCAAACTTCCTATTACACACTTCCGCCGTGAAAGACGTTACACAAACCTTTCTTGAGTTTAATTTGAAAGCGTATTCAACCTTTTTTTTTTTAAAAAAGGTTGTAATAATTATAGGTGCATTCCGTTAGGGGTTTTACCGTACAGGCACCATTTCAAAAATATTTTCCACCTAGAAGCTGATGTTATTATGAGACCAGATGTTGAATGAACAAACTCTTGAACTCCCTGAAGTTGGGTCCAAGTGATTAACTTTTGCAAGTCCATATTGGGTTTGCTAACAATGGCCTCATGATGCAACTCAGGCAAGAACGTTAACCTCCTTTTTACCTATCAATTTGACATGTACTTTTTTAAATTAACTAATCGATAATGATAAAATAAGCTTTGTGTAATTTGCATAATTTTATGTTTGCATGACATTCTATTTAATATGTTAAATAACAAATCAATGTATGCCTTAGAGTGGTCTTTAAATTACTTTCTTATCTGTACAGGTAATTGAAACATTAGCTATTGTTTACAACAATATCATTATTATATAACTATATTACCTCCTTTTAAATAGTGCAATTTGTAAATTTGCAATTAGCAATTTTCTTTCTATAGTATGTCCCTCTGTCCGTGTGGTAACGGATTAAGAATACATAGTGTTACCACCCCTATTCAACCCATGGGTGTCGCAAAGGTGACTAAGGGAAAGTATGCAAGACACCATCATTATAAAGAGAAGGAAAACTTGAAACAAACCCTATTCCAACCTGTCCGGCCAGCGTGGTATAGAAGGACTGTAAAAGGCTGTTGATAGTATATCCCTGAGGACAGTGTATTTCTTGGGAAAGGCTACAATTTCCACTTTATTTCACTCTTTATATCACACATTGTGCAATAGCCTTGAATTAACTGATTGCCTCATTGGTCTAGCTGTTAGAGAGTGTGCTTCGGAGAGCATGTCTTTACATGCTTTATTGGTCCTGCACCTGATCTCTCCCCAGTTGTGTGGGACAGCCATTTCATCGGATTGTAAGAGAAAGGGAACAGAGAGTGCAGGCTTGTCCACTATAATATTATTTGTATTCTGTGGTTAAAATTGGGTAGGAGTATGTCATCAGCCTTGAAAATTCAGGCCGCCAGATTTATCACTAATAAAATTATGGAAAGTCAAAAAAGTTCTAAATGGCCTTGATAGGAGATTGAGAAAGTTTTTGATTACATTATGCTGATAATTTTTGATATTTATCTTTTGTTCTTTCTTGCCTGATTTCTGCAGGAGTGATATTTTAAGAAGGGAAGAAGTGTGCTACGGAAAGCCTGTTTGACCAATGAGCATAGTTTTTATGGTTTAAAGGGCTTAACAAGCACACAGGTTATCTATGGCTACCATTGCTGATGGACATCAGCAACTCCCGAGTCACTTGTGTCTCATAGTTGAGTCCTAGTGACGAGAATTACAATAAATTTCTTATATAAAAAAATCATTTTCTACTGTTATTAATCTATAATCTATGAGTTAGTGTTGAGATCTGCTTTTTATTCATAACCAATAAATCCTCAATTTCCTGCTACTCTAATTAGATTAAAGATTCATTTTTTTTCACAAAAAAAAATAGTTATCAAAAAACCATGGGCAAGATATTATGTAACTCAGCGGTTCTCAATCTTTTTTGGTGACGGAACCCTTTTGGAAAGCGAAATACTTGACGGAACCCTATAATAAAACAATAGTTTTTAAAAGTGTATTCTTTATTAATAAGCATAATAAAAGTACAATGTAACAGTTAGTTATTACTTACTTACATAACAAGTATAATAATAGAAGTTATTAAAAAAGAAAAAAAATCTAATGGGAGGTATGAAACTGTTTTTTATTTTTCATCAATTGGTTGATATCAGGTTTGATAGAGGACAGTTGAAGTCTCATATCAGGTTCGGCGTCCAGTCTATTGCGGTATTTTGTTTTCGTAGCTGCATAGGTTGAGAATCCTGTTTCGCACAAATATGTTGTTGGGAACGGGAGAAGAATATTCAGAGCCATTTTGGCAAGCATTGGAGATTCATCACGAATTCTGCACCAAAAATCGTTGAGAGGCGTCGTTTTGAACAGTACCTCCATACTTGTGTCTGATGACATATCTAAAAGAGATTCATATATCTCGTTTGACATACTTTCGGGCTTTTGTAAGTTGGGTAAAAAAGGATTATGAATCCATGAATTCAGTTTCATTTTTGTATTTTGTTCTTCGGGAAAATACTTCTCAAAAGATGCGCGCATCGAAGTGAGATATTTGACCAATTCCTCAAATACATCATCTTGAAACATTTCTGAATCGTTATCGCTAACAAACTCATTGAGTGAGGTAAAGCTTTCTATTTCTCTCTTTCCAACGCAAATAATCCAAAAATCTAATTTTCTTTTGAAGGCAGTTATTTTATCACAGGCCTGGAACACTGTTGTCTGTTTACCTTGCAATGATACATTTAATTCGTTCAGTTTTTGAAAGATATCCGCCATAAAAGACAGTCGGAACAACCAAGTTTTATCATACAAACGGTCTTTCAAATTAAAAGCAGTATCTGAAAGAAACATTTGTAACTCGGCTCTAAGTTCAAATAGCCTTGTTAAAGTTTTACCCCTAGACAGCCATCGCACTTCTGTATGGAGCAGCAGTGTTTTATGTTTGCTGCCATAATCTTCACACAATAATGAGAACAATCGGGATTGTAGTGGTCGTGTTTTGATAAAATTAATTATTTTTACCGCTTCTTCCATAACTAATTTTAGATTTGACGGCATTTGCTTCATCGCAAGTGCTTGTCTATGCAGGATACAATGGCTGGAACTACAATTAGGCGCTTTATTTTTTATTCGTGACACTAGTCCTGCTGTAATACCCGTCATCGCCTTGGCCCCATCTGTACAAATGTCAATGCAATTGTTCCAACTGAGATTATTTTCCCCAAAAAATATATTTATTTTATTAAAAATTTCTTCTCCGGTAGTTTTTGTGGGCAGCGGTGAACACATAAGCATATCTTCTTCCAAAGAACTTTCATATGGATATCTCACGATAACCAGCAAGATAGCCAGACCAGCGACATCAGTAGACTCATCTATTTGCAAGACGAATCGTGTTTCTTGTAGACGTGTAACTAATTCTTGTTTGACGTAGCTTGCCAGATCATGAATTCGCCGTGAAACAGTATCGTTTGATAGCGGCACAGTAGAAACATGCTTTGCAGATTTTTCATCGAGCATACATTTTGTTATGTCTAACACACATGGTTTTATTAAATTCTCAGCGATAGTGTGCGCTTCACCTGCTTGTGCAATGCGATAGCTAACTAAATATGATGCCTCTGTGGCCTTTTCATTGATAGTTTGGGTTACATGCATCATAGTTTTTTGACTTTCCAATAACTGTTCTTTTTTACGTACAAAAAATTCTTTATTTTTGTCTTTAGACTCGGGGTGTACAGTTTCTAAATGCCGGCGCAACTTGGCAGGTGCCATGGAACTATTAGGAAGCAGTTTACTACATAACATGCAGAGAGGTGAGCCGTTGGAATCAACAAATCCGAAATTGATATATGATTCATCATACTTCCTTTTTTTCGCCTTTGAAACCGTGGAACTTGACGTCGTTGCATAATCGTCTGGATCGGTAATTGCTGTATACTCCGCGCGATCTGATTTTGAACATTCGGCTTCGTTAGAAGATGTTGTTGCAACACGTTTAACGCCTGTAAGCCAACGTTCCATTCTTCTTTATTAATAATGTTACATGTCAGGATGGTGGGGTCAAAATAACGCACGATCGTTACTGCGTAAAAGAGTTTAGTCCAAAGAAGAAATGTACAATCAGAATACAGCAGTAGAACACTAAACACTTTGTTTCTAGCAAGTAGGTACTAATCACTCCGAACACTAATCGTCGACTAACTAAGCGTCGAGGCGCGATCGCCGCTTTTATAGTCCTAGCCAGATCTCGAACATTCTCAAAAATACTCGAGTCGGCGCCTTTGATAAATAACAAGCCGAAATAAAAATAGAAATACAAAAAATGCTGTGTAAACAATTTCGACTTTACGTTTTAAAATTAGAGCCGAAAGTAGCTTGTTTACAATTATTGTTAATCTCAGGGGCGGCTTTTATCAAAGGGACTCGCGCGCTTTTATCAAAGGGACTCGCGCTCACAAGTAGATATCCGCGGTGGCGGCATAGTAAAATTGTACGAGGTGACTAAGGTCGGCTGCGCCTCGTGAATCGTGATACGCCGCGTCAGAACGGTCGACCAGAGAGAGGTGTTTGGAATTTTTTCTAAATTCTTGCGGAACCCCTACAGGGATGTCGCGGAACCCTAGGGTTCCGCGGAACACACTTAGAGAATGGCGGATGTAACTTAAAGTCAATTTCATAAGATTATTTTTAATAAGATTAAGATTTAAAAGATTAAACCTTTTTCAAAATAAAAAATCTAAACACACTTATATAATAAGTATCATACTACATTAATATTTTCTTATCATTTAACCTTAATAATTAAACTTATTATTATTATCACAATACCTACTTTCAAAAAGGTAGTATATTTTTACATATTTTTAAAGCCTAATGTCATCATTTAAATTTATTATCACTTACTAATGATATTAATTTTATTAATTATACAATAGTTTTAAACAATGTCTAAGTTCTTAAATATTTACCTATATATATATACATATTATTATTTCTAATTAGAAGAATTACTATCATTTAAGGTTGTACTCGAAATAAAAATTCTCTATAACCTACTTTACAAACCTTAGCCTAAAACAAAATTATGGCAAACCCTATTTACACATTCCATTTTCAAATTTTAAAATAAAATCACATAACACCAACACTGCAGTTAGTTCACAGATAAAATTTAAATTAAAAAAAAAATTATATTTTGTTAATCACTCACTAAGTCGCTGTTCAATACTGCACTAGGAATAATAATGATCTTTTGCTAGGTCAAATGTCTATTTTAGTGCACTTGTGTCGGCCTTTTAATATGTTGCATTTTTATTAGACATTTTTGAAGCAAACTACAAGTACGGCCAAGGTTAGACCACTAACTGACAGAAATTAAATTTGTTTTAATTTGTATTCCTTTACGTCTAGAGAAAACGTGAATGCGAGAAATAAATAACTGAAATTATGCAGATAGACCACTTACCTTACAGAATGACAATCCTGTAAATGAAGAGAGCCTTCGTTCTTCAGATATTTTTTTTTTAATTCACTGGTAAACGATATATTTTATTAATAACAAATTTTATTAATTTTATTTCACATGAACACTCAATAATCACACCCACAAACGGAATTCCGCGGTCGAATTGCGGAGTGTCATACTGACATAAAATTTGTCAAATTCGATCCATACAGCTGTCTTGTCCATTGCGTTTCTTTTTTCAATAACGTTTTGGACTATTGTACTGAACTAAACGTTCTCAAACAGAGTACTTTATAAATTATCTATTAAAAATTAAAATATATTTAATATCCATGATATTACTTCATATCATTTTTCTAAGCAATTTTTCTATACCTAGACATTGAATAAATCGATCTGAAATTTTATTCTTTATAGAGTGCATACTTTATTACACCACATTCTCTAAGCATGTAACTTTGTTTATTATACGTTCTTTTAAATATAACAGAAATTACGTATAGCGACATCTATCAATTTTATGCTACACTTTAATCAATGGGACTAGATTGGCTGTTAGCTTATATGGAATTTCACTTAAACTAAATAACTCTAATTTCATTCAAATATCGCAAAAATAAAGCATTAACTTATTTTATTCGATAAGTGATAATGTTTTACTTTAACCAAATCATTGTGAATTCCTTCTGTAATAGAAGTAAACAAACCTTTTTTATTGTTGCCAATTGTACGATAACTTTAGTCATGGCAACAACTTTCAAAATCTTACATTGTTAAATATTTGAAACTGTAATTTATATAAGTAGTTTTAGATTTTACTAAAAAAAATTAATCTGAACATGTGATGTTGTCGTCTTTTCATAAACATGTATATAACGTAGAACACTATTTTCGTTTTTTGAATACACGTACACATCCAATTGTGAACAATTTTGAAATTCCTTAGCGGAACGCTAGATGGCTCTGAACATTGATATCTGTACCGTTGTAATCACGGTTATAAGTTTGTACGTATAGATACGCATATATTTATACAGGAGTTACCAATTATTATTTATTTCATTTCAGTAGGTTAAAACCGTTTCGACACTTAGGTCTACTATCGCATGTTTAAATATAAATACCAAACTAAATTAACACCGCTTATATTACAAGTACTTTACATATGATATGTATGTATTTTTGTTTACACCAAGAAGGAGGTCAACACTACAGATTGATTGTAACATTAATTTTGTTACAGACATTTTCTACAAGTAGAAAACATTCTAGATGTACAAAACACAAGTTATTTCATGCAATTTTTACTATAAATAATACCTACATGTTATTCAGGGTATAGAAAAAATTAATAAAACTACAGACATAACATTATTTAATCACCAAATTCCAGTACAAGAAAACTCCGTATTATATGGCTCATACCAATCTATAAGCCTTTTATTGTACCACATGAAAGTTCCTTTTAATTTTGGAGACGCTTCGAGAATTAAATATAGGACGACTTTGGCAGCTTCATCAGCGTCGACTTCACCGCCACCGTTAGCCATATCAGTCTTAATATGTCCTGGATATACAGCATTTATTGAAATATTCTCGTATTTCCGCTGCTGGACCATAGTCAAAGCTGTTAGTGCAATTTTTGATACTCTATGCTCTGCGTGTTTTCCATCATCAGCAAAGTCATTTTTATTAAAAGTTTTGTTTTTAACACTCTCTAAATATTCGTTAACAAATTCGTTTATTTGTTCAGTTGTTAAATCAGGATCTATTAACGTTTCAATCCATCTCTTGTTCTTTATGTTCGATAGATGACCACATGCGCTCGAAATGTTAACGACTCTAGCACCATCTCTTAACAGTGGGTATAAATACTTCTCAATTGTCAATAAACTTCTGTAGTTAATATCAATATTTCGTTTAGCCGCTTCGTATGTCGGATAAATTTCTTCCCACTCTAAAATAGCAGCATTGTTTACTAACGCATCGAAACCACCATGTTTACTTTTAATAAAAGCCGCGAATTTTGCAACACTGTTTTTGTCACTCACATCTAGTTGATGGAAAACTGGTTTCAATCCAAGTTCGTTCAATTTTTTTACTGCTTGTTGTCCTCTATTTTCGTCTCGTGCAGTCAAGTAAACGATTCCTTCATATTTTTCACACAATCCTTTAACAATTGCATATCCTAAGCCTTTGTTTGCACCGGTGACTACGACTACTTTGTCCGCCATTTTAATTTATGACAGATAAGATACACATGCGCACTGTACACGAGTATAATGCTAAGTAAGACGTTGATGTAATAAATTCAACCTAAATACAACGAATAGTTGAGTCACCTGAGCGCGTGTCATTGGTTAAATTTCTTTAACACTGCACAATGTTTAACGTAATTTTATTTTTAATCAAATCATCTCGTGTAAACATATCGAACTGTTGGATTGCGGAGTTTTGTTTTCGAAATTATCACATTTTATCAGTTCAATTTATACTGCATGATAGTTTATGCAATACCTATTAGTATGGGTTTCGCTAAAATTATTTTCAGGGAGGTGCATCTATATATACTATTAACTAATATTAAATATATGTAGAATTATAGTAAGGTTTACCTTTTTGTTTTTTTTTCTATGTATTCTCTTTTCTGACAGAAGGGTACAAGTGCATCCCCTTGCACCCTCTCTGTGGTTACTAGTACCTAGTATAGTTAGGTCGTATTTCTAAAAATAAAATTGTTAGATTTATGGGCATCGTCTTGTACAATTCGGTCTTGCATATGCCATAGACTCAAGTTAAAATAGACATAAGTTTTACATACACTGCTAGACAGACACGTTTTTAGGTAGACACGAAATCTGACCATATGAAATTGTACCATACCAGAAATCATTTTAAAAATAATGCCTTGATGTTTTTATTATAAGAGCAACATCCATTTTGTTATAGGTGCTTTAAAGATTACCATAAATATTGCACATTTATGGGACAAATAACTGAAAATTTTAATTTAGCGGTCTTCGTATGTAAGTGTGAATTTAAAGTAATAGATTCGGTTAGATCTAGTATACCTATGTTTTATATTTGTTCATTGTTTCTTTAATAATATTTATTTATAAATAATATTTCAGACATCTAAAACACAAAGTCATCTAGTCTCTTACTAGATAAAACTTGTACTATGGGTACTAGACAATTTATACTATTTTTCTTTGTAAATACACACATAATATGCATAGAAAATATGCAAACTCTTAAATAAATATTCGCAAATCATACAAACAGTTGATCTGACCCAGGTATCGCATCCGAGACCTCAAGCACAGCAGTTGCACACTTTTTAGACCGTTCGAAACAATAGGGTAGTTGTCTGCGTGATAAATAAATGCTAAAGTTCGCTTCATTAAAACATATATCACAAAACATCTCAAAACATATAATTATTATAACTTTTTATTACTACTACGAATTAAAATTAAGTAAACATTTTAAGAAAAAAAACACCACCTGCATTGGGAATAAATCCTGTGTCACGGGGGACTTTACAAATACACAAAAAACGAACACAGAATACCCAGACTAAGAACAACAATTTGTGGATCACACAAAGTGTTGTCCCATGTGGTGTTTGAACCCACAACACTCAGCACAGCAGAGACCGGCATGGCGGCCGCTTAAACCAATACGCTTACCGTGCAATTTGAACATTGAAATATGTTGTTTAATTGAGTAGTCTAATCTAATGACGTAATGACGTATTTAGTACATTTTTTCACACGAAGTTGTCATTTTGACAGACGATAAAAAGTAACTAATTTGACTAAGATGTCATCGACCCATAGACATGTGTAAGGTTTTTAGGCTCTCTAAAGTGCGTTACGCATTTTGAGTTCCATCCAGAATTAGAGTGAGAGAAGGATTGGCTTCGGTTACCTTACTCATGCTGTGATAGACACTTTGGTCGAGCGGCCATATTTATCTCGAAACTTGGCTCTCCAATTATGACTTCAGAGGCATAGTGGTAGCGTATATTGTGACTGCTGTGTTTGAGACATTGACTTGATTTATAAAACAGTATACATGTATTTATATCAGTTGTCTAGCACTCATAGTACAATGCGTGCTTAGTTTGGGACTCTAGATAGCGTTATGTGAATGTGCTAGAATATTATTATATTATGACAAGCATTATTATTTTATTTACTTTAGTTTTTGTAACAGGGATATACAACATAAATTGATTTGAAAACAATATTCCTATTTTTAACAAGGTTAATAAAATAAGTACTCGTATACTTAACATATTTAATTAATTTTTGTACACCTGTCATGCACTCACTAAATTTTCTAAAGAACCACTAGTACATAACTGTGACGTAAAATTCACCTTTTGCAATGTAAATGTAAATAAGAAAGTTTTATACAAAACGTTACAAACAAAACAAAATTTACCACACACTAGGAATGCCCATATCAGCCTTTGAATCTAACCAGTCGATTATTTGCCCATTGTCCCACAAAAAACAACCCTTTAACTGCGGTGGAGCATCTAAAATTAAGTACAAAATAAGTTTAGCAGCGTCATCAGCTTCAATTTTACCACCACCATTTGCCATATCTGTTTTTAAATGTCCTGGATGAAGAACATTAACAGATATCTTGGGATATTTCCGTTGTTGTACCATACTTAAAGCTGTAAAGGCAATTTTCGATACTCTATATTCAGCATGCTTGCCGTCATCTGCAAAATCATTTTTATCAAATGTTTTATTTTTAACACTCTTCAAATACTCTTCTACAAACTCATTGATTTTATCTACACGTAAATTCGGATCTTTAAATGTGGTAATCCATTTGTCATTTTTCAGATTGGAAAGATGAGCACACGGGCTAGAAACGTTCACTACTCTTGCTTGATCCCTCAAAAGTGGATATAAATACTCTTCGAGTGCCAGCAAACTTTTATAATTAATATCAATACTGCGTTTGGCCGCTTCGTAAGTCGGATAAACTTCATCCCACTCCAAAATAGCAGCGTTATTTACAAGTACATCAAAACCACCGTGCTTTGCTTCAATAAACTCGGCGAATTTCTTTACACTATTCTTGTCATTTATATCTAGTTGATGGAAAAAAGGTTCCAGTCCCGTTTCATTCAGCTGTTTGACAGCTTCTAGACCTCTATTTTCATCTCTTGCAGTTAGATAAATAGTTCCATCATAGTTTTGACACAATGCTTTCACTACTGCGAATCCTAAACCTTTATTTCCGCCAGTAACAACCACAACTTTGTTTACCATTTTGGTAAATAACGACAATAGAACTGATGTCGATATTTAAACTGTAGCGTCATAAAGTATTTAATTGTCACTTAAATGATAAGTAATCTTTAACTTCCCACCAATCACACTGTTGGTTTTACTTCTTAATAGTACAAATACGTTTTATTTACTGATAAGTTTTAATGAACGTCTGACGATAAGTGTTATGTGTTATATTTCGTCGTAAACTTGTAGTTAGTTATACACGAAATAGAAACGAAAAATAGAGTTTGATAATCATTGTACTAATATGGGTGTTTTAATCAAGAAAATACCTACTGTAAACACGCGATATTTTAACAGTAATTAGTAAACAATAAAACTAATTTACGGCTGGGAGTTTTAGTTGAATTGAAATTACTTGAGTGCGTAAATGTCACCAGTCCCATACGTCCTGTGGGTTTCGTAAATACCTACAAAAAAGCACACTTCGCAGGATAATTTAAAACAAAATCTTATACTTGATATCACGTTACATAATGGTGTGGGGAGTAAAATAAATGAACGCGCAAAAATCGCACGCCATCTTAGGTATCAGGCCGGGGAATTCCAGGCACTCAGACGGCTTACAAGTGACCTCGTCCTGAGTGAGAACTTCGACATTCTCTTTCTTTTCTCAAAAGGGCTGGGCACTGTCCTGTCACCTCCGGGCTTGCGCTTATCTCTGAGGTCAATCCTGCGCTTCGTCTATGCCTGGCATTCTACGTGTGGAGCACCGTGTCTACGTTACGGCTATCGCAATGGTGGCAGTCAGGCAGCAATAACAGTCCCCTTAAATTTCTTTTTGACTAAATTGTTTCAAACGCCGCGTAAAATTCAAATACGTGGCAGCATTTCAAATACTTATGGTGCATTGAACCATGCTTGGAGAATTTAAACAATACATTTTCGATTTCTATTTATTGCAGAGAATGTGTTTTTTATTTGTTTGTGCCCAAAAAACCTTTAATTTAATTGTCAAAAGCGGGGAAAGCATTAATGCGAGCTTTTGTATAAAGTTTGTATCCATCTATTTCGAATTTAACACATCGTGCAAACGAATAATTGTGTGGTGTTGTTGGGTAATGGATAAAATGTTAATTAAAGTGTACAATACTTTTTTCTACCTAATTAATGTTAGAGAGCTACTATCAACAAAATATTTAATGATAATAATCACAAAATTGATAAAAATTTGACGTTTTCATTTTCAAAAATTTGACGCAAAAATCGAGCAGCGTTAACCACTGAATTGGATCATTTAGTATCTTGATTAAAAGTAAGTATCTAATTGTTTCAATCAATAATCATCATGATCATTATCAACAACCTATCACAGTCCACTGTTGAACATAGGCGTCTCCCACGACACACCACTCTGACCGATATTGGGCTTCTCACATTCAGCTCCTATCAACCATTTTGAGCAAATCATCACTTCACGTGGCCCGGGGGGGTACTTTCACTACATTTCTCGAGACGTGGTCTATACCCCACAACCCTTTTCGGTCGGTTCTGCGGCTAATATGAGTATTTCTAATTATATGTTTCGATAGATTTATGCATTGAATACAAAACTTAAGGTAAAATAAACTTAGAACATGTAGACCTCTTTAATAACGAAACATGTAATTAAGAACTTAACAAAAACGGCCCATGAATGATAATTGTATTGCGTAAAGGGAAATTAGGCAGGTCGGCACGAATTTATTGGGATCAATATGCAATAATATTAGGTCGGCTCAGGGATTAACTAAACACGGAAATGATCAATGTATTTAAAATATGTCACTCTGGACTCTATGGTTGTGAAGTTCAAGGTTTGACACAGCCGTTATATGAGGGGTTAGGGGTAGTCAGAGGCCTGAATGATTTTCAATAATTTTTTTTTTGCTAGTTAATTGCTTTATTTTACAAAAATAAAAACATAGTTTTAATACATCATGTTTCGACTTGACTTTATCAAAATTTTAAAAAAAGAAGAATAATATTAAAAGTTATCACTGTTTGTGTACAGCCCGTTTGTCCAGTAGTCCCTTGCGGTGATCATCACAAGTCCTTGGAGATTCATCTAAAATCAATCAGACAAGAAAAATTAGTTTTATTAATAGATAATCTTGTGTCTGATCGAATTTTTTTTTTTTAAATTAACAAAATGGCGATGTGTTTTTCAAGTTTTTGAGAAAAAAACCGACATTTAATTGTTTTAAAAAATTCGAAATTTTTGAAAGAAAAAAATATCTTTCGATCAGGTACGAGTTTTTTATGTTTTTCAAAAGTAGTATAAATTTTATTGAAATCTATCGAGTGGGTTTTAAGTTACAATGATCACCAGTTCAAAAAACATAGTTTTGAGAAAAACGCATTTGAAATTTGGCTATTGATTTATATAGAGTTATAAGTATTTAATGATTTACACTGAGTCATTTATTCCTGGACCATACAATAGTTTTTCAACCGTCATAGCAGCTTCCAAAATATCGATTTGCTAGTGCCTACCTAGCATTCTACCTTCTCGAGTGTTATCGTTAGCGTGCTTATCTGCCACTTTTATACGTGCAGCATCCATTTTTTCAGCATACCAATGAGAATGAGAGCCACAATTAAGTTCCAGTGTGTTCATTATGACCAATAATGAATTTATACCTTCATTGAATATACAAGTAGCTACATATGCAGCAATTTGTACGATAGTATAACCAGTATTTACCGTTTTTGGGCATATTTTGCATACTAGTTGGTTTATGTATTTTAAGAACTATACTCACACACATGACCTCTCAATATAAATTGAAAAGTATATTTATATTAAAATTATAGAGATATGGTTTTTCAATATCAATATACAATGTTAACTAAAAAGGGTTTTTGTTCTGGAAGGTGGCTACAGCAACGTATATTTGAACATGACTTATGGTGTCAAAGATTAAAAAACATGAGGTCTACAAGTAAAGTAGCTACAACAATTGTGTCATAAGGTGTGGTTATATCACATCATCAGCACATCGACAGCCTTCAATAGTCTTGTGCTGGACATAGGCCTCTCATTAGAAAGATGATTTTAGTCCACTATAACACGCTGGCCATACGGCTTGGTATTTGATTTGTTTCAAGTTCAAGTTTCAAGGTTTTCTTCTTTTTTAAAGTAATATTGTACGACTTTCTTAATTCTGATAGTGGGCTCTTACTACACTCATGTGATGTATGGGGGTAGTGACACACAGTATTCTTGATCCGTTACCACAAGAAGATTCTTGTATATCAGATATAAAAATATTAAATAAAATACATTAAGTCTTCTGAGTCTCCTCACTAGTTTTCTTGTTTCTGGTAAATACCATAAGAATAATAATGCATTATATAACTGTCATCACATTACTATTCCTTTCCGCCATTTTGTGTAGTCCATAGAGTACACTGACTAATTGATGGTGCGTGCTCGCTTTGCTTAGTTTCAGATTTGACTATTAATTATACTTAATGTCGAGGTTGGACAAGGGAAATCACATTAGATTACTTTACTTGACTTACTTGTGACTTATTTTATTTAATAATCTTGTCTCAAGGATTTTTTGTTAGTCGGTTTTTTATTTGACTCGTGTTTTTGGCGGGATTGCGTCAAGAAGTGTCACTATTTAAAAAAAAATTAAGTCTTAAACACTGCAAGCGTTTTTACGAAACAGACAATTCGGTTCGGTATAATATAGTCGTTATTATATACTCAGCATATTTAAGTAGTAATATATTTGTGTGTTTGGTGACTGGTAAAGTTGGATATAAGAAAACATATTACAGTGCCATCTATGGAAGACCAGTGGAACTAAGTAGCAACTACTGAAAATGAATCACGCAATGTAAGTTCTTGGGTTGATATTAATTTGCGGTTTACAAACTTTAACTTCGCCGATATTCCACTTTATTCTTTCTTACAATATTTGTAGCATATTCTTTTTGATATCTTTCAATAAGAGGTTATCGTGTGACCAATTATATGATGATAAATAGAACAATGTGACCTTCTTTAGTTCTACAATGATAAGACATAGAGTACTCACTTATGTATTTATATGCTCATAAAAACACTTTTGTGTGTGGTTGTGTATGTAAATATTTACAGGCTTGTTGGTTTAGTGATTACGGATATTGTCTGCTATGTCAGAGGTCTTGGGTTCGATACCCAATACCCAGAACAGATAATTATGATGGGTACGACCATTTGTTTTGTGTTTGAGTATACGAGTAATTTTACTATATTATGATCACATTTAGAAATACTCGTATACAAATATGTTTCTGTCTTATTTGAAATCAGATGGTCATCTGTGAAACGTGTTAAATTATCTATAGGAATACATAAAAATGTTAAGTTGCTTTGTTACGCTTATAAAATTTAAAAAGTTCTGCACTTGTTGAGCTCAAATTTAGACACGATGTAGGGACAACCAGTGTTTGACACCAAGCGTGGTATCATTGGACTGGGTGTGTGACACTAGTAGGGATTCAAATAAAACCACTGTGCACTGTACTATGGGTTCGTAAGACTCCACGGTTTAATTGGCTGTTGCCTTGTACTAAACTACAGGTTTCTTCTCGTCATACAAAATGCTTGGCCTAGACCTTATACACTAACACGTGTAACACAACGATAGCGCGATCTAAGTTTGTAACAGCTCCCTCTAGGGAATGTAACGGTAACTAATATTTTGGTTTCGACTTTGATCGCACTATGCTGCTATTGGTCTCGAATAACCGGTTTTAAAGTTTTTCTGCAACTTCAGTGTGCCATAGCGAAGTATCACAGGTTACAGCTTATTACGTCTACGGTTAAAATTTATTGAATTAAATTCGATCCCCATTATATAAATAACGGACTTTTAGTTTTAATTCATTTCTCAAAAATAGATAGCAATTCAAGTTCAACATTCAGATTAAATCTGTAATAACAATGTCCTGAGGACAATGTTACTTCTTCTGCTGTTGACATTTTAATTACCAATTGAAACTTAGTTTTAAATGCACATAAAATCTTTCGTAAAGAAATTTTAAGTTTATTTACTACTAATTGTGCCCGCGACTTCGTTCGTGTAGGATTTTGCTTTTGAATTTTTGCTTTAGAGACGTGGTTTCAGCTGCATTAATCCTGATCCCGTTGGAAATCCGCTATAAAAAGTAGCCTATATGATACCCAGTAACTTTCTCTATGTCCTAGTGAAAGCCCCATTAAAATCGGTTCAGCAGTTTCAAAGATTAGCCTGGAAAAACAAACAGACAATCAAAATTTTAAAAATGATTGTTTATGTTTAAGTGCTGTGTAAGGAGCTATAAGCTTGAGGCAACTGTTTTTTTTTAAACACAGTTATACTCTTTAACTATATTTATATGTGTTGATGAGAGTCGCGTATTTTTTTAAGAGAACCTACGCTCTGGGTTACATAATACGACACCCAGCGCATATGAAAGTGGCAAGGTGGCTGGCAGCGGATGGATGCGAATTGCCCAAGACCGGGATGGTTGGCGTTCCATGGGGGAGACCTTCGTTCAGCAGTGGACGGCGATAGGTTGATTGATGAAGGTGGCTGCTTAAACTACCACACCTTCCGTGCCGCCAATTTTATTCATCTGTACCTCTCAAAAGAAATATATGTTCTTCATTTTCGTAACATTTTTCATTGGTCCTCGGCTCGTATTAGTCGTATTTAGTCTCATCATCATTCATCATCAACAGCCTTTTACGGTCCACTGCTGGACATAGGCCTCTCCATGGCAAGGAGGTTTTGGCCTACCACGCTGGCCAGACGGGTTGGAATAGGGTTTGTTTCAAGTTTTCCTTCTCTTTGTAATGATGTTGTCTTACATACTTTGTTCCCTTAGTCGCCTTTTACGACACCCACGGGATAAACTGGGCTGCAGGGGTGGTAACACTATGTAATGTATGTCTTAATCCGTCACCGCACGGACAAGTATTTAGTCTGATGTTGTATAATGATGTTCTTCTAACCAAAGTCGACCCCGGGGGCCAGTTTAACTGAGACCAGTCAGTGTGCGCAAATGTAAGTGTATTCATGTTATCTCACTCTCACAATCCGATGGGATACGACCAGGGGGAGATCAGATGCAGGATCAACTACTTTACGTGCCTCGAGCCACGAGGAGTAAGACCAACCTTCGAGATCCGAGCTTAAACATTTCTATAATCAGAAAAAATCGATTACAGTTTAAGCCCGCCTCGTAATCGAACCTGAGACTTCTTGGTTTCTAGTCACATACGCTTACCACTAGACCAATGAGATATAAACAAATAGTTGTCCTCGGTAAATTAACTATACAAAACAAAAAGGATTTAACAGAAATAAACTCTTTGGTTTTAATTTAAATTTAATTTTGTGTTTACATTTGACAGTGTTTTATTTGGTAATTTGTTTAATTTATTTAAACACACTTTGAACAAAATGGTTGTAGGTGTATATGATTCCCACCAAGAACTAAGAGCCTCAAGTCAACCTCACCTGCAAGTGACGTACCTGCTGATCGACGGACGAAGCTCTGGGAAACAAAACATCCCGCTTAGCGGCAATAGGCTCACTAGCTATTACGTGGGACCAAAACACTATCGAAAAGTGGGCGTTTAACATGACTCTACCTACCCCTTCGGAGAATAAGGCGTGATTTTATGTATGTATGATACAATAAGCAAGATAAGGAAGTAGTGCAGCTATACAAAGTTCTGAGCCTGCAGTTTTAAAGTTTAAAATTAAACTTTGAGCTTTTTGTGCATCGCCGGAGTGCACTTTAACTTTAACACACCATAGATCTATTTCCTAGACTTTTTAACAGTTTTATTCCATACTGAAGTATAAATTTCTACACTGAGGTTCTTTTCGGCGATAGAAAGTCAATTCAAAGTTCAGTCCGCGGTGTAATAAGTTCGAAAACTAAGTTATAAGTGGTTTCTTTATTACTAAATTAGTCTTTTGCCCCTAAGGTATTGCTACTAATTAGTCGTGGGGATTAATCACCGTTCTTCATGCTAGAACGTTAGGTTAGACACTTTCTTAATTGACTTTATTCTCTTAGGTTACATTTTGCAGTTGTGAATGTTTTACGTAAGAATATGTGCCGTACAGATTTTGCCCGGCTCCGCTCACGTGTCTGTTTCACAGTCAAAAGTATTCTATGTTAGTCGTTGATAATGTAGATTTCTATTGGTTAAAGAGTTTTTAAAATCGATTCAATAGTTTCGCCGTGAAAGTGTTACAAACTAATCTATCAACAGGCTATAACAGTCCACTGCTGAACATAGACATTTTCTTAGAAAGGAGGTTATAACCTACTCTACCACGCTGGCCAGACGGATTGGTATAGAGTGCTTCAAGCTTTCCTTTTCTTTGCAATGATGTTGCCCTGCGCAGTGTGTTTCCTTAGTCGACACACAGGGGATGAGCAGGGGTGGTGACGCTTCGTATTCTTATTCAAACAGAAAAAACTCACATTTAATGGAGTAGAACCATGCTAATTTTAGCACAAACAGGCCTGTTCGACCTGGGTTGTACTACTCTTTCACAGATCAACCTAAAATGACAAAATCTGTACTGTCGTGTTTCGTTGGTGACTGTGAGACCCATTGATAATGGGGGGAGAGTTGTCGTGGTGGGTGTGTGAGCCTTTCACTGCCACTATGACAGTCACGCCTTTTACATCCCGAAGCGGGACGTGAGGAAACCTCTCACTAGGTTGCTATAGTGTGTATCACCATACTTTATTATCTACATTTGTAGTGAGTATGGTAACACAAACTCTTGGATTCTATTCATGCTTTTCGCCAGACAGAGTAGAGTCTCTTTGGCAAGCTCCATAAAAAAATTCATAAACATGTAGGTAGATTAGAACTTTTCTATGATCATTACTAGTAACTACGATTTTCAATGTGTTATGCTGATATAAATTGAGTACATATGTATATATAATGTATATGGCAATTTGTATGATCTCGTAATACATATGACGTACCTTTAAATGGCATCACATTTCGGCAAAAATGCACTGGCCGTGATCAAAACTTATCACATGACTTCGAAATTTTTTTAATGTTGGGGTGTTGTTTACTGGTAGTAGAGCCACGCTGATTTCAACACGAGCGGGCCGGCTCGACCGGGGTAATACTAACCTTCCACAGAAGATCAACCTAAAGCGCCAGCATCCGAAGGCCCATTGATGCAGGGGTGACAGTTATCGTGGTAACTGTGTAAACCTTACACTGTCACGATGACTGTCATGCCTTTTACGGTCCTTAAGTGGGGTGTGAAAAAGCATCTCACAAGGCCGCCATAGTGTGAGTCAGCATACTGCATTGTTTGCACTTGCAATGAGTACGGTGTCCACAATTCAATTCTATTCATGCTTTTCATCAGATAGAGTAGAGTCGCTTTGGTAGGCTCTTAATATAGAAAAAAAAAACGAAAAGACTTTTAGTATGTTGATCATATTAAAAGAGTAAGTGAAGATAACCAAGAAGATATACGCCTAGCATATATTTTGTTATATGTAGTTTAAACACAACGCAAAATCGATTCAGGCGTTAAATAAAACGAAATATAGTCTAGAGTCTCAGAGTCAGGGGTGGGAGCTTTGGGACTCCGGTACTCTTACTCATTCGATGAAAAACAACGAGGCGAAAATATAGATTTTCAAGTTGATATCATAGAATCAATGCGACTGCTGTACTTGAGGTCTCGGATTCGAATCCCGGGCCGGATCACATGTTTCTATGATCTGCCAATGTTTGTTTCGAAATTTTTATTATTACAAAAAAAAGTTTATAAATATTCAATCAGCCAGTCTAGTTATCGTAGCAAAAGTTCTGCTTAGTTTAAAACTAGATGACGCTGTGTGTCAAATGTCCGAAATATTTATTTATTTATCATTTATTATTATCATGACAGATACTTCTCAATATAAAATTGTGATTTCTTTGATTATAATTAAATGTCTCATAAAAAAACCGTTAAAATAAGAGCACAAAAATTTCAAGAGTGCAATACGTTACTTTGTAGATGGCAGAACATGGTAAGTTGTAATTGTGAGATCTAAATCTTAAGAGGTGATAACTGCTGGAATTCCTAAAGAATGCTTATTATACCGTACCCAGACGGGGCCAATTTTGAAGCTTCGCGTTTTTATATGGGCAGTTAAACTTGAATGTGATTGTCGGCAATTTGCAGGCACTAAAATTAAAGACAAAAGGGGACGTTAGTGCATTGCATACGTATATACGTGTATGTATATACATAACCATAAATACAAACGTATTTACGCCAGTTGATCTCCCAGATCTAGAGGTCCTTTAAATCACAGAATTTGTAAACGGTTCCTACTTGAGTTTTTACAATATCAGTTCCATTTCTCCGTCCCACATTCCCATCATATAACCATTTAGTAAATACCCTATTATACTTTGGCAGTTTATGCTATTTTTTTTCCATTCTAATCTGCTCTTAATTTCCTTATTGTTTATTCTCTTTTTAGATTTTTATTTATTTTTCTTCATGTCAATAGGCGAACAGTTCTCCACAGCTCCTCCACCAGAGGTTTTTCAGCACGAACGAGCCGGCTCGACCGGGGTAGTACTAGCCTCCAACAGAAGACCAACCTAAAGCAACAGCATCCGTGCTGTCGTGTTTTGTTGGTGAGTGCGACAGGTGCAATAATTATCGTGGTTACTGTGTAAGCCTTACACTGCCACGATGAGTATCATGTCTTTACGTCCCCAATCGGGGCGTGAAAAAGCATCTCATTAGGCCGCCATAGTGTAGGTTACTATACTGTATTGTCTGCATTAGCAATGAGTATGGTGACCACAACTGTTGGATTCTATTCATGCTTGCCATCAGGCAGAGTAGAGTCACTTTGGCAGGCTCGTAATATAGAAAAAAAAGCTGCTCTAAGCATGCAATAAAGAGCAGATTGAGTGACACAATGGACAAGACAAGCAAATGCGGCATAGTTTGCCATGGAACATCATATTCACAACGTATTTGCGACTGGTCAATATAGCCACAATTTGCCATATTACTCTTGAAACGACCAACTCACCAACTTTCATACCTACGTTAAAATCTTTTTACCGAATAATCCATGTTCAAAATATCGTGTGAGTATGTATGTTTTTTTTGGCATGTGACATGTGTCTTTTTTGACATTAAATTGCGAGAACCCTGCTTATTTGTCACTTACAGGTATAGGAAGAAACTATAAATTATATAAACATAAACCTAGAACATATGTCATTCCACCCACAAGTAAACACAAGGTATATTTTGACACGTTCACTGGATTGGCAGTATTGACTGAATAATGTATTACATCCTAAGTCAAGCGGAGCATTTTATCCTAGAAAAACATACGGCTCCCGAGGGAAATTCGTGGAAACAAATTTTGCGAGGAAAGCCGTGGCAAATAGTTGTCTTTATTTGCAACTCTGACTAGCAGATTAGA
This sequence comes from Hypercompe scribonia, assembly GCA_949316085.1. Lineage (NCBI taxonomy): Eukaryota > Metazoa > Arthropoda > Insecta > Lepidoptera > Erebidae > Hypercompe > Hypercompe scribonia. The sequence continues at coordinate 3,161,605 of OX438986.1, read as the reverse complement.
GCACAGATCTAATATGAATGGTGATGCGGTTTAAGTGTTCTGTTTGAATATGGTAAGGAGTTTCTATCAGTAATATACGTACGTGAAGAGAATCCCATGTAGGTATTATGAAGAGAGAATCGATGATGACGCTTGCAGTCTTAGAACTAGGAATATTTTAAGTTGATATTTAGATGATTAGCTTTTGCTTGCTGCTTCGTCCATATGCAAGTAGGTTATCGTGATAACAAGTATCCTATAGCAATAGATAAAAAGTAATTGACTGCACAGTTGGCCTAGTGGTTTAACCGGTCGCCACGTCACTCTCTACTGTGCTGAGTGTTGTTCAAACCCTACATGGGACAACACTTTATGTGATTCACAAATTATTGTTCTGAGTCTGGATACTATTTGTATCCGTTTCTTGTATGTTTGTAAAGTCCCCGCGACATAGGATTTATTCCTAATGCGGGTGTTGCCTTTTTTCATGAAGTAGCCTATGTCTTAACGGATTCTGTCTGGTCTGGTCCTGACCCTGCTTGAATCAAAGTAGTTTCTAAGTTTAAAAGTAATTTGAAAGTGTAACAGAGTAACTTCAGCAGTTACCTGTTAGATTTATTTGTAAGTACATATATATGTGTAAATACAAAAACTCTCATCTTTAAAATGAAATGTCTCTGGGATTATAAATGACAATTACTATTCTAGAAGACATTAATTCTAATTCGATAACAATTTTCCAATTTACAGTTTATTAATAGCTAGCTGTAACTTACCATGCTTCACTATCGCACACTGTGGTTGCGTTGATTTTTTTTTCGATATTAAGAGCCTGCCAAAGTGACTCTACTCTGCCTGATGGAAAGCATGAACAGAATCCAAGAGTTGCGGTCTTTGTACTCATTGCAAACGCAGCCAACGCAATACGGTGACGCACACCATGGCAGCCCCGCGAGATTCTTCCTCACACACCGCTTGGGGAGGTAAAAGGCATGACAGTCATCGTGACAGTATAAGGCTTACACAGTTACCACGGTAACTGTCACCCCTGCCTCAATGGGCCTCTGGTCTCACACTCACCGACGAAACACGACAACACAGATGCTGGCACTTTAGGTTGGTCTTCTGTGGGAGGGTAGTACTGCCCCGGTCGAGCCGGCCCGCTTGTGCTGATATCAGCGTGGCTCTACTACCTACCTGATGTCAAATGTGAGACAAAACTTGTGCGAAAATAAAAGGAATTCTTGAAGTGGGTGAGTTATTGTTTTCGTGTCAATTGGCGAAGAACTTGTCGAGTTTTTTAAGTTTACACAAGAAGTTAACACTTATAATGATTTGGGTTTGATTCCCATTCAGGATAAATCTCTGTGTAATGAACAAGGTGACTAACTCTAACTCTAACGTGTGTATTTAGAAATATTCAAGTATGTTTATCAGCAGTCTAGCAGTTAGCATAGTACAGCGCTTGCTTAGTTTAGGATGACACGGCTGAAACTGTGTGAGATGTATGAAGATATTTTTATTATAAACTAACTTTCCGCCCGCGGATTCGCCCACGTGGAATTCGGTTATATCGCGCGACATCATAAGGAGTAGCCTATAGTCTTTTCCAAGGTCTAGACTATTTGTCAAAATTAATTTACCTAATAACGAAAGAAATGATAACCATTTAAACAAATTAATAAATTTGCCGCGCAAAATTTTAATAATTGCATACGTCCGACATACTTAGCGATGTGACTCTCCACTACGCCGCGCCCCGCTTACCACCCGATACGACCCCCCCCCCCCCCTCCTTTCCTCGTGCACGCTTTTTTTGTCTTTGTCTTAAACAATTGAACAATTTTACATGATTTTATGTTTGACAATAAGGAACATCTATACAAAATATCGTCCTCTATTTCAATCTCTTCTAGCCTTATTTTCGCGCTAAAAAGTATCCTATGTCCTTTCCCAAGTTCAGTTCTATCTTCGTACCAAATTTCATCAAAATGAGTTCAGTGGTTTAGGCGTGAAAGCGTAACAGACAGAGTTATTTTCGCATTTATAATGTTAGTAGGGATAAATAAATAACCTCACACACTCACACACGGTTATTTGATTCCAGATTAGATAGAACCTGTGCTGGTAACCAGTTTGCTGATAAACATACTAAAATATTTCTAAACACACACATATATATAAATTGTACCTAGACACGGAACAAAAAAATTATATCGATATAGAAATAGAATGTTTATAAATAATTTCATATTCTACGAATTGAGAAGCATTGTTGTAAATAGGCAAAAAATACGTATATTTACATCTCAATTCGAGAACATTTGTGTGTTTAATATTTAAAACGGGGTATCAAAAAAAGATTGGAAAAACTACAGACCGACCACGTAAAAACTTTTGATAAGATTTTATAGCTTAAATCACATGTGGCATTATTAAAACTCTATTGACAACTCGTTTATTACAATCAGTTCAGTAGTTTAGGCACTACAGTGGAACGTACAAGCACACACAGACTGCCCAAACTACCCTTCATTTTGGCTTCACAGTGGTTAAGTGGAAAACGATTTTTTTCAATAAAAAGTCACTTAAAAAATATCTTAATTTAAATCATATCAACGATTCTGATCAGAATAAATTATGTAATACATAACTGTGCCTATTGCATTATAATTTCTTTCTTTTTTTTAAAAAAAAAAGGAACGCTCGCATTAGAAATAAATCCTGTATCGCAGGGGACTTTACAAACACACAAGAAACGGACACAAAGAACACCCAGACTCAGAACAACAGTTTCTGGATCACACAAAGTGTTGTCCCGTGTAGAATTTGAACCCACAACACTCAGCGAAGTGGAGAGCGGCATGGCGACCGCTTAAACCACTAGGCCAATCATGCGCTTTGTTTCTCCTCACCCAAAAAATTTCCACTACTGGAAATAGGCATCCTCAAGGCTCTCCACAACAATCAGTCCAGTGCTGCCCGCATTTAATGGTTTCTCGTGACCTTCATCAGATCGTCCGGCCACTTATTATTTACTACATTTTATCTCTTGATTTGAAACTATTTCATCGGAACCGGAAATAATTATAAGGCTCATGGGTATTACTCATTATTGAACGGTATCCAATTGTGAATCAACCTTGTATTCTAAATATTCTCGGTTCATTAACGTCAAATGATTTCTGACGTATCATCATGATGTATCTTTATGTCTATGGTATTACTTTTCTTACATTCGATATGATGTCCAATCACAAAGAAGTTTTGCAATCACTTCACTACTGATACAAAGAACGAAATAGGATATTTATCATCGTAAAAGAGTGTGTCTGAGCGATAGTGAGGGAAAAATAGTAAATTTGAAGCGAGTAGCATTTTTTTCTATGAAAATTGTTTAGGTATTAAAATTTTCGTACATATAAAACATATTCTAAGCTATTTACCAATCGCCCTCCCTTCCCGCTCAGTCTGGGAATGAGAAAAATTCATGGACGGCAACGTAATTTAAACTACCTTCAACATTCATCTCTTTAAAAAGGAGGTTTCAGTCTACCAGCCAAAAGGGATGGTATAAGGTTTGTTTCAAGTGTTTCTTCTCTTTGAGGTATTGTTGGCCTACTTACTCCCATGCAAATATGTGTAGTGGAGATTATCTACAAAATAAAACTATCCAGTTTTTTAATAAGGGCAAGTTCACCATGCTTCGAATCAATAATATATACTACAGCGCCATCTAGCGAAGACACATTGAACCACGGAGTAATAAAGTACGGAACAACTACTAATTCTGAATTGTGATCTAGAAATTCTCGGTGATTAGCTTATACATAACATCCCAATATATATATGCTCATACGATACCCATGGGATGAGACGTAGTTGTGACACTTCGCCTTCTAAATCTGTCATCAGACGAAAAAATATCTAATAAAAATAACTGACAGGCAGGTAGAACTTATTACACAGGTTCAGAGTGATAAATAATGTTTTTCTCGACAAGAAAACAACAATAAACACTCACATATATCATTTATGTTCAACACGTAAGCGATACGTGCAACAGGTGGCAATCGATAGCCACGGCAATTATCATAATATCCGTATTAGAAACAGCAATGAGGTTTTAAACTGCATTTTTATTCCCCATTGGCATATCAAGATTGAATTTATAAATCTATATAAACTTTGTTATTGTTTATGGATTTAAAAAGTTAAGGCTCTTTAATTAATTTAACTCAAGTTACTCGTATGTTGGTTTAATTTACGTAATTCTATAAAAAATTGTTGTCTGTGGTATTTTCAAACCGATACGAGTTTCAGATCTTCAGAAAAAGAGACTACTCCTTCCACGAACACTTACTTGAGACTCCTGAGTTGTAAATTCTGTAACTTGTAACTTTTTTGACTGCCTCGATGGCGTAACGGTAACGAAAGCGGCTGCTGTGTTCGAGGTCTCGGGTTCAATTCCTGGGTCGGATCAAATGTTTGTATAATCTGTAAATATTTGTTTCGGAGTTTGGATGTTTCCTATGTATAATATGTATGTATTTACAAAAAAAAAGTAAATAAGTATTCTATCAGTCAGTCTAGTTATCATAGTACAAGCTCTGCTTAGTTTAAAACTAGATGGCGTTGTGTGTTAAATGTCTAAAATATTTATTATTATTATTTATTATTAACTTGTAGGCTTTTATGAGTAGTGGTGAATAATGTAATGTACTCCTAGCTGATTGCGGCCACAGTGGACAGTTTAAACGATCAACCAACTGCACAGCAGATAATATGGTGAAAAAACGCAGTTACACTCTGTGTTGCCCCTCCCTTTTACAATTCAATAGGACGGCTATATAACACGACTAAAAAGAGATCAAGAATAGAAAATAGAATAGAAAACCGCAATATTTTTTTTTGACGTGACCTGGGAATCAAACCTGAGACTTTGAGCGGCAGTTGCATACGCTGATCGTTAGATCAACGAGACAGATCAGCCGTAGTAGCTGTAAAGCAGAGGTAGTTGCTTTCTATCAGCTGACTCGTCTGTTATTTTACCTCATACATGGTTATAACACCATAAGAAACATTATTTTAATCACTATAAAAAGTTGATTTTCAATTCGGTATTATTTATTTTCACGTCTGTTGCCATGGAATTTTGTGATTGAGGAACAGAACATGTATGAAAAAAAAAAGTTTAAGGTCTTTCCAAGTTGATAAAAAAGATTGAATTGATAAGTTTAGTTGAAATTTAGTACCAGGTTTGAAGCTGTGGAGGAACGGGTGTGATGTCTCTCCAACACAAAGGGAGGTGATCTTGCCTGACGGGCTACGACCGAATGATTGAAGTTGAGATTTTGTGTATCACCGCGAGAATTTCTATATCGCGATTCAGGGTTAGTGATTGTTCCTTACCTTACTACTCCGTAGTTCGGTGTCTTCGCTAGATGGCGCTGTAGTATATATTATTTATTCGAAGCATAGTGAACTTACCCAGATTAAAAGAGTTATTATCTAGGGTTAACACGAACACTATAAAATAATCAAAAGATAAGAGACGACTGGATTGTTTTGTTTTGTAGATAATCTCCACTACACATACTCATACATCACAGTAAAAAAACAAATCATACGAATAGAAGTACATGATTTAATGAATTTTAATGAACCAAAAACATATTTACAACTGTATAATAAAACCAAACTATGTAAGTCAATGGTTTATTATGGGGTAGTCACACAAGTACCCCTGTTGCACAACAAAACCTGTTACTGGCGAGCTCTATCGATTTTCCTTACTACAAGAAACACATAACACAGGGTTATTAATACCAGTAGGGTAGATCATCCTAGCCGAGCGGAGTTTCTACGCTGTTTCTTGCCACCTAGTAAAATAAGGTAACTGGTATAGAAGCACAATAATTATCAAAAGATATTTGTATACAAGTAATAAAAATAAATTTATAACCGTATACATATCACACACAGCTGTTTGAACCTAAACTAGGCAGTGCATGTGCTTACTTATATATTTCTAAATACAAACATATAATACACTCGTGTGTAGTTGAATCGACTCAAACCGTACACAAGCACAAGAGATATTCTCGATTCATAAAACCTTTTTTATTTGTAAAACTTGATATTTTTTTGGTAAGCAACTTTTCAAGTAAAGTCTGGCAGAACTTGTTAAAAAAGGCATCGTAGAACTGCTGAATTGGAACTTCACCTTCACCAATATTCTATAAATTTCCTTTATAATAATTGTAAAGCAATGGACACTACTAGAATGAAAACAGTGGAGACTGCTAGAAAAAGGGCTCAAATTGTACAGTTATTTTTTGTTTTAATTCAATTAAATCAATACACATTCTACTAATTTACATTATAAGAATAACATTTTATAGTAAAAAAAATAAGACTTTCGAGTAAAGTAAAACTAGAGAAATTGGAGTAGCCATTTTCCAAAATAATCTGCCTCTTATGTCAATATTCAGTTACAGTTAATTGAGTTGCACGCCAGTGAAAATAAATTAAACAATTGCACCATAATACAGGCAAAAAAAACAAACATTATTATCTATTGTAATCAGAACTGTATTATTCTAGGTCCAGAAATTTTATAGACTAATGTAGTGAGTATCGAGTCAAGAGCTTTCTCATTATGATTGTTCTCAAACCTCATTAAACATATTATATCTACAGAGAAAAAAAAGAAGATCTAGAACAGCAAGTAAAAACAAAAAAATAATAAAATATAAGAAATAGTATATTCATTCCATTCGTTTTGAGCTGATTATTTCCCAATTCCATGGATCCGAGAGTCTGTTTACTTGTCTTGGTTTACTGAGAATTGTATAAATTTATATAAAATAAATTAGATATTATTGTCTATTCTGTGATGTCAACAATAATAAGATTACAACTGTCTTAACTGTTTTTAGACATTACACACGTGTACAGTTTTTGTTATAAAACAGGATTTATTCACGATACAGCTGTCTTTCAGTTCTAGAATATATTTCGTGTCCTTGATCTTAAAATATTATATGATGAACATCTAAAACTTTGTAACTTATTGAATCATCTCAAATAAAAACTGTTTAGAAGGATACTTAAATGTCAACCTACACATACTCGCATATTTATCTAAATTGACGAACAAACAAACAATAAAATATATTGTTTCGAATTGAGACTTTTCCGGCAACAAAACGGTGATTCAAGGCACTCAATGCATCTTACAATAGTTTACCTACATCTTGACAAATATTATATAAATAATGAATATTCACGCTAAACGGATATAGTTTTTACTTCAATAGACTAGACAAACTGTAAAATTCAATGTACTAAATATTAAAGATTTTAAATATTATGCAATTCATACATAGCGAACACAACAACTTTTATAGTCCACTGCGTGCCTCTCTTTAGAAAGGAGGTTTTGACCTACAAACTACGAAGTCTTAACCAATATTATTTTTAAATTTAGATCTGTACATAAAAAAAAAACTCAGAAATTAAAAATCTCTATAGATTCAATATTCTAAATTTAAATTTTAATAGTTCTGATTAATTCTATGTGAATTTTAAAATAATATACAAGTTTCTTCTTTGTTCTTACTTTTTAATAAAAAGTGTAACAGCTAGTATGATATTGAGTGCAGTTAAAAATATCAGATATTATTATGTTTTTGAATCAAAACACTTTGTACTCGTTTAGTAAGGTTCTATTTACTTAGTATGTGGGTTTAAACATCAAATCTTTTTTTTTACAAGTTCAATAACTTGCAATAAAAAGGTTTTAATGTCGAGTTTAATGTTTACAACCTTCAAATCAAAACCTTATTATACTTGATTTAATTTAAATTCATTCCTTGTTCTTCTTTGAGCCATAGATTTTTTTACAGTACATATAACTTTTTTGTTGTTTTACATATTTTGTGTAACGATTCTCGTAAAAAAATCTTATTTATTTGTTTTACATTTCTTTAATAGCTTTATCACTTATCTTACGCTTGTAACGAATAAAATTTTCCTAAATTAGACTGACCATTGATATATGAAACCGACCTACAGTACTGCTTCAACTCGAAAATTGTTTAAGAAGGTTTCTTAAATAACCAAGAAACATTTACAGTTTTAAATTCTTAATAAAATTTTTTTTTCATATATAGAATAAATAATTATGCAGTATGGTGACCCACACTTATGCGGCCTAGCGAGATGCTTTTTCACGCCCCGCTTAGGCACATAAACGTACGAGGCATGACAGCCATCGTGGTAATGTAAGGCTTGCACAGTTACCACGATAACTGTCACCCCTGCATCAATGGTCCTCCGGTCTCACACTCACCAACGAAACACGACAACACGGATGCTGGCGCTTTAGGTTGGTCTTCTGTGGAAGGATAGTACTGCCCCGGTCGAGCCGACCCGCTCGCGCTGAAATCAGCGTGGCTCTACTATCAAGTGGAGTGAGGTGAGTGAGTAAAAGTGAGGAAAGCGTAATATAACCTCAAAAAAAGTCAATATGTAGGGAATCAAATTAGCTTCATTGCTAGTTAGGTAATCATAAACGATGGTAAAGAAACTGTATAAATAATTATTTTCCTTTACGTACTGAATTGCTTCAATTATTTGACCTGGACAGGAATCGAACCCACAACTCGCTACAAGATAAAAACAAAAAAAAGCAACAAATACAAGATATAAAAAGAACAAATTAAAATAGACTTCCAATTTCATCTCGTGCTTATATAAGTCACTAGCATATCGCTGTCCACTGCTGAACGAAGATCTCTTGCAAACAGCGTTTTCCATCTCGATCTTGGGTAGTCTGCGTTTCATTCGGACAGCTATGTTCGTTAAGTCGTCCTCATTTATATAAGTAGGTAAGTGTTAGCAATCAAACTTATGTAAATGAAAAATCTGTAAAAAAAGCAAAAATAAGCTTGTAGTATGATTATTTGATAAATAGCGTAATGGATGCGACTGCTATGCTTGAGGTCTCGGGTTCGATTCCCTGGTCGGACCAAATGTTTTTATGACCTGCAAATATGTGTTTCGAAGTTTGGGTGTTTTCTATGTATAATATGTATGTATTTACAAAATATATATATATATATATATATATATAAGTAATCTATCAGTCAGTCTAGTTATCTTAGCACAAGCTCTGCTTAGTTTGAAACTAGACGATGATGGTGTTAAATGTCCGAAATATTTATTTATTTATTTATTATTATTTGCTTAAGGCCTAAGAGCTAAAATCCTATACATATTTTATCTGAGGACTAAACTACTAGAAAGAAGGAGTAAGAGACAGTAATGTATAATCCTGCATCCTATTATGGATACAAGCACTTACATAGATAAGTAATCATTTTCTTACAAACAATCAATCAAGAAAGAAATTTATTTCAATAATTACACTCATTCATTCATTCACTCAGAAATCATCTTCGCAAGGTGTTGAAGCACTGATAACATTATCTGAATATCTTACATAATCTAAGAGCTATACCAACATCGCGATATCAGCACAACAGCCAACAGCTCTCTTACCAACAAGGTAATTGGACCATTTTACGTTTCTGCCTCGTAATAAATATTTACGACCTTTTACATCTTATCAACAGCCTTTAAAACTTACTGCTGGACATAGGCCTCTCTTTAGACTGTTCACGTGCCTGATTTAATCCTACCTCTTAACAAGTTATTATCGAGAACTACACTCAGAGGTTTGGATTCGAATTGCTATTTCAGTTTGCCTGGATCCACATGTACGAACATTGTCTTAAGTATATAATAATAACATTTTTTTTTCTATTTGAAGAGCTTGCCAAAGTAACTCTACTCTGCCTGATGGAAAGCATGAATAGAATCCAAAGGTGACCATACTCATTGCAAATGTAGACAATGCAGTGTGATGACCCACACTATGGCGACTTAGTGAGATGTTTTTCACATCCCGCTTGGGGACGTAAAAGGTATGACAGTCATTGTGACAGAGTAAGGCTTACACAATTACCACGATAACTGTCACCCCTGCATCAATGGGCCTCCGGTCACGCACTCACCAACGAAACACGACAGCCCGGACGCTGGCGCTTTAGGTTGGTCTTCTGTCTTCTTAGTTAATGCTATTTCTTTTTGCTTGCTCTCTCTTGTACCAAAAGAAGAACACCAGCACAATACCCCTTCAGTAAATTACTGTGTATGTGTGAATGTCTTTTCTTGGAGATCTTAATTTAATAAATAAATAAATAATATTTACTAAATAAAGTGAAAATTATGGCGACTTCCACATTACAGCACAAAGAAAAATATATAACAGCGCCATCTAGCGAAGATACGTCGAACTACGAAGTATGAACGAAACGTATGAATCTAACCAACTACAATGCTACTACTACTACTACTACTAATCCTGTATCGCGATATAGAGATTCGTGTGGTAATTAGCATATATACAACATCCCAACATCAACCGCTGGGCCGTGGCTCGCCAGGCATGATCACCTAGCCTGGTCGGAGGATCCCCCCTTTGTGTCGGAGGGACACGACACTTGTTCCCTCCACAAAATATTGCCCGCTTGTCGCACAGGGTAAGTTCTTGGTGCTCGTATACTAAACTTCCCACAAGTAGAGTAAACTAACAAATATGGTAACACGGGCAAGGGAACAATATTCCATCGAGTTGATTTTTAACTATCTCAACGTACGCCGGATAAATTATATTTTATGCAGAAAGCTGTAAAAAAAGATAGAAATGTTATTAAGTCTTACAAAATGAAGCGTTAAGAACAATAATATTTATCAAAACAGGTAAGGCAACTATGAAATGAGGTTCATAATACACAGTATATTTTCATTTATTTATTTACACTTTAAGCATTTTGTACATCGGCGGACTTAATGCCCAAGGCATTCTCTTCTAGTCAACTTTAGGCTAGTATAGAAATATTGTAAGGGAGGTGTACAGAGGTTACATTCACAATGAAAATATACCATACATACTTTTGTATATACCGAACAGCTGATGCTAACCTGAACATAGGTACATTAATTTTTTTTTTCAACATCTTTTAGTTATTCATATCTGATGTTTTGTCAATAAAAAAAATAACTGTATTATTTTTAAGATTAATTATCAGACACTTATGTGGAAACAGTTACACTAACAATGACTGTATGCAGTATATTGCTAGATATATTGTAGAAAACATATTACAACACGCTTCATTTAAAAAGAAGGTCATATTTCAATTGTTCCTAAAAACCATTTGTTGTGATGCATTTCAACCTACAAACTGCATAATAGGCATGGCGATCTGAGATCGATTAATCGAAGAATCGATTTTGTAGACCAAAAAACTCGATTTTTTAAATCGATATTGTGTATTGAATCGATCCATTGAATCGATATTTCACCCTCTAAAATCGAGATTCGATTTTTTCTGTTTCGATACGATAAATGGGTTTGTATTTGTATTGAAAACATAGATTCAATAAGTAAATCGGAAAGAGATCGATTTTTGCCAAATTGATTCTTTTACCTCGATTTTTTGTGTATTGATTTATTAAACTTCGATTCGAATCGATTTAAAAATCGATCTTTTTTAGAAAGAATCACCATGTCTACTGCATAATATACACACTTACTCGGCGACCCTTAGACTCTCTTAGGATTGTTTTTTTTTTATCGTAGCTGTGCAGATAGAGAGGATAGCCAGTGTTGCCACTTCGGATTGTTGCCTGAAAATTGATTATTTTATTAAACACCTTCGATTTTTAAATAAATTTTATGTATTTTATTTAGTTTCCCATTAATTATTTGAATTTTAACTAACACAAGTAAAGTACGATGTAAAAAAAATAAAAATAACTATTAAGTACAATAATATACGATATATTACGGTTACTAATTTTTTAAATAAATACATAATTATTTTATTACAAAATCAAATTATTTTGAATTGTGTGTGTAGCATTAGTAAGTACTAGTAAGTAATATAATGTAAAAAACGAAACAAAGCGAAATAGCTGCTTAATACCAAAAACTAAGAAGAAGCTGATTCGATTTCTTGTTTTTTAATATTTTCTTGATTTAATTGGCTCGAACATATTTTTTATTTTGATCATGGCAATATTATGAACAATATGTCAGGCAAACTACAATAATATAAAAACAATTTCATTTTTCAATAGCATTCTAATCTAAAAAAAACCTGTACTAATGGGCATACTCCTTGTTTGACTGTGTACAGGTTAGCATAATACGTATAGAATATAAAAAAGTTGATCGTACAAATTTAAAAAAAAATAATTAAAATTAAGAAAACAACATTGTGTTACTGTCAGTTAATTGTCAACGTTGTTCAGTGTCCTTAAACTTGTCTCGCTTCCTGAGAATGCAACAGTACCTGTTTTGATAAGTCATCTTAATTATCTCGTATTTAACTTACTCTAGAAATAAAGTTAAACACACATACTTCTACAACAGGTTTCCTTGGTCTATTATATTTATATATGGCAAAAAAAGTAGTATAAAACATAAGTAAATAAATAAAGTTGACTTCATCTCGCATAGCCTTTATATTATGTTGCCCTTAAACTTGTAACGCTAGTAGCGAGAATGTGTGTCGCGTACACCGCACGTCCCGCCATTGTACTGTTCTTATTTCGAAACGCGATCGAAATAAATTTGAATAAGAATATAAGCCATTAAAAAAAAAATTGTATAAAGAATTATCATTGCGCTATTGTCAATTTTGTTTAAAAATTAGCTTTACTGCGTTCGATTTTTAAATTATTTAGTGATTGTTTTAATTTGTTTTGTAACTAAAAAGTGAATTTATTGAGTGAATCTTTTGATGAAATATTTGTATGTGAAGTGGGTTTATACCTAGCATTTTCAAGAACAAGAGCTATTATGTTCCAAATCTAAATAAAAAAGGTAATTATTTTATTGTATTTATTAGATTTTATTATTAGGTATTAAAAAGAAGTCTATATAAAAGTGTCACGTGTCATTTAGATACTATTTATTTTAAACTTGTTCTGTTAGATAGTCATAGCAATTACTTCAACTTTACGATTAACGGGTAGTTGAATAATTTTTACGACTAAAGATTATTTTAGTTTCTAAGTGTTATTTAAAGCTTTCTTTGATTATTCTTTTATCAAAAAAAGTAAAACGGATTATCAAAAAGACGTAAGTTAACGTAATACTTAGGCAAAGAAAAAATATTGCTGTCAAAGATGAATTGAAGTTAAGTTGTAAAACTGTCACTCGAAGTAACTTTTCCATCTTTCTTTTTAATAAAGACAACTCCCGCAGTAAGAATATTCCTGTGTCATTAGGGTTTTACAAACATACATGAAACAAAGAAGACTTAAAATAACAATTTACGGATATTACATAAATAGTTGTCCCATGTGGAGTTTGAACTCACGACACTCAGCACAGTAGGCAGCGGCGAGGTGACCTCTTAAGACACTATGCTGTCCGGGCAGTCGATCTGGCGAACTATCATGTCCCCGGGAGATGGAAATCTCAAAATTTAAGGTCATTTGTCTATACAGTTTAAAATACGAAAATCAAGTTGCCTCCATATAGCTAATGCAGTTTGTATGTAATGTGCAAAGACCTGGTCACTATGCAAATAACACCATTAGAGCTGCATAATGGTTAGAAACAATTAGTAAGAAGCGTGTATAAAAGTAGGTTAGTAGGAGATAGGTTAGTTGTGTGTTGTCCTATTTTCACAGAGTGTGTTTAGTGTTACAAGAATAAAAAATACGTTTGAATTGAGAACTTGTTTAGAAGTGGGTAAAAATAAAATGTTATTATGCTTACGCGCCACCTGGTCTAGCTGCTTAGTGACCCTGACTGCCAAGATGGAGGTCGGCTTCGATTTCCACCCAGGAAAAACAAATGCGTGACAAACTATTTTGTGTCTGGGTATAATTTATTTCATGTTTGTTGTTAATCTCTTCCTTTCGTTAGAAACATATATAAATTACAATTTTTACAATATATTTTTATACATAAAAAATGTATTTATATTATAAATGATAGTACCCTACCAGTTTCTTGGTCCCTAACTAAGAAACCGGTGGTTAGGGTTCCAAAGACAGAAACCTTCACATTATACGGGTTGTGTCAAGGAGGACTACCTCGTGCACAAGTCCCTTGCTTCAGTCTTTTAACGAGAGCCTCTTAAGGTGTTGGTCGAGGCTCTTGGATATCAATCCGCGAACAGATTTGATAGTCCGATCCGATAGTAGTATTGAAACAATGATGACGTTATAGTTATTTATTTTTCTTTATTACAATTATAAACATATTAATTACATTTTAAATATATAAAAAGAACAAAAACAATAATACATATTTGAAAATATAAAAAACAGTAGACTACCGACATCGGGTACATTATTACTTGAAGACTTGTTCTTGCCAGTTATATGATAGATTAAACTGATATTCAATACTACAATTACCTATCAATTCACTAACATGGACGAGGCTAAATATGCATAAATTGAATTTGCAACTCGTGATCAAATGCAAACCCTGCCCTCGGCTTACAATTGACGTAATCTTAAGTCAATATTATAATAATATGACTTTATTACACAAGTTATTGGATATATTATCAATTATTAATATTCTGTTTTAAGACTTTCACGATTTTTACTCATACACATAAACTTATTGTACAGTGGGACTTATTCAGATAAAAATATTTTAGAATTATATTATCACAAAATTGTTCTACCTTCTGTAGAATAATACATGAAGCGGTAGAGATAAAAAACAGAACTGCCTGAAAGAGGGATATCGACAACATCATGGAATCCTGTCGTCAGAGAGTGCAACCACCATCGTAGGGACGAAACTAAATGTGCAGACATTGTAAGTGTAGTGTGTAAAAGTACCGACATTACAAACAATTATCGGGACCAAATGCGGGTAGTTACACCTTGCGTATCACGAAGGCGTTGCTAAGCTCACACTAATCTACCTGTGACCACGAGCGGTGTAATTTGTTCAAAAAATCAGGAAATAGAGGTCTCATAACCTTTTTATGTAAATAATATTTTGATTATAAGTCCCGCTGTACAAAAAAAAAACTATGTTTCTTTGTTATTTGTTAGGGTACTTTTGTTACATAGCCATAACCAGCGTTTATAGTCTATAATTAACTCTAAGCTACAAAAGCTGCAAATATTTCAAATAAATCAAGTGCAGCAATAAAGGTTGAATTCACTTAAATGTTAACAAACATACAAATATCATAAATATTTAAATCATATTTACGCACTAACGCCTGCCTCTGTCCTTGATACTTGACACACTTCGACAGCAAGCGTTGGACATCATCAAGAATCCCACATACCTCACAGTTCGGTGAATCTACTTACTTCATGAGGTGTCTAAACTTCTGTAGAGGGACGAGGGTCTCATGTCCCTCCGACCAGGCGAGTGATCATGCCTGGCGGGCCACGGCCCAACGGTTGATGTTGGGATGTTGTATATATGCCAATTGCCACGTGAATCTCTATATCGCGATACAGGATTAGTGTTTGCATTGTAGTTCATTACATTCATACGTTTCGATCATACTTCGTAGTTCGATGTATCTTCGCTAGATGGCGCTGTTATATATTTTTGTTTGTGCTATAATGTGGAATCGTCACACTTCCTAGGAGGATGGTGTCCTGAATAAAGCTTATGTGCTGTAATAATAATAATATTGTTCTTCGATTTACTGAACTACGGTACGTGAAAAGGCTGACGTAGAATTGTTTTAAACCAAATGCCTGTTTCTCTACTTCTTTCACCAAAATATTTTTTTAATTTATCATAACAAATAGTTTTAGCACTACCAAGATGTTCAGAATAAAGTAATTTAACAAAACTATGTGTATTAATATTCTGTAAATTATTTATGCAATCTGAGTATTAACACAGTAAAGTAATCTACTACTATTAAAGTATGGATTGAAATATGGCATAATTAAATTGATCTGGATGTCGTAATAACAGCTGTTCACGGATCCCTCCTATGTCAGGCGCAGAGTGGCACACCGTGTGGTTTTAGTCAGTCCGATTCCGACACACCACCCCGCCGTAAATCCCGGTGGGGTGACGGCTCGAAGGGGTTTCCACACGTTAAAAAAAATAAAAAGAAGTAAAAAAAAATTTGTGATCTTCTGATCTCTCACGTCGCAGCAATTCGTCATTGATTCCACACGAAAACTTGACACAAAATATATAATTATGAGTGTTATTCAAAGTGATAATGCTGACAGCCTCCATTTTATTTACATTTACAGAATATGCAAACGAATATCATTATAAAAAGATAACCTTCAACACTTTTATCCCTATTGGTAGCAATCCCCAGTGGGGATAAATGAAGTAGAAGATTGCGTGTGGTGGCGATCATTTTTATTTTTTTTAATAACCTCACACAACTCACATACGGTTGTCTGACTCTAAATTAGGCAGAACCTGAGTTATAGTAACCAGACTGCTTATAAACATACTTATACATTTATAAATTACACTCAGACACAGAACAAATAATCGTGTTCATCACACAAATATTTGTCCTGGATGGGAATCGAACTCATGATTTCTGGCTTAGCAGTTAAGGCCACTCACTACGCCAACACTCACGTCAAATCAATTGGAAAAAAATACAAAGTAACCCTACCAGTGGGGAAATATTAGTCGGTATAAACCTACTATACTGGAAAAGGGGCAAAGAGTGAACTGTTTTGCTTTTTTATCATTCATTAAAGGTTTTGTCTATAACTCAATTTGTGTATTTAATTAATTTTTATTATGAGTATAGTTTATATATGCATAAGAAACTACACGATCAGAGTGGCGTGCAACGAGAGACATATGTAAGCCCAGCAATGGACAGCGAGAGGCTGATAAAGTAGCTACATATGTTCTAGGGACTTAACATTTACTATTTGTTTGTCCATATTTCTTATGTAGTAAGCTCAAGTGGCTTCCAATCCGTTTTCGCCGAAATACTTAAATCCTTACCCTTCTGTATAATATTTTATTTCATCGGTCTACTTCTCTTTAACCCAAAGAACGTTTTAGGTTCCTTCATGACGCACACTTAAAATGCTTAAGGTCTTCTGAAAACTTGAGATTGGAAATATTAAAACATTCTACAAATTTTTAAACAACCTCGATTTCCGTAAAAGTTGTACGTTTATGGAATGCTTTACCGATTTCTACCAGACGCGCGCAATCTGTTACCATGTTCAAAATTATGTTGTCTGAGCGTTATCTGTTTCTCATAGTAGCAAATTAATGTATATATGTAAGTAGGTTAAAACTTATATACCTTAATATACATAATTCTACTGTACGTGTATATATCACGGAACTCGCCCACACGGCTGGACCGATTTGAATGATTTTTTCTGAGTATGCATTTGGGTTGCACCCTGGACGGTTTAGATTCAAATATCAGTTCGGCAGAATGGTTAAAAAAATAATAGTCTTGTGGTACAAAGTTCGCCGGGTCTGCTAGTATATATATACGAGTATATATTACTGTATGTACCTATTGTATTTTATCCAATTTTTATTTTATTACTATTTCATGTTAGATTATTAGAATTTATGTAGGATCAT
This sequence comes from Hypercompe scribonia, assembly GCA_949316085.1. Lineage (NCBI taxonomy): Eukaryota > Metazoa > Arthropoda > Insecta > Lepidoptera > Erebidae > Hypercompe > Hypercompe scribonia. The sequence goes on along the minus strand of OX438986.1, from coordinate 3,143,946 downwards.
TATAAATATTTCACAGTAAAGGCTTTATTTATTATTTGAACTCTTATATACCTAGCACTGGCTTGAATTAAATCAGTCCATCCAAAGATTGCCTGTAAGAAATTGCTATAAGCAATAAGACCATCCTTTGTACATTAGAATTGGGTAGATGACCGTATCGTAAATAAATACCAAAGTCCATTTCATTAAAACTTATATCGCGAAACATCTCGGCAAATACAATTAACATAATTTCTTATTATTTTTACGAATTTCAATCAAATATACAGTGAAATATATTGTTCAATTAAGTAGTCTACAACAGTGACATCTCAATTTTGTATTTAATACATTTTTCATACAAAATTGTCGTTTTGACAGATGATAAAAAGTGACTAATTTGACTAAGGTGTCATCTAACCTATTGTTGTTAGTTTTATTACTGTATATTGTTTGTATACTGTAGTGTACAAACAAAGTAATATTTATTTGTTTATTTATCTTATTTTTACTATTACTGTCTTTCATACTTTTCGTATAACACAAGTTTGTATCCAAAAACTCGTATCCATCAAAGTCAAGACCACCTTAGCGTATAAATGTGGGCTATTAATCAAATGCGTGAATAACAATTGAGGTTTATTATACACATTGACACGGAAATATTTGTGTTCCGTGTAAAATTTCATTAACTTTATAGATAAAGGTTATTGCTAAAGTCACATTCAGTTATTTCTTTAGATTTGTGTATTTCCTAAATATTTAGTCAATTGAGAGACTTTAGATAAAATATTACCAGTGCACGTATTTCCCTCCCACTACGATTCCGGGTCCTTTAAGTGCGGCGTGAAGAAGAATCTCACTAGGCCGCGACCCACGCTATGGTGGCTCACCATATGGCATTGTCTTCATTCACAATGAGTATCGCGGTCGCCACTCTTGGATTCTATTCATGCTTTCCATAAGACAGAGTAGGGTAACTTTGGTATGCTTACAAAACAAAAATAATGTTTACATTATAATGTCCGATGTCAGGCGCCCCGTAATAAAACTGATATTCAAGCTAACCTGGTTGAACTGGCAGCCGAGCATAAATAACATTGGAAATAATAAAAGTTAGGTGAACGATAGTAATTGATGTTCCTCCATAAGCGCAGGCATGGGGAAGACAGGTGAGGCCATCTGTCATCCTAGCAGAAGCAGGCTGAGGTGGCGATGCGAACGCTATGGACTGCGTGCACCCTTTTGGAGGGCAGTAAAGTAACCACGAGGTTCCCACATGGGAGGGAGCTATCAACAGCCGTCGATGACCCGAAGTACATCGGGTTTTTAGGCATTTCCTTACTAGGGTGTACCTGGTTCCCCGGTTATTGGTACCTGAGACGGTGCACGGTTTTTGATCGGTTCCAGTCCGACATAACCACCATACGTAATTATTTCTGCACAAAAAGAAAACAAGGGTGGACGATAGTAGTTATTGATATTAAGTTTATAATGTGCTTGCTCTGCACTGCCGCTTTGATGTTGCGGTTAGCGTATGTGACTACCGATCTAGAGGTCACGGGCTCAATTACCGAGCCGCGAGTAAAGTATTATTGAGTTTTCTAATTACAGTAATATTTAATAATATCCTGGAGTTTGGAAGCTGAAGTCCTAATCCCCAAGCCTTAGTGAGCACGTAAAGCCGTCGGTTCTGCGCCTCATCTCTCCTGACCGTGTTCGATATCCGTCCCATTGGAATGTGAGAGTGAGGGAACAGAGACTACTCTTATGTTTGCACTCTGCCTGATGGAAAGCATGAATAGAATCCAAGAGCAGTGGTCGCCGTACTCATTGTGAATGAAGACAGTGCAGTATGGCGACCCACGCTAAGGTGGCCTAGTGAGATGCGATAGAGGACTGCTATAGAGGCGACATCTGTCTTAAGGTAAATCGAAAAGGATGTGTTGAAATAAAAACATTATTGTTCTTCTTTGATCAGCATTTAAATATATTATGAACTGAGCATGTTATTTACTTAGCTATGCCAACTTGTGATTGATGCTTGAACTTCGACAGAACTCGACGACTTATGTTTTGTTTATGTTGACACTGTTTCTGTATAGTTTTGCCGCAATATAATAGGTTAACATTTATATACACTATATCCTTTTATATTTTTGTAGCACATTATACACATAGATAAAAAAATACAAGTTTTTTTAGTGGAGAAGTTACGTTCAGGAAGAAGTTTTGAACTTTCTACTCCTGTAAATTATAATCACATCTTTAGGCTACAGTAGTTTGATGTCCTATCAAGAAGAACTATAAATACACCTAACAGTTGTACAAATAGAACATAGTATTGCCACATATATATTTACGTTTTATTTCTGACTTAAGACGGAGACGATTTTATTTTTATTTGAGAGCTTGCCAAAGTGACTCTACTCTGCCTGATGGAAAGCATGATTAGAATCCAAAAGTTGTAGTCACCATAGTCATTGCGAATGCTGACAATGTAGTATGGTGACCCACACTATGGTGGCCTGTTAAGATGCTTTTTTACGCCTCGCTTTGGAACGCAAAAGGCATGACAGTTATCGTAGCATTATATCGCACACACTTACTACGACAACTGTCAACCCTGCATCAAGGGGCTCCGGTCTCGCATTCACCAACGAAACACGATAGCACGGATGTTGTCGCTTTAGGTTGATCTTCTGTGGGAAGGTAGTATTGCCCCGGTCGAGCCGGCCCGTTCATGCTGAAATCAGCATGGCTCTATTACCTGTCAACGATAGAACGTCTTTGGCCATAATAACGATATAGCTAGGCCATTTTATATTTATTGGAGTTTCGGGATCGTGGTTAAATCCGAGAAAACCAGTGTCAAACAAAACTTTCGTAGCGTTCATCAGCAGCCTTTTACAGTCCACTGCTGGACATAGACCTCTCCCTAGCAAGGAGGTTTTGGCCTACTATACCACGCTGGCCAGACGGGTTGGAATAGGGTTTGTTTCAGGTTTTCCTTCTCTTTGTAATGATGTTGTCTTGCATACTTTGTTACCTTAGTCGCCTTTTACGACAGCTACAGGATGAATAGGGGTGATAACGCTATGTATTCTTAATCCGTCACCACAGAGACAACGTTAGCGTTACACAGAGTGAATGAGGTGTTGAGGTATTAAGGATCAGTCCCGTCTCCAAGATTCAGGAATAGGGAAGTCACGTACAGAGCGCCAATGTACTTCTGTTTCTTAAGTTAGAGATTTCCAAGGGCGGCGGTGTCCCAGTAGACGGATTTTGAATGCATTAATTTCACTTTCATGCATATCTGTCCTAACTATTGTATAAAAAAATATTTAAAGTTAATTTTAAACTTCAAATATGCATTAAAGTATAAATATTTGTTTATTTATTTCATCTTCCTTATCACATTTAAATAGAAAAAAGAAAAATATAAATAAAATTATCGCTCGCGGCGATCTCTTACAGACAACCTTTGTACGGATATCAAGAAATAATGTCTTTGTGTTCTTAACTATCCACGGAAGAATAGTTTAACTCAAGAAACATGTATGATACCATTTGTTTGTGGTTACGGTGTGTCATAAGCAGATATATCAGAGGTACGTTTAGTAACATAGAAACAAGTTTTAAATATAATCCGAGGTTACTTATCAAGCTCGGAAGCAGAATTTAGAAAAAAAAATATGTCCTCGATGTCAATTCAACTAATTTTTCTTTATTATTAGTAGTTGATCCTCTAAAATCAGAACGCAACGTAAATAATTATAATTTTTATTATTAGTAAAAAAATATTTTGCTATAATCTATGTGTGCATACGATACGTTACAATTAATAAACAAATAAAAACTCATCTACTTCTGTAAGATATTCTGGGAAAAATATGGATACTAGACAACGGATATATATATACATCTAATATATAAAATTCTCGTGTCACAGTTTTCGTTGCCATACTCCTCCGAAACGGCTTGACCGATTTTGATGAAATTTTTTGTGCTTATCCGGTATCTATGAGAATCGGCCAACATCTATTTTTCATCCCCCTATATGTTAGGGGTAGTACAACCCTAATTTTTTTTTTTATATTTTAGTCAAAATTTTTAATTTCTATTTTTTTATGATACAACATACAAAAATACATACAATCCTCAATTTTCACCCTTCTACGATCAACCCTTATTTTTTAATAGCCATTTTAGTAATTTAATCATTTTTCATCCCGCTCAAATTACTTAGAAATAATTTATATGGCAAAGCAACGTTTGCCGGGTCAGCTAGTATCTATGTATATATATATAAGGTATATTATCGAGGATTATCAAAATAAACCATAAATTGTTTCTCTGAAAATACAAAGTTCTTGTTTTATTTGACACGTTTCACAATATAACAACCATTTTGTTTAACTACTACAATCATATTATTATCTTACCTGAAAATACAAAGAAACGACATTTAAAGTTTACTAATATCGATTCCTTAACTATATCCTTTCGTTTATCACTCTATAAGTTTTTATAACAGCCAAGGTTCACGAAACAATCTAAAATATTATCCACCATTAAAACTGACGTGTCAATCTCTCTATGCACCACAGACAACCTAAAAACGCGCGGAACGCGGCCAATGAATAAACTAATGAAATAACGTTTCATTACATATATATAGTACTTTATACTACTAATATTTGTAAATACATACATATGAAAACCCCAAACTCCAAAACAAATATTTACAGATCAGACAAATGTTTGGTCCGGCTTAGGAATCTAAACCGAGACCTCAAGAAGAACAGTCGCATACGCTACTACTGCGGCACCGAGCCAGTCATAGTCATAAACTTTTCTAATATATTATACCTTTCGGAAACCTCTACTTATACACTTTAGTCATTTCAGTATTAAATTCAGGAACAGTTGGGGATATAAATTTCTAATCGTTTTGAGAGCGAAACTTCTGCATACATAAGCTTTGCTCAATCGCAGCGACCACGCAGTAAACTGGTGAAAAGCAATTTTTTTTTGTATTTCACCGAGTGACCTGTACCCTGTGAGCGATCACGGAAAGTCTGAGGAATGTAGAAGAGACTTATCTGTCAAGATTATATCAAAAAGCATTCCATTGATTCTGACAACTCCAGACAGACATGAGGCGTGAGTTGTATCTATACACATGTATATGTATATTGGTGATTCTTTCTATGCAACTTGATTACTGAGTAGATTGACCTATTATAGCGGACAATAACTCAACAGGCCCGATACCGTCAGTTCTATTGTATGTGTGATGAATTGTATCATGATATCAAAGAAACAAAATTGTCAATTTGCAAAATTAAATTACAACTACATCGAAACATGTTCGTGTGGTCACAGATTAAAAGTACGGTATGTCACCACACTTCCCACACTTTTTCCAACCATGGCTGTTGTAAGAGTGTACTAAGGAAGCAGGCTGCCCGGGTAAACAACGCTGCAAAGAGGAAAACTTGAAATAAAAGCCCTTAGGCTAGCGTGGGATAGTAAGCCAAAACCTCCTTTCTAAGAACGACTTATGCCCAGCAGTGGTCCATTACTTTTGAAGATTGTTGATGTGATGTGTAAAGTTATTGTAAAGAAAACATTTATCAAGAATAACTGCGGAATGGTTTATTTTGGCCTCGTAGAAGAGATGGATGATAGAAGACCCATGAAAGAATTTTAAAGAGCGAATGTGTGTCGGGAGAGGTAGTCCACGGTAAATATTTACCGACCAAATTGGTGATGTTTCGTGGAGGTGAAGAATGTACCAGGAACCAGTGGACACGCATGCAGCGATTTATGAATGTGGACGAAGTAGAAGATGTGTGTCAAGACTGTAGTAAGTGGAGATAAATCTATGCTTACCCCTTTGGTAAATACACGTCATTTTAACTCAAGATAGCAACTTTTTGGTACTGCTGTAAGCGCCATGATCACAGGTGTTCAGTTTATTCGCGTTCATGGATATCCATGGTAACTGATCGTAGTATTAACTTATTAAGTGGAAATGATTATGTTGGTAAATGATACTGATGTCCTAATAGAGAGGTATCTCTCTATTATATTAGCAGTATATTGGCTGAGAAATTACCATCAGATTACACAAGGCATTATTGCAATTAACTTTAAACTATGGCGAAAAATGGGATATTTAATTTATTAAATTTATTTTCCGAAAAAAATCTCCGACACTGCGCACTGTTGCAAGCGCTATGATTACGGATGAACGAAACATAAACGTGGTGATCCCGTTTATAATACTTTCACATAAAATGGCTCTGGTAGTTTAAATCAATAGACAACAAAAATCTAGGTGTTTATACAGCAAAATAGGTTAAATGCTTTGGAAGCAGTTTTCAATAAAATTGTAAAAAAAAACAAGAAAATGGTGGTTGTACATAAACATAAACGCGAAGGGATCTCTCTCTTGTGGTTCTTCTCGTAGACCCCTTTGGGAGGAGTCTCACGGTGACTTTACCAGGTCTACGGCCTGTCAAAGTGGTCCTCCGCGCCGCCTGCGACTACAGGCGGGTCACTTGGTTGGGCCCTTGGGCCTGTTGGTATATCCGGGTGTCAGTCCGAGGTCGAGCTCCAGGGGGTGGGGACCCCGAGGAGCGCCCGTCAGCAAGCACCAGGCAGGGTGTTGGGGATAATCCGGTAGGGATTGCTACGTAAACGAGGTCTCGCGGTAGGCCATGCCTGTCCGGCGGTCGCTGATGGAAAGGCGCGAGCTCGCGCAGGTGGCGGGCTTGCGAGCCATCAACACGCACGAATAGGTTTGAACTCAGGCGTCTCACGAAGTCATCCAGGCTCTCTATAAATAGATCCCTGGAGATCGTCCTGTTCCGCACAAAGCGAGGGGCGTTGACAAGGGTACGTAGTGCGGGCGAGATGCGTATAGGCCTAATTAACGGACTTAATTTGTGAATTTTTTTAAATTAATACGTGTGTCAGCAATAATGAGTTATTACTATGTCTCACATTTATAAGCACCGAAAAAAAAAGATATACAAACTGGAGTCTAAAAACGATCTTATTACGGGTATTTATTTATTTTTACTAGTTTGGTAGTCGGATCTAAGACTTGAAGTTGGTTTTTTGTTGAGATTGTTTTTATTAATGTTTATAAAGTGTGTAAACATTTAAAGCAAACGTAAACAAAGACACAGTTATAATGTTAACATGTTCGAAGGTAATTCCTACATATATATGTTTGAACCGAGGACATTACTGCTATAAATTCATGTTATGAAATAGCCGGAAATCATGTTACATTTTAATTACTCATAATGGATATTGTTATTGCTTTTTATGGTTAAAAGAACTCACTAAATGTAGGTTAGAATCCTGTAATCATTCTCAGCCAAAGTCGTCCACTGCTGGACATACACCTTTTTTTTTTTTTTTTTTACGTGTGGAAACCCCCTCGGGCCGTCACCCCACCGGGGTTTACGGCGGGGTGGTGTGTCGGAATCGGACCGACTACAACCACACGGTGTGCCACTCTGCGCCTGAGATAGTGCTGGACATACACCTCCCCCAAGGTTCTCCACAACAGCCGGTCCCATGCCGCTCACATCTAAGGGCTTCCTGCGACCTTCATTAGATCGTCAGACCACCTTGTAGGAGGTCGACCATCGCTGTGTTTTCCAGTACGCGGTCGCCACTCTAGAACTTTAATGCCACTCTCACTCACTCACTCCCGCTTAAGTTTAGCAATTTTTTTTATATTCATTTTATGTAATTTTTGTTTTTTAACTTTAAATAAGTATTAATTTTAAATAAAACTCTTGCCAGTATATTTTTTTAAGGCACGTCAGCTTTATTACAACTTTTTTGTTAAATTTAAATATACATTGTAGTTTGTGTTTCATTACGTAATGTATTTCAAATTTCTGCTTAATTACAAAGTCTAGAATGATCCAGGTATTCTAGTTTATTTAAAATTGTTCAAATTTTTTATTCATCTCACTAGGCTGCCATAGTGTAGGTCGCCATACTACATTATCTGCATTCGTAATAAGTATGGCGACCATAACCCTTGGACTTTATTCACGCTGTCCATTACGCTGAGTGGAGTCACTTTAACAGGCTCTTAAAAAAAAGAAATTAAGGAAATACAAAATCTAACTATCTTAATTAGAATATCAGAGTGTTGTTGACACCTGTTGGGGACACCTGAAATATTGTTTATGATTAGATTTTTATGTTGCATGTAGTTATAGTTTTTAATTAGAGAACGCATGCTTCGTCAAAAGATGACACTAAACGGTACTCATTATAGAATTGTATCTCTTGTAAATGAATTATAAATTGAAGGGTTGTAAATCTAAAGGGTCTAAGTGCCAATTTTAGTTTTTAGAGATATAACAAAAAAAGGTTATAAAATAAACAAATTACTGAAATAATTATTTATTTTTACTCAAATCAATTTAACATATGTCTATTAGTTATATAATGTAAAATAAAATAGAAAATATTAGAAAACAACACAGTAATACAGCATAAACTTTGAGCATTTTTGAAATGTCTTAAGTGTCATAGGAAATGATATTGAAAAAGGGCTAAGTGCCTTTATAAAAGATATTAAAAAAGTTCTCAGGTTTCGGTTTGATTCATCAAATGTTCGTATTAAGATTTACTTTCGGGGGGTATGTATGCATTTCCTTTAAATCTTTCAATTTTCAGGGCTGTCAGGGCTTAGATAAAACTTTTGGGTATCATTTCGACTGTAATGACTTTCCTGATATGGAAATGATTTAATATGTTCTATAACAAGATTTTCTTCATTGGCAGTAAATTTTCTAGGCTTGTTTCCTAATCCACGGTTGTCTTTATAAATATTTTCTCCACTCTTTTTTTTCTCCAACGAAGTCTGTACTTTTTTATGGGCAAATACCGCTTTATTTTTATTACCGGTGCCATCAGGCAACGCATATGCTACAGATGTCTATCTGCGACTTTCTGATGGATTGTCATATGTGTTTCATGACGTCTTCGACCTACAGGTGTTATTTGAATAAGGCCGAGTAAATAAGTACCTGAAATAAAATAAAAGAACTGTTTTCCAGCGATTGAAATATTAAATTAAGAAATTTGTTAAGCTGAGGTTGTCCAAAAAGGCTTATTACTCAGTTTCAGACTATGTCACAGATTTAGATGTTTGGAAATGAATTGCTCTTTTTTTAAGACCTATGATTGTGAATATAACTGCTATTTTAATATTTAAAAGATTTTGAGTTAAAAGAGTGGTGGTGAGTTTCTTTCCTGGGTTCTTTTCTCACCACTCTACCATGAACAATCTGCGAACCCAGCTAGCTATAATTTTAATCGACAGATTGTTCATCTTTCATCTTTTATTGTTTTTTTTTTATGACGTTCATAAGTGTCTTTTGTGACCTAAATGAATAAATGAATTTGACTTTGACTTTGACTTTGAAATTAAAGTAAAAATTAAATCCAAAGTGGGTAACTAATAAAGCATTCTTTTAATATTGTTTACCTTGCTTTATAAAGTCTCCTGTACTGTAATATTCCTGAAAGACGTCTTTTTTTCTGTCCCGAGAAGGAAGTTTACATGAAAATATGCACTTGCAATTCACCTGAAACATAAAGAAAGTCTAAAATACCTCCTTAAAAAATAAAATACACACAACGAAACTAAAAGATCGTAAACGACGAATAAATATAAAATATACAATACAGTTTACCGTTACCTACCGAAATTTGAATCATTGTAACGTAAGAACGAATATGAACAAACACCAATCTATATCTTAGTTATCTATAGTAATAATAATAAGTACACTACGCTAGAACTAGAATATTTAAAAAATATATCAAACTTACCTCTTGTAATGTTTTTTTTGGGATTTTAACTTTCTTAGATGTTTCGTACTCATCTCCACGTAAACGACTTTTTCTTTTTTCAATTATTACATTCTGTTTATTTTTTCTTGTGGTTATAACTTCTTGATTACTCGATGACGTAGCGTCCATTTTGCGTAACTTAATTTAGCAAACTAACAAACAACACAAAACAATAATATGTTCCGCGCACGCACGCACAAAATCACACAGTCCCTTTTGAGCGAAAGTTCGTCGGCACTTAGACCCCACCATAACTTTATCTGTGTGTGCGTAAAAAAATCAAAGACACAGGCACTTGGATCCATTTGGATACTATTAGGCTTGGCAAATAGATTATGTTTTTGTAATAATATCGATTTTTTTTTTTGGCACTTAGACCCTTTAGAATTACAACCCTTCAATTGTTCTTATGAGAATAAAGGTTCTATAAACCTTATTCTTTTCATCTTAATTGAAATTATAGAAAAGTAAAAGCGTGTCTCACAGTAGTCGCATAAGCTGCAACTTCGTCTGCATTTCTTACAAGGACTAAGTTTTCGCAGTCTAGGTAATGTTTTTATTAGTACTCAGCTTCTGTTTAGCTTATCAGTCGTATTGTAATATTATTTATTCGTCCTCAATAAACCGATAGATTCTAAGATTAGTGTTTTAGCTTTATAAATTAATATAGATGTTACATATGATATATCACAGCCAATTATATATGTTTGAATGATTTCGAAAAGCAAATTGTAAGGAGTATAAAAAGTTCCGCCCGGTGACGGATTTAGAATACAGAGTGTCAACATCATCTCGTGAGTGTCTTAAAAGGCAACTAAATGAGCGTATCGTCACTCCACCTGGGTTTGCGGTCGTGCGTCGGAATCGGACCGACCTTAACCACACTAACGAAAAGAATTCAGGAATAGCTGTTATTACGACGTCTAGACCCCTTATAGCGTCTGCCCGTTTACGCGTGCACTATCTTCGAGTAAACTTTATTTAGGCGACATAAGGCAGTTGATGCAAATCCTATACCAATTTGGCCAGCGTGGTAAAGTTGGCCAAAATCTCCTCTTTTAGCAGAAGCCTGAGTCCAGCAGTGGACCGTTAAAGGTTGTTGATGTGACGACGTGATATAAAAAATGAAATATACCCACATAAGTATTCATAAGAAAACGTGTAATCAGACACCTACGGTAATAAATATGTATCTAAGTCGTTATATACTAATTCCATTGTCGTTTTAATGAGTATTTAAATGAGTTCATTCATCAGAAACTATTGTACAATTTTACAATGACCTATAATAATGAATTAGAAAGTGTGTACCTTTATGACTACATATTTGACCACAGAAGCAATTTAGTAAGTAATCACTTATTTATAATATTTTTGAAGAAGAATTTGTGACTCCAGGTCACTCAATATAATAAAATCCCGCAAAACTAATTTCAAGAATTAAGTATTAACAAATTTAAGTTCTTAATGAAACAAAACTCCGTTAACACACTTGCCGAGTGGCGCCAGGTTAAGAATAAAGATTGTCACCACCTCTAATCTTCCTATAGGTCTCGTAAGAGACGACTAAGGGAATAAATATGTGACAACATCATTGCAAAGAGACGGAAAACTTGAAACAAGCGCTATACCAACTCGTCTGTAGGCCAAAGTCTCCTTGCTAAAAGAGACCTATGACCAACAGTGGACTGTTTTAGGCTGTTTATGACTGATGAACTAAAACCTGCGTGAAAAACCTTACTACATAGATTAATATTGTTTAAGTGACAAATTTACTAGGGACTGATGCTGCTCACTCTACATTTACGTTTGTTGTGTCTATTCAAATGAGAATCATATTTACTGTATTGTTGTATTTTGTTTTTTCAATTTGTTTATTTTCTTTTCTGACATGGAAATTGAATTTTATAATAATTTATTTGTGCATGCAAATGTGAATATAGTCTAGGCTTTTAATATTAGTTCATATTTAGTCATTTATTTTTCTGGTTGTTTTCTCAACATGGCCAAAGCATCAAAATTGACATTTCCTATTTTAAATGTCTCTGCCATTTCGTTGTCCTATTTTATTTTATTTTTTAATATTAAATAGTTTTTCTCTTTATTGATAAACTTTTTTATATAAATATGTCTAGGTCTAGTACGTCTAGGTACGTTATTCAATGTTGTGTCATCTATCAGAAATCGTGGACATTTTTTATAACGTCTAATGACAGAGTTTGTACCGTGTACAATTGGAGGAAAAATTTAGTAACATCATCTATCGGAATTCATTAAATTTAGAGTAGTGTATAAACACATCTTAACGTATCTTTCCATGAGAATAACATGTTTTACCGCTGTAGAAAGTAGCTTATACTCGTATCACTCTCTTGCTTCCTAATTATATCCAGACACAAAAATCATACACCAAAATCGCTCCCTTGCGACGTAATAAAAATATAAATCAAGAAACACATTTTCGTCTTCATAATATCAGCAAGGATTACTCCATAAAAACAATAGTTAACATAACACAAAGCGTACACTTGGACCGCACCTATTGACGTCCATGAGTCAGTAAAAAATGCGACAAAATAATACCAAATACATTGCGTGTTTTGTGTGACATTCATAAACAGCCTACAAAGACGAAGCGTCGATGAGTACCTAACTTATATGAAAAACCTAAAGTAGATTGGTTAATATCCATGTGAGTATAGCAGTGCTGCGTGATGCATCTGTGTGCATGTAATAATGTTATTCTGGATGTTCCATCATGCTTTCTCACACTCGAAGACAAGTGTTAAATCATTTCAGTTTATTTACATCTAGACATGCTAATTTTACAGCGATCATAACTACTTATTATTATTTGATAATTGTAGTCACTTTATTTCCGTTATATTTATAAATACAATACAAATTAATTCTTATAAAAATTTAATATTAAATACTGCAATAATGAAATTTGTACTTTTAAATATTAAACTATGACTGTTATATAATTGTATATAAGATTAGTCGTTACAATAATTTAGGTTGTAAAACTTGTTACTAATATATTGATTTATTAATTAAAGACCTTTCGATGAGTAAAGATCTCCTCCAATTGTCTCTAATACTCATTATCTTTTGCTCTAGCAAAGCAGTCCATATCTACCGCCTCATTTATCTCTTCTATCTTTCTTGGGGTCTTCCTCTACTTATTTTACCGGAGGGATCAGTTTAACCGGTAACTTTTTTAGTTTATTTTTGTTTATTTAAAACAATGTTCTCCTAACCGATTTCGGCCACGGCGACCAGTCTCAACACAGAACAGCGAACAACGCAGGAGATATTAATGTGCACATAGGTGTACTCTCTGTTCCCTCATTCTCACAATCCGATGAGAAGGTTATTCGACACGACCGGGGAGTGATCAGACTTTACATGAGAGGGTTTTACGTGTCCTCCAAGGCACGGGCGTTAAGACCTCAACTTCCTATCTCGGGTTTGTTATTAAACACTTTTATAATCAGTAAAACTCAACAACACTTTTCTGACCCGACCCAAATCGAGACCTCTTGATCAGCACTAACATACGCTAAACGCTAGACCAACGTGGCAGCCATGTTGGTTCATATGAGTTATGTGGCCCGCCCACTTTTACTCTTGTTTTACAATGTTTTAAGGCGTCTATAATATTTGTTGTTCTTTTTGTATCCGTACATTTTCTTGTCTTTCCTTTTTCTGTGTTTCGTTGACCTTTGACATAGTTGTAATTTATTTTTCGTTAGCATGTTATATGTCCAGGTTTGGCATTTATATTCTTTTCTTTCTATAGTTTTATGGACAGATTTGATTTTAGTATGAGCAGCAAAATTTATTCCATACATTGCTTATTTTTCGATTTAGGTTATCATGATGTCTAATGCTTCTAAACGGTATTAATCTGCCCAAATTTAACTACTCTAGTAGTTCTTCAAGTACAATGCACTATTGATTTTAATAGACCTGGGTTGAAAGTTAGACGTAACTATTATTTCTATGGTATTTAACTCCAGGTCTATTTCTATGCCAACAGTATTAAACAGAGAGAAGAAAAACTCGAAACCAACTTTATAACAACTTTTGATAGGTAGTAGAGCCACGCTGATTTCAGCACGAGCGGGCCGGCTCGACCAGGACAGTACTACTCTCCCACAGAAGACCAACCTAAAGCGACAGCATCAGTGTTGTCGTGTTTCATTGGTGAGTGCGAGACCGGAGGCCCATTGATGCAGGGATGACAATTGTCGTAGTAAGTGTGAACAGTATAATGCCACGACGCCTGTCATGCTTTTTACGTCCCCAAGCGAGACGTGAAAATGCATCTTACTAGGTCGCCGTAGTGTGGATCACCATACTGCATTGTCTGCATTCGCAATGAGTATGGTCACCATAACTCTCGGATTCTACTCATGCTCTCCATCAGGTAGAGTAGAGTCTCTTTGGTAGGCTTTAAAAAAAAAATACCAACCCGTCTGGCCAGCGTAGTGTAGGAGGTCAAAACCTCCTTGTTAAGGAGAGGCTTATATCCAGAAGTTGACTGTTAAAAGCTATTGATGTGACGTGAGAGACAGTTGAAATAGTTAATTCATGCCGTTTTGTTATGAACCATAACCCTCGCTCAGACCCTTCAATAATTAATGATAATTGTGTGTGTATTACGCCTAATATACATACTTAATTTCTTTTATAGTTATAATCTACCATTGTAATTGTCAAATAAAAAAAAACAGTTATATGTAGTTATATGTAAGTAATTTATTCCTTTGTTTGGAACCAACTTTTGTGGACATTTTTTTTAGTTTTATTTACTATATTTATACTAGAAACCAAACAAACATTATTATCTATTGCTTTAAACTTCTACATAGGTTTTAAACTAGGTCGGTTTCGCTAGGTAGTAGAGCCACGCTGATTTCAGCACGAGCGGGCCGGCTCGACCGGCGCAGTACTACCCTCCCACAGAAGACCAACCTAAAGCGCCAGCATCCGTGTTGTTGTGTTTCGTTGGTGAGTGTGAGACCGGAGGCCCATTGATGCAGGGATGACAGTTATCGTAGTAACTGTGTAAGCCTTACGCTGTCAAGTTGACTGTCATGCCCTTTAGGTCCCCAAGCGGGGTGTGAAAAAGCATCTCACAAGGCCACCATAGTGTGAGTCACCATACTGCACTGCATGCATTTGCAAGGCTCTTAATATAGAAAAAAAACTGGTCATCATCAAAAACAAAGAAAAAAATAGTTACTGAAAATAAAGTGCAAAAGTGTCGCCAAGTTTTTAAAATGGAAGAATTCTAGCTCCTACTAGCCATCTTGCGCGAATTATCACTCCATCAGGCTTGTGAGCGTCCTGCACTAGCTTTGCTGAGACGCGGTCACTCTAGAACTCTTGTTATCTGTTCTGCTGGCTAATCCGCTGGGCTATGTCTATGTGATACTTACGATACGATGTTTAAACGTATAACACTTCAATACTATTCCACTTCTTTAATAACATATGGTGTTAATCGACCAGGTGAGGCATTTAACGCCTAGTGACTGCCACCGTTCATGAAAATCTGCAACTGAAGAGTCACAAATGCGCTGTTACCCTTTCTGTTTCTCAACCTAGACTTAAAAAGATGGTGAATGCAACAAAAGACTTGTTTATCCTGTTTTTCCTCTATTCTTGAAGGTGACTCAAATGCCGGCAATACACATTCTTGACTGTGTAGCGTTAACCACGCCGTTCTCTACTGAGTGTTGTGGTTTCAAACTTCACTTGTGTAATCCATAAATTGTTGTTCAGAATCTTCTTTGTGCTCGTTTTATGTATGTAAGGCCCTCGCGCACATATTTTCCAAATGTGGGCGTTGTCTTTTTTAACATAAAAAAAACAGGATAGTCATGAGGACTGTTGACAGAAGTGAAAATTTAAAATTGTATTTTCAAATTACAAACTGATGTAATGTATATGTAATATTAAAAATAAGAATTTGTTTACTATTATTATTGATTTTATCGACACTCCGAGCAACAATGAGGTATAAATATAGTTTATTTATTAATTTAAACATATTATGATTTCGTAAACACAGTACAAAATATAACGTAAAATTAGCAATTTATATCGTACCTACCTAAAAGAATAATTATATTTATATCTATAGTTATAGATTAACGTTAAACAGTAGCATGTTGGTGACGTGAACCCATAGAATTTTCACCTACCAAAAGTCGTCTAACGCAGCTGTTCAGTAAGCTTGAACGGAATGTCGGCCGTTCTCAACAGGATAGGGATCAGGTAGTCGCGATCGTAAAGTCGGGGTCTTAGAGATTTGCACCGACTCAATCGTCGTATACTCATCCTTCCACACATTTACATACATTCAAATAGTATCAACTCTCTACAACCATCAGTCTACGAGAAGGATAATCAGATAAGTATCTAACTGTCAGGATTTCTGATAACCAGCGCGATTTCGATACAGCAGCTTCAAAAAAAAAAACCAAAAAAGCACTCTAATTAGTATTCATCAACGGGGTTATACTTATACTGGCCATCAATCGGCCTGTCTGGTCGTTTGACGCCTATAACATAAATAAAAAAAATAAACAGTTACATTGAAAAATTTAACATAATAAATGACTTTGAACCTTGATAAAAATGATTAGCATAATTTTGTCACTACGACACCGCTCTGTATAACTGAAGGGCAATAACGAATCTTATAATTTACATATATTTAAATTTCAGCAACTTGTAAATTTATGTAGTTTTGTCATAATTTAGACAGTATTTATTAGTAAACACAATAAAATTAAATGTGACCGTATAATGGTCTAATTTGATCTTTAAGATACTGCGAATATAATTTAGTTTTGAGGTTCCGCAGCTAAGCAAAAACATGACGCATATTCCACTGTCCACCTTCTTTCTGAACATTCGGATGCCACTGCGTGAAGTTCAATTAGAGATATCCAGTTAAAGTCGAATACCTGAACTACGTAAGCGTGTCATTGTCAGCCCTAAGATAAATGAAAATCTCTCTCTCTCTCTCTCTCTCTCAAGCACCAGCTAGCTCGGTTCTGGATAGTCCAAATCATCTACTGCTAGCTACTTTTTCAAGCGTAACTCTTAAGTTAAGTAGACCTTACAAGATAAGGGTGTCGTAAAAGGCGATTAAGGGAACAAAGTATGCAAGACAACATCATTACAAAGCCTGGCCAGCGTGGTATAGTAGGCCAAAACCTCCTTGCTAAGGAGAGGCCTATGTCCAGCAGTAGACTGTAAAGGCTGTTGATATATACAAGAATATATATATATATACATAATCTGAATCTCGGAAATGGTGCCGACGATTTTTTGGTAAACTACGAATCGACTATCTGGTGCGTTTATCACAACAATACCGTGCAAAACTCGGTTTCCAGGTACTTTAAGCTTAACAAACAACACACTTCCTAGTCCTAGTAAGGTCAGTGAAGCTGGAATCAATAAATTCAAGTTCTAATAATAAATTATTCAGATTACAGTCCATCCAAGACATTGGCTAGTCCATTTTTAAGACCTGACGTCCCTCGTAATATCCTTTAATGTCCCAAGAGACAGGACAGCAAAAAGATATAACAGTTGAAGCGGCTACTTTACTACCGACCTACGATATTTTTTTTAATGTTGGCTAATAAACTCGTGTGTCATAACATACGTATGGAAACCTTTATTAATATTCCATAATTCCATTCATATAGTTAAAGTTGTCAGGCAGGTCAGGGCGAACGGCGGACCCACCAAATCGGTAAGTGTCGCCATGTTTTACAGTACATTATGCTATTAAATTCGGTAATTAAACATTTTAATTATTAATTTAATTTGAATGTGGTACATTCAAATCACGCTTAACATAAAAATATGATTTAAGAAATAAACGTGTGAAAACGTTCTGTACTTTGATCTATATCTTTTATTTACAAAGAGACATAAAGTATCTTTAAATGGTAATACAATAAAAAGGAAAACTAAAATTGGTAACCATTACATTTCTTTAAGAAACGATCTTATTTCTTAAATAAAGTATAATGACTGCACAGTTGGCCTAAGCGGTCGCCACGCCGCTACACTGAGTGTTGCGGGTTCAAATCCTACATGGTACAACACTTTGTGTGCTGCACAATTGTTGTTCTGACACTGGGTTTTCTTTCTGTCCGTTTCTTGTATGTTTTGAAAGGCTCCTACAAGATTTATTCATAGTGCGGACGTTGTCCTTTATATATGTGAAAACATTATATATATATACATATATATATATATATATATAATGTTTTCTACACAAAAAATATTTTACGAAAGCTGTTGAGTGGTTTGGAGTATAAAATACGTATTTTGGCAACGCAAATTGACCCGTATATATTTATATAAACGCAAAACCACTGCATATGTTCGAAATAAACTCCGAAACTGCTGAACTGTGTTTGATTCAATTTTGTAACTACCTATAATTTGATCTATACTTAAAAGGTAGGGTGATTTTTACCTCAATATATTTTATTTCGGGGTGGCTGCATTTGCAAGTCTTACTGCATTCCGAGAGTTTACCGCTTTTTCTTGCATATTTTAGCATACTGTAAAAATATTAGTAAGTACCATAATAAATAAATAATTAACTAAGTCCATCAATAGCCTTTAACAGTCCATTGCTGGACATAGGCATCTCCTTAACACAGAGGTTTTGACCTGCTACACCAAGCTGGCCAGACGGGTTGGTATAGAGTTTGTTTCAAGTTTTCCTTCTCTTTGCATGCTGTTGTCCTGCATACTTTGCTCCTCTAGTCACCTCTTACGACACTCATGGGAAGGATAGGGGTAGTGACAGTCTGTATTTTTTATCCGTCACCACACGGAGTATTATTATATCTATTATTTAATTATTAATAAAATAAATGTAATTATTATTTGACTGCACGATTGGCCTAGTAGTTTAAGCGGTCGCCACGCCGCTCTCCACTTCACTGAGTGTTGTGGGTTCAAATCTTACATGGGACAACATTGTGATCCACAAAATGTTGTTCTGAGTCTGGGCGTTTTTTGTGTCCGTTTCTTGTATGTTTGTAAAGTCCCCCGCGATACAGGATTTATTCCTAATGCAGACGTTGTCTTTTAAAAAGAAGAATATAATTCACTAAGTACTCTAGTAGAATTATTATCTAAATAACATATTACAGTACTTTAATAACAAGTACTTATATTTAACAGTAATATTCTACGAAAAAATGAGTTCGAATAGGCGCACTTAGAAAAAAATTTAATATACTCGTATGACGCCATTTTGTATTATAACGAAATTGAATATATTTTAAAAGTACTTAATACGTATCTTGAACTTGGTTGTAAATTTATAAGTATCGTTTGATCTTGAACATGTTAAAGAATTTCGCATTGGTATTAATACATGGTCAGTGTTGATTCTAATGTGATGTGTAACAGTGTTGTGTTTAGTTAGACCATTATATTGCGTTAACGGAACGTGATGTGACAAAGTGAACATTCTATAGTGATTCTGGAATAACCAGGTTGGTTGCCGCGATCGTAAATGTATTTGTTGGAGTAAATGTTTTCTGTTAATATATTTAGGTGGTTCAAGTACTGATTGTCGTTTGATCACTTACTAGGTCGAGCCCTTGTTATGGTAACCAGACTATGATAATTATACTTAGATATATTTCTCAATACGTGCGCGTGACAGTTGTCGTGATAACTGTGTGAGGCTGTCATGCCTTTTACGTCCCCAAGCGGGGCGTGAAAAAGCATCTCACTAGGCCGCCACAGTGTGGGCTACCACACTGTATTTTCTGCATGTGCAATGAGTATGGTGAGCAGAACTCTTGCATTCTATTCATGTTTTCTATTAGGCAGAGTAGAGTCACTTTGGCAAGCTATAAAAATGAAAAAAAAAATAAAAAGATACACCCAGAGAAGACAAATGAGTGTGTTCATCACTCAATTATTTGTCGTGGTTGGGAATCAAACCCTCGACGTCTGTTCTACCTCTCTTAAACTGTTAAGTGCGAAAAAAATAGTCAAAATGGGTGTATATATGCTCTACTCGAGAGGCTCATGGCTCAGTAATAACTGTGCAGGATAATTACAAAGTTAAGCAATCCTAACCAGGTCAGTCTATGATAGATGACCGTTATTAACATATTAAGACACCTCCGTGCCTCAGAGAGTCTGTTAAGTCATTGATTCCGGTTGTCATTCAAAAATCTTTGCCAATCGTTACGCGTAAAAAACTCGATAAAATCGTTCGATATCGCCATTAGATCTCCGCAATCCAAGCAGAGTTATGGAGTTCTGATGGCAGTTACGTTAAACTTATATCCAGCTACGAAACAAGCAAGTAAGCGACCTCAATTCGGCAAAAACGGATCGGATGAAAGCAAATAACTTATCGTAGGTTTTAGCATGTGTATTTGGATATTTGACTTGTTATAACCCATTATTGTTTGAATCCATATCTAACAGATAAAACGATAGTAAGAATTGTGAATCTATAAGTTGTTGATGTTATCACAACACAGAGCGTCATCACCGTCACCACCTCTATCAATTAACCTTTACATTATAAATATTATCATTAAATAGCTAAGGACATCAACAATTTATTATATTATATTTTCACACAATTTATGCATATATTTCGTGCATTTGTTTATCATCACCGCAGTCATGATAAAGTGAAATGCTAGTCAGCGTTAACGTGGGCTTGTTCTGACTCTATGGACTATGTTATCATTCGCGTGTCTAATATATCCAAAGGGAAACCCCTCTAAGCATGGACGTATTCAATACCCATTCAGTTATACATAAGTTTTTTTTGGTCCCACTTACGTAACTTCGAGTAAAACTATTAGAAATAGACAGCTTAAGATGAAAAAAAGACAATGGTAAATGAGAGATATTGTTCATACGGAAGTGAGCGTAAGCATCAGCTTACGTAAGCCAGGGTTGACTATTACCGGGAAGTCCGAGCCCTTTTACAGTTTATAACGTTCGTTTTACTTAAGGATGATTTCCACTGAACGGCTCGCATCGGATAGACTTTAAAAGCTATGCATACGATTTGACATCATAACACAACATCATTTGATTGTTAATACCTTTTAGATACGAGTCATTCAGTGGTAATCATTCAATGTTATTAACTGTCATGTTTCAGTGTCATTGATATTTATAACTTATAATAAAACACATACTTTATACTAAGGTCTTCGAATAATATTAATTTTTTGTTACTTCCTGAGTGTTGCACTATCACGATAGTTTCAATTAGTAAAACTTATTGTATGGACTTCAACGACGTTAAAAAATATACACTTATATTATTAAGCTGAAGAGTTAGTTTGTGTGAACGCTCTTATCTCAAGGATTACTGGTTCAAAGCGAAAAATTTTAAGTGTTGGTTGGTGTTGGATTGGATTGTTAATTATTTATAGAAAAAGATCTTAAATAAAAAAGGCAATATAACATCATATTCAACAATAGGAACGGAGTATTAGTGGAAATGTTAGGAAAACAGAAAAAAAAATTGTTTTGTGAGACGGAGATAAAAGCACGGAGAATCAGTATGCTGAAGTGGAAGTGGGCCGGCCATGTCTCCAGACGAAACGATGGTCACTGGAGCCGAAGTGTACTAGAGTAGATACCACGATTGGGCAAACGTAGTGTATAGCGCCCTGCGGCGCGATGGACCGACGACTTGAAGAAGGTGGCTGGCAGCGGATGGATGCGAATTGCCCAAGACCGAGATGGTTGGCGTTCCTTGGGGAGACATTTATTCAGCAGTGGACGGCGATAGGTTGATTGTTGTGTGTTTGAACCCACAACACTCAGCGCAGTAGAGAGCGGTGTGGCGATAGCTTAAACTACTAGGCCAACTGTGCAGTCCCTGGCAAATCAATTGGCAAATATGTCTCAGTTATTACAATCAGTTGACAAATAAAAAGATATTAGCTTAAATAATCACCGTAATATAAGACGAATATTTTTTTTTAAAAAGACTATGCAGACGTTGTCTTTTTTTTTAAAAAAGGATCATATACGCTGGCGAAGCGGGAGGCAAAAGTTACTTTGAAATAAGTTCTATATAAATTCTGTTGATTAGGTGGGGGTGGCAACGCGCTTGTAACTTTTAAATTGCAGTTCTACCATTCAGTTCGTTTGAATCTGAATCATCATAACGAAAATAATAAATTAGAAACTTGCATAGCTTAAATCCTATAACCCTTCTTTGCATAATGATGGAAATTTGCATCATAAAATTTCATCATGAAGACTATTTTTTATTTATTTTGGGACATATTGTGACAACGCATGATGATGTAAATTGCTGTCATATTGTTTTTTACACAATTCATATTTTTATTTAGAGTAGATTTTTTAAAAATCTTTTCCCTTCATATTAGAGCATCAATTACATCACCTGTTTTATTTAAAAAAAAAATAGAAAAATCATGCAAAGAAGGGATAAAATAAAGTGTCTTTCTTTTAAATGGACATGGAAGGTAAATACCTTCCTAAACAAATATATTATTCGTTATACTGACGAATATTTCTTTTTCCAATAAACAGTACAAGTATAAGATTTATTTCTCCAAGAACTTTCAAAGCCTTGAACTAGAAATGTCTAAAACGGATTTTAAACCGACCTAAACTGATTCCAGCGAGAAATATCTTTTCATTTTACGAACGATTCTCAAGACATCGAGACCCTTTGAACTTCTATGAGCACTTAGAACCAAAGAATCATACAATATCTTTAAATAAGAATGGATCATGTACTAGATACTATGAATAAACAAATGTTTTCTTCAACATCAACAGCCTTTTACAATCCTCTGCTGGACATAGGCAGAGGCCTATGTCCAGCAGTGGATTGTAAATGGCTGTTAACCTCCTGTAAACCTCCTTGCTAAGGCTCTCCTTAGCAAGGAGGTTTTGGCCTACTATATCACGCTGGCCAGACGGGTTCGAATAGGGTTTGTTTCAAGTTTTCCTTCTCTTTGTAATGATGTTGTCTTGTATACTTTGTTCCCTGAGTCGCCTTTTACGACACCCATGGGACGAATAGGGGTGGTAACACTAAGCATTCTTAATCCGTCACCACACGGATATGTTAATGTTACATGATATAGATAATGTTAATATTAATGTTATAGATATGTTATTTAATGTTTTCTTGCTGTGTAGATATTTCATATTTTGGTAGCAGAAGAACCATGTTTCGATATAAATGGGTCAGGTCGATCTTAGTGATACCACGAACTGATAGAAAACAATTTATTAACATTGTTTCTCATCGAGTGAGTATGACTGTACGATTGACCTAGTGGTTTAAGCATTCACCACACCGCACTCTACTTCATTGAGTGTTGTGGGTTCAAATCCTACGTGGGACAACACTGTGTGATTCACAAGTTGTTGTTCTGAGTCTGGGTGTTCTTTGTGTCCGTTTCTTGTATGTTTATAAAGTCCCCCGCGACACAGGATTTATTCCTAATACGGGCGTAGTCTTTTTTTTTAAAAAAAAGTGAGTCAGTTAATCGAAGCCGAACCCCTACCTTGTCTCCAGATTCAGAGGGAAAGGACTGAAAGAGCAAGAACGACCTTGTGAATCTTGAATTCCAGATATCCATGGATCCATAGTTGAATCGCCTTCTCGTTTCAAATAAAGCATTAAGTGGATCATACTTTAAATAGTCCTTTCGTCTTTAGGTTATTGGTACGCGGTTAAGAAGTGGAATGGTTTGAAAATGTCTACTTTAGTTTTCTTAATTAAATTAATTTGTGAGAAAGAGAACGAAAACTTAAGACAAACCCTGTGCCGTCCAGACTGGCCAGTGTGGCACAGTAGCTAAGAAGAGACCTACGAGTATTTCCAGCAGTGGACTACGAAAGACTGTTGAAGTGATGTGATGTGAAATTAATTCTATCGTTTTAAGGCCAATTTACAGTCTTATAAAATAGTTGTATTCAAAACGTTTGCTAGAAGTAGTAAAAGACAACAAAATGAGCATGTCACCATAATTTGACAGGTTATGTCCCAATTTTTTTTTAATGTGTTGTGTTAAAACTTTTTATTGTAATATTGCAAAGGTTATTAGAACCTTTTTCTATGGTCAGCTACCTGTTTGATACTATTTTTTAAAAAAATTTCGACGAAAGACATGAAGAAGGTACATTGGAATAAATAAGCTACCTAAGTCTCGGGACTATAACAGTTTAAAGGGATCAGTGTTACCTTATTATGAGAAGATTCCCTTTGATTAGGAGAGACAATATCTACACGGACATTTAGTAACCACAATCAATCAACCTATCGCCGTCCACTGCTGAACGAAGGTCTCAACGATACCGGTCTTGGGCAATTCGCATCCATCCGCTGCCAGCCACCTTCTTCAAGTCGTCGGTCCATCGCGCCACAGGGCGCCCTACACTACGTTTGCCCAAACGTGGAATCCACTCTAGTATACTTCGGCTGCAGCAACCATCGGTTCACCTGGAGACATGGCCAGCCTACTTCCACTTCAGCATACTGATTGGTGGTGTGTCGGAATCGGACCGACTAAAACCACACGGTGTGCCACTCTGCGCCTGACATAGGAGGGATCCAGGCACATTACGACATTCAGATCCCTCCTAGCGCCTGCCCGCTAAAGCGGGCACCGTCTGCGGAAAACCTCTCCATTTAGGCGACGTACGGCACACGCGAACGTCGCCTCCTCGCGGCTGGCCACTATAGCGGATGGAGGGGAAAACCTGTCCCGTCCACCCGCAACCACACTCAAGGCGGCATGAGGCGCTGGTACGCGCGCCTCCGCCGCCTGGTTCGCACTCAACGTTTAATAATTTATAATTACGTATATTAATATGAGACTATTTAATTATACCATAGTGGTTATCATTTAAAATTACATCATCATCAACATCAACAGTCCACTGCTGGACAATAGACTTCTACTTAAAAAAGAAAGTTTTGGCCTACTATACCACGCTGGTCAGACGGGTTGATAGTCTTTGTATCAAGTTTCCATTCTCTTTGTGGCGATGTTTTCCTTAACTTGCTCCCTTAGTCTCCTCTTACGACATCCATGGGTTGAATAGGGGTAATGACACTCAGTATTCTTAATCTGTCATCACTTGGAGTAAAGGTACATATACCTCATATTTTATATATTACTGAAATGTAAAACGAACAGTAATTATTTATGGTTCTATAGTTCTCTGTTTGAAGCTTGTGTGGCGTGTTGTTGCGTGTTTTAGAGGTTAGAAATAAAGGGCTTAATATTGCATGGACAGATAATATTACTTTTTATGAATACCTTTTACACACGATGTTAAGTAATGTTGTCAAGGTAATAACTGCGATTTAGTTCGTGAGATTCGTTAAAAAGCAACGTTTGAAAAAGAGAACATTGCTTGCAATCAATAATCGTTATTTTTAAATGATTGTGGTCCCTAGTATTGTTAAAATGTAATTATACTAAACGAAATAGTCTATGGTTTCAGATTAAATCATTTAGTTATTTAATTATTGCAGAGTAGTCACTTTGGCAGGTTCTTAACATAGCAAAAAAAATATATTGCACCAACAGACTCAGCCTCGTATGTGTATGAAATGTGTGAGGACAATATTAATAGTATTTATAACTGAGAAAGCATTCAAACTCTTTCTCTATATTACACTATCAATTAATATCAGAGTTTATATATATATATTTAAGATGAGTGGACTAAAAACACACTCGAGTGAATTTGTACGAAACATTCGATCTACCCTACTTCCGTGGCTCAAAGTTAATTAACATACAAAATCAATTAAAGTAAGCTCACCTTGACCTTCAGAGGTCAAGTACAGTTACAAACGCTATTCTTAATAGTAAGCGGAACAAAAATCATCGCAAGCTAATCTATTAATCATAAGGTCACTGGTTTCAAGTTTTAAGTATTTCGTTCTTTCTATTGGCGTTCTATAGGGTGGGCCAAGAATTCGTTAACATTTGAATCTAACATCCCACGCAAACATCTTACGGAAGTTCTTTGGACCGATGCTACTGAAATTTCAACAAGAGTGAGTTTCAACAAGATGGAGCTACTTGTCACACATCCAACGAGACCCTGCCGGTGGTCAAAGACTGGAATAGCTGATTTCCAGATGAGGTGACATTCACCACGCAGTAGTCCCGATCTATCATCAGGCTTCTTTTTATGGGGTTATTTGAAGAATCGTGTCTACATCAATAAACTAAATACACTATGTCAACTAAAAGAAAGAATCAGCGAAGAGATGTCGGTGATCTCACGGTCTCTTTGCCGACGAGTATTCGAAAATTTCGGTGCTCGCTTAGAAGAATGCAAACGTCGCAACGGTGGTCATTAAGACGATGTAATTTTAAAAACAAATACCAACGAATTAGTTTTCTCGTAAATAAACAATTTTTATAATATATCAAATGGTTTTAATACGATTTTTTCAAATGTTAACTAATTCGTGGCCCACACTATATACGAGTGTAGTGTGGATAAGATGCTGCGAGGCTGAGATATTAGAGATCGGAGATTCAATTTCAATTAGTGTTAATATTTATGTGTACTAATGCATGTGTAAGCTTGTAGCTATGCGTTGATCAAGCTAGTCATCGTATCATCATGTTTTACGTCGTTGCCTTTTACGTCCCCAAGCGGGGCGTGAAAAAACATCTCACTGGGCAGCCATAGTGTGGCTCACCATATTGTTTTGTCTGCATTCGCAATGAATTACTTTAATTTGGTTATCCATTGATGCAGGGGTGACAGTTGTCGTGGTAACTGTGTGAGCCTTACACTGTCGTGATGCCTTTTACGTCACGTCATCAAAAAGCATCTCATTAGGCCACCATAGTGTGGGTCAAAACACTACATTGTCTGTATTTGCAAAGAGTATGGTGACCACAACTCTTGGATTCTATTCATACTTTCCATCTGGCAGAGTAGAGTCACTTTGACAGGCTCTTAAAATAGAAAAAAACATTGGGAAGACAAGCTGTCGGTTGAATGTGATGACGAATCAAAATACCTTCAGTAAACAAAAATATACTTATAACAGTTTCATTATGAGTAGGTTTAGATGATTCAACTCCGAGGCAAGCACGGTTGCCATTAAGCACACTTAATGGTGTTACGCATACCTGCACGAATAAAAATTGGATACACTGTTGAAAATACGAATTGCTTAACGCTTCTAATATTATTTAAAGTAATATTACAAGTCGGGCCGTGTGATAACAGTTATACCTTCTATTGTAGTATGTTTAAACGTATTACTGAGATAAAACACTTGTATTATTCCACGTTATTTTATTAAAACTGACCAATTTCGGTTTACTGAACTTTCTAAGGGTTTTTGCAGCATCAGTGGTTTAACTCGGCTTGTGTAGTAAGGTCCACAAAGCGCCATTGTTAATAAGTGCCTCGGTGACGCAGCAGTAGTGAATGCGACTGCTGTGTTTGAGATCTCAGGTTCGATTCGCAGACCCGACCAAATGTTTGTGTGATCTGCAAATATTTGTTTTGAAGTTTAGGTGTTTTTTATGTGTTGTAATTGTATGTATTTACAAAAAAAGTATATAAGTGTTCTATCAGTCAGTCTAGTTATTATAGCAAAAGCTCTGTTTAGTTTGAAACTAGATGACATTGTGTGTCAAATGTTCGAAATATTTATTTATTTTTATATATTATTTATCAACAGTGTTAGTCTTTTAGTTACCGTTTTACTGGTGTGTGGCAAACTCAAGTGACCTTTCAAAGTATATTTATAAATGTAAGCAAAAAGTACAGTATAAAAAAGTAAACGGATAAGTCAACTCGGCTACTTTAAGAAAAAAACTGTACAAATAATAAAAAATGGTAAAAAAGATAAAATGATTGTATAAAGATGATGCTCTCCCAGCCATTTCGGCCATGGTGACCAGTCTGAACGTAGGCAGCCAACTAAGCAGGAGATACTACACCAAAAAACACAGGTGCACCTTCTGTTCCTTCACTCTCGCAATTCAACTTCTGTCAAACACGACCAGAGAGAGATCAGATGCAGGAACGACAGCTTTAAGTGCTCGCCAAGGCACGGGGGTTAACACCCCAACTTCCAAACTCTAATTCAAAAATACTGTAACGCACCGGTAATCGAAACCCAGACCTCTAGATCAGCAGTCGCATAAGCTAGGCACTAGCCCAACGAGGCATTTAGAAGATCTATTCAAATAATCATATATTTAAGAACCAGACATGCTAATATCTACTCGTCTGGATCTCGATTATTTATGATTTTGATCTTTTCTCTCAATTTCGTAAGCATCTTTTGATCATATTTGACGGTCAACCGTATTTTTAGATGTGCACTTTACATTTTTACAATGCAATATATATATTTAAAGGTGTTTTTGTACAATAATTCGCATGAATTTTAAGTAAAAAGTATAAAGATATGTGCAAGTGAAAAAGAAAGGAAGACATATGTTAAAAGAAGTAATTGTTCCCTTTCGAACGACTGCACGAATGGCGCAGTGGTTTAAGCGGTCACCTCGCCGCTTTCTACTAAGCTGAGTGTTGTGGATTCAAACCCTATATGGGATAACACTTTATGTGATCAATAAGTTGTTGATCTGTGTTTGGGTATTCTTTGTGTCCGTTTGTTGTATGTTTGTAAAGTGATAAAGACACAGGATTTATTCCTAGAGTGGACGTTGTCTTTTAATGAAAATTAAATTAAATTAACTTTAACTGTAAATTTATATGTTCTATTTAGCAATCATCAATACTAACAAGTTACTAGTTATGAATGCAAATTGATATTGTCGAATAATAATGCGATATTAACGAGAATAAATAATTATAAAGTATGATTTTTAATTACTCATTTAAATAATTACTATTATTATCGCTCGATATATCAAATATTGCTTCTTGATTTTTAATCATATTGAAGTAAATTTTACCGTCTACCAAATAACTACGTAAACTCAATGTTATGTCATTTCATATAAGTTTTTTTTTTGAAAGACAATGGCCACGTTATGAGTATATCCTGTGTCGCAAGGGGCTTTACAAACATGTAAGAAACGGACACAAAAACACCTAGAATCAGAACAACAATTATGGACGACGCAAAGTATTGTCTCATGTGGGATTTGAACCTACAACACTCAGCGCAGTAGAGAGCAGCGGCCACTTAAATCACTACACCATCCGTGCAGACATGTTTATCAGTTAGATACAACAACCTGCTATTTGTTTTTTTTTATTCTGTGAGGTATTTCACGAGTTTTTGTTATTTTTTACAACGAAGTATATTGGAGGTAGTAAACACAACAACACAACACAAGAAATTATATTACATACTACACTGCCCTGCTCTACATTGCACTGTACTGCACGACACTGCAAGGTACTGCTCTGCTCTGCACTGGACCGCTCTGCTCTGTTCTGCACCTGTATTGCTTGACACTACACTACACAACACTGCACTACACTACACTTCACATCATTACGCAATACCATAGTTTTTCAAATGGAATCGAAATCAGATTTTAACGGTGTAACTCAGGTACAGAAAGCTTTCGTATAAAACAAAATATTTGTACTAAATTATATTCTCAAGGTGTGCAAATGTTTATTCATTTAATAGAGAATTATTACAAAAATATTGAAAGTTTCAAATAAATATATAATAGTAAAAAAAATAAGCAAAAAAAAACCATTGACGCAGGGGTGACAGTTATCGTGGTAACTGTGTGAGCCTTACACTGTCACGATGACTGTCATACGTTTTACGTCCCGAAGCGGGGTGTGAAAAAATTTCGTACAAGGCCGCCATAGTGTGGGTCACCATATGCATTGTCTGCATTTGCAATGAGTATGGTCACCACAACTCTTGGATTTTATTCATGCTTTCCATCAGGCAGAGTAGAGTCATTTTGGCAGGCTCTTAATATAGAAAAAAAAATCAGAAAAAAAGGAAAAAAAAATTCAGCAATTAACTACGCACTCGTAATGTTGTGTGTGTGTGAGTGTAACAAAGTCAATTTAAGTTAAAAATATAAAATAATAAATATAATAATTAATGCAAATTTTAATGTAAGGAAAATTAAAATGTCTCAATTTACTAATTTTCTTATGCAATCAATCTAACAAGAAATCCATGAGACTGTAACATTATTTTTCGTTATGTAACTTACGAGTATTCGATCTTAGCCTGAACATGGCCACATTTGTCTCCTTCACAGTTTTTGGCGTTGTATATTTTGACTGCTATAGCGAAAATATCATTATGCATTAATGTTGCCTTTGTCTTACGCATGCAAAGTTAGCTTCACGCACGCCTCACAAAACATCTACTTTATATATTTAGAGTGAGGGCAAAATGCATTATTTGAACTCAATACATTGTTTATGTCAGATTCGTATTTTGTTTGGCATTACATTTAATGGTAACCGTACTATCACCTGCAAACGAAGCTATTGGATGTTTGGTTGTGTTAATTAAATCATCTATGTTACCGATGTGGGTGGCGGGTTCCCTTAGAGAGCGCGGTTAGAGCCATACGCGGTTCCCACGTCGTGTCAATGGAGGCGGTATGTGCCTCAACTGGAACTCCTATGTTGAATTTGGGACGGAAGTTCTCATTGAAGCTTAACTTTTCGAGCCACAATGGGTTATTGGTTGATACAACTGGAGGCTTCACGTGCTGGCTTTATTACTGTGGAGGCTGTCTAGCCGATCATCAGTGAGTGAGCAGGTCGGCAGCAAGGGATTTTTTCCTTACGGATAATTCAGATCCTTTCCGGCCACAGTTGCTTCGGGAAGTTCGCCTGTAACTAATGCAACTGCAATGAGGATTGGGCTTAGCACATGCTGGCGGTTTGTTCCACCTGAGCAGCACAACGTTGGGGCCTCACTGTAGTTATCATAGGAGATATCGCGCTACCGGCTGTCATATGCTCCATGCCGTTGTTAAGCCTTCTGTGAAGATGTCATATCGTGAAAGGAGGATGCGAAGAAGGCTCGAGAGGAGGACCTCTACTCGGACACCCAATTCGCCGCCGGTGAACCGAGCGGCAGAGGTACGCTTATCAGCGCTTCATCAGTTATAGCATATATTCTAGGGAGTTCAGTGCATTGTATACGACTTTTTAGGTATGATTTAATTAAGTTTAAAGTATAACGAAGGATACCATATTCACAAAGCTTATCCAGAACAGTGTCATGTTCGACATATGTATTCAAACGCCTGCGCCAACTGCATATGTACTGAGGACGTAGGTATTCTACTATCATTTTTAGTAATAACAATATTTAAGATCTACATATATAACCATATTTATAGTTTTATTACACCGAAATCAATATTTTCCCTACATCATCTTTGTGTTACTTTAAGGGTTTAAGCAGTGTTCGCTAAGATAACTCTCAGAGGCCAGATATTTTTCCGACTTAATTGACATGTATCGTTATATTACGACCAAAATTACATAAAATCATTACAAATTGTAGCCTAATTGTAATCACTGCAAAGTTTTATCCAAATCCGTAAAGTATATTTTTCGTGAAAGAGTAACAAACATTCATACTCACAAACATTCGCATTTATATTAGTAGGATATAATATAGTCGGCATAATGTAAGTAATATACTGACAAATATCGTTGGCATAAGTTTTATGACTCTAGTCTAATCATACCATACACTGTTAGTGTTTTTAAGGTTCCTAATAATCTAAAATACGTTAAAAGGAGCGCAAGATGACATGAAGATAGATTTTTGTTTTGAAGACGAATACAAAATAATCGCATTTTATTGTGAACAGTTTTAGGCACTATTTTATCAATAAAGTGATTATTGAAAGCATAATATATTTTTACAGGTTCAGTGATAATCTTATTCTGTATGTTATACTAGTTATAGAGACACGTGGATATTTTGTTTTGCGTTATTGATAATACTCCAGGTGGTTTTGTAATAAGACTTTTTTATAGCACACATGTTCTTAGCTCGCTGAATCAATTTTGATATTTTCTTATTTTTAATGATATAATAATGGAAATAAATATTTTATATGCAATAATAAGTTTTTGCTGATACTGACAACGCTACGTGAGACCCTCTTATGTTTCTGAATAAATGGTAAAGAGAGATTATTCTGTAAAAGATTGGAAATAAGTAATAAAATATATTATAATCTTTGGAATTGCAGTAATACTATACATCATGAAAGCTTAAGTTTTACTATACAATACTTGATTTTTTCAAGATTATCTTAAGAACAATCTCTGCGTCTTATGTTCCACTAACTTGATCAAGCACATATTTTACACGACATTGTAGTGATTGTGCTGTGTGATCAGATAATTCTAAATATATTGTACGCGATTTGCATTTATAGTGGAGCTTATGGGCAAAATTATTAGCACATATGTATACCACTAATTTTCCTTGTAGGTTCTCTCAGCATTAAACTAAAATTATGATTCAATAGTAGACATTCAAATTCAGATGTAATGTTATTATATTTTTAATATGTAAATCGCCAGCAATTTTAATGTCGTATTTTTTATGGTGTATATTGAAACTATCCGTGTGGTGACGGATTAAGAATACATAGTGTTACCACCCCTATTCATCCCGTAGGTGTCGTAAAAGGCGACAAAGGGATCAAAGTATGCAAGGCAACATCATTACAAAGAAAAGGAAAACTTGAAACAAATCCTATTCCAACCCGTTTGGCCAGCGTGGCATATTAGGCCAAAACCTCCTTGCTAAGGAGAGACCTATGTCGAGCAGTGGACTGTAAAAAGTTTTTGTTGATGACGATGATGATGATGGTTGAAATATCGCAGTATTTTTAGATTATTTGCATGTGAGACTCTACGTATACACCATAAATAATCTTTAACAGACCACTGCTGGACATAGGCCTTGCTTTATAATGGAGGTTATGGTCTACAACACCACACTGGCCAGACGGGTTGCTATATGGCTTTTTTCAAGTTTTTCTTGTCTTCGCAGTGATGTTGCTCTACATAGTTTACTCTCTAAGTCGCTTCTAAGGACACCAATGGGATCAATAGGGGTGATGACTCTCCTTATTCTTAATCCGTCACCACACGGACACATACATACATAGAACAATAATACTGTATGTTTGTAATTTTATAGCACAACACTCAAAATTAGAACAGGGGTATTATAATTGACTGAGAAATAGTTTTTCAATTATGTTCGTTTTTAACAAATATACATGACCCTCCTCTGCTACAATATGGTAGATGACTATATCGTAAATAAATATCAACGTTCACTTCATTAAAACTAATCGTAAAACATCTCGGAACATATAATTAACATAGCTTTTTATTATTATTACGAATTTCAATCAAATATACAGTGAAATATATTCTTCAATTGAGTGGTCTAAAACAGTGACGTCACAAGTTTGTATTCAGTACATTTTTAATACAAAATTGTCGTTTTGACAGATGATAAAAAGTAACTAATTTGACTACGTTGTCATCTATATTCTCCCTAATCGGTCTACTAAAATATGCGGTCGATTAAAAATTAGGAATAACACAAAGGTCTTCGTGATCTGACAACATAAAGTGTTCTATCACACATCCCAATATTAGTTTGACTGCACGGTTGGCTTAAGGTTAAAGCGGTCGCAACGCCGCTTTCTACTGCGCTGAACGTTGTGTGTTCAAATCCCACACTTTGTGTGATTTACAAATTGTTGTACCGAGTCTGGATGTTCTTTGTGTCCGTTTCTTGTATGTTTGTAAAGTCGCTCGCAACACAGGATTTATTGCTAGAGCGGCTTTTAGAGAGAGCTTTATCATTTTTTTAAAAAAAGAAAGAAAAGAAGGTTTTCTTTAACATAGTAGCTTCTCATACAGTATTAGTTTAAATATTTTTTTCCTATCTTTATCTTGAACTCCAGTGTATCGAATGCTTCATTTTTGTTTCAGGACAATGTCAGCAGTGTTCAAAATTTTAGCGGCGATCGCGTGTGTACTCGTCTCCGTCTCTCAAACGCAAGCTGGTAGCTATGGACCACGATCGGAGTTTGGATACCCTGCTGGGCTTATACCTGACTGTAAGTACACCCATCATCATCTGCCGAGTCTTTTTTTAAACTTTAAGCGGGACGTGAAGAAGCATCTCACTAGGCCACCGTAGCGTGGGTTGCCATACTACATTGTTTGCATTCACAATGAGTAGGGTGGCTCCCACTCTTCGATTATATTCATGCTTTGCATCAGGCAAAGTAGAGTCTCTTTGGCAGATACTTAAAATAACCCCCAAATTCCTTATTTCTACTTATTTGAAACATTTAAAGGGATTAAATTATTCATCAACATCAACAGCCTTTTACAGTCCACTGCTGGACATAGGCCTCTCCTTAGCAAGGAGGTTTTGGCCTACTGTTCCACGCTGGCCAGATGGGTTGGAATAAGGTTTGTTTCAAGTTTCCCTTCTCTTTGTAATGATGTTGTCTTGTATACTTGGTCCCTTAGTCGCCTTTTACGATACCCACAGGATGAATAGGGGTGGTAACACTATGTATTCTTAATCCGTCACCACACGGCAAATTAAATTATTATTTCACTCTATAGCGTTGTTTATGTGTATATTTTATTTGTATATCTATTTAAAGGGGTACTATTTTGAGAATTTATTTAAGAATGTGTTTATGCTTTCCATCAGGCAGACTGAAGTCACTTTCGTAGGCTTCTACAGAAAAAGGGTCCGCTTGAATTCTGCTATGATACAGCTGAAATTTGATTTATTACGTGGAGTGAATTGACAGACTTCTAAAGTACTTGAAATTATTGAAATTTTTATAAATAGTTGGTTGTTGTCTTTGTTCCTTGTAGGTACACTCAACGTACTCAACATACTCGATTAGAGCGAAAACCAAATTTCATTTCTTACTAGTTTTTCCCCGCGGCTTTGTTCGCGTGGAATTTAGTCTCCCACGTAATATTTCGCAACAGATCATTTTAAACAAATGTATTTTTTTTAACATACAAACTATCCTACGGTACATCATCTTTATGTAACTTCAATGGTTTAGGCAGCGTACTCCAAGATCACTCTCAGATAACAGTTTATTTTTCCGACTTAATGAAACATGTATAGTTATATTAAGATCAAAATTACATAAAATCATTAGAAATTGTAGCCTATATGTTATTCCGATGTAGAATCTATATTACTGTAAAGATTTATCAAAATCCGTCTAGTACTTTTTTCGTAAAAGGGTAACAAACAACTACACAAACTTTCGCATTTATAATATTAGTAGGATATACATGTTAGCCTGTGAACACATTTCATTAAAAAGGCATAATTCGAAACACATTTCTACATACAAGAGATTATGTGGTGATCAAAACACAATGATTATGAGTGTTCTTTGGAGAGCTAACCTTCCAAATATACATAAAATGGACACAAAGAACACCCAGTCTCAGAACAACAATTTGTGGATCACACAAAATAATCCGGATGGGATTGGAACCTACAACACTCAGCGTAATAGAAATAGACGTGGTAACCACTTATACCACTATACCATTCGTATGATCCAGAATCCGTAAGATCAAACGATTTCAGCCACGATAACCAGACTCAAGGAAAACCAGACTACGTACGAGGTAGTACAGACCGGGGAGAGACCGAGGGAAATATCGTACTTGTTTGACTATACGAACAGTATAGTCAAGTAACTACGATATTTGCAAACCAAATATTTGCCGTCATAACACCAAAAAACAAAACAAAGAACAAACACCTTAAAAATTGGATCACTGGTTCTCGAGTAATGAGCACGAGAACAAACAGAAGTTATTTACAAAACATTTACACGTTACTCTGAGTGTTTGAACGAACGGAAAATTATGGAAATGATTTCCTTATGATATTTACTGACGAGATTCTTTGACATGCTAACACTGTTTGTATATCGAATACATGACATTTATGAGTGTTCTTAAACGGTACTTCCTCGCACAACTTTAGAGAAAGGCATTTATTTACGTCCTTCTTTGAATTCACATTAAGAGTCTGTCAAAGTGACTCTACTCTGCCTCATGGAAAGCATGAATAGATTCCAAGAGTTATGGTCACCATACTCATTGCAAATGCAGACAATGCAGTGTGCATTGTCTGCATTTGCAATGAGTGACCCACACTATGGTGGCCTAATGAGATGCTTTTTCACAACCCACTTGGGGATGTAAAAGGCATGATAGTCATCGTGGCAGTGTAAGGCTCACACAGTTACCACGATAACTGTCACCCCTGCATCAATGCGTAACCAAATTAAGGTAAATGACAACCAAGTCTTTTTTTTAACGTGCGGAAATCCTCACGGACTGTCACCCCACTGGGATTGCGGCGTTGTGGTGTGTCGGAATCGGACCGACTAAAATCACACGGTGTGCCACTTTGCGCCTGACATAGGAGGGATCCAGGAACAGCTGTTATTACGACCGGACCATCTTCTTCCAGCCTGCGTCAACTACACAACAAGGGCGAATACTCTGGTAACCAGATTTATACGCAGATAAATGTTTCTAAA
Organism: Hypercompe scribonia; assembly: GCA_949316085.1. Classification (NCBI taxonomy): domain Eukaryota; kingdom Metazoa; phylum Arthropoda; class Insecta; order Lepidoptera; family Erebidae; genus Hypercompe; species Hypercompe scribonia. The sequence goes on along the minus strand of OX438986.1, from coordinate 3,107,404 downwards.
TAAAATACGCACATATATTATGATTGTGCTCATCGCAAAACTATTTCTCGACGGAGACAACTAAATCCACAATCAACAGGTCAGTTATAATATAACTTCTCATACATGCATTCTAATTTACAAAAATCTTTACTTTTTCTTTTGGTTACCTTATGTAATCTATTAGCAATCCCGGATCCCTTCTATCTCAGGCGCAGAGTGGCACACCGTGTGGTTTTAGTTGGTCCGATTCCGACACACCACCCCGCCGTAAATCCCGGTGGGGTGACGGCCCGAGGGGGTTTCCACACGTTAAAAAAAAAATGTAATCTATTAGCAATGAACATGTGGGTTTATAACGTGTTTATAAACACGTTCTGTTTATGTTGGAACTGTACTTGTCATAGAGTCAACAATGGATAATAACACTACGTCTATGCTTCTTTATGCTTCTCTACATATACAGAGTAATCAAGTAACATACTGAGTAATTACTCATTGTAAATATTGTTTTTGCTCTCAGTGTTTTGAGGATTGCATACCACAAGAACTGGTGATAATTCTCAAAGACCGTATATCAAATCAGATGAAATTTATCAATGTGTACAGAACGAGTTTTAGTATTGCTTATCTTTTGGAAGATAATAGTTTAAAAGGCAATAAACAAATAAAAGAGAATATGAAGGTAGTAGAGCCACGCGAGTGCGAACGGTCCGGTGCGAAAGCGTCAATATCGGTTTTGTCGTGTTTCGTTAGTGAGTGTGACATCAGAGACTCATTGAAACGGGGGTAAAAGTGTTCGTGATAAGTGGGTGAGCCGTTGACTGCCACGATGACCGTCATGCCTTTAGTCCCCAAGTGGGTGTGAAGAAGCGTCTTACTAGGTAGCCATTACTCACTATACTACATTGTCTCTATTAACAATGAGTATGGTGACAACTCTTGAATTCTATTCACGATTTACATCAGGCTCTGCCGAGTCACTTTAGCATTAAATGAAAAATAAAATTACACTTGTATAATTCATATTTGGACTGACATATTTGGTGTACCTTCTGCCAAAATTCGCTGAAGTTGAAATATACATAATTTTCACAAAAGGCATATTATTATTGCATCACTCGTTTTCATCTTATCCACATCGAGCACTGAAATCTCTGATTAAATATGTATATAGACGGAATAGACTCATTAGGAATCATTGAAAAGAATATCAACTTATATTTTAAGATGTTAACTTACATTTCAAATAAGTTAAGATCAAATGTTAATCTACGAAATAAACTTATAGGCACTCTTGCATCAATGGGCCTCCGGTCTGCTTAGTACAAACCGTAAGCAGTAACATTAAATAGGCTTCTCTGTTTCTGCTAGTTGTAGCTAGCTAGTACCAGCTGTACATATGGATTAACAAACTCGTATATAAAATAATTACAACAAAACGTCCACTGTCAATGTATGGAGTACCTTTCTGTAAACTAGTCTATGATTCAAATCATCGATAAGTTCTCTTTATAAAATACTATTGAGAAACTATTATCTCGTTATTATTAGTTCTTGGTGACATAAGTTATCGAGTAACTTTAACAATCAGCTGTATCAGGCTACTAATTGCTTATAAGGGCTTGGTCTTGAGCTAGTTTTAAGTTGCTCTTGCCTAGCAACTAATTAGACACATAATCGTGAATAATTAATACTATTTTATATTGCGTTTTAAAACTGAGTGCATATATTTAGCAGGATAACATGTACTTAATTGACTGCCTCGATGGCGTAGCGGTAGCGAAAGCGACCGCTGTGCGGTCTCGGGTTCGATTCCCGGGGCGGACCAAATGTTTGTGTGATCTGCAAATATTTATTTTGAAGTTTAGGTGTTTACTATGTATAATATGTATAAATTTACAAAAAAGGAGTATATAATTATTCTATCAGTCAATCTAGTTATCATAGTATAAGCTCTGCTTGACTTGAAACTAGATGGCGTTGTGTGTTAGATGTCTGAAATATTTTTTATATATACAGTAACTGTATAGTATAGTAATCGATTATTCTAAATGTTGATTAAATATTACGATTTCTACATTGGTTTGATCGAATGAGAAAGGTTTATGAACGCAACTCTAACCTCCAACTCCTTTGAAAGGCTTTTCTAAATGTACACGATTTCGTCAAATAGATTTATTAGTGACACTTTCACATCATCGTAGCTTTTTTATGCTAAAACCACCCGAATGAAGTTTTTTTTTCTTAAAAGACAACGCTCATATTATGAATATATCTTGTGTTGCGGGGGTTTCACAAACATACAACAGAAACAAAGAATACCCAGACTCAAAACAACAAATTGAGGATCACACAAAGTGTTGTTGCGTGTGGGGTTTGAACCCACAACACTCAGTGCAGTTAGGAGCGGGGTGGCGATCGCTTAAACCAACTACGCCATCCTTGGCAGCCATTAGTCTCTGACCGACTAAATCATAATATTTGTATAATTTTGTCCTTATTTGTTTCTGTCACGACCAAAACTCGTATTTCCAAAAAAAGTTCGAAGAGCATCCACATCCAACGGCACGACAATTATCCACTTGCTGGATTAGTCTTCAATAGTACTCAAAACCACTTTAAATGTTTTCCAGATGACTTTGACCCCGTTATATGAAATAATCTCTACGGTAAACAACTGGTCTCAGGTCTTTTAGAAATAAGAATATTTGTAGTTTAAAATGATTATAATTAACCTTAAAAAGATAATAAAGGCAAAGTTACATAAAACATTGAAATATAATAACATGTACACGATCTTTATCGAGACAGTTTGGTAGTAGGTACTTAAAAAAAAAAATTGTGTGTGTCAGCTGCGACGCATGACTGGAGTTTACTCCTTAAGTACGATTGCCAAAACAGGCGCAAAATAAAATTATTTAACTGAAATTTACTGAAAAAAGATTGATACCGTATAAAAGGGTAAATTAACAAATTAGTGAAAATAGCATATAGATATAGTCGCTTTGCAGCATACTTTATACACGTCTTAATACAATCACAACCAGTGAAACCGCACCAAAACCAGTGCAGCCGCACCAAAAACGTAACGAGGTCATTCGTTCAGTAGATGTTACTCTTCACATTTTTCTCATACCGGGCGCCTTATATCAAAAAACCGATTCTTAAGGAGTAAACTCCAAAAACGCAAGAAATTCCCTCGTCGATGAAAATCACCCGATAAATTGTTCAACATAATTAATGTTCACGACAAAACATGTCACGATAATATTTATTTTCAGCACAAATAGTGTATCGTTGAACATTCTTTTCTTATGATGTTCAAATACATTTTTATATTTGTGTAAACAAATTACTCTAGATGCGGTTTTACAATAATTTCTTCATACGTATTTATATTGCATAGAAAAGCATTAAAATTTAGTTTCAAATTAACCGTAAACCGACTGCATAATAACGGATTAAAAAAAATAAGTGTTACCACCTCAAATCATACCATGGGTGTCGTAAGAGGCGACCAAGGGAACCACTATACAGCCAGGGCGAGCAAAGAGACGGCAAATATTAACAATCACTTTTTTTTCTTTTTTTTTCACGTGTGGAAACCCCCTCGGGCCGTCACCCCACCGGGGTTTACGGCGGGGTGGTGTGTCGAAATCGGACTGACTAAAACTACACAGTGTGCCACTCTGCGCCTGATATAGGAGGGATCCGGGAACAGCTGTTCGTTACGACATCCAGATCCCTCCTAGCGCTAGCCCGCTACCGCGGACACCATCTGCGGATAAACTCTTTATTTAGGCGACGTACGGCACACGCGGACGTCACTTCCTCGCGGCTGGCCACTATAGCGGATGGGGGAGAAAACCCGTCCCGTTCACCCACGGCCACACTCAAGGCGGCATGAGGCGGTGGTACGCGCGCCTCCACCACCCGCCACCACACTATACCACCGCCGGCTACGAATTGGGTCCGAGTGGAGATCATTCTTCCGGGCCTTCTCCGCCGCCTCCTTTCGCGAAATTAAATATTAACAAACACTATACCAACGTCTCTGGCCAGCGTGGTATAGTGAACCAAAACCTTTTATTGCAGGAGAGTCTTAAGTCCAGCAGCAGACTGTTAAAAACTGTTGTTGATGATTATGAAAGTTTTCAGACATCATCATACCTCACTTATACCTCATCATCATCAATAACTGTTAATAGACCACAGCTGGACTTAAGTCTCTCCTTCGAAAGTAGGTTTTGGCCTTCTATACCACGCTGGCGAAACGGATCGATATAGGATTTGTTTCAGTTTTCCTTCTCTTTGCAGTGATGTCGTTCTGTGTTGATTGCTCCCTTAGTCGGCTCTTACGACATCCATGGAATGAAAAGTGACCAGTGATAGTGAGTAATCCATCACCACACGGGTAACTTATACTTCAGTATAAATAAAAAATATTAATAAGTCATTTACATCTTTAGTTTCATACTAAAAGAATTAATTTATGCTTCCATTTGTAGTTTATAGTTACTATCCTATTAAGGTGCTAAGGAAGCTTAAGGTGATTGTTAATAACAATGCAAAATTATACAAAATTAGTATGTAGATTAGCATTCTTATAATAGTTTTATCAGATTAATAACTATTAATTTTAGGGATTCATTGTACGAGTACCTATAAATTTGTTTTTCAAGTCGATTTTGACTAGGGCGACCAGTTTTAATGGACACTAGCCATGACACAGGACATTTAATAGTGCACAAATGTTCAAATTCAGGTATACTCTCTGTTTCTTCACTCTCACAATCCAATGGGATGGTTATCCGATATGGTCGGAATGAGATCAGGCACAGGACCAGAGCATGGTGGTTAAAACCTCAACTTATAAACGCGGAGCTGTTGCGTCAATAACTCTTCTTTTGACCCATCGCATACGCTAATCACTAGACAAACGATGTCCACTATATAATGTTTACTGAATATAAGTAAATATATATCTACATGGACATGTGTCTATCGGTTAAATATCTATTATAGTGAACCTATCGTGAACTTGTACTAGGGTCCTTACCAAGAGAAGGTATGAAAACTAAAACTAAAACAAACTAAGATAAACAGAATTTAGAAGTGTTTATAGGTTAGTCCGAAGTCATCCTGTCGTGACGTTAGGACAGTACACGAACTTGTCTGACTTCTGGAAGCCACTAAGTTAGTTATTAATTACATAATTTTTAAACTAATTCTAAGACCACCAGACACTACCAGACATTTTTCCACAAACTAAAACTTCATCAAACGCAATTAAAGTAAGTTGAAACGATATGTTCAAGTTATTTTTAGAAACTTGACATTTACCTTACCACAGAATTTTGGCAGATAGTACTTCAGTTGTTAGGTATGAGTAAGATGGATTGAAATTCCAAACATGACCAAAAATCTGATAAATTAAATGACAAACACATACTTGTATGTATTTTGCAATCACCTTTCCATAATTTTCTTTTTTTAAAAAACTACTCTAAGAATAAGTTCCTTTATCATATTCATTCCGTGGGTGTCGTCGTAACAGGCGACTAAGGGAACAAAGTATACAAGACAACATCATTTCAAAAAGAAGGAAAACTTGGAACAAACCCTTTTCCAACCCGTCTGATCACCGTGGAATAGTAGGCCAAAACCACCTTGCTAAGGAGAGGTCTATGTCCAGCAGTGGACTGTAAAAGGCTCTTGATGATGATCATGCATGAAACTTACACATAGAATTCTCAGACCTTTTTTTTTTTTTTTTTTTTTTTTAACCTGTGGAAACCCCCTCGAGCCGTCACCCCACCGGGGTTTACGGCAGGGTGGTGTGTCGGAATCGGATCGACTAAAACCACATGGTGTGCCACTCTGCGCTTGAGATAGGAGGGATCCGGGAACCGCTGCTATTACGACATCCAGATCCCTCCTAGCGCCTGCCCGGTACCTCGGGCACCATCTGCTGATAAACTCTCTAATTTAGGCGACGTACGGCACACGCGGACGTCGCCTCCTCGCGGCTGGCCATTATAGCGGATGGAGGGGAAAACCCATCCCGTCCACCCGCGGCCACACTCAAGGCGGCATGAGGCGCTGGTATGCGCGCCTCCGCCGCCCGGCTCGCCGACGGCGAATTGGGTCCGAGTGGATATTGTCTTCCCGGGCCTTCTCCGCCGCCTCCTTCCGCGAAATTACGTCTTCGCAGAAGGTTGCGACCGCGGTAAAACAACTGACGCTACCGACCATGGAGCGTATGACGGCCGGTAGCGAGAGATCTCCTCCAATAACTGCAGTGAGGACCCCACGCTGCGCCGCCCAGGCGGAACAAACCGCTAGCGTGTGCTGAGCCGAGTCCTCACTGCAGTCGCAGTGGTGACAGGCGGGACTCAATTCCCTCCTGGCGACCGAGTGCAGGTACTTCCCGAAGCAACCGTGCCCGGAAAGGACCTGCGTTAGTCGGAAGGAAAGGGTCCCGTGCTGCCGCCCCGCCCACTCGGCGATGACCGGCTGGAGAGCCTCCACGGCGGCAAAACCAGCTCGTGGAGCCTCCAGCCGGGACGACCAACGAGCCATCGTGGCTCGACGAGCGGCCTCTCGCCACTCGCGTATCTCTTCGGGCGGGGGCTGTATGCCGCTACCCGCCCGGAAGTCAGCCGTCCGCCGATAAACTTCGGCGAGCACTTCCGCCTCCAAATCCCACGGAGGAGTTCCGGCCATGGCGCACGCCGCCTCCGTCGATACGGTGCGGTAACCGCGTATGGCTCTAACCGCCAATATCCTCTGAGGGCGCCAGAGGCGAGCCCTATTCTGGGCGGTCAGAGCCGCCGCCCACACCGGTGCACCATACAGCGCCATTGACCGGACAACCCCCGTGTATAGCCGTCTTGTCGCGACGCTAGCTCCACACAGATTGGGCAAAAGTCGCCCAAGGGCAGAAGCAGCGCCGACCAGCTTTGGAGAAAGCTGTTGGAAGTGCTCGTCGAAGAGCCACCTGCCGTCGAGGATCAGGCCCAGATACTTCATCTGGGCCTGAACCGGTACGAGGACCGAATTGACCACGATGGAGGCGCCGGAGGGTGGACCACGACGGGGCCCATGGAATAAAAGGGCCTCCGTCTTGTCCAGGGCCACCCGCAAACCCAGCGCCTCAATTCGCTCGACCACCAGAGAGACACCCGTGGTGGCCAGGCGCGCCGCCTCTTGAAAGTTCATCCCCCGGGCCGTGATCAATGTGTCATCTGCGTAGGCGGCACGCCTGGCCACCACGGGTGTCTCTCTAGTGGTCGCGCGTATTGAGGCGCTGGGTTTGCGGGTGGCCCTGGACAAGACGGAGGCCCTTTTGTTCCATGGGCCCCGTCGTGGTCCACCCTCTGGCGCCTCCATCGTAGTCAATTCGGTCCTCGTACCGATTCGGGCCCAGATAAAATATCTGGGTCTGATCCTCGACGGCAGGTGGCTCTTCGACGAGCACTTCCGGCAACTTTCTCCAAAGCTGGTCGGCGCTGCTTCTGCCCTGGGGCGACTTTTGCCCAATTTGGGTGGAGCCAGCATCGCGACGAGACAGCTATACACGGGAGTTGTCCGGTCAATGGCACTGTATGGTGCACCGGTGTGGGCGGCGGCTCTGACCGCCCAGAATAGGGCTCGTCTCTGGCGCCCTCAGAGGATATTGGCGGTTAGAGCCATACGCGGTTACCGCACCATATCAACGGAGGCGGCGTGCGCCTTGGCTGGAAGTCCCCCGTGGGATTTGGAGGCGGAAGTGCTCGCCGAAGTTTATCGGCGAACGGCTGATTTCCGGGCGGGTAGCGGCATACGTCCCCCGCCCGAAGAGATACGCGAGTGGCGAGAGGCCGCTCGTCGAGCCACGATGGCTCGTTGGTCGTCCCGGTTGGAGACTCCACGTGCTGGCTTTGCCACCGTGGAGGCTCTCCGACCGGTCATCGCCGAGTGGGCAGGGCGACAGCACGGGACCCTTTCCTTTCGACTGACGCAGATCCTTTCCGGGCACGGTTGCTTCGGGAAGTATCTGCACTCAGTTGCCAGGAGGGAATTGAGTCCCGCCTGTCATCACTGCGACTGCAGTGAGGACTCGGCTCAGCACACGCTGGCGGTTTGTTCCGCATGGGCGGCGCAGCGTGGGGTCCTCACTGCAGTTATTGGAGGAGATCTCTCGCTACCGGCCGTCATACGCTCCATGGTCGGTAGCGACAATTGTTTTACCGCGGTCGCAACCTTCTGCGAAGACGTAATTTCGCGGAAGGAGGCGGCGGAGAAGGCCCGGGAGGACGATATCCACTCGGACCCAATTCGCCGCCGGCGAGCCGGGCGGCGGAGGCGTGCATACCAGCGCCTCATGCCGCCTTGAGTGTGGCCGCGGGTGGACGGGACGGGTTTTCCCCTCCATCCGCTATAGTGGCCAGCCGCGAGGAGGCGACGTCCGCGTGTGCCGTACGTCGCCTAAATGGAGAGGTTATCCGTAGAAGGTGCCCGCGGCAGCGGGCAGGCGCTAGGAGGGATTTGGATGACGTAATAGCAGCTGTTCCCGGATCCCTCCTATGTCAGGCGCAGAGTGGCACACCGTGTGGTTTTAGTCGGTCCGATTCCGACACACCACCCCGCCGTAAATCCCGGTGGGGTGACGGCTCGAGGGGGTTTCCACACGATAAAAAAAAAAAAAAAGAAAGGCCTCTCCTTAGCAAGGAGGTTAAAATTGTTGAAAATTCCTTACCTTACTTTTCTGTAAGTAACCCTTAATGGGATTCCTGAGACAATTAAGACAATTATTTAAAAACTTGTTATAAAATGTTTTAACTGTGATAAATGAAACCTCAGTCATCAGATTAGTCAGTATTCAAAACATAACGTCCTACATTTATTCACTCATTTCATAAATATATTCTTACCACTCCTAAAGTACTTAAAAATAATTGGAAAATAAATGGAAGAAGAGAAGATATTACGAAATGACATCATATTTAATATCACTAAAAGTGGTATGGCGCTTGCGAGAAACTTAGTATACCACATACCACTATGGTATTAATTACCACAGACCTTGGTCTGTAGTAATTATCAAGGTAAAGAAACACTTTTAATTGCGTGTTGTGACCATGGTTGTAACATATGATCTTCTAAGATGACAGATTTTTTGCTGATAATTGATAGGATTCACCTTGTCGAGGGTGTGATGGAATGATTATGTTAAACCTAATATGGAAAGGTAGACACAAACGTAATTTTTACAAAGATTTTTGATTTGTTTTTTAGGGTCCACATTTTCAAAATTATCCTTCAAAAGCCAGCTAATGTAAACAGATATGAAGTAGGTACTCGCGACAAGGCATGTCGTGCTATGTCAATGGGGATTTTGTTATTTCTTTTGAATTAGCCGACAAACATTTCGGCACAATCAAGATCAAAAACCTTTCATTTATGCATATCTCTATCAACTACATTTGAATTGTGATAAATGCACGCGATCATTATAGTATGTCCATATTATAATTTTCTTTGGGTGATACAACATGTCCTTGATTCAGAAAATATACTACATACCTAGTTTATTTAAAAAGTAGTTCTTTGTTTTGTTTTATTTACGAGTGTTGCCTTAGAAAACCGTAATTTACTAACTGTTTTCTAAAAATAATTTTCATTTTACTTAAGGAGAGCGCAGTTTTAAATTGTGTCATTTAAATTTGAAGCTAAAATGTCCTATCAAAGGTGGAAAATTTGAGAATAAAGAATTCGCATAGGGCTGAAAGTTTCTTGTGATATCTACGCAAATATTTTATTTGTATTTTCCATATTTGTTTATCAATTTTCAATTTTCAGCACTATGCGACTCATAATTACATAATATGCTTATAGACTTATATATTTTCACTATTTTTAAATTTAAATCAATTTTTCACATAAACCTTTACATGTGTTAACTGTACGAGTATGAATTGTTCTTATACTAAGAGAATTTTTTACAAAATATCACATAAAATACATCCTCAGTAGCTGCAACACAAATGGTCATAAATATTATATCTATAAATATTTATTACGTGTCTCTATTGTTTTAAAATAATATAATATTACCACGTAAACAAAGGTTTTAAATAAATAAATATATAATAAAGGCTTAAAGGCAATAAAGGCTTTAAATTGAAGCAACGTTATTTAGATTTTTATGACTTTTACGATTTTCATGGCCAAGAATATTCACATAATAATGTACCTGGCATGGAGATAATAATAATATTACGGGCAATTGATACACAACGCCATCTAGTCAAATTAAATAGAACTTGCTGACAAACACAAACGTCCGATTATTTTTTAATTTTAAATTTTTATTTTTATATTTTCATAATTTTTATTTAATTGTTTATTCATCATTTATTTTTTATTGTTATTATTTTCTTTTGATTTAAATTTACTCTTATATAAATATGCTGTTTTTTCTAAAATACAAAGAACGAATCACTAAGTTGCAACAATTGTATTGTAGAATACAAAGTTGATTTAACTGTTAGTTAGTTTCAAGTCGAAGGTGCTGGAAGCTCTAGCACAGTTTCTTATTATTATGGCTGCCAAAGTTTATCTAAAATATGCATGGCTTTGTTGCAATTGCTAGTACTTTTATAATAGCTTTAAGAAGTAGTGAATAAATAAACTTATTATTATTACAATCGGCACTAGACAGTTGACATAAAAACACATATACCTTTTAAACAACACTCAATCTCTGAAATAAGTATCTACAGATCATACAAACGTTTGGCCTGACCCAGGTATCGAACCGGAGACCTCAAGTGCTGCTGTCGCTTTCGCTACCACTACGCCACCGAGGCAGCCACTGCTAACAATATTCATAGACAGAGATAATAATATATTCATTGATATAATAATGAATAATATTCATTGCATAATCCAAGGCGATCATAAATATTTTATAAAGTGTAAAGTTATATAAGATTAACTGTAATATATTCACAATGAATAAAAATGATGATAAAGCCTTCAATTATGATAATAAGAAATGAACAAAACTGTTAGTAGTTAATCACCCTCATTATCAACAGGTCTTAGCAGTCAACTGTTAGATATAGGCTTGTCCTTAGGTTTTAGCAAACTATGTCACACTGTCTTATGTCAATGTGACTGTCATATCGATCGTTACATAATTTAGGGGTTATTTTCACCCGTCTGGCCAGCGTGGTATAGTAGTCCAAAACCTCCTTGCTAAGGAGAGGTCTATGTCCAGCAGTGGACTGTAGAAGACTGTTGATGATGATGATGATGATGAAGTATGTATTGTGTGTAAGTATTACTGTAAATGCGTTAACTGCGTATACATTTTCTAAGTAATTCAGACTTATACGCAAAAAGGAGGCACTATAGACATCTTTAGAATTTATAATTAATTTGTTTTAAACTCGCAGTGCAGAAACAGTATTTATCAAAATAGAAATGTCTCAAAACAGTTTGGCAGCTAACTGTACGTTTAAAATGATTTTACAATTCATTGCCTATTTTTCTGTTTTTAGGTCCTGGTGTGTTGAAAAATGCCAGCATTAGTCCTCGCATGATGCAGGAACTACAAATTGCAATACACCGGGTAACAAGTACTGGACAGATTGTAAGGAAAATGATGCCGATCGAGACTGCACCGAAGATTATAGCTGGGGATAAAGTCATAGGTGAGTTGATAATTTACGTGTGGATTAAGAATACGGATTATCACCAGCCCTTTCCATCCCATGGGTGTCGTAAGAGTCTACTAAGAGTCAACATCACTGCGAAGAGAAGGAGAACTTGAAAGAAAACCGACCCGTCTGGCTGGTTTGACATAGTAAACTAAAATTTTCCTAAACAGAGAACTATGTCCAGCAGACTGTTAAAGGCTATTTATGATGTATATGTTGACTCTCACATGTAAATAATCTAAACATTTTTCTTGATAAGCTTATTAAAATATTCCAATACCTTCATAAACACTATGAAAAATACGACATTAAAATTGCTGGCGACTACAACATTGGCCATATTAAAACAATAACATTACATCTGAATTTGAATGTCTAGACTGCGGACTGTTAAGTTATCTACTGTTATTTTTTTATGTGGCTGTGGCATTCACAGAAATACATGAAACGGTATGATACATGAAATACTAAACTGTTGTCTCACAATGTCCGTGTGGTGACGGATTAAGAAGACATATTCAACCCGTGGGTGTCGTAAAAGGCGATTAAGGGACCGAGTATACAAGACAACATCATTACAAAGCGAAGGAAAAGTTGAAACAAACCTTATTCCAACCCGTCTGGCCAGCGTGGAATAGTAGGTCAAAACCTCCTTGCTAAGGAGAGGCCTATGTCCAGCAGTGGACTGTAAAAGGCTGTTGATGTCCCATATGGGGATAGAACCCACAACACTTCACTCTGTAGAAAGCAGCTAAATGACCACTAAACCACTGCAATATTCGCGTAACATTTACTTGCGTAACGTAACGTAACGTCTGCACGGTACTTTTGTTAAACATACGGTAGCATAAAAATAATTCTGAATTTACATAGTTTCACATGTTAGTTCGATATTGACCTACCAACGTCTAAATCTAATCACAGACATCGTGTTTCTAGTCAACAAGTCTAGTCTAGTCACAAGAAAGGCAAAACTCATTTGTAATTCGACCGAGTCGTGTGTTCGACGCGGCCTACCAGTGTGTTGATATAGACTTGTTTACGTATAGTAATGACTAACTCAGTCGAGTTGAGTTGAAGTTGACTGAGATGATGATTGTGATGAATAGAACCAAGAAAAAGTTTGTGTACCTCTTTCTTGATGTCTAGAAACAAGGTGTGATTGTGTCTATTTCTGGCTTACAAGTTGTTATTTAAATAAAATAAATAAATGATCAGTCACCTGTCTCACAACGCCGTCTAGCTTCAAACTAAGCAGAGCTTCTACTGTGATGACTAGAATGACTGATAGAATACTTGTATACTTTTTTATAGTAAATACATACATATTATACATGGAAAACAAATACATGTAGATCGTATACCATGGCTGCACGGTTGGCCTCCACGCCGCTCTCCACTGTGCTGGGTGTTGTGGGTTCAAACTCCACATGGGACAACACCTCGTGTGATCCTCAAATTTTTGATCTGATTCTGAATGTTCTTTATGTTCGTTTCTTGTATGTAAAGTCCCCTGTGAGACAGGATTCATTCCTAATGCGGGTGTTGTATTTTTTTTTTTTAAAAATTAGTCTGACCTGGTGTCTAAGACGAAAACAAACCTACAATTAGGTCCATGATGAATGTAGAACACAATATAATTAAGTAACACAAGTGTTGTCTTTGACAACTAGATGGCGCTGTATCAGTTCTCTGGATCGCGATATTATTTGTTTATCGGGTTCAGTGTAAAAGTTATCGCGAGTGTATAAATGTAATAATCAAATAAATAGCTTATCAGATCAGCAGATCAGTTCACAGTGATTTTATTTTGGAAAACAAGTAACCCCCTAGTGTACACAACACGTTAAGTGCTAGTACGGCATTTGACACCTGGAAATCGTACCCGAGACCGCACACACAGCAGTCGCATATGCTACCGCTGAGTCACAGCGGCAATAATTAAATTATTAATTGAATTAAATTCTTTCTTTGTATCAACTCTGTTTATAAATATTAATTAAGCTATAGTTTAATCTTTCCTAAGATTGTAAAAAAAATAGCTACAAAATAATTTAAATGGATATTTGGTTGACGAGGAAGAACTGATTGAGACTGCCACAGAAAACTAATGTTAACAATTTATTCCTCTTTAGTGAGTGAGAAACATTCTGGGAGGTTGAGGGAGTGAGAAGGTCATTCAAATGTGGGCAACACACTTGTAGGTTGTGAACTGCAGGTGTCTATCACCATCAGTGGTCACTAATTAAACTCGCCACCAGTGCACGAGTTGATCTCTTATCAACCATCTGACTAAACCACCGCAGTATCTGTGCTGTCTTCATTCGCATTGAATGTGGTGACCACTATTCTTGACTTCTATTCGTACTTGCCGTCAGGTAGAGTAATTCACTTTGGCAGGCTCTAAAATAGTCTCTCATATTCATTGAAGTCAGGTCTGACAAAAACTTTCGATGCTCATTATAAATAAATAAATAAATATAAACACAACGTCATCTAGTTTCAAACTCAGCAGAGCTTGTGTTATGATAACTGGACTGACTGATTGAATGCTTAAATACTACTTTTTTGTAAATACACACATAGTACACATTGAAAACACCCAAACTTCGATGCAAATATTTGCAGATCATACAAACATTTGATCTGACCCGGATCGAATCCGAGACTTCAAACACAGCAGTCGCATTTACTACCGCTGCGCCACCAAGGCAGTTGAAACACAAGAGTAAATATGCTTAACATTTATTTCAATAAGTTTTCCTTCTTCACATTCATTCAAACAAATTCAGTTCGTTAACCAATTTTTATATTTACATTGTTGAAAATAAAACTGCCGATATCGTATTTCCTCTCCAGCATTTTGTTTTTTGCTTTTATCTCGGGAAACTGATGACACATCTCACTGCAGCAGATGTGTTGACTGGTGGAGTTTCGTTTGAATGCGGAACGCTTTTTGTTCGTTATAATTTTTATTTAATACATAGATTGTTTGCAGATGTCGGAGTTTCTAGATATTACAGTAATTAGTGGTACATTAAATTTATTCTAGGCAAAGTAACACGTATGTACAGAAGAAAAAAAAAGTTAGGTGTTAAAGTTTAGCAGTATAACTTAAAATATGCATTGATGCAGGGGTGACAGTTACCGTGGTAACTGTGTAAGCTATACACTGCCACAATGACTGTTATGCCTTTAACGAACCCAATCGGGATGTGAAAAAGCATCTCACAAGGCCACCGTAGCGTGGGTGCCATACTGCATTGTCTTCATTTGAAATGAGTATGGTGACCACAACTCTTGGATTCTATTTATGCTTTCTATCAGGCAGAATAGTCATTTTGGCAGGCTATTAGTATAAAAAAAATAGTTACCGAATATACGTGCGTAACAATAAATAAATATTTCGGACATTTAACACACAACATCATCTAGTTTCAAACTAAGCAGAGCTTGTGCTATGATAACTAGACTGAGTGATAGAATACTTATATACTTTTTTTTTGTAAATACATACATATTATACTTAGAAAACACCCAAACTTCGAAACAGATTATATAAACATTTAACATTTTTAATTTTCATAACGAAGTCAAGTTTAAATTATATTGGTCTGAATTAATATAATATTGTGCAGTTTATTTTAATTTATAAATCTATGCACAAATACTCGTACATGCATTGGAGACCGATATGTGTGAGTGAGTCCAATAAAAACGGATAGAAGTACGTAATAGGACGCTATTCGCCGACTGACTGATCGGTTAGTGGTCCTAATGGATAATCCGGTTATGGATCCTACTCAGTACAAATATTGAGTGAGTATGATCATTTGTTTCGTCTCTGGGTGTAATTTACTTGTAACATGTATGTTTATAAGTATATAAATATGTTTATCATAATTCTAGTTACCATAATATAGGCCCTGCCTAATTTGGGATCCAATGGCCGTGTGTGAGATATTTATTTGAGGTTATTATTACTAGGTAACTTGATAACATAGTGTTAGCAGTATTCGTGTTTTTCATCACATGCTACATACATAATGAATACTGTGGTCAGACATATTAACATTGTATAAATGATTATTACAGGCAATGGTTCATTCTATTTTTTTTTGTACAGAAAAGAAACTGCTCACGCATCACAAATTCTTTTTCCGTAACAAATTCAATAGTGCCTAGTATGTGACAACGATCGGTAGCTGTCTGATCTCATATTTTATTCATACCGTGGTACAAGTTTGCAAAATTACCCCTTAATACATGTACATACGACTTTTCATAATAACCTTATGGCTTTAGGGTTTGCATGTGGAATGAGAGATTTCTCTTTCGCCGAAAAGTAAGATATATATCGTTCGTTTCTGAAATAACTGTCATTTTTTTACGTCATAAATCCTTTAAATGATAGTAATATTAGTTATGAGAGAAACGTGCGTTATGCCCTTCGAGCACAAAGAGAAGATCCTACGATTAGGTGACTCGGAGTGACTTCAGGCAATGAATACCGTTACAAGGAAAGGAATATTTTTAATGGAAAAAATTACTACCGGATTTGACGCGTCCAAATCATATCATTAAAATTTTATTGGATACCAGCTGTATCCTGCAATGGTTCGCGGTGGCACGTCGTAGTTACATTGATGTGAAATAAGAAATAAAATAGATAAAAATAATATTTTTAATGGCTTTTATTTTGTGGCAAATTTTGAATTCTATCGTGTTTTTATGAAAGAGAGAACAACCCAGCAGACGAGTCAAAAAACAGAACAGTACTTAAGTCAAGTTTAAATATGATTTTATTACAGTGTTTTTTTTACCTCAAAGAGAAATGTAACCATAAAAAATACGTCGTAGTTTCCCACACAACGTATAACAGAGGGAAGGTAAGACTAAAAATAACAAAGATTCAACATTCTCGTCTGAAACTTCAGCATATTTACATACAAACATTTGGGGTCGTAAAGAAAATATTGGTAGGTGATATGAAAACTAATGTTGTTGTGTTTGAATACTTTATCACAATAAGAAAAATAACGAAAACAGTCATAAGCTTTATTGTGACAACTGATGATAGCTACTATTTCATTGTTGTTTCAAAATTTATCAATGATCACATCTTAAGCTTACAATTTCTTATTCCTCAAATTGACTGTATGGATGCTGTAGAGGTTTAATGTTTACCTCATCGATTTCTACTGCGTGGAGTATTATGGGTTCAAACCCCACATCAGACAAAATTTTATGTGATCCATAAATTATTGTTCTGAGTTTGGGTATTCTTTGTGTCTGTTTCATGTATATTTGTGAGTTATCCCGCGACACAGGATTGTTTCTGGAATTGTCCTTAAAACAAAAAAAATGTACATACATTTAGGCCAAAACCCCCTTTCTAGGGAGAGGCCTATTACTATCAGTGGGCTGTTAAAGGCTGTTAATTAATGATTCATTTTAAAATATATAAGGTGGGCCAAGAATTCCTTAAAATTTGAATTTAACATCCCTTGCAAACATGTTACGGAAGTTCTTGGGACTGATGCTACTGGAATTTGTTGGCTACAATCGTTACACATGGTTTCAATAAGATGGAGCCACTTGTCATACATGTAATGAGTCCCTGCCGATGATCAAAAACATGTTTATAGAAAATCTGATTTCCAGACGAGGTGACATTACCCACAAGTCCAGATCTATCCCCAGCAGACTTCTTTTTATGGGTTTATTTAAAGGATCGCGTGCACATTAATAAACTAAATACACTACGCTAACTAAAAGAAAAAGTGAAGAGATGTCGGTAATCTCACGGTCTCTTTGCCGGCGAGTATTCGAACATTTCGGTGCTCGCTTAGAAGAGTGTAAACGTCAAAATGGTAGTTATTTAGACGATGTAATTTTTTTTTAATATTTTTTGAATAGCTTACTTTCTTATAAATAAACAATTTTTGTGATATATTAAATGGTTTTTTTTATACGATTTTTGCAAATGTTAACTAATTCGTGGCCCACCCTATATATTGTTGTCCTTATCATAATCTGTCCAGTCCCTTTTACTCTTTATCTATGTTAAATAATATCTTTCGTACTTTTAAATATACATTTTCTCAAACTTCAGCTAATATACTTTTTTATTTCCAGATTTAAGAAACAAGAAGACAGTGTTTTACGCGGTGGGGTTCCTAGATAGTGCGTCGTTCCCGTTTTCGCAAGCTATTGGGACTTCGTACTCTAAGAGGGGTTACAACGTGTTTATATCAGAAACCGTGGCGTTCCTCACTCATATTTATCCAAAGTACGTAGACTGCCATTTTAGTAATTTTAGTTTAAAGTTTTATGTAAATCCCATGTTGTGTACCATGATGGCATCGATCAAATGCGTTTATTTCAAACTTTTTAATGTGCCAAATAGTGTATGAGAAGATGTAAGTTAATAATGTTACTTAAAAAGCCTTAAAGAACCTTCGTTATATTTCACCGAATGCGGTTACTCAATTCTACTTTCCCAATTCTACGTGTGAGGATTCCCGTTAGTCTAGAAGAGGACGGGAGGATCGGTAATCATCAGGTGACCTTGAAGAATACAGTATTCCACTTATAAAAATGATAGCTAATGTATGGGTCGTCGTCTTCTTACCGAAAGAAAAAAATCCTTATTTTCTTTATTAATATAAATAAAAAAACATTTAAACGATCACGTCAGAGAATCGTAAATTTAGAGGTATATAGTAGAATCTATAAGTCTGAAATTATCCTTCTTAATTCATCCTAAAGTCTTTAAGGTTCTCTTTTTCAATTAAAATGGTTTACAGAAATCTTAAATAATTATTCATTCTAAAACACATATCTTAGTAATACTCATTTGTATCATTTTCGTCAAAGAACCCTTTTTAAAATCAAGCCCAATCGAATCTTGAGTTTGCCTAGTAATATTAAATCACCAAATATCTACACAAATTCTTTTAATATTGTACCTCGTTCTCACTCCATACACTGAGTATCTAAAACATTGAAATCTATGATCGATTTACTTCCATGACTATCAATGCGTACGCTGTTTACATACAAAAACCATTCCGTGACCGGAAGAACACAAACTTTTCCGGCTATCGGTACGATGTCTGAAGCTCAATTTGTGTGAATATCAGATATTTGTTTAAATGATGTCATATATTGCGTAATATAGAAGCTCCATCATGCCGTCAATAAAATAATCGTCGTTTAAAAATATCGATCAGCTTAAATGCAGCTACATCGACACGATTTCTTTAAAACTGAATCTTTACTTCAATTCTTAGTTTTCCTTCCTTAAGTGGTGTATTTTTTTCCCAAAGAATGAGACTGAATGCAGTATAACTTCCAGATAAGAGTATTTTGCCATACTCATTTCAAGGAAAGGACTCTATATCACATAAGTAATATTTACTCGAATCTTTCCTTTTTTGGAGTCGGTTAAAAATTAACCCTTTGACTATTATTAACCTTTTTTATAAGAAGAATGCTTGACTTGTCACTATTATTATCATAGGAAATACACGTGTTACTTGACTCGATCTCTTAGAACTCTTCAGTATCTCTTACTCTAACAATCTTGAGCTTATACTTTATCTCCTCTGTAAAAGACTATGTAGACAAGAAGATTTGGAGTCAGGCTAGAACCGGCTATGACAGATATAAGCATAAACCTTTTGAAATGTAACACGTTGCGCCGTCCCCAAAGAAAATCGGGAAAATGTCGGGCAGGCAGATTTTTATTTTATTTGTTTGGGACAAAAAACAGTTATACAATATAGTCTTTACAAAAACAAAATAACAATTATTTAAGTATCTGAAACGTATAACCCACATCGATGTTCACGATTTAACAACTGGAGTAAGTTAACGGACGTCATATACGGGAAAAAAAGAAAAAAAAGGGGCAACTATTTATTCAACAGGTACGCTTTATATAGTGTCATCATTGATTAGCAAGAAATTCAGTAGCATTTTTTTTTTAATTTAGAATAAATTATAGAACAGAGCGAAAGTGTCTAAAGATAAGGAATAGAGCAAAAGTGTTCAAAGATGTCAAATGTGAGTTGTACATTTTTAACAATCGGCGAAGAGGAGCGTGCTCTCCGGCATTAACTCTACACATCTTTTGTGTAGAATAATCAAGGTCCGCTCCGAGTAAAAGTTCTGAGTACCACATAAGATAGCTTGTTCGATAATTCAATACAATTTTATTTATTGTGGCAAATGCCGTACATCATCATTAACATAAGCAAAGTGCGCCTCTGCTAAAAACTCAAGAGTTTAAAATGCGTCAGATGGTCAGCATAAGGAATCCTGGAATTAAAACACTTGTACTGTTTCTGAACCATTTCAATCTTCTGGAACTCCAACTGGGAACGGACTAACGCTGTGTATAGAAAAAAATAGTTAGTAGGTTTTTTGAAATCTTCGCTTCGCATGAGCGCGTAACGAAACCACACATCCGAGAGGCCTTACTAATAATGTTATCGATATGAATATCTAAGTGTAATTTGAATTCTAGCAATACAGTAAGGTCCAATCGTTTTTCCTTAGATATGTTTATATATTATAAAGTTTTATTTTTTTTAAACGATTTTAATTGATATTTTGGTAGGCTAAGATATAGTTTATTAACAGCACAGTATTAAACCTACATAGATCCTCTTGAAGTTGTATGTATCCTGTGTGTTTGTGCAGGTCTTGTAGATTTTTATATCGTCTGCATACATAAGAAATTTAGAATTAACTATACAGGTTTTAATATCGTTTATGAACAAAACAAAAAGTAGTGGGCCTAGTATTGAGCCATGGGGCACACCCGACTCGACAACAATGTAATCGGACGACAAAACCATTGACCTTTTGAGTTCAACGGATTATGTGACGATAACTCTACTAAATTAATATACTATAGAATGTTTTGTAATTGGTTAACGGTTTACAGTGTGCTGTT
Source organism: Hypercompe scribonia (assembly GCA_949316085.1). Taxonomy (NCBI): domain Eukaryota; kingdom Metazoa; phylum Arthropoda; class Insecta; order Lepidoptera; family Erebidae; genus Hypercompe; species Hypercompe scribonia. The sequence goes on along the minus strand of OX438986.1, from coordinate 3,086,749 downwards.
TCAGCATTTCCTTCTTAGAGCTAACTACTGTAAAACAATAATATATTTCTGGTCATTTCGGACATCTGACACACAACGTTATCTAGTTTCAAACTAAGCAGAGCTTGTGCTATGATCGCTAGACTGACCGATAGAATACTTATATACTTTTTTTTGTAAATACATACTTATTATACATAGAAAACACTCAAAATTACGAAACAAATATTTGCTGATCATGCAAACATTTGATCCAACCCGGGAATCGAATCCGAGACCCAGCGTCACCGAGGCAGTTAAAATACGGGTACTATGGGTACTAAACAACTGATATAAATACATATATATCTTTTTTTGTAAATACATCGAGTACACTCAAACTTCGTAACAAATATTTGCTGATCGTACAAACATTTGATCCAACCCGAGAATTGAACCCGAGACATCAAGCACATCAACATCAACATCCTTTTTCTTTTTTCAGCCTTTTACAGTCAACTGCCGGATAGGCCTCTCCTTAGCAAAGAGGTTTTGGCCTACTATTCCACGCTGGCCAGACGGGTTGGTGAAGAGTTTGTTTCAAGTTTCCCTTCTCTTTCTAATGATGTTGTCTTGTATACTGCATGTGCACAGCAGTCACATACTCCACCACTGCACTACCGAGGAAATATCAGAGCTTTACATCTTTTACAGCTATTGGTAGGATGATATCTCTATTTTACTAATGATAGAAGTTTTAATAGGCGGTGTAGCTATTTCCCCATGAGACTCGCTCTTTGCCTTTGTGGTATATGAAAAGCTAATTCATTTGAATACGTATTAAAATGTTTAGACAAGTTATAAACAACAAAATCAGCAAATTTATGTTTTTTTTATGGTATCCTTTTAGAAACATCATCTTGTTGTATTTTTATATTTTTTGAAACTATAAACAAGTTACTTACAAAATTCGTGTTCTGTACCTTCTTTCATAGTTAAATACTTCAAGAACCAGTTTCTACCTGCTGATAAAGGCAAATATTATCTGTAAAGTAAATATAGGTTTAGGTTTTACAAGTTTTGGATAGAGATGTACGAGTACGTGTCGTATTTACATATAATATTTATCAAGAACCTGTATCTGTGAAATAATGTGACATAGCAGATATTTTTCAATAAATTTTATTGCTGAAACTGGCAATTAGTGTTACAATTTTCAAGTTCCTGCGTCCACTGCATGTGTTTAAAAGTATGTCCAAATAATTTTTGACTGTGCGTATGGCGTTGGGTTTTAAGCGGTCACCATCCCACATGGGACAACATTTTGTGTAATCCACAAATTGTTTTTCTAGTCTGTATTTTCTTTGTGTTCGTTTCTTGCTTATTTGTAAGGTCCCCTGTCACATATTCATAAAGCAGCCGTTGTCTTGTTAAAATAGAAAAATAACAAAAAAATTGAATGCCTGTAAGTCCCGACATATTAACGCTTTACTACCCATAATAAATCGATCTGAGACAGTCCTATAAGTAGTCACTGGCACTACCAACAGTGTCACAAACACTTCCCAAAACGGATCGCCCTTAATACACACAAGCGATCACAACTGTCATAGATAAATCTTAACCCACGAATCGTCCGTGTGACTGACGCCTTATCTCCCTATTCATTCCTGTATGAATTCCGACTGTATACTCCAAATTTATAGGCCTGAGGTCCCCGGTTCGAATCTCCGACGATAAATTCAACCCAACTTTAGAGATACAGAGATAGAATTAGAGAGATACGAGCTCGAAGACCCTTAAAAACTAATAGTTCCCTACTAGTTGGAGATATTACTGTGGATATATTTCTCCTAAGAATGATTAGAAAAGTTATTTTTAATACAGTGTTTGCTAATTTTATTTATTTTTTTAACAAATTTATGCACAAAATATACAACGGTGGACTCAATTATAGAGAAAGGTCGAGTATCAACGAAAACCGTTGCAAAAATTGAAAGAAAACATTCCTTATCAGGGCAAATTTTCTAGGTAGTAGAGCCACGCTGATTTTAGCACGAACGGGCCGTCTCGACCGGGGCAGTACTACCCTCGCACAGAAGGCCAATCTAAAGCGCCAGCATCTGTGTTATCGTGTTTCATTAGTGAGTACGAGACTGAGGGCCCATTGATGCAGGAGTGGATGACTGCCATGCCTTTTACGTCTCCAAGCGGGGTGTGAAAAACCATCTCACTAGACCGCCACAGTGTGGGTTACCATAGTACATTGTCTGCATTTGCAATGAGTGTGGTGACCGCAACTCTTGGATTTTATTCATGTTTTCCATCAGGCGGAGTAGTCACTTTGGCAGGCTCTTCATATAGAAAAAAAAAGTAGTTTAGTAATTAATAACAACAACAAGTAAATGAAATATCAAAATATTTTAAGCATTTTATTCAAAAATATGTAAGTTTGAATGTTGTTTAATTATTGGGCAAGTACTATCTTGCTTCAACAGCAGTTTCAGTGAACTTAACACTACAAATATTCGTCTAGCTTATGAATTGAATTGGAAATCCACCTGAATAGTCATTTATTGTATACCCCCGGGAACAATTGAAGGTATCAACAGCTTAACGGCTATGAGCGATTCTTAGGGATGGGACATAAGCTTGTAGATGTCGATAAATATTTTTTTAACGTTAAAATTTAAATGTCTGATATATATGTCACTTATATTTATGTCTTTCCTATAACAGTGTATAAGATTCTTTGTCATTTTTTTCTTCTATTTTAAGAGCCTGCCAAAGTAGAGTCACTTTGTCTGATAGAAAGCATGAACAGAATACAAGAGTCGTGGTCACCATAGTTATTGTGACAGCAGACAATGTAGTATGGTAATCCACACTATGGCAGCCGAGGGAGTAGCTTTTTCACGTCCACTTGGAGACGTAAAAGGCATGACAATCATCGTGGCTGTGTAAGGTAACACTTACTGCATGGATGCTGTCGCTTTAGGTTTTTCTTCTGTGAGAGGGTAGTACTGCCCCGGTCGAGCCGGGCAGTTCGTGCCCAAATCAGCGTGACTCTAGTAGTTTCTTAATAAAATTAAAATATTTGATACAAGAAAGTTAAAACTTCAGGTTCAACTAAGTTTTTTCCTAAAATGTTTTACAAAACAAAATGCTACAAAAAATATTTTTCCTTTAGGATGACAACATTTTTAGTAACCAAACAGATGAACAAGCCCATCATACTGCAAACAACATTATGTTATTCCTGTCTATCTGTATTTACGATGGTAAAATTTTTGGTATTCGATGTTAAAATGCAGAAAATATCCCCATGATTCCATGGTACAGAGTTTGAATTAGGAAGACAACAAATCTCTCAAGTAGTATGTTCCGTTTCAATCATTGACTATAAATCTAAATAAGTGTAACGAACTATATTATAAACATAGCCATGATGGTATGTGATAACACATTAATATCAGCAGCTCAAGACCAACAAATTAAGTTTTATTTGTGTCTCTTTGAGTTATGAAGAGAGAGAGAGAGAGCGAGAGAGAGAGAGAGAGCGAGAGAGAGAGAGAGAGAGAGAGAGAGAAAGAGAGAGAGAGACAGAGAGAGAGGATAGTCTACCAGTAACCTCTTTATTATTTAACATCGTCTCGTGAATTTTTGACAGGTCCTGGTGCTCTGGTTGAGCCAGCTCTTTAGTGCTGTGAATGGCTTGTTTAAAGCAGACATAGCAGTAGAAAGTCGAAGTTAAAACATCGATAGATATTTGTGTTGAATCTTTACAACTCCCATCCTTATGGGTCTGTTTAAGCTTATGATCTGTTTGCGCAGATGTTGGATTATTGCCTGTTATTGCGTATTATTTTGACTAATTGGTTTTTAAGCCGATCTTGACGTATCGCCACAAAATGTTGGTCAAATGAGTCTTTATTATTAAATTGAGTTTATATTAAGGGATGAAATAAGCTTGGCATCAATAGCGGAGCTTAAATCAGGGATCGAGTTAGCAGTTTAGTTTCGAGATACCATACTTAATTACAGTTCAACAACAAGAACAATCGTATTTAATTATGTATTCGTTTCTATTGTTTTCATATTTCAATATATTTTTTAAAATGACTGTTCTTTTAGTTGATAGCTCTTTGATGACTGTTCCTGTAAAAAAAAATATTCAAATTAATCTCTTCCAACAGAATTTTGGTATTATTTCTAATGTATTTTACATACATACATAAATTCACACCTGTTTCCCCGGTGAGATTGGCAGAGGCATATCAAACGGCCAATTTTTACCAGTATTTTGGTCCCACGTACTAGGTGGCAAGCTTATTTCGACTGATCAGTGTATTTTGTTTGTCAGAACTTTTCTGTCGATTAACAGGTGTCCCACTTGCAGGTGAGGTAGACTTGGGGGCTTCAATTCTTAGTGGGGGCTCTATGCACCCTATATATTTTATATAATAACCAAAATTATAAAGATTATCCAATCGTTGTTGGCAATATAAATAGGTAATAAAAAAACTATTTTTATTTTTAAAATTTTATTGAAAAGATATTAAAATTGCTTGAACTTAGTACAGTCCACTGTCTACAGGACATAGGCCTCTGCTATCGCATGTCTCCCTGATCACACAAATAAATTAGATTTTACTTCCATTTTGCTATTTTTAATAACAAAACATATATATAAATAAACAATAATAGCAATATCTGGAATGTCTGACACACAACGCCCTCTAGTCCCAAACTAAGCAGAATTTGTACTATGGTTACTACACAACTGATATTAAATATATACATATAGGAAACACTCAAATTCCGAAACAAATATTTACATATCATGCAAACATTTGGGCCGGCGAATCGAACCCGAAACCTCAAGCACAACAGTCGCATACATTACCACTGTGTCACCGAGGCAGTCAATACTTGAATAATTGAGTACTGAACTTGAAGTAAACCTTATCATTTTCAAGTCTAGGAAAGTCAATTATAACTATATTCCTCTAAGCTAATCAAGTTAATATCAACACGTCAATGTTTAACTTTGATTCCGGTATGAGCAAACTATTCATTGTGTACACTTCGAGCGTAGTATTAGGTAATATCAATATATGAATAAATGATCTAATAAATACATTAGATCTACTCATAAAAAGGCACATTCCCCGAGTTGTGTTAGATGTAAATAATAAAACAATAAATAAATATTTCAGACATTTAGCATACAGCGCCATCTAGTTTCAAACTAAGTAGAGTTTGTACTATGATAGTTATCATAGTATCTAGTTAGATTGACTGATAGAATACTTATATACTTTTTTTTTTGGAAATACATATTACAAATAAAAAAAGCCCAAACTTCGAAATAAATATTTGTAGATCATACAAACGTTTGTTCTGACCCGGAGCGAACCCGAGACGTCAAGCACAGCAGTCGCTTTCGCTACCGCTGCGCTATTAAGGCAGTCTGTATGTAATGCAACTTGTATGTTGCCGACAACAGAAATACGATGACGTTTTTTTTGTTATTAAATATTTTACTCAAGTTCAGAAGAATATTCTGAAAAATATCTGTTAGTAGGCAGTAATGCCTAGATTACAGGCTGTGACACTGTTGCTTAACTCATTTACCTGTTATACAGCAAAATGTGGTGTAGAAGAATTTAACAATGGTTAATTTTTCAACTCACTTCACTCCAGTGTACAATATCGCCATAATCAACAACAGCCTTTACAGTCCACTGCTGGACAAACACCTTACAAAAAGGGGTGTTACACAAATTCAGCGCAAATAAATAGTTTACATCAATGAAGGTACGCTAGAAGAGCCCAAGATCATAAAACATACAAATACCACATTTGCATAGAATTTCCACCAAGAATTTAGGGCACCAAGCCAACTCCATCTGCAAATGATGCACCTGTTGATCGATGATGATCTGATAAACAAAACATCCCGATTAGTGGCAATAAGCTCACCAAAACACTGGCAAAAAGTGGACGCGTAGTGTCTCTGTCTACCCCTCTGGTGAAACAGGCGTGATTTTATGTATGTGTGTACATATACCACATAACATACAAAACAAGAACCAATTCAAATAGCTTTTAACTTAAACAGTAAGTCACAAAGTGTACTTAGTACCTATAATAATTCAACTCTGTAGCCTGAGACGCCATTTTGTTTTTGCCAATTAAATACAACAGATAGATAATATATTAAATGAATAGATTTGATTCTTTTAAAGGAGAAATTCAATTATAATCTGAATCTCGGAAACGGCTCCAACGATTTCCGTGAAATTTAGTATGCAGGAGGTTTCGGGGACGATAAATCGATCTAGCTAGGTTTCATTTTTAGAAGATGTTGTTTTATCCGTGTTTACGACCAATAAACAATTGTAGTCAGGTAGTTCATAAATTTGTGTGGAACCTTACTAACTACTCGATAGATGGCGTGCACGTCGAGTTACATCGCGATATAGTTTGGTTCAACCTAGTATAATTTGTATTGAAATTTGTAAGACAAGAAGATCAATAAACCAGAGTTAGATCAGATTACAGACGGTGTTTTTGTTATTTAACAACCTTCTAGTAAATCTCATTAGGGCAGGAGTTCAACATTAGCTTAGTTAGCTAACAATCCGTGTTTTCAAGCAATGAAAAACTGCTACAATATCATTAGAATACGAAGGTAAATGTTTAACCGACTCAGCAACGCAAAAGATAAATACTTCAGTAGATGAAGTTGTCTAATAGGCCTGTTTTGACACTTATCTATGTGACAAAACTAGGGATGGAAACAAAAGAAGTTTCTACCAAAAAAAAAATACCGAGGAAAACTCGATTTCCAGGTACTAATACAGTAAATAAATAATATTAAATTCTATACATACGTTTAGTACTGCTATAAATTATGTATGTTAAGATTATTCAATTATCACAAAGTAAATATTTTACAATATTAACCATCCATTACTTATATTGTTTTAATATACACATAAAATAATGCGTCATTTGTGATATAACTCTGTCTTCCTTAATTAGAAGAGCCTGCCAAAGCGACTCTACTCTGCCTAGTGGAAAGCATGAATAGAATCCTAGAGATGTAGTCATCATACTCAATGTAAATGAAAACAATAAAATGTGGTGACACACATTAAGGCGGCTTAGTAAGACATTTCTTTACGCCACGTTTGGAGACGTAAAAGGCATGGCAGTCATCGTGTTAGTGTAATGCTCACACACTTACCACGATAATTGTCACCCCTGTATCATTGGGCCACTGGTCTGCACCGCACTCATCCATGAAACACGACAGCACGGATGCTGTCACTTTTACCAGCGGTAGGGATTCATTGGATGTGTGACAAGTGGTTCCATCTTGTTGAAACCATATGTTACGATTGTAGCCAGCAAATTCCAGTAGCATCAGTCCACAGAACTCCCGTAACATGTTTCGGCGAGATGTTAGATTCAAATATTAACGAATTCTCGGCCTACCCTATACTTTGCTAAGTATTGTGGGTTCGAACCCCACATGAGACAAATTGTTGTTCTGAGTCTATGTGTTCTTTGTATCTGTTTCAAGTATGTTTGTAAATTTCTCCGTGACATAGGATATATTAATGAAATTTAAGCGTGAGAGGACTTAAAAAAAATATGCTTCAATAATATATTCCATTTTAGTACAATAATATTTTGAATGTTATTCAAATAAAATAAACTTTCTTTCTTCTTTCACTTGTAACTATTGAGTGTCTTTAGGTGGTGATAGTTACTTACCATCAGGCAATCCATCCGTTTATTTACCTCTTTATATGACAAAGAAAAATACCACTCTTGTATGCCATCAGCAGTCTTAATGACCTTATGACTTCCGATTCCTACAGCGTCATAAAACCTTACTTCTAATTAACGTAAGTCTAATTGTATCATAATGAACTAAACAGCATAAATAAAATCACAATATTCTACACACGTCTTCCACTATGCATCTCATCGATTCCAATCAAATGAATCAATTAAACATGTGTGATGAGCAAGCTAATTGGAATGTTTAAATATGTATAAGTTTGTCTATTATGGGATCCTGACTAGGCAAATAACGATAGCATTGTATTTCTATAAGAGTCGTAACACATTGGCCAGAGAATTGTGTTTCCTTTCTTAGTTGTAGAGCCTAGTAAATTTTACCACAGTGATGTCATTTTCGAGTCGTTTTATTCCATTTTGATGTATTTGGCTTCTGCTATATTGAGAGAAAATATCTTCTAGGAACTTTCAGGTTTTGAGTTCTTAAAATTTGTTCGGAAGAAGTTCAAAGTTGACGAAAAGATTTGGGTTTGATTAACACGTTTCCTATTATATGCCTCTTCTAGTAAAAATAGTGTATTTTAATTGGCTCTACTTGAAAGTTACTACTATTCGCAATATTATTTACCCAGAAAACTCTATTTCGAAATAAGTATACAAATGAATTTCATTTAGTTTCTGAGGTTGAAAATAACAAATAGGTTAAATGTTTTAATGCAGAATTTTCTGTTACAGATCGGTAAGACTGGTAAAAGTCCTGGGGAAGAAAATAGGAGAATTTCTAGTCAAACTAACAGAGCAGGGGCTGCAGCTTGAAAATCTAGAAATGGTTGGTGCCAGTTTAGGAGCTCACGTAATCGCCCATGCAGCTAAATACCTCTACCAAGCCACTGGAAGAAAAGTTTCAAGACTAACTGGCTTGGATCCTGCAGGACCCTGTTTTAGATCTCTAGGTCCTGAAAACAAATTATTTAGGACAGATGCTGACAAAGTTGATATAGTACATACTAATATAGACGGTTTTGGAACAGCTGAAACTTTAGGTCATTTAGATATTTATGTGAATGGAGGTGAATTCCAACCTAGTGATATACCTTATATACCTTGTCTTGTAGTTTGTAGTCATGTCAGAGCTCTGATATATTGGTGGCAAGCTTTGGAACATCCAAAAAAATTCATTGCTGTTAAGTGTAACAATGTTCAAGAAGCTAGATTTGCTCAGTGCTTCAATAATTCTCAAACTAACTATTTAGGTGTTGAGGCTAAATTTGACAGACCTGGGATTTATTACTTAGCTACTGATAATGAATTCCCATATTTTAAAGGTAAAGCTGGCTTGAAAGCGGAGAATGAAATTTATAAGAAAGTCGCTGAGAGAATTAACTCTGATAACAATTTTATTGTTTAACGAAATTAATAAAATGGATGCCATAGAATAGATAACATATCTTTTATTGTGAACGCTGCCGATCCGCCTTATTCAGTAATTTAGTATGTAAATCCTTCGTTTAATATCTCAGTTCTACAGCTACTGGAGGGACATACGAGAAAATGACCTCTGCGAGATACTGCAGTCTTCCATTTCCTTATTCGAGATTTGTAGTATCCCTTGCGTACCCCAATTTACTTCTGAACATTTGTCCCATCTGATTACGAATACATCCTCAAGGATGCTTTCGTAATCAGAAGTTGCCTTAGGCGAGCGACGGGCCATAAATACCAAAGTCTTTGCAACGTTACACTGATCAAAGTTAAAATTACGAAAAATGTTGCCAATTCAGAATAAATTCAAGCAATTGATAAAATAAAGCTTGCCGTCGCTGCAATAAAAGAGATCTTCATTATTGGTCATGTTTAATTTTATGACAAATTTGTAAATTTAAGGTAACTAAACAAGGTAAACACGAAACGAAATCCATAGTAATTTATTACCTTAGCAACAAAAAGCGTTTCATTTCATTATATGTTCACATGGCGAAGATAATATGATACGTAGTAGTACGACTTACCTGTGATTTGAATAAACTATACTTGTATGTACTAGATAAGTTGTAACTAATAATTATGTAATAACATACTCACCGGAATAACACACACATATAAACCTGACAAGGTACTTTGTGTGCTGCTTCGTGTGTGTAAGTTGCTATAGTGTGGTATTAGTTTAGAACCCTAGAATGTAAATACGTAAAGATTATATCTTTTAATATAGGGTGGGCCACGAATTAGTTCATATTTTAAAAAATCGTAAAAGAAAAACCATTTAATGTATTGTAAAGATTGTTTATTCACAATAAAGTTAATTAGTTGAAATTTATTTTTTAAAAATTACATCGTCCATATCATCACCATTTCGACGTTTGCACTCTTCTTAGCGAGAACCGAAATTTTCGTTAAGCTGACGAAGTGTGTTTGGTTTATTTACATAGATACGATTCTTTAAATAACCCTATAAAAAGAAGTCTGTACTTCTGGGTGGTCATGGAGTGTCACCTCGTCTGGAAATGTGTCTTTGACCACCGGCAGGAACTCATTGGATGTGTGACAAGTACATTTATCGTATTGAAATCATGTGTTACGTTTGTAGACAGCGAATCCCAGTAGTGTCAGTCCCAAGAACTCCCGTAACATGTTTGTGTGGGATGTTAGATTCAAATGTTAACGAATTCTTGGCCCACTCCATACCATGTCGGTTATAGAGCTGATAGTAAGCGCTTTCTTTAGCTCTTACCCTGACTTGCGTGCTTGAATATAGCAAACTTCATTTATATTTAAGCATGCTTATTATCGATTATATTTTCAACGTTTCTTTATAATCTAATAACAATATTTATTCAAACGAACAAACGAAACCGCAAAATATTTTTCTCCATTCCTTCATCAATAATATTATTATGTAAATGTGACGATTTTGTTGAACGAAGAGCGTTGAGGGTGTAACTTGACGTCAACATGTATAGGGCCAACTTTTTCACATCTGTTTGTAGATGCATTGTCATTTAGCTGAAGTGGTTACTTGTTGTATATCAAATTGATTCGAATAGTTTTTAGAAACAGCGAGCGTGCTTACAATAATATGGTCAAACATACTTCTGTGTCTGGTGATTGCACGTATGGTGTTAGTGGTTTCAATGTTGTTTCCTGCTATGTAGAGGGTTGTGGATTCAATGGGATAACACTTTGTGTGATATACAAATTGCTGTTCTGAGTCTGGGTGTTCTTTGTGTCCGTTTTTTGTATGTAAAATCACGTGAAAATGATATATATCTGTCTAGAGAGGAAGTTATCTTTAAAAAAAGATGTACTTTTGGATCTGGCCTCTAGTAGATCAGTATTTGATCTGATCAATGTTTACCAATCAGCGTTTGTCGCTATACACAGCCAATCATATTTCTTCATGGAATTGTCAATCATTAGTGGTCATATTAAAAATATTTGCATCATTGATTTTAATTTATGACGCGTCATGACAGCGGTCATCTATTTTGTTTTATAAGCGATAATCAGCTGAAATTGTACAAATAAAATAAAAATTGATGAAATATCTCTCTGTGAAATATCGTAACAAAACTTTAAGACAGCAATAGTAACAATAAATATTTCGTAGTTCCAACACACAACGCCATTTAGCTTATACCTAATCAAAGCTTATACTACGACAGCTAGATTGACTGATGGAACTCTTGTCCTATTTTAAACACATAAATATTGAACATAGAAAACACCCAAACTCCGGAACACGTATTTGCAAAACATACAAACATTTGGTCCAACCTGTGAATCTAACCCGAGACCTCAAGCACAGCAGTCATATTCGCTACCACTGTGCCACTGAGGCAGTCACAATATATTAGTTCCTTATTTATTTAAAATTGTTACTTTATTTTTTTTCAGAGAAGAGAAAGCTAGTGTCAATAAAATAAAAGATTTGGTTAATGGGAAGTGTTGCCTTTCCAATTTTTTAATTTCTTTAGAAATGGACTCACAGATGTTGTTTCACCGAGACATTAATAAGTCCACCGGTGTTTCATAGATAATATTACTTAATTCTCTTTCATTTATTTCTGATATTTTTATTATATAAAGTATGCCTTTTTAATATTGTCAAAGTAGTGAGTGTACAGTAAATAATAATTAATTGTTTTGTCAGTAAGCAAGCTGTCGTCATTGTGCCATTTGGTCAAATCGTAAACGACTACTATTCATATATTTATTTTAAGCTGTTCCATATAAGCGTATTGACTTTAAAGGAGGAGAAGGATGGAGAAAGTCAATTCGCTTGTAGCAATATGTTTATAACGTTCGTACTCCGACATTTACTGTCGTGTTGGTCTAGCGGTTAGTATATGCGAGTGTCGATCAGGAGGATTTAATTCCCGGAACGGGCCAAAAGTGTGATGGGGTTTTTCTGATTATAGAAATACTTATGCAGCTTGGATTTTGGAAGTTAAGATTTCAACCCCTGTGCCTCAGACAGCACGTACATAAAACTGTCGGTCCTGCATTTAATCCTAACCTATCTTTCTGTTTATTCCTCCCGTTGAATATATCACTTCGTTATTTATGAATCGAGTTGGGAAATTTAAATTTCCACTTGACTAAGTATACTGCTTGGTATTAATAAATAAAACCCCAATAATTAAAGAATAACAAATATATAATAATATGGTTTACAATTCTGCAGGAAATGTGCAAAAATTAGGTCATACTGTTTTTTTTAAATTAATTATTACTGCAATATTATCTGTGATAGTTGGCAACTAAAGTAAAGTAAACTGATAATGAAATTGTATTTTTAAACAAGTAAATCATTTAAGGTCTAAGGATTTAAAAATTTCCTATAGTAAACAAGGAAACCACGACATTTATAAATCTTAAGCTGATATTTTGCAATGTTTACTAAAAAAAATTAGTTAAATATTAATAAACATACAATACAATGAGTACAAAATCCGGAGAAAGCCGTTATCACTCCTAAAAATAGAATGTAATTGAAATTAAATATTGTAACATAAGTAGGGCAAAAAAAAACCTTTTTCATTGATATTTAATGATAATTTTGGTTGTACAGTGTTACTTATTGCCAATAATTTATGTATATGTGTTAAAAAGGTGTAAGTAACCGTTATTTAATTATTAAGAAACAAAGCAATACGTATTTTTAACAGCAATGTACCTCTATCCATTTTAGCATAGTTTATTTGCATTACCATAAGTTAGTCAGTTAATCATATTTTATTGTGTAACACTGTGATTTTAGTAAATATGAATATAGTGTGTAATTAAAAAAATACTATTTACTCGTACTGTAGTGTTTATTTTTAATACCTGCTACTTAGAAATAATTTGGAAGGAATTGAAAAATTAGTTTAGTCATTTTATTTCTATATTCAGAGCCTGCCAAAGTGACTCTACTCTGCTTGACGGAAAGCATGAATAGAACCCAAGAGTTGTGGTCACCATACTCATTGCAAATGCAGACAATGTAGTATGGTGACCCAGACATGGCGGCCTAGTGAGATGCTTTTTCACACTCCACTTGGGGACGTAAAAGGCATGACAGTCGTCATGGCAGTGTAAGGCTCACACAGTTCCATAACTGTCGCCCCTGCATCAATGGGCCTGCGGTCTCGCACTCACTAACGAAACACGACAGCGCAGATGCCGGTGCTTTAGATTGGTTTTCTATGGGAGGGTAGTACTGTCCTGATCGAGCCGGCCCGTTCGTGTTTAAATCAGCGCGGCTCTACGTATCTAGTAGCACCTTGTATTTAGTGTCTTACTGGTGGTTTTCAGTGTTTTCCCGGTCTATTCAAATCTCCTGCTGTCAGTATGGTTGCGGTGGTCATTAATGTTGACTAATATTGGTTAGTTAACACGATGTCTCGGGCTCGTATGCCATCTGTATGAGCAGGTCGACTGAAAACTATGGCTCTTTCTTCGAAAGACTAATGTAGACCCTTTATTCTAGCATAGTTTTAATTTCATCAATGTCCTCTGTGCTTTGTTTCAGTATTTCTTCCCAGAGTGAGTCGCCTTCTAACTATAAAAGCCGACGTGTAAAATATTATATGGAAGATTTATTTACAAAAATCCATTTATCATTTATCAAAGGAAAAGACGGGTTTCCTACTATTAAGTGACACTTGTAACTCAAAAGTTACAAGTATATACGTTTCTACCTACCCCTCAAATCAGAAGCGTGTATTCAGTTAAAGGAACCACACTCACTCGGTGAAAAGTAACAAAAGATTTTCTTTATACTAGTTTTCTGTGAAACCATGGTATCATTTCGGTCAATGCCCATACTTGCCGAAGCACGACGGCTTTACAGTTATCTGTAAGAAATTCATGAAAGTGAGATCATTATCTACGGATTGCACAGTTGGTGTAGTGGTTTAAATCGCCCTTTTTTGTTGCACTGAGTGTTGTGAGTTCAAACCCCACATTAATCAACTTTATGTGATTTAAAAAATGTTGTTCCGAGTCAACACAAGTATATTTCTAATGAAGGCAATGTTTTAAAAAACTGCATTGGTTATCCAATTGCTCGGTTACTTGTTCTAATGTACTGCTGATTTGATGATTTTTACTTTTGTGGCATAAAAAGACTTTACCTGAATTTACAAAAAGAGACATTCTTTTAAAACACTTCGGATTCACAACAGTTTTAATTTAAAAACATTGACCAAAGCAGGCTTACGAGGACATACCGAATAATTTTGCCGCTCACTACAGCTGAATCCTGCATATCTCCCACTTCGTTGCCCTCCCCAAAGACTCGACATAGAACACGACGAGCCACGTGCCAAAATGAAAACATTTTGCATTCATTATGTACACCAGTTTTAATCTATACAGCCAATGTCGGGGGACCCCGACAGGATTACCAAACAAATTGGATGATTTAAAATGTATTGTTGGCGGTTCTGTATAAAAAATTAATTTAAAATTTATGTACACCCACGGTATTTTCGTCACTTGTTTTATATGTGCCTCGTCGGTCTAGTAGCTATCCATACATTGTTGACATACCCAAAAGTCGAACTAAACGGTTTGACAGCTCGTTTTTAGTGAGAGTCGCCAAGATTTGGAACGACCTGACTGGGTCTATTTTTCCTGATAAGTTCAACTCTGGAGTCTTTAAGAGTAGAGTGATTGTGTTTCTTTTTGGATGGGCGTGTACCATCTTCGTCTTCATTTACACTTTCCATCAGGTGAGATGGAAGACAAACGCCTATTCCATCACAACTATATAAAGTTACTACCAAACACAGTTGTTGGATTTTTGTTACAGGAAATTTCTAATAACATCAGAGTATGGAGGTTTGGTGGTGTTAGACGCTCGTGCCTTTTAGACCACGTTAAGCCATTGTTCCCGGTTGTCATGGCAATCATGGCATCCAGTCGTTATTGGGAAGTCAGTGCCCTCAAAAAGACTGACAACTAGTTCAGTCTTCGTTCTTCTTCTTAGTTGCTGATGTCCGATGCTAGACGCTACGTTGAAAAAGTGATATTCAGGTGAAATCGGTTGAACTAGTAACCGACCCCAAATAATCTCGGGGGTAATAAAGGCTAAGAAGATGAAGATGTTTAGGAAGAAAATACATTTTGTGAATGTAATCGAAATTGTGATATGTAGCGTAAAGCGTGGGAGAGTCATATTTCAGTTAGTCTGGTTCGACCAGTGTTTGTTTAGTTTGTTTAATGTGGTCTCCGTTTGTTGATGGTATAAAATAAGGAGTGTTACTACCTCTATTCAATTCATGGGTATCGTAAGATGTGGTTAAAGAAGCAAACTGTACAGGACGACAGCATTGCAAAGAGAAGAAAAATTTGAAACAATCCCTAAGCCAACCCGTCTGGCCAGCGTCATACAGAAGGCCAAAGCCTCCTACTAAGGAAAGGCCTGTGTCCAGTAACGGACTGTTAAAGATTGTTGATAGTAATGTAGTTATATAGTGTTGTATCTGTAAGAAATAAGATATTTTTAACTATTTTTCAACAATATAGAGAGCTTTAAAGTTGTAACTAAATTGAATTTCGACAATACATATACATGCATACTTTCACACCTACGATTGAAGAAATAATAGAGAAGGAGTTGAGTGTTGGAGACTGTGGAAATTACGCAGAAAAACTGGGGAATATGATAAAAAAGGTAGGTAATAAAAGAATTAGATCGTAGACGAAAACGATATTTCTCATACGAATAAGACTGATTGAATAATCAATTATTGTGAATGTAAATTATCAGAAAATTTATAAAACCCGAAATTTAAGTACCTCGAGTTTAGTAAGGGACCCCAAAAAGTAGACATACAAAATGAATTGAAATTATGTACGCGTGTAGCACCACACGTTGAGTACTGTCAGTCTTAATACTGTCCAGTTATTGTGTGAATTGGCCGACGTTGGAGCATAAAAAATATTTTACACAAACCATTGCATACTAGGACGCCATTAATTATTTAATAGTAAATATTTTACATTTATGGATGTTACAATCAGATAACGGAATAATTTAGATATTATTATTACATTGCTAGAATTATACGAATATATGGCGACAGACTTGTGCTTTATGGTTCACCTAGGTTTTCCCTCCAACACAAAGGGAGGATCCGCCGACCAGGCGAGGTGATCATGCATTTCGGGACATGGCCCAACGGTTGACGTTGGAATGTTGTATATATGTTAATTGCCACGCGAATCTCCATTTCGCGATACAGGATTAGTAGTTGCATCGTAGTTCTTACACTCATACGTTTGGTTCATACTTCGTATGTTCGTAGTTCGATGTATCTTCGCTAGATGGCGCTGTTGTATATTTTTCTTTGTGCTGTAGTGTGGAAGTCGTCATATTCCCTATTGATATAGTTTAAAAAAAATCACGTTTATTATACAGCACTAAAATGATTACTTCCTAGGAATGTATAAAATGAATTAACATATATTTGCGTGTGAATGTTTTAATACATATTTCAAACTAATCTATGTCAACTACCCTCATTTTTTTAAATATCTATTATCCTTATTAATGTTGTCTGTAAGAAATCGACGTGCATGAGTAATAAGATACCAATCCTTTCATCTACATACTGCATGTTACTCTAATTCTTAGAGAAAAATATTTGGACGAAAAATAAAAAATAACAAAATTATAGTGAAAATATTAAAATATATTTTTTTGCTTTTAATTTCTTAAGGTCGATGCCTCTGTGTAAGTTAAACTCAAATATTTACAATCTAGATTAAAACGTGTCTGGATGAGTGTAAACTGTGCACTTTGTCGCACAACGGCCCCACAACCGTTTGCTTGAGATTTCTTCAGGGATTTCCACAATACTTCTACTTAGTACAAATGATCTTTTGTGTTGTCTTAACACTGTTTAAGAAAATTAGAAGTTGATGTTTGTAATAGAGATCGTAGAACTTACAACAAAAATAGCTAAAATACCTTGAGACACATCGTACATGGTCGTCTGATTTCACGCTAGGCAGAGTTTTTTTTTTTTTTTTTTTTTTAACGTGTGGAAACCCCCTCGGGCCGTCACCCCACCGGGGTTTACGGCGAGGCGGTGTGTCGGAATCGGACCGACTAAAACCACACGGTGTGCCACTCTGCGCCTAACATAGGAGGGATCCGGGAACCGCTGCTATTACGACATCCAGATCCCTCCTAGCGCCTGCCCGCTAAAGCGGGCACCATCTGCGGATAAACTCTCTATTTAGGCGACGTACGGCACACGCGCACGTCACCTCCTCGCGGCTGGCCACTATAGCAGATGGAGGGGAAAACCCGTCCCGTCCACCCGCGGCCACACTCAAGGCGGCATGAGGCGCTGGTATGCGCGCCTCCGCCGCCCGGCTCGCCGGCGGCGTATTGGGTCCGAGTGGAGATCGTCCTCCCGGACCTTCTCCGCCGCCTCCTTCCGCGAAATTACGTCTTCGCAGAAGGTTGCGACCGCGGTAAAACAACTGTCGCTACCGGCCATGGAGCGTATGACGGCCGGTAGCGAGAGATCTCCTCCAATAACTGCAGTGAGGGCCCCACGCTGCGCCGCCCAGGCGGAACAAACTGCTAGCGTGTGCTGAGCCGAGTCCTCACTGCAGTCGCAGTGGTGACAGGCGGGACTCAATTCCCTCCTGACGACCGAGTGCAGATACTTCCCGAAGCAACCGTGCCCGGAAAGGACCTGCGTCAGTCGGAAGGAAAGGGTCCCGTGCTGCCGCCCTGCCCACTCGGCGATGACCGGCTGGAGAGCCTCCACGAGGGCAAAGCCAGCACGTGGAGTCTCCAAACGGGACGACCAACGAGCCATTGTGGCTCGACGAGCGGCCTCACGCCACTCGCGCACCTCTTCGGGCGGGGGCCGTATGCCGCTACCCGCCCGGAAGTCAGCCGTCCGCCGATAAACTTCAGCGAGCACTTCCGCCTCCAAATCCCACGGGGGAGTTCCGGCCAAGGCGCACGCCGCCTCCGTCGATACGGTGCGGTAACCGCGTATGGCTCTAACCGCCAATATCCTCTGAACGCTAGGCAGAGTATGGTAACCACTGATAAATATACTTAAACATTTATTATACGTCATAGTCAAATGACAGTCAAACGACTTTGACAGTCCCTTGGACATAGAGCTCTCCGTAGAAAGGTGGCTTTGGCCAGCTGTACCACGCTGACCAGACAGGTTGGAATAGGATAGGTGTCCCGCGCTGTTTACTCCCGTAATCGCTTTTTACGGCACCCATGGGAGGAGTAGAGTGAATGAGCAGTTTAGAACTTTAATGGATTTTGTAGGTTAAAGACTTTTCCTCATGTGGCAGTTATCTATAATAAAAATACCCTCACACATCTCACACATATGGCTGTCTGATCCCAAACTAGGCAAAGCCGGTATTATGGTGTGAGACCGGAGGCCCATTGATGCAGGGGTGACAGTTATCGTGGTAGCTGTGTAAGCCTTACACTGTCACGATGACTGTCATGCCTTTTACTTACCCAAGCGGGGTGTCAAGCGGGTCACCATACTACATTGTCTGCGTTTGCAATGGGTACGGTGACCACAATTCTTGGATTTTATTCATGGGTCGTGTTACTTGTTAGCTACTGGTTTGCCAAAACTTAGGCACCACGTTGTATATTATAGATAAATTACACCCAGGCATAGAACAAATGATTGTGTTTATCACACAAATATTGGTCCTTTGTGGAAATCGAGCCCACGACTTCTGGCTTAGCAGTCTGGGTCTTTTACACCTATACACTATAATGCCGCATAACTTAAAAATTGTGTCCTAGGACATAATAAATATTCAAAGCATAGTAATGTGGCATTTGTTAGATCAAAATGAGATTATAGTAAATTGTATCGTAGAAGACTTGTATAGTCAATGATAAAAATATTAGTTACAAAGGTATCGGGTGGCAGGCGCACAGTGTGGTGTTGGTGTGTCGCTCACTCAGGAACGCAAGGGCTACATGAAAGTGCGCGGGAAGCAACGCCGGAGTGTGTGCGCCGATTCTGGCTATCTTGCACCTAGACACATCTCTATTAGGTACATATTCAGTTCAGATTACCTGACGAAACGTATTTTTGGAATCATTCTTATTTGGTAACATAGGTCTTTTAAATACTAAGCTTATTTTCTACCGGAATATTATTAAGCGTTGGTAATTGTGGCGAACCACGAAATAAATCTATGTACAGCAGGCCTTTCTATTGAGACAAAGAAGAATTTACTTTAATGTACAATATACAATGAAAATATAAGACCGCTTTGGGCATGTAGAATTAGCAGGATCGCAGTATCGTTTTCTTTAATAAATACAACTACCCCACTAGGGATATTTCTGTCTCAGGGGTATACAAAGCTACCGCAGAAGACTCAGGCGCCATAGATCATTAGACGATCATCAGGCCTGGGGGTGGCCTCAGGTCTGCTAGGGTGACAGATGGCTCCATCTGTCACCCTAGCAGAAGCAGGGCGGGGGGGCAATGCGAGCACTACGGACTGCGCGCACCCTTTCAGGGGAAGGGAGGGCAGTAAAGAAACCATGAGGTTGCCACACAGGAGGGGGCCACTTACAGCCGTAGGTGGTCCGAGGTACGTCGGAGTTCCAGGGATTTCCTTACTAGGGTGCACCTGATCCCCTGGCTATTGATACCTGCGACGGCGTGCGGTTGAAGAACATGAAGACTCAGAGCAACAAAGCGTTATCTCATATGTTTGAACCCACAACACTCAGTGCAATAGAAAGCGGTGAGGTTACCGCTAAAACTACTTCACCACTGATCATCAATATGAAGATCATAATTTAAAATAGTCTTATGTACAAACTAAGCCTTAGAGCCTTAAGCATTTCTACCACGTTTTAATCGTAAAGTAGAAACAGGTAGACTTACATTAAAAAGTGATTACTAAAAGTACTGCCTTAAATTTATTTCAACTGTTAACAGCGGAACGTAAAAATGTTATAAAACTGTTGATTTTCAGATATTATCAAAATGTATTATTCAGACGTTGTAGTAAAAATAATTTTACAGTTGAAATCTCAGTAAGACAAGCTGTAGACTGTATTTCATATCAAGAAAAGTTGATAGCAACAGTTTATTATAAATCGACTGTTTATTACACTTTTTTTTCTTTTTCTATATTAAGAGCCTGCCAAAGTGACTCTACTCTGCCTGATGGAAAACGTGAATAGAATCCAAGAGTTGTGGTCACCATACTCATTGAAAATGCAGACAATGCAGTATGGTGACCCACACTATGGCGGCCTTGTGAGATGCTTTTTCACACCTCGCTTGGGGACGTAAAAGGCATGACAGTCATCGTGACAGTGTAAGGCTTACACAGTTACCACGATAACTGTCACCACTGCATCAATGGGCCACCGGTCTCACACTCGCCAACGAAACACGACAACACGGATGCTGGCGTTTGAGGTAGGCCTTCTGAGGGACGGTAGTACTGGCCCGGTCGAGCTGGCCTGCTCGTGCTGAAAAAACACTTTAGAGTACAAAAAACTCACCATTCATGCACTAATTACGTCGTAGTCACTTTTTATAGTTTACGAACCCAAGAAGCTCTCTTGATGCGAGACTACCACCAATCCTAAACACCTGCAACCTGAAATTAGCAACTGTTTTGCAGCCCATTAAGTTCCCACATAGACATGGGGATGAGGTTTGGGCCTCGTGTAAGTGAGTGAGATGAATAGATTTGTTGAGATAACTAGAAAAAACTGGAACAAAAAAAAATGAGTACACTTGTATGTCATATTTGTTGGATCACAGATCACGTACACGCAACCTTGTTTGTATCTTTTATTGGCTGTAGTGTGGCATTATAGCGTGATCTAATTTACATATTTATCACAAAAAAGTTCTTGTGAGTCGGGAGAGCCTTAAAATATAGACATGTTGTCTTGAACTTTTTTTTTCAAATTTTAAAAGGTGAATAATTCTATTCGTACATTATCTTTGTGAAACTTTGCGTGTGCTGCGTAAACGGTTAGACCGTTTACGCAGCACACGCAAAATACCTTTTCAAAGAAATATTTCTCTCATTCTCAAGATAGTTTTTTAAAGTAATTGCTATAAGTCTACCATACTGCACTGTCTTCATTCGCAGTGACTACGGCGACCATCGCTCTTGGATTCTATTCATGCTTTCCATCTGGCAGAATAGAGTCACTTTGGTAGGTTTCTTATTTAAAAAAAAATCGAAATATTCTGTAATCTCTTGTTCGTACCTTCCAATCGTTTAAACTACCTGAGTTGTTAATATTGTGGTAAATAAGGACAATGATTTCATGGAAAGTAGAAATGGGAACTGATAGATATTGATAGAAGTCACTATTGTAACACTTAATGGGTTCTAAGGTCATAAAATGTTTACTTCCCGTAGTCGGGTGTTGAAACTCGTAAACCATTCGGTGTTGGAGCGAAAAATGCGCGGGCTTCTAATGAAAGGTTGAATTATGGATCCGCTATGAAGCTTTTATTAGCTTTGCGCTTTGTTAATCCGTGTGTTTGTTATCTGATGGCTTTATTTCGATTTCATCTGGACTCCGAGTTATTTGATGTTTTTTAGTTTATACAGCTGAAACAATGTTGTTGTTGAATAAGATTAAATTTGTATTTAGAATATTTTTAATTACTGTTTGTAATCCATGCTTATAAATAGGAATATGAAAAAGAAGATATTTTAATGCACATTGAAGTAGTAGCCACGCTGGATTAGGTAGAAGAGCCACGCTGACTTCAGCACGAGCGGGCCGGCTCGACCGGGCAGTACTACCCTCCCACAAAAGACCAACCTATAACGCCAGCATCTGTGTGGTCGTGTTTCGTTGGTAAGTGTGAGACCGGAGGCCCATTGAATCAGGGGTGATAGTTATCGTGGTAACTGTGTAAGCCTAACACTGTCACGATGACTGTCATGCCTTTTACATCCCCAAGCGGGGTGTAAAAAAGCATCCCACAAGACCGCCACAGTGTGGGTCACCATATTGCATTGTCTGCATTTGTAATGAGTATGGTGACCACCACTTTTGGATTCTATTCATGCTTTCCATCAGGCAGAGTAGAGTCACTTTGGCAGGCTCTTAATATTAAAAAAAAAGTATTTTAATGAACTGATTACCTTCACCTGCTATTACAGTCAAACCTTCAATTAGTGCTGGTATTGGGATATTTCTCATTTTATTATGTACATAAAAACCATCACGTAATTGAAACATCTATCTCTAAACCTCTAGATGTGTGATAACGTTGATGATGATATTTTATGATATGATTTTGACCATGGCAGCCAGTCTCAACGGAGACTGCCCTACCATGCAGGTGTAATTGTAGCGCGTCAGTGTGTACGCAAACACAGGTGTGCTTTCTGTTCCCTCACTCTCACAATCAGATGGGATGGATCTTACACGACCGGGGAGGATGCAGGATTGACGGCTTAAAGGAGATTCAGAACCTCATCTTCTAAACTCTTTATTGCTAGATCAATGAGGCAGGCAGTGGCAATGAGGGTGACAATATTATTAATCCAGTCTATATATAAACTTACTTACTCTCCACCTCTTTTTTTAGTAAGAAAAAGTCATGGAAGCGTCGGTCGTAGAACCATAATTGAATGAGGCATAATTCGATATTATTGGTATAGACTCACGTGAAGGACAAAACATACTACGCTGCCACTTTTTGTTACATAAAAATACATTTAATAAAATAAGAACATGTAATAGTATTATTGTTATCAACTACCTTAGTGGCGCAGTGGTAGTGAATGCGACTGCTGTGGTTGAGGTCTCGGGTTAGATTCCCGGGTCGGACCAAATGTTTACATGATCTGCAAATAGTTGTTTCGAAGTTTGGGTGTTTTCTCTGTATAATATGTGTGTATTTACAAAAAAAAAAAGTATGTAAGTATCATATCAGTCAGTCAAGTTATCATAGCACAAGCTCTGCTTAGTTTGAAACTAGTTGGCGTTGTGTTAAATGCCCGAAATATTTATTATTTATTATTATTATCTTACATATAATTTAGGTTACAAAACAGTTTCCATTCATCCAGAACATTTATATTTTTTTTTTTGTAAATACGAACACAGAAATCATCAAAACTTCTAAACAAATATTTGCATATTTATCTGAATATACCCTCGAGTTACAAAGACGAGGTATTCAATTAAGGTTAACCTCTTTTTTACGAGTGTGTTAAGTGTTATCTTAACCTTTACCCTTTAACGAGCTGATTTTAATGTTCGTGATTTGTTTTCTAATAAAGCAATAACTTTCAATGGGAGACATCATTAGCTTACGGATTGGTACTAACTGATTTCTGCACAAATGGGCCAGCTTGACCGGGGGAGTACTACTCTCCCACAGAAGATTAACCTAAAGTGTCAGCATCGGTGCTGTCGTGTTTCGTTGGTGAGTGCGAGACCGGAGGTCAATTGATACAGGGGTGACAGTTATCGTGGTAACTGTGTAAACCTCACACTGTCACGATGACTGTCATGTCTTTTACGTCCCTAAGAAGGATCTGAAAAAGCATCTCACTAGGCCGCCATAGTGTGGGTCACTGCATGTCTGCATTTGCAATAAGTATGGTGACCACATCTATTGGATACTATTCATATTTTCCATCAGGCAGAGTAGAGTCACTTTTGCAGGATCTATTCAAAAAAAAAAAAATTGTTGTCGGACAATCTATCGTCCGATCCGTCTATCTATATAAATTTACTTGCGCTGACTGAATGATTGAATGAATGATCCATCAAAGCAGGACTACAAATTTGAAATTTTAGCGACTCATACTTTCTATGTTGTAAGCACTCACTAAGAAATGATTTTTGGAAAACTACAATTGTCATCAATCATTACCAACAGCCTTTAACAGTCTACTCCTGGACATAGACCACTTCTTAGCAAGGTTTTGGCCACACTGGCAAGACGGGTTAGTAAAGAATTTGTTTCAAGTTTTTCGTGTCTACAGTGATATTATCTGGTTTATTTTATTCCCTTAGTCGCCTCTTACAACATCCATGGGAATAATAGGGGGTGGTGATACTCTGTATTTTTAATTCATCACCACATGGAGAATCATACAATACCCTCAAAAGGGGTATAAAATAAATGATCAACGGTTTTATAGAAATCAGTCTTTTTCAAATTTATACACGAAATAAAAAATAATAACTAGACCTCTATAAATAGTTAATATAGCAATTAACATTAAAGAAACCGTGTAAAAAATATCATTTGATATATTATACAAAATGTTTATTTACAAGAAAGCTAATTATTTGGTTTACTTTTTAAAATTTAGATTGTCTAAATGATCACCGTTTCGAAGGCAGTAAATTTCAATAGCATCAGTCCCAAGAACTTCCGTAACATGTTTGAGCGGGATGTTAGATTCAAATGATAACGAATTCTTGACCCACCCTATATTATACACCAATTAGATTTGTATGTTAACGTGAGAACGTCAATATTTTGTTTATAATTTTTTCCTGATTCAAAAGATAAAAATTGAAGATGCGTTTGAAATTTTGGCGATATTTTATTAAAGGTTCTTAAAATAAATTTTGACCTTGGAAAAGTTGTTGAATTAGCGGTACATGACGGAAGTCTGTCACTGACAATTAACTGACAACAAACTGACAGGATACTGAACAGTTAACTTACAAATAAAGCGGAATCCGTACAGATTTCGCTCCCTTTGTTTTAATGATATGATTCTGATTTTTTTGGCCGAGTAGAGTCACTTTGGTAGACCAAGATTATAAAAAAAAATTAGAAGAAAAGACAATTAAAAGAAATTAGATTTTTTACAACGTGTTCTTTAAGATTTAGCTCTTATAGGTCGTATGTTGTTTTTTTGATGTGATGTTTTTACCTGCTTCGATTATCTAAAACTAAAAAGATATTTTAATTCAAACTAGTAATTACTGACATTGCGCTAATCTTAGGAAGTACTCACAAAAGCAAATTTTTCAGGTTTATAGTATAAGTACACATTGTTTGATACTTACTGCTTAATTCTTATTAAGATAAGCGAATAAAATGGAATTCATACTTGTAAGGACGCCCAGCCTTAAAGTTCCTGTGTTCTTTGCATTTCTGCTTAAATAGGTAGGTCCCTGAAAGGTTTAGATTTTAGTTTTGATCAAAGTGGTGTAAGTGAGTAACAAAATTTCATCAACATCATTAACAGCCTTTACAGCCCACTGCTGGACATAGGCCTCTCCTTAGCAAGGAGGTTTTAGCCTATTATACCACGCTTTCCAGACGGGTTGGAATAGGGTTTGTTCCAAGTTTTCCTTCTCTTTGTAATGATGTTGTCAGGCATATTTTGTTCCCTTAGTCGCCTTTTACGACACCCACGGTATGAATAGGGGTGGTAACACTATGTATTCTTAATCTGTCACCACATGAATGATTTAAGTAAACAAAATTTAAGTATTTTTTATTGCTTTACCAGCCTGCTAAAGTAATTCTGCAAAACATGAATAGAATCTAAGTCACCACGCTTATTGCAAATGTAGACAGCACAGTATGATGGCCCACGCTATGGCTGCCTAGTGAGATCGTTCTTTATACCCAGATTGGGAACCTGAAACGCCTGACAGTCATCGTAGGAGTATAAAGTGTACACTCTACCACGATAATTGTCACCCCTGCATCAATGGATCTCCGGTTTCGCACTCACTAACGTAACATGACGGCACGTATGCTGTCGCTTTTCGTTCGTCTTCTACTAGTTGGCTTCGTAGTACTACCCCCCTGTCGAGCTAGCGGTCGGCTTAGTCGAGCGAAAGTAGTGGCTCTATTACTTTATGAAGTTATAGTATGTAAGTGACATACATACAAACATTGTCACTTTTCTTTTAAACGTAAAAACCACTCCCGTAAAATATATGAGACCATTTAGACTCAGAACAACAATTCGTGGATCATACAAGTGTTTTCCCAAGTGAAATTTGATCCTTCAACACTCCGCGCAGTAGAAAAGGTGACCTCTTGAAACACTATGTCATCTGTACAGCCATTTACATCCACCATGAAGAAAACTAATATAAATATATATATATATATATGAGTACGTTTTAGTTACTTATATTTTACAATATTTAATTCAGAACATACAGATAAACAAATATTACTTTAATATAGTTAATCGTATTTATCCCATAAACATTTTTTACATATTTGACGTTAGTGTGGTCACGTCTGACATTTGGCATTACGATTGTTGCACTAAACGTAAAAGTTTGAAAGGATGTATGTTATCCTTTTACCTAAAAACTACTAAACAGATTTAGATAAAATTTTACAGTAATATAGTTTAAACATCAGAATCACACATAAGTTACTTACCGCGATACGTTTACGTAGACGGACGCGGTAGCAAAAACTACTATTAGAATAGTATATAATTTTTACCACATTCACACAACGTCATCTAGTTTCAAACTAAGCAGTGTACTATTGGTACTAGACAGTTAATATAAATACATACATACTTTACATAAAAGATACTCAAAGTTTGAAATGAATAAGCATATCATACATTAATTTGGTCAAGCACAGCAGTCATATTCGCCACCACTTCACCACTGACACTGTTATTATATAATATATCATTTCATATAGTTATTTATATACAGTAAATCGTAAGTATATATTACTGTTGTGTTTCAGGTGTCTTTTACTGCCCTATTATATTGTACTTTCAAGTTTATAAAGCCTTACGTCTTGTAAAATGTAAAGATCAAAATAAATCCGGGAAAAATATTATTTCCTTCTTCCAAACCACAAATAACATGATATAATATAGATCAAATTTTAGAGAGCTATCATCCACAGTTTTTAATTGTCCACTGCTGGACATAGGCTTCGTCTTAGAAAGGAGATGTTGGCCTACTATACCGTGCTGATCAGACGGATTGGTATAGGGTCTGTTTCAAGTTTTGCTTTTTTTTCACGATGATGATTTTCTGCGAAGTTTGTTTGTTTAATCGCCTCTTATGACATTCTTGGGATAAATAGGGTTAGTGATACTTTGAATTCTTATTCTGTCACCGGAGAGACTGCACTGTTGCCACGTTAATATTTATTTTCTTTTAAAGTTTTATTGGCGAAGTCCTTTTTCATATAAAGAGAGAATCCCTTATAACTGGTCAATTTAAATTTACACTGTGACAGGAAAAGATTTGTCAAATGTTACCGACCGTACATGTTATTTTCTTTTGTGAGGAAAATTTTATAGTACCAAATATTTTTTTAATTTACGTGACTTTGAAGCGTACGTAGGGTACAGTTAGTAATTTTTTTTTTTTTTCTATATTGAGAGCCTGCCAAAGTGAATCTACTCTGCCTGATGGAGAGCATGAATAGAATCCAAGAGTGGTCACCATAATCTACACAAGTAACTATCACGAACTATGACAAGTGATATTTAGTTACATTTTAATGTTATTTTATAAAAAAACATTGGAATGTCTATTATTAGATGGACAGATAGATTTTGTTTTTTATATAGAAATAAATATTTAAAAAATTTTAGTGTGCGTCGTTGGTCTAACAGTTAGTGTAAGCGACTGGCGAACAAGAGGTCTTGAGTTCGATGCCTGGGACGAATCAAGAATGGGTTTTTCTTACAAGAAATTCGTAATAACAGCCTAAAATATAGAAGTTTGGAGGTGTCTCACATTCGTGCCTTGGAGAGCCCATCAAGCTGTAGGTCATGAACATCGACGGCAATCGTTATTAAGAAGTCAATGCCATCAAACATACTGACAACTTAATCAGCCTTCGAATTCAGTTTGCCCTCCGGGTTGCAGAGGTCGAATGTCAGTCACTCCATGAAAAAACTAATATTGTATAGTAATCAGTTTAACTAGAAGCCGACCTCAAATAATCGTGGTAATAGGAAGATAATATTTTAAAAGTATTATCATAAGAATTATTGCTAAGTGCAATCTCTTCTATGTAACTTTAGGACGGTAACTGATACGTGAAATTGAATTAATGAAAAGATTCGATAATTTTATCATCGTAAACAATCCGACTTTTCTAAATTGTATTTCAAAATATTTGTAATTAATAAACAAAACAGATTAACGTATTTATTAAATCATTCGAGATGAAATCGTTTTTCAATTGCAGTCATAACAATTATCATTATGACAAAGACGTTGCAGGGCTTACAACAGATGTTGAATGACCTCTTTTTTTTTTTTTTTTTTTTTTTGTTGTCGGGGTGGAAAATCCCTTCGGATCTCCGGCTCCTCGGGAAGCAGGAGCCAGGAGTATGTGGTGTTATGTGGTGTTTCCACTAAAAACCACCCCGGTGGCCGGTCTCAGGCGTCCTTCTCTGAAGGGGACCCGGACCATATTATTTCAGGTCCCCTCCAAAATTGACGCCGCGCCTAGTCAGACCCTATCCTGGGGAGGCCACAAAGGCTTCCCCACCTATCAATTCGGTTTTTATAATTTGTTGCGGCCCGATCGCATTTTTGCGACTAGGCCGCAACAAATTAACCTATCGCCGACCGCAGCAACTAATCCGCCACCAGAGGTCCCCACTCTCTGGCGGCTCGCGGTCCCGTCGACGGTTCATAACGCCGCCGACGTCTTCTTCGCTCGGGATCGGCCCTCTCCCGATCCCGTTCAGCGGTCTCTTTCTGGAGCATAACAGCTTCGCAGAAAGAGACCACTGCGGCCCAACTTTCCTCACCCGCCAGCATGGCAGCAACGATTGCTGGCGGTGTCAGATCTCGTCCTATTTCATCGACTAGGACTCCACGTTCAGATGCCCACGCGGGGCAGTCCTCCAGCGTATGCTGGGCGGAGTCCCAGTCGGCTGCGCAGTGGTGGCATTGTGCCGTCTCCTCGCGTCCGATCCTATGCAGATACTCACCGAAGCAACCATGCCCGGTGAGTATCTGTGTAAGTCGGTAGGTGACGCGACCTCCCTCCCTACCTATCCAGACTTCAAGGTTAGGCAGAACAGCACCGACAGCGCGTTGGCGTGCATTTTGCGGCTGTTCCTACCGCGCACGCCACTGTGCCAATGCCTGTCGGTGAGCGTTCTGCCACATTTCGAGCTCGTCCTGGTCTTCCCCGCTCTCACCCCGGCGGATAGCGCAAGTTTGGTCATAAACCCTTGCGTCCATGTCCGCCAGGATATCAAAAGGCGGGAAACGTGCCAGGACTGTTGCCGCCTCCGACGAGATGGTACGGTATCCTCGTACGATCCGAATGGCCGCAACCTGCTGCACTTGATTGAGCTTGGCTCGGCAGCGGGAGGAGGCCGATAGGCGTTTGACCCATATCGGCGCTCCGTAGAGGGCCATGGATCGCAGCACCGCACAGTAGAGGCGGCGCACTTCCTCCCGCGGACCCCCTAAATTAGGCAAAAGCCTCTGTAGGGAGCCCGCCAGCCCCCGTACTCGTGGGATCATCCGCTCGAAATGCTCCTCGAAGCTCCAGCGGCTGTCCAGGGTGAGGCCGAGGTATTTGATGTGCCGACTGACCTCGACCTCTGTTCCACCCACTCTGATAAGCGAGCTGGTGGGAACGGCACCTCCACGTTTCCTGTGAAACCATAAGGCATCCGTCTTATGAGGTGCAACCCTCAGACCCAGACCGCTGATTTTCTGAACGACACAAGCCACCCCTAACTCGGCGAGCTCTAAGACTGCTTGGAAGCCATACCCCCTGGCTAGTACTAAAGTGTCGTCCGCGTAGCAGACGACACTCACTCCAGGGGGCAAACTGGTCCTCAAGACCGCATCATACGCGAGATTTCACAGAAGGGGTCCTAAAACTGACCCCTGCGGAACTCCGCATGTGACCTCTCTTTGATGCTCCTCACCGTTCCGACCCATATAAGATATAGACCTATCGCGAAGATAGGCCCCGATGATGTCAGGTAGTGGGGCAACTGGTGATACACTAGTGCCTCTCTAATTACCCCCCACGGGAGAGAGTTAAAAGCGTTGACTATATCAAGACTGACGGAGATGTTGAATGACCTAGCTGACTCTTCTGAACGCATCGGCTGAACTTAGAGAAACGTAGGTCATATTCAATGAACATGTACTACTGGAACTGGTTGTGGTACACGATGTCACTCTAGAAGTTGTACAAAAATATGTTTACCTGCGGTGAGATTTTGTCGTTGGGTAGAAACTACTTCTAGGATGAGGTGAAGAACAAAGAGAGTTGGTTTGGGCAGCATTTGTATGACTAAATATAGTATATATAAATGTGAATAATATATATATTTGTATAAATATGAAAACGTTGTAATGACGTAAAGACTCGTAAAAATAACTCCAAGAAGAAATTGAGTTTTTAAAGATTTCTTTTCAAAATGCTCCTACAATAACTGTATTGGAATAAACGTACGATATATTAAATTACAAAAGAGTTAATATTTGAATATTAAAGTAAAAGAAGCCCCGATTTTCAACAGATATGAGCAGACGCCATTATCTGAAATATCAATTCTTAGAATAACAATAGCGTGTACATGAAAACATCTCAGAAAGAAAAGCCTCCAAGACGACAGCAGCGATAATACGACGGCGAACGTAATTCAATATTATTTACTGAACTCTTGTTTAGGTCAAAGCATTGGGAGGCAATTGTTTTGAAACTGTATAGAAGCTTAACCCTCCACTTTAACGTATTTTTATTATTATGTAAGGCAAATAAGCTGGCGGGTCGTCTGATGTAAGTAACTGCTGTCGTCCATGTATACCAATAACTCAAGAGTCAAAAAGAAGGTACTAGTCTTTGGGGAGAAGTCCGCTGTTTTTTACAATTCAGTTTTTTTTTAAATCTGTGTGGTGACAGATAAAAAATACAGAGTGTCATCACCTCAGTTCAATATTTAATTTTAAGGGCCACGCATTATTTAATTCAACCAATGGCTGAACGTGGTTTTGGTGTGGCCATCAAATGGTACCAATGATAAGTTTAAATATTTTGTTATTATTAGAATGAAATATCACAAATTATATATATATACTATGCGTAGTAATAAGAATACAGAGTATCACTACCCCTATTCATAGAATAGGTGACGTAAGAAGTGACTAGGGGTACAAACTACACAGGAAAACACCTCTGCAAAGAGAAGGAAAACTGAATACAAACCATATACTAACCAGTCTGGCCAGAGTGATATAGTAGACCAAAACCTCCTTTCTAAGAGGAGACCTATGTGCAGCAGTGATATGATGATGTGATGTGATGCACAGTATCCAAGTGATTGTTGTAGAAATATTGTCATATTGATTTTTGGTGGAAAGTAACGAACCATATAAGTATACAGTGTATACATACGATGATTCCCTTGGGAATATTCCACTTTATATACATAGAAGAGGCTACCGAAAACATGCAGATAAATTCT
This sequence comes from Hypercompe scribonia, assembly GCA_949316085.1. Lineage (NCBI taxonomy): Eukaryota > Metazoa > Arthropoda > Insecta > Lepidoptera > Erebidae > Hypercompe > Hypercompe scribonia. Next base: position 3,055,027 of record OX438986.1, on the reverse strand, counting down.
CATAATAATTGGTTAAGTAGTTTCGAAGTAAAAGTGTAAAAAACGTCTAACAATAAACTTGAATTCGCACACTTGCGATTTCTAATATGAGTTATTGTGTTTTAAAGCTACGGATTTTGAATACCAATTGATTGTTTCAAAGACTTTGACACTTTAATTTTAAATGAGAATTCAACTCGTAATAACGGATGGCTAACAAAGGAGAGCATTTAAAATCTATGGAAGGACGGTACGGCGATTCAATCGGATTTAGATTTATCATTCCAACAAATTGGAGAAGTACCATGGACTACAAATTAAACATTATTTATCTATAAACAAATTAAAATACCGTCTAGTAAGAACAGTGAATTTAAATTTTCAATTAGAGTTTATGTACCGACATCTCACCTCATCAACATTAATTAACCGTTAATGAGATAAGATAGTGCCGAGTACGTTGGTGACGAATTAAGAATGCGAAGTATCATCACCCCTATTCATCCCTTAGGTGTCGTAAGAGACGACTAAGGAAGCAAATTATGCAGACACCAGCACTGTGAAGGGAAGGAAAATGTGATACAAACTCTATTCCATCCCGCTTGGCTAGCGTCAGTAGGCTAAAACCTTCTTTCTAAGGAGAGGCCTATGTCCAGCAGTGAACAATGTAAGGTATTGATGTTGCTGATATGATGTGACAAAATATGAATACATCTCGGCGTTTTCCAAACGTTTCTGTAATATACAGATAACATGTGTTTTACAGAAATGTTTCCATTTATTAAGACTTATAACAAGTTGACAGAGTATAATTAAGTAGAAAACACTGAAACTTATTTAATTAAAATCGGTAAAACGAGTTAAGCCGGCGGCAAAAGTTAGTAGCAAATGAAGTGTAGTTTTCTTTAGTTTATTTTACTATTTTTGTTATTTCACTGAAAGTTCCCTTTTGAAGTCTACCAGCTTTGGCTATTTTATCAGTAATTTTACGAGTTACTTATAACAATGTGAGTACCTACAGGATTTAAAATTAACAAATTATTTTATTACTATTATTTTATTTAGGTGCCTGCCGAAATGACTGTACTCTGTCTGATGTAAAGCATGAATAGAATCCAAGAGTTGCGATCACCATACTCATTGCGAATGCAGACAATGCAACATGGTGACTCACTCTATGATGGCCTAGAGAGATGCTTTTTATGTCCCGCTTGGGGACGTAAAAGGCATGACAGTCATTGATGCTGTATAAGGCTTACACAGTTAACCAAGATAACTGTTACTCTTGCATCAACGGGCCTTTGGTCTCGCACTGAACAACGAAACACGACAGCACGGATGTAGCTGCTTTAGGATGGTCTTCTGTGAGAGGGTAGTATTGCAACATTTATGTTATAGGATTAGACGTCTGGTGGTTAGTGACCCTGACTGCTTAGCTATTGATCGTGGATTTCATCCCCACACATGATAAATAATTTTGTGATGAGTTTGTTTTGTGTCTGGTTCTAATAAAAAAATAACAGTTTTTACAATTTCACGATTTTTACGCATACACATTGTTGTACAGTGAGACTTACTCACGATAAAATTATTTTAAAAGGCTATGATACCTTCTATTTCGGTTGTTGTCACGGGTACCGCTCGAAACATCGGAAACATTTACAAAAATGTAATTGAAATATATAAATATTATATTTAAGAATATAAATGTGTAAACACTAAGCTGGTTGCCATAGTACATTGACTGTACAGATGGCGTAGTGGCTTAAACGGTCGCCATGTCCCTTTCTACTGCACTGAGTGTTATGGGTTCAAACACCACATGGGACAACACTGAGTGATTCACTAATTGTTATTCTGAGGTTGGGTGTTCTTTGTTTTCGTTTCTTGTATGTTTGTATAAGTCCACCTCGACACAGGACATGTTACTAATATGGGTGTTGTCTTTGAAAGAAAACAAACAAACTACAGGTTCTATCTAGTTAGGATTGAGCTAGTCATATGTAAGGCATGTAAAGGCATTATGATGTGCTGTGCTAATTAGGGTCGCGGGTAGAAGTTACCAGTTGCTGTGGTATACTTTGGTAGAGTTGTATATCCAGCAGTGTGCATCTGAGACAATGACGATAACAATTGTACCGAGGCATAGATAATGTTATATTTATTCTGTCTTTTGTCTATAGATATCTATTTATAAACATCAGATACGTACAATAAAATTAGCTTGTTCAACGAACCGTCTACGTTAATGTTTGTCTTTGAAAGAAATTAAACAAATATTTGTTCGCAAGCTTTTACAAAGGGAAACAAAAGACCGATGAAATCTTTAAATCTTTGTGTTTCTTTTTCATAATTGGAAAGCGTTTAATGATGTTTTAAAGAAAAAGTAAATGAAGAACTCTATCTTCATTTAATAGAAAACTATTTAATATTTTTCCTTTAACTTATGTACGTCGTAAAAATGCAATTTTTAACAAAATGAAAAACGTTAATCCGACTAATATTATAAATGCGAAAGTTTATATGAATGTCTGTTACACTTTCACGAAAAAACTACTGGACGGATTTGGATGAAACTATACAGTAATATAGGTAAAACATATAGGCTATGATTTGTAATTATTTTATGTAATTCATTTATTTATACTTTCTGTAAATAAGTAACGTCGCATAATGTGGACTTAATGCTGCCGGTATTTTCTTCCAGACGACCTTAGGGGGATGCAGAGATGTGTGTATCAGGTGTAACATTGGAGCTAGTGGGGTGGATTGTTTAATTTATGTATAAATAGTTTATTTAATCCATAGTGATATATATATACTAATATAAATATAAAAGGAAACACATACCTACATACACATATACATACATACATACATACATACATACATACATAGGTAAATATACACATATTCATACAATGATGAATAGGCAAATAATTATTCTGATGACTCCGTCAACAATTCTCCATAAAGCTTGCGTACTTTAACCTTGGTCGTAATTTTGGTCGTAATATAACGATATATGTCAATTAAGCCGGCAAAAAATCAAGCATCTGTCAGTTTTCTTGGTGTGCGCTGCCTAAACCACTGAAGTTACACAAAGACGTTGTACCGTAGAATTGTTTGTATGTTAAAAATAATATATTTATTTAAAATCATCTGTTACGAAAATTGATGTGGCAGAACATATTAAACGTGAGCGAAGCCACGGGTAAAAGCTAGTTTTTTATATTTCGAAGTTGAAAACTTCTCACTAGTTTGATTGAATGCTTGTGAGTTCCTATTGTCCAACGTAAAAATGGTACCAATATCGTATCGGGTCCGTCTTTTTCAAACTAGAATATGACGTTAATTAATATATGAAATATATTTATGTGTTATAATGTACGAAATGGTTTTTTTTTGTACAACTTTTTCAAGTGTTGACTAATTCGTGGCCCACCTTTTACTACAATAACAAAAACTAAATTAGGAAATAAAAATACCGCTTATTAAAACACATCTCCTACTTTGATCCCGGATCCTTCAAATAGAGTGTGGAAAAACATCTTACTAGCACCATAGCGCCATACCGACCGTCGCCATATTGCATTATCTGCATTCACAATGAGTACTGTGACCACCATTCTTGAATTCATGCTTTTCATCAGTCAAAGTAGAGTCAAAAATCGAGGAGTGAAAAAAACAATGATATTATAAAAAATTAAAGATTAGCCATCTTATCGTATGATTAAGAGCACGTTAGACAGTGTGTAGCTTCCCTAAGTAATTCTGTAAGAAAAGCCGGGATTTAGTAATTATTTATAGCGTTTCTTAAGCTGTCTCCTCGCGCTTAATTTACATAATCTGAAAAGCGAAGCTATAAATCATAGAATTACCAGTACAGTAATTACACAAACGTCGGGGAATTAATTAAAATTTAATTCGACACGTGTTTGCTGAACAGCTTCAGTCAGAGCTATACTGTGCTGTATACAGTTTTTTTTTTATACGTCTGGAAAGTCCGTCACCGCCCGGGGGCTTACGGCGGGGTGATGTGTCGGAATCGGACCGGCTAAAACCACACGGTGTGCCACTCTGCGCCAGACAGGAGGGATCCGGGAACAACTGCTATTACGACATCCAGATGTGCTATATACACTACGTCTCGTATTCACGCTCAGAAGCACCTGTTTTTTTGACTGTTAGAGATTATTTGGTTTATACATCTAAACACAACATATAAGCGAAAAACAGAACAAAAAGCTATATATATATAGAAATAAAGTCAACCTCACTCTCTTGAACTTTAGTTAATAAGTAAATAAATATTTCCGACATTTGACACACGTCATCTAGTTTCAAATTAAGCAGAGCTTGTGCTATAACTAGACTGACTGATAGAATACTTACATACTTTTTTTTTGTATTGGACTCAAAAGGCGGTAATGGACTTGAGAGTATTGATGCTGCATGTTTCCTTGTGTTTCGGTAATGACTTGCCATCAAGTGGCCCTTCAATTCGTTTACCCCTTCAAACCATACAAATATATTATTGTGTGTTTGACTCATGAGTTCTATATAAATTGACATGTAAATATCTTGTCCATTTTGAGATTCGATCTACAATAGATGAACCTATCTGATAAACATCGCGGCTCGGATTGCCGTGCAATTTGGTATCCATGCAAACCAACCTAGCTCAGGTTTAAGATATTTATTTCTCATTAAGAATTAAATTAAATTCATTTGTATGAGAAAGACACCTTACCTAAAAGCACAACAGATAAAAAAAATTTACAGAAACCATAATTAGTTGCGTTTATACTAAGTAACTTATTAAGCTATTAGTAACACATATGAGGGTATGAAGAGAACTATAAATATTAGGTACACAGGCCGATTTGTGGGGAAGAAGTACTTTTTCCGTGGAATAGGACTGTGGTGGCTCACACATACACTGCAAATAAAAAAATACATACTACAGTGCCATCTACCGGAACAACTACCAAGCTTGTATCGCGATATAGAAATTCTCACGGCGATTAGCATATACACAATTTCTCAACATCAACCGTTGGGCCGTGGCCCACCAGGCATGATTGATAACCTCACCTGGTCTGAGGAACTTCCCCTTTGGTGTCGGAGGAACATAACACCCGTTCTTCCTCAGAGCTTAATAAAGCATTTTGTCGATTTGGGGAGGAACTGAAATCATATGGTCTGGGACCCTCCCAGAGTAGAGTGCCAGGGGCCAGCCGTAGGGGTTGGTTTTAGTAGGAACATCACATAGCTCCGAAGGGATTTACCTTGCCGTTAACTAAAAAAAAAGGTACACCGTCCGGTAGCCAGATATGTGAACTAACTTTTTCTTTAAATTAAGAACCTGCCAAAGTGACTCTATTCTGCCTGATGAAAGCATGAATAGAATCCAAGAGTTGAAGTCACCATTTTCATTGCAAATGCAGACAATACAGTATGGTGACCCACATATAGTGGCCTAGCGGGATGCTTTTTCACGCCCCGCTTGAGGATATAAAAGGCATTACAATCATCGTGACAGTGTAAGGCTACACCTACACCACGATAACTTTCACCCCTGCATCAATGGGCCTCCGGTCTCGCACTTACCACGTAAGACGACAGCACGATGCTGTCGTCATAGGTTGGTCTTCTGTGGGAGGGTAGTACTGCCCTGGTCGAACTAGCCCGTTCATGATGAAATCAGCGTGGCTCTACTACCTAATAAACTAATAGTAAGAGAGAAGTAACGCTCTTATAAACAGCATGTACATGTGTGATATGAAGCTATCACGATTGATATAACTATTAAGATTATAATATTATCTAAATTAGTGACTACACGTTAACTTAGTGTGTATCTGTCAGTTTAATTATGATATTTAATTAGAAATTTTCGACCCAATGGTTGGAAATTTCTGATGGAACTGAGTCCATGACTTTGCTGAAAGACGTCTGTTCGTGACCAGCAAGTTGATGTTATTTATTGTAATTAGATTGTCAGTTTTATTTGATGCCGATTGGCAATAAGAAGTTTATTAAATATACAATTTTAGTAGATGTTAAACATCGAAATTATTTTGTGGAAATAAGTGTAAAATTACTTCGATGAAAAGAATGAGAGACCAACATATTTACTTACGCATGATATTGTACGATGTAAGATATTTATATATTACTTGGCCACTATTAGCAGTTACGAGCTGTGTTCATCCTTTATGTGCTTACACACCTTTGATTCAATTGTGTTAAAACTTTGTATGAGTGCAAAATATGCAATATTTGTAATTATGTGAATCATTTCTTCCCAAAATGTAAAATCTGCTTAAAATATGAACCAATTCAAAAATCGACTCGACAAGTCCTTGGTGAAATCCAAAAAAGAAGATTGATTGGAAGCTTTCAGGATGTAGGTTTTTATCAGTTGTTTCAACTGCCTGACTGTCCATATAATATAATAATAATAATAATTTAAGCATTTATATTGTGTTACAATGGTACGTGTAAGATTATTTTTGAAGTGAAACTTCTTTTTAATTGTTGTGATTTGAAACTAGACCAAACAAAAATGCGTCACGATTAAACAACAAACACATATGTAAGTCTCGCTTCTGCTGTACGTGAATTGCACACACACGTTATCTTATCTATTTTATATTGTAACGGTTGGTCTAGCGGTTAGCGTAAGCGACTGCAAGTTGAGTGGTCTCGAGTTCGATTCCCGGTAACAGAAATACTTAATAACAGCCCGAGGTATGGAAGTTGGGGTCTTAATTTTCTGAAACGGTTTCATACATGACGGTGTTCAGAGTTTAAAATATTTATTAAAAACAATCAAACAAAGGATCTCCTCTTCTGTTTGAAGCCTTTTAAAACTCTTATTTCATACAGGTATATTAATGTCAAACTCCTGTAAACGCTAATGACATAGCACCCAACGCAGATGAGCAAACAATTCATTTGTGCCGTGTCAAGATCCATCCATTCTCGCTCACAAGAGGCGTTCACCTACGTTGCCATTGAATTTGTCAATCAATCAATGAAAGCAATTTGCCACCGTTCAAAACTCCACATATCAAAGTACATTACGTATCTTGTCACAAAGAGCATCCCGGATGTATCGGTGAAAGCATCGAGAAGCAAATGATTACATAGGTTTGTATGTGTTTGCTGATTATTGCTTCTTTTTAACTTAATATTATATAGGTGAAGGTTACTCACATCACACGGAGAATCAGTATGCTGAAGTGGAAGTGGGCCGGTCATGTCTCCAGATGAACCTATGGTCGCTGGAGCCGAACTGTACTAGAGTGTATACCACGATTGGGTAAACGTAGTGTAGGCCGCCCTGCGGCGCGATGGACCGATGACTTAAAGAAGGTGGCTGGCAGCAGATGGATGCAGATTGCCAAAGACCAGGATGGTTGGCGTTCATTGGGGGAGACCTTCGTTCAGCAGTGGACGGCGATAAGTTGAATAGTAGTAGACGAAGGTTTGTTTAAATTGTTTGTCGCGAAGAGATGTATACAGAGATGTATTATAGTCTGAAATGGCACATAGGCTTCTTTTTATTCCAAAAATGTAGTATTTGATTAATTTTACGATAATAGTTTGATAAATATTCAAAGGATTGATAACAAAGAAATTGTATGTCATGTTTCGCGCATGACACAAGATAAACCACAGCCTCTCTAATACCCGGTATTAAGCTATTGTTTCGTCGCTTTTTACTGAGTTAGTGAGGTTCTATTTTTCCCTCCTCTAACTCTCAGATGACGGTACTCACTGTCTTTTGAGTAACAGATGTGTATATGTTACCTATTTTACCTATTCGCCAGTGCCGCAATTTGCGAGCACTAGCTGCCCTATTTTCATTTCTCAACTCACCGTTTTCACCTACATATCTTACTCCGTACCTCCGCTATCTATCCTCTAATCACGACAGAAATCTTCGCTCAGAAAATAATCTGCTCCTCTTATGTCCCTCTCATAACTCTGATTTCGTGAACTCTTCGTTCTTTGTTCAGGCAGTACTACTCTGGAATGCGCTCCCGCTCGAAGTCAGGAAGTCCACAAACCGTTTTACGTTCAAAAAGAATGTACATAGTCTCCTTCTTAACGAGATTGAAGAATCGTCTCATCGTTAGTTGGCTCAGCTTACAGTCAAGTTGTCATAGTGTACGAATATAATCTAAATGTATGTGTATATATGTGTATATTCATATGTGTATTTGTGACGTATGTATTGTATGTGTTCATTTATGCGTATACGCACTCATGTATTGTATATTTTAATTGTCAATATAACCTCTGTGCACCTCTCTTACAATATTTCTAAACCACCCTAAGGTTGACTGGAAGAGAATGCCTTGGGCATTAAGTCCACCGATGTACAAAGTGCATAAGTGTAAATAAATAAATATAAAAATAAATATATGAAGCCCCTCACTCATCCTGCACATCAGTTGAACCGTATTCTTGTTTGCCTTTCTATCAGAACAAATACGAGAATATAAAATAGAAGTTCAAATACAATGAAATCTATAGATAATTTCTTTTTGCTATAAAATAGCATTCAAATAAAACCTTACCGTGATCCACCAGGCATGAGCACCTCGCCTGGTCGGTGGTTCCTCCCTTTGTGTTGGAGGGACATGACACTCGTTGCTCCTCAAAATAAATAAATCACTAGGTGTCGATGACAAAAGCCGTGTGGTGCTTTCCATGAGTGTCGTAAGAGGTAAATAAGGGAACAAAGAATGCAAGATAACATCATTGCAAAGAGAAGGCAACTTGAAACAAACCCTATACTTACCCGTCTGGCCAGCGTGATATAGTAGGCCGAAATTTCCTTTCCGAGGAGAGGCCTATGTCCAGCAGTGGACTATTAAAGGTGATGAAGATGAAAACCTTCAAAAGTAATTATGGTGTACAGCGAGACTTATTCACAATAAAATTATTTAAAAAAGGTTATAATACCTTCTATTGCCCGACGTTTCAAATGGGTTACACCGCTCATGGTCCCGGGTAGAACATTTTTTATGCGAATAAGGCCCGGTGTACAACATAGCTATGTGAAAATCGTAAAAGTCTAAAAAACAGTTATTGAAAATAATTATTTTCAAAAGAACAGTTTGCGTTTGTTTTATCTATTTCTTTAAATCTCAAGTTCAAACATTTTGTTTTAGTCTCTGGTAAAATACGGATTTCATATATTGAAGTTTATTTCTTAGAATATTACATTAAGGATCTTTGTTTACGGATGATATTACCGCCACCATGCATTGTATAAATTTATTAAAATATATTATTTCTACATTTATTCAACACGCATCATTCACATTTCCATTCGTATTCTCACGTCAAAAATCAACCCTCACGAGTGAAAATTGTTACTAAACACTTCAAACGGGTCTCTTTCAAATGTAATAAAACTCTGCCAAGTTTATCGTGTGTGTGTGAAGACAAGCAACCGTACGAAAGACTACAAAAAACCAAGATTTCAAGTACCTTCGTTGTCAGATGTCCCAGGTGTGTCTTTCCAATTCCTTATTATTCCAGAGGGCTTATTAACATAAAGTTGGTGTAGTAATATTTTATTTTATTTTAACCGTCATACGTTGGTTAAATATGTAATACTTCATTGAAAGTTATGTTGAACTTTACTTTCGACTAATTCAGCATGCAAATACACGCTTCGGTTAGTTGTACGCGTTGCCCAGCATCTCTAAACACACTTATTGACCGCAGCGATCGTAAATAATTAATAATGCTGCTCTGTTTAAAAACAAAAACACACCATGTGGGTAGATGTTACTAATAATAATTTAAAAAATACACAAAAAGTTTTTTCTCTCTGTTAATTTAAGGGTCAAGTCTTTATCGGTTAATATTAATAAATTGAAATGTGTTTAATGTGATTTCATTTTACATTAATTTAACTATATTGTGAATAATTTAACATTACAATGAGTAACATAGACTTAAAAGCGCCCAAACCATGAGAATCTGTTAGTAAATTATTTTGGCATTCTTTTTTCGAACTTTGATTAGAGAACCCATTAGCTCAGTCTGTTCAATAGTGAAAAATAGTTATTGAAATTAGTTTATAAACTTATGTATTTACTAAGAAGAAGTCAATGCTAAGTAGTGAAATTTTAAAGATGAGTTCAGAAGCGACGAAGATACACTTTAGAAGTCACATAACACTCACTTTGGTTTTACAATCATACGTACAAGTTTTTATTCCCTCAGAAGATGTAGGTGAACTGTAATTCTTTTTAACTACAAAACTGGTTTTACTTCTTATGTTAAAGTACTTGGGAACTGTTTATATTGTATGGTGACTATGTAAAAGCGTTGTAAGCACGTTGTACATTATAAGTGTCGGGTCACACTATTTTTTTATATTAGGAGCCTACCACAGTGATTCTATCCTGTCTGATGGAAAGCATGAATAGAATTCAAGAATTGTGATCACCATACTCATTGTAAATGCAGGAAATGCAGTATGATGACGCAGGCTATGGCAGCCTAGCGAAATACTTTTTCACGCCCCGTTTGGGGACGTAAAAGGCATAACAGTCATCATGGCAGTGTAAGGCTTACACAGTTATCACAATAACTGTCACCTCTGCGTCAATGGCCTCTGGTCTCGCACTCACCAATGAAACACGACAGCACGGATACTGGTGGTCTTCTGTGGGAGGGTAGTGCTACCCCGGTCGAGTCGACCCGTTAGTGCTGAAATCAGCGTGGTTCTACTACCTAGTATAGTGTAATATGAGTTCTTTATAATAACGTTGGCAAGTAAATATAGCGCAAGTTTAATACTTATCTTTTATGCCATTTAATGTTTACTTTTATTTTCTCGTCATTTAATATGAAACCATATCTTATTAAACATCACATTACTACATTATGTAGAGAAAATTTCTAGCATCTTCCTTCCCTGGTAATCAACTTTATGTACAAGTATCTATATAATATTTGCGTCAAATACGCACGTTTGTCTATAAGTGATAAGTTGAGTTTGAAACAAAATAAAAATACAAAGTTTGTGATAATATACGTATTTATCGACCGTACGAAATTGAACTTACGACCTATAGATTAGGCCCCTTGCCACTATACCAGTAGACTCAATTTGTTAAGAATTAATAAAATTGAATATAACTTTGAATTTGTTTCAGTCCGCTTTCACTAGAGACACAACTCAAATCACAAAGTTAGCTACACTGCATTAGAAACTTCCGTTCTTTAAAGTTAGTTGGAGATGGCTGGAGGACAGCCAAGGAGCAATACACAGTTCTACTGCTGTTAGAATTCACACAATTTAAAAAAGAGCAGTTAAATTTAATTCTGTTTTTAAAAAACCTCGTGTAAATAGGTTATTCTCTGAAGACTGGATTTTAAGTTTTACTTTTTACCTACTTCTGGGAGTTTTAGCCCATTGATGCAGAGGTGACAGTTATCGTGGTAACTGTGTAAGCCTTACAATGTCACGATGACTGTCATGCCTTTTACGTCCCCAAGTGGGGTGTGAAAAAGCATCTCACAAGGTCGCCATAGTGTGGGTCACCATACTGCGTTGTTTGCATTTGTAATGAGTATGGTGACCACAACTCTTAGATGCTATTCCTGCTTTCCATCAGGCAGAGTAGCATTACTTTGGCAGGCTCTTAATATAAAAAAAAAAGTTGTGCAGCGAACGTTGTGTGTTGGTATAATTTTATTTTAACAGCCCAGATACAGGTTTAACAGATCCTCTGACGAGGAGGTGTCTGACTCTGTCCGAGGATTCCCACCTAGACATATTTTCCATTATTCAAACGAGTAAGGTAAAGACACTTCCCTTCTTTTTAGTGAAAAATTCGGTTTTCTGCGGAGTTCACACTTTCTATTCAATGACCCAACTATGAAATAGTAAATTTCAATACTTAATTTTGTGGAAGATAATTCCCCTCTTCCTTTGAGAGTGTAACTAACGCATGCGTGGTTAAACTTTCTACCCATAAAGTTCACTAACAAATTACACTAGTCTAAGCACCACAATGATTTCATTAAACGTCACCGCTCCGCATCGCATTTCAATAACGCAACGAACGTGGCTCGTAGCTCTCATTATCGCTACGAGGTACGTAGGCACCTCGTAGCGATAATGAAATTCGTAGCGCTACGCGGGCCAGCATGGACGGTTCATGGTAATTTTTAAAATGAGTTTTCTTTTCTGATGACGGTGGAACTGATAGAGAGATATTGAAGCAGTATTTTCATGGCTAAATACACAGATATTTTATTCAAATTACACTTAGACACACAAAAAAATATCTTTATGTTCATAACGCAATTATTTGTCTAAAGTAGGACTGATGTTTTGAAAACTAGTTTTTATTAAATAAACAAAATCTTTGAATAAAAAATATTTGAACTCGCCTTTTGTGTTTATATTTAATATTACTAAATACTGTTACAGTTTCCGTGTGGTAATCAATTAAGAGTACAGAGTGTCACCCCTATTTATCCCGTGGTGGTCGTAAAAGTCTACTAACAGAGTAAACTACGCAGTTATAGTAACGCGAATGAAAACTTGAAACAAATCCTTCTTGTTTTTTTTTTTTTTTTAATGTGTGGAAACCCCCTCGGGCCGCCACCCCACCGGGGTTTACGGCAGGGTGGTCTGTCGGAATCGGACCGACTAAAACCACACGGTGTGCCACTCTGTGCCTGAGATAGGAGGGATCCTGAAACCGCTGCTATAACGACATCCAGATTCCTCCTAGCGCCTGCCCGCTACCTCAGGCACCATCTGCGGATAAACTCTCTATTTTAGGCGACGTACGGCATACGCGGACGTCGCCTCCTCGCGGCTGGCCATTATAGCGGGTGGAAGGGAAAACCCGTCCTGTCCACCCGCGGCCACACTCAAGGCGGCATGAGGCGCTGGTATACGCGCCTCCGCCGCCCGGCTCGCCGGCGGCGAATTGAGTCCGAGTGGATATCGTCCTCCCGGGCCTTCTCCGCCGCCTCCTTCCGCGAAATTACGTCTTCGCAGAAGGTTGCGACCGCGGTAAAACAACTGTCGCTACCGGCCATGGAGCGTATGACGGCCGGTAGCGAGAGATCTCCTCCAATAACTGCAGTGAGGACCCCACGCTGCGCCGCCCAGGTGGAACAAACCGCTAGCGTGTGCTGAGCCGAGTCCTCACTGCAGTCGCAGTGCTGACAGGCGGGACTCAATTCCCTCCTGGCGACCGAGTGCAGATACTTCCCGAAGCAACCGTGCCCGGAAAGGACCTGCGTCAGTCGGAAGGAAAGGGTCCCGTGCTGCCGCCCTGCCCACTCGGCGATGACCGGCTAGAGAGCCTCCACGAGTGCAAAGCCAGCTCGTGGAGTCTCCAACCGGGACGACCAACGAGCCATTGTGGCTCGACGAGCGGCCTCACGCCACTCGCGTATCTCTTCGGGCGGGGGCCGTATGCCGCTACCCGCCCGGAAGTCAGCCGTCCGCCGATAAACTTCGGCGAGCACTGCCGCCTCCAAATCCCACGGGGCAGTTACGATACGGTGCGGTAACCGCGTATGGCTCTAACCGCCAATATCCTCTGAGGGCGCCAGAGGCGAGCCCTATTCTGGGCGGTCAGAGCCGCCGCCCACACCAGTGCACCATACAGCGCCATTGAACGGACAACCCCCGTGTATAGCCGTCTTGTCGCGACGCTGGCTCCACCCAAATTCGGCAAAAGTCGCCCAAGGGCAGAAGCAGCGCAGACCAGCTTTAGAGAAAGCTGTCGGAAGTGCTCGTCGAAGAGCCACCTGCCGTCGAGGATCAGGCCCAGATATTTCATCTGGGCCTGAACCGGTACGAGGACCGAATTGTCGACGATAGAGGCGCCGGGTGGTGGACCACGACGGGGCCCATGGAACAAAAGGGCCTCCGTCTTATCTAGGGCCACTCGTAAACCCAGCGCCTCAATGCGCCCGACCACCAAAGAGACTCCCACGGTGGCCAGGCGCGCCGCCTCTTGAAAGTTCGCTCCCCGGGCCGTGACCAATGTGTCATCGGCGTAACAAATTACGCCCAGCCCGGGGGAAAGACGACCTCGAAGGGCCCAGTCGTATCCCATATTCCATAGGAGTGGTCCGAGGACAGACCCCTGTGGAACACCGCACGACATGGGCCGCCGCCTCAGAATGCCATCTCGGTCCTCGTACATGACGGTACGCTCCTCAAGGTAGTCTGCCACAAGCCGCCTCAGGTACTCTGGCACCCCGTGGTAGTGGAGTGCTTCCCTGATGCAGCTAAATGGCAGACTATTAAATGCGTTGGCGATGTCCAACGACACCGCCAACAGCACGCCGCCACAGCTCACCGCCTCTTCAGTCACGGCCCTCAGGCGCAACACAGCATCGACTGTCGAACGCCCGGCTCGAAACCAGTATTGGGCGTCCGACAGATCGGGGCCCACCTCGCAGAGGTGCCGGACGATGCGGGCAGAGAGTATCCTCTCAAACAATTTACCCGCCTCGTCCAGCAACACGATGGGCCTATAGGCCGCGACCGAATCGGCCGGCCGTCCCGGCTTCCGTAGTAGGACCAGCTTCCCGCTCTTCCGACCCTCAGGAAAGCGCCCGGACGCCAAGCTGGCGTTTAGGACTTCCCCGAGGCGATCCGACATGTGCTCGAGGGTTCGCGCCAGCACTCGGGCATGTATCCCATCTGGCCCAGGGGCGGTGTTCTTAGAGCGAATCCGTAGAACGACCGCCCCTATCTCCGATTCCCTGACGGGCGGAACATTATCCTCGTTCCGTCCCCCGTCGTCTTCGACCATGAAGGCCATCGACGGGGGTGTGTGCTCCGCCCGCTGCGGGAAAAGACCCTCGATCACTTCCCGCAGGAAGCTGGGCTAAAGTGTCTCTGTAACGGGGGAGCCCGACGTGCGGAGCTTTTGTCGCACCGCACGATAAGGGCGACCCCAGGGGTCACGATCGAGACCCTCCAGCATCTCCTTCCTCTTCACTTCTTTGGCGCGGCTAATGGCCAGCTTCAGAGTTTTCCGCGCCTCTCGGTACTCCTCATGAAGCTGGTCCTCCTCGCCGTCTACGTGGTGTCGCCGCCGACTACGGGTGTAGGACCTCCGGGCACGAGTACAGGCCGCGCGGAGGTCCGCCAACTCCTGGGACCACCGGTAAACCTCCTTCCGTGGAGGCCGACAACCTAGGATACGGGGCATGGCCGCATCGCAGATCTGCGTAATCACATCGCGGAAACGACCAGCCCCCATGTCGACCTCCTCGGTCGGAGCCTGCGGAGACAGCCAGGAGTAAATAATGGCTGCCTCCTCTAGTAGGTCCCTATTCAGTTTGGCTACAGCCCACCGCGGCAAGCGAGAAGAACGCCGCGCCGCGTGGCCCCTACTGGGGTCCTGGGTCCGGGAGAGCTCAAATCGAATGTAGAGGTGATCCGAGAGCGTCTCAACCTCTTCCATGACACGCTAGTTCCTTACTCGTGCGGCGAGGGCAGGGGTAGCGAACCAAAGGTCCTCTATCGACCCTCCCTGCTGTCGCACGCACGTGTTGGTGGAGCCCCTGTTCAGTAAACAGAGGCCCACCGAGGCCGCCCACTCCTCTACGGCCTCGCCCCTAGCGTCCGTCCTGGGGGAACCCCATGCAATGGACTTTGCGTTGAAGTCCCCCAGCACTAAGACGTGCCCAGACGTTAGACGCCGCATCGAGGTTTCCAAGTTGTTAAGGAAAACCTCGAAGTCGTTCAAACTCCGATTGGGGGAGAAGTATACACCATATACAGTGATCACCCCCCACTCGGCAGCAACATATCCAGTGCCCTTGTCTCTTAGCGACAAGGGCGGGGAAACTTGAAACAAATCCTATACCAACCCGTCTGGTTATCGTGATATCATCATATCGCGTCAGTAACCTTTTACAGCCTACTGCTGGACATAGGACTCTCTCAGAAAGGATTTTATCCTACTATACTATATACCTACCATGGTATAGAGAATCAAAATTTCCATTCTAAAGAGAGTCCTATGTCCAGCAATGGACTATATACAGACCTTTCTAAGAAACTTCCATAAACAGTCATCATCAAAGCCTTTAGTAAAAGGTTATCGATATTAACTATAAATTTAGTTATAACTGTAGTTTTTAAATAAATATTATGTCACACGTAATGCCTTCTGTAACTGTATTATTCTAACAACAACTTTATATTAAACCTACTAAATGTCTTATTCACGGCACGTATTTTGTTGGGTTTTTCAATATAGCGAGGGGAACACGTAACAAATGATCGGAAATTGGGGCTGACACTGCAACTGCCATGGCGACTTAATTACAGTGACACTGCCCTGACAAGCGTTATCAAGAATATTTATGTTTTGAAACTAGAGACCAAAACACTGGCGAAATATGGGCGTTTAAAATGTCACTGCCGGGAAACAGACATAATTTTTAATTTCATTTTATTTATAAGCTTCACGCACTATATTTGTACATCGGCAGACTTATTGCCCGGGATATTCTTTTCCAGTCTACCTTCAGGTGGTGTAGAAATATACGGTAGTGGGTATACAGAGGTTAGATATGTATATATGTATGAAACTAGAAAAGGAAGAATCGGTTCCCTTATTCCGTGTAGTTTTTGATAGGTCGTCGTACGTATATATATGTGTATATATAAGAGTTGCGACGTCCATGTAGTGAGTTATCAAGAGAACGGGTCGTAGCTACTACTATTTATCCAGTGGGTATCGTAAGAACCGAAGATGAACAAAGACAATAACATTGCAAAAAGAAAACTTGACTAGCCTCAAAACCTCCTTTCTAAGGAGAGGTGTATGTACAGCAGTGGACTACTAAAGGCCTTTGATGTGATGACATATGTGAGTTTGTGTATTTTCTGAAATTTATTTTCTACCGTTCATCTGTGTATAGTCAATAATTGTCTAACGTTTTAAGTCTCGCCTTTCATGATATAAAGTTGGACACCTATTTCATGATCGTTTCTATATTTGTATGTAAACATTTAACATACAACATCTAGACAAAAGACACATAGAAAAAGCGCTCATGTAAGATTCACTGATTGAATTTATAAGAAAACATTTCTGAACTGATCACCTATCTTTATAATACGTGTTTATCTGTCCATCTAGTGTTCTCAAGTAGATATTATATCCTTCGATACTATCACAAACATTAATCTACTGAGCTGTCAATATGTCAGTCAGGGTATAGAGACACGTAAACAGGCGTGACGTTAAGTAAATAACGTGATATGATACCTATCTTGGTGGACATACGAGAATAATATACCATTGAGAGAAATAATATACACCCTGTATACCAAAAGGATTAATTAGGGGGTATTAAGTCATAGAAATTGAAAGCCTATTAGGTAGTAGAGCCACGCTGATTTCAGCACGAACGAGCGGGCTCAACTGGGGTAGTACTATCCTCCCACAGAAGATCAACACAAAGCGCAAGCATCCGTGCTGTCGTGTTTCGCTGGCGAGTGCGAGACCGGTGGCCCATTGATGCAGGGGAGACAGTTATCGTAATAACTGTGTGAGCTTTTTACTGTCACGATAACTGTCATGCCTTTTACGTTCCCAAGTGGGCGTGAAAAGGCATCTCACTAGGCCGCCATAGTGTATGTCACCGCACTGCATTATCTGCATTTGTAATGAGTATGGTGACCACAACTCTTGGATTTTACTCATGCTTTCCGTCAGGCAGAGGAGAGTCATTTTGGCAGGCTCTTAATATAGAAAAAAACCCACCTGAACAGTTATCAATCTCCAGTGGAAGGTCCAGAGACAGACCGAAAACAAGATGAAAAGACGTATTACTGAGCGGCATGAGAGACTCTCAAGTTTTATTTCTCGTTTCTTCGTTTCTCGTTTGGTTTATTATTTCATATCAGAATCCAACCGATCTGATGTAGGGCGGTACACTTCTATTCAGGAAATATCCCTAGAGCTTGTATAAGTAACGCTCGTAACCTGTATAAGTATCAAGTATCTTACCAACCTCTTGGTTTCGTGTTAGCCTAAGCTATTCTTGATGGCGAGGTCTCGAGTACGATTCCCAGGTCGGGTCCAGTGTTACACTGATGTTTTTCTGTCACACACCGGGTGTTTTTCTGATTACAAAAATAGTTGGATAGTTGGCTGTTAATGAAAATGAAATAATGACATTGTATAGGTATAATATAATTAATGTGTCCATATCTAAGTTACCGGTATTTATATCTGTTATATTACTGGCTTACGTCACGTCTCATTAGTTTCATTTTTGATTGTTACGTAAGAAAGTAAGAAACAATTCGTCATTTTTACATTCCATTACGCAGAAACATTCATGAAATGAAAAAATGAAATTTCGCACTCCACGTTATGACGTAATAACACAAGATTGATGACGTATTTGACGACGGATGTTATGTCAAATGAATGCTTAATGACGATACGTAGAATGTAGGTAGATGAAAAAAATATTTTGATTATGTTTGGCCGAGAGATATGTTGGGTAAAAGTTTAATTATCACTTAATATTTTTTTACCAATTAGTTCGTAGCAGTTAGTCACTCCATTTGTTACTTATTTATTTAGGTCTCTGTTGTCTGGAGGTGCAAAAAAAATAAACTTAAATTTAAAAGGTTGAATTATTTCCAGAATAAAATTCTTAAATATTTTTGCATTATTTTTCTGGTGTACACACAACTTATTCTTGATAGGAGCTTGATTGGAGCTATTAACATGGCAAATATTATATGGCTATAGGAGCAGGTCATGTATTATTAAAACAACATCCGATAAAATGTCTCCTAGTAAGTACATGTATTCAAATCTCGAATCACAGATCACAAATGAAAGAATCAAGAAGAGTTCTCGATTCTTTTATTTGTGATATTGCCATATTGCCATTGGTCTGAGAACTAAGTTAAGAAGAAGGTAAAAGTTTTTGAGTTTCAGACAGAGATAACCTTGCATATCTCACATACTGATCAGATCCTAAACTATATAAAGCTTGTACTGTTGCTGTTGCGTATACTTACTTGTTTTTTCTTCTTCTTTTAAAAGACAACACCCCCACTAGAAATGACTCCTGTGTCGCGGGGGACTTTGCAAACATATAAGAAACGGACACAAAGAACACCCAGACTCAGAACAACAATTTATGGATAACACAAAGTGTTGTCCCATGTAGGGTTTGAACCCACAACACTCAGCACAGTAGAGAGCGGCGTGGTGAACGCTTAAACCATTAGATCAATCGTGCAGTCAGATAAAAAAAAACTAAGTCATAATGATAAATAAGGTACACTCATAAATAGAATAAATGATTTTACTCACTACACATTTATTTCTTCTAGGTTTGATGAAACTCACGACTTCTGCATTACCAGCTAGGGTCACTGGATGCTAGACCATACGGCATGTCTAAATAAAAACATAAAATAGTAAAAAGCCTTTGACAGACGTCAAAAACGTTGAAAATCGAGTTGCGCTGCCAATTACTTAGTGAGGTATAGATAGAAGTGGTTAGCTTTTGATATTGCTCTACAGGAAACAGTGCTAGCAATGAAGAATGAATTTCATTTAATTAATTATTTTAGTTGAAATTATTTATAATAATGACAGTGTAAAGCGACCGAGGATAATGTAAAATAGGTCAGAAACCGTTCACCAGATTTAATTTTCTAATTATGAAACTATTATTCATGGACTTTCAACTACATAAATATAAAAGAGTAAGTGGATGTTTCAAGAGTTGATCTCCTAGTCGGCTCTTTAAACATCAGCATTGTAAATTACGTAAGTCTACAGAACTGTAAAGAATTGCAACTCATCTGGCCAGCAGCGTGGCCAGACAGTGGCCATAACTTCCTTCTGAGGAATATATCTAGTATTGGAATATAGGGTTATTTAAGATGATGTTGATGGTGAGAATAATTATCGATAACTATTAAACTATAACCGCACGGATTGTGTAGTAGTTTAAGCGCTCACCACGACGTTTTCTACTGCGTTGAGTGTTGTGGATTCAAATTTCATCTGGGACAACACTTTGTGTAATCCAAAAGTTGTTGTTCTGATATTTGTAAAGTTCCCCGCGACACAGGAATGTATTTCTAATATGGTAATGTGAGATTACAAAAAAACTAAAAATATATCACCGAATCCCTGTTTTACTAAAATGAAAGATCGAATTGAGCAATAAAAGCGCCCAAAAAATAAAAATACCTTGTATGTTAAATTTATAAATAGAAAAAACCTTATTTTTCTATATTAAGAGCCTGCCAATGTGACTCTACTCTGCCTGATGGAGAGCATGAATAGAATCCAAGAATTGTGGTCACCATATTCATTATAAGCGCAGACAATGCAGTATGGTGACACACACTATAGCAACATGTATGTTATATAGAGAGACGTATATTTTAAATTCCTCAACACAAAGGTAGGATCCTCCAACTTAGTGAGGTGAATGTGTGCAGCGGTCCAACAACCAAGGGCCAACAAAAATGTTCTGAACATGTAAATGTGCTAATCGGCGTAAGAATTTTCATTGCGTGATGCAAGATTAGTTGCCCTTCCATTGTTCGGTGTGATAGAAGTAAAGGTACGTATTTTCTTTGTATTCTTTTGCGTGGAGGAGGGGGGGATGGGGGTAAATAATTAACGAGCGGGGAAAAAAAATTGCCGCAACTAATTCATAAATTACTATAATTGTTTCACGCCACTAAAGTTTTTGGGAACAAATGTACGTGAATTTTAAAGTTATTTAGAGTCAATCTCTCAACGTCAGTAACTATCACAGTAGCCCCGAGCAGTTTATTTGTGGGGAAAGGAAGAGTGTAAAAACCATTTATTATTTGGAAGCGGCAGTTTGGAATACGGTTCGCTCACAAAATAGAAGAGATTAAACCGATTTGTGGGAACAGGGTGACAATAGGGTTGAAAAGATTTTTGAAGAATATGTTTTTATTATTTGTTTCAGAACATCTATAATACAGTTAAACTTGTGGTACTTTGAGCTGTATTCTATCATGATTTGCTGAGGTATATTGTGTAATAAAACCATCTTCGTAATGTTTTTTTTTCTTACACCCTTGGCCTACTAAAGTGACTCTACTTTGTCTGATGGAAAGGATGAATAGAATCCAAAAGTGGTGGTCACCATATTCATTGCGAATGCAGACAATTCAGTGTAGCCACACTATGGCGGCCTAGTGGGATGCCTTTTTACGTCCCGCTTAAAGGAACCGTCATAATGGGTCATAGTTATATATCGTGTCAAAATGGGTGCAGAATTCTTTGAGTTTCTGCAGTGTACATGAACCTACTTAAAATTAATTGTTATATATAACTACATGTGCGATGCTGGATGTTTGTCTGGCTGATAAAATTCGTAACGAGGTTATTCGACAGAGAACTAGAGTAACTGACATCACACGGAAAATCTGTATGCTGAAGTGGAAGTGGGCCGGCCATGTCTCCAGACGAACCGATGGTCATTGGAGCCGAAGTGTACTAGAGTGGATACCATGATTGGGCAAACGTAGTGTAGGGCGCCCTGCGGTGCGATGGACCGACGACTTGAAGAAGGTGACCGGCGGCAGATGGATGCGAATTGCCCAAGACCGGGATAGTTGGCGGTCCTTGGGGGAGACCTTCGTTCAGCAGTGGACGGCGATAAGTTGATTGATTGAACTACTTGTGCAAAATAATAATATGTATCTATTGTTTTAGCGCTGTTTATGTATTTTCTTTGTTCTATTATGATAATGTCACGAAGAGAGTACCAGTTGATACTGTTAGTTTTGAGTAATTGATATCTAATATTACATTACGCATTGGATACAAATTTATTAAAGATGACTTACAGACAGAAATATAACAACCCTTTTGTTCTGGGTGACTTCTCCTGTAGTAGTTGAGGTCAGTCATCGTTATACCACCCACTTTCAAATAAAACGTTATTATATTTTTAAAGATGATTGCCTCGATGGTGTAGCGGTAGCGAAAGCGACTGCTGTGCTTGAGGTACGGGTTCGATTTCCAGGTCGGACCAAATGTTCGTTTGATCTGCAATTAATGTTTCGAAGCTTGGGTGTTTTCTGTGTATCATATGTATGTATTTACAAAAAAAAAGTATATAAGTATTCATCAGTCAGTCTAGTTATCAGTGTTATGTGTTAAATGACAAAAAAAAGAAAGTTACAAATCTAAGAATAAAAAACCATGATGTTATTTGATCAATATTTAATACACTTGAAAATGTACGATACGTATATTCCCAACAGAGATCACCACAAATCGCTATTACTAATATAACACACAAACGGATAATCGAAGCGCGGCAACAATCGTGATAACTCATATCGTGATCCAATTAGATAACAACGCCATCTATCGAGACAAGACGTAACAAATATAGTTCCGTTGCAATTGTTCATGCTTGAGTTCTGTACCGAACAATACCTTTTCAATTTGTATAATAAATTCAATAAATAATACCACAAATGACGTCAGTCATACGTAATTAATATTTATATTTCCAGCACACATGACACAAAGCCTCTATTCGTCATTAATCCTATTGCGTTTCTACCCACGAAGTTACCCTACTTACCAACAGGAAAACGTGTCTGATTAGTAATGTGTGACTGTACCATCGTATTCCGAAGGGTGTAGGTACTGACACAGAACTGCACATTTCAGTAAAATTTATTTCAGGATAGTATTATGTTCAATTATATTAATTGCTTTATTAAACCTCTTGTTAAGAAGAGACCGATGCTCAGCAGTGGGCTGTTTAATTGGTGATGGTGGGGATGATGATGATTAATTGTAGGAAACAGTAATTTAGATAGTAGAGCCACGCTGATTTCAGCACGAGCGGGCCGGCTCGACCGGGGTAGTACTACCCTCCCATAGAAGACCAACCTAAAGCGCCAGCATCCGTGTTGTCGTGTTTCGTTGGTGAGTGTGAGACCGGAGGCCCATTGATGCAGGGGTGAAAGTTATCGAAGTAACTGTGTAAGCCTTACACTGTCACGATGACTGTCATGCCTTTTACGTCCCCAAGTGGGGTGTGAAAAGCATCTCACAAGGCCACCATAATGTGAGTCACCATATTGCATTGTCTGCATTTGCAATGAGTATGGTGACCACAACTCTTGGATTCTATTCATGCTTTACATTAGGCAGAGTAGAGTCACTTTGGCAGGCTCTTAATATAGAAAAAAAAAGGTCAGGTACTTAGAACCAGGAAATGCTGGCTTGACGTTCGTAACACGCCACATGCACATCAATAGTCTCACTACTATGAATGCTGGAGACCCGGTAAAGCGGAGACAGCAGGCAAGCGGACCGCGAGATCCAGAGTATAAATTTTAGAAGCAACCAGTTATAAAACGAGGATGATAATAAGTTACTTAGATCTGAATTTAATGTATACCTTTTCTATTTTTTATAGTATACATTAATGAAAAATTAATTTAATTTTAATTATTTTAACGAACATTAAGAAAAGAGTTTAAGGTTGAGAGCGTTAAATTTTTTAATGTTGAGTAATCAAGTGGTTTAGAAGAGCGCTAGTAAATTTCACTGCAATCAAAATGTTTACTGTTATGGCAATATACCACTACGGAAGTGCCCGAAATAAGATTTAACCGTAAGTATGTATATGAATTTATATACACGCATAACATTTCATTTGTACGGAACTTTTACGATTCACTTTCAGGGGTATAAAATTTTATGTTCAAAAATGTTATGACTACCTGTTATTGTTGACGTTTTACTAGAAGTTGTGATAAATTACTCTGTGGTATACTGTGGTTCTGTTTTGTACCACAGATATTTATGCGTCACTTTAAGACTAGAAACGAACGATTTTCTTCTTTATAAATACTTTTAAAAAACTTAAAGAGATGAACCTTCTTTGTAAAGAGAGGTCTAGGTCTAGGTGCCGAACAGTGATCTGTTAGAGGCTGTCAATGAAAGAATTAAAGTAAATAAAACTCTTGAAATTTATCTTAAAAATCTAGACTAACAAATATAATACAATTGGGCATTAGAATCTCTTGAGCGCGTTTCCATATGGTGTAATAACAAAAAACTGATCTACATTTTAATAGCGGTTATTGTATACGTCATAATATGAATGTAATACATCTTTGCTGCCTTGCCCTTTGTACGCAAGTGGAATTAAGTTGATCAATGTAAATATAATTTGATAGAAAAGTTTTGCCAAATTTGGAAATCATCTTCTAAATTCAATGTTTGTTTATAATTTTATTGCTTCATTTGATATCCGTATATATATTAGTAAACACACATCATACCCTTACATGGTTAAGTGTATGATAATTGTTATTGAATCAGGAATGAGCAGATCCGCAGACGAACCAAGGTCACCGATATTGCCAGTAAAATTGCTAAACTTAAATGGCAATGGCTGGGGCACATTATATGCAGAAACGATGGCCGATGGGGTTATAAACTTCTGGAGTGGCGACCGCGTACTGAGAAACGCAGTGTTGGTGGACCCCCATAAGGTGGTTCGACGACCTGATGCGGGCAGTATGGGACCGGCTGTTGCGAAGAACCTACGGGGAGGTCTATGTCCAGCAGAGGGCGTTTTTTGGCTGAGAAGAAGAAGAATTATTATTGCTTTTGACCAAATGTCGCTAAGAATTCAAAATAATTTCGATAGTTTTTATAAAATAGAATGTAATAATCAAAAGATGTAAACACGATTCCCGAAAACATTTTACGCATCACGCAGCCACAGGATACAATTATATAGTAATATTTAGTGGTTAATTTCTATAATTTAGGTAAAAGACGTGAGTATATAGAAAATATGTATATTAAGAGATAGAAATTCCTAGTAAAACATTAGATATGTACACTTGTCCCAGCGACTTATGTAGGTAGCTAAAGAATTTAGAAAACGGCGTTATGACACATTTTTTTTATTGACAGGGTGGAAACTCGTTGTTTTTTACAGTTTAAAAGCCTGCGAAAGTGACTCTAATCTACCTGTGCCTGTGTGATGATAACATTTCGTGTGATATACAAATTATTTTCTAGTCTGAGTGTTCTTTGTGACCGTTTCTTATAAGTTTGTAAAGTCTTGTGCAGGATTTATTTCTAATGCAGTAATTTCGTTAAAAACCAAAAAATGATGAGGTTACAATAAACCCCTTTAAATTGAAAATTGCCTACCTGTTTTAACGTAGTGAGTAAAATGACAGTTATAAGACAGTGATAACAGTAAATAAAATCAAATAATATTCGGTTAAGTCTTAAATATTTTAAACACACACACAAACTTTTAAATTATGGTGCGTGTCTAGCAACTAAATACAAGCTCCCCATGCCATAACAAAGTTTGTACTTGTAAGTGACAAACGTACAAACAGAATCCCATAAGGTGTTTGTAAACGAAGGTGAGTAAATTTACGACTTTTCGCTTTGTACGTGTCGTTATATTAGTTTATATAATATTAGATGTGTGTTGTTTTACGTAACTTCTTGTGTTTTGTTAAAATGTTTTATATTTCTTTTTTTATCTTTTTTTTAATAAAGGACTACGTCCGCATTAGGAATAAATCCTGTGTCACAGGTACTTTACAATACATGAAACGAACATAAAAACTCCCAGACTCAGAACGATAATTTTTAGATCATACAAAGTGTAGTCCCATGTAGGATTTGAACACACCCACACAGTGAAGAGCGTGGCGACTGCTTAAACCACTCTTTTTTTTTTTTTTTAACGTTTGGAAACCCCCTCGGGCCGTTACCCCACCGGGGTTTACGGCGGGGTAGTGTGTCGGAATCGGACCGACTAAAACCACACGGTGTGCCACTCTGCGCCTGAGATAGGAGGGACCACAACTCCTGGATTCATACTTTCCATCAGACAGAGTAGAGTCACTTTAAAACGACCTTAAAAAATTTAATAATATTTAGAATTGTCCAGCTAAAAGGATTTTTATCCTTTAAAAACTGTGCACTTGGTAAACGAAATATCTGGTCAGTAGATAGTCATACACTACATTACTTCAGCAGCTTTTCATAGACTATTTAAGGTTTAAAGGTTCTGACCCATTATACCACACTGGCCAGATGAGTTGGTTTAGAGTTTTGTTTCAAGCTTTTCTTCTCCTCACAGTGACTTATTTATATAATTGTTTAATCAACTGCTCACCGCACTTACAGTTTTCTCAACAACGTTATAATATATATAGACCTTTCACTTAGACAAGCTTAAAAAAATTTAAAAAGTACTCCGACACAAAGGGAGGATCCTCCGACCACGCGAGGTGCTCATGCCTGGCAGGCCACGGCCCAACGGTTGATGTTGGAATGTTGTATATATGCTAATTGACACGCGAATCTCAATTTCGCGATATAGGATTAGTAGTCGCTTTGTAGTTCATTACATTCATACGTTTCGTTCATACTTCGTAGTTCGATGTACCTTCGTTAGATGGCCCTGTTGTATATATTTTTGTTTGGTGCTGTAATGTGGAAGTCGCCACATAGAGTATTTCGATATTCGGATACTGATCAATCAGAGAATTGAGCAGACTAACTGCCTAACTAATGTTGTGATGTTGTGATGTTATCGTACACAGTTTATTCCCGTGGTCGCCTCTAACGACACTCACGGGATGAGTAGGGCTGGTGACATTCTATAGTCCTTCACCACATAGAGTCGGTAGCACTAAATACAAATGAATTTTAAGTCAATAAGCAGCGCTTTTCGGTGTTCAAAAGTCCATCTCCCTGAGGGGAAGAAATTAAAAAAACGAAAAGTACTTGTAACTAGCAGATGTGTGATGGGCGGTGGTAACCACTTATCATCACGTGATACATCGGCTCGTTTACTTCCTATGCTTGAGACAAAGATTCTTTTTTAGGAGTGGTGGAATTCTGCCACATCTCCATTAAGTGCACTAATTGGGGGTGTATCTCGAACATATGCGAAATACAAAAAAAAATTTTTGCTCTGATTAAGTTAATTTCTAACTGGTTAGAAGTTACAGCATTGTATTTGATATTAAGGCATATTTTGTTTTTTTGTTTTTTTGTAGTTACAAACAATATTCATGGAGTTCCATAAACATTGTTTGTGAACTTCGTGATGAAGGTTGATGATGTTTATGGTCATAGTGAGAAAAGTTTACACAATAACAGGTCAAGATATACTGGTAATAAACAAAATATTTCAAACTCAATGAATTAAGGTCAAACTTTGACAATAGGCAATCATTAATTACTGTAATGATTCAATTATGTTTTGATGAAATTTAAATTTGGTTCGGATTTGTCCGGGTAATTTCCTCATGATGGTTACCTAAGCCTTCGTATATGGCATTCGTGTCACTGTCCGCTGTTGAGAGACTTTAGGTGAGGTTGGTAGAAAAAATTGGTTTTATCAACAGTTTTAAGCTTTGTGGACAAGTTAATATGATTCAATTTCCATGTTTCAGTATAGACAGGTATTGTGGAAATGTGATTACTAACTGAAAAATATTATTAGTGATTAATAAAAAATATGTTGTAGCCGGGCTCGAACTTGGCTAGAATTAGGTCCCAATAACATTTAAATTGAAGGGCTTTCATAAATATTAATAATGAAATACTTCAAATAATAAATAACACAACAAATTGAATTCCTTAATAAAACAAAAACTATGTAAAGTCTTAACTACTAAGTATTTTTAGATAATTTTAAAGATAAGTTTGCTTGGGATTGATGTTCCTCCCTCACGCATTTACATTTGTTGTGTTTAAAACAGATAGATATTTAAATTATTGTTGTATACTGAATTGAAACTGCCTCGGTAGCGTAGTGGTAGTGAATGCGACTGCTATGCTTGAGGTCTCGGGTTCGATTCCCGGGTCGGACCAAATGTTCGTATGACCTGTAAATATTTGTTTCGAAGTTTGGGTGTTTTCTATGCATAATATGTATGTATTTACAAAAAATAGTATATAAGTATTCTATCAGTCAGTCTAGTTATCATAGCACGAGCTCTACTTAGTTTGAAACTACATGACGTTGTGTGTCAAATGTCCAGAATATTTATTATTATTATATTTTAATTTTTTCTAATATAATATATATCTAATCTATATATATAATCGTGATGATATTTTTTATGTTTATTATAAAGATAATAGTAGTTCATGTTTAGTATCTTTCTGGTGATTTTAAGTGTTACCACGGCCTACACAAATGTTCTGCTGTCAGTACTATCGATCTTCGAAACGTTAATTTTGTCTAATACTGCTTAGGTGACAGGATGGCTCGTATGCCGTTTGTATGGACAGGTCGGCTCAAATTATTGTAAAATCAATATTAATCAATATAAATCAAGTTTTTAATTAATCAATGTTCACGGACTTGAAAGAAGACACCTCATTAGTTGTTCGGGCTTTTCTTTCCAGAGTGAGTCTTAGGACGCCTTCTAGCTGTAAATGCCGACATGTAAAAATACCATTTATTATTATTTATTATAAGTTATGATCTTCAATAATAAACAACATTCAACCTCAAAGTTATTCAGCTAAAATATTAAAATATTAATTATACAAAATGAATTTAATCCAGACTATCATGTAAGGTAACTCACCTGACCAAACTATTTCCATCAGAACGAAAGAAAGAGACAGCGCGATTCAATTAGCGCTAACAAAAAAGAAAACTTGTGTTTTCTCGCTTTCGCTTTTGAACTAGACGTAATTTGTATGCTAAACTGAAATTATAGTTAGACTGAGTAGGGTAACAATGATTGCGTACCTTTAAGACTTAAGTACTCAAAGTCAAAAATGTTTTTTCAATGCTCAGTTTCTGAAGAAAAAAATTACCTTTAAATAAAAAAATCTTACGAGCCTATCTGAATCGGCTAACTGGGCGCCATACGTCGTCAACAGCCTTTTACAGTCCACTACTGGTCATAGGCCTCTCCTTAGCAAGGAGGTTTTGGCCTAAGATACCATGCTAGCCAGACGGGTTTGTTTCAAGTTTTCCTTCTCTTTGTAATTATGTCTTGCATACTTTGTTTTCTTAGTCGCCGCACGTCCGATTGGTCAATCCATATTCGTTGTAGCGATACAGTGGAAACGGATCTTGGGGAGATTCAAGCTGACAAGTGACAACAAGTAATCCAAGATCGGAGAGAGTGACGTTCTCTCTTGTGTAAGTCATGTCGGCGGCCAAGGCACACAGGTCGCTGAACTAACAGAGTAAATATGTAATAAATCTTTATTACTTAAATTGCTGAGAAGGAGGTAAGTATTTATTATAGACACGCTTTAGTTCAATTTACTGTAACCAAAATTATTTCAATGTAGTATCTATAAGTTAACTTTAGAGAGTAAAAATGTAAATGATTTTATACAATGTATAGTGCTTTTTAGTAAATTACTCGAGTTTGGACTCATTTGATTCTTTTGAAGTGTCAATCATTCAGAATTTCAGATAGATCAAGATAGTTCGATATTTTTGTCATAATTCTCAAGTTCAGCATATCTGTATATTTATGAGTTTATTATACGTTGAGATTCACTCGTTATTCCACATGAAATAAATAAATTTAAGGGCGTATACTCTCTGTGAGCTGTCTTGACCCTTTGTGAGAGTGGTTATCATTGCTTTTCTCTTAATTGGTGCTCATATAGTTTACATTTGATATAACGTCATCTAGTTTCAAACTAAGCAGTGCTTGTACTATGATAACTAGGCTGACTGATAGAAAACTTTTATACTTTTTTTTTGTAAATGCATACATATTATATATAAAAAACACCCCAACTTCGAAACATATACTCGTATTTGTAGATCATGCAAACATTTGGTCCAACCCGGGAATCACTACCGCTGAACCACCGAGGTAGTTAATTGTAAAACCTAATATTATTAACACAAAAGTGTGATACAGGAGTTCGTTTAATTCTACACAGATTTGCTATATTCACACATTTACTAATATCAAATTTAAAATAACTATATTTATTCCTACTTAAGTTCAGTATTAGATACTTAATTGATCATATTTATGCAGAAAAATATTATCCTATATCATCTAGAAGCCATTGTAACCCTAGCTGAGGTTATTGCACACATTGTGAAATGATGAAACGTTG
Source organism: Hypercompe scribonia (assembly GCA_949316085.1). Classification (NCBI taxonomy): domain Eukaryota; kingdom Metazoa; phylum Arthropoda; class Insecta; order Lepidoptera; family Erebidae; genus Hypercompe; species Hypercompe scribonia. The sequence continues at coordinate 3,024,845 of OX438986.1, read as the reverse complement.
GCCACTTTTATGGTAATTGAAACAGTAATATATGAAGCTTGTAAACTTGGCATAAAACGGTTTACGTATTATAACACTTCAAGGTATAAAATACATTGTTTTAGCTATACTAAAGCATAAATAGATGATGCATTTAATACAAAAAGGTTTATTACTTAAGCTAATAAATAATGAAATTTATATAAAATAGCAACTTAAATATCACAAGGATTAATAATACGTAGAGTCATCACCCCCATTCATCCTGCTGATGTCATAAAAGTCGACTAAAGGCAAAGGAACTCTGCTGGACGACAACAAAACTTATTAACCTGTGGGAATCCCCGCAGGCCGTCACTCTAACGAGGTTTGCAGCGGGGTGGTGTGTTGGCGATCTGAATGGTTTAACAACAGCAATACCCGCATTCCTCCTATTCCAGGCGCAGAGCGGCACACCGTGTAGTTTTAGTTGGTCCGATTCCGACACACTACCCCGCCGTAAACCCGGTGGGGTGGCAGCAACTAAGGGTTTCTACACGTTAAAAAAAAGGGTGGTGTGTCGGTGTCAATCAAAGTTTTCACTACTTATTCTACTTAAAGGTAAAGGTACATATGTTGACAGAAATGGTTTTTATTTTAGAATGTCATCACTTCGTAATCACATTTCATAAGCACATAAAATTAAAGTAGTGATTTATTTTTTAACGAAAGATTTTAGAAGCTTTATTCATGTGTCTAGCAGAATTTATTTCAGAGGCATCAACAAATTATGCGGGTGATCGGTTACTAAAAAACAACCCTCCAATTTGTATAAAAATTGTTTCGTCGAGAAACAGATCATGTACAATGGCGGCGTTGAACTGTGTCCAATATATTTTGAGTTCACTTAATTGAACATATTGTTGGCAATAATTGATGCTCTTCTTTTGTGAAATTATGAATTGCTTTTTTAGATGTTAGGGAGACGTTGAAATATGAGTTATGTTGTTATTTTAATTTATTCTGCGTGTATGTCGGTTATCACTGTAAACTGTGTATGTCCTTCCGTAAAGTATGCCCTTACCATACTTCGTTAAAATCAGATCAGTGGTTTAGCCACGGAAGGCTAATAGATAGATCGAGTTTTTACCGCATTTAAAATATTAGAAGGAATTATTTTAAAGCATCTATGTTATCTGCAAATTAAAAAAAATATGAATACGTTTATTTCGAAATATGTGTGCTCTTTTGACAGGTATCTTATTATAGTAGAGAGGTAGTAGAACCACGCTGATTTCAGCACTAACGGGAAAAACAAGAATGTTGTCGTATCTTGTGGGCGAGCGCGAGACCGGGAGCCCATTGATGACGTTTGACATTTATCACGGTAAGTGTGTGAGTGTTACACAGCCGCGATAACTGTCATGCCTTTTACATCCCGAAGCGGGGCGAGAAAATGCATCTAACTAGGCCGCCATAGTGTGGGTCACCATACTGCATTGTCTGCATTCACAATAAGTATGAAGACCTCAACTTTTGGATTCTATCCATGCCTTTTATCACGCAGAGTAGGGACACTTTTGCAGACTTTTAAAATAAAATAAAAAAAGGGCACATACGCTCAAACAGTTCAAACAATCATCATCATCAACATCCTTTAACATCCTTAAACATCCCTTCTATAAAGAGGCCTATGTCCAACTGAGGACAGTTGGACATAGGCCTCTTCATAGAAGGGATGTTTTGATTTACTTGTACACTATAATATCTCCTGCGTAACTGACTGATCTCCGTTGAGACTGACCATCGTGGTCAAAATCGGTTACGAGTACAATAAGTAAGAAATAAATCGCTTTCGAGTACATTATGTAAAAAAATGGGATCACGTTACAGCAGACGTAGTATATGACGCCCACAGGCTAGGTGGAGTGGCGATTTGCGCAAGATGGTTAGTAGTAATTGGATGCGAGAAACTCAAAATCGATCAGAGTGGCGTGCAATGGGGGAAGCCTATGTCCAGCAGTGGACGGCGATAAGCTGTTGATGACTATATGATGAAATTCAAATACGTAGCGAATAAATATGTGAAGTGAAATATCTGGTCATAATATATAAAATTAAAAATCAACTTTAAAAAGTTTTTCTTATTATAAGTACCTAATGGTTAACCAAAAAATTAGAAGAAAAATAATTACTGAATAAAAAGATTCAATGAATATCAAAATGTATAGGTGTAAGAAAAAAATTATAGGGTGACAACACGTTTCTACCTGCTTTACGATTGCTAAATTATATACTTAAATCACTCACAATGGAATTGTAGCATTTGAAAATTTAATTTAAAAGTATAATTAGGAAAACAGTAGTTAGTAAAAAATCGAATAAGTCCATGACTGCACGGAAAGGGAATACATATATTTGGGGTAAGAGGATGTTTGTGCCGATACTAATTTTGACGTTTATCGCCGAAACTACGTGTTCGACGTCCATAACTAAAAGTCCGACATTGATGCGGTTTTCAGAGGGGTTTATGGTTGATTAGTGAGGGTTTTTAGATAAGTATTAATGTAGTAAAGTACTAGGTAGAAACTGCAGTAACTTATTTTATTTTCGTTTCACGTAATGATATCGAGTTCAGTTACAACGAAAGTCCGCGCAAAATTTAGTTGTAAATAAACTTATATATTATTCTTCGTCTTCTTCTCAGTAAAAAGTCGTCCACTGCTGGACAAGGGCCTCCTCCAAGGTTCTCTACAGCTATCGGTCCTGTGCTGCTCGCATCCTACGGCTTCTCGGCCTACCTATGTTGCGTTTTCCAACTTTATAACTCCATCAGCCATCACTTCTGCGTGCAATGTGCCCCGCCCACTGTCACTTAAGCTTAACAAATTTACGGGCAAATATCGGTGACCTTGGTTCGTCTGGGGATCTACTCATTCCTGATTCGATCACGCAAAGAAACGCCAAGCATTGGCCTCTCCTTTGAGTGATTTATATATTATTACCATTAATTGAAATAAATCGATATGTATTACAACGTACGTAATACGAATGCTCGCTAAAAAAATTACAGCAAAAAGCATAATTAAAATTAAAAAAACTCAAGATGGTTTAAACGTAATAGAAGGAGGGTATAATATTTTAAAGCCCGTCTAAACTCTTAACCCTTGATCTCTTGCGGGGTCGGTCATATAAACAATAGACTATCAGTTTTCATAGGACTTTCCTAGGTATCTATTTTATTATCGAAGACATAAATGTGGCTATAATATGCTCAACCCCTTTTTTTGTTCTTAATAACTTGAACTTAATTAAATATCCATGATTATCCACGACACGACATTATTTACACGACACTGTCGTAATATAATTACTACATCATTAATATCACATAATTAACCCACAAGCATAGGTTACGGTTACGGCCTAGTGTCCCATAAAACCATAAATCATAGTCCACTAGTCCAAGTAAATCACCATTAAGAAACAGACTTAATTCTCCGAGCCATTAGCATCGCATTATAGCTGTTTATTTAACAAAATATTTTGCATGTCATCGTTCAGGGGTGTAATTCACCCCCTATCATCAGCTAGGGGGAGGTTGGGAAGTAATTAGGAGACAATTATTTTCAATTTTCCTTAATATGACACCTTAAAGCGACGTTCTGAAAGCATTTTATTCGCTTTAGAAAACTAATATATACAGGACATTGATGTAAATTAGTCTGTTTTAAACTAAGTCGATCAGCGAAAAGAATATCGTTAATTTAAAAAAAAAATTGTGTATGTACTTATGTACGCACGTAAGGAGTTATACTTCTTTGGCGTCACAAGATAAAAATCTTTCCAAAAACGTTATCCTTCAGATTATCCTGTTTATAGGGAAAACGACACTAATAACAGAAAAAAAAGGTATTTAATTCATTGAAAGAAAGTTTTATTATAACGCTAGTTAACTAAATATCACGTCAAAAGAAGTTTAGAACGAAAATGTCGAGTTACTAATTTCGTAGTGTCGGTTTTTCGTGACGGTGTACGGGCGCATCGTGAAAATTTACTCTCATCATTTTTCCTAACGTACCAAAAAAAACATAATTTAAAAAAAAATGTACTCGTAACATAGTAGGTATTATCATTTTGACTGTCAAGTCAAACAAGTTTCCCGTTAAGTCAAAACGGTCAGTCATCAAAACTTGTGTACAAGCAAAATTTCTAACATCAAATTATCAACATTAGTCATTTATTTGTATTTTAATCGATTTTACCCTGGTTTATCTGGATATCTTCTATAGAAGTTCAGTAACCTTCAGATTAAATCATTCTTAACTGCCATTCATTCTTATCTCATTAACTGCCTTTGTGACTCAGTCGTGGCGTATGTGACTGCTGTGCAAGAGATCTCGGTTTCGATTACCAGGAGGATCTACAAGTATTTGTTTCGGAGTTTGAGTGTTTCCTTTGCATAATATAAATGTATTTACAAAAAAAGTATATAAGCATTTTATCAGTCAATCTAGGTGTCATTGTACAAACTCTGCTTAGCTTGAAGTTATTTATTCTCGACTTTTCTACATATTCACTTACCTTTCGTCAATAATCCTTGTGATATAGTCGCCACTTTTGTACCAGGTTAGTACTTATGAGCATTAGGCCAGCATAATGGTGAACTGTTTTTGCCACTTACGGACGTCTGGAATGCCAGAATTCTATACTGTAGTAGCTCCTGAAACCTTTTCTTATAAATACTTACAAAAGAAAATAAATACGGCGTCTGTATCTTATTTAATTTCTTCCAAAAGCACCATTAATCATTATTATGTTTTGTATGGCGGAGAGTGAACGCTTTCAGAGCTTTTATTTTTTTAGAATGCCTATCAATTTGGGTTTTACTCGCAGTTTTTCATTGAAGATTATCTGTTATTTTTGGTTGTTGAAATCTTGATGTTGCTTATTACTTTTAATTGGAATATTTTAGTTCAATGCTCCGTCAGGATGAACAATTTATGATGAGTTTGATCATTTTTTCTGTGTCTTAGTGTACTTTATCTATAATATGTCATTATCAACTGCCTCGGTGGTGTGGTGGCAGCATATGCGACTGTTGTGCTCGAGGTCTCGAGTCTCCAAATATTTGTTTCAGAGTTTGAGTGTTTTCGATGTATATTATGTATATTTACGTAAAGAAGTATATTTCTATTTATATAAGTAGATTTTAACAGTACGGTGCGGGATATAGAGAACAAAGCCGGAATCTATAGTTAACTGGTAGTTAAATTCAATATGTTATATTATTTACTCGTATATAGAATGTCATTACTCTTATACATCCCCTATGTGTCGTAAGATGCGACTAAGAGAGCAAACCACACAAGATAACATCATTGCAAATAGGAGGAATACCTGATACAAACCCAATACCAACCCTCTGGCCAGCGTAGAATAGTAGGCCAAAACCTCCTTTTCAACGAGGGGACTATGTCCAGCAGTGGACTACGAAAGACTGTTGATGTGATATGATGTGATGAAGTTGAATATAATATATCAGGGACTTTATCAATAAGTGGAGAATGGGTCACTTAATATTCCAAATATATAAAATATCTTCGTGCCTCATATTTGTTTGAAAAAGGATACAAAGACACAGAGATAAATTATGTGTCGCTAATTTGAAAACAAAAACTATGAGATGGGAAATTCACAGGTTAAAGTTATAATGTTTTTTCTCATTCTTGCGACTCGTAGCGCAATAACAGATAAGTATAAAATATCATTTGGTTCAGATATGAGCTAAATGTTATGTTTTTTCGATTTTAAATAATATTCCTATAAAATGTATCCTCTACGTCTGAGCTGCTGAAATAAAATCATTTTTAGCTAAACAAAGGTAATGTACCAGAACCATTCTATTCGAGTCTATTTATACCAGGTAATTTGATGTGTACCCAAATTTTCCATCTACTCTCATCTCCTTCGTGAGCTTGATTCTCACTTAGGACAAATATTGTGTGCTAGACACGATCATTTATTCCGTGTCATTTATCTATAACTCACAGCCACTTGTCACGCATCCAATGAGTCCCTGCCTGTGGTCAAAGACATGTTTCCGAAAAAGCTGATTCTTAAACGAGGCGACATTTTATGGCCACCCAGAAGTCTAGATCTATCTCCAGCAGACTTCTTTTTGTGTCGTGTCTACATCAATAAACCAAATACACTACGTCAACTAAAAGAAAAACCAGCGAAGAGATGTCGATTATCTCGCGGTCTCTTTGCCGATGAGTATTCCAAAATTTCGGTGCTCGGTTAGAAGAGTGCAAACGTCGAAACGGTGGTCATTTATATATTGTAATTTAAAAAAAATTCTATCCAATTATCTTTCTTGTAAGTAAATTATTTTTGTAATACGTTAAATGATTTTTTTGAACGATTTTTTCAAATATTAACTAATTCGTGGCCCAATATAAGTATGTTACAACTTATTTGGTTTATAAAACACAACTTCCGCATTATGAATAAATCCAGTACCGCGACAGACCTTACAAACATACATAAAACAGACACAAGGAACACCCAAACTTAGAACAACAATTTTTGAATTACAAAAAGTGTAGTCCCATGTGGAGTTTGAACCCGTAAGACTCAGCGCAGTAAGAAATGGCGTGGCGACCGTTAGGACTACTGCGCTATCCGTGCAGTGAATGGTGTCCTACTATGTAAGTGCTACTAAATTCTAAACTGCTAATATAGGCGTTAAGTACACTTGTACCCAGTCTTTCCGATAAATCTGTATATATGTACCCATATGTATTTTTTTAAGGTCCTTTTTTTTATCGTGTGGGAACCCCGTCGGGCCGTCATCCCACAGGGATTTACGACGGGATGGTGTGTCGGAATCGGACCGACTAAAACCACACGGTGTACCACTCTGCGCCTGACATAGGAGGGATCCGGGAACAATTGTTATTACGATATCCAGATCCCTCCTAGCGCCTGTCTGCGACCGCGGGCACCATCTGCGGATAAACTCTCTATTTAGGTGGCGTAAGACACACGCGGACAACGCGTCCTCGCGGCTGATCACTTTATTTAAGGTCCTGTTTCAGCTTAAGCCAAAAGTAAAAAGTAATTTAAAAGTTACTTGTTACGTTCTGTTAACTTATTTATTACCAACTTCAATTTTTCATTTTAATTTTACAAATTTCTTACACAGAATAATATTTACGATTACTCTCGAAATGAATTTTGTTTTTATATTAGATACGAAACTTACACTTAGCTTTGTTAGAGTATTGCCAACCTTTAATTTATTCCCTTTCAACTTAACAAAAGTAGAAAAAAGCGCATCTTTAACATTCTGCTAACATATTATCGCACTATTGACCTCATTTATTGATACTAGGGTTGTCACTCTGAATTTATTTTTTAATAATAAGTTTTTGTTATTGAAAAAGTAGAGAGGACAGGTCCTGATGGTAATGTCGGCAGTTACCATTGCCCATTAGTCTCGTAGCATGTCTTTGCCACTTTAAAATGTGGCATAGTTGTTAGTGATCCTGATTACTCCAACAATTATATGATAAACGTGACCCTATCAAATCGTACAGTCTCCGTATCGTACCCGTAAACATGACGATAATATTCTATTTTTATTTTTGCAAAGGTCGCTCACTTGCTAGGAATGTATTCTGTGTTATAGGGAACTCCACAAACACATTAACTTTTAGCGGGCAAAAAATCGACCTATTTCAGAACAATAATTAGTAGATCATATAATGTATTATCCTTTAATTATGACTGCATTCGTGCAGTCATGAATATGCAGTCGTGCAGTCGTGCATCTGAAAATTTTAGGGCGTATATTAAACGCTTACCTACAAGATGTTGTTCTTAAATTTAGCGGTGCTCATATACTAGTTTATTTACATACCTACTTGGTCAACTTTGTCGTAGACTGACAATTATAAAGTGTCACTTCTATTTGAATGTACGTAATTGTGTGGAAAGATAAGTACACGACTATCAAGCCAGGATGAAACACAGTAACTGCTTCACGCACAACCACCAATCACGACGTAGTGGCTTTCTTAGTCTGACATGGGCCCCCGACACACGAGAAGAGACAAAGTAGGTATCACTTTGTATCGACGAGAAAAAGCGATGCACCAACCGACTGTCTTTATTGTATTGTACCGACCATACCCTCTGCAATATCAAAGTCAAAGATGTCACTTGTACCCTGAAATTGATATTTATTATCGAACATAGGGTAAGTAAAAATCAAGTCTCTTTTTTTTTAAATATAAGACTTTTTATTTATAAATTAGGTTAATGACAACCCTGAATAAAGGTAAAGGACGGTTAATAATGTCACGAGGATCAAAAAGGCTTTGTCAGGCTACATTTGCAAAAGTGAATGTATAATTTGATAAGAACACACATGACAAATTGCGGGCCAAGTATGTATGTTGAATATAATTGTGTTTGTGGATTTTGACCTCAAAAATATTTCAAAAGATACATGAAGGATAAATAATTTATTTTGTGGTGAATGAAGTTTACCTTGAGGGTTTGGTTATTTACTGCCAAAAACATTTTTTTTAATTCTTTGAATGTATTCGTCCGCATACTAATAGAAACCACAGACTTTGTCCTATTCAACCTTATTTTTGATATGGTATAGTAGTATCGATGCATTCGAAATTAGTAGTAATAGCCTCACACGTCTCACACATGGCCCTCTTATATCAAACCAGACAAACTAGACGGATCCTTAACCTCTAGAACAACAGACTTTTAGGAATTTATTTAATATCTATATACTTTCTGCATTTTAAAATACATCGCAATTTCAATTTCAAAAATGAGCTACAAGGAAAACTTTTTTTTTACACGCCTGCCAATGTGACTCTACTCTGCCTGATCGAAAACAAGAATAGAATCCAAGAGATGTGGTTACCATACTAATTGTGAGTGCAGACAATGTAATATGATGACAAATACTATGGTGTCCTAGTAAGATACAGTTTCACGCTGGAGGACGTAAAAGACATGATAGTGTTATCATGACAGTGTAAGACTTACCACAATAACTGTCACCCTTGCATCCATAGATTACAACTTGTATTTATATAAACAATTTAAAAGTTAAGCATATTTGAAAGGAGACATGTTTCAAATAAAAGTTTAAACAAAAACATGTTGTGCTCAACAAGTTGGTCAAGGTGTATGGAGCAATTGAACATGCACAAGGTCGTTTGACTGGGAATAAAACTTCCTGCTTCAGATTTAAAATGTTATCGAATTCGAAATAGGTTAATCGGTTACTCGGTACTTAGTCGTAGCTCGATTTCAGTAATACCATGACCTAATGCAAAACCGATGTGAAGTAATTTCTTCGATACTTTTCTCCAAGCGAACGAGTTTACTAGAACCTGAGTCCACTCTCTCCTGATTCTTTCTAGAGAGGTGGAAACACATCTGTAACTCTTTAGGTACAGATATCCATTGACGGCGGAAGCCACCACCAGCTCAGTAAGCTTGCCACTAGGTGAACTATTTGATTGCTCGAGTTCTGCGGTGTAGGGGCTAGTGATCTTCTAAACCAGAGATTGTAGATTCGATTCCCAGACAGGACAAATCTTTGTACTATGTATACGATCGTTTGTTCTATATTTGGGTGTAATTTATCAATAATATGTATTTAAAAGTATATAAGTATGTTTATCAGTGATTTGGTTACCGTAGTACAGACTTTGCTTAGTTTGGGATCAAATAACCGTTTGTGAGATGTGTGAGAATATTATTATTTTACTATACTGGGGCAGTACTACCCTCCCACATAAGACCAACTTAAAGTGCCAGCATTCATGCTGTCGTGTTTCGTTGGTGAGTGTGAGACCGGAGGACCATTGATGTAGGGGTGACAGTTATCGTGATAACTGTGTGAGCTTTACACTGCCACGATGACTGTCATGCCTTTTACGTCCCAAAGCTTGGCGTGAAAAAGCATCACACTAGCCACCATAGTGTGGGTCACCACACTACATTGCCTGCATTTGCAATGAGTATGGTGATCACAACTCTTTGGATTCTATTCATGCTTTTCATCAGGCAGAGTAGAGTCACTTTGGCAGGCTCTTCGCTTAGAAAAAAATATTTTCTTATAAAAAATGTGATATTCTTGTGTCACACAGTGGAAAAGTAAATTACAGTTTACTGTAGGCTACAGACAAGAGCATTTAAGAGACTCACGGTAAAGAGTACAATTAAAAAATTATCAAATTAAATTATATAAAGAAGCCTTTAAAACATTCAGCATAAATAAGGGTCATTAAAACTGCATTAGGGTAGCTGCACACCGTAAATCGTTTAGAAATGCAAATTTTATAAGTTATGCATTCACTACTACATATCGCATGGTTGTAGAGTGACTATGCGTCAGTAAAATTAATTTACTGTCGCATAACTTTGCATGAAATTTTGGGTTTTTTATGGAACCCATGGGTGAACGAGGAGACGTGTTGCTTGGTGGTTGGTCACTTTCGACGCCCGTAAACAATTGCAACTATAGAGGCACAAGTTTTTTATTGGCGTTTGAGGGCCATAACAGTAGAAGTAAGTCAATGGACCTTCTGCTACTAACTCAGCTAAAAACCGTTATACTTACTTCACTGTTTTTTTTATGATTCCGTGATATCACCAATGTTCTACGATTCGTCAACTATACCAATAGATGATAAAAATATGTAGATGATAACCCATTTTAACTGCTGTGGTCAGTTAATAGTGTACTATTGTGTGCGTAAACACAAGTACTCTCTCTGTTCCCTCACTCTCACATTTTAATTTATTTACTTGTTGAACTTGTTACAAAGGCGGACTTAATGCCGTTAGGTTTTCTCTCCCAGTCGACCTTCAAGTGGTGTAGAAATAACAAGTGATAGGTGCTAGGTATTGAGTTTTTCGTAGTACATACATAATGATTTGATAAGTAAAAGTCAAACTTACATAAAAGATAACCTAAATACATTAAATTACCGATAAATAAATTACACACTAAATGCAAAATACATACAAATGTATCTACACATAAATTTAATATTATATAAGATACGATACGATAAGATAGTTGGGTACTAGGATTGTGACTGTATTGCTAACTAGTTGTAAAGAAGTTCGCATACTTTCAACTTGAATGTAAGGTGGTTTGTGGACATCCTGATTCCGATGGGACAACTATCCGAGATGACTGGGGAGAAATCAAGCACAGGACCGACGGATTTACGTGCTCTCCGAGATATCGCGTCGCAACTGAATACTGTTTCAGAAACTACATTTGATTAAGTAATTGGTGCTGCTAACTCATGTCTAAGCTAATAGCGATGGTAATATCTATGAACAAAATTACCTTGTAAGCTAATCCTAACTATGCTATTGCGTTACTCTTACATATTAGATACAGAGAGTGTAATATTAGTTTTAGCTATGTCAGGTATTATGTTGACTGATAGAGGCTATAACAACTCACAATATACGCCAGGGTAATTTGTGGCTTCTATACATATAAATGTGAATTTTAATAATATCAAATCTTACTAATCAATATTAAAACAAATTGAGGTATTTCAAGTCTAGATAGGTTATAGTATAATATAAAGTATATTATTAATACTTACGTATGGAGATAAAAATCTTCATATGTAGATGCCTAAATCGAGTTTGGTTTTATTTGTCCATCTGAGGCTGCAAGTATCTCTCTAGCTCTCTCAGCCAATGTCCCTAACATACTTTTTGTATCTCATTTGATAACGATAACATTCCCTGGTGAGGATTAGCATGAGGCAAGGAGAATACCGAAAAAAAACAATCATTTCTGTGGAGATGAACTCACAGGGCGTCTAAAAACGTTTGTTCATTATATCATGAAAAATTAAACAAAGCTCTTTGAGTAATAACACATTTAAACATTATAATTATATAGGACTTACCGCAATAGTAGTAAATATGTCCAACATCTGACATAGTTCGTTTCGTTCGTAAAAGACTAAAAATATATCGAATGGCTGGACACCCTAATCTGTTCTTACTCAGCTCTGTGGAATTCTCATTTTATTTCTGTACGGATACGCATCTATTGAATGGCCAAGCGCTTGAGGAAATTGGAATTGATTGTATCATTTACACATTGTACCGTAGTTAACAAATAGGGAATCAAGATAATTCATTGTAATGTACATAATAGATAAGGAGATAAACTCCACCCTTGTCGCTATAACTTTAATGCAAGAAAAGTATTTGAAAAGTATTTTAGGATTGTATATACATATATATAAACGATAGATGGTCGAATAGTTAGAAAGACTAAATTTAGTTTAATAGTAGAGCTCCACTGATTTCAGCACGAATGGGCTCAACCTGGGCAGTACTTCCCTCTCACAGAAGCGACAGCCTAAAGCGACAGCATCTGTGCTATCGTCTTACGTTGGTGAGTGTGATACCGGAGGCCCATTAACGCAGGGGTTACAGTTGTTGTGTGTGAGCCTTAGCACTTCCAGGATGATTATCATACCTTCTACGTCCACAAGCGGGTGTGAAGCAGACTAAACCGCCATAGTATTAGTAACCATATCGCATTGTCTGCACTTGCAATGAGTATGGTGAGCACAACTCTCGGATTCTATTCATGTTATCCATCAGGCAGAGTAGAGTCACCTTAGCAGGCTCTAATAATAATATGTTTCAGTTTTTGTAAATATTATACTATAGTTTTTTTAAACAGGTTTCTGCTCCCAAATATGGCAGAGCTATGTTATCCTGTGGTACCCAGACATCTAATATTTTTTTATTAACACTTACTATACTGTAGATAGATTACACACATACACAGAACAAATGACAAGCAATAACACGGTTGGCCTAGTGGTTTAAGCGGTCGCCACGCCGCTGTCTACTGCGCCAAGTGTTGTGGGTGCAAACCCCACACGGGACAACACTTAGTGTGATCCACAAATTGTTGCTCTGAGTCTGGGTGTTCTTTGTGTCCGTTTCTTGCATGTTTGTAAAGTCCCCGCGACACAGGTTTTATTCCTAGTGCGGGCGTTGTCTTTTAAAAAAATGATAATACACACCATACACTTATTTATCCTCAACTTCGAACCCACGACCTTTGGCTTAGCAATCAGAATTTCTTCCCACTAGACCCACAGATATTTATTATAGATATCCTAGCTACCCTATACACTTTTCTGTAGTACTAAAAACTACGATTAAAAATTGACAATTGGTTTATTAATTTTTGCACGAGAGTACAATAAAATTACATTTATATTATATATTACTTTAGTTAAGACAGTAATACATGTCTTAAATATTCATCTCTCACAAGTTAATGGTGTGAAGATAGAACCAAGTTAACTTATTAATGTAATGAATATAAATGACTCCAAGTTCTAGCGGTTTAATATTGTAATGTTACTTAAAACATTGTATAAGGACTTAAAATGGTCTCTAGATCTTACTTACGAAGAAAATCGATATTCCTAACCCTGACTCTACACTCTAGTCGACATATTCTCATAATTTGAGGAGGAGATGTCGAACTGTTGAGGAACATTTGAAATGACCTGCCTGGGTCTATTTTTTCTGATGAGTTGAACTCCGGAGCCTTTAAGAGTGAACAGGTTTCTTTTGGATGGGCGTGTACCACCTTCGTCTTCATCTACACTGTTCATCAGGTGAGATGAAGGACAAACTCCTATTCCATTACAAATGTAAAAAAAAGACAATAAAAAAAGAACGAGTATCCTGTCCCTCTAACTTAAAGGAAGGATCCTCAGACCAGTCGAGGTGATCATGCTTGACGGGCCGCGGTGTAACAGTTGATGTTGGGATGTTGTACATATGGTTATCGTCGCTAGAACTTCTTTATCGCGATACAGAATTAATTACTCTGTAGTTCGGTGTTTCTTTGGTAGATGAACTGATAGATGCTGGATATATTTTTGACACCGCCGTATGTGATTACACTCTCTAAATATTCAGCTGCCTCGCATCTGTATTTACTTGTATTATCACTTTGTTAAAAACTGGCACGGCACTTATTTCGGGGAGTGGGGGCGACACGGCAATATGTAGGATAAGGATAAAATTCATGTTTGAAAGTTGAGGGCATCGTGATTATTTATTTATGCGTTATGCATGTTTGTTCTACTACCGCACTTAATACATAAGACGTTCTCTACTGGTCAAACATTACTTCACGGATGCCGTAGCAACTTGGGCGGTCACCGCGATGCTTTCCACCGCGCTGAGTGTTTATGTTCAAATCCCACATTGTACAACACTTGGTGGTCCACAAATACTTGTTCTGAGACTGAATGTTCTTTGTCTCCATTTCATGTATGTTTGTAAAGTTCACCGCGATACAGAGTTTACTCTGAATATGGGTATGGTATTTTTTAAAGAAAAAAATTAAAAAAGTATCATTGGGTGATTCAAAAAACCTTAAGTGCCCTTCGGTTACAGTTAGTTTTATACAAACTTGTAAATATAAACTAAACTATACAGATAATCGAATCTGCTATATTATACACCTATACAAATTACACTATTTCTTCGACTATCGGCCCGATCCCTTGTAGGCACAAAGTTCAAAAGTGCTGACTGCTACATTTTGCCCTCATTGAAACTGCGCAGTCCTATGAGCGATGTAACACCCTCGATGAGGCAGTTCACCGTATGTTAGATTTTAAAGATAATTTCTTTTATTTACATACTAAATAAAAAAAAGAGAGAAAAAGTAAGTTACAGTAAAAGAATTCTAGAGTTCGTGTAATGGCAAACGTAGTGTAGGACGACCACAGGCCAGGTAGAGTGTCAATTTGCACAAGATGGCTCGCAAGAGTTGGGTGCCAGAAGTCCAAAAGGGAGAGACCTATGTCCAGCAATGGACTGCCATAGACTGATGATAATGTTGACATACTATCGTCTACCTATTACATACGATTTTTTTTTCAATGCCATCTGACTATATATACATTACGTTATATTCTCTCATGATGCCCTGTGTGTACACACAACACCGAAGTTATCACGAAGAGCCCCAAATCTTATCCTAAAGACAATCTACTTTGTTACTCTAATGATAGTTATTTAACACAATAGAAATAGCCTTTTATCATAATACGTTTTGTCATAACAGGATTATAACAATTATAATAGAGACTGTTGATTAATGGAGGCAACTTAACTGAATCCAGCTTTAAATACAATTAGAACTAAAACTTGTAAGTTTTTGTGCTGAACACGAACGTTCACTTGGTTACATATTTGGGGTTGATATCGAAGTCTTAATGTTAGTTTAATGAGCTCTTGCTTTCATAGTAAGATTTGTTTTAGTCTGTTTTGTGCTTAGGTTGGTCATGAGACATGAAAATTTGTCTTCTTCTTCTTCTTCTCAGCCAAGAGACGTCCACTGCTGGACATAGGCCTTCTCAGGGTTCTCCACAACAGCCGACCTTCACCAGGTCGTCAAACTACCTTGTGGGGGGCCTACTAACACTGCGTGTCCAGTACGCGGTCGCCACTCCAGAACTTTAAGGCTCCATCGGCCATTGTTTCTGTTCAGTTCAACTTCACAACGACTGGTTCAGTGTTGTCTTTACTATGCTGTGGAAGGCCTATGTTCAGTTGTGGACGTCTTCGACTGGGATGATGATGATGGATGATGAAATTAGATAGTATCTAAATATGTCTATAGTTAGTAATGTATGCTTTCATGTGCTTAATATGTATCTGACGGGCGGTACATATGGTCACTGAAGTGAGATCATGGCATGTGTGTTCATCAATTCTTTTCTTGCAATATATATTTCCATGAGAATGCTAGAGGACGCTCTGTTTCCCTGTCCATTTTTATAGTTCTGGTGAGAAGGGACGGAGATTAACAAAGTAATCGAGACTCTTGAAGTGCATGTGTCAATGTAATCCCATAGTCACATACCTTAAGGGGACCTTCTGCTGGTTTGTTCCTTATACTAAAAGATAAATGCTCAAAGGAACAAGATTTAATAAAAAGACAAATGGCTATTTTATTTATTGTCTGGAGCAATAACAAAAAAGCTTTTAATAACGGAGTCCTTGTACAAAAGTGTCCATGCTATTATAGAAGCTATACCGTTACTGAACGGCACCTCTTGCCATTATACAAAGACACTGTTTTAATTAAACTCAAATAAAAAGTTGTTAAGACAGTACTGTTGTTTGCAAATTGGTTCTGTATGAAAAGAAGTTTGATAATTTAGAATTGGCACGTTGGTCTCACCTAAAATAAATTAACTATTAAGTTAAAATCGGAACGCGCCTACCCAGATTAGTGTGACGTCAGATGTTCTTGTGATTGTTCGTCAGATGACGTATCTGCAGACGGTGACCTTGAGGATGTTTCCTGACGTGTGCACTGATGTAATTGACAAATTGAAATTGTATCCTGAATAATAATGAGATAATGAATTTACATTTGTAAGTAAGCCTTTACAGATATTTTAAGACGTCAGACTTTTCAGCGAGATGGTGTATTTCCTAAGACTCGCTCCGGAAAGAAATGGTGAGGTGACAAACACAAAAAAATTGTTTTGTCACAGACGGGTCTTTTTTTAAGGCCATTAACAATATTAAATAAAAATATAGATATATTTCATTGCGTGTATAATTGTACACTTTGGCGGGGTCTTTCACGAGTGCCATCTCCTGTTAAGATCTTTTAGACGGTAGTGCTCAAACTTGTCAGCTCCAACTTTGATTAGCCGTCTCCACTTGAGCTTATATAGCGATAGCCTATCCCAATTATCCACAGAAATGCTGCTGTAAGATAAATATCTTATCACGATATCTTTGTACTGTAAATATTGTCTACGAACCTTATGTTTGCTTTTTTGGAGCTCAAAATTTTACTTTAGGCAGCTTATGGTATGCCATACGGAACAAATATTCGCACCGTCCTGGTAGTCATCATTATTTTTTTTAATATTTTTTTATTTTAAGAACCTGTTAATGAGAAGAAGAGAGAGAAAGCGAGAGAGAGAGAGAGAAAGAGAGAGAGAGAGAGAGGTCATTCTCTACCTGGTCGAAAGCATGGGTAAAATCTAAGAGTTGTAATCACCATGTACATTAAAAATGTAGAGAATGCAGTATGGTGACCCACACCATGGCGGCCTAATGAGATGCTTTTTCAAGCCTTGCTTGGGGCTGTGAAAGGCATGCCCGTCATCATGGTAGTGTAACACTCCCACACTAACTAATGTAACTGTCACCCATGCATCAGTGGGCTTCAGGTCTCGCACTGACCAATGAAACACGACAACACAGATGCTGTCACTTTATGTTAATCTTCTGTGATCATTTTCTTGCCCTTTGCATTTGTCTAATTAAGAGACTGATTGAAGTCAGATCTATTCTGCTACAACATCCCTTTAAAACCTCGGTGGAGAGTGGGATTTTCCACACACTTATAGAAAAGTTAATTTGATTTCTCCTCGGTAGCTAATAATACTAAGCCTCTCCACTGGGGCAGTACTACCTACTAACAAAAGACCAACTTAAAGCGACAGCATCCTTACAGTCATCTTTCATCTATGAGTGCGATACCGGTGTGATTGATGCTAATGTGACAATCATCATGGTAGGTGTGTGAGCCTTTTACTATCATACTGACTGTCATGCCTTTTATGTCACCAAGCAGGGCGTTAAAAAGGATCTCACTAGGCAGTCATAGTGTGGGTCACTTTATTGCATTGTCTGTATTTGTAATGACGATTACTAACTCTTAGATTCTACTCATACTTTTCAAGTAGAGTAGAATCACTTTGGCAGACACTTAAAATGATTCCCGAAATCTTTTATTTCTACTTATTTGAAACATTTGAAGGGATTAAATTATTATTTCGCTCTATAACATTGTTTTGTGTGTGTTGTAATTTAATATTTTGTTTGGATGTATATTAAAAGGGTTACTATTTTGAGAATTTATTTAAGTTTTCAATTTACTTGAAACGTAAGCTTTCACTAACCGTCCCTTGCTAATGAGGGCTAAATAAAACGTTAGAGTTTCAACTATTTTCAGTCTGTACGGGACCCAAAAAGGGTTGGCTATCATTGCAGTTTACCTCCATAAATCAGTGGGCTTATTACTCTTAATCTTATATTAATTAATTTTTGTGAAGGGATGAAAATTATTAAAGAATGTAGAGGTTTTGTTATTAAGGGATGATGATATCAGACGTTGGGGTTAGTTTTGGGTATTTAAATTTAGATGAAGGTAAAATTTAAAGAAGTATTTCTTAATGCAAAAAAGAGAGGTCATTTCTCTACGTACATAGTTGACTTATAGTTTCTTGACTTTAATGTTAAGAAATTGGTGTTTAAATACTGGAGACAAATTAAATTATGTCCTCCTGAAGTTTGGACTAGATAATTTGAATTGCCCACCATCGTTAAGTTACAATTTGGAATACAAACAAAAAATCTTAGGTACAGTAGACGCTCTTCTCGCCGTCTACGATGCTTTACAGGTAAACTTTAGATGGGTTATACTGTAAGTATATTAACATGTAGTTTTTGGTATACATCTTATATATATAAAAGAAAGTGGTGTTAGTTACACCACTTATAACTCAAGAACGGCTGAACGCATTTAGTTGAAAATTGGTGGGGAGGTAGCTTAGATCCAGGAGAAGGACAAAGGATACTTTGATCTTTTTTTTTTTGTTCACTTTTTCCTAATAAAAATTGAATTGAATAAAATACAAAATCTGCTTATTTATTGCCTCTAAGGCAGAACGGAGTTCACCGGGTCAGCTAGTTTACAATATAAGTTTATTAATAAATCTAAAATAGACCATATTATATAGACTGTCTCCACCTTATGGCTTCTGGTAATGATTTCAAGAAACGTGTAGCATGTACTGTTGAAGATGTAGGTGTACTAATAAAATTGTGGAGCGTGTTAGAATTTTTTACGTCAAATAGTATGATGATCTGAAGTATCGTGTATTTATCTTATTGTGATAATTGTGAATGGTTACAAAATGAATAACATATGTAATTATAATTACAAATACACAACTATACCCCTAGGAGTTTCAAAGTATCACCGCAAAACAGATTAATACGAATATTTGTGCAATCACAAAAACGATTTAAATTTTAATATTATTTATAAATGTTGCATTCACCATCATCAATCATCAACAGCGTTTAACAGTCCACTGCTGGACATAGGACTTCTTAAAAAGAAGGCTTTGGCCTACCATACCACTCTGTTTCAGAGTTTTCCTTCTCTTTGCAATGATGTTGTTCTTGTGTGATTTGTTCCCTTAGTCGCCTCTTACGACATCCATGAGATGAATAGGGATGGTGACACTACATACTCTTTCGGGTTCGATTCCCGGGTCGGGTCAAAAATGTTATTGAGTTTTTTTGGTTACAGAATTACGGAGTTTGGAAGTTGAAATCTTAATCTCCGTTCTCCTAAACTCCGTGTGTCGGATATTCATCCCACCGGATTGTGAGAGTGAAGGAACAAAGAGTGCACCCGTGTTTTGCGTACACATTCATGCGCTGCAATATCTCCAGTAAAGGTGGCTGATCTCCGTTAAGAATAGGTAAAGAGTAGATCATCAAATAAATGGACACTAAAATGATACTTTCATAACAACTTTTATTGATTTATTTATTTATTTATACATCATGCACTTTATGTATATAGGCAGACTTAATGCCTAAGGCATTCTCTACCAGTTAACCTTTGGGTGATGCAGAGAAAATAGGAGGTAGGTGCGTTTCAGGTGTTGAATAGTAGAAGTAGACATATACAAACTTTCATACACTAAAAATAATAAAAATATAATACATAAATACATACATATACATACTTAAGTTGATGTAAGTTTATATACATACTTACATAAATAAATATCATAACAAATATAAGATGATAATCATGTATTAGTTGATTCTGCCAGCTGTTTCAGTAAATACTGCTTCACTTTTTTCTTAAAAGAAAAAACGTTGGTAGCCATCCTGATTTCAAGGGGAAGCTCATTCCAGAGAAGAACGGACTGCACAAAGAAAGATGAGCCAACAAACTCAGATGTATGGGAGGGGCAACGAAGGAGAAGATTCTTAGAGCACCGAAGCTTTCTGTCGTGATTGCTACATAAGAGTTGGAAATAAGAGTTTAAATATGTTGGCAAAGATGGGTTATTAAGTATAGAGAATAGAACAGTGAGCGCGCGTAATTTTCGGCGTAGACGAATTGGTAGCCAATTGAGCTGCGAACGGAAAGAGGATACATGGTCATATTTATGGAGATTATAAACAAATCGGATGCAGTTATTAAGAAGACGGTCTAATTTATCGAGAAGATCTGCATTAAAATCGTAGCAGCACACATCCCCATAGTCGATTAAGGGGAAGATAAGAGTTTGCACAAGCATAGTCTTGGTTTTTACGGGCAGGAAATATCTCAGAGGATTTAGAGTCCGAACTGTCCCAGTAACCCTCCGGCACTGTTTTACAACTTGTTCACGCCAGGTTAGTGTGCAATCGAGGTGTAAACCTAAATCTTTCACCGATCCATTCACAGGCATGATAGACCCATCAAAAGTAATAGCCGGGAGAGTCTTAGTGTCTACTCTGCTCATCGACCGGTGACTTCCCACTACGATAGCTTGTCATTTTGTGGGGTTCACTGATAAACCAAACCTTTGAGACCACATGTTGATTGTTTCCAGATCGTGGTTGATTATTTGTATTGCTATCGAAATATCTTCCACTTTACTCTGTGAATAGAGCTGTAGGTCGTCGGCATACAGATGATACACACAAAGAAGTTCCAGGGACAAGAGGTTAATATACACAGAAAATAATCTAGGAAAAAGATTGCCGCCTTGAGGAACACTAGAATCAAGATCACACTAGCTCGAGAAAGATCCATCGACATGAACAGTTTGCTGGCGTGCCCGAAGATATGATGAGAAGCAATCCAGTGCTTCAGGTGAGACCGCGAGATAGGAAAGGGTAGATAGGAGTATTTTGTGATTGACTGTGTTCAAGGCATTAGAGAAGTCAATTAGTACCAAAACAGTAACTTCGGTGTCTTGCATACCTGCCTTGAAATCATCAACCACTTTAAGAAGAGCAGAAGTAGTGCTATGACCAGGCCTGAAACCCGATTGAAACGGGTTCAATAGATTGTTTTTGTAGACAAATTCAGAAAACTGTTTGTGCACACAGGATTCTAGGACTTTTGAGATTAAAAACACCTCTCGCGACCTTTCACGGTTGAGCTGTTCCAGTATCACTTGAACCAATATTGATATGAGTCATAACTATTAACACATTTTATAAAAAGAGGAGTTCCTTCATTATAATGTGGATCTTTGATATTTGACTGAGGATTCCATCAGGGAAGAAAGGCACAAGAAAATCTTTTTACATCATGTAGTAATGGAATAATTAATGTTTAAAAAGTTGTAATTTTACGTTAAATACTGAGAAAATATAACAAAAGCATTAAAAAATATAACAAAACAAGAGTTAAGGATTCCTTGAATTTAAAAGCGTTGAAAAAAACTTAACCGAAAACGATATTCATTCAAAATTAACACCATTTTAACTGTGGCAGATTTATTTATTACCTCTCAGAAATTCGATCATATTTAATTTGTGAAAGATCTAAAAATCTACTCTCTCTTGCTAGCGTGAGTCATGGGCATCAAAATCGTATTTGCGATTTATCGATGTCAAGAAAAATATAACCTATATCCAGCAGACTAGTGCATTATGAAAATGTTATGTAGTTAAACACGTAGCTCTAGTATTTCAACATAAACACGTACTGTAACCCACATAGAGTATCATAAAAAGAATACTAGGCCGTACCCTTAGCAGTGTGTGCACATCAAAGTTTGTAACTGTAAAAACAAGAACGTATATTCAATCTCAGACATTTGGTCCAAGTCCACGGACGTGGTAGGTTTCTTTTATATTACACTTACACTTACGAATCCTAGAAGTACTTAATTTACCATCTCGACATCAAGAAACCTGTAAGCAAGCACAAGTAAGTCTATTAAATGCAAGAAGTGATCAAGTTTATGAGAATGAAGGTAGTGGTATTATTTAATAGAGGTCAGAATTCCGTTAGATAGAGTTGTAACTAAATTTTACTCGAATTGTAATTTTTTTTTTATTTCTTTTAAGTTATAAAAAAACAAAAATAATCGTCACGACACTACACTGTCCAAAGCAAAACAGAAAAACTAAACGAAAATAATTTGCTTGCTTTCTATGAGAGAGAGAGAGAGAGAGAGAGAGACAGAGAAACATGCGCACGCCGCACGGCTTACTACACTATAGCAAAAAGTGTCGCGACAACTTTCCGTCTGAATTTTTTCCGTCTGGCCTTCTTCGCAACGCGCGATAAGGAACTTCGTTCCAATAATACTTGAACACGATGCAAATCTTTGAAAATACATCATGTTAATCACGATTCCAAATCCAATGAACTTGCCAACGTTTCTAACCAACTTTAAAATATGAGGAGATATTTCATTCCTATGTGGATCTCTGATATTTAATTTGGTATCTTACCAGGGAAGGACTACATAATGCAGTAATGTCATGTTTAAAAAGATCTGGTTTCATTTTAAATGATGAGAAAATAAAAGTAAACATTAAATGGCATAAAGAATAAGCTGCCAATGTTGTTATAAAGAACTCATATTATATACTGGTAGCATTTTGTCACATCGGCAAATAGTTTACATATACATACATAAAAACCTAATAGACAGCAGGGTTAATTAAGATATGGATGTCCATTACTGGCTTACAGCTGTCGAAAGCTGTTAGCCAGTAATGAACATCATAAAAAATACAAAACCTAAAAAAGTAATGATTAATTTGTCCTCCAAAATTGAATAAACCAAAGTTCAAGTTTTATTAACTAACAACAATCCAAGCAAAATAACATCCCAGAATGATTTACTGTAAGATTTATTACGAGTTTAGACAAGAAGTCGATCAAGTACCATTTTATCCCAGATGTATATTTTTTAAAAAAATGTGTAAAACAATTTTCAGAAATTCCGCTAATCGCTTATAACACGTCCACCTAGTATTACCTGCAAAATACTGAAAGCGGCAAGCACCAAACTTATTGTACCCAATTTTAAACTGTAGTAGACTGAGTTTTTAACAACTACCCACACAAAACTCGGCTCTACGATTGTGATATAGGACTGAAATTTGATTACATTTTCAGAGGACAGTTACTCGCAATGGATGTAATATATCGGATTGTAAAAGAGCAAGATTCGTGAAACTTTCAACCCCTGTTAAATAAATGTTAGTTTACTTATGTGTTCACCGCTATCTTGTTATGGACGTACTTGGACTTTTACGGAGCTTGGTAAGACTTTAGTGTGATTTGAGGCTTGGTAACATACTTTAAAATTTTACTGTTTGATTTCAAATACCGTCCTTGAGGATAGTACGGAATGTAAAGATCCTGAAAGCAACAAGTAATGTAATACTGTGAAGTTGTGATTTACAGGCTCATGAATGACATTAGACCTTACTCTCGTTTGCTGTTTTAGTTTGAATAACTAAGTGATTCTTGATAAATTTACCATGTTTAGTAATTTACGGAAAGTGATTCGTGTAGTGGGGCGAACGGCTAGCTACACTGCGTTTGATATACCGATGTCAAACACGGTGTAGCTAGTTTAGTTCTTATCTCACGTCTGTAGGTGGCCCACGTTCAACAAATTTCTTTATCTGTTGTGATAAAGTCACGACGTCAGTATTTGTGGCTTGGGTGTGAAGTGATTATCAGGAAGCCTTGGACTGCTCAAGCGAGACCGGGGTCCGGAAGTTCACCCCGCTTCAATCGTCATGTACTCACAACTATCAGTCTGCGACTTCATACCATCATCATTTCTTTGCCTTTTTTCTTATTTTTTGGAGTCGGCTATATGTGATATACTACAAAAGCTAGCGTAAGTGATACAACAAGTATCAGTTGTAGAAATGAGTTTGAGAATCCAACATCAAAGATAGACTTGTAGAGGTCAGAGGTCAAAGGCCAATCTATTAATAATTAGAGACACCATTCGGGTTAAGTCATAATGAGCTCATTGATTTTTAATTATTCTCTTGTATTTTAGAAAAAAAGTACTACCACTATCTTCATAAATAGCCATTTTATAATCCACTGCTGGACAAAAACCTCCGCTTAGGAAGAAGATTTTGACCTACTAAACGCTGGTTGGACAGCTTTATATTGAAAAACTGGACGCCACCTCTTGGTGTCAAGTTTTTCTTCTCTATGCAGTGTTGTTATCCTACGAAGTTAGCTCCTTAGACGCCTTTTACGACATCCATGGGTTGAACAGAGCTGATAGCAATCGGCCACCACACGGACCACCGCCGTAGCAAACTACGTACGTAACTAACAGTATTCGAGTATTTAGTCAAAACTAAATACTCGAATACTGTTACTGAATTATCTCACAAATACTTAAAACCAATCCATTAAGTAGGAAACCCTTCATTAAATCAATCTACAATTTTGCTGTAATTGTGTTTTCGCCGACCATCATGGAATTATATCGTATTTTAATTCAGAGTGATTGGCAGGTAGCCATTGAGTTAATTGATGGGTTGAATGAAATGTACGGATTAAATGGTGAATTAAATTCAGTTTTATTTTGTGTTAATGAATATATTTGAAGGCTTTTTAATACCCTGAAAAAGTATCAGGTAATATGATAGTTGTGTTTATATTTTTAGTATGGCTATCCAAAATCGTATTTAATGTTCTTCGAGTAATTGAATGGATATTTATACAAACTTTGCGTCATAAATGTCGACTTTGTTAAAATATTTTTCTTATTTGTACTAAATTGTATCCAAAATTTGTTTTTTTAAAAAACAATGTCCGCACTAGAAATAAATACAGTGTCGCGGAGGATTTTACAAACATACCAGAAACGAACACAAAGAACACCCAGACTTAGAACAACAATTTGTGGATCACTCAAAGTGTTGTCCCGTGTGAGGTTTAAAACCACAACACTCAGAGCAGTAGAGAGCGGCATGGTGACCGCTTAAATCACTAGGCCAACTGTGCAGTCATGCAGCAACTGATTCATATATTTTGACATGATATAATACGTCCCCAAGGAGGCGCGAAAAAGTATCTCAATAGGCCGCCATAGTGTGGGTCACTACACTGCATTGTCTGAATTTGCAATGAGTATGGTGACCATAATACTTGTATTCTATTTTTGTGTTTCATCGGGTAGAGTAGAGACACTTTGGCCGGTTCTTAATATAGAAAAAAAATACTCTAATCTCAAAAACTACTAGTTCAAATTTAAAAAAAGTTTAGTGTTAGGTAGTGCATTTATAAGGTAAGGTTATTCACCGAAACCAAGGTTTGAAGGCTATATAATGTCTCAAATGTCTTATTTAGTTATATATGAATGTCGTTCACCAACTTATAACTTTCCACAAGAACGCGTGCAAAATCCATATAAAATCCGTTAAACTCTCAGAATAAAAGGTTTGCAACCCTTAAACTGTAGACGTCACGACTGTCACGACCCTTATCACCCTTAGTATAATACGTCACACTACAAATATACTAAGTGCATTATGTTCTTTTTAAGGAGGGTGGCAAAGGAGCTGATCACCTGATTGTAAGTAACTGCTGTCTGTAATAGACATCCCCTTCTTAATTTTGAGAAAGGGTTGTTCAGGATAACGAATTTGTATCCATGTAGTGATGGATTAAGAATACGTAGTTCCACCACCCCTGTTCATCCCGCGGATGTCGTCACAGGCGACTAAGGGAACATAGAGAATGAAAATTTAATATAAACCCTACATGCGTTTGACCAGCGTGGTCTACTAGACCAAAACCTCCTTTTACAGAAAAGACCTTTGTCCAGCAGTGGACTATTAGAGGCTGATGATGATGAGTATGAGCAGATAAACATGGCAAAATCTACCACCGACGCGTGTAACGAGCGTACGTGACATCTGTGTAAGGTTTAGGGTTCGATTCCCGGGTCCGCCCAAATGTTTACATGATCTGCAAATATTTTCTATGTATAATATGTATGTATTTAAAAAAAAGTATCTCAGTATTCTATCAATCAATCTAGTTTTCATAGTACAAGCTCTGTTTAGTTTGGAACCAGAAGGCGTTAGGTGTCAGATGTCCAAAAATGTTTATTTCTTTACGCCCTATATGACAAAAGTAACCCTAAGATAGTAAAAACTATCCATTGCATTTCATTTTATTCAGATTTAGAATGATTTATTTTTGTGAAGCTGTATCTAACATGCGATATTTTAGAATAATACCGGAGTCCGCGTTTTAGCAAACGTAGTGTAAGCAATCCATAGGCCCAGTGGAGTGATGACTTGCGTAAGATGGCTAGCAGGAGTTCAATGCGAGAAGCCGTGGATCGAAGTGGCATGAAATAGGAGAGGCCTATGTCCAGTAGTGAACTGGAATAGGCTGACGATGAGATTTTAGGATTAGGGCTTTAAATAAATTACGTCAGTAAATACAAGACACAGAAAATTTGAAATGCTTATCAAGAAAGCAATTGAATTTATTACCTAATAAAGATTTTATTATCGATGTCAGCATTAGTCGACAGAATCAAACTTGTACAGTTTGAGTACTCCGAGAATACCAAAGTTTGTGTCTTGATTGCCCCAGGATGTATTCAGTATTAGTCCCTAAAGCTGTTTATACACTATATTTCCTTTGCCCAGTATGTTTTTATTATAACAACAGCTAAGTTTTTCACTAAAATATTTTTTTTAGTTTTTAGTGTAACTATATTTGAATAAAAGACTGCATCTGCTCTCTGAGAGATGTAGACATCTATGTCTCTGTAAATAAATTTAGAAACTCTATAGCGGAGAGTACCAATTATATTGACCAAATATTTTGAAGATAGCAGAACCACACTGATATCAGCACGAACGGGCCAGTTCGACCGGGGTACCATAAAGATATATTTCTAACCTCTCACAAAAGACCAACCTAAAGCGACAGCATCAGTATCGCCATGTCTCGTTACTTAGTGCGAGACTGAAGGCCTATTATTATAGTAAAGGTGTGAGGCATACACCGCCACGATGACTGTCATGCCTTTTACGTCCCCACGGGGCGTGAAAAAGCATCTCACTAGGTCGCCATAGTGTTAGTCACCATACTGTATTGCCAACATTCGCAATGAATATAGTAACCACAACATTTGGATTCTATTTATGCTTTCCATCAGGCAGAGTAGAGTCAATTTGGCAGGTTCTTAAAACAGAAAAAAAAAATTGGTTTTTTATTTGACTCTAATTAGTTTTGTTTAGTACCTACTGTTTGTCCTAGATTTTTTTTACTGTTTTTGTAGTAGTAAATATAATCTAGAATTAAGTAGTATTCAAGTGCATCAGTTTTTTTTTGGATTTACAATTTTACTCGTAAAATTGTATTGTTATGTGTTGTATTTTATGGTGAATGTTGTGTGTACCTGAGGTGGGTATGCGTACTAGATTTTGCAAATTTGTTTAAGTGTGTGTTGTTTGTATGTTATTAGTTTATCATGTAAATAAATATATAAAAGACATATTGATAGTGTCGAAATGGTTTCATAAATAGTAATTAACACCCATCGCCTCACACTTGACATGCGTCCATGCTTCATGTGCATGCAACTAACTATGAAAGTAACTGTATATTTATGGGTATTGCACATACTTATACTACTATATTATTCAGTTATAAAATAATTGCATCGCTTTTGGCTTTTAATAAACAATTAAATAAAAACAAAACAATAAAACCTGTTGGACAGAATGAGTATCCAAGAGCAGTGTCTTGACTGTTAAATCGCAGGTCGTGAATTCGATTATTACTCAGGACTAATAGTTCTATGATGAGTATGATTAGTTGTTTTTGTCTGAATGTAATTTAACTATAATATATAAGTAAGAGGCGACTAAGGCAGCAAATTATGCAGGACAACATCACTACAAAGAGAAAAACAATTTGATACAATCCCTATATCAATCCGTCTGGCCAGCGCTGTATAGTATACCAAAACCTCCTTTTTTAAGGAGAGGCCTATATCTAGCAGTGGACTGTTAAAGGCTGCTGATTTAGAAATAAAGGAGGGAGGGATGGAGGCTTATGTCTCGCAGAGGACGTCTTTTGGCTGAGACAATAATGATGAGGATGATTTAAAAATATGTAAGTATGTTTAGTAGCAGTTTGATTATCATTGATCAGGTTTTGCCTAGTTTGGGATCAGATGGCCGTTTATGAGATTTGTGAGGTTATTTTTGTAAAATAATACACAATTTGGATTAATCTCATTTGTTAATAATGAACTCAGTGATTATTGTTCTGATTGTCAGATCTGTTTCTGTATTGACACTTTAAGAGGCTCACATTAGATGATTGGATCAAAGGTCTGATGCAAAAGGTAGCTCATCTTGAAACAGTTCGTATTATAAGAAGGTTCGTGGATGGGTGGATTCACAGAAACTATTAAAACTAGTTGAACACAAGTCTGTATAATAGTAAATAAATTAAAAAAAAACTTAGTAGTCGTCAGTTTCCATCAATCATCATCAACAGTGTCTTATAGTCTACTACTGGACATAAGTCTCTCCTTTAAAAGGGGGTTTTAGCGTATTATCACACTGGCCAGACGGGTTCGTACAGGGTTATGCATTAAGTTTTCCTTTTCTTCACAGTGCTCTTGTCCTGCATAATTAGGTAGATGAATGTATCGTAAATAAATACCAATGTGCACTTCATTAAAACTAATATCGCGAAACATCTCGGCAAATACAATTACCTAACATAGCTTTTTATTATTGTTACAAATTACAATCAAATATACAGTGAAATATATTGTTCAATTGAGTAGTCTAAAACAGTGACGTCACAATTTTGTATTAAGTACATTTTTCATACTAAATTGTCGTTTTGACAGATGATAAATATAACTAATTTGACTAAGCTGTTATCTTGCCTATTTGTTCCTTAATTCACCTCTTACAATACCCGCGCGATGAATAGAAGTGGTGACACTTTGTATTCTTAATTTGTCACCACACGGAACTGTTAACCACCAACAGTTAGTTTTAGTGTTCCTATTTTATCGTTTTTAATTATAAAACTCTTTTTATATTTAAACACCGGCAGTAATGTTAGTTAAAATTGTAACAGCGTGTGAAATATTTAGTAGGTTTTGTGGTTATTTCTTTTATTCACTATTTAATGTAATGTGTTAAAAGCGAGAGACACAAACATGTACAGACAGCAAGCTAACATTATTAGATTGCTTACTTGATCGGTATTACAGATTGGATGGGGCACATCTTTCCGTGTGAAAGATAATTCAGTGTTGGGTACCGCACTTCATGGATATTGAGAGGCAGGCTCCCGTGAAATAGTGCCGTGATACGAAATAGGATCGTTTCTGTATATTTACGGTGTTCTGACATATTCACCTGTATCACAGCAATATGTATAAAAGGTGAGTGACCGTAAACCTTTCTTTTAATCGCCAATTCTTACTTTGGTTAGGTAGAATTTATTTACACACATTATATTTCTAAACGGTCTAATTTGTCATAAATTAGTCATGAAAGAAACTAGTACCAAGCAAATTATTCATTTCTACTGATCACCAAGTAAGTGAGGCTTACTGGAGATCCATAAGACTAAAGGATGAAATCGATCCTATCGCTGTCCACTACTGTACGATGGTTTTCTCCAAAGAGCGCCAACCTCCCGCCGTCCATCCGCTAAAGGTTAGAGAGTATGAAGGCTAAAAGGTAGCACCCAATAATACCTGGTAGAACGTAACAGGCTTGCGTTTACGTAAATAGGAGCAAAATCATCATCATCAATCATCAATATGTGTATGTATGTATGTATATAAATAGATTTTAACTGGAATGATTTGTTACATATTTAATAAAATTTGAGCCCGTAAACGCGTTATGAAAATCCTTAATATTCAAGTTCTGATATACCGTTCCTCGTGTACACTTGGTTTTAGTAGTTACAGCTGAATTACGAGAGTATTTGCGGTCTCAAATAGGACAAGATAATGTCAGGTACTCGAGGCAGTCCTCAGTTCTAAAGTCTTTTGTGGTTAGCTTAATTGATATTGACAATATTACTGAAGAGGGTCCCGTGCTTGACTTCACTTGATTGTTCTTGACGTATACTTACTGATTCAAATTGATGTTCAAGTTATATCTAAGTGATTAATTGTTTTAGTGATTTCATTTATGGTAATATATTTTTATGAGTTAGATGAATAATTTAAGAAATGTAGTTTTAAGAATGACTGTACTGTTTTATGATTACTATTTTGTGTTTTATAAGTCCTTGGTATTGACTGACTGTCTGGTAATGGATTAAAAATGCAGTGTCACCACCCTTATCCATTACACAGACATGGTAAAATTATCTGAACCGTATTGTGATTCGGGTCTATTTTTTAAATAATAAACAACAGCCACGCGGTATGTAAATAGGTGGCAGGGCTGCCCGCCTATAGTATTTTAATTTTATTTACTTACTCCTTGAGTTTCTTTCTAGCTTTCTAAATATGAACAATATACTTTAAATCTTAAAATATGAATTCAGTTGTAAATGAATTAGGAAAGGTTCAATAAAAATACATGTTATTTTTTAGTAGAATTTCTGAAATAACTGAAATATATTTCCTCCTTGACTGAGACACGTCAAAAATTTCGTTGGTAAATTTAATAACATATTATATCCACCCTATGTTACTGAAGAATTAAAGCAACTAAAAATGCACATTAGTCATCAGTTTTAATAGAGCACGCTTATTACTTAGAACACCATAACACCGTCCATTCCTCACTGTGGTGCATTCGCGATAAGCCTTTGTGTCATATAAATTACGCAGTGACATTTTAAAAATAAACTGTATGTTATTCTTTTCAGCGTGTTTAAACAACAGCAGGTTTTTAAAGCAATTTTTCTAAATTTAACTTTTAAAATTCTTTAAAGAGATGAAATAAATTCGTACAAAGGCTACTATAACTAGTAGGTAATATGTCAATTATCTTAAAAACATACTGTTATGATGTTAGGTTCAAACTGTAAAGAGACTGAGCAATAAATACCTCGATTTCAATGTGCAAAATCGATTGTCTTTTGTTTTAATAGTTAGCCAAAAGCCCAAAAATAATTCTCGAAAGAGTAAAACTGTATGCAGGCAGAGAATATCCCTAAACTAAATGACATTATAAGAGGAATCTGTCCAAAAATGTAGCGTTCCAAAAGTTTCTCAATACAGGAACACAAATATTTTCCAAGAATGTAGCTAACAGTATAAAACTTTAAATATTTTCATAAATTTTGGTATTTATATTAAAATTTATGGTAGCCGTTAATTACACCATCAATCATACGTACAATGACCGGTAAATGTTCTTAATGCCCGGTTAAATGATACTTTCATTATTGGACAGTATTATGTAATAACCACAAATATTACCTAAATGTAATTTAACATGCCCTTTTTTTGTTTAGTAAATCCTTTGTGTGAATGAGGTCAAAAGGAAATGGTGTGTCTATATCGTTACAAGGAAGGTGCAGAGAAGTATTGCTAATTTGGGTGGATTAGGGAGTGTAAGTAATCTCGAGAAGTCAGTCAGTTAGTTTTCTCAACTTTTAAATATTTTGGTTTGAGTTCACTTTTATCGTGTGTGTCTCAGGTGTCATCACTTAAACTTCGGAGGGCCTTACGGTGAAGCAGTATATTGGATTTAAACTGACTAAAATCAAACGAGGAATAAAACCCTCAAACATGTCGTAGTCGTAGAAAAATGATTGATTTGATTGTTTGTTACTTTACAGGAGAGCACTTTAAAGTTGTATATACAAATATTGTGTTTTTGACTTAATATAACGCAAATAGCAATTTAACCACAAGTTTACATATATTTATATATAGTAGATCCACACTGATTTCAGTACGAATAGGTTGCTCGACCGACTCAGTACTACCCTCCCACAGAAGACCAACCTAAAGCGACACCGTGCTGTCGTGTTTCGTTGGTGAGTGCGAGACCGAAGGCCCATTGGTGCAGGGGTGACAGTTGCCATGGTGTGTACAAAATAATGCCACGATGACTGTCATGTCTTTTACGTCCAAAGCCGAGACGTGAAAAATCATCTTACAAGGCCGCCATATTGTGTACCACAACTCTTGGATCAAGATCAAAATCAATCAGAATGGAGTCACTTTGGCAGGCTCTTAAAAAAAAACAAGTTACTCTATGTTCACTGGTTCCCTTTAGCGTTATATTATCCATTTTATACTAAGGATAATCTGTGATATAATTAACATTGGTTCCGCTTCACGCTAGGTCAGCCTGAATAGTTTACAATTTTCTCTTCAGGCGCTTGCTCAAAACTCTGTTTTAGAAACTATTCAAGCGTATTCCATTGAAAATAAATTGTTTCAGATAGTAATTTTACCTCTGAAATACTGTATAATATAGGCTCGTTAAATTAACATTTAGGTTATTTGACTGCCTTGGTGGTGCTGTCGTAACGTATGCGGATGAAGTGCTTGATTTCTCGTGTTCAATTCCCGGGTTGGACTAAATGTTTGTGTGATATACAAATAACTGTTCAAGTTTGGATGTTTTCCAATGTAGCCATCTGCCAGTCCCAGTGAGTCGGGGCTGAAGTCCGAAGATCCCAGTGAGTCGGGATTGTATGCGGTGCGCGGTGCTGCGGTGAAGTCCCCAGTGAGTCGGGGCGGGTGCTGCGTAGTGGCTGGCTGCTGCGTAAACGGGAGAGAGATGCTCTGCTTACATGGACCGTAGGTGCAGTATGCTGTGCCTAGACGCTGATGAGGCCATAGGGTAACCAGGCTGGAGCGGGCGCTTCCTGCGTGTGGTATCCCTGTTGAGGCCGAGGTTGCTGGCTGGCTGTGATTTGATTGCCGCTCATCATTATGGAAGTGACGCTGCTGCTATTAATTTGAAGGCTGCTTCAAATCACCACCACTGTGGAGGTACGTGTGTCATATCCCTGCGACACAAAGGGAGGATCCTCCGACCAGGCAAGGTGATCATGACTGGCGGGCCACGGCCCAATGATTGATGTTGGGATTTTGTATATATGCTAATTGCTACGCGAATCTCTATATCGCGATACAGGATCAGTAGTTGCATTGTAGTTCATTACATTCATACGTTTCGTCCGTACTTCGTAGTTCGATGTATCTTCCCTAGATGGCGCTGTTATATATTTTTCTT
Source organism: Hypercompe scribonia (assembly GCA_949316085.1). Taxonomy (NCBI): domain Eukaryota; kingdom Metazoa; phylum Arthropoda; class Insecta; order Lepidoptera; family Erebidae; genus Hypercompe; species Hypercompe scribonia. Next base: position 2,991,479 of record OX438986.1, on the reverse strand, counting down.
TGTGCTGTAATGTTGAAGTCACCACATGTGTATATATCAGTTGTCTAGTACCCCTAATGCATGCTCTGCATTATGTTTTGGAGGAGTAAAGAGGCATCAGAATCAGTATGATAAACATTACAATTATTACCACAAAAATGGCATTTCTAATTAAAATATGTGAAGATGTCCACAAATAACATGTCACCTTATTTGTGATCGCACTCTGCAGAAACGGCTGGATCGATTTAAATTATTCTTTGTATATTTAATAGACATGAGAATAAGTCTAAGGTATTTTTCTTCCATATCCCCCTCTTTTTGGACGTCACGATTTGATTTCTTTGATAATTTATGTGGTAAAACAATATTTTCTGAATCAATTTATAGCAGTATATAATATTACTCTTTTTTTTTCAGGCTTTCTGACCTTCAACCAGGTAAGCCCTCACATCATCATTAAGCTCCGTGTGGGATTGTATGTGTGTACAGATTATAAATACGAAGTGTCACCACCCATTTATTCCTTGGGTATCGTAACAGCCTACTAAGGGAGCAAATTACGCAGGACAACAACGCTTCAAAGAGAAGAAAAATTGATACTAACACTACCCTTCGCCCACTGATGTCGCCTCTATGGCAGTCCTCTATCGCCTTTATCATGGAGAGTGTTCTGACGAACTCTTCCAATTGATCCCATCCTCTCCGTTCCTCTACAGGACAACTCGTGCTGGCTTTGGAAGTCACCGTTTCAGAATGGTAGACATACGCTTCAGAAGTAAACGGTTCGGCTCTTCCTTCCTGTGCAAATCAGTTAAAGCCTGAAACTCATTCCCAGCGCACGTATTTCCCTCCCACTACGACTTCGGGACCTTTAAGCGGGGTATGAAAAAGCATCTCACAAGGCCGCCATAGCGTGGGATGCAATACTGCACTGTCTTCATTCGCAGTGAGTATGGCGACCACCGTTCTTGGATTCTATTCATGCTTTCCATCAGGCGGAATAGAGTCACTTTGGTAGGTTTCTAGATAAAAAAAAACAATACATCTGGCCAGTGTGGTACAGTACTCCGTAATTTTTTGACGAAGGAGAGGCTTATGTCCAGCTGTGGACTATTAACGTTAAGCCCTATACTATGATCAGACAGGATTATAATTATATACATTTCAAAACACATACAACCATGCTCTTTACATATTTTTTCGTGATGATCGAACTCATGACCTCTGATCAGAAACCTACATAACCTAACCTTTTTTTTTTTTTTTTTTTTAACGTGTGGAAACCCCCTCGGGCCGTCACCCCACCGGGGTTTACGGCGGGGTGGTGTGTCGGAATCGGACCGACTAAAACCACACGGTGTGCCACTCTGCGCCTGACATAGGAGGGACCGGGAACAGCTGTTATTACGACATCCAGATACCTCCTAGAATATACATTTTTTTTTTTTTTTTTTTTTTTTTTTTTTTTTTAACGTGTGGAAACCCCCTCGGGCCGTCACCCCACCGGGGTTTACGGCGGGGTGGTGTGTCGGAATCGGACCGACTAAAACCACACGGTGTGCCACTCTGCGCCTGAGATAGGAGGGATCCGGGAACCGCTGCTATTACGACATCCAGATCCCTCCCAGCGCCTGCCCGCTAATGCAGGCACCATCAATGGGTAAACTCTCTATTTTAGGCGACGTACGGCACACGCGGACGTCGCCCCCTCGCGGCTGGCCATTGTAGCGGATGGAGGGGAAAACCCGTCCCGTCCACCCGCGGCCACACTCAAGGCGGCATGAGGCGCTGGTATGCGCGCCTCCGCCGCCCGGCTCGCCGGCGACGAATTGGGTCCGAGTGGATATTGTCCTCCCGGACCTTCTCCGCCGCCTCCTTCCGCGAAATTACGTCTTCGCAGAAGGTTGCGACCGCGGTAAAACAACTGTCGCTACCGACCATGGAGCGTATTACGGCCGGTAGCGAGAGATCTCCTCCAATAACTGCAGTGAGGACCCCACGCTGCGCCGCCCAGGTGGAACAAACCGCCAGCGTGTGCTGAGCCGAGTCCTCACTGCAGTCGCAGTGGTGACAGGCGGGACTCAATTCCCTCCTGGCGACCGAGTGCAGATACTTCCCGAAGCAACCGTGCCCGGAAAGAACCTGCGTCAGTCGGAAGGAAAGGGTCCCGTGCTGCCGCCCTGCCCACTCGGCGATGACCGGCTGGAGAGCCTCCACGGCGGCAAAGCCAGCACGTGGAGCCTCCAGCCGGGACGACCAACGAGCCATCGTGGCTCGACGAGCGGCCTCTCGCCACTCGCGTATCTCTTCGGGCGGGGGCCGAATGCCGCTACCCACCCGAAAGTCTGCCGTTCGCCGATAAACTTCAGCGAGCACTTCCGCCTCCAAATCCCATGGGGGGGTTCCGGCCAACGCGCACGCCGCCTCCGTCGACACGGTGCGGTAACCGCGTATGGCTCTAACCGCCAATATCCTCTGAGGGCGCCAGAGGCGAGCCCTATTCTGGGCGGTCAGAGCCGCCGCCCACACCGGTGCACCATACAGTGCCATTGACCGAACAACCCCCGTGTATAGCCGTCTCGTCGCGACGCTGGCTCCACCCAAATTGGGCAAAAGTCGCCCAAGAGCCGACTCCTAGAATATACATAACCTAACCTAACCTAACCATAGATCCATTTGGTCAATTGTACGATACGTTTCATGTTGTTCCGTCTTGGTGAGGAATATTTTGTATGTTTTCGTTTCTATGTCGATATTCCTGTTTTGCGCATATTTAAACATGAATTCATCAACAGAATTAAATGTCACCGCCTCTCTTGCTATGAAGACTCATAAATATTTACATATGGAATAAATATTTTATTTTTCGGAAGTTTTCTTGTGTAGTTTGTTTCTAAAGAGTAAGGATGTTACAGAAATGAAACATATTTACAAGACTATTTCTGCCTAAGTTGAAAAGGATTTTTTTTAGTCTTGACCTTTCAAAGTGACTTTGCTCTGCCTGATGGAAAACATGAATAGAATCCAAGAGTGGTGGTCGCCATATTCATTGCGAATGCTTACCCAAGCTATAAAAAATAAAAAATAAAAATAAATGTTTATTTGGTTCCCAAATTACAACGTTAAATTGATTGCTTATAATTATGTTATCGTAGGTACTAATACTGATTCTCAAACTAGGCCAATGGCAGCCTAGTGATCTGAAGACGGAGGTTTCTTTTTTAAATTTGTGTCTTAGTAACAAAAATACACAAAACTTAATTAACGTCTATATTATTGAAGAGAGCAGTCAGAGATGTATTGAATACCCATGTTATGTGAACCTTATTTTACTGATACTTACGTAATTAATGCGGGGTAAGTCTATTACGATCAACTGGATGGATGAAAAATATTGAACTCGTTGAACAGACATTATGGAATTATTGAAAAACTCTCACATCGACACAGAAAAAACATTATTTCATTCAAGTCATTAACTGTCATTTATTGTTAACTAAAATCGAAAATAATCTCACGTCTGAAATTTCAGTAAACTTTGAATATGAATGACTGTGTGAATTCCGAAAAGTTAAGGCTTACATAATATTTATTTGGTACGCGCGCTTTATTACATTTCCATTGCGAGGGAAGTCATTTGCTTTTCAATTCTTTTTATGTATTTATAGAACTGTGTGTAGTATACTCTGGTGTGACATACACTTGGAGATACCATTGAGAAATTGACAGAACATGTCGTATATAAAAGTTATAATGTATAATTGACGTTAATGGTATAGCGATGTAAACGTCTATTTGCCGTTTTCAGTTGAGTGTTATAGGTTCGGTCTCCATGTGACACAACTCTTTGCGTGATACAAAAATTGTTGTTCTGTTTTAAACAAAATGTACCTACCTTCTATTTTCTAGACGTCATCAAGTAATTCAATGGTAATGAATACCTGTGTGCATAATGTGCCTGGCTTAGAAATAAATGTGTGTGTGTGTGTTGTTGTTCAATAACTTCTTAATGTCTAGAGATTAAATAATATTTTACCATCTAATTGGTAATGTGTTCTGTTCATCGCCTCTCTATTACGTATTACTGAATTATAGTTCACATAATGTGAGTATTCAATATGTCTCTGACTACTCTCTGACTCCGTGTGGTAGCGAAGTCAGAATACACTAACATATTTTCATTTTATTTTTAATTTTTTCATACATGAAGAGTCTGCCAAAGTGACTCTACTCTACATGATGGAAAGCATGAATAGAATCCAAAGAGTTGTGGTCACCACACTCATTGCAAATGCAGACAGTGCAGTGTGGTGACCCATACTATGGCGGCCTAGTGAAATGCTCTTTCACACCCCGCTTGGGGACGTAAAAGTCATGACAGTCATCATAGCAGTGTAAGCCTCACATAGTTATCACGATAACTGTCATCCTTGCACCAATGGGCCTCTGGTCTCACACTCACCAACGAAACACGACAGCACGGATGTTGGCGCTTTAGGTTGGTCATCTGTGGGAGGGTAGTACTGCCCCGGTCGAGCCGGCTCGTTCGTGCAGAAATCAACGTAGCTCTACTACCTTAAAAACATACACATATGCAAAACAATATAGACAAACTCATCTGGCCATCATGGTACAGTAGACCAAAATTTTCTTTCGAAGAAGTGACTTGTATCCAGTAGTGGACTCTTAAAAACTTTTAATAATGATGATAATGTATATTTGGGAGTGCCATATATATACATAAGTATTACTCTAGCAACTTGGTACTTTTTCGTTCCCGTTTCTAAGGAGACGCTATGTTCAGCGCTATTAACAGCCATTGATAATTGATGAGAAACAAACGAAGTCATGTTGCTTCCATACTTTAAAGAGTGATATAATTGGGTTGCGAGAAAATCATGAAAGTGAACAGAGGATGGAACTAGGTATGGGAGAAAAATCATCTGTAGAAATAATAATATCCATACTGCTGGTTTAAGCTGGTAGCCTTTACAACAATTAGTGGTTCGATGAGGGCTCTCTCATCTCATAGAAGTTTAGGAAACTTGAAGCTACGCTAAAGCTAAGCTAAGCTAAACTTTATGGCCCCATTGGCCATCGTTTCAGCGTATAATGTGCCCCGCCGACTGCCACTTAAGTTTCGCAATTTTACTGGCAATTTCAATGACCTTACGAGCATTGCCCTCACTATTGCTCTTTGGATGGTTTTGAACCTTCTTATCAAGTCCATAGTGAGGGACCACGTCTTCACTGACAACACACGCTGGTCAAAGACTTTTTTCTTGAGACACTGCGGAATTTGTGACGAGAAAACGTTACGTAGCTTCCCGAACGCTGCCCATCCTAGCAGGTTTCGACGATTGACCTCTTTTTCGAAGTTGGATTTATCTAACTGGACATCGAGGGTATTTTTGACTTAAGAAGATATAATTATATAATATCTAAGCAAATATCACATAAGTCAACTTATTCTAATTTTTGTTAATGTATGATTTTACAGATATTTCAAGCTTAAATATCTCTTTAGAGCCCTACAGATACAATGCCAATGTTCGACCACTTCAAGAGTAGGTTATCACAATTTAAATATTAAGTTTAATTTAATTGGAAAAGTTCCATTTTCAGATAATATTTTTGATTAAGGAGAGCATAATTTTATATTTTTGTTACTATTAGATTCGCTCTAGTAACTAAACATCGAAGAAACGTAATTATCGATTTAAATACTAAAACCTACGTTATTTCAGTCCAAAGTATGTTTATGAGTACTCTTTCGTAAATTAGAATTGATGTCCAATAAACGAGATTGTACTATGAGACATGCTCAAAGCAACTCTCTATATTGCATCATAAAACAGTCGCTTTTAAGGGTAGTTTCGGTCAGCGGCTTCGAAGATTTGCCGCCTAAAACTATCAGCACATTTAAATACAGAAACCGGCAGTATCTAATAGACGCCCAGTGGCAACTGAACATGGTCAATGTCAACACGTCATTTATAAAAGTATTGCTACCGCGCATCGCTTTACGGTCAGCTTAAAAATGCTGCAGGGTTGTTTCGGTGTGAATGGGGTGTGATATAATATGGTGTGTATCTGTTGTTTTTATTTTATTTAATTTGTGTTATTAATGTTACGCTTGTTATTTTACGTATTACGTATTACATAATAATTGTCATGGTCAGCAAAAGAGATACATGTATCCACCATCAAATCAACCTATCACCGTCCACTGCTGAACGAAAGTCTCCCCCAAGGAGCGCCAACCATCCTGGTCTTGAGCAATTCGCATCCATACGCTGCCAGCCACCTTCTTCAAGTCGTCGGTCCATCGCGCCGCAGGGCGTCCTACACTACGTTTACCCAATCGTAGTCTCCACTCTAGTACACTTCAGCTCCAGCAACCATCGGTTCGTCTGGAGACTTGGCCTTGACGTGCGATGTCAGTTATTGCAGTTTTCTGTCAACTAACCTCGTTACGAATTTTATTAGCCAAAGAAACGCCCAGCATCGCACGCTGAGCTACTTTAAACTTGCGGACCAGTCCAAAGGTCTGTGTCCACGTCTCGGCTCCGTATGTAATTACAGGTAGAACGCATTGGTCAAATACTTTGATCTTTAGTGATTTGTATAACATTATTTGAGTCCAACTGAAAACCAGCGGCAATTTTATTTCACCTATTCTTTCTTTACACTATTGTTGTTATTATTGTTATGTGCCAAAATGATTTTTTTTCTTTCTTTCTTTCTTTTTCTATCTATATGTAATGTATGTGTCTAAGACCATTACACCGCGGTCTCACCTGCAAGTATGAAGATGAAAACATTCATGGTAAAAAAGTAACTTATGTCCTTAATCTACTATGAAAGTGTCTAAAAATTACAGTGTTTATAAAAGTCTAATTCATCATTTGAAATAAGTTCAACAGTTTGACCATGAAAACGTTACTAACTGTGGAGGGAACGAGTGTTATGTCCCTCCGACCAGGCGAGGTGATCATGCCTGGGCGGCCATGGCCCAACAGTTGAGGTTGAGATATTGTATATATGTTAATTGCCACGCGAATCTCTGTTTCGCGATAGAGGATAGTAGTTGCTTAGTAGTTCATTATGTAGTTCAATGTATCTTCGCTAGATGGCGCTGTTGTATATTTTTGTTTGTTTTGTAATGTGGCAATCGCCACACAAACAAACAGATAAAATTGCTCTCTCATATATAAATATTAGGTAGTGATTGTCAAGTTTCAACTTAGTTGCAAAAGTTTCAATTTAACACATGAAAATTTATTATATTACACACATAAAAATGTTAAAAAGCACAATCATAAAATATAGGAAAATAATATTTCATTAAACACATAACAACAAAAATAACATATAAAAACGACAAGTTGAAAAAGCTTAATCGTCTGTGAAAAAGCTAGAAATAGATTCTATGTTTTTCTTCAATGTCTTCTATTCGAGTTACTACATTTTACAAAACAATTTTTCATAATACGAATCATGCTTTTACTTGTAGACATTATGTGCTTAAAAATTTATTGTATTTACACAGTTATTAATACATAAAACTGGCCAAAAACTTGTCAATGTAGAGTTTCATAGTCAGGGTGTTTTTTAATTTCATAATCGGCTCTGGTGGCCTATAACGTCAAATTATTTGGTCGTCTATTACTGGTAAATTAATGATGCTTACTCGGCTGTAATAGTTATGTTTGTTTCAAAAAATTGATTTATTTTAGTTTAATTAAAATAAATAATTAATTAAAAACATAAAAAATAGATTTTGATTATGTAGTCGACGAATGTAGTAATCCTGCAGCAGGATCTTAGACTATAACTGGTGTGAGGGTTTCACCTTTGATAGTCTCACTCACTCGGTGAAACCTTACATTTCACCGAGTGAGTTCACCGAGAGAAAGAATTATTTAACACTGTTCATTAATAATAATGATCTCGACTTTAAAAGTTAGAATCTCTTTAAATCGATTATGTGCAAGTCGAGCAAATTAAATGCATACCAAATTGAATTTCAGCTTGGTTCGAACGATTTCGTTTATTGAAAAATACAGAAAATCTTTTGTAACGTTTTAACTTGAGTTTTATTATTATTATTATTTTTTGCGTTAATTGTAATTAATGAAATAAAAACTAAACTATTCATTTTATCTAATCTTAAAAAAATATCTTTGAACGGAGGTTTTGGCCTTCTCTACCACGCTGGTTTTGGTATAGGGTTTGTTCAAGTTTTCCTTCTCATTGCATTGATGTTGTCCTACGTATTATGTTCCTTTAACCACCTCTTACGACACCCATGGAATGAAAAAGGGTGGTGAGACTCTGTATTATAAATCCACACGGATCACACCAATAACCAACTTCCAATTATATCTAAAGGAAATTTGGCACATATCAATTTTAGTTTCGACACCATTCTATAGTCTGTCATCTATTAGCTGATCTAAATGAGATGCACTCAAAAGAATGAAACGTTTGATTTAAAAACTTTTATAAGATCAATCGTTATGATTAAAATCATCACGCATGTAATAAATGTCCACGGTGATGGATTGAGACTTCAGTGTGTTACCACTTTTGTCCCCAAGTGAGGCGTAAAAAACGTAATAGGCCGCCATAGTGTAGGTCACCATACGGCATTGTCAGCATTTGCAATGAGTATGGTGACAACAACTTTTGGATTCTATTCATGCTTTCCATCAAGCAGAGTAGAGTCACTTTGGCAGGTTATTAAAGAAAAATATCACGTTGGTGTCGTGTGAGCTGAGTAAGGGAGCGAACCATGTAGGACAATAGCATGGCAAAAGACGTATGAGGTAGTGACTCTTAAGGCTATTGATAATGAACATGTTAAACAAAAACAAAGGCAGAAACACACATTTATAAGAATTTTAATTTTGTACGTAATACGCAAATACCAAACGTTTAAAAACATAATATACACCCGTATGCTTTTACTTCCTGTACGACGGAGTCGTGGTAAATTGGCGATGAGGTATTCTGAAATTGGCGCATTTTTACGCCATAGCGATTGTGAGTCTGTCTGATGTCTGGGTTGATTCATTCAAAGTGTAGTTTTAACTGACCGAAGAAGTTTATTATTCTCCCGACGCCATTATTATTGGTTATTATTTAACGATGGATGCTCACATCTGTATCCCTGAGGAGATCAGCAGCGGCTTATTAAATAGGTGGAGGTGGAGGCCGAGATATGTTCGTGTGGTTCGCACAGACTAAGTATGTCAATATTTGATGTGTCGCTGGATCGTATACTGAGTAGGTGTAAAATTAGGCAAAGACATTTGATACACTACATCATCTAGTTTCAAACTAAGCAGAGCTTGTGCTATGATAACTAGACTGACTGATAGAATACATATATTTTTTTTTTCAAATACATACATATTATACATAGAAAACACCCAAACTTCGAAACAAATATTTGTAGATCATAGAAACATTTGTTCCAACCCGGAAATCGAACCCGAGACTACTAGCACAGCAGTCGCATTCACTACCGCTGCGCCAGCAGTTACTCCACTTTTTATTTATAAATACAGTACAGATATGGACAAATCAGCGTTACAGTCCCTCGATCTGCAGTAACACGCTGAGATAGGTCCCTTTTTTGGCATATCGCTGGGTATTACCATTACTTGTGGGGTGACAGTTATCGTGGTAACTGTGTAAGCCTTACACTGTCACGATGACTGTCATGCCTTTTACGTCCCCAAGCGGGGTGTGACAAAGCATCTAACTAGGCTGCCATAGTGTTGGTTACCATACTACATTGTCTCCATTTGCAATAAGTATGGTGACTACAACTCTTGGATTCTATTCATGCTTTCCATCAGGCAGAGTAAAGTCACTTTGGCAGGCTATTAATACAAAAAAAAAATATTATGTAAAACCATGTGTTGTCCTGTAAATGTTTGAATGAAAAAGAAAAAGTTGAGAGGTGTCAAGGGACAGCCGGATGAAAGGAAGTTCCTTTTGATTAATTAGTGAAGGAATTGTAATATTCTTTTTATTTCTTTTATGTTATAAGAAAACAAAAATAATCATCGCGACACTACACTGTTCAAAACAAAATAGAAAGACGAAACGAAAATAATTGCCTTCCTTTCTATGAGAGAGAGAAAGACAGACAGAGAAACATGCACACGCCGCACGGCTTACTACACTATAGCAAAAAGTGTCGTGACAACTTTTCGTCTGAATTTTTTCCATCTAGCCTCCTTCGCAACGCGCGATAAGGAACTTCGTTCCAATAATTTTTCTTTCTTTCTAGTAGTTTAAACATTTTCCTATCAATTAGTGTTTTAAAATTTTGACTGAAATAAATTATGTTTGTGATAATAACTCTACCTAAGCCTTATTAAACAGGTCAGAAGACGGTTGTCGGAATACGTACGGGTTGTCTATTGTTTCAACCGAAACAGTTTATAGCAACGGATGAACAACGATGCTGAACAGTCAAAGGTATATGCAATATTGGTATCATATTTCATGAGCACCCAGGTTTGGAATGAGGTATGGCCATAAGAGTAGCATAAATATTGTAAATATCTGTGTTTACAAATGTTAGAACATGATTTAAATCTATTTGTAATTGTCTTACCGAAGTGATACTTTGTATAAATAAATAAATAATCGAAAATCTGAAACATAACGCCATCTTCCTTCAAACTTAGCAGAACTTGTACTACAGTTAGATTGAGTGATAAAAAAACTAATAACCTTTTTTGTAAATATATACATATTATATATACAGAACAACCAATCTCCGAAACAAATGTTTGCAGATCACACAAGTATTTGTTCCAACCCGGGCATCGAACCCGAGACCTCATGTACAGCAGTCGCATACTGTCCCATCGAGGCACCATGTCGAGATATCTTAATTTAAGAATCAGTAGCTATGCAAAGGTTTGATGATGAAGTCAAAAGGTGCAAATAAGAATTATTTTTGACTTCAATGTTAAAGAAACACGCTAGAAGTGGAATATACCAAACAAACTGCCGAAAAATATCACATATTTCTAAAATAAGTGCAATATAAGGAAGAAAACGACAAAATTGTATTAGAGTGTTCAGATTACGAACCTCCAGCAGTATGTTACTCGAAGCAAAATAAGCATTCGTTAAGAAAAAGTATGGAAAAAATGAATTTTTTTCCTCCATCTATGGGCACCTGATTAGAGCAGAATTCACTTAGAAATTTGTGTTATTTGCTATTTTTTTTAATGTTATTTTTTTGTCTGCAAATTTCGAACAGCATGGCGTCCGGAGCCTGTACAAAAATTTGTAATAGTTAGCTACATAATACATATGTTTTATGGAATAATATCTTAAATTGGTTTGAGAATACTTCAAAATCTCAAAAATTACCTGCAGCTTACCACCAGAATGTGACACAACAAAGTATGATGGGGTACAACCTCATCATCATCATCATCATCATCAACAGACTTTTACAGTCCACAGCTGGACATAGGCCTTTCCTTAGCAAGGAGGTTTTGGCCTACTATACCACGCTGGCCAGGGTTATAGGGTTGGAATAGGGTTTGTTTCTAGTTTTCCTTCTCTTTGTGAAGATCTCTTGCAAACTTTGTTCTCTTAGTCGCCTTTTACGACACCCACGGCATGAATAGGGGTGATAACAGCAACACGGACATCAGTAAGAACAACAACAACAACCTGGTATCATGTATGTAATACATATCTTCTGTTATTATGTTTGTGGTTACCCTCCTCCGAAACGGCTCTATCAATTTTTTTATTGTGTATCTAGTATGAGAATAGATTGTAAAGTAGTTTTGAATCGCCTACCCTCACACCATATTTTTTATTTACTTTCAATTTATTTAATAATTCACGTTTGTCGTGACAATTGGTTTACGAAGTACTAAATTCCTAAAACTAAACGAATACTACGAATTAATTTTGTCGCAGCAATTAACGCTTTTGTCACTTGGAATACTGCCCATATCCTAAATTTAATGAGACTGCGGCATAGCAAACACATCAAAGAAACGTCCTAACTTGGCAAACTAATTGCTCGCAAACCCTTAAGTGTACCTATGAAAGTACTTGAGACAATTAGTCCCATTTCATCTAGGTTTGGCTCTCATAATCCTTTTTCGCAAGACTGCGATTCTGAATCATAAAGCAATTCATTTAGGTCTGTTTTAGATCATCGTTGATTACATTTGTGTATAAGTTAATTAGAAATGGTCTATTATTATTCTCTTTTTATTTTGTGTTGGACTTGTCAATATATATCGAATCTTAATTACTACAACTTTGCGAATCTCTCAAACTACCATTTCGTCCTAAATAAAACAGAGAGAGATAGCCGTGTGTGAGATGTGTGACGTTATTGTGAGGTTAGTTCCGATTACCTTTTTACAATATGGTACTTTTAAACTGATATGATGATAGAATCTGAAGGTAGAAAATGCAAATCAAAGATAAATATTAAGACAAATACACAATTGTTTGTTTAAAAAATTTGTTTTGTCGAAAAATTGAAGTCGGTAGCTATGTGAGGCTATGTGATGATGAAGCCAAAAGGAGTGAGGTAACATTATTTTTGACTTTAGTGATGCGTGTAAGATGTGTGAGGTGATTTTTAAAAGTAGTCATGGATTGGTGTGTGTATGTGCGTGTGTAAATTCACAACTGTAAATGAATTTGTTTAGAAACTATTGGCAAATATTTTATTTCAGCAAATAGTTTTCCACAAACTATTTGCATAATACAAACGCATGTTTAGCAAGTAAAGTACATTAACAAGGTGTTTTGTATCAAAAGCGTCTTTCGATCTAGAATTGCTGTAACTTTAAAGACAGATGGGGAGTTGCGTTTCGTTTTACGCAGTAACGTCGTTAATGAATTTCAAAAGTATCGGTTATTCACAGTTACTGTTATTTATGACGAAGTTAACAAACTCGTTTTTAGTTTTGTTATTGGACCTTGTATCCGTGGTGCTTAGTTAAAATATCATTCAGATTCAGCCAGAGTCTTATCGATAAGCAATGACAAAATCTAAAAAGTGTTTTTTTTTTAATTTTTATAAAGCAAACGCAATATGACCGTGTGATGATGGACAATACGGAGTGTCACCATCAATATTCATCTCACAAGTGTCGTCAGAGGCGACTAAGGGAGCAAATTACACACAAATATTCAACATAAATGCAAAGACAAAGAAAACTGGAAACAAACCATTTTTTTTTCTTTTTTTTTTTTTTTTTAACCTGTGGAAACCCCCTCGGGCCGTCACCCCACCGGGGTTTACGGCGGGGTGGTGTGTCGGAATCGGACCGACTAAAACCACACGGTGTGCCACTCTGCGCCTGAGATAGGAGGGATCCGGGAACCGCTGCTGTTACGACATCCAGATCTCTCCCAGCGCCTGCCCGCTAAAGCGGGCACCATCTGCGGATAAACTCTCTATTTAGGCGACGTACAGCACACGTGCACATCACCTCCTCGCGGCTGGCCACTATAGCGGATGGAGGGGAAAACCCATCCCGTCCACCTGCGGCCACACTCAAGGCGGCATGAGGCGCTGGTATGCGCGCCTCCGCCGCCCGGCTCGCCGGCGGCGAATTGGGTCCGAGTGGATATCGTCCTCCCGGGCCTTCTCCGCCGCCTCCTTCCGCGAAATTACGTCTTCGCAGAAGGTTGCGACCGCGGTAAAACAACTGTCGCTACCGACCATGGAGCGTATTACGGCCGGTAGCGAGAGATCTCCTCCAATAACTGCAGTGAGGACCCCACGCTGCGCCGTCCAGGCGGAACAAACCGCCAGCGTGTGCTGAGCCGAGTCCTCACTGCAGTCGCAGTGGTGACAGGCGGGACTCAATTCCCTCCTGACGACCGAGTGCAGATACTTCCCGAAACAACCGTGCCCGGAAAGGACCTGCGTCAGTCGGAAGGAAAGGGTCCCGTGCTGCCGCCCTGCCCACTCGGCGATGACCGGCTGGAGAGCCTCCACGGCGGCAAAGCCAGCACGTGGAGCCTCCAGCCGAGACGACCAACGAGCCATCGTGGCTCGACGAGCGCCCTCTCGCCACTCGCGTATCTCTTCGGGCGGGGGCCGTATGCCACTACCCGCCCGGAAGTCAGCCGTCCGACGATAAAATTCGGCGAGCACTTCCGCCTCCAAATCCCACGGGGGGGTTCCGGCCAAGGCGCACGCCGCCTCCGTCGATACGGTGCGGTAACCACGTATGGCTCTAACCGCCAATATCCTCTGAGGGCGCCAGAGGCGAGCCCTATTCTGGGCGGTCAGAGCCGCCGCCCACACCGGCGCACCATACAGTGCCATTGACCGGACAACCCCCGTGTATAGCCGTCTCGTCGCGACACTGGCTCCACCCAAATTGGGCAAAAGTCGCCCAAGGGCAGAAGCAGCGCCGACCAGCTTTGGAGTAAGCTGTCGGAAGTGCTCGTCGAAGAGCCACCTGCCGTCTAGGATCAGGCCCAGATACTTCATCTGGGCCTTAATCGGTACGAGGACCGAATTGACAACGATAGAGGCGCTGGGGGGTGGACCACGACGGGGCCCATGAACGAAAAGGGCTTTTGTCTTATCTAGGGCCACCCGTAAACCCAGCGCCTCAATGCGCCCGACCACCAAAGAGAGACTCCCACGGTGGCCAGGCGCGCCGCCTCTTGAAAGTTTGCCCCCCGGGCCGTGACCAATGTGTCATCGGCGTAACAAATTACGCCCAGCCCGGGGGGAAGACGACCTCGAAGGGCCCAGTCGTATCCCATATTCCACAGGAGTGGTCCGAGGACAGACCCCTGTGGAACACCGCACGACATGGGCCACCGCCTCAGAATACCATCTCGGTCCTCGTACATGACGGTACGCTCCTCAAGATAGTCTGCCACAAGCCGCCTCAGGTACTCTGGCACCCCGTGGTAGTGGAGTGCTTCCCTGATGCAGCTAAATGGCAGACTATTAAATGCGTTGGCGATGTCCAACGACACCGCCAGCAGCAAGCCGCCACAGCTCACCGCCTCTTCGGTCACGGCCCTCAGGCGCAACACAGCATCGACTGTCGAACGCCCGGCCCGAAACCCGTATTGGGCGTCCGACAGATCGGGGCCCACCTCGCAGAGGTGCCGGACGATGCGGGGAGAGAGTATCCTCTTAAACAATTTACCCGCCTCGTCCAGCAACACGATGGGCCTATAAGCCGCGACCGAATCGGCCGGCCGTCCCGGCTTTCGTAGTAGAACCAGCTTCCCGCTCTTCCAGCCCTCAGGAAAACGTCCGGACGCCAAGCTGGCGTTTAGGACTTCCCCGAGGCGATCCGACATGTGGTCGAAGGTTCGCGCCAACACTCGGGCAGGTATTCCATCTGGCCCAGGGGCGGTGTTCTTAGAGCGAATCCGTAGAACGACCGCCCCTATCTCCGATTCCCTGACGGGCGGAACATTATCCTCGTACCGTCCCCCGTCGTCTTCGACCATGAAGGCCATCGACGGGGGTGTGTGCTCCGCCCGCTGCGGGAAAAGACCCTCGACCGCTTCCTGCAGGAAGCTGGGCTGGAGTGTCTCTGTAAGGGGGGGGCCCGACGTGCGGAGCTTTTGTCGCACCGCACGATAAGGGCGACCCCAGGGGTCACGATCTAGACCCTCCAGCATCTCCTTCCTCTTCACTCCTTTGGCGCGGCTAATGGCCAGCTTCAGAGTTTTCCGCGCCTCTCGGTACTCCTCATGAAGCTGGTCCTCCTCGCCGTCTACGCGGTGTCGCCGCCGACTACGGGTGTAGGACCTCCGGGCACGAGTACAGGCCGCGCGGAGGTCCGCCAATTCCTGGGACGTGACTCCTACTGGGGTCCTGGGTCCGGGAGAGCTCAAATCGGATGTAGAGGTGATCCGAGAGCGTCTTAACCTCTTCCAGGACGCGCCAGTTCCTTACTCGTGCGGCGAGGGCAGGGGTAGCGAACGAAAGGTCCACTATCGACCCTCCCTGCTGTCGCACGCACGTGTTGGTGGAGCCTCTGTTAAGCAAACAGAGGCCCACCGAGGCTGCCCACTCCTCTACGGCCTCGCCCCTTGCGTCCGTCCTGGGAGAACCCCACGCAACGGACTTTGCGTTGAAGTCCCCCAGCACAAGGACGTGCCCAGACGCTAGTCGCCGCATCGAGGTCTCCATGTCGTTGAGAGAGGCCTCGAAGTCGCTCAAACTCCGGTTGGGGGAGAAGTATACACCGTATACGGTGATCCCCCCCCACTCAGCAGCAACATATCCAGTACCCTTGTCTCTTAACGACAAGGGCGGGGAATGAGCCGCTGTGGAGCCGACGACTGCCACGGAGCAGTCCCGGTCACCCATCCAGTTTGGACGGGGAGGAACATAATAGGGCTCCGCGACTACAGCTACACCGATCGACCACTGTGCCATGGTTTGTAAGAAAAGATCCTGCGCCGCGGCACAGTGGTTCAGGTTCGTCTGGACAAGAAGGCTGGAGACTTGATCCATTACTGGACTGTCTCGACAACCTCCTCCATGGGCGACGACGTCGTCTCACGTACGACCTCAGAGGCAGCCTGGGTCGATTGGCTGGCCCTTGACGTCTGCCGATAATAACGGGATGGCTTACAGCCCCCCTGCCCTATCTGGTGATTGGCGGGTTTGTTATCCGCCGCACACGCTGGGCAGTGAGGGGCCGCAGAGCATTCTACCGCCTTGTGCCCCGGTCAACCGCAGCGGAAACAAAGTCCGCTGCAGTCCGAACTATTGTCGCACTTGACACGAGTGTGTCCCTCACCAAGGCATTTAAAACACCTCATCGGTCTCGTTGCCAGAATTGTGACTCTGGCGTTTACGAGACCGATGAGTATCTTGCCAGCGTCGGCCAAAACTTTGGCCGACGCTATGGGACAACTTACTCACACCGCACCAAGGCCCCCTGGACCGGGGCGGATGGTGCCAACCCTGATGTTATCCGTGTTGCATCCAGTCCTCTCCTGAACTGCAACACGGACATCTTGGGCTGTTACTGAGTCGTCCAGGCCTGAAATGCGCAGTTCCGCGCACTTTGTTGGCCTGGCGATCTTGACACCATCCGTGGCTGCAAACATATTTCGCAGTTTCTCCGCAAACGAATCTGCTGTCTTTGCGCCTTCAGCCCCGGGGAACTCCAAGACTCGAGCTCCCGTTTGGGCGAGGCACAACTTGACCCCTACCGTCCCGAAATCAGTGGCGAGACTGTCCCGAGCCTTCTTGAATAAAGTCGCGTAGGACAGTCCGCCACTTGCCGCCTCTGGCGATACGGTAACCACTATAGCCGCGGTTTTTGGCGGCCTTAGCTTCCGTGGCTTCTTGGTGGTGTTTGACACCGATGGCGACTGTGGGGTTGGAGCTGCTTTCTGGGCAGCCTTTGTACCCCGCTTTCGGGACTTCTTCTTAGCTCCTCCGACTAATTGCCAACCGTCATTGGAGGGGGCAGATGTGGAGGGACCAGGCGTAGGTGTTGGAGTGAGGAGCGGAGGAAATTTTGCTACACTCTTTACTGCGACCGGTGCAGCCGTCTTGGTTGCTGCCTTGGCCGCCTGTTGTGTCCTCGTGGCATCAGTAGATGCAGACACTAACACCGCTGTCGCATATGATTTGCGGCCACTTGTAGCAGAAAGCGGAATCGGTGCTGATACGGCCTTTCGCCTATCTGCAGCGAGTGGTGGTCGGATAATGGGAGCTGGGGGTAATCTCGCCTCCAGGCTCGCGAGACGTCCGTCTAGCATATTCCCTACTGCCTCCATAATTTGGCGCAAGTAAGCATCGCTGACGTCACCTGAACCGGGAGTGGGGGCAGTTTGCCTCGAAGCTGTCACCTGTCCCTTAGAGACAACCACCTGCGCCCGAAACTGGGCAAACTCGGCTCTCAGCTTAGCCATCTGCCCTGTCAGGCATTCATTAGCAGCCTGAAGGCGAGCTACGTCCGCAACGAGGGTTTCGACGACCCCACCAATTTGCGGAGGAGGAGTCATTAAGGGCCCTAACGAAGGTGCTCTTAAGGTTCCTAGATTTGGTAGCCACCTTTTGGATGATGGCCACCCCAGCATTTGCTGTCTCCTGCAAAGATACCGTTGTTTGGGGAACAGAACCCCTTTCCACTGGCTCTCGGATCTTCTGCAGGAGATCTGAAATCTCCTCCTCCGCTGCACTTTCGCCCTCCGCTCTAACCCGTCTATAGGCTTGTGCCTTCGAGAAGACAGAACCTGAAGGGGTAGAAATGGTCGTGCGTGACCTGCCTCGGCGGCTGCTTCCGACTTTAGGAGGTAGCATCTCCTGGGACGTGTCACTCTCCTCGTCCCTGGAGCGTCCGCGTTTTCTGCGACTGCAGTACGTCCATAGTCGTGCTTGGGTTACCGTTATCCGACGGATGGGCGGACTTGGAACGCAATCGCTCCGATTTAACTGGAAACAAACCCTGTACCATCCCAACTGACCAGCGTATTATAGTAGGTCAAAACCTCCTTTTTAAGAAGAGGTCTATGTCCAGCACCTCTTGAAGGCTGTTATGATATATATGATAGATATAGACGTAAGCTCATTAAATCGGCTATCTTACAGTAACGAATTTCAGCTTGAAACAATAATTTTTAAGATTAGCACGTCCAATCTAACAAACTCTACAGATCACAACCTTTAACAGTCCACTGCTGAACAATGACCTCTCCTTAGAAAGGAGGTTGTGGTCTTCTATATCACGTTGGCCCGACGAGTTGGTATAAGGTTTATTACAAGTTTTCCTTCTCTTTGTAATGTCAGTGTGTGTTTTCCTAGTCGCCTCTAACGACACCCATGGGATGGATAGGGGTGGTGATACTCTGTATTCTTAATCTCAAAGAAGACAGCTTAAAACAAACTCTTCAATCTTTAACATAAGTTTCCCAATCACCCTGTAAGTCAGACTTAGAGTTATAGTCAGCTAAATGGGTATTTAAAAAGTCAACTGCTTCATTGTTCTAGCGGTTAGCCTATGCGACTACCGACCAAGAGGTCTCGGGTTCGATTCCAGAGTTGGGTCGAAAAATGTTATTGGGTTTTTTTTGGTTACAGAAATATTTAATAACAGTTCGAAGATTGAAAGTTGGGGTCTTAACTCCTGTGCTTTGGAGAGCACGTAAAGCCGTCGGTCCTACACCTGATCTCTTCTCGATCGTGTCGGATAGTCGTCCTATCTGATTGTGGGAGTGAGGGAACAGAGAGTGCACCTGTGTTTGCGCACACACTTGTGCACTATAATATCTCCTGCGTGTTACCATCCTTATACATCCCATGGGTATCGTAGGAGGCAACTAAGGCAACAAAATATTTAGGAAAATATCATTACAAAGAGAAGAAAAACTTGAAACAAACCCTATTCGAACCCGTCTGGCCAGCGTGGTATAGTAAGCCAAAACCTCCTTGCTAAGGAGAGATCTATGTCCAGCAGTGGACTGTAAAAGGGTGTTGATAAAATATAAGATAAGTTGGGTGTTCTCTGTTGAGACTGGCCGCCGAGGCCGAAATTGGCTAGGAGTATATCATCATTTACTTCTTCAGGACTATATATATGTAATAATGTAAGTACCACTTAAAAGTGACAATTGTGAAGCAAATACACAGAAACATACTAAAGGGTCGTTAGAGACAAATAACATAAAAATAAATGGGTCATAATGATCTGTAATGGGCCAAAATTGTACAACATTGGTAATGCAATAATTTTTAATATTTATCTTTGCTAAGATGGGATGGGAAATTAAGAAAATGGAGGAAAATCTTTATCTTTTTACTTAAATTTTATTAGTAATGTTGTGTAAGGATACGCTAATGATAGTAAGGGGGTTGTTGGACGAGAGAAATGGGGTATGATTACAGTCATTGTGAGAAATACTGTTTTCTTGTACGGTTTGTTGTTTACGGAAATTGTAAAAAGTCTATGGGTTAAATATAACACTATACTAACAATATTTAGTTTAAGTGTTTGTTTGTTTAAATGTGCTAATACTAGAAAATACTGGTTTGCATTTAAAAATTATTTTGGAATTCAATAGCTCCAGAGTCGTACAAAACCTTTTTAGAATCTGCAAATATTTGTTTCGGCGTCTGTGTATTTTCTATGTGTAATATGTATGTATATGTATTTATACCAGTTGTTTCATACCTATAGTACAATCTTTGAGTAGTTTGGCTTAGATGGCGTTGTGTGTCAGATATTCGAAATATTATTTGTTTATTTTATTATTATAGAAATACTGTAAGCTATCTTACATTATGCTATCACCAATAGAAACCGGGCAATAATAAAAATTGTCACAAAAACGCGGACAATTTGTCTAAAAGAGAGTGTAGACTTATTTGAGATATAGACACATAGAAAAAGTTAATAAACATTTGAGTTGGCAAAAATTTAAATAAAAAAAATGTTCATATTGAAGTCACGTGAGAAATGAACTGCCTTTGTGTTGACATTAAGAATAAATCCTGTGTTGCGGGCAACTTTAAAAACATGCACAAAATGGACACAGAACATCCAGACTCGGCACAACATTCTTTTTTATATATTTCGGACATTTGACACACAACGTCATCTAGTTTCAAACTAAGCAAAGCTTGTGGTATGATAACTAGACTGACTGATAGAATACTTATACACTTTTTTTTTGTAAATACATACATATTATACATAGAAAACACTCACACTTCGAAACAAATACTTGCAGATCATGCAAACATTTAATCCGACCCGGGATTGAACCCGAGACTCAAGCACAGCAGTCGTATTCACTACTGTGCCACCGAGGCAGTTAAATTTATGGATGACATACAGTGTAGAGTACCTCAGCGCAGTAGAAAATGGCGTAGCTACCTCCTAAACCACTCCGCAATCCACACAGTCAATTGGCAATTGACAAAAAGCTTTTTTCGTTTTTATGGCACAGGGAGCCACCGAGAAGTTGAGACACCCAATGTATATATCATTGGGCCGTGAACACTTATAAATCAATAGACACAAGTGTGTTACTGCCTTTTAAATCCCTACACACCATCAGTGGGTCACTCACTGAATAAATATTTCTTAACATTTATTGTTGACATGCTGCACCCGTGGAAATTTTTGATAATTCCAAAATTCTAAAATGTAAGTAGCCTAAGTTTTTCCCTATAATATTAGCTATCTGTCAGTGAAAGTCTCGTCTAAATCGGTCCAGCCGTTTCAGAGATTGACCGGAACATACAAACAGACAGACAAAAATGGTAAAAAAAAAATATTTTCGTGAATGTATCGTATGTAAATTCATAACAACCGCTTTTAACTACATTAGTTAAAAGCGATTATTTCGATATCACAAACAGACACTCCAATTTCATTTATATGTACGTAAAGATTTGTATTTTCTACCTCCAGATTCTATCACCAGAACAGCTTGAAAGTACCACATTATATAACGGTAATCGAAACACATCTCACACACGGCTGTCTGACTTCAAATTAGGCAGATCCTGTGTGCTCATTGCTGATAAACACACTTAACTATTTTTAAATACAAAAATTACAGATAGATGACGTCCAGACACAGAATCGTGCTCATCACAGAAATATTTGTCCTGGGTGGGAATCGAAACCGCAAGCAACCAGTCGCATTAACTCGTGGATTGCTCATTTGCTGATATCCTACGAAATACTTGATTGAGTTGCAGGTTTTTAAATAATCAGTACTATCATTTTTTTTTTTAATATTACAAACTGGCCCGTTAAACTTCATACCGTCTTAGAATTAATACACAGACAACTGCACCACGTACTGATACAAATTGTATGTTTAAATCATTCAAAAACTTATTGAAATATACACACAAAATTGTATCTGAATCGGTCCAGCCGTTTAGGTGACATATTTTGTAATTTTGTAAAGTATTAACTTTACTATATATTATATTATTTATTTAACTATATCTGAATTGTATTACATGTAATGAACGAGCAAAGAGCGATAAAAATTATAAAATATCTATAGCGATAATATTATTTAGTTGTATATTTAGGGCCAGTTTCTGTTGTACTAATGTCAATTTATCTGTCAAACAACTACAGATTTTGGTTCCAAAAGTCTTGGATTGAGAGATGTACGTCAGATATACAAATATTTATTAGCCACTTTTATCTCCCAAATAGTGTTACATGGCAAATAACTATCTGAAACTATATCACTACACGGTAAAACTGATCCTAATACATATTTTTTTTCATTAAAGCTTCATATTTTCGTTTCATTTAGCATATCTTAGCAGATAAACGTACGGACATCACTCAGGCTGTCAGATCGACGACCTGACAGGAAGGAGACACTTCGATGGCTATGGTGGAGGTAGAAAGACCTCTACCTATATATATATTAATAAATATAGCTCATTGACCTCGATGTTTTAGTAATACTATATTACTAAAACATCGAGGTCAATGAACTATATTCATTACTAACGGCAATTTGTTTTTGGAAAGACATGGTATATGTATGATCCCTTTATACATCGATATGTCTATTAGTCTATTGGTTAGGGATTTTTATTGCTATGAAAGAGATTCGGTTTCCACCCATGACAAATAATTTTCTGCTGAGTACAACGATTTGTTCTGTGTGTTGGTGTATTTTTTTTTTAACATCACGTATCAACAGAGTTTAAACCCCACTGCCGGACTTAGGTCTCTCCTTAGCTAGGAGTTTTGAGATATGTGAGATGTGTCCAGTTATAGACTTGTTACAAAAAGCTAGAATAGTCTAACACACGCCACCAATATATATAGTCTTACCAACACACTAATAAAAGGCGATTGAGACCTGCATGTATATGGGTATTTATAGTCTAGCAATCTTTCATGCAACGCGTTACAACGCCACATACCTCCATGGCACAGCACAATTTATTTATGGGGAAATTTCTACACGTCTTATAGCAATACATCGTCTTTCTAAACAAACATGGACGCTTACGTAAATCTTTAGAAGCATTTCATGACGTAAATATGATTTCAGCCGATTTTAATTTAGGAATATAATAATTCTATAACGCTATAGACTGCATTCAGTAACATTCTGAAGATGTAAGAGCGAGACAGATGCGTATCTGTCGCTGTCTAGCCCAGTAACGTATACCTTTTCATTATTACTTCAGTCGCGTCGCGAATTTAAAACAGAGTGGACTTGTCGCGCTCCTGTTCGAATTCTAATAAAAAATAATAATAAAACACGTGCATTCGAACTCCAAACTCAAAAGTGAAGTTTTAACTTTTTTTATTTGTTCAATTGTAGTGTACAGGTATTGTTCTATACGGCACGCGAGTTTGTAAATAGTTTAATTGATAAAAAAAAATTGTGACTTTGTCGTTGATGCCAGATTATTAAGATCAAAATAACCTAGGAATATTTTGGTCGAGGACGTCACCCGTTCGGAGACAGTTCAGTTTGGCAGTTATTTGGAACTCATGATTTTTTCAGTAAGTACTTATTTTAGAGTTGCGAAACTACGTACAAAGTGTTGTAGCGTAACGAAACTTGAGTTGGAGATGATGAAGGCTTGCGTATAAGCTTTTCAAATATGTAGCATGTACATTGTAGGTATCAGTTAAAATTAATGCATACATTTTGTTTTCAGAAGTAATTACTTGTTTGACAAGTTCATAACACTGTATTAGTGTTTTAAATCTATTTTGTTAATAAAGAAAATGACTTAATAATAAACAAAGTTTTACATACTTAATTAATCATTGTTCTGAAAGTGGAATATATTGAATTTTAACTTACAAAATAACATTTTAATCAAATTTTTATTTTATATTTGTTGTATTTATCTTATATTTCATGAAAATACTTTTACAACAAGTTTGTTTTGTATAAAATTAAACAAAAATGAATGAATTTTTTATTCGAAGCCTACTAAAGTGGCTCTAATATGCCAGATGGAAAGCATGAATAGAATCTAAGAGTGGCGGTCGACGTACTAAATTCAAATAGAGACAATGCAGTATGGTGACCCACGCTATGGCGGCCTAGTTAACGTGGTCATCATTTAAATAGATCATTTAAGTATTATAACTAAATTGTTTTATCTCTGATGGACGTATTACTGTTGGGTAAAAGAACTAATCGTTTGACAGTCACAAAGTGATCTTCAAAAACAAATAATATGTATATATATGTTATCTTTCATTATCGTAAATAAATAATTTTATATGTTTCAACCGATTTATCTTTTAAGTGAAATAAAGCATGTGATTAGCGAAAAGGTTTACTCTTTTATCTGTTGTGGTAAAAGAGTCATCATCATCATCAACAGCTTCTTACGGTCCATTGCTGGTCATAGGCTTCTGCTTAGCAAGGAGGTTTTGGCCTACTATACCACGCTTTCCAGACAGGTGGGCATAGGGTTTGTTTCAAGTTTTCCTTCTCTTTGTAGTGATATTTTTTTGAATAGTTTGTTCCCTTAGTCCCTTTTACGACACCCACGGGATGAATAGGAGTGGTAACACTATGTAACCTTAATTCGTCACCACACGAATAATAGAGAGGAAGAACTTAAAGAGTGAATATTGATGACTTCTTTGACAGAAGTTTCTATTTAGAGCTCAGAAAAAAAGCAACTAGAGTTGTACTTATACAACACTTGATAATGATGTGGTAGGTCAATTAACTCTTTAACGGGTTTATACAGAGTTCGACAAACCGAAAATTATTTTTAAATAGAACTTTAATATATAATGTACTTTAAAACCAAGGCCGGTAATAGTTTAGTTATATAAATTGGAGCATCATACACCGATGCTCTAAGCTCGATAGCTGGTAATGCATCTCAGATTTTTTTAAGTTTATTGGAATTAAAGCAGACTTAAAATCTATAAATAAATAAATGTTTTTGTTGTCCGTGTGGTGACGGATTAATAATATATAGTGTTACCATTTCTATTCATCCCGTGGGTGTCGTAAAACGCGACTAAGGGAACAAAGTATGCAAGACAACATCATTACAAAGAGAAGGAAAACTTGAAACAAACCCTATTTCAACCCGTCTGGCCAGCGTAGGATAGTAGGCTAAAACCTCCTTGCTAAAGAGAGGCCTATGGCCAGCAGTGGATTGTAAAAGGCTGTTGATGATTGTCTTAGAAAATAATTTACAGTCGTATCTTAAAGTGTTTTATAGAGATTCTAAATTTGTTTTCTTAAGTTTTTTCATCACAGTGAACACAGCACAGCCTTGAATAGTCCACAGCTGGACATAGACCTCTTCTATACTACACTTGTCCCATTATACTATACTGGTTATCAACTATCCAAACCATTAGACCCAGTGTTGTCAAGGCCCTTTTATGTTAATTTCTACTGTTTGAATAAAGAAATTGACGTTAACATTTCAGAAGGGCTGTCATCTGTTCGCTATAGATTTATGTTGAGATAAGTGTATTTACAGAAATCGTGTATATTCCCATTTCTTATAGTTGACTAGAAACACATTTCAACATCTTTTTTCTTAAATTAGGTTCGGGTTGGATTTCAGTCTACTCTGTACTGAACTTTGTTTTGCGTGGAGCGACTCCCATCAGGCCTCCACAACTCACGTACTAGTAAATTTGATCAAATTGACACTTTTAACTTACAGAGTTTTATAAATTTTTGACGTCGCTAGGGTAGCTGGAATGGAACGTGAGTAGATATATAAATATCTATAAATTACTGATCTATGAGTTGTAAGTACCTCAAATTACCATCGTTAAATTATCGTGGTACAAATAGCGGTGGCACTTAAGACGTTTCACTAATGATAACATTTACGAATAAATGACTACTATCTATGTGTGTATTAAAGTATTTTTACGCATAATACACAGTATAAAATTATCCTTACGAAGGTTTCTAGAACGCGATTTTTATGCGATTTCACAGAAAACCGATGATAGGCAACTCTTATGTTGCATTGCTTTGAGTGAATAAGGTTATAGGAGGCTCAAAATGAATCTAGAAATACTCAACAATATCATTTACTTTTAAGCCATCAACTGCTGGACATAGACCTCTCCTTCGAAAAAGGAGGTTTTGACTTCTTATATAACGCTGGCCAGACGGGGCCCTGATGGTAGGCAGGCATCAGGAGAGATCTGGATGTCGAAATAGCAGCTGTTCCCAGATCCCTCCTATGTCAGGCACAAAGTGGCACACTGTGTGGTTTTAGTCGGTTCGTCTCCGACACACCACCCCGCCGTAAACCCCGGCGGGGTGACGGCCCGAGGGGGTTTCCACACGTTAAAAAAAAGAGTTTGTTTCGAGTGTTCCTTCTTTTATAGTGATTTTGTCCTGCATAGTTTGCTCTCTAAGTCGGTTCTTACGACACCCACGGGATGAACCGGGGTGGTGACAATGTATTCTTAATCCGTTACCATACAGGCTCTTAAAAGCCAGCAAACTGCTTGTTACTTTTATGTATCTCTATTCATTATATGAATCAGGTTAGATCATTTGATCTCTACACCATGAGTGCATGGATATGCATACTGGCTTAAACAGTCACCTTGCTGTGTACTACCACTGAGTGTTGGGTTCGATCCCCATATGGGACAATACTTTGTGTGATCCACAAATTATTACACTGAGTTTGGGTATTCCCATTTTTTTTTTATAAGACAACGCCCGCAATAGGAATTATTCCTGTATCGAGTTATGTCGTCATAGACGTGACGCCCTACAATAGCATCAGTCATGAACGACCACTTAGCTGATAAGCCACAGACGCCCTGGAAACAATAGAACAACTAGCCCCTTGTCTCCAACGCATAATCAGAATACTGTATATTGTTTTATAAATAAAGTTAATCTTGGCATCCGTCATGAACCACCACTTAGATGATAAGCCGCAGACTAAACACTATAACAATTAGCTCTTTGTCTTCAATACATATCAATAAGAATACTGTTTGAACTTTAAGAAATGGTTTCATAAATAAAGTTAGTCTCAATCCACTCTTCAAGCCGAACACTTGTCTTATTAAAAACCCTCTCGCCCTCGCTCACAACCTAACTGGCGCAGTCGGTTCGTCGCGATACTGTCGGTTCCTGCTGCAGAGAATACCTTTGCTAAGCGTCCGCGTTCGCGAATAAAAGAATCTACAGTGAGCGTAGTGCAAAGCAGAGGCAGACAAGCTGACCAGCTGAAGAAACGAAGACTCACCTCCATCTCAGCCTACAAATCGGCAATGCTCGTGGGGTAAGTATAAAACTCTACTACTCCCGAGACTCCTTAAACGATTTCCTGGACATCCCCATAACATTTGGTGTATCCAGTATCGTAAAAAACCGTTATAGCATTATTTTTTTTTAATGCAATACGGTACTTAGAAAAGAATTTTCTTTCGTTGTTACCATTCGTATCACTGTAGTTAAAAATGACAAGTGAAAAGAAGGTACTAACTGAAAAATCTTTCATAGACGAAAAATCGGTAACCACCGATTTCTCCACGTTCTCCACCCAGTTACCCAGTTATGATGGGAACAGGAGGACCTTATATTTTTATATTGAAGGTGTACAAGATGCACTTAACTTAATTCACAATATGGACGATCCGTCTATCACTTGTTTAATTAAAAACAAACACAGAACACAAAATACAGATCAATTAGTCCACATCCCATTATTAGACCCAAACCTAGAGAACATAGACATTCGTGACCTATTAGACTTACCAAAGACACCTGACACATGCGAACGAAATCACCCAACATAGCCGTAATTATAACATTACGAAAATAAGACAGATATATTTAGATATATGTAGCAATTATAATACAATTAAATTAAAAGTAAATGCCACAGTAGATATATACCTAGCCTTTAACCCTAACATGGATAGTATCCATCTATGGGAAAAAGCAATCACTGTTAAAGCTTATAACACCAATCAAACCCTTAACTTCATACTGGACATACCAATTGTTACCGAACATCCTTACAACCTATTACACCTATATTCTATCCCTAATAATAACAACACAGTACTTATACCTAGCAACCCCATCCTAATCTTGGGAAATAATGAGTTTGCCTACCCTCACGAGCCATACACATACATCACCGGGGACAACGTCATCTGCAAACACTTAGAATGGCAACCCTTACTGCACTCTACGGACTGCATAGCTCAACTAATACAACACGAAGATCCGCCTAACTGCACCTACGCCACTGCAAGCTACAATAACAATATTATACAACAAATCAAAGATAAAACTAGAAAACATAGAACTAGATAACCTGAAAAGTGCGCTGCAACAAACAGAAGAATTAAAGAATACAAGCGAAAACTTAACCATTATTCCAAGCACCCCCAGCTGGTTATCAATTACACTTTACTTCATAATAACAGCAACAGGAATAGGAATTGCAGTCTACAAATTCTGGTGGAAAACTAGATCGGCGAAAATCTCGGCTGCACAACCGGAAGCCGTTGAACTTCAGCCTTCGCAGCCTTCGTGCCGCCTCCGTCTTAAGGGGGGAGGAGTTATGTCGTCATATACGTGACGCCCTACAATAGCATCAGTCATGAACGACCACTTAGCTGATAAGCCACAGACGCCCTGGAAACAATAGAACAACTAGCCCCTTGTCTCCAACGCATAATCAGAATACTGTATTGTTTTATAAATAAAGTTAATCTTGGCATCCGTCATGAACCACCACTTAGATGATAAGCCGCAGACTAAACACTATAACAATTAGCTCTTTGTCTTCAATACATATCAATAAGAATACTGTTTGAACTTTAAGAAATGGTTTCATAAATAAAGTCAGTCTCAATCCACTCTTCAAGCCGAACACTTGTCTTATTAAAAACCCTCTCGCCCTCGCTCACAACCTAATCCTATTCCTGTTGCTGTTATTATGAAGTAAAGTGCAATTGATGACCAGCTGGGGGTGCTTGGAATAATGGTTAAGTTTTCGCTTGTATTCTTTAATTCTTCTGTTTGTTGCAGCGCACTTTTCAGGTTATCTAGTTCTATGTTTTCTAGTTTTATCTTTGATTTGTTGTATAATATTGTTATTGTAGCTTGCAGTGGCGTAGGTGCAGTTAGGCGGATCTTCGTGTTGTATTAGTTGAGCTATGCTGTCCGTAGAGTACAGTAAGGGTTGCCATTCTAAATGTTTGCAGATGACGTTGTCTCCGGTGATGTATGTGTATGGCTCGTGAGGGTAGGCAAACTCATTATTTCCCAAGATTAGGATGGGGTTGTTAGGTATAAGTACTGTGTTGTTATTATTAGGGATAGAATATAGGTGTAATAGGTTGTAAGGATGTTCGGTAACAATTGGTATGTCCAGTATGAAGTTAAGGGTTTGATTGGTGTTATAAGCTTTAACAGTGATTGCTTTTTCCCATAGATGGATACTATCCATGTTAGGGTTAAAGGCTACTGTCGTCATAGACGTGACGCCCTACAATAGCATCAGTCATGAACGACCACTTAGCTGATAAGCCACAGACGCCCTGGAAACAATAGAACAACTAGCCCCTTGTCTCAGTCGTCATAGACGTGACGCCCTACAATAGCATCAGTCATGAACGACCACTTAGCTGATAAGCCACAGACGCCCTGGAAACAATAGAACAACTAGCCCCTTGTCTCCAACGCATAATCAGAATACTGTGTATTGTTTTATAAAATAAAGTTAATCTTGGCATCCGTCATGAACCACCACTTAGATGATAAGCCGCAGACTAAACATTAGAACAAATAGCTCTTTGTCTTCAACACATATCAATAAGAATACTGTTTAACTTTAAGAAATAGTTTTATAAATAAAGTTAGTCTCAATCCGCTCTTCAAGCCGAACACTTGTCTTATTAAAAACCCTCTCGCCCTCGCTCACAACCTAATTGGCGCAGTCGGTTCGTCGCGATACTGTCGGTTCCTGCTGCAGAGAATACCTTTGCTAAGCGTCCGCGTTCGCGAATAAAAGAATCTACAGTGAGCGTAGTGCAAAGCAGAGGCAGACAAGCTGACCAGCTGAAGAAACGAAGACTCACCTCCATCTCAGCCTACAAATCGGCAATGCTCGTGGGGTAAGTATAAAACTCTACTACTCCCGAGACTCCTTAAACGATTTCCTGGACATCCCCATAACATTTGGTGTATCCAGTATCGTAAAAAACCGTTATAGCATTTTTTTTTTAATGCAATACGGTACTTAGAAAAGAATTTTCTTTCGTTGTTACCATTCGTATCACTGTAGTTAAAAATGACAAGTGAAAAGAAGGTACTAACTGAAAAATCTTTCATAGACGAAAAATCGGTAACCACCGATTTCTCCACGTTTTCCAAACTGTTACCCAGTTATGATGGGAACAGGAGGACCTTATCTTTTTATATTGAAAGTGTAGAAGATGCACTTAACTTAATTCACAATATGGACGATCCCTCTATCACTTGTTTAATTAAAAACAAACACAGACCAACAACCTAGAACACAAAATACAGATCAATTAGCCCACATCCCATTATTAGACCCAAACCTAGAGAACATAGACATTCGTGACCTATTAGACTTACCAAAAACACCTGACACATACGAACGAAATCACCCAACATAGCCGTAATTATAACATCACGAAAATAAGATAGATATATTTAGATATATGTAGCAATTATAATACAATTAAATTAAAAGTACATGCCGCAGTAGATATATACCTAACCTTTAACCCTAACATGGATAGTATCCATCTATGGGAAAAAGCAATCACTGTTAAAGCTTATAACACTAATCAAACCCTTAACTTCATACTGGACATACCAATTGTTATCGAACAACCTCACAACCTATTACACCTGTATTCTATCCCTAATAATAACAACACAATACTTATACCTAACAACCCCATCCTAATCTTGGGAAATAATGAGTTTGCCTACCCTCACGAGCCATGCACATACCTCACCGGAGACAACGACATCTGCAAACACTTAGAATGGCAACCCTTACTGCACTCTACGGACTGCATAGCTCAACTAATACAACACGAAGATCCGCCTAACTGCACCTACGCCACTGCAAGCTACAACAACAATATTATACAACAAATCAAAGACAAAACTAGAAAACATAGAACTAGATAACCTGAAAAGTACGCTGCAACAAACAGAAGTATTAAAGAATACAAGCGAAAACTTAACCATGATTCCAAGCATCCCCAGCTGGTCATCAATGGCACTTTACTTCATAATAACAGCAACAGGAATAAGAATTGCAGTCTACAAATTCTGGTGGAAAACTAGATCGGCGAAAATCTCGGCTGTACAACCGGAAGCCGTTGAACTTCAGCCTTCGCAGCCTTCGTGCCGCCTCCGTCTTAAGGGGGGAGGAGTTATGTCGTCATAGACGTGACGCCCTACAATAGCATCAGTCATGAACGACCACTTAGCTGATAAGCCACAGACGCCCTGGAAACAATAGAACAACTAGCCCCTTGTCTCCAACGCATAATCAGAATACTGTATATTGTTTTATAAATAAAGTTAATCTTGGCATCCGTCATGAACCACCACTTAGATGATAAGCCGCAGACTAAACACTATAACAATTAGCTCTTTGTCTTCAATACATATCAATAAGAATACTGTTTGAACTTTAAGAAATGGTTTCATAAATAAAGTTAGTCTCAATCCACTCTTCAAGCCGAACACTTGTCTTATTAAAAACCCTCTCGCCCTCGCTCACAACCTAACTATCGCGGGGGACTTTTTACAAACATATAAGAAACGGACACAAAAAACACCCAGACTTAGAACAACAATTTCTGGATCACACAAAGTGTTGTCCCATGTAGAATTTCAACCCACAACACGCGGCGCAGCAGCAAGCGGCGTGGTGACTGCTTAAACCATTAGGCTAACCGTGCAGTCATGGTGTACAGATCAAATGATCCGACCTGATTCTGTACATAAAAGAAAGAAAAAGAATAAATGCCTAATATGGGTGTAGTTTTCTCCAATTTTTTTTTTATTTTTATCCTGCTCTACTAAAGAGATTCTACTCTGCCTGATGGAAAGCAAGTATAGAATCCAAGAGTGGTGGCCATCACACTCATTACGAATGCAGACAATACAGTATGGCGACCTACACTATGGCGGTCTACTATTTCTAAAATAACCTCTCAAAGTCACTTTTCAGAATAATTGTAGGTTCGTATACATTTTGAGATGTGATTTTTCGGCTGAAACTTTGGTCATTAAGCTCACAAGGCTTGAACAATCTTACAATAAATGCCCATTTAGTCTGAAATGTAGTACAGTGATTTCAAAGGACTCAAGGGAATTTAACTTACTCCAAGCTAATTCTTGGGAAATACGTCCAATGAACTATATCAAAGAAACAAAGCATCTCTCATACAAACATCTTAACTAATTTCTTGACGGCCTGTAAGTTATTTGTTGGTTTGACTCTTACCCAGAACGAATAATTATCTATCACACAAATACTAGGCACAGCCAGTTCTATGACAAGCAAATAAATTACACCCAGACAGAACAAATTTTTATCAAAAAAATATTTACCTAGGATTGGAATCGAACCTATAGCCTTCAACAAGGCAGACAAAAGTATTTCTTTTTTAAAAAGACAACGTCCGCACTAGGAATAAATCCTGTGTCGGACTCTACAAATATACAATAGACGCACACAAAGAGCACATAGACTTAGGACAACAATTTGTGGATCACCCAAAGAGTTGCCCATGTGGGGTACGAGCCCGCAACATTCAGTGCAGTAGAGAACGGCGTGGCGACCGCTTAACCACTAGGCCAACCGTACAGTACAGTATTTAGAGAAATAGTGTATCATAAGCAAAAGATTTTCCTACTATAAGTATTTACACAATCACTATCCAATTTTATTTACTTCACACTGTCAAATACAGAAAAATCTCGAATATTCTCGAACTACAAGCCCCAAGCGGGATGAAATCGAAACGTTGTTCAAATTTGTACGACGTAAAAAGAAATGCAAGAAATAAAATTGTAGCGGTAAATTTTCATTCTTGCGTTTATACAGCTTTTATTAGCTCTTGCTATCGCACTATTTCAGCAAATTGAGTGTTAACAATGCAATTGCAAGATTCAGAATACGTATTTACTCATTGTAAGAAAACTGTATTATTATCTAAAGTGTGTCTCGCATGAGCGCTTTTGTGAACTTGCTGATTCCGTAAATAACTAAGTGTTTAACCGCATGAGGCGAGACAGTACGACGAGATGACAGTTTTCTAATTATACACTTTGGATTTGAAGGTTCTGAATTATTATTGATAAAGCTGTGCCCAACGAAGCTTCGTTTACGTGAGTAACACTACTATACTAAAATGAAAGTAAACTCAAGTAATATCAGCTATTTGCCACCTATAAGTCTAATAGAAATTGATTCATGTGTTTTGGAGATTAGCCTGAGTAGATAAACTTATCATCGTTTTTAATATAAAGACTGTGGATGTTATTAAATGTTAATAGCATGAATTAAGCAAAAAATGTTATCTAATGTTAACAATCCACTGCTGGACACAGGACTCTCTTTAGCAAGGAAGTTTTGGCCTACATTACCACGCAGGCCCATCTGGCTTACGAACTAATGACTATTACATATGTGTTTATTAAAGTACTTATACGTATATTATTATATTACAGAGAATACAATTATTCTTGTGAAGGTTTCTAAAATATATTTTCAATACGATCTTACAGAAAACCGATGGTAAGCAACTCTTGCGTTGCAATGCACCGAGTGAACAAGATTATAGGAGGCTTAAAATGAATTTAGAAATATTCAACAATATCAGCTGCCTTTAAGCAATCAAATGCTGGACACAGGTCTCTCCTTGGAAAGGATATTTTGGATTATAATGTTATGCTGGCCAGGCGGGTTGATATAGGGTTTGTCTCAAGTCCTCCTTCTCCTTACAGTGATGCTGTCCTGTGCAGTTTGCTCGCCACGTACGACACTTTTATTGTACTTTCGTGTATAAACCTACTCATTAATATAGTTGGATAAGAATAATTTTTTTTTCTCTACTAAAATAAATATTAATATTTAATTACGTAGAAATATTTGAATACACACATACATACTACTCATTCGCTAGTAAAACAATTGACGTAGCTATTTGTGATACCTGATAGTTGAAGAATGACAATTTCAGTTGTTTAATACTCACGGATTGGTAGAGTTTGATTTGACATTTGACGTCATATATATATTTATGACGTCAAATGTCCCAACATTGGAATTATTGAGGTCAATACGCATACTGTGGTAGTAGTGTTTGTAAGAAAATATTTGAAAACTACCTAGTCTTGCCATAAATATTGTAATAAAGAAAAAAGAAAATTGTTAACTGCAAATAACATTTATTACTTTTACAGTGTGTCAGTTTAATACATAAATATAAAACAATTAAAAATATAAAAAGCTTATTCGAAGTGGTCTCCATTGGCTGCAATACAGTCCTTTAAACGATGAGGCCAGTTATCAATAGAAGCACGCACTCTTTCCATGGGAAAATTCTTCACTGCCAATCGTATAGATTGTTTTAGGGACTCCAAATTATCATGGCGTTTAGAGCAAGCTGTACTCTCTAAAACTGACCACAAATCATAATCCAGCGGATTAAGATCGGGACTAGACGACGGCCAGTCTTCAGCTCTGATGAAGTCCGAAACGTTCGATTCCAACCAAGACTGCGTGGACCGAGCTTTATGACCCGGCGCCGAGTCTTGCTGGAAGGACCATACTTGGTTATTGAACATGGTGATGTTAAGGGGCTTAACTACCTTCTCAAGAATGGTATCTTGATACACTTGTGCCGATGTTTTGATACCTTTTTCACAAAAATATGGCTCAGTCACTCCTTCATAGCTAACACCCCACCAAACCATCACTGAAGTCGGATAATGTCCACGTTGCACTCTGTCGACTAATTGGGAAGCTTCCTTAGAGCTTTGAGCATAAATACGGTCATTTTGTTTGTTAAAATGTTGCTCAATTGTAAAAATTTTCTCATCCGTAAACAAAATTTTTCTGTGACCTCCCTTTGCGTACCGCTTCAGTAGTTGTTTCGATTTTACCACCCTATTCTTCTTTAAATTATCAGTTAAGAAATGGCCAGTGCGTCTCTTATAGGCTGCAAGTCCTAAGTCATCTTTTAAAATACGCGACATGGTTCTAGGTGCTATCTTCATTTCCCGAGATAAAATCTTTTGCTTTCGGACAGGATTTCTTCGAATTCTTTCCCTTACTGCTTTGACCACCTTTTTCGTACGAACACTACGTGGACGGCCAGATCTTTTTCTGTCACAAACAGAGGAGGTCTCATTGTACCT
Organism: Hypercompe scribonia; assembly: GCA_949316085.1. Lineage (NCBI taxonomy): Eukaryota > Metazoa > Arthropoda > Insecta > Lepidoptera > Erebidae > Hypercompe > Hypercompe scribonia. The sequence continues at coordinate 2,956,058 of OX438986.1, read as the reverse complement.
ATTAATAGCCCGGTACACAAACATTTTACTAATACCAAGTGTATGGAGAGTTTTAAAAATTGCATTTGGCTCCATACCTACTTTGTGTAATGCTATCACACCGATTCGGTTCTCTTTATCACCCCACACCATTTTAATATCGCAAAATATTTTACAATGTATTGGCGCCAAAATGAGAAAACACAATGAACAATCGTATAAAAATGACAGATTCGAAATTCAAATGTAATATTTTTTTATAATTAAGTGTAACAGTATTTATGGCCAGACTAAGTATATTACCGTTGTAATTTCAAATGTAGAGAAAACCCTAGAATAAATACTATTTTGTCAGTTTCCAAATTGTAATGCCAATATGTTATCATCAACATTAATAGCCTTTTACAGTCCACTGCTGGACATAGGCCTCCTCTCCATAGGTTTTGGCCTACTATTCCACGCTGGCCAGACGTTGGAATAGCGTTTGTTTCAAGCTTTCTTTCTCTTTGTAATGATGTTGTCTTGCATATTTCATTTCCTTAGTCGCCTTTTACGACACCCATGGGATGAATAGGGGTGGTAACACTACGTATTCTTAATCCATCACCACACGGACATATGTGAAGAATAAGTTAAGAAGATAAAGAAAGTCCAGAATTAATTTAATTTAAAATTTCAAATTTCTTTTTAATTTCAGGTTAGGATGTAATCTACAAAGATTCAAAGACATCTTAACCTGAAATAAGATAGATTTTATAGAAAGCTTTACTGAACTTTTGCTAATTTAGGCTAGTTTCTACTGTTTAATAACTGATTTAAAACTTCTGACAAACTCACACCAAGCTGTAAATATACCATACTTATAATCATTACAACAATATAAACACGAAAATGAAGATATACTGTTCTTTCTCATAATGTTGTATCATTGTTGTCGTACTTTCGCTATACGAAGATACACTTTCTAGTGTGTATTTCTATTAGAGTTTATGTTCTTCGGTACCATACAATATATCTGAGAAGGCTTTTTTAGTTTTTCCATGATCTATATGGCAGTTAAAACTGAAAATATGTATGAAGTAGTGAAACGCTTAAGTAAACAAATATCGGACGGGACATGTGACGTCATCAAAAGCGCGCGCTTAATGGATTTGAACGTCTCAAATTTATTCAATATTTTGTATTTCAGTTTGAAAATTTCTTTGAATGTTTTCAAGCCTATCCATATTTCCTTTTATATTGTTAATATGTAAATTACTAATTAAAGTTATAAAAAAACATATATAATCGCTATTATGCCGATCAACAACTTTTGTTACGTCAAGAAATTGTACAGTGACTTTGTTTGTATGCTTGTTATACTTTTATACCTAAACCTACTAACCTTTTACGGGTAGATTTTCGTGGACTATAGCGGCTATTTAGTTTTTAACATTGGTCAATTTTTTTGTTTATTATACAGTTACTTATGTCAAATCACCATAGCAAGTCACACGATAAAACAATACGTTCAAATGGTATCATCATCATCATCATCTCAGCCAAAATACGTCCGCTGCTGGACATAGGCCTCCCCCAATGTTCTCTACAACAGCCGGTCCCGTGCCGCCCGCACCCAGCAACTTCCCGCAACCTTCACCAAGTCGTCGGATCACCTTGTGGGGGGCCTAACAACGTTCAAATGGTAAAACTATGTAATGAATATAAGTGTTTGTTAGTGTGAAAATTTTACGATAGACGTGGTGGCATTCCGAGTTGACTCTTCAACGCTTTGTGATCTAATATTAGACGACCGGTTCAGTGAGTAATCACCCTTACGCTGAAGGAACGCGAGATGGGCTGAGAACATCGCCACGGTCTGTGCAAATATACAGCAGAACCCAAAACACCGCGGGTACCACGATTGATGTTCTGCATAAGCGATTAAAGGGTAAGGTTATCTCTCATTACAGTGATGTGAATTGATCACCACGGTCATGCTATTTTACCCCCTAAACTTTGCTCATGTGGTGGTTTTTATTTTATTTTAAGAGCCTACCAGAGTGACTACTCCACCTGATGGAAAGTATGAATAGAATCCAAAATCGTAGTCACCATACTCATTGCGAATGCTGACAATGCAGTATGGTGACCCACACTATGGCGGTCTATTAAGATGCTTTTTTACACTTCACTTGGGGAGGTAAAAGGCATGACAGTCATCGTGGGATTGTATTATACACATTCACCACGACAACTGCCACTCCGGTATCAATGAGCCTCCGGTCTCGCACTCACCAACGAAGCACGACAGCACGGATGCTGTCGCTTTAGGTTGTTCTTCTGTAGGAGGGTAGTACTGCCCCGGTCGAACCGGCCCGTTCATACTGAAATCAGCGTGACTCTACTACCTGTTAAAGATTAAATTTAAGAATGCAGAGTGTTTTCACCCCTATTCTTTCCATGGATGTTATAAAAGGCGACTAAGGGAACAAAATATGCTTAGCAAGGAGAAGGAAAACTTGAAACAAATCCTATACCAACCCGTCTGGCCAGCGTGGTACAATAGAGTTACAAAACCTTTTTTCTGAGAAGAGGCCTATGTCCAGCAGTGGACTATTGAAGGCTACTGAAGATGATGTTTGATAAGACTTTTTCTTACGGGATTTCTTGAAGCTACAGGTTTATATAAATAAACTACAATTGACTGATGTCCTGATAGAAAATAGCACAATTCATCGCTCAAATTGTACCGGACCCTAAACGAAAAAATCATTGAAAATTGGAACATTCGAATCAACGTCACCGTAAAAAACCAAGGTGGGTATTTGAACGGAGTCATATTCCACACTAGACGGTTTTTTACACCTGAGCATCTGTGTCTTCTTTATAAAACCCAGGTACGCTCCTGCGTGGAATAATTTCCTCATCTTTACGATGGATCCACGCAGTATTTGCTGGACGCTTTGGATCGGTTACAGCGGCGAGCAGTCCAGATTTTTAATAACCCGAAAGTCACTGAATCCCTTGAGTCTCTGTAGTTGCGAAGAGATGTCGCTTCTATGACAGTCCTCTATCGCCTTTATTATGGTAGACATACGCTCCTGAACTAAACGGTTCGGCTCTTCCTTCCTGTGCAGATCAGTTAAAGCCTGGAGTTCATTGCCAGCGCACGTGTTTCCCTCCCACTACGATCTTGGGTCCTTTAAGCGGGGTGTGAAAAAGCATCTAACTAGACCACCATAGCGTGGGTTGCCATACAGCACTGTCTTCATTCGCAGTGAGTACGGCGACCACCGCACTTGGATACTATTCATGCTTTTCATCAGGCAGAATAGAGTCACTTTGGTAGATTGCTACAAAAAAAACACTAAATGACAGATATGAACCTTTCATATAAAAAAATAAACTTATTAATATCTCATACATAGCTTCATTTATTTCATTTCAACATCTAAATACCCTTATTGAAAGAGCATATATAAGTGCATATACTTATACAATACTTTAAACTCCAATCACTGTAATTATGTGTATTTAGCTGTATACACAAAACAAATTAATTAATATATAATTGTATTTGTGCAGAAATAACATTAAAATTACCTTCTATACATTTCCGGTACAATACTGGTAGTAAGTAGATAAAGTTATCGGCATTAAAACCGAATTATATACTATAATATCCGCAGGTCAACGATACCGAACCCACCAGCCTTTATAAAAACAAATAGCTAACGTCTATAAAAGGTTTATGTGACTCTCATAACGTACGTAATACGTGAAAAATGTGTCTAGTACTTTAAGACTATTATATGGGAGAGTCAGGGTTGCCACGTAGAAAGAAAAATTATTGAATGAAAACACAAGAATAATACAAGATGGTTGAGATAGTCATATATATGAATATACAATTGACGCTTTTTTTTACGTGTGGATACCCGTCACCCCACTGGGGTTTACAGCCCGATGGGCGTCCATTTTTGATCTTTTCAAAGTGATTGGTTTTTTAAAACTGTACCAATTATATCAAGTATGTAATGATGAAATTGAATATGTGAACACTTCTAAAATTGTGAAGAAATGTGATAGATTCGGGCAAAGGTTGAGAATTATTTGCACATTTTTACTTGCAGTCATTTAAAACTTATTATAAATAATAATACTTACGAACGACGACGAATTGCAGTAATAATTACTATGAAAATTAATTAAAAATTAAAAAAAATATAAAAGATAACTAGACTGACTGATAGAATACTTATATACTTTTTTTTGTAAATACAAATATATTACATATAGCAAAACACTCAAACTTCGAAACAAATATTTGCAGATCATATAAACATTTGGTCTGACCCGGAAATCGAACCCGAGACGTCAAGCACAGTAGTCGTATTCACTACCGCTGCGCCACCGAGGCGGTTATGTCTTTTGGGATAGCTGTATATAACTGATATGTATGCAAAAATGCCATCATTATCGTTGTGTAATTAAGGCAGAAAAATAATTGTAAGGTACGGTAACTTTGACGAAAATTCAGTTAAAATCTATGTGACAACCCTAGTGAAAGGTCAGGCAATAGTCTCACTGTGTAAATACCCGCGATCTCTAGTATTAACTTGGACTAGAAGCTTTGCGATAAGAGCCGCAGTGATTTATTTTCGAGAACTGTAATGCCTTGCCCACAATGTAACGTTGGTCACGATTCGATGTCACATCTTTCGAACTATTTTATTACACCGATAAAGGAGAATATTTAGTTAATAATACAAACATTACTTGTCTTTAATAGAAACTCGTATACACATACATAATTGTGTCTCACGTCCGTTTTTCGTGGGAGACGGGGGACACGTAAGATGTCAACTTATTGTAATCATAGATTGGTTCCTGAAAACGGTACTTGATCCATAGTAACTAAGTGTGTTATAATAATAGATTCGGTATAGTTTTTGAATAAAGTATAGTTATGTAGTTAGATAGATAATTCCTTATGCTACTAACATGGGTAGACCTAAATATACATATATATTATAAACATGATCCCTGTAGTATTCTTGACTAACTGCCTAGTGTGTCTAGCGGTTAGTGTACGTGACTACCTATCAAGAGATTGGGCCTAGTCGGGCCATTCTGAATGTCGTAATAACAGTTGTTCCCGGATCCCTCCTATGTCAGGCGCAGAGTGGCACACCATGTAGTTTTAGTCGGACCGATTCCAACATACCACCCCGCCGCAAACCCCGGTGGGGTGACGGGCTGAGGGAGTTTCCACAGGTTGAAAAAAAAAAATCTCGGGCCATTTATCCCGGTGGGGTGATGGCCAGAGGGGGTTTCCAAACGTGGTCGGGCCATAAAATGTTATTGAGTTATTCTAATTTTAGAAATGCCTCATAACAGCTTAGGGTTCGGAAGTCGGAGTCTTAGCCCCCGTGCCTCATAAAGCACGTACCGAACACATAAGGCCGTCGGTTCTGAGCCTGATCCCTCCCCAGTCATGTCAGGTAACCGTCCCATCGGGTTGTTAGAATGAAGGAACGGAGAGTGCACTTGTGTTTTTGTATACACTTATGCACTGTGGCGATTCTCATAAACAGCACAAACAAAAAATATATAACAGCGCCATCTAGCGAAAATACATCGAACTACGGAGTATAATGAACAACGAAGCAACTACTATCCTATATCGCGAAATAAAGATTCGCGTGGCCATTAGCATACGTAAAACATTCCAACTTCAACCGTTGGGCTGTGGCCGGAGGATCCTCCCTTTGTGTCGAAGGGACATGACACCTCGCCCCTCCACATGCACTATATCTCCGTTGAGACTGACCACCGTGGCCGAATTCGGTTAGAAGAATATCATAGGTATTTTTGAATGTAAACGCTTACCGATCCTATCTATAGATTACTAGCCATTTTCTGGTTGAAATGAAAAGAGAGGAATGGGGTTGTTAGCACACGGATAATGTAACAATATGTTACGAATGTTTATTCATAGTAATATTATCTTACAATCACGTGACCCGCATAAATATAATACCAATTCCATTACGTATAGATATATAAGATCACAATCTCTCTTCAGGGTGAGTAGAAGTTCAGTAGACTACATATCATTAAATATCTCATAACAATAGGTACTGTATTTATAAAACTGATAAATTTGTTTGTTTCCTATAACTTAAATTTGGCTGCATGGATGGCGTAGGATTCTGAGTGGCTGCCACGCTTCATGTCATTTTCAGTGACCCTGACATTATGCAAATTATACTATCATCGGTTAAGCAGTTTAAGTATAAAATCGTAATAAAGAAACAAATTCGACTGCACGGATGGCGTAGTAGTTAAGTTAAGTTAAGCGGTCGCCACGTCGCTCTCTGCTGCGCCGAGTATTGTGAGTTCAAACCACACATGGGACTACACTTTGTGTGATCCAAAAATTGTTGTCTTGAATCTGGGTGTTCTGTGTCCGCTTCATGTATGTTTGTAAAGTATCCCGCGACACAAGATTTATTCGAAGTGCGGGCGTCGTCTTTATAATAAAAGAAAAAAAAGGTTCTACTGAATTCTGGAACTCTGACCAAAAAGTTCGGAGTTTGGATATTCTGTGGGTCTATTTCTTATATATTTGTAAAGTGCCCCGTGACACAAGACATGCTGCTAATCTAAGGAGTTATCGTTTTTAAGAAAAAAAGGCCCTAATCTCAGTAACTACTAGTTCGTATCGGATTATTCTTTTATGTGTGATAGCCCATTTATCGAGGAACGCTTTAGGTCATGTAAAAGTATACTACTACGATCAATAGGAGCCGAACGTTAACAAAAAATGGCGTGAAAATCGAGAAAGTATTCCTCCTTAGTAACACAGAAGTTGCAGGGATTTACATATACTCTGCAACTAAAATAGAATAGAATAGCATAGAATAAACTTTACTGTACATCAAAAATTTTACAGAAGAAAAGAGCATATGAGTATACTCGTAAGTTGGGTGATCATGTACAAACGGCAACTAAAGCATTATTATACTCTTATTCAACCTAGGTACTGATACCTTATCACTAGGAGGCGATGTCCACGTGTGCCTTACGTCGTCTGAATAGAGAGTTCACCGAAAGGAAGTGCCCGCACTGGTGTGCAAGCGTTAGGAGGGGACCGGAAAGCTAAATAACATCAGTTCGCGGATCCCTTCTACTCCAGGCGCAGAGTGGCACACCGAGTGGTTTTAATCGGTACAATTCCGACAGCACCACGCTGCAAGCTCCGATGGAGTGACGGGCTGTGCGGTTTCCCCCTTTAAAAACAACGTTTTGATCTCTAAACCTTATTATATTAAAGCTTGCAGCTGTCGTCTGTTTGTTATTGAATTAATCCTCAGGAGAGTTCAATGTTGGTGACCTAGCTGGCAACATGCCTGAACGTGTTCTAAGGGACGTTGGTTCAAGTCTTGTTCAAGACAAAATATTTGTTGTTGCTAGCTGTTTCAAGAAATCTTTTGGAATTAATGTTTATGAAGAATACTTCTGCCACTGAAGATAGGCTAATGTCAAAAAGTTGGAGAATTTGTTTATTTGATTGAACGCACTATTCTTTGGATAGTTTTTTAGATTAGTACGTACCAAATGTTATTATACCACTAATGGATAAAGGTATATTTAACTGCCTCGGTGGCGTAGCAGTAGTGAATGTGACTGCTGTGCTTGAGGTCTCGGATTCGATTCCCGTGTTGGACCAAATATTTGTATGATCTGCAAATATTTGCTTCGAAGTTTGGGCGTTTTCTATACATATGTATGTATTTAAAAAAAAGTATATAAGTATTCTATCAGTCAGTGTAGTTATCATAGCACAAGCTCTGCTTAGTTTGTAATTAGATGACGTCGTGTGTCAAATGTCTGACGTATTTATTTATTATCATTATTAATATCATTTAAATATTTTTGTTTAGAGTTAAGATTGCCTAAAATTGCCTAGTTGGTCTAGTAGTTAGTATTGCCACCGAGGTTAGCAGGTTTCGAAACCCGGGTCGGGTTAAACAGTGTATTTGAGTTTTTCTAGTTACAAAAATACTTAAAGACGACCCGGAGCTTGGACGCCGGGTTCTTAACCCCGGAGAGCACGTAAACCGGTCGGTCTTGAGCTTGAACTCTTCTCAAACGTGACAGATAACCGGTCGGTCTTGCGCCTGAACTCTTCCCGATCGTGTCAGATAACCGTTCCATCGGATTGTGAGAATGAGGGAACAGAGAGAGCACATGTGTTTGTGCACAGGTTTGTGCACTCCTTCTCCTTCGTATTTGGTTGGTCTGTGTTGAGACTGGCCGGTCAAAATTGGCTAGGAGTACATCATCATCGTCAGACTTAAGTTTAGTTAATAAGATAAAAAGATGTATACCAGGAATGGTAGAATATAAGACACGTATTATAATGTTACAGTCTATTATATTCTATATTCTATTGTACTCTATTCTCATAGATATATTTTTTATCCACCAATCAAACTGATTAGCCAGTTCGAACCGTATCCGAATTGCTGGTTTAATAATCACGATGTCTAACTTTAACCTATGTATATAGATAACAACAATAATATTCTCGCACATCTCACATACGGCCGTCTGACCCCAAACAAGGCAAAACCTGTACTATGATAACCAAACAGCTAAAACCGCCGACTTAGCAGCAAGGACTACCAGACCAATAAACCAGTCATACAATACAATATAGATTACAACAATTATCACCTATTTCTTATCTAACATACATAACCTTGAACTCCAATTAACCCCAAAAGTATATCAAAAAAAAAAACTCAACGACACCTTTCTCATTTTGTGAGTGTTTTTGTTCAAACATTCGTCCACAGTCTCACCGAAAGACTGTTGGGTTCATAATTAACTGCTTAGGGCTAAGGGACGGTAATTTGGTCGCGGTAAAGTATTTAGTAGCTATTCGGCTTGAAAGTTATTATTCAGTGGAATAAATAGGACAAAATAAGATCAAAGTTCTTTATTGTCAAGACGTTGAATGTAAGATTGATATTAATATAATTTTTTTAAGTGAGGGTCGCGGGATACTGTTAGATGTAGGTATCACGGGACTGGTTGTTGTAGAGGCGATGATGACGACGATTTTGTACTAGGGTTTTTTTTTACTTTTGGGTCGACCAAAATGACTCTACTTTACCTGATGGAATGCATGAATAGAATCTAAGAGTGGTGGTCGCCATACTTATTGTGAATACAGTTCAGTATGGCGGCCCTCACTGTGGTGGTCTACACTATAGCGGCCTAGAAAGGAAAGTGAAGCCTAGTTGAAGAAAATTCGTTGTCTGCTTACTTAAACTAAAATGGCGCGGGAAAGCAAATTGTATTTGGCATATAACTTATATTTTTTATAAAACACATCTATACTCAAATAATAAAGTTAAAGTGTATGTTTAATTGAGAGCAGCAATCTCAGGAACTACTATAGTACAGTGTACAAATCGAAACTTTTATAATCGTTTGACGTCATGACTTTGTGACAGATGAATCGCACTCTGTCGAGTTTTTCTTATCTAAAAGGGATGGTCCCGATTCTAATTGGGTACAGTACAGTAGCACAAGGTACCTTCAAATCAGCTGGGTGTATAATAACACCTTTTCTATCTGTAGTCTTGCTTTCTATGTGTAGACCTTGCGATATGTAAAATGTCGCGAGAGTCATCTTTTTGAAATTGAATATAGATTTCTTTTGATAGTTAAAATTATTTATTATTATTAGGTTATTAGGCGGGCACAGTCGCTGAGTACTTTTAAGAAACTCGTCAAGGATCATTATTTGTCTTCTTAACAAATATATGTATGCTGTATCTGTATGTATGTTAATGTATGTATTTATATTTATATACCTATGTAAGCGTATGAATGTGTATTCGTATATATGTATGTGTAATGGTAGCTAATATACGTAAATTGTAATGTGCACCACAGACTACATAATACTATACAGTATAGTCCGTACAATATAAAGATCGCAGACCGCGATGACGCCGCTCATTGTAATCGCGATGTTGCACAAATAACAGTTTAGTCTTTGGTAGGTTTGGACATTATTTAAAGCGGCTACACACGACCCTATAATCACTGGCAATATCGGGATAGTGGTGGGGAGCACCCTAGATCGTATCATAAATCGCCCGTGTGTAGGCAAATCCTACCCGATTTTTACCCGATTTTCGTGTGTAGAGTAGTAGCCGATTTCGTCGCCACTACCGCTGTCCCGATATCGCCATTGATTTTAGGGTCTTCTGTGGCCGTTTTTATACCTATTTTATGAAATAGACATGACAGTTAAAATAGGTTTATTTTAGTTTCTACTAAAGGAATATGTTTTATTAGTGCTATTACACCCGATAATGTGGTTATTCATTGTTACAACTAAGCGTAAATATGACTTTTTTACCTATAAGGATATATAGAAGGATTTGAAATGAAAACCACTTCTGTTATCTAATCTATCATATTTATTATTAAATCTAAAATACATTTTACTGCAGCTAGAAACGAAACGATAGCGAGATTTAGACAAGTTGTACAACGCCATCTATCGAGATGTAGGGTAAATATATTTGTAATTTGTTAATGTTTAAAGAGTAGTTTTGGTCGTAAACATTCATGTTATTTCTTTGTAATGTAAATACATTTTTGACATAGCTTAGGTAGAGTCATACAGAGTCAAATTAAAACGCTCACAATTTATCTATTGTAATAGTAGAAGAGTAGCCTATTATTACAAGTCATGCAAATAATAACAGATATATATTATATGTTTTTTTTTAAAATAAACAAACTTATATATTTAAATACATACATGACCTTATTCAGGTCATGCCCATCATACAATATTTGTCCTGGATGGGAATCTAACCCAGGAGTTCTTAGCAGTAAGCATTAATAATCACTATATAAATTGATTGCAATTACAGTACTTATAATATAGTTTGACATTTGTTTCCGAGACAGATGGCAATAAAACCGACGAAGTAACTTTGAGCAAGTAATTTTACTTAAACATACTTAAAATTTACCTTGAAGTTCTAAAATGACATAATTGACAGCTGTCACAGAGGCCAAGATGCATTTTAAAGACTATCTGTGTAGATAGGTCCACAAATAAATGTTTTCAACGCAGTTCCGTCTATGATTATTATCAATACTTCGCTTCAATTAGTCTTATTGTTAGTTTTTATAGTTTAATTTCTCAATGAACACACTATTCGACACACAAAAGTCAGGCAGTTAGTCTGCTTAACTCTCTGTATGTTGACATATTCTACACCTAATTCCTTACTTTTTTTTTAAATTTTTGTATACTTTTCCCAAGTTCAAGGTTTTAATATACCTACATGTACGCTGGCAACCTACAGCGACAGCATACGTGCTGTCGTGTTTCGTTGGTGAGTGCGAGAACGAAGGCCCATTGATGTAGGGGTGACAGTTGTCGTGGCAAGTGTGTGTAATGCCACGGTGACTTTCATACGTTTTACTTCCCCAAGTGAGACGTGAAAAAGTATTTTACTAGGTTGCCATAGTGTGGGTCACCATGCTGCATTGTCTGCATTCGCAATGAGTATAGTGACCGCCACTCTTGGATTCTATTCGAGCTTTCTATCATGCACAGTAGACTTTGGCAGGCTCTTATAAAAAAAACATGTACACAATTATTATCTGTCACTATTTAATATTTTAACGTTGTAATTGCTCGCTGCCCGTGCTGAGCAAACTGTAAGTGCAGTGAGCAGTTGGTTAAATAAATAAATAAATAGATATTAAAATCTGAGTTACGTTGCTGAAAATATGTTTAAATGTAACAAACGAAAAAGCTTCAGTTTGTAGCCCTATTAAAAGTATATTACTCATCCATTAAAATGTTTCACTACATCATAAAACCTTATTTGAAATATAAACCTACCCACAAAATGGTCCCATTCTATTGTACCTTCCTCCCTTCCTCTTATACCCAAAGGTCTAAATTACGCTGCTCACAAAAATAACTTGTATAAGGTACCCATCTAGTTTTTGAACCCAAGCATACGCAATACAAGTAATATTGAACGTGAATTGGAGAAGTTAAATTGCCAAAGTTTCCCTTTTTGCATCTAAGAAACATTTTTTGTGGTTGGGTAATATTGTAAAACACCAAAAAGTATTTATTCGAAATGATATATATTTAATAGGTTGTACTTTTTTGATTTTTATATTTGCTGCGGGTGACCTTTGAACGCCATATGTAGGACAAATGATGTACACATGTATACGCTCATGATAAGCTAAGCGAAGCGAGCAATTGATGGTGATAACAGAGGTTGTAAACTCTTTGATTCTCCGTATCGTTTTGTTATCCTAATTAGTTTTACTAATGTTACCGACTCACACAAACGCATGGCTGTAGCCATATGCAACGAAAACGCAGAGACGTATGAATCGCCTATATTTTGATGACTTCCACTTAGATAACAGCCAAGCTTACTGCCGTCGAATGGAAGATAGATTTGAAAATGGAAGTGATATTTCTTGTATGGAAAAAATGTCGAATATAGGCAATAGTTTGAGTTAGATTTGAGTGCGCACCTGCAGACAAATCCTATTTCAATTGTAATACGAAAGTATATACAACAAACAATTTAAACTTTAATTTGTAATTCTAAGTAAGCATTTTAAAACGTAGATACATTTAAATACGAAATTAATTCTAGTAAAACTGACACAATACCTAAATATTGATCTAATAATTGCTTAACTATTTATTAGTTGTGATGTTTTAATAAATACGAATCACTGTGGAATAACTGCTCCCTCCCAAAGGACCTCCGATCGGCCTCGCCTCACGAAGTGTCGATATATCAAAATAATGTTACCACTATGTTAAATATTTACCTATTTCTTAAATATACAAACATTTATTCACAATTTTGTCCCTATAGGGTAGACAGACACGCATTAAACACCCACATTTTGTCGATTATGACATTAGTATCTTTTTACGTGAACGGCAAACTTATTACCATCAAATTGGCCTATATGTTTTTAATGAAACAGGATTATATGTGACTAAATGTATACGTGGGTCGGCAACGCGCACGTGATGCCCCTGGTGCCGCAGGCGTCCATAGGCTGCGGTAACCGCTTACCATCAGGCGGGCCGTATGTGTGTTTGCCACCGTCGTGGTATAAAAAAAAACGTACTATAAATATATTACTCTCAGACATAGACCAAATGATTGTACTCATTACACTTTATTTGTCCAGAGTGGGAATTGACGCACGACTTCTGGCTGACAAGTCAGAATCGTCACTAAACAAACAGGGCCGTCATATTTACACAGATCGTGTATTAGCTTTAATACGTTTAATACCGTTACAGCAGCTTCTTGAATAGAGACCCTTGTCGAGTGCGGATTAATCCTGTATGGACAGATGAAACAAAAACGATAAGCGATCTAGGCTTAGGGAGTTTAAATGCCTCATCTATCCATGTTCCTCAACAGAGTTTCCCATCTTCGTTTATATCGTTTATATCCCCAAAGAGTAGTGGTGACCAGCTATAAAAGAAACTAACCAAAATTAATGACATGTGCCGACCTGTATAATGAAATTAAAAAACTGATATATTTTTTTAATTGAGATTGATTTTACCAAGTATTATGTATATTATCAAATCAATAGCATTTAACAGTCCACTGCTGGACTTAGGCCTCTCCTTAGAGAGGAGGCTTTAGCCTGATCACCACCCTGGTATAGGGTTTATTTCAAATATTCCTTCTCTTTGCAATGATGTTGTCTTGTAAATTTTGACCCCTTATTCCCCTCTTACGACGCCAACGGGATGAATAGGTGTGGTAACACTCAGTGTTCTTAATCCGTCACTACGCGTAGGTGTATACTCAAGTATAATGTAAACACAAAAATATATTATTATTATTTCCTATTCTATATGAGGTGCGGTTAACAAGGAATCATTTGGCTTTAGTACGTGAGTGGTTATTCTTAATTAGTACAATGTTTGTGGAATTCTCTCACTAAAGGTTTTTATAAGTAGGTGTCTTCTTATTCGGTTGATTGTTATACTCTATGTAGAAACTTATTTGTATTCCCAAGTTAGTACAAATTACCACAAAACCTGAATAATTGCGAGTAAATAATGAATACCTTTTTTTATGATAGAGAAGGCAACCAGTATAAGGTTGTAAGTCATTGTAAATCTCGGGTGCAAGCCACGAGCAGGTGTAACAGACCTCTTTTGAGTGCCCCCAATACTTTTGTTGATACTACTTTCTCCCTGTCCCTTCGTTTTTGGGTGGGTTAACTCCCTAAATCAAGATATGAAAATGGTGTATAATTTGTTATTTGGTTCATATATTTGGATTTTGGCATGCCACATAACGTTCACAAAAATGTTTAGTCGAATTGAAAATGTCCTCTTTTGCATAAGTGGTTAAATTATGAGAATATTCTGATATGAAGCAACTGCAAATCATTGGCCAATTACATGTTTGAGAATCTTGAATTGAATGGCAGCTGTGGAGTGGGAGCGGAAAGATACACTGATGGGTGTCCCTTGGCGCGTATAGTATGTAAGATATCTTGGCCACGTAGTATAGCGTCGCGCTGTCGGTATAGCGGCCATCCTTTTTCTCGTGTCGTGATAGAGGACCACGTCGAAATAAGTAGCTAATATTCAGCCTTGGATCGTCAGTATAGCGGAAAACTTCTTCATGTATCGTGACAGTCACCGCATCTGAATTTGTAATTTGTTTATGGTGTGGTGGCAGCCACTCGGACATTTTTGGCTGGTAATTCCAAAAGAATTTACACTGGTCGAGCAACGTCGGGTTCCCGTAAATTCCTCTCGGCGGAGGCCTATTGATGCAGAGTTGATAGTCATCGTGGTAACCGTGTGAGCCTTATACTACCACATTGACTGTCATGCCTTTCACGTCACCAAGCGGGGCGTTAAAAAGGATCTCACTAAGCCACCATAGTGTGGATCACCATACTGCATTGTCTGCATTTGCAATGAGTATGGTGACTACTACTCTTGGATTTTATTAATACTTTCCATTAGGCAGAGTAGTCACTTTGGCAGGTTCTTAAAATAGAAAAAAAAAAGAAAATCGTCGTATACTCACCTTTTCAAACACTTCCGGACATTCAAATAGCACCAACACTTAGCAACTAAAGTACTTAAAAACCATATAGTCTCTGGTAGCAAAGTGTGGTTTTTGATACACGTAGAAAACCACAATTGCTAAGGGTAGTTGGAAGCCTTAAAAGTCTGAGCACAATCTATCTACAGAACTTTGATATCACCTCGTACTTGGTAAAATCGAAGGTTAGTCGCCTCGTATTAGACGTAAAGCCAACTTATGTAAACCTAATTCGAAGTAGTAGGAAAAAGTTCGAAAAAAAGTCTAAGAAATCAACCTAAATATTTGCTATTAATACTTAAATTAGCAAAGAGTTTCTACCATTGCGCAGTCCCAAATTTGTCAATGATATAATTATATTATTCAGACACTGTTTCGTTCCGTGTCAGCCAAAAATATCTGACCCATTTGCTTATTCTTGTGGTGCGATGAATTTTTGCTTCGGTAACTCTGAAATGTAATTTTCATATTATTTTACGAGTAGAAACGAAATCTTTTGATTTGTGAAGAGCGTAATCTGTGATTGATGGCGTGAGTTAAGTCCCACAAACGCAAAGAAATAATATTAGTCCAACACTTTTAAAAGTACTGAGTGTATTAGTATATGATTATGTATAATGGTAAAGGGATCACCTTATACGAGTAGATATTTGGCATACCTTACGTAAGTTTTGACTAGGTAAAATGCCATACCTATAAGACAAATTTAGGTAGCTAGAAATCATTCTGGTTGACTTCAATTTAGACATTGAAATGGATTACAACAAATAATTGTGTGTCAATTGTCAAATTTTATTTATTTATTTGTGCATCTGGTTATGACTTTCTATTTTTATTTTAGGAATCTACCAAAGTGACTCTATTCTGCCTGATGGAAAGCAGGAATTGAATCCAAGAGTTGGGATCAGTTTGACTCTACTACAGACTCGACTATTTTTTTTGTACTCTGCGGAAATCCCCACGGATACCACCGAAGGATGTATATGTCGGACTCGAACCGACCAAAAACCACATGCCGTCCCAGGTAGCCGAGGAGCCAGATGCACCCTAGTAAGGAAATCCCTGGAACCCCGACGTACCTCTGGCCACTTACAGCTGTAAGTGGCCCCCTCCTATGTGGAAACCTCATGGTTTCTTTACTTAAGAAAGGGAGCGCGCAGGCCGTAGCGCTCCCATTGCCACTCCGACCTGCTTCTGACCCTTAGAATTTATCTATAATATATGTATGTGTACACTACCGATATTCTTAAATATTCTTGAATGTATAGGGTAGGCCACGAATTAGTTAACATTTAAAACTGCCTCAATGACGCAGCGGTAGTGAATACGACTGCTATGCTCGAGGTCTCGGGTTCGATTCCCGGGTCGGACCAAATGTTTGTATGATCTGCAAATATTTGTTTAGAAGTTTGGGTGTTTTCTATGTATAATATGTATGTATTTACAAAAAAACGTATATAAGTATTTTATCAGTCAGTCTAGTTATCATAGCACAAGCTCTGTTTAGTTTGAAACTGGATGACGTTGTGTGTCAAATGTCCGAAAGAGACTAATTTTAAAAAAATACTAATTTGCAATTTGCATTTTTAAAAAAAATCCTATAAAAATTCATTTTATATATTATAAAAATTGTTTATTTACAAGAACGTTAATTAGTTGGAATTAATTTTTGAAAATAACGTCGTCTAAATGACCACCATTTCGACGTTTGCACTCTTCTAAGCGAGCACCTAAATTTTCGAGTACTCGTCGGCAAAGAGACCACGAGATCGCCGACATCTCCTTGATGATATTTTCGTTTAGTTGACGTAGTGTATTTGGTTTATTGATGTAGACACTAATTTTCAAATAACCCCATAAAAAGAAGACTGCTGGGGATAGATCTGGACTTCCGGGTGGCCATGGAATATCGCCTCGGGACTCATTCGTTGTGAGACAAGTGGCTCCATCTTGTTAAAATCCTTGTTACGATTCGCAAATTCTAGTAGCATCGGTCTCAAGAACTTCCGTAACATATTTGCGCAGGATTCAAATGTTAACGAATTCTTGGTCCACCCAATACAAATATTATAAACATATTATACCTAGACTCGGGACAAATCGTGTTTATCGCACAAAAATCTGTACTGGGTGGGTATCGAACCCACCTATGGCTTAGCAGTTAAGATCATTAACCATATATATGTATTATTATTTTGTATTATTGTATCATTTTGAATTGAAGTCTACGGTATAAAAACTGCACAACTTATTTTTCCCTAACAAAAATTTGATAATATTAATTTTATGACTTATTCGAAGTTTTTCAATTTGTCATCAACCGAAAGCTTTTTGTTAAATAAGCTATGACGTATAATAAATGGATACGTATGTATGTGAAGACGTAAAGCATAACTTTCAGACTGAAACAAAATAAAATGTGTCTTGAAAAATATTTAGTAGCAGGCTTAAACAAAAGGCTTAAACCCATTTAATACTTTTTCATCTGTATGCTGGGTTCTGTGTACCGGATTTAATGTCAATTTAATTAATTTAGTTAGATTAATTTTAGTTAACATAATTGATTTTAATTAATTTAATAAATTGGTTAAGAATCTAATTAATTCTAAATTAATAATCGAAAATATTTTTTGTAATAGGTTGTTTATAGAACTCTTGTTGTTCTAATTTCAAACTACATTTTTTTGTTTAGGTGCAAGTTTTACCACGTTGGTCTTTTTCCTGTTACGATGAGGCGTATTTAAGAAAAATAATATAAGTAACATTCAGAGCTGAGAGCTGAGCGATACCTTAAGCATATTTGCTTCACCATTGCGTGACCATATGGAGATAGGAGATTGAATATTTCCAATCTCCTATCTCCATATGGTGACGGATTAAGAATACAAAGTATAACCCTCCAACTCCGCCCGTGGATGCTGTAAGAGGTGACTAAGGGAACAAAACAGCAAGTTTATTTCAAGTTTTCCTTCTCCTTACAGTTAAAGAGAAGAAAAACTTGATTTAAACTTTATACTAACTCGTCTGGCCAGTGTGGTATAGTAGACCAAAAACCCCTTGTTAAGGAGAGTCCTATGTCCAGCGATGGACTGACGAAGGAAGATGATGATGTACTATACAAAACTGGTTGTAAAGGTTTGGGTTCTCTGTTAACCCGACAAAGTCTCCGGCTACAATAATCGTCAGTCGTCGTCAGCGAGTCAGCCTTGAGATGTTTCCTAAGATTGCCTTAAATGGAGCCACTATACCTATTTGTCCGTGTGGTGACGGATTAAGGATACATAGTGTTACCACCACTATTCATCCCGTGGGTGTCGTAAAAGGCGACTAAGGGAACAAAGTACACAAGACAACATCATTACAAAGAGAAGGAAAACTCTCTGCCCGCATCGTCCGGCACCTCTGCGAGGTGGGCGAGCGGGGCGTTCGACAGTCGATGCTGTGTTGCGCCCGAGGACCGTTATCGAAGAGGCGGTGGGCTGTGGCGGTGTGCTGTTGGCGGTGTCGTTGGACATCGGCAACGCATTTAATAGTCTTGGAACAAACCCTATTCCAACCCATCTGGCCAGCGTGGTATAGTAGGCCAAAACCTTCTTGCTAAGGAGAGGCCTATGTCTAGCAGTGGATTGTAAAAGGTGATGATTGATGATACCTATTTGAACAACGGTGAAAGACTTAGGCTTATAGTGCGATTGCACTCTATGTCCATCAGTTGACTGTTCAAAGCTGTTGATGATGATGAATTATACATATGTACCTTAGTTACTTTTACCAAAGGATAATTAAAGTAAAAAGGTACCTATACTACTCTATATAAATACTTTTATGTCGTTTGAAACTAGATGTTAGAAACTTCCATTTCTGTAGAACTATATTGTTGTCTCTCGTGAGCTGTAATTAGCATGACATTCTGCACAAAATATACGTTCTTTTCATTAAAATGATGTGTAGCGAAGTAACATTAGTGTATCATATATAGATTATTAGTTAGGAATTAAAAAACACCGTATGTGTATATATATTTATATAAATATGTAGTTATGCTATGTAATAATAGTTAATATAAGTAAATTGCAATGTACACCACAGACTACATAACACTATACAGTATAGTCCGTCTAACGGTTGCCTGGAAGAGATCACAGACAACGATAAGGCCGCCCATTGCACTACTGTTTTTTTTTGTTTGTATTCTATATTGTATGTTTCCTAGTTATAGTGTGCAATAAAGAGTACCTATCTATCTAAACAAAACACTAAAGTGCTTGTAAATAATCTATACGAGATCAATTCAGCATTTTAAATTGACTTAAATAATTCAATAATATGCAAGACAACATCAATGCAAACAGACGGAAAATTTGAAACAAATATACGAACCCGTCTGGCCAGCGTGGTTAGTTGGCCAAAACTTTCTTTCTAGGGACAGGCCTATGTCCAGCAGTGGACTATTAAAGGTTGTTTTGTTTGTTGTGTAAAACTTTCATATACAGTTGATGATCATCTAAATATAGTATATAATAATAATAATAAAGTAGTAGAGCCATACTCGCGTAGGCTCGACCGGGGCAGTACTACCCTGCCACAGAAGGTCAACCTAAAGCGCCAGCATCCGTGTTGTCGTGTTTTGTTAGTGAGTGCGAGACCGGCGGCCCATTGGTGCAGGGGTGACAGTTATCTTGGTAACTGTGTTAGCCTTACACTGTCACGATGACTGTCATGCCTTTTACATCCCCAAGAGGGATGTGAAAAAGCATCTCACTACGACACCATAGTGTGGGTCACCATACCGCATTGTCTGCATTTGCAATGAGTGTGGTGACCACAACTCTTAGATTCCATTCATGTTTTCCATCAGGCACAGTAGTCACTTTGGCAGGCTCTTAATATAGAAAAAAAAACTCTGTACTGTCTATTTTACTTCTCGTGAATATATCCTTAAAAATCCTACCCGGATTGCAACATGATACTACGAATTTTCGTCGACACTCAAAGGAAACCTACACCTTTATACGAAAACTTTTCACAAAAACATTTCATACGATACCGCTCCTTGATCCCTTTCAAAAACAATTTGATAACACAAAAACAACGTAAATATTTTTATCAGTGTGATGCTAATTTCAATCTAAATCCTTATCATGTTGAATGGTAAAAGGGAAACGTGGAAAGCTAGTAAATATTTAATAATAATGATATACAATAAAGGTTTTAAGGGATGTACAAGCCAACGCGAGAATGTACAATATAGAAATCCTTATTTCTAATGTTTTGAGATTGCACGAAATATGTTCAAAAAGTATCGCGAATTTTGAATTTTCGCGGGTCACGTTTATTCGAATTTCGATTTTTTTGTGGCGTTATGTTGGTACATATGTCTTTGACTTATACTGACAAGTTCGGCCATTTCGAATGTTCAGTTAATTGTTGACAGCTGCTTTGCTTGCACGTGTTTTGGTTCGTCTTCGATTTTTACCTATTCAAAAAACGTATCGTGTAGTGCTATTTTGGTGAAGCTTATTATAAAAACTGTATTCATTATCGACTTTCTTTTAGTAGTTTTAGTATTGTTATCATATTTTTCTTTGGAGATCGTGGGTTTTATTCCAGATAAACAACTGTGGCAGTATACCTAGTCTTGCCATAAATATTGTAATAAAGAAAAAAGAAAATTGTTAACTGCAAATAACATTTATTACTTTTACAGTGTGTCAGTTTAATACATAAATATAAAACAATTAAAAATATAAAAAGCTTATTCGAAGTGGTCTCCATTGGCTGCAATACAGTCCTTTAAACGATGAGGCCAGTTATCAATAGAAGCACGCACTCTTTCCATGGGAAAATTCTTCACTGCCAATCGTATAGATTGTTTTAGGGACTCCAAATTATCATGGCGTTTAGAGCAAGCTGTACTCTCTAAAACTGACCACAAATCATAATCCAGCGGATTAAGATCGGGACTAGACGACGGCCAGTCTTCAGCTCTGATGAAGTCCGAAACGTTCGATTCCAACCAAGACTGCGTGGACCGAGCTTTATGACCCGGCGCCGAGTCTTGCTGGAAGGACCATACTTGGTTATTGAACATGGTGATGTTAAGGGGCTTAACTACCTTCTCAAGAATGGTATCTTGATACACTTGTGCCGATGTTTTGATACCTTTTTCACAAAAATATGGCTCAGTCACTCCTTCATAGCTAACACCCCACCAAACCATCACTGAAGTCGGATAATGTCCACGTTGCACTCTGTCGACTAATTGGGAAGCTTCCTTAGAGCTTTGAGCATAAATACGGTCATTTTGTTTGTTAAAATGTTGCTCAATTGTAAAAATTTTCTCATCCGTAAACAAAATTTTTCTGTGACCTCCCTTTGCGTACCGCTTCAGTAGTTGTTTCGATTTTACCACCCTATTCTTCTTTAAATTATCAGTTAAGAAATGGCCAGTGCGTCTCTTATAGGCTGCAAGTCCTAAGTCATCTTTTAAAATACGCGACATGGTTCTAGGTGCTATCTTCATTTCCCGAGATAAAATCTTTTGCTTTCGGACAGGATTTCTTCGAATTCTTTCCCTTACTGCTTTGACCACCTTTTTCGTACGAACACTACGTGGACGGCCAGATCTTTTTCTGTCACAAACAGAGGAGGTCTCATTGTACCTATTAATAGCCCGGTACACAAACATTTTACTAATACCAAGTGTATGGAGAGTTTTAAAAATTGCATTTGGCTCCATACCTACTTTGTGTAATGCTATCACATCGATTCGGTTCTCTTTATCACCCCACACCATTTTAATATCGCAAAATATTTTACAATGTATTGGCGCCAAAATGAGAAAACACAATGAACAATCGTATAAAAATGACAGATTCGAAATTCAAATGTAATATTTTTTTATAATTAAGTGTAACAGTATTTATGGCCAGACTAAGTATAACACTACAGTGCTTGAGGTCTCCAAATGTTTGTGTGGTCTGAAAATATTTGATTTGGAGTTTGGGTGTTTTGTATATATAATACATGTAATAAAAGTATATGTGTTTATATCAGTAGTCTGGCACCCATAGCACAAGCTCTGGTTGGTTTGAGACTAGATGGCGTTATGTGTCAGATGTCTGAGATACTTTTTCTTTAATTTTTTTATAGAAACCTACCAGTGACTATTCTGCCTGATGCCTGAATAGAATCCGAGAGCGGTGGTCGCTGTACTCACTGCGAATGAAGACAATGCAGTATGGCGACCCACGCTACGGCAGCCTAGTGAGATGCTTTTTCACGCCCCACTTAAAGGACCCGGGATCGAAGTGGGAGGGAAACTGAAAGGAAGAGCCGAACCGTTTAGTTCGGGAGCGTATGTCTATCATTCTGAAACGGTGACTTCCAAGGCCAGCACGAGTTGTCCTGTAGAGGAACGGAGAGGATGGGATCAGTTGGAAGAGTTCGTCAGAACACTCTAAATATTATAAAATGTTATCATAATAATAACGTTTTAATATCTATTAAATACATATGTACTATTATAAACGTCTTCCTTTATACTACTGTTATTTAGATCGACTGCGGCACATTAATATTAAAGAGAAATTGAACGGGTTGATTTTACGATCAGACGCCTTTCTGACACCAACCTTCTATAGAAATATAATTACATTCAGTCGAAACAAACGAAGGTTATTTAGACTAAAAAGATCGAATACGGTGATAAATCATCTCAGACTGCAGTAATTTGAAAAGAATACAATCCTATACCTGCACGTTAGAACGTAGGATGTGCATATTTATGGTTTTTGGCAAGAAAAACCACACTAGCATTACATTTGTAAGAGAATAAAGGCGCGTTCCAATAGATATTTGGAAATAGTATACGGACGAGTGTGTTTGTTACTAAACCACACTACGTGTGAACAAAACATGTATGAACTAACACTGGAATACTTAGTGTTAACATCGAAATAAACTGAAACAAAACATGAAATAAAAATAAATCAATGCATACACACAAACATCGTAACTCATTGTGAAGGACTCGATTACTTAAGTTTTTGATACCATAATTAATGTCTACGCGAAGTTCGGCGTTATTTTTTGATAGAGGGTCATTTAATAATGGATGAATATTTAAATGGTAATAAAAAAGGAATTACTAGTTTCGCCAAATAACTGTCCTGTTTGATATTCTCAGTTTGATCAAGGATTAGTACAGGAGTCACGCATTATGTAAATTAGTTTGTTAACAAGAGGCACTTTATAATTGTTGCTGTGTTTTTCTCATTTTGCGATTATTTATGCGACATTTCTTACTTTTGAATCTTGCGTTTTAATTTTCTCTTCGCGTATGTCTGTTTTTGTTTCTAAAATCAAAGTATCTTAAGTTACTATTTATAACACCGGCTATCTGACAATGAAAGTTCCTTCGAAATAGGTCCAGACGTTACAGAGAGTATCACAAATAGACAAATCTGAAATGTAATTTTTTTTCTATATAAGTACCGTATATACATACTGTTATATGCATTTAGTGAAAAGTTCATAATTTAAAATTACAAAGAGACACTCCAATTTTTTTTGTATGAATAAAAGAAAAGGGTCGGGTGGTGGAACGAACAGACAGTATACCTGATGGTAAGTGATGCCAGAAGGGTTGCCTGAGATCACGAAAGTAAATATATATAGGTATAATATACAGAATTATTATGTGTAAAGTATGTTCTTTGGGAAGAAAACTTTGATATATGGTTTCGTAGTTATTTTTAGACGACTTTCAAA
Organism: Hypercompe scribonia; assembly: GCA_949316085.1. Lineage (NCBI taxonomy): Eukaryota > Metazoa > Arthropoda > Insecta > Lepidoptera > Erebidae > Hypercompe > Hypercompe scribonia. Next base: position 2,932,134 of record OX438986.1, on the reverse strand, counting down.
CTAGGCATATCCTGTGTCACAGGGGTTTTTACAGACAGGCCTAGGGGTGACAGATAAGGCTATCTGTCACCCTAGCAGAAGCAGGCCGGGGCCAGGATGAATAGGGAACATGGAGGCTCCCACACGAGCGAAGAATTGCCTTACTAGGGTGCATCTGATTTCTCGGCTACTGGTACCTGAGACGGCGTGCGGTTTTGCGTAGGTTCGAGTCCGACATAACCACCTTTTGGTGGTATCCGTGGGGATTACCAGCACACAAAAAAAAAAACAAATAAAGAAGGGTCTTTACAGACATGTTTAAAATGAACACAGAAATACCTAGACTCAGAACAACAATTTGTTTATCACACAAAGTGTTGTCTCATGTGGGGTTGAACCTACAACACTGAGCGTAGTAGAAAACGGTAAAATGGTGTTTAAACTACTCCAACATCTGTACAGACATTATTTTTTGAACTCTAATTATATATTGATATTACAAAAATAATTAAATGTACTAACTTCAAACGAGCAAGACTTTAAGCCAGGTTATGTCATGGCTTGAAGTTATGGCGGTGGTAGTCAAATTATTGTTTCAAATAAATGTATTTCTAGGTAACACCTTGTCTAATTTCCTATCTGACGGAAATCATTTAAACTCCAAAACGTATAATTTCCTCAACGTCTGATGGTTTGCAAGATAAATTGAGAAACATGAATTAACTGTCCGTATATTTTGTTTGTAGTAAAGATTTATTGCGTCTAAAATAATGTTATTATATGGTATAAAAGAATTACACTCGAATTTATACTAGTATTATAAAACTTAAGATTTTGTATTTAATTCAACGAGTTGATCTCAGGACTTACTGGTTCGTATTTGAAAATATTTCAGTGTTCGATAGCTCGAAAACTGTAAGCTATATAATATCACTATACGTCCAGAAAAGTTAAAGATTAATAAAAATGTTACGAAAATGAGAAAAAATAACCTTGACTAATGATTATTTTATAAATAAATAATGATATCTTGCAATCTTACTCAATAAATTAGCTATCCAATACTAAAAGACTGTTCAAATTTGAACCAGTAATTCTTGATATTAGCGAGTTTAATGAAATAGAATCTCCAGCTTTGTTATTTCAGTTAACAGATAAAACAATGAACTGAATAACTGAAAGTCACACTGAAAGTCAGCCTGTCAGTCTCAAGGGTGACCAGCTAACTATGAAAGAGAAGGTGCACAAATGTGTGCGCAAATAGGTGCACTCTCTGTTCCTTCACTCTCACAATCCGACGGGTCGATTATCCGATACGACCACGGAGAGTCAGGCGCAGGACTGTTAATGACACTTAACATACTCAAATTAATGGACAACGGACATCTTTTTTACAAATAGTACAAAAAAAAATCGACCAATCTTGGACTGGAAGTAGACAGCTGATTTGTAAGGGATATAAATTAGAAATAATTGTTTTTCAATATTTAATAAATTGTGATCACCATCCAATAGTATTAATGAAACACACGTTTAAAATTGAGCATTAAGACATTCATTTAGTTTATGGTAGGACAAATAGTTCGTGTTGTCACGTAAAAAAATATTCAAATGCAGTAGGACAAACTATGTAAGGGCAGAAAACGAAATAACTTATGTAAATGTACAAACGCGTTGTACGTACTCGTTCGTGTTGTGGAATCAATTTTGTGTTAGGTTTTCTGATTCGATCTATTTTTCTATTCTTCTCTATTGAGTATAGTCTACTGGTAAATATTGTCATTTCAGTAATAAATTGTCGTAAACAGCTTAAGTGGTTACCCACCCGCCTTTATCGGAATGCTCATGTCTCTCTCGTCCTATAAAACAATATATTCAATCCTTTTACTAAAAGTTACCCTAAATTATGGTACATGACTAGTACATACTTTCTACATGACTCACATTCCAAATTGTTGAGATCGTCAGAAAACCTGAAATTAAAAATGCCTAGACATTCTACCAAATTCCGTGACCACACCTGTTGAAGTACTACGATTGCGGAACGATTTATCAGTTACAATAAGACACACATAAACACTGCCTTTAAGAGACTGGTAACGGAACATTATCTGAGAAACAGACATCAATATTTCATACTCAAGTTTTATTACAGTCAATAAGGTCACAGTATTCCATTTAAGTATGCGCATAATATCTACATATATTTTTTAAGAGCCTGCCAAAATGATTCTATTCAACCTGATGGAAAGCATAAACAGAATCCAAGAGTTGTAGTCACCATACTCATTGCGAATGCAAGCAATGAGGTAAGGTCGTCATACTTCATTGTTTGTCACTATGGCGGCCTAGTGAGATGCTTTTTCGTGCCCGTAAGGCTAAGACGCTTACCACGATAACTAACACCACTGCATCAATTGGCCGCCGGTCTTGCACACACAAACGAAAGTCGACAGCACGGATGATGTCGCCTTAGGTAGGTCTTCTGTGTGTGGCTACTACTGCCCCTATCGAACCGGCCCGTTCGTTTTGAAATCAGCATGATATGAGCTATCACATATGTATATAGCATGTATTTATTTCATCATCGTATAAAAGAAAACTGAAAGCTAATAAGTTATAATTTATATTTTAAAAAAAACATTGTATAAAACGACATTTGCATTCTTCTAAGCGAGCACCGAAATTTTTGAATACTCGTCGGCAAAGAGACCGCGAGATCGCCGACATGTCTTCGCTGATTTTTTCTTTTAGTTGACGTAGTGTATTTGGTTTATTGATTTAGACACGATTCTTCAAGTAGCCCCGTAAAAAAAGTCTGCTGGGGAATAGATCTGGACTTCTGGATGGCCACGAAATGTCGCCTCGTCTGGAAATCAGCTTTCCCGGAAACATGTCTTTGACCACCGGCAGGGACTCATTGGATATATGTCAAGTGGTTCCATCTTGTTGAAACTATGTGTTACGATTGTCCGCAAATTCCAATAGCATCGGTCCCAAGAACTCCCGTAACATGTTTGCACGTGAAGTTAGATTCAAATGTTAACGAATTTTTGGCTATCCTATATATAAATATGTATTGTTTTAATTCTCTTTTCAAATTCACTCTCTAATACAATTGACAATCTCATTTTTATTTCCATCCCATGCTTGTAAGATGTACATGTAAGAGATTGTCTCTGAGTGACGAAGCCGCTTGTACAATCTAGTATTAAGTTATCTTATTAATTAACTGGTGTACAGTAAATCAATTTATTGTTATTGTGAGACATGACATTTAAACGTCATGTCGAAATATTTAACCGAGGAATTCTAGCAAAATGCTGACGAGAGCCAAATCTAGAACACTAAAAGCACAAACAACATCCCTGGACTCGTCGCTCCGCTCCGCCTTGCCGTCCCCGGAAGCAACATTGGATGTTCCAGCCGTTGCAGAGGTGTCGAGCTCTAGCTCCAGCGACGAGTTTTTCTCTCCACCCACGTCGCCAAGACCTGTACGTCAGCAGGAGAGTACCCGGCCACCGACCAGCTTGGGATCACGAGGACCACTGACCTCAAACAGGGTCCCCGCTACCGGTGGTGATGTGCGCCGCATGAAGTGGACAAAATCAATAAATGAGAGTGTCATGCGGGCATATTTTCGGGCTACAGAGTTGGGAACGAACCTTACTGCGTACCGTGTTAGGTTAGTCTCTCTGTTTCAGGAGCTTGAACCAGCCATCAACGTTTCAGCACAACGATTATCGAATCAAGTACGAGCTATACAGCGCTGTCACCTGCTGGATGATACAGTACTTGAGAGGATACGATAATATACGATATAGTACTTGACAATTTATTGTTATTATTATTATATTGTCTATATCCAGGGCTGTGTGGTGACGGATTAAGAACACATAGTGTTACCACCCCTATTCGTCCCGTGGGTGTCGTAAGAGGCGACTAAGGGAAGAAACTATTAAAGAAAATATCATTACAAAGAGAAGAAAAACTTGAAACAAACCCTATTCCAACCCGTCTGGCCAGCGTGGTATAGTAGGCCAAAACCTTCTTGCTAAGGAGAGACCTATGTCCAGCAGTGGACCGTAAAAGGCTGTTGATGATGATATCCAAGGCAAGATGCAGAAGTAATCGATGTCCTTTCTGAAAATACATGATTAAAATACCCAAATATTAAACTAAACTTTAACAGATAGCGTTACTACTACTAGTAGGTACGTCGATCATCAATCAAGCTATGAAATTTATGCGTCTACTGTTCACTTGCTATGGCCCATTGCGCTGTGTTATAGCCTATAACCTCGCTCCGTAAACGGACTATCCAAGATAATAATTTTATAATATTTCGGACATTTGACACACAACGCCATCTAGTTTCAAACTAAGCAGAGCTTGTGCTATGACAACTAGACTGACTGATAGAATAATTATGTACTTTGTTTTATAAATATATATATCTATTTTTTTTATATTTAACCTACCAAAGTGACTCTATTCTGCCTGATGGAAAGCATGAATAAAATCCAAGAGCGGTGGTCGCCATACTCACTGCGAATGACGACAGTGTAATATGGCGACCCACGCTATGGCGGCCTAATGAGATGCTTTTTCACGCCTCGCTTAAAGGACCCGGAATCGTATATATACATATTATACATAGAAAACATTTGATCCGACCCGGGAATCGTACCCGAGACCTCAAGCACAACAGTCGCATTCACTACCATTGCACCACCGAGGCAGTTTAATTCCCTTTCGCGTTTGTCTAGTAAAACCTGATATTATTGTGACAGTACGTTAATACTTATTTTTAAATTTACACTCAGTAGCTGCCGCTATTAGTAACGACTTTGAACTTCATGGTACGGCTGTTGTATATTATATTCAGTGCGAGTCAAGTGATTAGTGATCCCTGCTAGTCTCGAGGTAGCGGGTTCGATTTTTTTTTATTTTTTTATTTTAAGAATATGCCAAAGCAACTCCATTCAGCCTCACGGAAAACAGGAATAGATTCCAAAAGTTGTGTGTGTGTAAGATGCTTTTTCACGCCCGCTAAAGAACGTAAAAGGCATGACGTCATCGTGGCAGTGTTAGTTCACCCTGGACAAACGATTATGTGATGAGAGTGACTATTTTTCTGCGTCTAGATGACTTCTTGCATTTTTTTTAAAGGCAACGCCCGCACTAGTAATAAATGGACACACCCAAACTCAGAACAACAATTTGTGGATCACACAAAATGTTGTCCCACGTGGAGTTTGAACCCACAACACTCAGCGCAATAGAGAACGGCGTGTTGACAGCTTAAACCACTAGGCCGACCGTGCAGCAATTAATAATAAACATTACAGTTGATGAAACAGATTGCTTAGTTTGTATTTTGCCTTTAAATATCTTCTTATCACATATCCATTTCACAATAACTTGTCAAAATATTATTTGCTTTCTCAAGACATTATTCTTTATGTTATCAGGGAATAATAATAAAATTAATCCCTCGTTCGGAAATGATGACGAGGAACATTAGCGTCTGGCTGGTGCAGGAAACCAATATTTATGCCATTGCTTATTAAATAGACATTTTCATATCCATGGTACTTTTCTATCTATATTTATGATACAGTTTTAATCCCTAACGAAACAATGATAGCTGCTAGGTAACTGTTTACCTATTTGTGTTGTTATAGCTCCTCAATAGATTGACTGATTTCAATCTAGTTTTGGTTTAATTTTTGTGCGTAGATAGAGACCGTTTTTAGTTATAACTAAGCACTGTAGGTAGCGCAGCCACGCTAATTTCAGTCCGAACGGGCCGTCGCAACAGTACTGCCCACTCACAGAAGAGTAACCTAAAGCGACAGCATCCATGTTGTCGTGTTTCATTAGTGAGTGCGAGACCGGAGGCCTATTGATGCTGGGGTGACAGTTATCGCGGTAACTGTGTGAGCCTAGCACTGCCACGATGACTGTCATGCATTTTACATTCCTAATGGAGGCGTGACAACATCTCACTAGGCCACTATAGTGTGGGCCACTATATTATATTATCTGCATTTGCAATTAGTATGGCGACCAAAACTCTTGGATTCTATTCATGCTTGCCATCAGGCAGAGTGGAGTCTCTTTGGCAGGTACTTAATATAGAAAAAAAATGCCACTTACTGGATTTTTTATTTTAAAATGTACTTGTATATAAATAAATAAACAGTAACTAGAAATACTCAAAACATTTGTTAAGGAGAAATTTAGTAGGGAGGAGGGAAGAGAAAATTGAACCAAGTATCGTGTAATTGAAGAGGTCTATGACCAGCAGTGAACTACGATAGGCTTATGTTGATCCCTTTTGAGGTTCAAAATGTTCATAAACATTCTCTAAAAGATCACTTTTGTAGAAAGGGCGACATCAAACAATTCAGTAGACTTAAAAACACGTGGTCTGTTATATAAAGTTTTTTTTTTACTTTTATGATTGTGACGACACTCGTATTTCGTCAAAACAGTACTGCTGCGTAATCTCTTGCATTTAATACGAACATAAACCTTTTAAATGTAACGATTTTTGGCCGGATAAAGCGTCACTTATAGTTTATCTTTTTATTACTATTATAGGCTGTGTGCTACATATTAGGAGTTTCGAGTAAGTTCGAGATTTCATTACATTCGAAGTACGTTCGTAAAGATTTTTGTCAGGTAGTAAAGCCACGCTGATTTCAGTATGAACGGGCCGGCTCGACCGAGGCAGTACTATCCTCCCACAGAAGACCAACCTAAAGCGCCAACGTCCGTGTTGTCGTGTTTCGTTGGTGAGACCGGAGGCCCGTTGATGCAGGGTAACAGTTATCGTGGTAACTTCGTAAGCCTTACACTACCACAATGACTGTCATGCCTTTCACGTCCCCAAGCGGGTTGTGTAAATGCATCTTACAAGGCCGTGTGAGTGTGGGTCACCATACTGCATTGTCTGCATTTGTAATGAGTATGGTGACCCCAACTCTTGGATTCTATTCATGCTTTCCATCAGGCAGAGTAGTCACTTTGTCAGGCTCTTAATACAGAAAAAAAAATACAGACTATAATAATTTTACAATTCAAAGTAGTAGTTTCTTAGATTAGCGTGTTCAACCAAGATAACATGATTTTATTTATTTACAAGCTTTATGCACTACGTTTTTACATCGGCGGACTTAATGCCCAGGGCATTCTCTTCCAGTCAACTTTCGGGTGGTGTAGAAGTTTTATAATCTAGTAAGTACACAGAGGTTAGATAAATGTTATGTATACCTATACACACATATATACTCACAATAGAACACATCATATATATAAACATGAACGTATATAAAGATTTTTTCAAGTTTGTAATAATGGTATAAATATTACCTTGCTACTATTGCCTACCCTACTTATTTTGTTTTCTTAATATTTTCATAGGATCTTTAAAGTACCCGATTATTGGCAAATAGTTTTCCGTATCTTGCGAGTAGAGCCAAAATTCTAAAATGCTTATAGCTCTCTTTGGGCATCTTAGATATAGGAGGATAAATATCGTTCCGTGTTCAAGTGTACGAGAGCGGTTTACAAGAGATTTGGGTGACTTGGAATTCGCGCGCAATGCGACAAAATAATGTACTTTGAATTATATGTCAGTATTACTACTACATACAAATAAGTACGTTTTGAAACAAGCACAGAGGCTCACAATTTTGATTCTCAGAAGTGGTTTGAAGAAATATACGAGAAAGCACACGCTATGTTATTTAATGTACGTTTTTAATGAAAGTTGTTTTTTTATAGCAACTTACCAAAGTGACTCGACTCTACCTGATGGAAAGTATGAATAGAATCCAAGAGCGGTTGTCGCCGTACTCACTGCGAATGAAGACAGTGCAGAATGGCGACCCACGCTATGGCGGCCTAGTGAGATACTTTTTCACGCCCCGCTTAAAGGACCTACGATCGTAGTGGGTGGGAAACACGTGCGCTTAAATATTACACAGATTTAGCTATTAAATCTAAATTAAACATCATTAACTAATTCATTAATATTTCCTGGTTTATAGATCGACTGGATTAGGTACAAAAAAGTACTACCTTTCACAGCAGATCAACCTAAAACGGCAGCATCCTCGCTGTCATATTTAGTCGGTGAGTGCGAGATGTGTGCCTTAGACTGCCATAGTGACTTAGCCTATTACGTCCTTAGGTGAAACGTGAAAAAACGTCTCAGAAGGCCGGCATAGTGTGGGTCATCACACTGCATGGTCTACATTCGCAATGAGTATAGTGACCACAACTCTTGAATTCTATTCGTGTTTTCTATGAGGCAGAGTAGAATTACTTTAGTAGGCTCTTAAAATAAAATAAAATATTTTAGTTTGTTTTATAGCTCGCTACGAACCTGGCACTGAGTCTTGAGAATTTAACCGCTTTGAAAAGAGAAAAAGAAATCTATATGTGAACAAGTCCGCCAATGCATATCTTTGTGGACAGAGTAATAAATAAATAAATAAAGATTATTTGTGGTCAAACTAGTCTATATATACTAAATCTTCTGTCGATTACTTCTTATCCTTAACTGCACCTGCCTCATATTTTCTCTACATCGCCCAATCTGACTGGCTGAAAATGCCTTAGGCATTAAGTCCGCCGATGCATATATTTCGGACATTTCGGACATTTAAAACCAACATCGTCTAGTTTCAAACTAAGCAGAGCTTGTGCTATGATAACTAGACTGACTGATAGAATACACATGTATATTTTTTTTTGTAAATACATACATATTATACATAGAAAACACCCAAACTTCGAAACAAATATTTGCAGATCACACAAACATTTGGTCCGACCCGGGAATCGAACGAGACCTCAAGCATAGCAGTCGCTGCACCACCGAGGTAGTTGTGTGTTATATTTGTGCTTAAAGTTGCAAATAAATAAATAAATAAAACAACGATCTGTAGTTAACAATAAATTTGATAAAATAAATTTCCCAACTATCAATCTAAGAGGCATAGTAATAAGAGGTTGTTAAGTCAGAAGTAAAGACGGCACTAAGAGCGATGTTAGTTTACGTAGAGCAATATCAATTAATCACTTCGGAGCCTACGTTTGTTGGCTTTCTGTTTACTTCATTAAGTACCTACTCGACTCATTTGAGCGACATCTGTGGTGAACAGGCGTTACCGGTAGTTCTACTAACAGCATTCGCTTATTACACCTATATATTATATGTTAATCGCCACGTTGGTTTGGCGGTTAGCGTATGCGACTGTCGAGCTCTCAGGTTCTAATTCGGAGTCGAATCAAAAAGTAAAAAACCCGCATTTTGATTATTAAGGGAAGTTAGTTACTAAACTTGCGCTCGATCTGTCTCCGATCGTGTCGGATAGCCGTCAAATCGGATTGTGAGAGTGAGGGAACAGAGTGTGAGTGGACTTGTGTTTGCATATACACTTGTGTACTATAATATGTATCTTCTGCACAGTTGCCTGGTCTCCGTTGAGACTGTCCGCCATGGCCAAAATCGGCTAACCATCATCATATTATAAGTATATTGTCAAATTATTTTATTTTGCGTGACCTTCCTCTTAGAGAAATATTCCTTCTTTGTCTCTCACTCCGAGCCGTTAATGTTCTATGTCGAGGCATAATTAAAGTTCTTTCATTAAGAACCAGCAATAGCAAATTATATTTTTTTTGTACCTGAATGTTGTTATTGCAGATTGCTGCTACAGAACTTTCTTTATGCATATAATGATAGTCCGTGTACATTTAAATGTATGTTGCTGCTACACAACTTATATATATTACATAAATTTGTATAAGCGCTCAGTATTTCACGTAGTATTCGTCAAATAAAGCTTTTCTGTTTGACATTCAACTATGTCTATAATAAACAAAAGAAACAATTTGACCACAGAGTATGTATACGTGTACAAATACTTGTGTATGCGTGTGTCAAATGTATTCTGGTTTGTGTAATGTTTTATTTATTGATTTATTGTACTTATTATGCATTATTATAAAAATCTTTTTTTATTTTAAATGAGGCAAATAAAACTTTTCTTTTTGATATGTCTATGTCAGTGCTCTATGTCTATGGACAAAATGAAAGCATGCGTGTACAAATACTTGTGTATGTATGTGTGTGTGAAATGTATGGTAGAGTGTGTAATGTTTTATTTATTGATTTAATGTACTTTATAAGCATTATTATTGAAAAATATTAGCGTTCTGCACTTCTCCAACGCATAAACTATAAGTGTGCCAAATTTTATGCTCCTGCGTCCGCGCAATTTTCGTAAAAAGCGGAATAAAGTTTTTGTATCGCGTATTAATATATAGATTATAATAATTTTGTAAAATTGTAATCTTTCGTAATCTCCGATCGTGTATTATAGTTGTGTCACTGTTGCATTTGGTTTGTAGCCTGTAAGTTATAAGTTTGGTAAATCATATAGTTAAAAATTTCGCTTTTTAACATAAAAATCTAACTTAATTAAAAAATATTATGTTATGTAATGAAACTGCTTAAATACCTACCTATTTGTACGATAATAGAAGTTCAACCCTTCGAAAATACTATTTGTTATGCTGTTGGGTACTTTCAAAGAAGATATTCTGGAATAGTAATTTTTGGAATGAAGATACTCCCTAAACGGTAGGCAAATGCTATAATTATCTTAATGACAGCCTCAACAGAAGTCTCACAAATTATGTGCAATTTGTACAAAATGATGCTTTAACCTTCTTTTGCTTATCTTTTAGTTACTGAGATGCTGAAAAAGCTTATATAATAATTTCGCTTAAATTGAAAATAGGATAGATTTTTTATGTTATAGAGGATAACTTACCTTTGAATGTTTACAACAGAAGAATCACAAGTGCATTACCAGCTTTTGAAGTAAAAATACACTTTTATCTACCTCGGTGACGCAGTGGTAGCGTATGCTACTGCTGTGCTTGAGGTCTAAGGTTGTATTCCCGCGTCGAACTAAATGTTTACATAATCTGCAAATATTTGGGGTTTGGGTGTTTTCTATGTATAATATATATGTATTTACAAAAAAAAATTATGTATGTATGTAATATATGTAGTATGTATGGACCTCACCAAAAAACACTCGTCATTGTGGATAGAATTGCCATTGATCCTTCATTGAGATTAAATTAAGAAACGACACAATTATAAACAGATCATCCCAAAGTTCTCCTTACCACAGATTAGACTCAAACGTAGAACTATAAACCGTTTGGGAATTCAAATCAATGAAAGATATTTTTTTCATTAAATGTATTTATATCAGTTGTACCCACAGTACAAGCTCTGCTTAGTTTGGAACTAGATGGCGTTGTGTATCTAATGTCTAAAATATTTATTTATTATTATTTACTCCATTGTTGGATCGTACTGGTCCAGAAGTCCCGTAAGCGACAATTTGAATTTGATTTATGTATATAAAATACCGTGTAGTAGTGAATTTCAAATACGGAATGTCGCCACCCATAGGCCATTCCATAGGTGTCGTAAGAGTAGATGGATGGCCCGAGGTACGGTAGGGTTCCAGGGATTTCTTTTCTAGAGTATACCTAGTTCCCCGACTACTGGTACCTGAGACGGTGTGCGATTTTGGTCGGTTCGAGGCCGACGTAACCACCAGCAGGTGGTACCCGAGGGGATTTCCGCACAGAAAAAAAAAGGTGTCGTAAGAATCAAAGAACCGACTAAGGGAATAAGCTACGCAGAACAATATCACTATAAAGAGAAGAAACATTTAAAACAAATTCTATACTAACCTGCCTGGTCAGTATAGTACATTGAGTCAACATATGCTTTTTAAGAAGAGCACTATGAACAATAGTGCACTGTTATACGCGGTTGATGATATACAAAACATATTATGATATAGTCAAGAACTTCGTGGCCAGTGATCACCACTACACGCCATACATTTAACCAAAAAATTTAGTAATCCCGTGGTAGAGCACACTAAAAATGTTGTTAAGATCATATATATATATATATATATATATATATATATATATATATATAGATTTACAGTAGTATCAGAGATACAAATAATTTTGGGAGAGAATTTGTTTTTTACGAAATTTACGATTTTATGCTTAAACTGCTTAACCGACTAAAATTTGCATAATGGGCACTGAAAATGATATGAAGTGTAGTTATTTTTAACTATGTTGCCATAAATAACCAAATTAATATACTTAAGATGTGTTTTAAATAAAATACAACCTGCAACGTGCGCAAACACCTTTTTTTTTAACGTGTGGAACCCCTCGGGCCGTCACCACACCGGGGTTTACGGCGGAGTGGTGTGTCGGAATCAGACCGACTAAAACCACACGGTGTGCCACTCTACGCCTGACATAGGAGGGATCCGGGAACAGCTGCTATTACTACATCCAGATAACATGCACAAGCACCTACCTATACACGAACAAACGAAGTGAGTTTGTGACCCTCAAACAGAAAAAGATTTTCTTGTTTTTGGAATGTTTTTTATTGATTCCATTCTATTGGTCGTAGTGTGATTAATAATACAGAATGAACCAAAACTAAGTATGGTTTGTACTATGGTTACAAGACAACAGATATAAATGCATCATTTTGCACATGCATACATATTACACAAAGAAAATATCAAAACTCAGAAACAAATATCTTTATATTATACAAACATTTGGTCCGATCCGGGAATTGAACCTAAAACCTGAAGCACAGCAGTCACATATGCTTCCTCAATTTGTGGGTTATCCAATGCTAAAATTTCTTTTCAAGCGAACGATCTGTTCCTGAGATAAACATATTTAATCAAACGAAATCCTCAGCTTTAAAGTATTAGAATAGATTAAATAAGTGTACACTTCTTTCTAGAAACAGTTAAAATCGATAATATTAATGCCGATTCTCACCCTTCAGGGCAAATATCCCCCGGTTACAAGTTAACTGTACATAATGTAAGATTCTGCAACCACCACGAGGGTTTCATGAATTTATAACGTCACTTCCTGTAGCGTCGATGACTTTGTGTTTCGAAGGCGAGTTTATTGCACTGGTGTACAAAAAGAAGAGCCTGAAGATTGCAAATTGTTATTTTTATTGCTTTGGGGTTGCTAGTAGAAGAATTTATAATCTGCACGATTGGCGAGAGGCAGAGGATGGTCTTTTTTTTTGCTCAGTCTGATGGAAAACATGAATTGAGTCTAAGAGTTGTGGTCACCATTCTTATTGTGAATGACGACAACACAATATAGTGACTCACACTATGACGGCCCAGTGAGATGCTTTTACATGCTCCGTTTAGGAATGTAAAAGGTATAATAGTCATCATGGAAATGTAAGGCTCACACGTTTACCACGATACTGCGTTATATCTACACAAAAAAATACTTTAATTGAGATTGAATCTTTATAAGGGACGTTGTAAGACTTCTTTTTAAAGCTCTCCGTGTTGATAATGATGATGATGATGATGATGATGTTGATCATGATGATGATGATGATGATGACGATAATGATGATGAAGGTGATGAAGGGATTTATAACTAATAAACCAGCAAAGTACATACCAGCTGGCACAAGTACTTAACTAAACCGACACGTCAGTCAACAATAATTACATCCGTGTGTATGGTGACCACTAGTTGTGGATTCTATTGATGCTTTATAGCAGGCAGCGTAGAGTCACTTTGGTAGACCCTTAAAAAAAAAATATGAATATGCATAACCAATCTTAAAGTGATAATTACAGCGTAAGTATTATTGGTGTAATATTGGTGTGAGGTTGCGATTTCCTTCATAATATATAATATAATAGCTGTTAATTAGTAGAATTGTGTCATTACGTCTAGTGCCATTTTATATACTTGGTCTAAAATTTTTAGTACCTATCATATAATACTGGATTATACCACAAAAGTTTTCCTTTTTTATTGAAATAATCATCATCATCAGCCGGAAGACGTCCCTGCTGAACATAGGCTTTTTATTGAAATATTAAATATTTATTGGGGAAAAAAAAAATTGACCCTAACAAAGCTAGCAATGTTTAGTTTATGTCAACATTTAAATACATTGGTGGATTTAATGCAACGGGCATTCTCTACCAGGTTACCTTTGAGGGGTGTAGAAATCTAGTAATGTAAACTAAATAATGATTACCATAAATTCTAAAGAACATTCTAATTTCACCAAAACTACAAAGGTAGAGTTGGAAAGCCAGAATTTAAACAAAATTCCGCATAATTGTGACAGGAAACTTGGCAAAGTTCTGTACACAACAGGAAGTTTACTGTCCTTGTAATGTTGCCAGTAAAAGGTACTCGATATTACTCACGAACGTCGAAACTCGACCAAAAACGATTTAGCTTATATTTCTTTTGAAACATAACCTTTTGTAGTTATTTGCAGAATTTCTGATTAAGAAAGTTTACTACACTTTAAAGAACAAATATCTTAATAAGTCATTGACTAATTATTTTGTTTTAATTGTGTTACATGTGCACATGACTAGGTAGTAGAGCCACGCTGATTTCGGCACAAGCGGGCCGGCTCGACCGGGGCAGTACTACCCTCCCACAGAAGACCAACCTAAAGCACCAGCATCCGTGTTGTCGTGTTTCGTTGGTGAGTGTGAGACCGGAGGCCCATTGATGCAGGGGTGACAGTTATTTTGTGGTCGGGCGTATTGAGGCGCTGGGTTTGCGGGTGGCCCTGGACAAGACAGAGGCCCTTTTGTTCCATGGGCCCCGTCGTGGTCCACCCTCCGGCGCCTCCATCGTAGTCAATTCGGTCCTCGTACCGGTTCAGGCCCAGATGAAGTATCTGGGCCTGATCCTCGACGGCAGGTGGCTCTTCGACGAGCACTTCCGACAGCTTTCTCCAAAGCTGGTCGGCGCTGCTTCTGCTCTTGGGCGACTTTTGCCCAATTTGGGTGGAGCCAGCATCACGACGAGACGGCTATACACGGGGGTTGTCCGGTCAATGGCGCTGTATGGTGCACCGGTGTGGGCGGCGGCTCTGACCGCCCAGAATAGGGCTCGCCTCTGGCGCCCTCAGAGGATATTGGCGGTTAGAGCCATACGCGGTTACCGCACTGTATCGACGGAGGCGGCGTGCGCCTTAGCCGGGACTCCCCCGTGGGATTTGGAGGCGGAAGTGCTCGCTGAAGTTTATCGGCGAACGGCTGACTTCCGGGCGGGTAGCAGCACCCCGCCCCCGCCCGAAGAGATACGCGAGTGGCGAGAGGCCGCTCGTCGAGCCACGATGGCTCGTTGGTCGTCCCGGCTGGAGGCTCCACGTGCTGGCTTTGCCGCCGTGGAGGCTCTCCAGCCGGTCATTGCTGAGTGGGCGGGGCGACAACACGGGCCTCTTTCCTTCCGACTGACGCAGATCCTTTCCGGGCATGGTTGCTTCGGGAAGTATCTGCACTCGGTCGCCAGGAGGGAATTGAGTCCCGCCTGTCACCACTGCGACTGCTGTGAGGACTCGGCTCAGCATACGCTGGCGGTTTGTTCCGCTTGGACTGCGCAGCGTGGGGTCCTCACTGCAGTTATTGGAGGAGATCTGTCGCTACCGGCCGTCATACGCTCCATGGTCGGTAGCGACAGTTGTTTTACCGCGGTCGCAACCTTCTGCGAAGACGTAATTTCGCGGAAGGAGGCGGCGGAGAAGGCTCGGGAGGACGACGTCCACTCGGACCCAATTCGCCGCCGGCGAACCGGGCGGCGGAGGCGCGCGTACCAGCGCCTCATGCCGCCTTGAGTGTGGCTGCGGGTGGACGGGACGGGTTTTCCCCTCCATCCGCTATAGTGGCCAGCCGCGAGGAGGCGACGTTCGCGTGTGCCGTACGTCGCCTAAATGGAGAGGTTTTCCGCAGACGGTGCCCGCTTTAGCGGGCAGGCGCTAGGAGGGATCTGGATGTCATAATAACAGCTGTGCCTGGATCCCTCCTATGTCAGGCGCAGAGTGGCACACCGTGTGGTTTTAGTCGGTCCGATTCCGACACACCACCTCGCCGTAAACCCCGGTGGGGTGACGGCTCGAGGGAGTTTCCACACGTTAAAAAAAAAAAAAAGGGGGTGACAGTTATCGTGATAACTGTGTAAGCCTAACACTGTCACAATGACTGTCATGCCTGCTACGTCCCCAAGCTGGGTGTGACAAAGCATCTCACAAGGTCGTCATAGTGTGGGTCACCATACTGCATTTTCTGCATTTGCAATGAGTATAGTGACCACAACTCTTGGATTCTATTCACGCTTTTCATTAGGCAGAGTAGAGTCACTTTGGCAGGCTCTTAAGGTAGATGTATGGTTATCTTTTAAGTTTAGGGGAAGTTGAACAAACTAGTTATCTCTTAGTGAGTGACTACCACCATACATGGACACTTGCAAATTGAGACAATAGGACAAAAAACACAAGTGTGTAGTCACCTTTAGAGTGACAGAACCCGGGGAAGAGGAGAGGGCCTCCGACAATCTCACTTACTGTCTGAGCTTTTGTGGGACCGTGTGACCATAATTTTCGCATGATTAAACTTCCTTTCAGTCTAATCTGCTTCTAAAAGTCGTAGCGTAAATCGACATAGTCTATAACTTTCCTCAATAACATATTTACCAAAGAGAAAGTGCTTTAATACAAATTTGATTAATGTTTCTAGACCTAAACACGTTTTGTTTCAACAAGTTAACTATTCAGCTTTATAATTCTAAGAAATATCCTACTAATATTAATAATGCGAAAGTTTGTGACTATGAATGTTTGTTACTGTTTTACGAAAAAACTGCTGTACAGGTTTGGATGAAACTTTTCAGTAATATAGGTTATACATCGAAATAGCATATAGGCTACAATTTGTAATGATTTTATGTAATTTTGGTCGTAACCATACATGTCAATTAAGACGAAAAAAAATCTAGCCTCTGTGAGTTGTGCAGGCGTACGCTGATGATGTACCGTAGGATTATTTATATGTTAAAAAAAAAAATATATTTATTTAAAATAATCTGTTCCGAAACTTAATATCGCAGACCAAATTCCACGCGAGCCGTGGGCAAAAGCTAGTAAAATATAATAGGCATAGTTATACTATTTCACTAATTTAAATAATGATAGTAATTATTATACTTACTTAATATAATGGTAACCTATAATTGCCAACTGCGCTTAACGCGGCTGACGTGAACAGTCTTAACACGAAAACGCTTTGTGGAGAATACTGCGAGCTACAAGTTGGCATGATAACTTGAACTTTTGTTATTAAACCTTTAAGTGAATTAAATGTGTGAGTAAATAAGTTATAAACTTTGTGTTCCTGTTTAACTTCATTTTACTTCGAGACATTTTTCTTATCTATATTAGGTTGTATGTAAGTTATACTTACTTTGTTGGTTTGATAAAGTTGTTTGATCTTTTTGAAGGTTCTATAACTTAAACAAAAAAATGTGTGTGTCAGCTCCGACGCATGACTGGAGTTTACTCCTTAAGTACGATTGTCAAAACAGACGCAAAAAAAGCTTATTTAACTGAAATTAACTGAAAAAAGATTGATACCGTATGAAAGGCTAAATTAACAAATTAATGAAAATAACATATAGATATAGTCGCTTTGCAGCATACTCTATACACGTCTTAATACACTCACAACAAGTGCAGCCGCACCAAAACCAGTGCAACCGTACCAAAAACGTAACAATGTCATTCGTTCAGTAGATTTTACTCCTTACACTTTTCTTATACCGGGCGCCTTATATTAAAAAACCAATTCTTGAGGAGTAAACTCCCAAAAAAGGAACTTTTGTACTTTCGTTATGTTCATCTATTTGACTGCACGATTGGCCTAGTAGTTTAAGCGGTCGCCATGCCGCTCTCCATTTCGATGAGTGTTGTGGGTTCAAATCCTACATGGGACAACACTTTGTGTGATCCATAAATTGTTGTTCTGAGTCTGGATGTTCTTTGTGTCCGTTTCTTGTATGTTTGTAAAGTCCCCCGCGACACAGGATTTATTCCTAGTGCGGGCGTTGCCTTTTTTAAAAAAAAAAAAAAAAATCTATCTGTCTATAATATATTTTGCAGACTATTCATGTTAGAAACTTGTGATTTCGCATATTTTGATGTTAGAGAGCAAATGAGCAGATATGTTATCTGATGGTAAATTGCCACTACATGGAACTTTGCAACTCAAGAGTTACAAAGGCGTTGCTACCTTTTGAGTCTTACCACTAGAATCGAGAAAAGGACAACTTTAGACTCAGAGAACCTCACTCATTGTAGTTTTTGGTCCTTAGAGCTCGACCAGACCGAATCTGGTCAGTGGGTCTGACATAAGTGACAGAAAAACAGAACGAACGTTAACGAATAAATCCTATGTCGCAGGGACTTTACAACATACTATGAATCACTCGAAGTGCTGTCCCATGTGGGGTTTGAACCCATAACACTCGGCTCAGTAGATGGCGGCGTGGCGACCGCATAAACCACTAGGCCAACCGTGCAATCACATTCCAATAAGAATGGTAAGTAGGTATTGATAATTAAAGTGCCTATCCATACGTGTTTGTATTGAATCATCATTGAAATCTTGAATAAGGTATAATTGAATGAACGCGGAGGGCGTTTGTAAATAAACTAAAGACTTAAGCGTAGTACTATATAGTAGGGTATATTTAGTAGGGTATATATAGTAGGGTATTTATAGTAAGGTATATATAGTAGGGTAAAGTAAATTGCCTTTTTTATTTACCTATGTGTATCATATATCCTCTCATTTCTCATTCGGTTAAAAACAACAAAAAAAAATATTTTCTAGTGTCACTACTGTTTTGTCCACCCGAGTTCAGTCTTAGTCCTAGTCTAGAATAAATAAGAGACTTAATTACCTGTACTAAATAGAAACTTGACCTCACATGAATCATTTACATTTTAGGAAGTTTCTATGATTGTGTGTTCTGTTTTTCTTAATAAGTTTCGATGTATTTTCTCTAAAATACTTTTTATAAATTATTCTTATACAGGTATATACTCATTTAACATTCACATATATATCATTTGGTTCCATTTACTTAAAAAATAATAAGTCCGAAAGTGTTAAGACTGAAAGATAAAAGACCTCTAGTAAGCTCACTAACTTGATAAGACGCAAAAAAGTTTTTTTGCCATTAGGCTGCAGTAACACTATAACCAAGCCGATCCATGCGTACATGGCTCTTTATCTATTAGCATATTCTAATGCTATAGCCACTTAATATCTTTTAAGTATAATCCAGAGACATTATCTACTCATGAAAATCGCCGTCGAATTCCTGAAAGAACTCAATAAACTGATTGAATACATGATTAGGTGGCTAATTAGTACGGAGTGGGGAACATGGGTTGTATTGTGCGCTTATAATAGCTACTCCGTCTTTGATTGATCACTCATGTTGGCATACGGAGACCACTGGAGTGAAACATTCTCATCCATCAATTATATACTAAGTGTCTGTCGGTGTGACTGTTTCTCGCCCCTCCTTCTTCGTTTTAGTGATGGTATCAAGATTGCTGGAGCCGTGATGCGCTTCCAAATAGAATTATCCAAACAAGTTCGTGTTTTAAGAGTTAAATTCGATTGACTGGTTTTATCTGTTATGTTGACTGCTGGACCAATGCGCCAGTTCGGTCGAGGCAGGTCTCCAGGTCAATGCCGGTCGGGTCTAAATATGTTGTAGAGTTTATCTGATTATAGAAATGTTTAACAACAACCCGGAGTTAGGAAGTTGAAGTTTTAACCCTCAGGCCTCGGAGAGCACGTACAGCCGTTGCTCCAGCATCTGATCTCTTCCCGGTCGTGTCGGGTAGTCGTCGTATATCATCATAATATACCTAAATGTATGCTTGTCAGTGCAAAAACTGTCATTTCAGCATTTCGGCTATTATATCTGTAATTTCTAAGACATGTAAATTTAATATTATTAGCAATAATCTCGAGGATAGTCACGAACACAATCGGAAAACTGCAATAGAAATATAAATCGAACAATACGAGTAAGTCTTGCATTAGTCACGTTTGATATCTGACATCTCACCTGCTGGACACAACAGTTTAAGGGACAATTATAGCATCTTCTTCTCTTGTCAGCTAGCTAGAAGAAAGATCTATTAACGTTATTTATAATACTACCCTTAAGTCTATTTATACATTAACATTATCATTAACAGATTTGCATAGTTCACTATTGGTCTGACCTCTCCTTCGAAAGGCAGTTGGAGCCTACTATACCACGCTGGCCAGACGGATTGGTCTAGCGTGACGTGTTATAGGAGGGATCTGGATGTCATAATAGCAGCTATGCCCAGATTCCTCCTATGCCAGGCGCAGAGTGACACACCATGTGGTTTTAGTCGGTCCGATTCCGACACACCACCCCGCCGTAAACTCCGGAGGGGTCGTCACACGTTGTAAAAAAAAAAGGGTGAAGTGTTAAGAATACAGAGGGTGACCACCCCTATTCATTCCAAGGGAACACACTACGCAGGGCAACATCACTGCGTAAAGAAGACACCCTATTTATACATGTTTAAGTTCATTCAATTACTTTCTATTCAGGCTTTCCATAATGATTCACTATAGAAACGTATGAACTGGCACTTGAATCATCAATACCTACTTTCAATGCATATTGGTAGATGTACGATAAATTTTTCTATCACTTACTTCCATCCCACGTAACGGTTCAGTCCGGTTGGGCTCTGGGGACTGAAAACAAATTGAAAATAGGACAGCACATATACGAAAGACACACAATACGGGAACACGTCGCTTGATTCAAATCGATTTCTTATAGGGACAGTTTGGTGTCATACAAAATTCTTTTCAAAATTGTTTGATTTCAGTTAGACAGTATGAGTTGTCCGGTCATAGTTACTAATACGAATGAGTCCTATCACACGCTAATATATTCCTTTTCAACCATTGCATTATCATCTATGCCAGTTTTTATTGCAATATACTCAATATATTTTTTAAATATTTATATAAATTTTAAAACTGAATTCGCAATGGGCGAGCACTACTCTTGAATTCTTTTTATGCTTTCCATTAAGCAGAGTAGAGTCACTTAATAGCCTTAAAATTAAAAAAAAACTGAACTATTACTAAATAAAGCTACTTGTTTAGGTAGTAGTGCCACGCTGATATCAGTACTACCCTCCCTCAGAAGACCAACCTAAAGCGACAGCATCCGTGATGTCGTGTTTCGTTGGTGAGTGCGAGACCGGTGGTCCATTGATGCAGGGGTGACAGTTATCGTGGTAACTGTGTGAAGCTTACCCTGCCGCGATGACTGTCATGTCTTTTACGTCCCCAAGCGGGCGTGAAAAAGCATCTCAATAGGCCGCCATAGTGTAGGTCACCATTCTGCATTGTCTGCATTTGCACCACTGGTGACCACAACTTTTGGATTCTATTTACGCTTGCCATCAGGCAGACTAGAGTTACTTTGGTAAGCTTTTAATATAGAAAAAAAAAAACATGGATTTATTACACGAATGAGGTCAGCCATCGGTGGTCATCGTTGCTGGTTCCTACTGCACTGAGTTTTAGGAATTCGATTCACACATGTGATAACTATTTGTTTGATTCAAAAATTGTTGTTCTGAGTCTGGATGTTCTTTGTATCACTTTCTTGAATGTTTATAAAGTCCCCCGCGAACTATATATACTCGTACATTGCTGGTGCATGTTTTGTCATTTGTAGTTTTTTATAAACTCTGAGAAAAAATGCTAATATTTCTTAGAAGTTTAGGATGATTTACTGGTAAAGAAAACGTGGGTTCAAACTCCCGTTTGTGAACAAAAATGTATGTGTTAATTAAAATATTTTTACAAAGAAGGCTATCTTATTATTTTTACGGAAAAATAAGAAGTTCCACCATTCGATGTTCCAACGAAGAAACGTGTTAATTAGCGCTCTTCAAATAAAGTTTTAATTTTACCTTGACAAGTTCTTGTAATTAAAGCGGACCTTGCAGGTGTTTTTACAATTTGAATATTCGTGTTGGTAGCAATGATTTGTTAAGAAATGATAATGAACTACAAGAAAGCAAAATGATAATAAATAATAATAATAAATATTTCGAGCATTTGACACACAACGTCATCTAGTTTCAAACTAAGCAGAGCTTGTGCTGTGATAACTAGACTGACTGATAGAATACTTACATACATTTTTTTTGTAAATACATACATATTATACGTAGAAAACACCCAAACTTCGAAACAGATCTTACAAACATTTGGTCTGACCTGGGAATCGAACACAAGACCTCAAGCACAGCAGTTGCATTCACTACTGCTGCGCCACCGAGGTAGTCAAAGTAAAGCAAAATGATTAAAGTGGATAAGTGGTAACATTAATAATAATAATAATATAATAATAATAATAATAATATATTTTATTTGCTTTAAACATGGTTTACAAAGGTGTTACAATTAAATTTTTTAGAGTACATACATGTTTTGCTAATGACTACTAGCATGCAAAATTTTTACTTAATCTATTGAAGGAACGCCTTAATACTATAAAAACTATAATTGAGTAGCCATTCATGTAATTTCCTTTTAAAGAGCCTCAAATGTAATAATTTTAAATGATTAGGTATCTTATTATAAACACGTATGCACATTGCCAAACAATTTTTGTTGTATTTAGTTGAACGGGGAATGTCATGTAATATCAATCTGTGTGGATCTCTCCTATTGCGTGGATTTATGTCATTTGCTGTAGTAAATAAATGTAGGTTTTTTCTAACGAAGATGCAGGTTTCGTATATATATAAAGAAGGTAACGGTACCAAGCCAAGTCTTTTGAAGTATGGTTGACATGATTCATCCATATGAAGTCCACACATTGCTCTAATACACTTTTTTTGTGAAACGAATGCTCTATCTACTTCAGTACTGTTGCCCCACGTTATTAAGCCATAACGTAGTACTGACTCAACATACGCACAGTAAGATATTACGGCAGTTTTAGTATTTGTGATATTTCTTATCTGCCTTATTGCATACACAAATTTATTTATTTTTTTTGAAGCATTTTCTACTTGCATTTTCCAATTTAAATTTGCATCAATAGTTATGCCTAAAAACTTCGTATATGCCACTTCTTTGATTTTTGGAATGTTAAGTTTAAAGTTGTATTTTTGGTTATAAGACTGATTGAATTGAATATATGTGGATTTAGTGAGGTTAATATGCAGATTATTAGTAGTTAGCCAATGAATTAAATTATCTATAGTATTATTGATGTCGGCTTCGTGGTCACAAACTGTATTGGTTTTCTTATCAGTGGTTACAATAATTGATATATCATCAGCGTATAGTACACATTTATGACTGGTTATCTCTGTAATGTTATTTATATATAAAAGGAACAGTATTGGACCCAGTACGCTCCCCTGCGGGACTCCAAATGTGTTCAGACTGTAATTCGATGAATATGGTATCATGTCCTTATTTTCATCTATCTTTGTGATAATGACACACTGTTGCCTGTTGCTAAGGTATGAGGATATCCAATTTAATGTAGGACCTCGGATTCCAATTGATTCGAGTTTTTGAAGCAGTATATCATGCGATACCAGATCGAAGGCCTTTGACATGTCAAAGAACAGTCCTGTGGTTAATCGGTTATCATTAATACTGGTCAATATAGTTTGCACAAGAGTGAAGGTAGCTAAAGTAGTGGATTTATGTTTTTGGAAGCCGTATTGGTCCCTTTTAATAATATTAAATTTATTACAATAATCGATTAGTCTCTTGTACATGCACTTTTCATAAATTTTTGATAAAATAGAAATTAGAGTGATAGGACGATAATTGTTAATATCAGTTCTCTCTCCTTTTTTAAATAGAGGCTTTACAATTGATAATTTTAAAGAATCTGGGAAAATTCCATTTACAAATGACAAATTAATTAAATAAGTTAAAATACTTGTAATTTCACCTACACATGACTTTATGACTTTGGTGGTAACTTCATCATAACCTGCAGAATTTGTGTTTTTAAGTGACATTATTTCATTTTTGACTTCTACTTCTGACATAGGCTTAAGAAACATTGAGTTAATTGCTGAAGCCGTTATACGAGAACTATTGTGGGCGTGTTTGTTTAATGACTGATGTGTCAAATTAATGTAATGATCATTGAAGGCAGTGGCGATTTCTGTGGGATCTGTAAGTATTTTATTCAGCAATTAAACTAACAAGAACTAATTTTTGAGTAATTTAGCGACAGTTGTTAGTTATGATTAGCTAACTACGTAGTAAATACAGTAAGATCACCTAATATCATACATTGGATTTCTTCTTCATTGGTACTCTTAATTCATCATCAGTTGTCTGCACGGTTAACCTATTGTTTTAAGCGGTCACCACGTCACTTCTACTTCGCTGAGTGTTGTGGGTCCAAACTCCACATGGGACAACACTTTGTGTGTGCCACAAATTGTTGTTCTAAGCCTGGGTGTGCTTTGTGTTCATTTTTGTATGTTTATAAAGTCTCCCGCGACACGGGATTTATTTCAAGTGCAGGTGTTGTCTTTTTTTAAAAAGAAAAAAAGAGTAATATCTTGTATCTAAGTAACATGTAACCTGATTTTTCCATACTTAATTAATAAGGTAAGCAATAAGCATATCTGTTCTTACGTTAATAAGACAAATATTTCTGCCTCTAGTGTCATTTCCTCAACTATGAGGGTTGTAACCTCTGTTTTGAAGCATTCTGCGAGTGGGTGCTCGCCACCTGTTCCTGTATGGAGCAGTGTGCAGGACAACATGAATCCAAGTGCCGAAAGCAGAGTAAGCTTGGTCTACTCAGCGATTGGACTACAGATCGGGTAAAAAGAGAGTATACATGTATTAGTTAGACAAAGTTACAGACATCGCTCTTTGCGGGTAGTCTTCATTCAATAGTAAACGGTAATTGGTTCGAGAAAAAGAAAATGCAATGACATATATAATTACTTGCTCTGTCTAACTGCCAGATTCATTAACCCATAACCTTATTAGAAAATTCATCACATTCAAAGTTAGTGTTTAGAAACGACATAAATTTAGTTTGTCGATAGGTCGATAGATAGCGTATCTCACAATTGCTGAATCACGATATAGTTTGTTGTACATGGTGATTTAAATAGACCAGATATTTATTGTTTATTAATCTTTCAAGGATCATGTATTGGGTTCTATATTTATGCGAATATATACCGTATAGTGTGATACGGTGGTTTTATTCAATCACCCCAATGGACCTGATAGTGACGTCAAGGAGTGCACTACGTACAGTTGAATATCAGAAATAATCACATGAGTGAAATCATGAGCCATAAGGTACTTTGTCGTGAGCACCTGTACTTGCTAACAGGTCTTACCTAATATTTAAATTTGTTGACCTTTGAATTACCCTAAAATACAACATATCAAAGCAAACTCGAGAAAATATTAGAACAAATAAATTCGATTTAAGTTACCGGCTTTCTCCCCTCCTTCTGTCACACAATGGGGTATTAACATGCAAAATAAGCTAACTCTGTTATCGCTAGAGACAGTAGGATGCCATAAATCAAGTTGTTTAGAAGGAAAGAGGTAGGAGATTTATGTATCGATTTAGAAAGAAATCATCTTGATTGACAACTGTGTTGAAGAGGTTCTATTGAGAACGGATGTAATATGTGTAAATGGATTCATTTTCTTATTTCTCAAGAGAGTTTATATCACCTAGCAGTTGAAGTCGTAATATCCAAGAATCAGGCAATTGTTTCATTTTAAAAACAGCGACAAATTATTTATAAAAAAAGAGTGATCTGACAAAACTGTGTACGTATTTTTCGCTTCATTTCTATCACCCGTAAAAACTACAATGATTGTTCAGTCAAAATTCTGAAACTTTGGGGAAAATTGGAAATTTTTTGCCGAAACTATTGTTTTGAAGAGGAATGGCCCGCCAGAGTTTTCCAATTTGAAATGAAAATGTTTGAGATGACCCAAAACTGAAAATTAAATACAGATTTTTTGTACTAGTAATAAAAAGCTTTCGTTATATTTATCTTTTAAGTGAGTGAGTGAGTGAGTGAGACACCAAACCTATTTAATTATTAATATACATTTTTTACGTTGCCAAGTGGACACATAAGCATACGATTAAAGTCATCGGTAAAAATTCATTTAAAATAAACACAATTATTTTTATTGTCGTCAAAACAAAAATATCTACAGACTAGTCTAGCCGTGACCACGAACGGTGTAACCCGTTCGAGACGTTGGGAAATAGAAGGTATCGTAACTTTTGTAAATAATTTTATCACGAATAAGTACCGCTGTACAAAAGGAAAATGTTTAAATGAAAAAAAAAATCTTATATTTGGCTGCTAGATACAAAATCAACAATGTGCTTGAGACCCCTGAGTTGCTGAAGTTCACAACGTCTGCACACTTGTCCCCTATTTCATAGAAACTATCTATATTAAGTAGTAGTGCCACGCTGATTTTAGCACGAACGGGCCGGCTCGACCGGGGCAGTACTACCCTCCCACAGAAGACCAACCTAAAGCGACAGCATCCGTGCTGTCGTGTTTCGTTGGTGAGTGCGAGACCAGAGGTCCATTCATGCAGGGGTGACAGTTGTCGTGGTAAGTGTATGCAATACAATGCTACGACGACTGTCATGCTTTTTACGTCCCCAAGCGAGGCGTGAAAAAGCATCTTACTAGGTCGCATTAGTGTGGGTCACCATACTGCATTGTCTGCTTTCGCAATGGGGGTGACCACAACTCTTGGATTCTATTCATGCTTTCAATCAGGTAGAGTAGAGTCACTTTGATAGACGTTTATAAAAGACAAAATACTACGTGTTTATTCACTTAATCTGCTTCTAAATCATTCCATTAATTTAAGCAGAAGCGTAATTTAATGAAAGTTTAAAACACTATTTAGTAAACTACCGACGTGAGCTTACTTCTAATGCAAGTATTAAAATTAGTTGAACAACTTAACTGGAATGGTAATATTTTGATATATTTATCGTTACTTTACTCATACATTTGAAGTTAAAAACAAATTTAAGTTTCTAGTTGCTGTTCACAGTTTAATTTTTTAAAGAAAGAAAAGTGGCTCTTGTAAGATAATTTCTTTTGTTTTTCTTTATTCTGGGCTTACCAAAATGACTCTACTTTACCTAATGGAAAGTATGTATAGAATAGAATAGAATAAACTTCATTGTACGCCAACTTTATAAAGATTATATACAAGAGCATATGGCGGCATGAATGGAATCCAAGAGTTGTGGTCCCAATACTCATCATTGTACATCTCTTTTTTTGTCAAAACATTTTTCTTAGATCACATATTTCTTAGTTCTCTGACGTTGTAAAAATAAGATTCTAATCAAGATAATGAAAATGCCAGTACCCATACAAGTTTTGTAATTTAATCATTTCCACTAAATCGAAGCGAATGAAGAGCCATTGGGATTTTAAATTAGGTAAATATAGATACTTATAATACATAAATTGTTATTAGTAGTTCTGTTTGTTGAGGTACATCCAACTTATTTGCTTTCATTGCCAAATTATTATTTCAATTTTGAAATCAGCAATTTGTTTTATACTAGGTTTAAATACACATTTTGTACCGATAAATTTCAGTTGAACTGGTTTTTAATTATTGTAAATAAATCAAGTTTATTTATTCAGTTCCAGATTAACTAACCTTGGGCTCTAGGTAAACTGGCTGATACGTAAAATTGTAACTAAAACAAATTGTAACCATATATTTTGTAATCAGAATATTATGTGATTAGTGGATATTTAACAAAAATATTGAACGATAAAATTTAGATGGTATAGTCAGCTAAATGTTACATTTTCTGAGCTATTTAAATTACTGTTGTGATTGAAAAAGATAACAGTAGCTTGGTGCGCAAACTAGAGAAGTCTGATGATGACGTACTTCTAGCCGATTTTAGCTACGACAGTTAGTCACAACGTAGATCAAACAATTACGCATAAGATATTATTAGAGCACATGTGTGTGCGCAAACACAGGTGCACTTTATGTTCGTTCACTCTCCAAACCCGATAGGACGGTTATACGACACAACCGGAGGGAGATGAGGTGCAAAACCGACGGTTTTACGTGTTCTACGAGGCACGGGGCTTAAGACCCCAACTTTGAAACTCAGGGCTGTTATTAAGAATTTCTAAAATCAGAATACCAACATTTAGAGATCATACAAACATAGAGTAGAACATACATAGAGTAGATCATACAAACATTTAGCGCAAGATAGCTGGAAAGAGTTGGACGCGAAAAGCCCAAAATCGATCAGAGTGGTGTGCAATTAGGGAGGCCTATGTCCAGTAGTGGACTACAGTAGGCTGATGGTGATAATATAAACATTTGGTCCGACTCGGCAACCGAACCCAAAACGTCAAGCACAACAGTTACATACGCTACCACTACGCCACCGAAGCAGACAGATTGAAATAATAATGCATTGATTGAAATCAGCTTACAAATGGCGAAGATATCACGTAACGCAGATACAAAAACCAATCAAGCGGATTGAGAACCTTGCCCTTTTTGAATTAGGTTTATAATCCTGTGAATATAATGCATCAGTTCCTGTTTATATAAACATTATCGAATAGCTAACATACACACAGGAGGTTCAAACACATAAATCATATATCAAAACAAACCATCCGATTTCACAGTAAATGTTTGTGTCCAAACAAAACGGAAATATACATGATCCATTATCGTTCATGCATCAATTTTTATTTATTTATGGTAAGAATAACTGAATTATTATCTTTTCGTCATTATGTTTGATATTTTGGGGAAAAAAAATATTTATTCAGTTTTAATCGTCAGTCTTATTTTTATGAAAGCACAGCCTTTAACACTCGACTGCTGGACATCAACATCAACTGTTCATCTTAAAAAGTAGATTTTGGACTACTATCCCACTCTGACCAGATTATAGAAGTTAGTTTAAACTGTGTGTATTTATAAAAGTGATTTCGTGAAAAGGGACGAAAATATGTAACGGGAAACCGAAAAACGTGCACCGTTAGAGTTGGCCGTTGGGTTGTGGGTCATGTTACTGTTGTAATCATATACAATGTACATATATAGTCATTATTGGTTGTCTTGATGGGAAATTTGATGGATATGAGAATAAATTGTAAAATATTTTTTACTCTACTTTAAAACGTTTTAATGTATAAACTACATTAGAAGTAATTTTAACATAATATACATAAGTATAGAGAGTATAGATTAAACGCTTCGTTACTACCAAAACGTAGGTAAAAAGATGTTACCAGATGTTGTGTTTGAACTCCATGAGCTCGTGTATCAGTTCATATGCTCACCTGATCATCCTTCTCGTAGACTAACGGTCCTAAGTGTTGGTGTTATTTGAGTGTATGTAAGTGAAGGTGAGTCCACGACTTTTGAGTCGGGCTAAACTTCCGGTACTCGACCGCACTCTAGGAGTCTCAACTTCTGGTAACCACTTCACGCACAACCACCAATTATGACGTAGTGGCTTTATTACTCTGACGCGGCCGACCGAAACGCGAAAAGAGACAAATTAGGTATCGCTTGCTACCAACCAGAAAATAGCAGTGTACCAACTGGTTATATTTATTATACTGGCCAACATTCCACCACGATATCAATATCAAAGGCGGTAAGTCCATCGTTCCACTACACGAAACATCTTCCATAAATTACTGAACAGAAAGTATTATCATCGCATTAAAAATTTAAAATTATACTGTAAGAGTTTCTTGAGAAAGCTAGCATATTACAAGATAAAAATATAGTTTTAAATTGAGAGGAAAAATTAAAAAAAACAAACAAAATCGCTCAATACGGCGATACAATCGATTGATTGCTGCGAACCTGAACCCTTTTGTATCCCATATATCAATGTTATTTATTATGCGACTTCCGATCGCCAAAACCAACTGCATTATTCAGTATAGGAAGTAGATGAAATGTTTAATGTGGTTCCGCAGGTAAATATTATAAGAATAAAAATCAAAATACAGGTCCTATTTCAGTTTGCTCTTGAATGAATACCATTGTACTAACAGAAAGGATCTCAATGAAATTTGGCATAGAAATAGATATTAGTTTTTTTGGAATTTTTATTCCATAAAACAGATTATGCGGGTGTAGTTGCGGTCAAATAGGAGAATAAATAGTGTTTGGTTTCCTTAATTAGTTTTAAATTAACTTATTTGCAATATTATACATTTCGTTACTTTTTAAACTATGAAAAAGTAAGAAATATGAATTTTCAATGTAATGTTTTGTAAAATAAATGAAGCTACTCACAATTAAATACAATAGATTACTCATCGCTTTTTAAATAAGACTCTTGTAATTAAATTATCCGAGTAATCTTAACCACTTGTTTTTGTATGCTAAACACGGTACCCTAAAAAGCTTTTTATTTTATTACTTCCTTACTTAGACATTGGAAAGGAGTTCACTCTACGGTTATCAACTAATATTACCGAGCTACGATTTTTTAAGCATCGTAGATATTCGTAGCAAAGTAGCTACGGCGTAGAGCAAGCTACGTTATGAAATGTGTCGCTCTAATGCAGCTGGGCAATTAAGTCGTGTAATTATTTCAAAGGCTTTTAAGAGAACGCTATTTAAGATGTGACACATGGAGTTAGTGTAGAATTTTTTTCTACGTCATTTTTAACGAGATAACGAGAGTTAGTGTTTCACTTCACTATTTCTGTATATAAATAGTTTTAAATATTTTGTTCCTTGTAGCACATTTTCTGTTCTACTACATGTAAAATGGACATTTTTTCAGTGTTTTATGAAAAAGTAAGTAAACGAGCACATAGACAACCTAATGGTAAGTGTTTACCGCTGCTCCAAGGCACCTGAAACTTATAATTTAAAAGTACCTTACCTTAGAGTCGAAGAGTGTTTTTTCATAGTTTTCTCAGTTGATATTTATAGTGTAAAGATAATATTATCCACTTCAAATTTTATTTCACTGAACACCAAAATGGATTCGATAATAGTTGCAATTTTTATATACTCTCAACGATTCAGAGTTTGTCATCACATTTCCTGCTCTAGTATGCTGTCTTGTAACCACTATCACATTGATGTTGTGATTCGGTATCGACCATGGATAAAATTACTGTTCTGTTGAAATGGTGATAAAATAAAATTGTTCCAGCACGTTACGTAAATCCAGATGATGTGGATTGGTCTTATCAATGAGTACACGACGCAGATAATCCTCAAGATACTTTAAAAGTACTTTTTCTTATACATTTCTGTCTCTAAGGTACTATGAATAAGCTTAGTTTTTAAGTATTTCAAGGTCGTATTGTTCCGGAATTATTGCAGACGACAATTTGTTCCACAGATTGATTGTGTGAGGCAAAAAGTTTCTCAAAAGGCCCAAAGTAGTTAAGTGCCAATTATCCAAGTGGGGAGAATGGAAGTTTCGTCACGTTCACAAAGACAGAATGATGTAGCGAGTATAAGTTGATCACTGACAACCAATCTAGAAAAGACTGACTTTCTTTTTGAAAAAGTATTCATGTGTATGAACTGAAGAGTCAAGTTCTTCTGGTTGGGTGGGATTTGCCTTATATTTAGTAAATTTTGAAACATTACATTTCTATTAGGCATATTGATGAGAAAATATTAAAGAAAAACATTAAATTTTGTTTTTTACTGACGAAATAAATTAATTAGTTAAGGTTTGTTAGATATCGGATCGGAGGCCCATTGAGGCAAAGCTGACATCATCGTGGTAAGTGTGTCAACCTCACACTAGCACGATGACTGTCATGTATTTTACATCCTACATTTTACGTACTACATTGTCTGCATTCGCAATGTGAATGGTGACCACAACTCTTGGTTTCTATTCATGCTTTCCATCAGGCAGAGTAGAGTCACTTATACCATACCTATGACTTTCTGACAGTCATACTTAACACGATTAGTAACTTATGAATACCAACAGACGAGAGAAATAATTATACCATAGATGTTTGATAGTTGCCTTCTCAAGTTTTCAATTGAACAAGATTATTTATGAGATAGAATATCCAAGTGTTGACTACAACTTTACTGTAACTTTAAACGAACTTTCCAGTAAAACAATGTTTAAGTTTTGAGTAAATAAGGTCATAACTTGGCAGAAGTTTGATGGTTTCTGAAGCAGACTGTCAACAAACTGTTATATCAATTTACTTAGCGAGCGAGTGACACTTTGTTTCAGAAATGCCGTCGATTATTCACATATGTTATAAACATTATGCATAAATTAGTGATACATAAGATATTTATAAGTATATAAAAGCACCTGTCACAGCGTAGGCTAGCACTTCAAGCCACCTAAGGGTCGCTGCGGCCACATCTTGGGGCGATGTGATCGCTGCAAACGAACCGAGACTGGTGACAAGCCGATGTCTCGGGTAGGGCGGTCCTTTATAGTCAAGTAGGACGGTCTGGGGTAGGTCAATGTACCTCAATCGTGAGGTACGACAGGAAGGACCTGCATTCCTGGAGCTCCTTGCGACTGTCGAGGTAGGTCGCCGCGGGGCTTAGTGAGTACACCAGTTCTCTGGGAGTGCCACACACGTCCTTACACCCTTCATCCTCTACCGAGGGTATGGTGCGGTAAAATTCCCCGCGTAAAAAGTAAAAGAAAGGCTAGTACCTCTGCGCATAAAATCGCGTAACAAGCTATACTCATAGTAACCGCACGAGGCTGTGCGCGACAACTTCGTGTGGTCACCATCGTTTACTTAAATAATTAAACGAGAAAATTTTATATTTCCGACCTTTATGTCTGTTTTATTATAAAACTTGATAATATATTTAGTAAACGATAATTTCAAATTTCTGTTTTCATTTATTAGAACTATTGTGAAGGACTGACGGACGCCTCCACAACGGATTAAGAATACCGAATGAGATAAGTCCTATTCATCCAATCGGTGTCTTAAGAGCCCACTGAAGCAAACTGCGCAAGACAACAGTGCAACAAAGATGAAAAACTTGACACAACTCCTACATCAATCCGTCTTGCCTGTGTCATATAGTAAACCTAAATGTCCTTTCTAAGGAGTGGTGCGTTGAGACGAGGTTCCGGGTGAACGAGGATTACACATTCCTTTCCTACGCATCACGCCACTATTTCATTGTAAATTGCACTCGATACGTACCACTACCGTCTATATTTTTCATATTTAATTCTTATAATTTCGCATTTTCTCACCTTCTGTACTTTTTCTATATATCTATTCGTGCTTTCGAGTTTTTTTTGTGAACTGTGAACTGTGTACCTTTTATTTAGTATATCAATATAATAACTTTCGATAACTTGTAGTGTGGACCTTACTACACATACGATCCTATAAGAGGCTTTTATCTAGCAGTAGACTGTTAAAGCTTGTTGATGATGACAAGCCGATGGTAAGCAAAAGAGATTCATAAATACCCCTTGCATGTTTTGTCTACACCGGTTTGTTTTTCCAAAGGTTGTCATCAAGGGATTGTTTGTAGCAATAAGGCCTCATGTACAAATAACTATCTGTTTGTAATATCAACCTATGGGATAATAATCGGTACACAGTAAAACTTTTTCAATTTACCTACTCATATACAATGTTTTTCATTCTAGGCCGCCACAGTGTGGGTCACCATATTGAATTGATTACATTTGCGATAAGAGGAACACCACTTTTCGATTAAAATCTTGTGTTCCATCTGGCAGAGTAGAGTCATTTTAGAAGGCCTTGAAGATCTCAAAATTCTCGAAAATCTCGAAGATAAAATAATACGTTTGTGTTAGTGCTTGTGGATTTAGTTCTCTAATAATCCAAATAATATAAACATATTTTTTTTTATTTTACTTCCATTTAATTTCTATTTCTGTTTTAAATAATATTTTTTTATTAAATTTACATCTATTATATTTTATATTCTCTACATGAAAGTTGTGTACAGCTGTAATGTGCTCCTAGCGAACCAACCAGTCTCGACAGAGACCAGGGGACTATGCAGTAGACGTTATAGTGCACAAGTGTGTGCGCTAACACAGGTGTACGCTCTGTTCCTTCACTCTCACAATCCAATAGGACGATTATCCGACACGACCAGGTAGAGATCAACCACAGGACCGACGGTTTTACGTTCTCCAAGGGCACGAGGATTAACCCAACTTCCTAACTCCACACTGTTATTAATCATCAACAGCCTTTTACAGTCCACTGCAGGACATAGGCTTCTCCTTAGCAAAAAGCTTTTGGTATACTATACCACGCTGGCCAGACGGGTTGGAATAAGGTTTGTTTCAAGTTTTCCTTCTCTTTGTAATGATGTTGTCTTGCATACTTTGTTCCCTTAGTCGCCTTTTACGACACCCACGGGATGAATAGGGGTGGTAACATTATGTATTCTTAATCCGTCACCACACAGACAACTATCATTACCAGTTACAGAGATAAACCCTTTTACTAAAAATGTACGGTCTTCTTTAACCATAACAAACCATAACTTGTCGTGTACACAATATAAGTGTATAAACGTACGTTTTCTATGAATTCTCCTATCAATATCCAGAAAACCCAATATATTATTGTTCGTTAGTACAATCAGCGTGTTTACTTCGGAAATCATTCGGGTCCCTAACTAAATATCCGATATCAATTGGTGGAGGCCAAGAGCAAATACACGACTCTCATAGATGGACTTTTTTGTAATAGAAATTGTATTATTACTTTTTGTTGGAAAAATAATGTTGTTTACGGATATAGCTCTGAAAGTATATGAATAAGTTTTTTCATATTACTACACGTGTCAAATGGAAAAGATAAACATTTGTGGTAAAGGTGTACCGTAGTAAATGGCGTTTTAGGTTATGATATAATTATTTGTCCTGTATGGGAATCAAAGCCACGACGTCTGAGTAACCGTTGACAGGCAGAAATACCAAGTACTGGTTAAGTGTCACGATAACTGGGGCTCGTATGGTATCTGTATGACAAGGTTGACTCAAAACTACAGTCCTTTCTTAAAAAGGCCAAAGGACTATATATTGTACTCTATATGAAGAGCCTGACAAAGTGACTCTACTTTGCCTGATGGTAAACATAAATAGAATACAAACAGTTGTGGTCGCCATACTCATTGCAAATGCAGACAATGCAGTGTGGTGACCCACACTATGGCGGCCTGGTGAGATGCTTTTTCAGACCACGTTTGGGGACGTAAAAGGCTTGTCATCGTGGCAGTATAAGGCTTACACAGTTATCACGATAACTGTCACCCCTGCATCAATGGGCCTCCGGTCTCATACTCACCAACGAAACACGACAGCACGGATACTGGCGCTTTAAGTTGGTCTTCTGTGGGAGGGTGGTATTGCCCCGGTCGAGCCGGCCTGTGTGTGCTGAAATCAGCAAGGCTCTACTACCTAGTATTCGTACGCTTTACGCATACTCGCAAAGTTTCTACTTAATCTAAGTTCACGGACTTAAATATTTACTTGCAGAAATAACATATCTCATTAAACCACTAAATGAATAGGTCCATAGAATTTACTGTCATAACATTTAGATATATTCTTAGTTTGAACCAGTAGTTCCTGAGATTAAAACGTCCAACTTAACAATGACGTAAATTCTTTAGTAGTTTTCGTAATACTAATATAGACATAATAGTATATTAATATAGTATTAGTCCATCCAAAGGTTGCCTGAAAGAAATTGGTAAGAATTTTTAAGGTAATAGAGGCACGCTGGTTTCAGCACGAACGGACCGGCTCGACCGGGGCAGTACTACCCACCCACAGAAGACCAAGCTAAAGTGCCAGCATCCGTGCTGTCGTGTTTCGTTGGTGAGTGCGAGACCATTGATGCAGGGGTGACAGTCATCGTGATAACTATGTGAAGCTTACACTGCTACGATGACTGTCATGCCTTTCACGTCCCCCCTAGGCCGGCACGGTATCTCACTAGGCTGGCATAGTGTGGGTCACCACACTGCTTTGTCTGCGTTTGCAATGAGTATGGTGACCACAACTCTTTCGATTCTATTCATGCTTTCCATCAGGCAGAGTAGAGTCACTTTGCCAATCTCTTCATATAGAAAAAGAATATAGAACTGCTATAAGCAATAAGGCCGTCCTTTGTACATCACAATTGTTTTTAGTTTTGTTACTGTATAATGTTTGTAAACCCTTGTGTACAAATAAAGTATCTATCTATCTATAGTTTGTACAAAGTCAAAATTTCTTTTCCATTTTACCAAATCACGCAGCCTGTTCCATTTTGCCATCAATCTCCTTGGCAGGAGTCCAAATTATCCCGCGGTTTGTATTGAAGGTCTACTAAATTACGGGACCCTATTAATTACTCATTTGTCCGAACCATCAAATGATAGATGAGAGCACAGATTCACTTTGAAGAGGTGTATACATATAGTATGTATAGATGCAGTGATGTCTGTAGTTTATGATCGAAATTTGTTAGTTTTCGTATATAAATTTTCTATATGAATTAACTGCCTCGTTGACTGCGGTTAACGTGTGTGACCACCGATCGTGGGTCTCGGTTTCGATTCCCGGGTCGGGAAAAAAATTAAGTTTGGAAGTTGGGGCTTTAACCCCTGTGCCTGGGAGAGCACGTAGAGCTGTCGATCGTGTCTGATAACAGTCCCATCGTGGGAGTGAAGGAACAGAGAGTGCACCTGTTTGTGCACACACTGGTGCACTATAGTATCTCCTGCGTAGTTAGCTGGTAATCGTTGAGATTGGCTCCCGTAACCGAGATCGGCTACGAATACGTCATCGTTATATGTTGTAAGTCATTTTTTTACCGTTTGGTTTGCTACGAGCTTAAGCTTAAGCTTTACAAATTTAAGAGTTTTTTTTTGTTTTTTTTTTAAAGACAATACCCGCATTAGGAATAAATCCTGTGTTGCAGGGGACTTTACAAACATACAAGAAACGGATACAAAGAACACCCAGACTCAGAAAAACAATTTGTGGATCATACAAAGTATGTCCCATGTAGGATTTGAACCCACTACACTCAGCGAAGTGGAGAGCGGTGTGGCAACCTCTTAAACCACTAGGCCAATCGTGCAGCCATTAGCAAGTTACTTTATTTATAGCCATATTAACTTGACACATCTCCCCCAAGATCTCTCGATCCCAAGGTAAGCTACGTCAGTGCTATTTCTGTATATTCGTACATGTTATAAATAAACTACATTTAACTGCCTCGGTTACGTAGCGGTAGTGAATATGACTGCTGTTGTTAAGGTCTCGGGGTCGATTCACGGGTTGGATCAAATATTTGTTTCGAAGTTTGGGTGTTTTCTATGTATAATATGTATGTAT
The DNA here is from genome assembly GCA_949316085.1 of Hypercompe scribonia. NCBI lineage: Eukaryota > Metazoa > Arthropoda > Insecta > Lepidoptera > Erebidae > Hypercompe > Hypercompe scribonia. The sequence continues at coordinate 2,894,673 of OX438986.1, read as the reverse complement.
CTACAAAAAAAAAGTATATAAGTATTCTGTCAGTCAGTCTAGTTATCATAGCACAAGTTCCGCTTAGTTTGAAACTAGATGACGTTGTGTGTCAAATGTCCGAAAACATACAAACATAGAACCAATTCATCGTTCACATCACACGATATTTGTTCTGTGTGGAAATCGATCACAATACCTTAGAGATAGTAGACTCTTAGCAGTACCAATCGCTAAACCTGTAGGTTGATCAATAATACTAATAAAATAATTAAATAATGGCAATAATGGCATTTAACTGCTCGGTTGGCGTAGTTTAAGCGGTCGTGACGCCACTCTCTACAGCGCTGAGTGTTGTGGGTTCAAACCCCACATTGCATAACGCTTTGTGTGATCCACAAATTGTTGTTCTGAGTCTGGATGTTCTTTGCGTCCGTTTCTTAAATATTTGCATAGACCCCGCGACACAGGATTAAATCCTAATGTTTGTCTTTTCCGAACATAAAAAGATGTAGAACTTTTGAATTTTTGGATTTGATTGTCTGTTTAATTTTAAATTGTTAGTAAACAAGTCTCAAAACACTATTTTGCTGTTATGTAAATTTGACATGTGAAAACTAACTACACAGCGAATATATTAATGCAGTCGGCAATACACTGTGCGAAGGTAAAATCTGATTATGTCTAACCGCATTCAATTTTCCTGATGGATCCAACCACAAGGCGTGACCACGTCTTTCCTTACCGTTTTGCCACTTAGTCGACCGTATTTCATCTAACTAAGATGAATTAAATTCGACTTGACTCAAGTAAAGGTATTTGAAAAGTTCTTTGGGAAGCTTTCGACTGGTAATTTCAAAGTTTACTTGCAGATTGGATTGCGTTTTTGCACCCTAGAATATGAAAGGAATGCTTTGTGTTAAATAGGACCGTAGGAAGTAAGGAATATCGGTTATAATAATTAATGAACTTTTATTCAGGACGCCATTTTTTATACCAAAATGTGTGTCCACAGATAATAAAAATAAAGGGACTATATGCATCAAGAGCGCACACTGATTATAATTATAAATTTACTATAGACTAAAAAAAATTGTATGCCATGTAAATTGTTATATATTTGTACATCTTTTTATAATGATAAAATAAATAGTTGATGCTTGAAAGTGGAATATAGTTACCCACAATTTAAATAAATTTGTTCAAATTTACATGTTATGGCAATAGTTATTTCCAGTTTCCTCAAACTTTAGTAGTTGCCGCGCGATTTTCTAATTTTATTGTCTCGAAAACTTCAACTAATACTATATTACTTTACTTCAACGTTAATTATTACTCAAAAGAAAATTACAGAGAGAGTTACAGCTGTCTGCCTGTTCCCAATTTATACTTATAAACGAACATCAAAACATTTTTATTTGTAAAAATGTAACGTATTCACTTAATCCCTTTTTCATTGTGCATTACACAGTTTCGTTTAAATTAACCCCTAGGATATTAGACGCCCTAAGCATTCTAGAATATTCTGGTAGCAGCCACCGAAAGAGAGGTTGTTTTTTGTATTAAAATATAATTATAACACATAATATGCACATCATTGTCATTGTTATAAAACTTACTATCTCGTAAAAAAAGGAATTTAACAAAAAACACAAATCCAAGCAATCACGTGATATATTTCATTGTTATGATTTTTTCATTCGTTGATGTCAACATTTCCTCTTATATTATAAAATAAATAACCTTTACATTATACTAACACTCATAAATCTATCACACACGTATTTAAAGCAGCTGAATTTCTCCTCACGATATCCAAGCCATATAGTCAGTCACAAATCTTAAGAATATAAATTACATTGCGATTAATAAATGTGACGGTGAGTTTATCTATAACTTTTCATCACTGCAACTGATCTACAAAATTTTATGAAATTTTGGCAAAGTATTATCAGTGAGACGAACGAGGATATATGGTCAATCTTATATTCAAAAACAAGCAATGATTATGAGATAAGGAGAATTTTAAATGGAAGCACGCAAGTGAAGTCACCCCATGAGATGTTTTTTTTTTGTTATATTAAGAGCCTGCCAAAGCGACTCTACTCTGCCTGATGGAAAGCATGAATAGAATCCAAGAGTTGTGGTTACCATACTCATTGCAAATGCAGACCATGCAGTATAGTGACCCACACTATGGCGGCCCTGTGAGATGTTTTTTCACACCCCACTTGGGGACGTAAAAGGCATGACAGTCATCGTGACAGTGTAAGGCTTACACAGTTACCACGATAACTGTCACCCCTGCATCAATGCACCTTGTCTTTTATGATCTTGATGGTGTTCTTCTAGCTGATTTCGGTCACGGTAGCCAGTCTGAACGCAAACCAGCTAACTATGCAGGAGATACACTAGTGCTTAAAAGTGTGTGTGTTTATGTCCCTCACTCTCACAATCTGATGGGACGGCTTTTCAACCAACCAATCTGAGATCAGATGCAGAATCGATGGCTTTACGTCCTCTCCGAAGCATGGAGGTTAAGACCCCACCTTCCAGACTCTATAATCAGAAAAACTCAGTAACACTCTTCTGGTTCGACCGGGAATCGAACCCGAGACCTCTATATCAGCAGTTACGTACGCTGACCGCTAGACCAACTGCCTCGTCAAAGATAAAATTATACAAATTCTAGCTTTTGTCCGCGGCTATACCCGCATATATGTCGGTTTTCATGGTAAATAGTAGCTTATGTGTTATTCTATATAAGCTATGTTATATAAGCTATATTACTGTAAAGTTCCATCTAAATCTGTTCAGTAGTTTTTGCTTGAAAGAGTAACAAACATCGATACAAACTTTCGCACTCATAATATTAGTAGGATATCGTGTCCCAGAAAGTAATATAGCAGCAATCGCATAGTATAATCTCTCACTATAACTTGAACTATCCAAAACTCTTATTAATCTTATTTTCGTATAACATATAACACAGAGATTTATATAAGAGCTCATTTTGTACTGGTAATGTTTTTATATTGACTGATTACGACACATACTGTTCAAATGTTTGGTGAACATCTTTGTTGATTAATTTGGTTAAGTTTTTACTTCAATAGAAAGCAAAGAAGTCTTAACTAGAAAATTTATATTGACCTAAATGTTACAGTCCAATGCTAGACATAGGCGTCTCCTTAGCAAGGAGGTTTTGGCCTACTATACCACACTGGCAAGACGGTTTTTAACAGGATTCGTTTCAAGTTTTCCTTCTCTTTGTAGTGATATTTTCCTGAATACTTTGTCACCTTTTACGACACCCACGAGATGAATAGGGATGGTACACCATGTATTCTTAATCCGTCACCACACGGACGAATACATATAACTAATAATATATTACATTTAAATTATTTAGGTAAATAAACTGACACGAGCGTCGCTAGAATTATTCTCAGGAGCATCTACATCCACATATACTATTCAGCAATATGAAATGTAGAAATATACTAGGTATTTTCATATGAAATATACTTTTTATGAAATAAGTTAAAAATATATTTTTCTAGGTATTTTCTTATTCACTAGGGGGGAGTAAGGGACCCTCTCATACCGACTGACGCAGGTGATCACTGGAAAAAGATGTTTCGGAGATCACCCGTGTCTGAGAGGAACCAACGCCTGAGTGCCATCACTTTGCGATGGCCGGACCGTGGACACAGCGCTCTACACGCTGGCAGAATGCCCGGCATGAGTGGAGCAGAGACGTGACCTCATGGCGGCTATCGGAGTTGAGACTCTCGCTCGGTAACATAACATAAAAAAAGGGGGGGAGTAAGTGCACCTCTTTGCACTCCACTTCCAGCGTTCCTGGTATATATTTTAAGTATTTTCTGAACACTTATTTTCATTTACATTCGCTTGCAAGTTCAAACTTACTATCTCGTTTACAACTGCGAGAAAGCCATAAATTAAATAAGTTGTAAAACTTAATTAATTTTGATTTATGATACTATAAAATTGATTCGAAAACTTTAAAGTTTGACAGGTTTATACTTTCAAAGACAGCCTATCAGTTATACCGTTGTAGCACGTATTATAGGCCCATTGATGCCGGGGTGACAGTTATCGTGGTAAGTGTACCGTACACTGCCACGACAACTGTCGTGCCTTTTACGTCCCCAAGCGGGGTGTGAAAAAGCATCTTACTAGGCCGCCATAATGTAGGTCACCATACTACATTGTCTGCATTCGCAATGAGTATGGTGACCACAACTTTTGAATTCTGTTCATGCTTCATCAAGCAGAGTAGAGTCACTTTGGCAGGCTCTCAAAATAAAAAAAAAAATTAAATACAAGCGATGAGTATAGTTAACCCTTTCAATAACTGCTTAAACATTCTCTTAACTACAATAACAGTAGTATTGACATTATTTGACTGAAACTTTGGTCTGTTGATATTGAGCACCGAGTCAGATGTTCTGGATTCGATTCCCGCAACACGTCAACCGCCTTAGCAATACACTGCTGGATATAGAATAACCTTAGAAAGAAGGTTTTGACCTATAACATGCTAACCAGACGGGTTTGCTCTGAGTTTGTGTCAAGCTTTCCTTCCCTTCCGTTGTGTTGTTGTCCTGGGTTTGTTTTTTACATAATCGGCTCTTACAACACCTACGGGATGATTCGGCTGGTAACACTCCGTATTTTTAATACGAAACTACAGGAATACAGATTCGGTTCCCATCAATAATTGTATGATGGGCATGATAGCTTGTTCAGTGCCTGAGAGTAGCAATGTCATACATCTTTCGGAGAAACAATTTCTGGTCTGATAAGATCTTTAATGCGCTACTTAAGATACGTCTTTCTTTGACACTGTCACTGTAAAATAGCTGGACCTATTCTTTTTTTATTAATATAATACCATTACTTAACCATTTAAAACACATATGACATCATCATCATCATCATTATCATTATCATCGTAGCCAAAATACGTCCACTGTTGGACATAAACCTTCCCCAAGGTTCTCCACAACAGCCGGTCCCGTGCCGCCCGCATCCAGCAACTTCCCGCGACCTTCACCAAGTCGGAACACCTTGTGGGGGGCCTACTAACGCTGCGTTTCTCAGTACGCGGTCACCACTCCAGAACTTTACAGCTCCATCGGTCATCACTATGACATCAAGAGCTTTTAATAGACTGCTAGACATAGACCACTCTTTAGGGACAGGTTTTAGTCTAGTATTACACGCAAGCCAGCAGAGTTGGTATAGGGTATGCTTCAAGTTTTCTTTATTGCAGTGAAGTTGTCCTGCATAATTTGCTCGTCAGCCGGCTCTTATAACCACCATGGCCATGGGATGAGTATTAGAATAGAGGTGGTGCCATTTGTAATATTAATACTTCAATACACGGACAAACGTATGAAAATATCATTTCAACGTCTAACTCATCTGTCTTTTTAGCTACATGACTGGTTTTGACTAATTCAAAACTTCTTTGAGCCAAAAATATATAAAAAAATATATGAAGATAATATTGATGCTTGAATTAATTTATATGAATCTAAATTATTCAGTCTAAAGATCCTTTCCTCAAACGATTCTTCCATGTACTGTTTACATTACGAGAGTTTTGATCTCTCAAGTAAGTGATCTCGACATCAAATCAAATAGCCTGGAAGAACTCGCATTTTGAGAGTAAACGATTAAATAATTAAATGAATTAATTATTAAAGGTCTTATGTTAAAGAAATGTTCCGACATTTCGGCAATAAACAGAAAAATCATTTATATTTCATGTGCTTTTAAAAAATATGTAACTACCACTTCCCTAGCGGATCATTTATTATTTTGTTTTTCAAACTATGAACATGACGAAATTCTATGTGACTGTTCATCCCTTATTTAACACCCTCAGGGGTAAAGTTGTAAAAATTTCATTTTTTAGTGTTAACAAATTAAAAAACTTCAGCTGTCAAAATTACAACCTTGTAGCCACCGCGATTTTACCATACGCTTTTTGCCAAATATATAATTGCTATGATTACTTACTTTTTTATTTTTTTATTTTTAGAGCTTGCTGAGTCTACTCTGCTTGATAGAAAGCATGAATAGAAGAATAGAATCCCAGAGTTGTGGTCACCATGCTCACTGTAAATACAGACAATGCAGTACGATGACCCACACTATGGTGGCCAAGTAAGATGCTTTTTCACGCCTCACTTGAGGACGTAAAACGCATGACAGTTATCGTGACATTGTATTGCACACACTTAATACGAAAACTGTCAGCCTTGCATCAATGGACCTACCTAACATGGTCGACGTTGGCGGGTATCACACAGTTTATTTTTGAAATGTAAATTTTAAAATGTGTTCTTGATCAATAAACTATATTATTATTATTTAGGCACTACGTTAATGAATCGTCGTCCAGGGCAAATAGTTAAGGTCACGTAAAGTACTTTGCGTTCAATACAACTGATATAACTTGAATTGCTTTTGTGTAAACTTTTGTTCTATGACAAGTCAAAATATGTCAGGGCCAGAGCTATGTTACAGCACTTATGGGTCGGCTAGACTATTCGTTCAGCGTTCGGAGACTTCACATCAGGTAAGTGACGTTAATGGAGCCCCTAGTTCTACACACAATGCACTTGTGATTCTCAGTGTGTACCTTCAGGTGACACCACTGCTCTTTTGGCTCTATAACATAAAAAATATGTTTCAATTATGAAGTTTTTAAATTTTCATAAACCATTTGTTGGAAGCGGCGAGGCGACCGCTTGACCTTTTTATTTGGCTACTGGACCGCAGTGTTGTCCGTTTCCTACTTGAGATAATACTTTATGTGATCTACAAATAGCTGGTCCAAGTCTAGGTGTTTTTTGAGTTCATTTTATGTATGTTTGTAAAGTCCCCGCAACACATAACTTAATCCTAGTGGGGAAGTTTTTTTTTTAAGAAAGAAAGAAAGAAAACCTTTATATTACATTTAAATATTAATTTCACTGGTCCATACTCGATTAGGGTAAATTAATAATATCATTACATGAATGCTCTAATTTTGTACGGTCGCAAAAACGCTATGGGACAGTGGACACATACAAATTACGATCATGAAAAGAAATCCCTATTAATCCCTGATGTAGGTCGGCACGATTGAGGCACGCTGTCTTTTAATTGAATTGTACTAATTGTGGGAGAATCAATATGCTAGAGGCAGTGTATAATATAGGATATTACTCATTAAACGGCTATCTAAAGAAGTAGGGTTCTTTAATCTATATTAATATTATAAAAATGAAAAGGTTTTTTGCTTGAGTAGAACTCATTAATCTCAAAAACTAGTGTTTTGAATAGAAAAAAAAAGACTTTTTATTTTAAAAAGTTTATTTGTCGAGAAAGACCACGGACATAAAGTGTTGTTGCGACCAATTGGTTCCGAGCGTCAACGACAACTGTTACAAAAATGGATTACACTTTTGAGAGACGCTACCGAAGTTGGACACGTCCGATAGCAATAATATAAACACAAATGTGTAAATACATATCTATGTACTTAAAAATATTTTAAGTACTATAATATTTTACGTGCTTTTCGAGGCACGGGGGTTAAGACCCACTTCTTCCAAACTCTGAGTTGCAATTAAGCATTTCTGTAACACTTTTAGACAGGACCCGGGAATCGAACCCGAGAGCTCTTGACCGACAATCACATATGCCAACGACTTGACCAACGAGGCAGTTACAGGATCAATAATTAATTCTCATCAAATATTTGAACAAACCTGAACCCATTTTTTCAGGACATGAGTGAATTTCGAATTTAGTCCAAGCACGATAATAACATTTTTCTACTATACTATTATATATAGGTATTAATGTAGGTGTATAGGAAGTAAAGAGAGAAAGTCCACTGTGCAGAAGAAAGAAAAAGAAGTTTATTGCACAGAATGACACGCATACAAAAGTTCCACTAGAATAGAAGTGATAGAGATATGAGGATGACACAACATGATATAGTAAGCCTACCAACCACCAGCCTAGTTGACAATAGACTAGGTACTAGGTAGGATTCGCTAGGTAGTAGAGCCACGCTGATTTCAGCACAAGCGGGCCGGCTCGACCGGGGCTGTATTACCCTCCCACAGAAGACCAACCTAAGGCGACAGCATCCCTGCTGTCGTGTTTCGTTGGTGAGTGTGAGACCGGGGGCCCATTGATGCAGGGGTGACAGTTATTGTGGTAACTGTGTAACCCTTACAGCAAAAACATTTCACTAGGCCGCCATAGTGTTGTCGTGCGGTGTTCCACAGGGGTCTGTCCTCGGACCACTCTTGTGGAATATGGGATACGACTGGGCCCTTCGAGGTCGCCTCCACCCCGGGCTGGGCGTAATTTGTTACGCCGATGACACATTGGTCACGGCCCGAGGAGCGAACTTTCAAGAGGTGGCGCGCCTAGCCACCACAGGAGTCTCTCTGGTGGTCGGGCGTATTGAGGCGCTGGGTTTACGGGTGGCCCTGGACAAGACGGAGGCCCTTTTTTTCCATGGGCCCCGTCGTGGTCCACCCTCTGGCGCCTCCAGCGTGGTCAATTCGGTCCTCGTACCAGTTCAGGCCCAGATTAAGTATCTGGGCCTGATCCTTGACGGTAGGTGGCTCTTCGACGAGCACTTTCGACAGCTTTCTCCAAAGCTGGTCGGCACTGCTTCTGCCCTTGGGCGACTTTTGCCCAATTTCGGTGGTGCCAGCGTCGCGACGAGACGGCTATACACGGGGGTTGTCTGGTCAATGGCGCTGTATGGTGCACCGGTGTGGGCGGTGGCTCTGACCGCCCAGAATAGGGCTCGCCTCTACGATACGCGGTTACCGCACCGCATCGACGGAGGCGGCGTGCGCCCTGGCCGGAACTCCCCCGTGGGATTTGGAAGCGGAAGTGCTCGCCGAAGTTTATTGGCGGACGGCTGACTTCCGGACGGGTAGCGGCATACGGCCCCCTTGCTTCGCCGCCGTGGAGGCTCTCCAGCCGATCACAGCCGAGTGGGCAGGGCGACAGCACGGGACTCTTTCCTTCCGACTGACGCAGATCCTTTCCGGGTTCGGTGGCTTCGGGAAGTATCTGCACTCGGTCGCCAGGAGGGAATTGCGTCCCGCCTGTCACCACTGCGACTGCAGTGAGGACTCGGCTCAGCACACGCTGGCGACTTGTTTCGCCTGGGCGGCCCAGCGTGGGGTCCTCACTGCAGTTATTGGAGGAGATCTCTCGCTACCGGCCGTCATACGCTCCATGGTCGGTAGCGACAGTTGTTTTACCGCGGTCGCAACCTTTTGTGAAGACGTAATTTCGCGGAAGGAGGCGGCGGAGAGGGCCCGGGAGGACGACCTCCACTCGGACCCAATTCGCCGCCGGCGAACCAGGCGGCGGAGGCGCGCGTACCAGCGCCTCATGCCGCCTTGAGTGTGGCCGCGGGTGGACGGGACGGGTTTTCCCCTCCATCCGCTATAGCGGCCAGCCGTATCGTTATATTACGACCCAAATTACATAAAACCATTACAAATTGTAGCCTATATATTATTCCGATGTATAAGCTATATTACTGCAAAGTTTCATCATAATCCGTCTGGTAGTTTTTCGTGAAAGAGTAACAAACATCCAAACAAACTTTCACATTTATAATATTGGTTTTACTAGATATTAAGTAATATAAATACTATATAATTTTAATATTTTAAATGCAATGTTAATTTATACAACAAATAGGGATAAGCCACTACATACCCATTCATACTTGTACAGTTACAATTATCAAAGCAGACGGTTTTGTAAATTTTTCATACAGATTTTTAAAGTCGAATTTCCAAAAGTTCCAGACTAGTGGAAATCTGTGTACAGTCAACGAACGGAATGTTGAGATCGGTTTTGTAGACCGGAAAGTTCATTTTAGCTTCGCCTTTATTAAAATAGCTGGTTTTTTATTCACAGGTACGTGTTAAGCTTTTATGGCAGCGCTTAATAGCTTTTTCAAAAGATTTAAGCACTCTTAAGCTGGTAAGTGCTTTTTTATTTTTAATAATTTTGTATTATGAATATAACTTTAAAATACAGCACAACAACTATTGCGTTTCAAGTTTATAATTCTGTTATACATATATGTTACTGGAAAACTCCGAACTGTGGTAGCATCCCTGCTACCATCTCTCGTTGGTCAGTGCGAGTTCGGAGGCCCATTGATGCAGGGGTGACAGTTATCGTGGTAAGTGTCTCAGACACGCAATGGACTTGAAGTCCCCTAGCACAAAGACGTACCCAGACGTTAATCACCGCATCGAAATCTCCAAGCTATCTCAAACTTAACCTACATGATCCAATAACTATGTTCTTATAATATCTTAATTTCAACATTTGCCGTGTCTTGAGGTAAATCCTAAGATTTACTAAGTGAGTGGTAAAAGTTCGAAATAAGCTATTCTTATTCAGTAGTTTGAACTTTTACCGTTAAGATTTGGTAAATTTTAGATTTTATTGGCAAATCTTAAGACTTTCAGACTTTTATAGTAAATACGAATAATTTATTATTTATTTATTATACATCATGCACTTTATGTACATAGGCGAACTTAATGCCTAAGGCATTCTCTACCAGTCGACCTTTAATCGTTCGAATAACGTTAGTTTATATTTTTTAAGTTTAAGCTAAGTTTGAAAAAAAGTATGCGAATCACTCTTTAATTATTTCTTTATTGACAATAAATGTGCCAATTTTTTTTTTTTAAATATTCTCACTATGATCGATATTTTGATCTAAACCATTAGATAAAAAAATAAGAACTTTACTGCAATAACACACTCAAATATTTTCAAAGAAATAATATCAAATTTATCAAAGAGCTAATCTTTCCCAATTTGAAACAGATTTAAACTCAAATTTACTGTGCCTGTACACCTTGAGCTTAACTAAATTTGAAATCTTTTTTATCAACATTTGTATTTAGTTGTCAGTGAACTATGGTATTAAAATTCAATCAACTGCTGCTTTCTTATTAACGAAATGCCAACCGTGAACTGTACCTGCAGTAGAGAGCAGGGTAATATCCGGATAAGATCCGGATAGCTTATCTAAATTGAATGTGTTTTGATGTTCAAGTTTTTAATTGAAACTTTATATTTAATTTAAAAAATGTAGCGATAATAGTTGATGTATTATGTGTTACTATTTGTTTTTGTGTCGTATTTCAATTTCTTGTGGGTGGAACGAGTGTCATGTCCCTCCGACACAAAGGGAGGATCCTCCGACCAGGCGAGGTGAGCATGCCTAGTGGGTCACGGCCCAACGGTTGATGTTGGGATGTTGTATCTATGGCAATTGCCACGCGAATCTCTATATCGCTATACAGGATTAGTAGTTGCATTGTAGTTCATTATATTCATACGTTTCGTTCATACTTCGTAGTTCAATGTGTCTTCGCTAGATGGCGCTGTTGTAAATTTTTCTTTGTGCTGTAATGTGGCAGTCGCCAAATTCTCTTGAAATTTATTTTAAATTATAAATTTTTGACACTTAACTCGTTAAATTAAGTTGACTTTTTCAGTAATGAACAGATTGAGGCCTTTTTTTATAGAAGCTTACCAAAGTAACTCTATTCTGCCTGATAGAAAGCATTCATAGAATCCAAGAGCGGTGGTCGCCATACTCACTGCGAATGAAGACAGTGGCAGTATGGCGACGCACGCTATGGCGGCCCAGTGAGATGCTTTTTCACGCCCCGCTTAAAGGATCCGGGATCGTAGTGGGAGGGAAACACGTGCGCTGGTAATGAGTTCCAGGTTTTAACTGATTTGCATAGAAAAGAAGAGTCAAACCGTTTCAAAAAATGAATATTCTTTTTCTACTTTTTTTTACTACATGCATGCCTAAATAGATAAAACTAGTCATTTTCAACGTAAATTTACCTCGCATTGTGTATATTTCTCTGCTAAGAGAGGTATTCTCATTGACGTGAGCCCTCCTTTGAAATGTGATCATTTTCGGTAGTGACAAAGGAAGTAAGTATGATTGGAAAGACACTTTAAACTGATCTTAAGATTCACATTTTTATTCAACAACTAATTGACCCACGCAGCCTTGTCTGCGTTTTCTATTACAAGTAACTTGATGTTATACAAAGGAAACAAATTTGATAACCAGGAAAAAGTTAAAGAGAGGCTACCTTATATGTTGTTACAGATTTTTAGATCTTTTAAAAGAGAAAAAAATTCATTAATACACTATTCTTGCAAAAGTTTAACCATTTACACAGTGTACACAATGGAAGCTCTCAAAAGGAATATTTTTTTCACATTTGCCTCCATTTTCACAACATTTTTAATTATTACTCCGTTGCTATTGGTTTCTCGATAAATGGGCTACTTGACACTGAAAGAATTATCTAAATCAGACTAGTACTTTCTGTGGTGTCTTCAATCAAACATACAAACAATCAAGCAAACAAACTCTTAATATTAATGTAGATTATAATATTGATATATACCTGTATTTACGACGCAATTAAAATAAATAATTAAATATTTCGGACATTTGACACACAACGTCATCTAATTTCAAACTAAGCAGAGGTAGTGCTATGATAACTAGACTGACTAATAGAATACTTATATACTGTTTTTTTTGTAAATAGATACATATTATACATAGAAAACACCCAAACTTCGAAACAAATATTTGCAGATCATACAAACATTTGGTCCGACCCGGGAATCGAACACGAGACTCAATTACAGCAGTCGCATTCACCACCGCTGCGCCACCGAGGCAGTTAAAATGTTAGGACGATAAAAGTCCCAAATAAGTGATATATGTTTGAAACTGCAACTCTAAAGGCGCAAACACGTTCCGTTCGTTTTGAATTAACACCTCCTTAGAATAAGACTAATCTTCGGTAAGGTCCACTCATTCACTGATAGCAATAAAGAATTGCCTGGCACCAATTTTCTTCGAGCCTGTAATACCATTCCGGTCGAGGTGGCTTATTTCTGCTGAAGCAAGATTCTCCCAGAGATAATAAAAAACAGTTTTTATCGCTAAGATTGTTACACAAAAATTAGATGCCACGGTTTAATTTTTAATTTTACCACAATCCGGTTTATAAACACAAACACATCATTAAAAAAGAAACAATATTGTTCAACATTTTATTTTGTTTTTCGTCTGAAAATCAATAAAATCATACATCATTGGTGTATTGATGTAACATGTACCAATTGCAGATAAATTTCACCCACATTTACAATAATTTACATACAAGACATGTATCGCTACGTGCTTTTAACGGCTTAGTTCTATCGTCCTACGTTACTGTTTGACACAGGGTAAGCTGGAACAGACACTTAAGCTTAAATTTATTGATGAATAACATTTGCTGCCTATTAACGGCCAATGTTTCAATATACATAATAGTGTAGTGTGATTTACTATATCTTATGTATGCCGGTACATTAAAGGCTTTAATGTCGTTTACGACCAACAAACAATTGTAGTCAGGTAGTTCATAAATTTAAGTGGAACCTTACTAACTACTCAATAGATGGCGTGCACGTCGAGTTACACCGCGATATAGTTTGGTTCAACACCCTATAATTTAATGTATGGAAATTTGTAAAACAATAAGATCAATAAACCAGAGTTAGATCAGGTTACAGACGGGGTTTTTGTTACTTAACAACCTTCTAGTAAATCTCATTAGGGCAGGAGTTCAACATTAACTTAGTTAGGTAACAAATGTCATGGAGTACGAGTTAGGTAAAATTTGAAAAAATCGTGTAAAAAGCCATTTGATATATTATAAAAAATGTATATTTATAAGAAAGCTAATTAGTTGGAATTTATATTTAAAAATTACATTGTGTAAGTGAACCACCGTTTCGACGTTTGCACTCTTCTAATCGAGCACCGAAATTTTCGAGTACTCGTCGGCATGGAGACCGCGAGATCGCCGACATCTGTTCTCTGATTTTTTCTTTTAGTTGACGTAATGTATTTGGTGTAATCATGTAGATACGATTGTTCAAATAACCACATAAAAAGAAGTCTGCTGGGGATAGATTTTGACTTCTGGGTGGCCATTGAATGTCACCTCGTCTGGAAATCAATTTTTCCGGAAATATGTCTTTCATTACTGGCAGGGGTTCATTGGATGTGTGACAAGTAGCTCCATCTTGTTGAAACCATGTGTTACGATTATAGCAGCAAATTCCAGTAGCATAGGTCCCAAGAACTCTCGTAACATGTTTGCTCAGGATGTTCGATTCAAACTCGAATTCTTGGCCCACCCTATACTTTGTACAGATTTTCTTCAATCATCATGTCTACTGCTGAATGTGTGTGTGTGGTCATTGACGACGATACTCGCTTACCCTCCAGCTCGTTTACCCCTTACACCATAAAATATAATTGGCAATTTACTTATAACACATACAAATATTATAAGTTATACTTTTTTTTTTTTTTTTTTTTTATACCACGACGGTGGCAAACAAGCATACGGCCCGCCTGATGGTAAGCGGTTACCGCAGCCTATGAACGCCTGCGGCACCAGGGGCATCACGTGCGCGTTGCCGACCCTTTAAAAACCTATTTACCCCCTTCTTGAAGAGCCCCATATTGTAGTTTCCAGGGAAAACCTCGGCAGGGAGCTCATTCCATAACGGGATTGTTCACGGGAGAAAATTTCTCTGAAACCGCACTGTGCGCGACCATTTAGGTTCCAATGTATGTGGATGAGCTCCCTGACGATGGCGAGCGGTGCGATGGTAGAAAGTGGCTGTGGGCATCATATCAAACAATTCTTCAGAACACAGCCCATTGTAGAGACGATAGAGCACACACAAGGAGGCAAAGTCTCTCCTAAGACTTAGTGGCTCGATACCGTCCGTGAGATCAGGATCGTCGACTATTCTCACAGCACGTCTCTGAACTGAATCGAAAGGCTCAAGCTGGTACTTCGGTGCTCCCGCCCAGAGATGACAGCAATACTCCATGTGAGGTCGAACTTTTGTTTTGTAAAGTAGTAGCCTTTGTGCCGGTGTGAAGTATCGCTTCGCTCTATTCAGAACACCAAGCTTTTTTGATGCCAGCTTGACCTTCTCTTCCAAATGAGCTCGAAATTGGACGTCACTGGAGATGTCGACACCGAGGATTCCAATACTCTGTGAGATGGTAAGGGGTGTATTCTGGAATTGTGGAACCACAGTGAACGGGGTTTTCTTAGCGGTAAACGCACAGACTTGTGTCTTAGAGGGGTTAAATTGGACCAGGTTATCCCGACCCCAATCGGAGACTCTGTGTAAGGTGTTCTCGATTTGAGACACAAGTTGTTCGCGACTTTCTACTACAACGGTACGAGGAATGTTAGCTCGGCCCGTGTAATACGCATCTCCAGTACTGTCGTCCGCATAACAATGGATACCATCCGTGGACAGCATATCATTGATATGCAGCAAGAACAGCGTTGGAGATAGCACGGAGCCTTGCGGGACACCAGCGTTTATGTCCATGCTTTCGGAACAGCTACCATCGACGATGGCTTTTATGCGTCTGCCGGACAAAAAGCTAGCCACCCACTTGCACAAACCCTCGGGCAGGCCGTAGGATGGTAACTTCGATAGAAGACCCCTGTGCCAGACCCGATCGAACGCCTTTGCTATATCCAGGCTAACTGCCAAAGCCTCACCTTGACTCTCAATGGCTGAAGCCCACCGGTGAGTGAGATACACTAGAAGATCACCAGTCGAGCGACCGTGGCGGAAACCATACTGGCGGTCGCTGATCAAATCGTGCTCCTCTAGGTAACTGAGGAGCCGTGTGTTGATTACACGCTCCATCACCTTAGAGAGAAGGGAAGTTATAGCTATAGGCCTGTAATTCGATGAGTCCGATCTATCACCCTTTTTTGGCACTGGATGCACATGGGCAGTCTTCCACGAAGACGGCACTTGCCTTTTGCGGTAGGAAAGTGCGAAAAGTCGCGTTAGTACAGGGCACAACTCAGGAGCACACTGCTTGAGCACCACTGCAGGTATGCCGTCTGGCCCACTCGACTTATGAACGTCTAGACAGTTTAGTTCCCGCCGCACTTCTCTTTGCGAAATGTGTATTTCCGGCAAAGAGTGTTGGCACGGCGGGTTAGTAGGCGGTACCGCACTTCCATCCTCGTTCATGGTCGAGTTTGAGGCAAAGACTTGCCCAAATAGGTCGGCTTTCTCTTTGGCACTGTGGGCCAAGTTACCATCAGCATTTCGCAATGGTGGTAAAGACGACTGGCAAAAGTTTCCCTTGGCCGCCTTAGCAAGAGACCAAAAGGCACGACTCCCAGAGGGGTAGCCCGTAAGTCGCTCACCAATCCCGCCGATGAAATCGAATTTGGCTCTGGCAATTGTCTTTTTGCAGGATCTCGAGGCAGCATTTAGTTTGCGTCTCACATCAGAGATGTTCGGATCCTTATTAGCACGGGCCGTGGTCCAAGCCCTGTAGGCAGTCTGCTTGACTAGTCTGGCTTCCTTGCAGAGCCGGTTAAACCACGGTCGCTTTTGTTTTCCCGCAGCTACTGATGAGTTAGGAATAAAATACTCCATACCCACCAGGATCGTCTCAGTGACAGCGGCTGCGCAGGGGTCGGGGTCTTCTGACGCGAAACAAAGCTGCCTCCACGGGTACGATGCGTAGAATTCACGCAATCCATCCCAGTCTGCTGATTTATATTGCCACATGCGGCGCAAATCGGCTGGGCGAGGTGGAATATGCCGCGCGCATGGGACTACGGTCCGGACAAGGCAGTGGTCGGATGAGCCGAGAGGTGCGTCCACTGTGATAGTGTAGTCGTCCGGACGCGTCGTCAGCAGAAGGTCCAGCAAAGAGTGCGCATGGCTCTCAATATCAGGTATTCTTGTTGGGGAGTGTACCAGTTGTGAGAGGCCATGGGCCAGAGCAAATTCATGAGTAGACCTTCCCGCAAAGTCGGTGGATCGAGAGTTTAGCCACTCACAGTGGTGGGCATTAAAGTCTCCTAAAATCACCAACTCACCACGGGGGTACTGCTCAAGAACTTTGTCAGTCGTCACTTGCAGGTGCTCAAAGAGTGTACTCTAGTCTCGCTGTCGCCGCTATGAGACCTGTATAGGCACGCATAGATTCGAGTCTGACCTCCGTAGTCTACGCGCACCCACATTACTGACAGGTCCCTGTCTTCATAAAAATGAAGACGGCGACAGCAGATATCCTCCCGGACGTACATGCATACACCGGCACGTCTCAGGAATTTGTGTTCGAGTTTGTAGCCGGGGTAGTGTAGGTATGATGTATCGGCCGGGCAGGATATCTGTGTCTCCGTAAGAAATAAGAGGGTCGGCTGCGCAATCTCCAGATGAAGGTGGACTGCGTTCAGGTTGGAGTGAAGTCCCCTGATATTGCAGAAGTCCATATACGTGGAAGAGGATGCCGCTGTAGATACTCTTTTTCTACTTTTCTTTGTCATTTTTTTTGGGGGGGTTCAATTGGTTTGTGAGGATTTACTGTGTTGACAGCTAAGGGGGCAATGGGGCGGTGCCAATCCGCACATGGCTGATGCGGGTAGTGCGATTTGTCGGCGCGGCGTACGAAAGGGCCCCCGCTCCCCTCCTGCAGCAGCAACCGGGTTCCACTCCGGTCTCCTCCTCCGGCACGACTACTACTGCAGGGATTTTTCGCAGGCTGGCGGTTCGGCCTCCCAGGGTGGAGGTTGTAGTGATCCCTGGGTTCGGGAACCCATCTATCCTGCGGGCGGCCAGCGGACAACCGTTTCAGCGGGTCTTCCTGACCGCCGCGCCCACATCCCGCGCCCACACGAGTCAGTAGCAGTATTATAAGCACCACTGGTCCCCCGTTGTCAAAACAGCGAATCCTCTAGAGCTCTGGATACCTTACTCACCACAGGAATACAGCACTGCCGAAAAAGGCTGTGCTATTTGGCTGTGGTCTTCTGTAAGGCGGAGGTCCTTCCCCAGTCGGGCTGCTCTAATGTTTGAGCGGAAAATATCGCGCTATGCCCTACCTCTCCTAGTCTCTTGGCACCAAAAACGTTAATTGAGTAAATATTGAAATGAACTTACAATAACTTGGGAAATACGATATATAAAAAACTGTAAATATTTACAATAGCAAGATGCTATAACACGATTAGATTAATTAAAAGTTCAAAGAAAATTGGAAGAGAGGTCCGGTAAGTAAAGAAATTGAAAAAAAACTGTGTTGACTTTATGAAGTTAAAATAACCGCCCTGAGGTAACTACAACTGGATTTCTTTCTCTCTGTTTGAAGGAAGCGTCATCGCTTTTTGTTGCAAATCTGTTTATGTCCGTCTTTGAGATTGCTCACTAAATGAAATGTATATAAATAAGTTGAGATATTCTTATATTTACATTAGAAAAATTGAATAGAACTTACGCGCTATAATAAATTGCGTTTGCTACTTTTTGCTACAAGTTTTTTGATAATTGAACACAGCCCGTTGAAAATCAAGTAACAAAAGCGACTTCAGCAGTCGCTTGGATACAGGAGCCTGAATTGTTTTTGGTGTATTTACATAAATTGTTTTGAGATAATATTCAGAATAACTTAGATAATTTTGTTACTGATTTTGTATATCTCCGCATATTGGTTCTATAGACAGATGGATCACCAGTTTTTCTAAAATGCCTTTGCCTCTTGGTAGCTGTATAAAAATTCAATGACAAATTTTAATTCAGGAATTTAAACATCTGAAGGTGAACTGTCATCAACATTATCATCAACAGCGTATAACCTTTGACTACCTCGGTGGTGTAGCGAAAGCGATTACTGTGCTTGAGGTCTCGGGTTCGATTCCCGCGCTGGACCCAATGTTTGTATGATTTGCAATTATTTGTTTCGGAGTTTGAGTGTTTTCTACGTATAATATGTATATATTTACAAAAAAAAAGGATATAAGTATTCTATCACTCAGTCTAGTTATCACAGCACAAGCTCTGTTTAGTTTGAAGCTAGATGACGTTGTGTGTCAAATATCTAAAATATTAATGTATTATATTATTATTAAACTATTGTAAAACCGTAATCTTAGACGTTGACGGGTTTCATTTTGCGGATTATCATTAGATTGATTAAGAGAGTGACATTGGGTGCATGAATATTACCAAAAATAAAAGCGTTGGTTTGTTTATGTGGGTGGGTTCTTATACATTTTTCCGTAGTCACTTTTTTTTAAATAATTAGCTTGTTACTATAGATACTATATATGTTATAAGTTTTTATTTGTACAGTAAATTACAGAGTAACAAAAGAGTTACAAAAAATTTATAATTATCCGTTTTTTTTTTAATTTTAGGAGCCTACTAAGGTGACTCTACTCTGCCTGATGGAAAGTATGAATAGAATCTAAGAATTGTAGTCACCATACTCATTGCGAATGTAGACAATACAGTATAGTGACCCATACTATGGGGGCCCAGTCAGATGCTTTTTCATGCCCCGCTTGGGGACGTAAAAGGCATGACAGTCATTGTGGCAGTATATGATTAACAAACTTACTACGATAACTGTCATCCCTGCATCAATGAGCCAGCGGTCTCGCCCGCACTCGATTGGTCTTCTGTGAGAAGGTAATATTGGCCTGGTTGAGCTGGTATGTTCCTACGACCGCCTGCAATCATCGTGGCTCTTCTAACTAACGCCACTACTATCATGCAATTGAACGTACATTTTGAAAAGCAATAGATTAAAACTGTAATTTCTTATGTATGGACAATCAATTCAAGTAAATTAAAACGAATAACTTAACTTGACTGCACGATTGGCCTAGTGGTTTAAGCGGTCGCAACGCCTCTCTCTACTGCACTGAGTATTGTGGGTTCAAACCCCACATGGGACAACATTTTGTGTGATCCACAAGTTGTTGTCCTGAGTGTGGGTGTTCTTTGTGCCAGTTTTTTGTATACTTGGTAAGTCCCCCGCGATACAGGATTCATTCCTAGTGCGAGCGTTGTCTGTTTTAAAGTAAAAAACGAAGAAAGAATAAAAAACTTATGTCCACCAATAGGGCTATTAAATGTTATTGAAGAGGATAATGTCTGTATACTTTCATTAGATACCTCTCCCTCTAAGGATTAGAATTAGGAGAGACCCTTACAAGATTAGTGGAGGTGACACGGTCATATCTGTAGATGAACCGTAATAATTCTCACGCTAATTAGTTTCATTATAACTCAACATCATTGTTGGACCCCAACCTGACCTGACTCATGAACACAAAGCAGAACTCAACTATTATATTCGAGATAGGTCACACCAACCAAAAAATATATAACATCATCTTGTAACCCATAAGTATTCCATCTAATCCCCACCTTACGAACACTTCTTTAATTACCATAGATTTCTCAGAGATTCTGAACAATAAATTAAAATTCAAAGCTTCCATTTTAAACCTATTATTATTAAAGCAAAGATAACTCTTGGTTTATCTTAACCCGCCCGTAAAATCTTTACTGATCTCTTAAATAAGAGAGAAAACCTCTTGTTATTGCAGAAATGTTGTGCGATAGAGGTCCATTCAAGCTGGCAGTGTTCGCCAGGTTAGGAGAGCTGATGAAGCAAAGACAATGATGGGGAAAAGAGGTCTGATTATCGTGAGGACTTATGCTAAGAAATATGGGTGTCACGCAAGTAGATTTATATAAGTATGTGTAAGTGGAATTGGGTCATGGGGTTTAGATATTTATAGATAAGGTAATGCGAAAGCTTCTATTGTTTAAATTCAATTATAACCTTTATAAGGAGATTAAGTTATCACGCGATTTAAATAATAATAGAGCGTTATTATGGAAGAATTTATAGACTTTGTTTTACGATCAGCTCGTTAGTAGTTTCGTAGTATTTTGTAATGGTCAGTGGTTTTTAATGGGTATCTGTCACGTTGACCTAGCGGTTAGTGTATACGACTACCGATCAAGAGGTCTCAGGTTCTTAGGTGGGGTCTTAACCCCCGTGCTTCATTTACGGTCATGCCACAGCCGTCCCATCGGATTTTGAGAATGAGGGAACAGATAGTGCACCTAGGTTTGCGCACATGCTTGTACGCTGCGTCCTGCGCAGTTGATTGTTCGTCTTTAAGACTGGCCACCATGTTCGTTATCAAGGAGTACATCATTTTTAAAGGCTAGTTAAATTCGTTTTTAATGAGACAAGATATCTACCACCATGTACTTGAACTTTTCTGACATTCTGCAGTCTTCTAGTTTGTCATCTAACACTTTCAATATCGTTTACTCTAATTCAACTTCTTAGTCAGAGTTGCATCAAGAAAATGGCAGGCTGTTTACATGTTACACCGAATCCATATAAAATGTATAAGCGAGTAATGACCTGACTGAATCACTTATTTGGTTATTCAGAAGAATGTAAATAACTAAAAGTATTCTTGGTCTTTTCTGATTATAGAAAAGAAACCAACGAAAGCCTTTCGCTTACGGTTTAACCTGTAGGATAGACTATGGTTGATTGTAAACAAAATGTAGAAATAACAGTAAAACACGTAAAACTGAAACTATTTCACATTTTCAGAGTTCGGAAATTTTCTTTTGACATTTTTATGGGGGTTTGTAAACGAACAGAGAGGGATCCTAATAATAAAAAATAGCTTTGTCGCAGTGCAGTGTCAGCCGGTCAGCGCGTAATTTTACGATTGAGCCTCTCTCTTTGACATTATAGTACCAATACATACATGTATAGAAGTACTTTGTTTTTAGTTTTATGTAATCTGGCAAACTTAAGTATAGCAAAAAAAAATATATTATGAACTTATTTAACTTAATGAAAATAGTCTCAGAAAGTCTGTGTAGTGTGTACTGGCTTTCATCACAAATAAATGTGTCATTATCATCATGTCTCCATGACATAGGCCTCCCCCAAGGTTCCCCACAACAGGCGGTCCCGTGCCGCCCGTATCCAGCAGTTTCCCGCGACCTTCACCAGATCGTCAGACCACCTTGTTAGGGCCTATCACCGCTGCGTTTCCCAGTACGCGGTTGCCACTTCAGAACTTTACGGCTCATAAATAAATGTGTATAATTTAACTGTAAGTAATATTACCTTAATTTATTTATTGTTATCAACAATCTGGTTACCACGGTACAGGTTTTACCTAGACCTAGTCACAAAATACACACTTTGACTCACCTCACACACGGCAGTCTAATTGCTATCTGTTATATGTGTCAAGTTCTATATTATTTATTGTTTATATTTTTAATTAATTTATAAAAGAATGTAACTAAATTAAAAAAAAGATAGAAGAATAATTTAATAATTTGATTTATTATAATATTTTTCAACCAAACTCTTAAACGATTGTTAATATGCTAAACAATGTATACTAATTAAGATATAAATATATATAAATAACATGTACATATTGTACATACATATAAAAAAATCACGTACGTTCACAAAATCACGCCTATTTCCCCGGAGGGATGTACAAGAGCATATTGAATACTCACCCACCCTTTTCGCTATAGTTTCGGTCGCGAGTAATCGTTGCCACAGCCTCGTGCGTCAATTTGCAGGTGCGCCACTTGTAGGTGAGGTTGAATTCAGTATGTCGATAGAAATATAGTTTAATTATTTTTTTTAAATAATAATTTAACAATACATACTCGTTGTTTAATATTAAATTGATCTATTATGTAAGAACGGTGCTAAATTATGTACAAAAGGTAAATAATCTCTTTACCGCAATGGCATTCTGACCCCTCCTCCCCATAGCCTCGAAGACATTCAGGCACGCTGCTCATTAACTTTTTAATTTCATCATGATTGCTTTGCGCGATATTAAAAATTAAACCCGCAGATAATTTGATTTTAACTCGGCAAGGTACGTTGCTTGTATTCGGGATGAGCTCGTATTATATCCGGATATCCGGCAAAGAATTGACTTTTTTTTGGTTTTATCGAATGACCGGATAATTATGTAAAATTAATTAAAGTAACATACTTTTACATTGCTCAACTTTCTGAGTAGGTTACACTGGTTGTGGTTACATTCTGACAAGCAGTTACTACGTATTAGACAGTACCTGGAATTATGGATGGAACTCGATAGTTTGTTGTGACTGAGATGAACAGGGTGGCAAATAAATACATCAGCGAATAAAGAGATTAGGACCAATGGCGATTACCTTAATCAGAACACATAAAGTCAGTCAAGATGTACAAAATATAGTGACAAAAGTTTTATTTATGGAAGTTGATTTGTAAAGGATTATATGATGGCCGAAATAAGGTAGATAGACTTCATTAAAGAGGAAATGGCTAATAAGAGAGAAAGTAGATATCTAACGTTTGATAGAGGAGAATATAAAAATGAATCTCCTTGCGCGGATGTCAAACAAATTAAGGAAAAAAGAAAAAAAACTGTTAGTTTTTATTCCAAATTTGATTTAAAAAAAGAATTACAAGCTTTAAAATACCTACTTGAACATTAAAATATAAAAAAGAGGTTTTATGTAACATGAAAACTAATAACGTTATGGCAGTTAAAATTTTCCTTTTAATTAAATTGCACTTGAAAAATCAACTTCGTACCACAATGTAAATTGTTTATTTTCCTTTAAATAAATATTCCGGTTGTTTCACGTTCAACATATTTATTTTTAAATGAGACGTGCTCATTTCGTGTTCGCGTTTAATTAACATATGTTTTGACATATAGACTTACTTAATTAATGTTTCCTTTACTTTTGGATGGTGACTTGTACAGCGAGTACACTGAATATTTTACCATGTACGTGGCCGATGAGGTTCTCTTACGATCTGAAGTAGTAGTACTGGTGAACACCATAACGTTGCTTCTGTTGTACGAAAAACTACACATATCTACATTCACGTCGTCCAGAGTTAAGCAGAAGCGAAATCAACACCCACACCGAGCTGACATTACACTTAGGGAAGACACCGTGGGAGAACCAAACTTCGATATAAATGGATCGGCTAGACCCAAGTGATATCACAGCGTCTCAGAACTCGTGATATACAATTCTTGCGTTATTTTTAACCTACTTCAAAAAGGAGGATTTTCTATGTTCCACTGTATGTTTTTTTTTTCTTTTTGCATGAAGCTATGCGAGCTCAAAAATATTCTCAACGGCTCAAAACACACTTATTCGACTTTCTTTTTTAAGGAATCACGGGGAAGTCTCTTTTTAGGGATTGTAAGCGATACCTTGAGTTAGTCAGGACCTGTAACTCGAACTGGCTTTTGTCGGGAATCAAAGCCTAATGTCAATCGAATACTTGTATGTCAATCCATAACTTACAGACTATACTGACGGCGTAGTTGTTTTAGCGGTCACCTCACCGCTTTCTACACTGAGCCGTGTGAGTTAAAATCCTATTTGGAACAAGATTTTGTGATCTTCAAATTGTTGTTCTGAATCTGATTGTTTTTTGTGTCTGTTTCATGTATGTTTGTAACGTCTAATCTACGAGTAAAATTCACATACAAATATCACAAATAGAACTCTAAATTTAGTACTATGAGGTTCAAATTGCTATTCATTTTATTTTTCAATTTTAAGTTAATTCTGATAAGCACCATAGTATTAGATTTCGTATAATAAGCGTCTGTTTTATTTAAAATAAGTGTCAGGTCTTTTGTGATAATATTTTTCTTTACAAAAAGGTTTTGTCTCAGTTACAGATACAATAGGATATCTTAAGAAAGAAATTAAAAAAAATAATTTTTAAAACAATGGAATACAAGTATAACTCTCAGGCAATAGGGTACATTTTTAATAAAAGAAGAAATTCTGTGTTAAAAAGGTTTAATATTAAGGAGTATATCGTTGTTTTTTTGTCAGTTTATCTTGTAATTTCTAGACACTGGCTGGCGAGGAATTTTTGCTGTTCTGTTTTTAAATTCAAATGTTAATAGCACATTTCTTTTTCATGAGAATATACCCTTCCTAGCCTCCTCTTGTAGGAACACGTTGTGGAACAGAAACGGCTCTTTATAGTTACCAGTCTCAGAATAACGTATTCCCAAATTTTAAAACTTTTTTTGGACTGGCAACTTTGGTAACCTCACAGATGGTACTTAAAAATAACCAGTATTAATAAACTCTTCGGATTTTCGGGCATTATTACTGCAGATGTTAATATTGTTTAATGTGGTTTGTACTTTTATAATAAATCAATACATCAATACATATAAAAAAAATCAAAAGCTATCTGTGATTTCAAAAAAACCGTGTTTTCCCAAGTACATATAACTTTTTACACGATATTAAAACGTAAACTAACTTTTTTAAAATTTCCATCCGTCTGTCTGTTTGTCCGGTCTAATCTCTGGAAATGTTAAACCAGTTTTAATAGAACTCTCACTAGGAGGTAAAGGAGGTTACTAGGCGACTGTTAGGCAATTTTTCCAATTTACGCAGCAAAAACCACATCAATAAGGTAAAAATTCAAGTTTTACGAGAATGAAGTCGCGGCTACAGTTAGTTACAATAACAAAATCCGCATATATAGCACACGTGGCAGTCTGATCCCAAACTAGGTAAAACCTGTACGATTGTAACCAAACCGCAAATAACATGGTGAAGGAAGTTTAGAAGTTTATGGGAAATGGTAATACATATCACTTTTTTGAGTGCCTCGATGACGTAGCGGTAGTGAAAGCGACTACTGTGCTTGAGGTCTCGGGTTCGATTCCCGGGTCGGACCAAATGTTTGTATGCTCTGCAAATATTTGTTTCGGAGTTTGGTTATTTTCTATGTATAATATGTATGTATGTACACAAAAAAGTATTCTATCAGTCATTCTAATTGTCATAGTACAAGCTCTGCTTAGTTTGAAACTAGATGGCGTTGTGTGTCTAAATGTCCGAAATATTTTATCTCACACCGATTTCGAATCATCAACAGCCTTTTACAGTCCACTGCTGGGCATAGGCCTCTCCTCAGCAAGGAGGTTTTGGCCTACTATACCACGCTGGCCAGACGGATTGGAATAGGGTTTGTTTCAAGTTTTCCTTCTCTTTGTAAAGATATTGTCTTGCATTTTTGGTTCCCTTAGTCGCCTTTTACGACACCCACGGGATGAATAGTGGTGGTAACACTATGTATTCTTAATCCACCAAATTGACAAACATATATTTAAAATTGATTCCTTTAGACATTTAATTAAGGGACTAACATCACAACACTGAGCGAGAATAGTAAGGCCTAAAGACTTGAAGGATTCAACATAAATATTGTTGCAGTGCTGTGACCGAATTCCTGGAACGTAAAACGTTCCACACAAAGGACACAATGTACTCAGCTCAATATCCTCGGGACAGAGTGCAAAGGGTAAAGACGTGGGAAACCGCATATAAAGTGTACAGGGATTTGAATGAACTTCATAGTGGCATGAATTTGACTATTAAACAGAAATATACCTTGTAAGTAGATGTTTGATTGTAAATTCATATTATGTAATTTCTGCGTGCTTAATTTGTGAAGTATGTTACAGTGGTCTGTAATTTAGTCCAAAATTAAATGATTAAATCATTAATTGATAAATTTTATTACACTTTTGCCTGTTCTATTCAAATTTAAGTGTATATGTGTGTGTGGTGACGGATTAAGAATACATGGTATTACCACCCCTATTTATCCCGTGGGTGTCGTAATAGGCGACTAAGAGAACAAACTATTCAGGAAAATATCACTACAAAGAGAATGAGAATTTCAAACAAACTCTGTTCCAACCTGTTTGGGCATCGTGATATATTAGGCCAAAACCTCCTTGCCAAGAACAAACCTATGTCCAGCAGTGGATTATAAAAGGCTGTTAATATGATATAATATATATATATATATGTGTGTTTTCATCTATGTATATATCTTTTTCTTTTTTTAGATATTCATTGTAAAGTATTGCTTCCAACTACCAATTCATTGGTTCTCTTAAAGACACACGTGCATCTGCCATGTCAATTACTGGACCACCTAAAGGTTGACTGGTAGAGAATGCCATATGGCATTAAGTCCGCCTCATGCAAATGTAATGTAGGAAGTGTTAAAAATAAACACTATGTATTCTTAATCCATAACCACACGTAGTATGATGAACGCACAATCAGTTGTGTTTTTAAAAATAACATACGCCCAAATAGTTTTTAATGCACATTAAATAATGTTATAAAAAGTAACCGTGATGGGAGTAAAAAATTTTTTATTATATATAATTAAATTTCATCCATTTTTCTTTCAAATGTATAGTTAAGGTGCAATACTATTATCCTGAATTTAACTATTCAAAATGTTTATTTATTATTGAGCATATAATCCTATTTCACGTTTCACTTTCTTCACGTTTGGAGTCGTTAGCCTTAACTATTACTGGTTTGGATTCGCGGTGACTGGGGCTCATATGACGTCTGTATGAACAAGCCGACTCAAAAAGTGATCTTTTCTTTAAAATGTAAACCCCGACTCAGTACTGTACCCGCTTATTTTTGTTTTCATCGAACATTGTTGACTGACTTAAAGAAAAAAAGACACCTCTGTAGACTACACAGTACAGTTTCGGCATTTCTTAGCAGAGTGAGTCTTAGGAAATGCTGGCGCCTTCTTACTGTAAAGTCCGACTTATAAAAATGTCTGTAAAAACTTATTTAAAAAAATAAATTCAATACTTCATTATTTTTCTAAATGTAAAGACATTATTATCTCGCGTCTTCACTTGCAGTAAATTTGTTCCGCTTTATTTCTCAAGAAAAGTTTCTGTTAAATGCAAAAGTACACCAAAATTATTAATGTAAGGAAATAAAAACAAAAAAAAAATTGATAATACAATAAAAATCAAAAACCTGACCTGATTCCATAAAATAATTATCCTCAAAGTCCCTTTAATCTTGTCTAAATAGAATTGTGGGAAATTGGTTAAGAAAATATTTTCCTGTTACGAAAACGAAGACAAAAAATATTTTTCAGAGAATCTATGTAATCATAATGACAATGATATTTATAGGAAAATAGTTTTTTACGTGAAATGAAACGAATTTGCATATTTGGGAGCCTTTGTTCTATTACACCACTAAATCAATTTTAATGTTCACTAAGTGACGGGCACTAAGATGAGGTTTAGAAAAAATATACCTCTCAGGGTACAAAATGAGGGGGAATATTTTTTATATCATTCTTATTTTGATAAGAGCATTTTCAAACTCACAGTTAATACTTCTCTACGATGTATAATGTCGACCACCATGCGGACGAAGTCGCAGACTAAAATTAGTTCTGTACTAAAAATACATCATTTTCACAATGGTAACTTTATCTTACGTAAAAAGATTTCAGCACGAACGGGTCGGCTCGACCGGGGCAGTACTACCCCCTCACAGAAGACCAACCGAAAGCGCCAGTATCCGTGCTGTCGTGTTTCGTTGGTGAGTGCGAGACCGGAGACCCATTAATGCAGGGGTGACAGTTATCGTGAGAACTGTGTGAGGCTTACACTGCCACGATGACTGTCATACCTTTTACATCCCCAAGCGTAGCGTGAAAAAGCATCTCACTAAGCCGCCATAGTATGGGTCACCACACTGCATTGTCTACATTTGCAATGAGTATGGTGACCACAACTGTTTGGATTCTATTCATGCTTTCCATCAGGCAGAGTAGGGTCACTTTGGCAGGCTCTTTATAAGAAAAAAAAGAAACTGTAGGTCAGAACTTAAGGAAAGCAATGAGATATTACTGTTACGAATAAATTGTATACGGAAATATAAGGCATTGTTGGAATAGGTCAAGGTCACATTGCTGTATTGCAAACTATTTGTACAATCGAAATGTCCGAAGTCAATACTTATTTATACTTTATCTCTAATAATATTATTAACACAAAAGTAACTCTGTCTTTTAATAAATGTCGATTAAACCACTAAACCAATTTTAGTGAAATTTAGCAACGATAAATTTCACTGAAATCAGTGATTGACATAGACTTTTATTCATCATTATCATCTCAGCCACGGTTTTCCACAATAGCCGGTCGAGTGCCATCCGCATTTAGCAGCTGCCCGTGACCTTCACCAGGTCATCGGACCACCTTGTGGCGGACCTACCAACGCTGGGTTTCTCAGTACGCGGTCGCGACTTTATGGTCCCATCGGCCATCGTTACAGTGTGTAATGTGCCCCGCCCACTGCCACTTAAGTTCAGCAATTTGATTTTGATTCAACAAGAAGATAATTTAAGGTTGACTGGAAGAAATCGCCGTGAGCGATAAGACTGCGGATTGTTACGTTTATATATTTTATGACTCATCTTTCCGTTTAGTTTTCTTTTGCGTGTATATATTAAAGCAGAATCAAATTAAAAAATAAAATAATATTCTATTTTTAGCACGATAACTGATGTTCACGCAGGTGAAGCCTCAAGCAATGCTAGTACGAATCATAAGAAAATACACAATCCATAAAGACATTACAGTATAACTTCAGTTTGAATCTATTCAACCATGAATTTGAGATGCTTTTAACAGTGCAAAAGTTACTTTCAAATACACTTCAATAAAAATAAATTCACTCGAATAAACACAGCTATAAAGCTTTCAACTTGAAAAATCAAAGCTCTTGACATACGCAAATGGCAGCATAGCTATAAAGATATGTCAAACTGAGATCTGCCTAGCGGCAAATACACAGTGACATCTGTCAATCGGTACGGGCGATTACGTGAGTATGTCAACTGTCAGTGTGACATTTGGTTTAACGATCTACCACAGACTGACGAAGGTGGACAGATAATGTTTAGTTGTTATTTGTTTGACAAAACAATGTTTAAATGTCTATGGCGAATTTTCGGATTAATTCGATTAAGTCATATTTATGGTTATGCCATAACATGAAGAGGTAAATTTATAAATTAATAACATAAGCTTGAGAAGTGGCTGGCCTTTGCTTGTAGAAATAAAGATCAGTTTGGACTATATTTCTTTTAATATTGTGAATTTAAGCAGTTCCATGTAGCTATACACGAGACTTGAACCTAGTAAAGTAACAGTACTGACTGCACGGTTAACTTAGTGGTTTAAGCGGTCACCACGCCGCACTCTACTACGCTGAGTGTTGTGCGTTCAAACCCCACACTGAACAACAATTTGTGTGATCCATAAACTGTTGTTCTGTGTCTGGGTGTTATTTGTGTTCGTTTCTTGCATGTTTGTAAAGTCTCCCGCGATACAGGATTTATTCATAGTGCGGGCGATATCTGCTTATCAGAAAAATAATACTGACAAATGCTCAATTGTAACTCGAATCAGCAACTTATATCCAAAATCCAATCTACATTAGACACTTAAGGATCTTAAAAGTCTAACGTGAAACTTAAACATTAATAATTTAAATTTCCTTTCGAGTCTCTTCACTAAGTTTTTCCACTATGCTATATTTAAGGCGCAACTGTCCCGAACTAAAATGAACTTGACGACCGAAAGTTAGACCATCAAGGATATAGAGCGAAGAAGAAACTTCAGAATGTGCTAGTTAAATACACAGTTTCTGTAATATATGATGCCTCTAAAAAGTAAAGCGGCTTGAAAACTCGCAAACATAGAGATTATGAAAGTTCACAAGTAGGAAGAAACTCGTTTCATAGTCGACACATTGTAGAAAGAAGCACTTTAAACAAACATAATTTCTTTAACCTGAAATTAGACGATAAGTTTTTTTTTATTTATTTATTATAGATCTCCGACAAGGAATACACATTACATGCAATTTTTGTATCAGATTAAATACAATTAAGATTTCGTGTCTTGCGCTGGAGATCTTATTTGAGTTTATTACAAAAAGTATTAAATACATGTATACAAAAAGAGGTCACAAACGGCCTATGTAGGTGAAGGAAAAGTAAACTAATAAAATACTAAAAAAAAAACAACAATCAATTAAATAATCGTAAGCTAGTGGCAGTGACGTACACATACACACAGACACCCATACAAATACATGCATACACCCACAGCCACATATACAAGCACACTTTATGGTATAGAGGTTCGATGGTTCGATTAAGCAGATAGATCACTTGATGGCAAGTTACTAGCGCCATCCAGATATCTGCAACGCGATAGCCATGAGTGGGTTCGGCTTTTCAATTTCTCTCCAAAAGCCAGGATGATTAAAACTCCGTTAACCTCAATCACTCGGTGAAAAGTAAAGAAAAAACTTGTGTTCCGTGAAGCTTAGCAACTAGTAACAGAAATAAAACAAAAATGGCTGCTAGCGATGACATTGAATACTGGGATAATCAAGTACTAGATAAGTTAATAAGACATCGTTCAAGCTTATATCAGCTTTTATTTTTCTCTGTAAAAATGAGTAAAAATTTATGACCTTCATATCTCTTATCTACTAATAATAATCTAATCTAATATATGGTGGACGTAAAGTAATGTATTTATTTCAGTTGTATTGGTTAACGACTACCCTTATAGCCTATATTTATTAGTAAACTACATACACACATTAGTAAATCACACAATTGTATCTTTACATTTTTAAAATGCTACATCCTTAAATATAGAACATCTGTATCAAATTGTATGATTATGGTAACTAATACTAAATAATGATGTATCAAAATTACTAAATAATAATGATGTAGTCAGATTGTGACCATGTTGCCAGTAAGCGCTTACCAACGAGCGATGGTGATGTAAAATTTTTGATAAATGGTTATTTCGATTGCGGACCACGGGGTTTAATGACAATACTATGTATAAAATTAGCAACATATAGGTGACCCAAAAGTTCGTTAACATTCGAATCTACCACCCCGCGCAAATATGTTACGAGAGTTCTTGCCACCAATGCTATGGACTGTGCTGGTTACAATCGTAACACATGGTTTCAACGAGATGGCGCCACTTGTCACACGTCCAATTAGTCAACGTCGGTGGTCAAAGACATGTTGTCGGAAAAGCTGATTTCCAAACGAGGCGACATTCCGTAGCCACAAAAAATTGCAGATCTATCCGCAGCAGACTTCTTTTTATTTGCAAAACTGTGTCCACATCAATAAACTCAGCATTACGTTAACTGAAAGAAAAAATAAGCGAAGAAGTATCGGTGATCTCGCGGTCTCTGCCGGTGAGTATTCGAAACTTTGTGTGTGTGTTTGTGTGTGGTGCTCGCTTAGAAGAGTGCAAACGTCAAAACGGTGGTCATTTAGACGATGTAATTTTTAAAAATTATTTCCAGCTAATTAGCTTTCTTGTAAATTAACAATTTTTATAATATATTAAATGATTTTTTTAATTTTTTTTTTATATATATTAACTAATTCGTGGCCCGCCCTATATAACAAAATAACTCTAAATACTTTACATGAATAAGTACTAAAACTTATCATTTTGTTATTTGATAGCTATTAAAAAACGCTTCAGATTCACTCTTCGGTTATGTAACTTACAGAAATATATATCGTCCAATAAAGGAACTTAGTCCGTTAAGTGGTCGCGAAACTGGCACCCTGTATTTAGTTAGACAGATTTCTGAAAGATATGCGTAAGAACGAGCGACGCGCGTTCTCCGTACCTCCGTACTCGGATTTTAAATACTTTTCCTATTTATGTACAATGTTTAATTAGCATTGTTTACAGTATTCATTGACTCTTACTGTTAATTTTACAAATTCAGAGGGAACTTTGTGATTTTCTTTTATGCAGTTTCATTTTAGAAGTTGTGTTTTTACATTGAGGACTTAGTAGACCTCAGCTTTACTATATATTTTATACATTTTAATACAATATTTTCGTTAATATGCAGGATCAAATATGACTGGTGGAGTTTGAGTTACTATGAGCCCCTAAGATATTTAATTGACACAATGTTTGTAATTAGTTAAAGAAAATTATATGGATATGCCACACTTGACTGCACAATTGTCACAAAATGTCAAAAACCAATCCGTGATCCCGGGACTGACACAGCACATCACTACTCAATCCATACAAGTTCAATATCTGTACCCTGTACTAAAATGTCTTCGATTAAATTCTAGGATTCCAGAAGAACTTAAAGCACGCCAGTATTTTATCAGTTCCTCCGTTCAAAGGCTTTCGGTGACGACTTATTGTATAGTCTACCCTCTGACTACCCTTACAATGTTTATTAGGGTTCCGTCAAGTAGCAAAGATCTCTGACAATTTGGTTTGTTTCGAGTGCGATTCAAAAGATATTGCAGTGTAGTTGAAGATAAAATCACACATATTTGCATTTTCTCTAAGAAAATGTAAAAAATTTCGTTCGTAATTGGAAGTGATAGGTGAAATTGAAACCTTTTGGTTCAAAATTTTATTTCATTTGGATAAAAAATCAGTCTGAAAAGATCTTAATTAATACGAGTATATATTTCATCAAACACATTATTAATTTTGGTATCGAATTTCGATTTTTGCTCTCTTTATTTATTACACCGTATTTTCACCTACACCACCTCTGCCTACCTATGGAGAAACACGCGAGATTTTTCGTTATACTCTATAAAACGATTTAAAAAAAAATGACAAAATAAAGTAGAAAGTGCTGAGTGAAAGTCTTGTGCCTAACATTTTCCATAAAATCACCTAAATTACACAAAATACATCAGAAACACTACGCCACAAGAAACATAACTTTCTTTATAAACACATAACATGTATACACATAAACAACCCTCACTTACTTCGACAACAAATCCACTATCGTTATGAGCATATTTTTTGTACCATCCCTCATAACATAATACTGGCCATCATTATGGTAATTTGGCAACAAAATAGCCACCACAAGAAAAAAGAAAAATGTCTACCCTCTATCCCAAATGATATAATAACATAAGCAACACTCGTATAGTTTTTGTCTTAGCAGGGAACACTTATAGCAAAGCTAATAAATCAAATCAAAGTCATTTACCTAAGTCTTTATTATTTATTTAGATCGTGTTGTCAGTTAATCAAGACGTGAACATTTAGTTTCATATTTATTTATTTATACTTAATGCACATGTTGTACAAAGGCGGACTTAATGCCATGGGGCATTCTCTCCCAGTCAACCTTCAGGTGATGTAGAAACACGATGCGGTAGGTGCAAAGGTAAAATAAAGAAGTTAACATACATTACTAATAAAATATAATTTTATATAAACAATAGATAAACATACATGTATATAAAATTAATACAATACTCCACCAAAATACTCACTCGGGTATTATCGTTACGAAGATTCTACCAAATGATCTCGAAGTAGCTCACGTACTTTTGCCTTAAATGTGTGGCGATTTGTGGACATCCTGATATCGGCGGGAAGTGCATTCCACAGAAGAACTGACTGCACGAAGAAGGAGGAATTGATGAAGACGTTTATATGATGATGTAATCCTAACCGATTTCGACCGTGGCGGTCAGTCTTGACAGAGACCATTCAACTACGTAGGAGATGTTATAGTGCATTAGTGTGTACGCAAACACAGGTGCACGCTCTGTTCCCTCACTCTTACAATCCGATGGGACGGCTATTCGACACGACTGGGCAGAGATCAGACGTAGGACAGGCTGCTTTACGTACTCTCCACGGTAATTTTATAGTTTTATATACCATAATTATGATAAATGACTCAAAGATTGACGCTGACAACTATTTAATATTGATTGATGACCTCAGAATGAAAGATAATAAGCCGTAAACTCGTATATACCTTCATTTTGGTGTTTTAAAATTTGTCTCAAAAGTCTCATAAAATATCTTGTCTCACCATATGTCAATTCAAGGTCAAAGGTCACCAAAATCAGCTTTGCCCGATTATCTGCGGTTTCTATAGCTCCAACAATGTTAACATTTACTTTAAAGTTGTAGAGCATTGAATTTATGGCTCGTTTTATCGAAAAAATAATAATATATGAGCTGCCATTTTTGAAATAGAGAGCGGAGAGTCCGCACCGTTCAGCCATACTCCCTGTGATGCAAGATTAACTGTAAATTCCACTGTTGTACACCATAATACCTGGTATAAAGTTGTTGAAATATTATTAACAATAAATAATTTGTATTGTTATTATTATGTTATTATATTTTTATTATTTATTAACGGTAATAGGTTATTATATTACTAATTATTACTTACTACTTATTGCATGGGACCAAAACACTGCCTACAAGTGGACATTTAAAATGCCTCTACTTACACCTTTGCGGAAACAGACGCGACTTTCTGTATGTATGTATATATGTGTTAGTTTATAGATTATAATTAATTATATTAATATTTTTATTTAATAAGTCTTCAAAACTTCATAAATCTATCACAGTGTCCTATCTTCCACCGATAAGACCAGTAGACCATCAGCATATAAATCATGTTTATTACCAGGTTCGAAAATGATTACGTCATAATTTACAACCACAGGAATGGGTTTTAAAAAAAAAGGCAACAAAAACCTTCGCAAATTTTATGCTCTACAGTTTAATAATAAATGTTAAAGTCTTTGAAGTATTCGTACTAAAAAAACAAATTTTTGTGACCTTGAAAAACTTACGGCACCGACAAGATATTTTGTGACAACTTTTGGAACATCGAAATGAAAATGGATACGAAGTTACAGCCTATCTCTTATTGTGAGATAAAACTCTTAATATGACTGGATCAAAGGTGCATCAAGAACTTACAACCTTAGGCATGGCAGTAACTATATGCAGAGCCTGCCAAAGTAACTCTACTCTGCTTAATGGAAAGCATGAATAGAATCCAAAGAATTGTGGTCACCATAGTCTCTGTAAATGCAGACAATGCAGTGTGGTGACTCACTATGTCCTAAGCCTAGTGAAATGCTTTTTCACACCCCGCTTGGGGACGTAAAAGGCATGAAGGTCATCGTGACAGTATAAGGCTTACACAGTTACCACGATAACTGTCACCCCTGCATCAATGGGCCTCCGGTCAACTGTCTCTACAACTATCGGCCGAATCTACTAAAAACTAAATAAAATTACTAGTAACCAATATACATATTACGTGGGCACTGTTGGATAATTTTTAGCTATTTAGCTGTTATTTATATTTAGTTATTAACTAACCCATAAATTAAGATCTGAACAAGGATTTTTGAAAAAAAAAATCAAACAATTAGAAAAGTTTCAATTGCTTTTTCAATTTCACAGAAAAGCAGCTGCAAAAGATATTGAAAATAGTACAAAATACACGAGTCTAGTTACAAAACAAAGTAACTTAAAAAGAGCAGTCGTTCAACAAAAACAGCTACGTTGATGAGAGAGAAAGTACATTTTAATATTTCAAAATAAAAATTGAATATAAAAGAGTGCACCAGTAGCGTGAAAAGTGGACGCTTCCCGACTTGCTGGACGGTGATTCACCGGATATCGATAAATCTTCTAAATGGAGACGCTGAACGTTTGAAAAGCTAGAGATGCAGACTATCGATATAAATTTATGCGGATTTAAAGTTTACTGAGATGTTTCTTGCTGTGAGTAAATCTTTGTTTGATATACCACTCACATTACTTTGAATTCTTTAAAGCGTCGGTGAAAGTGATATTGTTCAAGTCCTTAATTAGTTTACTTAATTACGTTGAAGTCAAAAGTAAGGGAAGTCTAGGTAGTCTATGTATAATTGTATATACCACTGTTGCGCCTAAACTGCTGAACCGATTTTAAAGAATGACGTGTCAATAGATGGCCGTAATTTTTCAAAAGTTTTACGTAGACACATTTATATATTTTTTTTTACTTGAAAAGTAAATGAGTTTAAGCCGTAGTAGGGGTTATAATTCGTTCATTGTTTACTGGATCTATCAAAAAACTTTGGCAAGAACACGTACAGCCCTTTGACACAATCTGTGGCGGTTAAATCAACTGTGATTTCCGTTGCAGACTCAATTTCTGCATAGTGCAAATAATTTTAAGCATGAATATTTCTTTATATGTAAAAAATTATGCTCATTATTATCCCCATTATCATCTTACATCACTACCCTCGAGGTACTACAATTTACAACAGTATAGACGATTTGGATTGGTTAAAATTTGATTCGCATCACATCTCATCAACAGCTTTTTACAGTCCACTGCTAGACATAGGCTTCTCCTTGCATAGCAGAATAATGTCTTAATTGAAAATAGTCATCATTAACAGCCTTTTGCAGTCCACTGCTGGACATAGGCCTCTCCTTAGCAAGGAGGTTCTGGCCTACTACATCACGCTGGCCAGTGAGGTTGAAATAGGATTTGTTTCAAGTTTTCCTTCTCTTTGTAAGGATATTGTCTTGCATATTTTGTTCCCTTAGTCGCCTTTTACGGCACCCACGGGATGAATAGGGGTGGTAACACTATGTATTCTTAATCCGTCACCACACGGACAGCCGACAGTCGTCAATAGTCATCAGTCGACAGCTTATCAAAAATCTTAGTAGTATATAGTAGATATATAGGCAGTATATAATAGATATATAGTCGCAGTAGTTACTGACAGGTACTTGTCTGTTCGTTTGCCAACTAAACCATTAACGTATAATTACCTTCTCTTATATATATATAGGGATATAGGCTAAAAGAAATATATCTCAAATTATAAACACGTTTTTTGTTTAACTTAACTTATCCAACTCTAGATAAATTTAAAAAAAAAATTAAACACTCAAACTACAACCATTTAAAGATCATTCACACTTTATCGGAGCCCAAATATAATAAAAGCCTTTATTAGGCAGAACATTGCCAAAAACAGGATATTACCGTTATAAAAGAATACCCGGATGTGCAGATGGCCTTTCGTGATATTTCAGTTCCCAAAACGGTCGTGTTACCATTTTTTTTTAACAAACAACCCTGAAAGTACATTTGCATGTTTTCGTATTATTTGATTCGACGGTTCAACATAAATTGGTGTTCAATTCGCTTCTAGATTTCACCTGAATGAATTAAGAGCCTGCCAAAGTGACTCTACTCTGCCTGATGGAAAGCATGAATAGAATCCAAGAGTTGCCGTCACCATACTCATTACAAATGCAGACAATGCAGTACGGTGACCCACACTATGGCGGCCTTGTGAGATGCTTTTTCACACCCCACTTTAGGACGTAAAAGGCATAACAGTCATCGTGACAGTATAAGCCTTACATAGTTATCACGATAACTGTCACCCCTGCATCAACGTATTTATCAAAAAGAAGTCTGTTTCGTCTGGTGTGATTTCTTTGATTTTTATTATTGCCACACTCCATGAAATAGGTTTTGGTCGATGATTGTATTAAAAAAATAAAAACAAAGGAAAACTTAAATGTGTTGATATGGTAGGATCAGTGTGTAGGAAGTTAAATTCAGTTTTCTGTGAGCTAATCTGGTTGAGTCGGTGCATAAGTGCCGAAGAAGGACTCTCCAAAGACTTTATTTCTTTTCTTTCTGCCTCGGTGACGCAGCGGTAGTGAATTCGACTGCTGTAGTTGAGGTCTCGGGTTTGATTCTCGGGTCAGACCAGATGTTTGTATGATCTGCAAATATTTGTTTCGAAGTTTGGGTGTTTTCTATGTATAGTATGTACTCGTATGTATCTACAAAAAAAAGTATATAAGTATTCTATCAGTCAGTCTAGTTATCATAGCACAACTAGATGACGTTGTGTGTCAAATGTCCGAAAGATTTATTTATTTTATTTATTATTATTTCATCATCTTCTTAAAAAAGACAACGTCCGCACTAGGCATAAATCCTGTGTCGCGGGGGACTTTACGAACATACAAGAAACGGATACAAAGAACACCCAGACTCGGAACAACAATTTGTGGATCACACAAACCCAGCACGTATAATACGTATAATACGTCAGCCTACTAATATAAATTAAGTTTATACAGGTAAATAATAATATAATAATTAATTTTTTTTTAGAATCACAAATCCATTGCACTCGCAGCCATTGTATTCTTAACCAAATACCACTAACACTTAATTCATTTAAATTTACGAATTCATTTTAAAATGAAATGAAAATTCAGTTAAAAATGCAGAATCAGTGACGTGATTGGTTATTAAAAGCTACTCAGATGTCGTGATACGGCGACCAGCGAATTGCAGTAGTGTTAAATGTTGTGGAAATTGTAATACGCCAGTAAACGCTATACGTTATTTCCTCTAGCTTTTGTTTTTTTTTGTCACAGAACAAAAATATGTGGGACACGTGTTCATGTTAAATGTTTAAATTTTTTTCATTTATATTTTTGTATAATTAACATAAGAGAATCATAACATGTAACAGCTGGGTCGACCACAGCCACAAAAAGAAAAGGTTTTTAAGTAGTTCTTTAGCCACTGAACGAAAGATAACTGGCACCCAAACTGCCATGTCTCCTTACTCGTATTTTGACTGCCTTGGTGGCGTAGTGGTAGTGTATGCGACTAATGTGTTGGAGGTTTCGTGTTCTATTTCCAGGTCGAACCAAGTGTTTATATGATCTGCAAATATTTGTTTCGGAGTTGGGCTGTTTTTAAATATAACATGTATATTTATATTATCAACAGCCTTTTACAATCCACTGCTGGCTATAGGCCTCTCCTTAGCAAGGAGGTTTTGGCTTACTATACCACGCTAGCCAGACAGGTTGGAATGGGGTTTGCTTCAAGTTCTCCTTCTCTTTGTAGTGATATTTTCTTGGATATTTTATTTCCTTAGTCACCTCTTACGACACCCACAGGATGAATTGGGGTGATAACACTATGTAATCTTAATCCGTCACCACACGGACAATAACACGGATATATATACAAAAATAAATATGTAAGTATTCTATCATCCAATCTAGTTATCATAGTACAAGTTCTGTTTAGGTTAAAACTAGATGGCGTTGTGTGATAGATGTTTGAAAAAAATATGTATATACTTTTAGGGAACGGACACTCAACCGTACCTAAAACTCATGTGCTGTAAGCATCCATAAGCAGTAGTCATCATGTAAATTTATTTATTTCGGCAACCAGTTCTTATAACATAAAATCCTATGTACATGATAGATTAAATTCTTAAAAATAAGATTTAATGCACAGCATTTTAAGGCCTCACAGCATGCATAATATTAACATGAGCTAATAACAAAAGAAAAAAAATGAGAGGTGTCAAGGTACACCCGGATGAAACGAAGTGCCTTTCGATTAATTAGTGAAGGAATTGTATTTTTTTTTAAGTTATAAAAATTATCGTCGCGACACCACACTTTTCAAAGCAAAATAGAAAGACGAAACGAAAATAATTGGCTTCTTTTCTATGCGAGAGAGAGAGACAGATAGAGAAGCATGTGCACGCCCCACGACTTACTACGCTATAGCAAAAAGTGTCGTGACAGCTTTTCGTCTGAATTTTTTCCGTCTAGCCTCCTTCGCAACGCACAATAAGGAACTTCGTTCCAAAAAAGGTAAAATAATAAAAGAGAAAAAAAGCACGAAAAAAAAATCTTGTTTAGATTCACATCTCTGCAAATATTGTGCCAAATGGTATGTGGCTGAAAATTCTTTCAGATTGATTCTGGCAAACTGTTGGTACAACAACCTGACATCTATAAGTGCTCATCTGACTACTTGACGTGGGACTCGCAACCTATATTAAATGAATTATGTATCAATGAGGTATTACTTATAAAGATAACAGCGTAGCCGTTTGTACTTACTTTAAAAAAAACCTAAAGACACAAGTAAATTCTTGATGCAATTGATTGCACCGATGGCGTAATGGTTTACGCGGTCGCCACGCAATTTTCTACTGGGCTGAGTATTCAAGCACTTTGTGTGATCCACAAATTGCTGTTCTGAGTGTGGGTGTTATTTATGTCCGTTTCATGTGTTTAATACGAAAGTTGGATATTTAAAAAAACAACAGGTTGCACTCCGGGAGTGCGGCAGAATTGAAAATTTGAATATTAACGTTGTGTATTTTAGATATTTTGGAATGGTTAGGGAATAATTTTGCACAAATTGCTTTAATTATCAGTATAAAAATAAGATAATTTATGTGGTAAAATACATTATTTATTTACTGCGCTATAGTATACAAACACGACAAATTATATACACACACATTCGTGCAAGCACTGCGACGCCTAAACGAAATTACAAGCGCAGGCATACATTTTCGCCGCGCGGTAGAACGGAGGGGGATACTTCCACTCCTACACCACGCCGGCGGTCTACTTACCCGCCGTCTTACAAATTTTCGATCAGGTCGCGTGTCCTGACGCGAGTTTCACATATTTTATCCATCACAAAAAGTGCACAACGCCGCTAAAGTTTCCACTTCAAAAAAAAATTCGTACCTTATTACATGTTATAACAATGCTTTGACCGTATTCAGCGCTGCACAGGCATACCTTTAGAACAAACGTCACGTTACATTTACACGTTGATGCAGCAGTCCATACGTGACCAAATATTCAGAATTTCGGCATTACCAATGTTGAAATTGGAATTCAGATTCCCAGAGGGCATTAAGGTCGATGTCCGGGTTAAGCGTTTGCTCGGTATCATGTAGCTTAGACATAGAATTTTATTTATCGTAAAAGTTTTTGTTGTGAATGGTTTTATATCGGGGATTATTTTAGTCGAATGTAAATAACATTGTCGTGAACATTTATTTTGCGTGTCTATTTTTGTTTACGACTGTAATCAAATTTTTATACAATTTTAATAGATCGAAAAATACTTTTTATATACATCAATTTTGTTTCCCAAAGTTATTGTAGGTAAAAACTAGCTACGTGTGTGTGACATACTCACTGTAGAATTACGTATTCTATAACGTGATG
Organism: Hypercompe scribonia; assembly: GCA_949316085.1. Taxonomy (NCBI): domain Eukaryota; kingdom Metazoa; phylum Arthropoda; class Insecta; order Lepidoptera; family Erebidae; genus Hypercompe; species Hypercompe scribonia. The sequence continues at coordinate 2,852,788 of OX438986.1, read as the reverse complement.
ACACATACGTACGGAATGCGTCGCCATGATAGTACGAGTATATGTGTAACATCAACAACCTTTAATAGTCAATTGTTGGCCATAGTCCATTGGCCTCTCCTTAGAAAGAAATCTTTGGCCTATTATACTACGTTGGCTAGGCGGGTTAGTACTGCGGGCAGGCGCTAGGAGGGATTCGGATGTCGTAATAACAGCTGTTCCTGAATTCCTCCTATCTCAGGCGCAGAGTGGCACAGTCCAATTCCGACACACCACCCCGCCACAAACCCCGGAAGGGTGACGGTCCGAAGAGGTTTCCACACGTTCAAAAAAAAAGGCGGGTTGGTACTGCTCCTTTATCAAGGTTTCCTTCTCTTTGCAGTGATGTTGTCTTATGTAGTTCGCTCTATTAGTTGCCTCATACGACACCAGTGAAATGAGAAGGATTGTGATACTCTGTATTCTTCACCCGTCGCCACACGAAAACATGTAATGTGGTGTAACAACATAATTAAGAAGCATGAAATAAGCATGATGGCCTCTCACTACATGTTACTACGGAACCTTAAAATAACCATAAGTAGTGTTAGAAATGTTATATTTCTAGACAAGACTGTATATTTATAATCTAAATTCTATCTATGACCACCGAGCACGTCCTTAAATCATTTATTTTGTAAGAGATTGTAAATTTTCTCCGTTTAATTAAATAGCCTCTTCGGCCACGAGTCTGTGGTCGAGGAAAACCTTTGATAGAGGCTTCAGGAAAACCGCTAATGTACTTATTTATTAAATATTTTAATTAACTGCTACTTCGGATTATACTCTCTTCATTAATTTCAGATTTGATTTTTAAAAACCACTTTGGTCTCTGAGGAGGAACGGATATCACGTCCCTCCAACGTATGTATAATGTATCACGCCGTACGGGTTGCCGCTCAACGATTGATGTTGGGAAGTTATGTATGACTGGAGGCCCATTGATGCAGGGGTGACAGTTATCGCGGTAACCGTGTAAGCCTTACACTGTCACGATGACTGTCATGCCTTTTACGTACCCAAGCGGGTTGTGAAAAAGCATCTCACAAGGCCGCCATAGTGTGGGTCACCATACTGCATTGTCTGCATTTGCAATGACCATGTGGTGACCACAACTCTTGGATTCTACTCATGCTTCCATCAATCAGAGTAGGGTCACTTTAGCAGGCTTTTAATATAAAAAAAGTGCTAATTGTCATGAGTATTTCTATATCGCGATGCAGGATTAGTAGTTGCTCCGTATGTCATTACTCCATAGTTCGTTGCGTCTCGGTAGATGGAGCTGTAGTATGTCTTTTGTTTACGCTGTATGTGGAAGTCGTCACAATCTCTTTATAAAACTAATTCCCTTATGCATCTGTTTGTATGTCTGCTATCTCTTTCTGAAGTACGTAATGGATTTTGATGCAATTTCTACCCACGTAGTAAACTGAACAATGAACTGAATTTTTTATTTTTAATTTTGCTGTATAAAAAATCTTAAAATTAAACAAAGTGCTTTTTTTATAGTACAAGCTAAATTCCAAAGACTTCGAAGGCATGAAAGCTAGATAGTGACATTAAGCATCTTAAAAAATTTACTTACTTACTAAAAATAGGTCTGGTTAGAGGCATTGGATAAAATAGGTACAATATAGAATGAAACTATTTAAAAAAATCGTTTAAAAAATAACAAATAATGGCCTCAGGGTGTGCCATGAACTTGAGTTAGAAATATAGGTTACCGGAATAAGGGCAGTCAGTTGTTAGAAGGTCCGGTCAGTCAATGCGGCTTCCACTCATAACCGGACGTATGGTGTAAGTCAAAAGAAATTACTATATTCAAAAAATCTTTTCTTTTCCCTATGCCTTAACAAATAAGAAGAGTATTCCCAGTGTTAAATTAGGACCACGGTTTTCAAACGTTCAGCCCCAAACGCAGAACCTACAATATTACACACAAACAATAAATCCGCTCGCCGCTTAAAGGACAAAAACATACATACATAAAATTACACCTGTTTCACCGGAGGGGTAAGCAAAGGCATATTAAACGCCCACTTTTCGCCAATATTTTGGTCTTTAGTTCTTGATATGAAGCCTTAACTTCTCGGTGAGAACCCTATGCACCAAAGTATGTTAGAAAAAAAAAACAATTTGAAAATATACCTAAACCATGTTCCAATTTCAAATTAGAAACAACTAAAAAACGAAACTCGCTTACGTCACGGCTGTTAACCCTCACACTGCTACGTACATTCGACTCGTAATAAAAGTGGTCGCAGTATCCGCCACACCGAGGCAAACTGCCGCTTGAGTGTTGCCAATAAAGGCTGATAAAACCGGATACTGGGGAACATTTCGCACGGATCGCAGCTAAGGGATGTGACGTAAGGATTCGAATGTTCCAAACTTGAATATCCTTGTCACTACGTAAAACACAAAAAAAATCTGATGTCTATAGTAACTTTGGCTATGAGTCATTGAGTTTCTAAATTTGAATTTCATACTCCACATTCTTTTAAACATTTGACTTTCTTTTATTCATCATACAGGACCATCTGATACTAAATTTAGAAAAACTAATATCTATGGTACGATACGTGATACAAGTTTAATATATGATTATTACAACAGTTCGTCAAGCTAATGAATAATAAGTTTTTACAGGTAACATTTGTATAAATAAATAACTTATAGATATGCGACTTCACGATTAGTTTTGGGGAGAATAAATGTAGAAGAATCAGAAAATATTTACACAGCAAATAGTGTTTAACTTCAATAAAAATTAAGTATGTCCAACAAAAATATATATACAGACAGTGGAACATTGAAACTCCTTTTTTTTTGAAGTCGATTTCAAAGTATTATTGTTTATAATGCAATGAAATATCTGGTCCATTTAAATTTATATATACATAGATTATTTGTCGCATAATTATTTTTTCTACATGGCTACATTACTTACAGCCAGCACCACCTATAAACGGTGACTGTCATCAACCGTTTCAGATTACCACTGTCCGTACTATAAGTAGGATTCAGTTTTCTAAATTCATTTATTCACATTGTAAGCTATGCACTACGTTTGGGTTAGAAAGGCCTGTTCTGAGTTTGAAACAGCTACTAAGGAAGAGCAAAGTGACTTGTCACAGGCATTGTTTGCTTAAAAGGTCACTGTGGTCACTTTTTAAACTGGTAAAACTGGTTAATGAAAATAAAAGAATTATTATTATTAGAATTATTGTAAGCTCTAAGCACTAATCAGTAAGGAAGACACATTTCAGGTGTGTTTAAACCTAAATTAGAGCCAAAAACCGCTTCTAATCCCTGTAATGACGTGTGATGTAAACCTATTGTTTAGTTTGCTAAATTGAAGCTGCCACAGATAAGTGTGGTCGTACAATATGCTCCGTAAATAGCTTAAAATGTAAACATTTAGCAAATTCGTAATATTTCATGAAGGTCTTATAGATACTGCCTTTTTTTTTAACGTGTTGAAACCCCCTCGGGCTGTCACCCCACCGGGGTTTACGGCGGGGTGGTGTGTCGGAATCGGACCGACTAAAACCACACGGTATGCTACTCTGCGCCTGACTTATTTTTGTGTGCTCTTACAATATGCTCCGTAAATAGCTCAAAACGTTAACATTTAGCAAATTCATAATATTCCATGGAGGTCTTATAGATACGGCCTTTTTTTTAATGTGTTGAATCCCCTCGGGCCGTCACCCCACAGGGGTTTACGGAGTGGTGGTGTGTCGGCATCGGACCGACTAAAACCACACGGTGTGCCACTCTGCGCCTGACTTATTTATATTTTGACCTCTTCTTTCTCTTACTATATTTCTACACCACCCTAAGGTTGACTGGAAGAGAATATCTAGGGCATTAAGCCGCCGATGTACAAAGTGTATAAACTGTGAATAAATAAATATATCTTTTATTTGCAGGGGGACAATTTGAGCTCAATTAAATGATTAACTATACTAACATTCCATTTGTACCCGCTCGAAATCAAGATGTCCATAAACCGTTTTACATTAAAAAAAACAATGATCTCCTTCTTCACGAGATTGCAAAATTGAAGGGTTGTAATTCTAAAGGGTCTAAGTGCCAAAAAAAAAAATCGATATTATTACAAAAATATAATCTATTTACCAAGCCTAATAGTATCCAAATGGATCCAAGTGCCTGTGTCTTTGATTTTTTTACGCACACACAGATAAAGTTATGGTGGGGTCTAAGTGCCGACGAAGTTTCGCTCAAAAGGGACCGTGATTTTGTGCGTGCGTGCGCGGAACATATTATTGTTTTGTGTTGTTTGTTAGTTTGCTAAATTAGGTTACGCAAAATGGACGCTACGTCATCGAGTAATCAACAAGTTATAACAACAAGATAAAATAAACAGAATATAATAATTGAACAAAGAAAAAGTCGTTTACGTGGAGATGAGTACGAAACATCTAAGAAAGTTAAAATCCCAAAAAAAACATTACAAGAGGTAAGTTTGATATATTTTTTAAATATTCTAGTTCTGGCGTACTGTACTTATTATTATTACTATAGATAACTAAGATATAAATAGGTGTTTGTTCATATTCGTTCTTATGTCACAATGTTTCAAATTTCGGTAGGTAACGGTAAACTGTATCGTATATTTTATACTTATCCGTCGTTTACGATTTTTTTAGTTTCGTTGTGTATATTTTATTCTTTAAGGAGGTATTTCAGACTTTTTTTGTGTTTCAGGTGAATTGTAAGTGCATATTTTCACGTAAACTTCCTTCTCGGGACAGAAAAAAAGACATCTTTCAGGAATATTACAGTATAGGAGACTTTATAAAGCAAGGTAAACAATATTAAAAGAATGCTTTATTAGTTACCCACTTTGGATTTAATTTTTACTTTAATTTAATATTTCAATCGCTGGAAAACAGTTCTTTCATTTTATTTCAGGTATTATTTACTCGGCCTTATTCAAATAACACCTGTAGGTCGAAGACGTCATGGAACATATGACAATCCATCAGAAAGTCGCAGAATCTGTAGCATATGCGTTGCCTGATGGCACCGGTAATCATGTTCAAGTATGCAGAAAAACATTTGAAGCGGTATTTGCAATGACCCATAAAAAAAGTACAGACTTCTTTGGAGAAAAAAAAGAGTGGAGAAAATATTTATTATATATAAAGACAACCGTGGATTAGGAAACAAGCCTAACAATTTACTGCCAATGAAGAAAATCTTGTTACAGAACATATTAAATCATTTCCATATCAGGAAAGTCATTACAGTCGAAATGATACCCAAAAGTTTTATCTAAGCCCTGACAGCCCTGAAAATTGAAAGATTTAAAGGAAATGCATACATACCCCCCGAAAGTAAATCTTAATACGAACATTTGATTAATCAAACCCAAGCCTGAGAACTTTTTTAACATCTTTTATAAAGGCACTTAGCCCATTTTCAATATCATTTCCTATGACACTTAAGACATTTCAAAAATGCGCAAAGTTTATGTTGTATTACTGTGTTGTTTTCTAATATTTTCTATTTTATTTCACATTATATAACTAATAGACATATGTTAAATCGATTTGAGTAAAAATAAATGATTATTTCAGTAATTTGTTTATTTTATAACCTTTTTTTGTTATATCTCTAAAAACTAAAATTGGCACTTAGACCCTTTAGATTTACAACCCTTCAATTATCTATTCACCTTATATTACAGTTGTCATAGTGAACGAATATAATCTAAGTATGAGTGTATGTGTGTATATGTTAACTTATGTAGTGTCTATTTTCATTATAACCTCTGTGTACTTCCCTTACAATATTTCTACACCACCCTAAGGTTGAAGGAAGAGAATGCCTTGAATTAAGTTCACCCATGTAAAAAATACATAAAGTCTAAATAAATAAATAAAGGATTGCCACAGATTCCATGAAAATGTAATGCCTAAGGTATTGTCAAGGTGCCATTCTGCTTGATAGAAAGCATGACTAAAATCCAAGGGCATGAGATCTACACTATGGCGGTCTAGTGATTTTTACACAATTATTTGTCGCCCCCAGATATAGCGATTTCGGACTCCGGTAACTTCGCTTACTTTTTGAAAAGCAAAGAAAAAATTACTTGGCACCAGTTTACTGAAAAATCATGACATCTCTCCGGTTCAGCCCGCCCGTTTATGCCGAAGCATTCCCACGGTTTACGGTAAAATGCCATAAATCGATACAGTGAGTTCAATACTGTGGCTATGAATTTATAGCTTCACTGAAAAAGTTTACATATTAAGCTTTTGTAGGCAATTTTAATAAAGTTTTGAGCACTTTGGTTGGCGTAGGAAAATTAAAAGCACTATCTTGAGGAGCGTACCGTCATGTACGAGGACCGAGACGGCATTCTGAGGCGGCGGCCCATGTCGTGCGGTGTTCCACAGGGGTCTGTCCTCGGACCACTCCTGTGGAATATGGGATACGACTGGGCCCTTCGAGGTCGTCTTCCCGCCGGGCTGGGCGTAATTTGTTACGCCGATGACACATTGGTCACGGCCCGGGGGACGAACTTTCAAGAGGCGGCGCGCCTGGCCACCGTGGGAGTCTCTTTGGTGGTCGGGCGCATTGAGGCGCTGGGTTTACGAGTGGCCCTAGATAAGACGGAGGCCCTTTTGTTCCATGGGCCTCGTCGTGGTCCACCACCCGGCGCCTCTATCGTAGTCAATTCGGTCCTCGTACCGGTTCAGGCCCAGATGAAATATCTGGGCCTGATCCTCGACGGCAGGTGGCTCTTCGACGAGCACTTCCGACAGCTTTCTCCAAAGCTGGTCGGCGCTGCTTCTGCCCTTGGGCGACTTTTGCCCAATTTGGGTGGAGCCAGCGTCGCGACGAGACGGCTATACACGGGGGTTGTCCGGTCAATGGCGCTGTATGGTGCACCGGTGTGGGCGGCGGCTCTGACCGCCCAGAATAGGGCTCGCCTCTGGCGCCCTCAGAGGATATTGGCGGTTAGAGCCATACGCGGTTACCGCACCGTATCGACGGAGGCGGCGTGTGCCTTGGCCGGAACTGCCCCGTGGGATTTGGAGGCGGAAGTGCTCGCCGAAGTTTATCGGCGGACGGCTGACTTCCGGGCGGGTAGCGGCATACGGCCCCCGCCCGAAGAGGTACGCGAGTGGCGTGAGGCCGCTCGTCGAGCCATTATGGCTCGTTGGTCGTCCCGGTTGGAGACTCCACGTGCTGGCGTTGCACTCGTGGAGGCTCTCCAGCCAGTCATCGCCGAGTGGGCGGGGCGGCAGCACGGGACCCTTTCCTTCCGACTGACGCAGGTCCTTTCCGGGCACGGTTGCTTCGGGAAGTATCTGCACTCGGTCGCCAGGAGGGAATTGAGTCCCGCCTGTCACCACTGCGACTGCAGTGAGGACTCGGCTCAGCACACGCTAGCGGTTTGTTCTGCCTGGGCGGCGCAGCGTGGGGTCCTCACTGCAGTTATTGGAGGAGATCTCTCGCTACCGGCCGTAATACGCTCCATGGTCGGTAGCGACAGTTGTTTTACCGCGGTCGCAACCTTCTGCGAAGACGTAATTTCGCGGAAGGAGGCGGCGGAGAAGGCCCGGGAGGACAATATCCACTCGGACCCAATTCGCCGCCGGCGAGCCGGGCGGCGGAGGCGCGCATACCAGCGCCTCATGCCGCCTTGAGTGTGGCCGCGGGTGGACGGGACGGGTTTTCCCCTCCATCCGCTATAGTGGCCAGCCGCGAGGAGGCGACGTCCGCGTGTGCCGTACGTCGCCTAAAAGGAGAGTTTATCCGCAGATGGTGCCCGCATGAGCGGGCAGGCGCTAGGAGGGATCTGGATGTCGTAATAACAGCTGTTCCCGGATCCCTCCTATGTCAGGCGCAGAGTGGCACACCGTGTGGTTTTAGTCGGTCCGATTCCGACACACCACCCCGCCGTAAACCCCGGTGGGGTGACGGCCCGAGGGGGTTTCCACACGTAAAAAAAAAAAAAAAAAAAAAAAAGGAAAATTAAAAGCAATATAAACACGGTAACAGTTTCTTACTTTGAACATAATAGGTAGTAGAGGAATTTTGGTTACATCTATCTAGTTTTTGAAGTTATACTTCTTTTGGCGCGATTGGGAAAAAAGGTTGAGAGTGAATTTTTACGATGCGTGTGCACACCGACAGAAAAAGCAACAGTCTGAAGTTAGCTGCTACCGACAGAAAAAAGCAACAGTCTGAAGTTAGCTGCTACTGACAGAAAAGGGCAACAATCTGAAGTTAGTTGTACCAAAGAAGTATAATTACTTACGTGCGTATATGAGTACACACACTCTTTTTCTATCACTCATTGTGCTTATTCGGTGTATTGGCGTTGTACGAGTATTCCCGTACATGTGTGTAAAGTAGTTTGTATCAACGTATTTGTGTTGCACTGGGAATACATATGAACTAAATTAAAAAAAAATGTTTTGTGCATTATTTCGTAACAACAAAATCATTTGGCAAGGATCTACAGTCTACTTATTTATCAAATAGGCAACTATCAGTAATGTGAGGCAGATATTTCCTTCTTCATAACTTCGTCATTTATAGACTGATTTGTCAAGTTTATTCTTTTTTAAATTGCTTTGATTCTCTACTGGTCTCGTTAAGTTTGGACATTGATGATGATGTGTTTCTAGCCGACCGCGGCGGCAAGTCTCAACAGAGACCATTCAACTACGCTGGAGACACACACAGTGGAGTACACAAGTGTGTGCGCAAACACTGGTACACTCTCTGTTCCCTCGTTCACACAATCCAATGGTATGGTTTTTCGACCATAAAGAATTCAGACGCAGAACCGGCGGCTCTGTTACCAGAAAAATTCAGTTCCACTTTTAGACCCGGTCTGAGAATGGAACCGGAGACCTTTTGATCGGCAGTCACATACGTCAACCCCTGGACCGACGAAGCAATTTGAGTATTAGCAAAGTATTCAACCGCTAAGGGTACATTGTCTAATCTTTTGCAATTTGGTATTGTTTTAGTCCCATAGAAATTGGTCTTGTTAAACAAAATATTTTGTTGTCAGTCAAATTTCTCTTTAGATTTTTTTAAAATCGCTCTATTAAATATTTCAATTATCAATTATTTCCAGTTCACATTAGGGGTTGTGTTAACGACGTACTAAAAATACTCATAATTGTATGTAAGCCAGTTTGTTTTAATTACACACTGGTTCCGGTATGATGAGAGATTCAATTTATGGTTAAAACTCACAATAAGCTGATTTTTAAGTCATAAGAGGAAGCGAAATAAGCTGTGGATTATTTTAATCACCCGCTATAATGCTGATAGATAAATAAAACTACTGTTTTTATCTCTTTTAAGTTTATAGCTAGCAGTTATCAAGAGTATAGTTGAAAAATTGTGTTGAGCAATGTTCTGCTGATAGTGGAACTTGTTACATTTGACTCCTTAGTGACGTCACTTTGTCACTAACATGTACATAAAATTTAGGACTTTGAAGAGAAACAAAGAAGACTGCTATGGCTTCTCTCCTGATATATTCGGCTTAGATTAACAAGATATAACAGTAACTCAGTAAGGATACACAATGAAATATCTATGGCGATACATCCGCGTTGTTGTACAGAATTATAAAACGCTTCCCTTATCGCTTCGCTCGTGATTTGGACCAAATTAAACCACCCCTACTGAATGTACTAATGAGTAATGAGCGGCTTCTTTGATGTTAAATATTAAATGTACGGTGTTTCAACAAGTATTATAATTATTAGATCATTTCAATATTGTCACTGTAGCAAGATGTCGACCTTAAAATTCAACGTGCTACGAGAGATAAATGATTACCGTTATGATAATGTAAACTCACTGAATACAAAATGTGCTCATTGAATATGAAAATATATTTAACAATACGGCAAATAACGCATCGGAGTTATTTTCATATTTTTGCGTAAAACAAGAAGTGTTCGCAGGCCGGCAACTGAAGGATTAGTGTGAGATTATTTTACATATACTGTAAGCTTTTCTCTCGAATAACGATTCAGATATACGTCAAGTAAATATGTATTATTAATACATTATATTTATTTATTTACTTATTGCACTTTTTGTACAAAGATGGACTTAATTTCATGAGGCATTCTCTCCCAGTCGACTTTCAGGTGATGTGAAATAAGATGCGGTAGGTGCAAAGTTATTGAGCTTATAAATATACTTTAAATATATTATTTTTTTTTTTATACCACGACGGTGGCAAACAAGCATACGGCCCACCTGATGGTAAGCGGCTACCGCAGCCTATGGACGCCTGCGACACCAGGGGCATCACGTGCGCGTTGCCGACCCTTCAAAAACCTATTTACCCCCCTCTTGAAGAACCCCATGCTGTAGTTCCCAGGGAAAACCGTGGCAGGGAGCTCATTCCATAACGGGATTGTTCGCGGGAGAAAATTTCTCTGAAACCGCACTGTGCGCGACCATTTAGGTTCCAATGTATGTGGATGAGCTCCCTGACGATGGCGAGCGGTGCGATGGTAGAATGTGGCTGTGGGCATCATATCAAACAATTGACATCATATCAAACAAAATAATATACATGAACTTACTACTAAATAAAATTAAATGAGCAATACGTTAATATCGTACTGATATAAGGTCCATGTGGTGAAGGATCATGAGACGGGAGTGTCATCACTCATAGTCATAGTGGTGTCGTAAGGCACCAATCTACGTACGACAATAGTACCGCGAAGAGAAGGATAATAATCAAATAATATCTTGACGCTGCAAATTTTTCTGTACAATTGGCTCAATAATCCAATAATCTGACTTATGCTCATCAGGTTGTCGCATCCCACATTCCGCTGCTAGATTTAATCACGCAGCCTCAACGACAGCTGCAATCGCCCCTGGCAATACTTTTTAAGGAAAAAAGTATTTTTCCCCTTCGTATGGTAACTATTTCCTGTAGTAACAACTGTTTACGAAAAATGTACTCTGACACAGAAAGCATAGACCACGGTAACCTTTTGCAAACTATAATAATTAGACTGTGTGCTTCTTTGTCGTCGACGGGGTATTAAAATGGAGCCATTAAGCTCAAAATCCCATAAATAGTTGAGTACCCACCATGTGCAAAATTTCTAATACACAAAGTACGTTAATTGCCTCAACCACATCCTATGGATGGAGAATTAATTCCGCTCCATTTAGAAACCGCATGACAATACACGGCTTTATTACTCTAAATTAATTATAAAATTAATCGAATTTACCAAAATTATTGCCTAAGTGTCGAAGCGTGGTATTGATTATATTGCTCACATCACTACACTAAATTTTGTCTTAAATTCTCTCATTTTAGTTACTAAATTTGATTTTCAATGTGACTGAACTAAATTTGATTACTAAATATGAAAATCTCATAAAGAATAGTAATTTATTACTTACTTACAATTTTGTTCTCCTTAAATAACAGAAATAACCAAAAGTCAGCCAGGCTTAGACACGTTTGAACATGTTTTATTTTTATATTTTAAGAAGGTACCAAAGTGACTCGTCACAGTGGTGACAGGCGGGACTCAATTCCCTCCTGGCGACCGAGTGCAGGTATTGCCCGAAAACCGTGCCTGAAAAAAATCTACGTCAATCGGAAAGAAAAAGGGTCCCGTGCTGTCGCCTTGCCCACTGGGAGGCTAACCGGCTGGAGCGGTACTACTGCCCCGGTCGAACCTTGTAAACTAGTCGACCGGAGTGGTAGCACGGTCTCACATAAAACTAATTTTCAGTGCCACCAAGAGAATGAAGTCATCAAAATTCAGATATCTCACTCCCTCCTGGTTAAGAAGAGAACCAAATAAAGTGATAACGCAGTTGTGACTCACTTAACACCAAGAGACCTGGCTGCTTATTAATATTTATAGTAAACTAAACTGTCGCGTTAGTTAAGTGATTAGTGTATTCGACTGCCAATGGAGAGTTTCGGGTTCGATTTTTTGGCATCTAACCAAAATTTTGATGGGCTTTTCTTACAAGAAATTCCTAATAACAACCCAGAGTATAGGAATTTGGCGGCGTATCACGCCTGTGCCTCGGAAAACACGTTAGGCCGTCGGTCCCAGTTTTCATAAACATCTATTACAATCGTTATTGGAAACTTAGTGCCCTAAAATTTAATAAGACATGTAGAGATTAAATAAGACATATTTAACTGACAACTAATAACACTTCGGATTCAGGGTATCCGTGGTCCGATGCCAATCGCCCCCTGTACCACAGATATTCAGGTTAATCTGGTCACAAAATAATTGGAACTGGGGAGCAAAAGAACAATATTGTAACCAATTTTTTGTAATTCTCGCTCACCGCTTCGCTTAAAATGAATCCAATCCAGATAACACAAAAACTCTAACACAATTTAACCTGTAGCACGTTCTAGAAATATTTCTTTAATGGAATCTCGTAATAAGTTGATTGCTTACAATAAAAAAAACTCGTATACTTCGGATGTGTGGCAATCAGTACAGCGGTGTGTTTACGTTGATGCCAGAATATGAACTGTAGGCGAGGGAAATGAGAATTATGTCTAAACTTGAGTATATGTTTATGACGCAATATAATATTTTCTTGGAAGACTTCAGAGCCGTATAGATATAAATTTTTGTGGTTTATTTCATGATTGTATATTTGAAACAAACGCTCCAAATATTACTCAAATCTAAGACGTCATTTTGTTGTTACGAGTTGTGACTTTATGATAAAATATACTGAAATTATTCTCAGTATTAAATTGTCTACCGTATCACGTCTTCGTTCAGGATTCTGTCCAAAGTTTAAGTGTGAGTAACAAGCCACGAGACTACAAGAGTGGTATAGGAAAGTCATGTTAGGTACACGTGAACTGGCTAGATTGAAGTGATATTGGATTTCAGAAAACCGGTGTTGCTGTTGAGTTTCAGGTATTATTCAGAAAATTAAAAGTCAGGTTACCCTTGGATTCTACTCATGCTTTCTATCAGGCAGAGTAGAGTAATTTTGGCAGTAAATATAAAAAAATGAGAGAAGCACACTTCTCTACTCGTTTACTTCGTGGGAGAACGGGCGTCATGTCCATCCAATACAAGAGGAGAATCCTCTGAATATGCCAGATGAACATGTCTGATCATGATATATATGCTAATCGGCGCGAAAATTTCCCTATCGCGATACAGGATAAGTAGTTACTCCATAGTTCGTTATTTCATAGTTTGGCTTGTCTTCGACAGATGATGCTGTATGGTGATGTCACCACAACCCCATATACTAAAAAAAAAGTATAATTAATACTATACTATGTATCTCTATATATTTCATCTACAACTTAACTTTTCAAAAGCAGTTTATTCCGTTACTCGGCATTAACATTTTTTATTGGATCAAAGGCCATGTGTTGTACAGCCTACTTTATATTCCTGAAAATTTATTAGCAAAATTTCATGATAATAATATGAACGAACTGAAAAACAAACATTGATTTTTATGTAACTCTATAATATTCTTTTCAATATAACTGGGTAAAAGTAAGTAGGTATGCCAATTCGTTTTATAGAAAAGGATTCGAATGACAATTGAATTCAGGCGTATTTTATTGGGGGTGACAGCATCAGTTTCTCTTTTTATCATATTTTATTATACTATTAGTATAATTGGAAAAAATACCCAACATAAGTAGAATTTTTCTTATTTTCTTTTTTAGTTTTTTTTCTGTTTGGTGTTATAACTTATAATAAAGTAGGTAACGAGGTAGATAAATGTGTTAGTGTTACAGTTAAAGAATCTTCATTTCTTAAAAGAATTTACATAATTCACTTACTGAGAAAGAGAACAAAATATTCAAAAAAGTATCGCTTCAAAGAGAAGAAAAACTTGAAACAAACTCTATGCCAACCCATCTGGCCAGCGTGGTGTAGTAGGCTAAAACCTCCTTGCTAAGGAAAGGCCTATGTCCAGCAGTGGACTGTAAAAGGCTGTTAATATACTTACTAAGAAAACGTACACATATGTAAACAACTTGTTGCCAATTACCTTAAATAAAAGCCCAAATATTATTACTAATTATATTGGATTTACTTCAATTATCGATATTATTTTTGATAGATATTGAGAAATGTTAATGACCTTGTTAAATAATACAACGATCAAAATAAAAGACTAAAATGTCGAAACGTAAAATTTCCTCCGTGAGCTAAAGCGACAAGGCCGGATTATAGGGACAAGAAAAATGTTTTATTTTGATTATTTTAATAGCCCTTGTGTTGAGGGGAAACGAGTATAAATAACTCAAAGAGATTTTCTACAGTACTATACTTTGCAGTTAATTTTGACCTATTTTAAGTCTTTTTCCTCGAAGTAGATCCTTATTCTCGAGCCAGTGCTACATGACAATACAGCAACAATATTGAACATTTATTCTATAACGTCATACGCCTCCTCTACACTACTCGCGAAGTTAGACGAAGTTAGACGAAAACAATAGTATATAGAGACACTTCGGCTTACATCGTCAAACTTTACCTCGCATCGCGTGACTTTCTTCGCCGAGGAACTTCGCGAGTAGTGTAAAGGAATCAATAGGACTAGGCGGATGGCGTAGTAGTTTAGCGGTCCGATCCCCATACGGGACCATACTTGGTGTGATCCACAAATTGTTGTTCTTAGTGTGGGTATTCTTAAAAATGATTAAATTATTAAAAATGAAAAAATTCACTGTTTTTTTAATTACAAAAAACTCAATTTAAATTTAAATTTATGTAACATAAAAAAGTTATTTTATTTAAATTGTCATCAATTTTTGATGTGTTTAAATTTTCTAGTTGAACAATCTGTAATTAATTTCGAAATGTATAAATATTAATGTGTTATAGTAAAAAACTCAAGTCAAGTTTAGGTTTTCTCCGAATATTAACCAGTCCAGAAAAATAAAAGACTTACAGCCACGCTGATATATTATAAAGACTTGAAAACATGAGATTCTGCGCTAAGAATATCTTATATAGTTAAATAAACAAAAAAAGAAATCCAGACATCTGACACACAATGTAGCTTCAAACCAAGCAGAGCTAGCTACCTTCAAAATATGATAGCTAGTTTAACTGATAGAACACTCATATACTTTTTTTTTTACAAATACATACATGTTATATATAAAAAACACTCAAATCATACAATGTTTGGTTCAACCCGGTAATCGGGCCCGAGACCTCATGCACAGCAGACGTGTACGCTACCGTTGCACTACCCAGGCAGTCAAATAATAGAGAATAAAGAAGAACAAATAAAGAACTATTAGACCTTAAAACAAAAGCACAATCATTATAAGGGTTCAACCGACTGCACCTTTTTACGTTAAAACATGTATTGACACAGCAAGAAGCGCTCAGTGCTACCTGTTCAGAATGTAAATTTATGCGATTCATTTAGTTTCGTTTGCTGCTCAACGTAATACTATTTCATTTTTCAAATAACTTTTAGCTTTGAATTGTTGAAGTGAAACTTCTTTATCGGGGTTGGAAAAAAATTTAGTGTAACATTTTTTCGTTACGCGTCACATTTTTTCGTTACGCTCCATCTTTTTCTTAACCCTACCACGCGTGATTCGAAGTATACTTTCTCCAGCGGAGTAGGGATTGGTAAATGTCTCCAATGTATTTTGCGGCCCGTTTTGAGTAGTTACATTTTTGAAATCCAAGTGGCGATTGCATCGACTTCGGACGGATTTAAATTATTTTTATGAAAAATAACGTCATGAAGAAGTTTCACTTCTTACGAGTGTACGCTAGTACACGCATACATTTTTTTTATTTAAAGCAGTTTTATAATTTTATAGTTTTTAAATTGTATACGGTTGGTGTATGAGTGGTAAAGGTTGTCTGGAAGAAATTGTTTTTAGCGATAAGGCCGCCATTTGTACGTGGTCACTCGACTGATGTGCTCTTGTTTGTAGTCTTTATAAATTTTGATGTACAATAAAGTTTATTCTATTCTATTCCATTCTATGTGTGGCATGAAAGGAACTTTTTTTTTAAATGTATAATGACAAGGTATCAATAATGGTTAACGTTATGTCCGTGTGGCTCCTAAGATTCGTTTATTTTAATGTTAACTTTAATTAAACAAATTGACAAATATTGTTTCCATCTTTAGTTTGTATTTGTAAAGTTAAATTGTTTAGTTCATGAGTTCTTACTAGCAACTGGAATAACTTTAGCTTTAAAAATTTATAATTTCAAATATGAAATAAAAGTTAGATTCAAACTAAACTTTAAGTGGATCCGTAATAATTAAAATATTCATAATATTTCTAAAGTGAATTAGCAAATGACGATGCGATATTTTTTTAGCACACATAGTGGAAGGCATGCCAGTTTACCGTCGGCTAGGATCTGGCAGTTATACGAGCTGGCAGCAAACGCGACGTCTACATTTTCATAAGCCATCAAAATATTTTATGAAATTTTTAATTTCGCCTTTCTTGACACAAAGTTGCATTTAAGTATTACAATGAGTATCTTCGTATGGAGTATAACATCTCAAACCGGTGCCATAACAGAGTAGTAAAAGAAATAAAATGTTAGAAAAATATATGTGTATGTGTATTTATGACGTATGTATTGTATGTGTTCATGTATGTATAAGTTTATTTAAGTAGGCTATATTTTCATTGATATTGTAACCTCTGAGCACCTCCTTTACAATATTTCTACACCAGCCTAAGATTGACTGGAAGAGAATACCTTGGGCATTAAATCTGCTGAAGTACTAGGTGCATAAAGTCTAAATAAATAAATAAAATAAAAAATATATCTGTAGGTTATCGTTGAAATGCCAGTAACTAGACTGTGACCTAATGATTAAGCCTGAATCATTCTCATAATGAGAAAAATCCCATACTACTATAGAATTAGGGTAACTTTTAAATTTAAAACAATAAGTATATTCATTAGTTTATTCATCAGATAACATCACTGCAAACAGAAAAGAAACCTTGAAAGAAACTCAATACCAACTCATCTGGCCAGCGTGGTATAGTAAGCTAAAACCTTCGTTTTAAAGATATATCTATGTCCAGCAGTGGACTGCTAAAGGATGTTGATGATGAAGATGATGATTTATTAATTCTAATTAAAAAATTAACATGCTTATCTGCGCTCAAATAATCACGCATACAGCTAAAGTATATGTATATCGTAAAGTATGCAGCATAAATGTCCTCAGATTTATCGTTAATTATTCTGCATAGTGACACACTTGTTGGAACATGTTTTCATGCCTCGGGCAACTTGCTATCTAGACTAGAAGATTTTTATTTATTAGAAGCTACACCCTGCCACGCTTCACTGTGGCAAAATGTGGTTGCGTTGTTGAGAAATGAGAAACAAAACTAACGCGAGAAAATAATTTGAAGCGGGTCGCATATTGTGTCAAAATTTAAGTTAAACTACTGTCGAGTTTTTTGAGTTTTAGTAGCGTGCTTCACATTTTAAGTTAGTAAATCTGTAATTCATTTTTATCTTTTTTAGTTGGATAATTGGAATTCTGGGTCTTTCGTAGCAACGTGGTAAATATTTCAAAACTGGTATATATATACCAGTTCAACAAAATATTTATACCTAAAGCAATCTGTAAAAGGTAAACTTTATGCTACACCAACATCCTAATTTCTTAAAAAATCGTTTTCTCCGTATTTTAAGTCGAAAATTACCAACTTAAGATAAATTCTGATTGAATGTTTACTTTCTCTTGTTGTGACTGCCTCAGTGGTGCAGTGGTAGTGTATGTGACTGCTGAGATTGAAGTCTTGGGTTCGATTCCCGGATCGACTGGCATTTGTTTCGGAGTTTGGGTGTTTTCTGTGTACATAAGTATGTATTTACCAAAAAAAGTATAAATATATTTATATCATTTGTTTAGTCCCCTGAGTATAACCTCTGCTTAGCTTAGGACTAGTTGGCCTTGTGTGTCAGATGCCTGTAGTATTATAATAATATAACAAATATTATTTTAAGCTTCAATTACATGGATTTCGTCAACAAATTCTCCATCATTTTAAGGAAACTTAAATATGTTAAGCTTGCAGATCGATCGTTAAGAAATCGAGCTACTCAAATAACTTAATCTTTACTTATAAGTGCTACTTGGCGTAATCTGACCCGTAAGTTAGTATACACTGAGTAACACTTAGATATAAATGGTACAAAAGTTTAAAAACAACCACAAACTTGTTAATTTTTTGACGTAACTAAAGTGTTTCTGTTTTTGCTTGCAGGTAAGTGTGAATACTCTACCACAAATTCACTAATGTAAGTAGCAAAAATGCAGTCGGAAGCAAAGAAAAGCGTTTGAGGGCAAATGGAGGTGATAATGTGCCATTTGCAAATCGTGGGGCACAATAACTTCCGAAAAATATTTTGCTGCCAAATGTCCTGAGGAGGCTTCGTGTTGATGCCAACGAAGTTTCTTTTTTCAATTAAATTGACTAATATGTTTGTAGGCGATAAGTACTAATGGGTGCTTATAATGATCACAACTTCAGAAATGTTGTTTGTTCATTTGAACTTATGCGACCTCATTTATCAGAAAATGCCTTTATTATTCAAATTAGAGCAATAAAAACACTTAATGGCGAATATGTTACACCAACTCTTAAGTTTTTTAATGTAAGATAGATCTTGACAATTAAACAACACATATTTAAAATTTGTATCATATCATCACATCAACAGCCTTGAATAATCAACTGCTGAATATAGGGTTCTCTTTAGAAAGGAGATTTTGGCCCACTGTACCACCCAGGCCAGCTTGCCTTAGGAGTTGCATCAAGTTTGCCTTCTTTTTTCAGCACTGTTACCCTGTGAAATTTGCTCGCTTAGGGTGAAATTCTTAGATATTTTTGTTCTTCAAGCTCAAATGTTTGAGACGTTTAATTGTACGAGTCGTTCAGATTTTTTTTTAAAAACGATCTGCTCTGAAAAATGATTCACTTTTAGTCATTACTGAAAACACTTTACGAACAAAGCTGGATTCTGGGCCAGAAATTGATGGATTTAGCGATTCAGTTACTATTGTTGAAGTATTTTTTTACGATTTTAACATTTGCTTTGATAAAATTTAGATGTACTCGTATTTATATTTCTGTCTTCAAAGTTGAGGCTATTATTAATAGCATTTCACCACGTTCATATAACACCATCTAGTCAAAAACTAAACAGACTTAGGTACTATAGGTGCTATATACCAAAACATATTTATAGTTATGTATACATATTTACTTTTTTGTAAATACAAACATATAATACATAGAAACACCTAGATCACATTGAACATTGGGGGTTCGTACACACAAATGTCTGACTTGAGCGATATTTGAACCCACAAACTTTTGCGTTACAGTTCTTTACCCAAACCTCTGCACTACGCGGTCGGTTCTGGAAATAGTCTACGTATACAATAATAAGATGTCCTATAACCACTTATTAACGGTTTCTATTGTATAGCCATCTCAATGTATTTATGGGACATGTGGTTAATTGCTATGTTACACATCAAAGATAAACATCCTACGGTAACAGCAGCATTGTTGGCATACTGTTGGGTCCCAGTGTTGGCGGTAATGTGTTCTTTTTATCCGTGGACGAACGGGTCTTGTGAACTCTACTATAAAGGGACCCCGAGGCCATGCAAGGCGTTTGTGCTTGAAGGGTCGTGGCCCACCGTTTGATGTAAGATATATTAATTGATGATGTTGATTGCGCGATGCAGGTTTAGTACCTAGATACTTTGTTATGCGATGTATCTTCGTTAGATGGTATATAGAAGTCACCATTTATCTTGTGGTTTCAACGAGATCAATCTTTTAATTTTTCAGTAAGTTTCTTAGTCTTTTACATATATATTTATGAGATAACCAAAGGTTAAGTCATCGGCTATAAAATTTAAAACGGATTTTAAGTTTATTCAAAGAAGCGTTTTATAAAATCCTCATTTCATCCCAACTCTAAGATCTGTATGAAATCATGGTACGTTTTACCAAGAAACCAGGAAATACGTTTTCCTAGAGAGAAATAAAAGTTATAAAACTTGTTGAGCAAAACGCTAACGAAAAACGACACGTAAAACACAAATATTTATAAAAATATGTCTGCCTACTAAATTATATATGATAAGAATTACTTTTTGTTTCATCAAAAGTCTTTACAGTCCACTGTTGGACATAATGCTCTTCTTAGCAATGAGGTTTTTGCACACTGGCTAGTCAGGTTGGTATAAGGTTTGTTACAAGTTTCCCTTTCTTCACAGCGATATTTTGCTGTGTAATTTGCTCTCTTAGTTGCCTCTTACGACACCCATGAGATGAAAAGGGATAGTGACATTCTATACTCCTAATCCGTCACCTTAGTCTATATTCAAAATAAGTTCAGCATTGATATTACCAATAGCCATCCAATCAGCCACATGGTTTAGAATCTGAACACTCGTCATCATGCTTTTGAAATAGAACAAAATCAAGTATTTGATCTGCAATCTGTAATATATTAAGCAAGTATACGTCATGGTATATTATTTCTTCTTCTAAATTTGATATAATTTAATGTTTCACACCAAATTACGTTGTCCTTGTAATATTACGTCACATAAAAATAACATACGACAATCTGAGTGTATCGATAACATTATTTCGATCATCTTTTCTTTTTTTTTCATTGCTCCTCGAAATGTTAAGCAAACGCAGTCATCCTAAGTCTTCATTATCCTCGCACCTTTAAATGAAGTTGACACTTTTTCTCCGTGATCATTTGAATTTTGTCGTTTTAGTGTGGAGTTCGACAAGAATGTGCGGAAGTTTTAACGCCATAAATCACGTTTTTAACCCCTCTATTTATAAATATTGGAAAGATCGAATGAATGTTTACATTCTTGGTTGTATAAATATAGTTTTCCATCCCAACAATATAAAAGTTTAAAAAAAAACAAACATCTATCAATAGCATAACCATAAAAAGAATTACCGAACTACTGGCAATGAACCAAAAAGGGGACCGCGATCGCAGTTGACTAATTCATTGGCGTTACTTTTTTGTTTCAAGTGCCTGAGAATGTTATCTTACTCTCGTCAGTGTATTTTATGGTTCCAGTAGCTCGTCTTTGGTATAAAAAGAGTTTAGAACCTGTTTAAATATGCTCCGTAATTTAAGTTTCATCTCGACTACACTGAGACCTTACCTTGCTAACAAGAGTGTAAATATAGAACATTTTCAAGGCATTGTTTTGCATAATCAACAGTTATGTGAGGGTACTCGCTCGCTGACGGAATTAAAGATTTTATCTAACCAACTGTTCCATGCTAAACGGCAAAAGTTTTTTTTAGTAAATACGTCGGTGGTAGGAGATTTAATTTTTTGAGGCAGTTCTGTTTTCGTCGAATCTGGTAGGGTTAACCCCCGCACACAGCTACGTATAATATTTGTTTAGAATATATGCAACGTAACATTCTACATTAAACACATAGTCATTGTCTTCATGAACTTCCTAGCCTTTATTATCAAGATTGTCAGCATTCGCAATGACTATGGTGACTACAACTTTTGGATTCTATTCATGCTTTCCATCAGGCAGAGTAGAGTCACTTTGGCATGCTCTCAAATAAAAAAAAATAAAAAAGATTATTTTAGGTCGGCTAATAGTTCAAGCAGTTTTACGTGAATATTAGTTTTTCCACGGAGCCCGACATTGGACCCCGCAACCGTGAGGTCAAACTGAATTTGAAGGTTGAATTAGTTATCAGTATATTTTAGGTCACTTACTTCCCAACAACGATTGTCATAGATGTTTCTAACTACCCGGACCGACGGCTTAACGTGGAAACACCGTGAAAATACCATACCCCAGGCTGTCATTAAGAATTTCTTGTTAGAATCGACCTCAATCGAGGGGTAAATCAACGTAGCAGTCTATTTAGCATTAAAATAAAACGCCCGTATTAGACAAAAAGTGCCAAATTTATTTGGGAATCAATAAATATTAAACCGTTATATAAAATGAATTTTGGACTCAATTTTTTGCTCCGTCTAGGAATCGAACCTAAGTATGTAATTTATTAATAACCAAGAATGAAATTCTACTTTCTGCCTACCCGGAAGTAAAATGACAAGATTACATATTAATATACAACGGGATTACTTTCCCCCCTTTTTTGAAGAAAGTGTGAAATGGCTCATTCGTGGTACCTAAGAAATCTATGAACCCCAGCTTAGCAGCCAGGATCGCTAACTTCTAGGCCAACAGGCCGTTCGTGTTATGCATAAGTAAAAACACTCAACAATGTGGTATAAAATGTCGTTCTGGCTTATAAATATCATTTCTGAGATAATTTGGCAATACACTTGCAATTCGATGCCAAATGTCAATTGTACTATAACGCCTTGAGTCATTGGTTTTCTGACAGTCGTGTCGGCTTGACAATTCTTTATGAATGGAAAACATTTTACTTTGTATCACTATCAAAGTATTTCCGATTACAAACATGTATTAAAAAAAAAAATAACCATGAACTATTAATGTATTTTAGAACTATTAATAGGGTTAGTAGGGGGTGTATTATACTCCTAAATATTGCCAACTGTAATTTAGGTGATAGGGGGTCAGCCTGCTGTCGTTATTGGGGTGTTTCAAGAGTAAGTTAAAAAATTTTCAGTATATTCAAATTCGTTTTTGTTTTTTTCATGACATATCTCGCTTTCGGAATAAATTCTGTATCAAAAATACAGGAAACGGACAGAAAGGACGTATATTGAAAGGAGAAATAGGTAAAAAGAAGATGCGATAGTACGAAAGGTATATTGTCTATTAAGAGAATTAGAGTAACATACCTATCAGTCAAAATGGGTGTTGTTGGGATGTTCAAGTCTTCTAATCTTATGTAATTCTAATGTCAACAAATTACTTTTCAGCAGTCTGTTAAACTTGAAAATTGAAAATCAATATAAGGCCTGAAAATATCTCAGACTTAGCAAAATATCGAACCTTTAAATTCTATTGAAATTGACAAGCAATTAATTTACCCAGGTATCTAAATATACCAAAAACCAACACAATAAATATTCCACCAAAATCTTTCAGGTTGCCATTATACAGAACTGTCATTAATTTACTATAAAATAAAATCTCTACCATCCAAGAAACTAACGAGGTAACTAAATACAGCAGAGTATTTGAAAATATTAATGTACTTATAAATTCTCTGTTAAATTCTAGTCTGCGCCCCGCTGGCAACTTGTTCCAACAACAAAAATGAGAATTTAAATTTTTAAAACAAATTTCTCCTGTGTTGTGTTCATGGTATTTTATCCCAGATATAATTTACATATACTAATGGTTTATACTTGTTCGGGGTAGGCAGAGACGACAGGGATCTTATTTATATTGGAAGAAAGTATTTCAAAGATTATAAGACTCTAAGGAAAATATTAAATCTCAAGCAGTATCTCACAAAAGTAATTTTTGCGTTTATTCGTTATCGTTTGATTAGTCGACATTTCGACAGGTATTTCCAAAATGAGCGAAAACCGAAGTTTGCGGTATTTGTTCCATTCATCGTTGATATTGCGTGCCATCTGTGCTGCAAATGAGCCAAAGCGCACTAGTGTTCCGTAATACGGCAAATTTCATCGAGATTTCATTAAATACGATTTTAAAATATTACGAAGATTTTATCAAAATTAATATCATAACGAAAATATTAACTCCTGTGTCTTGTAAAATTTATATTATTAATATATTTTACAAACAAACATTACTATAAAGGATCAAAAGATTATACATACAAAATTTAAGTGACTTTGAAGTAAATTTAAAATGCATTTGAATAGATTTGAAAAAAAATTAAGGTTACCTTGACCTTATAAAGAACTATGTCTCGATACATATTTCATTTAAACAGATGAATTTTTTTACACAGCCCAACTTTACTCATATAAACAATTATCTTTATACTTTATCCTCAACGAGCTTAGCCTAACGTTAATTTTCATAAAATACTACCCACACCTTAAGCCTAAACCACTCTAAGCTCACAAAATGGCAGACATTAATAATTTGTCAAAATGGTGTCCAAGATGGCGACGAACATGGGGGGTGCTAATGGCGGAAAATTTGTCAGTTGACGGGAATGAAGAGGACATCTGATATTACCTGAGTCTGTTTTGGCAAATGCCTTTTCCTTCCTCTTTATTTTAAGAAAACAATTATCTGTTATAATTTAAATACCGGAAAAGTGTACAATTTTTTTAAACGAGGATATTGGGTGACGTTTTAACTTCATTTTATATTTAATTGTCATTTGACATTTTTTTTGTGAATGAATGAGACACGACGAATCATTGTCACAAAATAAATTTAATTAGACTTTAGATAATGGTGATTATAAAATAGAATATTTTTTATAAATTTCTAGTTAAACGTCACAAGTATATTGTGGTACTTTCTGTCCTTATAGTAAAGCAGCAGACAGGTCACTTGAAAGTGTCTAGTTCCCCCCATGGGCACTTATAAATCTAAACACATAAGTGCTTGCTACTTTGACTGCCCTTTACCCCTGAGAGTTAGGTACTTTCTCGTACTTAGTCAAAAACAATGAAAGACGTTCACACATGTGTGGGTTTCTTACACAAAGTAATATTATATAAATAGTATACCAATGAAAAACAATTCAACTCTTCCAATTCAAAAGACGTTTCATTACTTGTTTTACGTTTGTATAACAAAATTTAGTCATTACTACATGTACAAGTATACAAAGTAAACTAATTTAATTTTATCAACCCCTATTACCAGCACGTAAACACGAAATAATCTAGCGATATTATTCTCTTTGTAAAAACTCTTGAAGCTCTAACAAAACCCGGTGTCATCGATTTGAATGTTGTGTTCGCTTATTGAATAAAAGAGTACTTACCTTGGACCCCGGCTCATTCGCATTCTGTCCCTTCAGAATCAATAATAGAATCTCTTGTTATTCAGGAAAACCACATTTTTATTGTTAATTATTACCTATATTTTGTCCTGGACATGTCACACTGACTGACTGACTGACTTCAAACTTAATGTTAGTAGAAGTCTTTGTCTTTTCTCTAGTGTTTCTTGTTTTATGGAAAAAGGTGTAAACAAACAGACAGATCAACTATGACTAACCACTTATAAATCAAGAGTCATAAACATAGTGCTGCTTTTTGGACAGCCCCTACTATTTTTCCTTCATAGTTAAGAAAAGAGATTATTTTGGGCTACAGTAACGAAAGAAAAATACTGTCTGTGAGGCAGCATGTAGAGCGATAGTATTTTGTTATGCCTGTTTTCAAATTTATAAAGCATTATTAAGGCTATATTACTATTTCAACCTACTTACTGCTGCGGCAACAGAATTTGTAGTATAAATAATAAAATACTTGAATACTACACAGGTTAGAGAGTTTCTCGATGGAGTCTCTGTGGTGAGGCAATTGTGCATTCGACTACTCCATCAGAATCGAAAGCGCGCCGTTAATTGACGTATTCTACTCTCATTTAATATTATTTTTATTTACTTTTTAATGAAAAATAGTTATTTAGAACTATAAAGATAGGAAGGCACACACATAATCGAATTCAGTTTAATAACGTTTTAAAAACGATAATAGAAATAAAAAATAAACCACGCTGATTTCAGTACGAATAGGCCGGGTCGACAGGGGCAGCACTGCTCTCTTACAGAAGACTAATCTATAGCGACAGCATTTGTGCTGTTATGTTTCGTTGGTGAATAAAAGACTGGAGACCCTTTGAGGCAGGAATGACAGTTATTGTAGTAAGTAGTCTTACACTGTCGCGATGACTGTCATGCCTTTTACGTCCCCAAGCGGGGCGTGAAAAAGCGTCGCGCAATGCCGCAATAGTGTGGGTCACCATACTGCATGGTCTGCATTTATAATGAGCATGGTGACCACAACTCATGGATTCTACTCATATTTTTCATCAGGCAGATTAGAGTCACTTTGGCAGGCTCGTAAAATAAAAGACAAATAAAGAAACGCGTATGTTTACTTACGTACGCACCTAAGAAGTTATGCTTTTTTATCGTAACAAGATAAAAATCTGTATGAAAATTTCATCCTTTACGTTATACTATGTTTGTAGGGAAAACATTAATAATAGAAAATTATATTTTCAATGTGACTGAGATGTTTTACCGCGGTAGAAAGTAACCTATATCATTTTTCAGTCTCTTAACTATCTTCACATACAAAAATCATACTATAAAATTGGTCTGTTGCGACATGAAACAAAAAACAAAACCAAAATATTGACTAGCTAATTTCATGGTGTCGGTGTTTCGTGACGTGACGCGCGCATCACGAAAATTTACTCTCATAATTTTTACCTAACGTACCAAAAGGAGTATTACTTCAGAAACTCAAAGTTTCATAAAACAAAATAGGAAAAAGCCGCAGGCGAATTGAATCCAGAATTCAAAATTACAGGAGATATAGAGAACAAGATCTATTGCTGATAGCTACTATGCCCCTTTTCGACTACGAATGGTGTCTTCAGCCAATATAACCCTCATACTCACAAAATCAGCCTTCCATCTCAACTTATAGCCTATCACATTTATATCCACCAACGACCCCAAATCCGCGTCCTTGAGACACCCTGTATAATATAAAGAAAGCTGAGATACCGCTTTGTCAACGTATATGAAATACTTAGTAAAATCACACAAAAAAAATTGTGCCTCTATTCGTCCCTAAAGGCGATAAGAAAGATATAAAAAGCTATTTTTATTGCAATAGGGGTCCTATAGTGTCAGATTCTTTCGGAAATGACATTATATGAGAGGTTGTCGATGAACTGAAACAGTCACATGGAATGTAGCGTAGAGGGAACTTGTTGTTTGAAAGTTTGATAAAAAAACGGTTTGAAACATTTTCTCTGATATCTGAAAATATCATCATCATCATCATCATCTAAGTGAAGAGACGTCCACTGCTCCACATTGGCCTCCTTTCAATACAGCAGCCTAAAAATATACTTAAACTTTATTATTTTTGAGAAATTCTGGCCGTAAATTTCACACGAAAACAGCAACTATGAATGAGGAATAATAATTTGTAATATTGACAAAAATATACACAAATATAATTAGTGTAAATTTTCTTGTGTTCAGTGAACTCGCTAGAATATTGAATCAAAGTCAACACAAAAAGCTTTATTAAAAGATTAATAATAAAATTATGTACGTAATTGATTACGTACGAGTTATATGTATACAATGTGGGTTCATCCCATGGGTGTCGTAAGAGACGAATAAAAGAGCAAACTACGAAGACAATATCACTATAAAGTGAAGGAAACCTTCAAATAAATCTTATAACAACCCGATTGGTCAGCGCGGTATAGTAGACCAAAACCAGTGTCCAGCAGTGAACTGCTAATGTGGAATAATTTAGAGTCTGTTCGTGGGGGTGACGGATTAAGAATACATAGTCCCCCCCCCCCCCCCCCTATTCATCCCGTGGGTGTCGTAAAAGGCGACTAAGGGAACAAACTATGCAAGACAATATCATTACAAAGAGAAGGAAAATTTGAAACAAACCCTATTTCAACCCGCCTGGCCAGCGTGATATAGTAGGCCAAAACCTCCTTGTTAAGGAGAGGTCTATGTCTAGCAGTGGACTGTAAAAGGTTGTTGATGAGGATGAATTTGGGGTAAAACTATACATGAAAGCAATAAAATAAAAGTGAAATGTACAGTCCCAAGGTGTATGTAAACAGTTCTACGTTTGGGCGGGATATATTTTAGCAATTTCTTTCTATTTTGATATCTTTGCTACACTATAAAGATACTAAGTCGAAAAAAATTAAAGTTAAATTTTTATAGTCTTAAAATTATCATCATCATTATCCCAGTGAAAAGATGTCCACTGTTGGACATAGGCCTCCCTCAAGGTTCTCCACAATAGCCGGTCCAGTGTCACCAACATCCGTCTATCCAGTTCTGGAGTGGTGGCCACGCGCCAAGCGTTGCCAGGCCCCCCATAAAGTGATCCAACGACCTAGAGAAGATCGCGGGAAGTCGTTGGATATAAGTATATATATATATTAAATGTAAGAATAGTTGTACACTGAAGAATAGTACACTATGAAAGTATTTATAATGATGACACAGCTATTAGTATATTGACTATCATGACCCCTTACAGTTTACCTAGTGCGACCTGTAAAATGAGTACAACGTTTTTAAAATTCAAAACACTTGGGAAAAATTACGAAAATCCAGACTTTTTGTGGACACAATAACACATAATGATGAATTACCCATCACACTAGGCCACCATAGTATAGGTCACCACACAGCATTGTCTACATTTGAAATGAGTATGGTACCACAACTCTTTGGATTCTATTCATGTTTTCCATCAGGCAGAGTAGAGTCACTTTGGCAGGCTCTTCATACAGAAAAAAAAATGGGAAACGCAAAAAATCACTTTAAGACGGACATCTTTATAAAACATGCTAAAATCACTTTCTATCCACCTATTATTAGCTGTAAAATGTTACCCTAGTTCAAATATTTAAAAAAAATACAAAATAGATAAAAATATCTTCAAACGAGCTAGTCGCCCGCGGCAGTGCCAAAACAAACTTACCTAATTGACAGCAGACGAACACAGAAGAAATGATACTATTGGTGTTTTTGGGTGAAGGTCTATGTCTGAGAATGCAGAGTTGTTGAATTTACGATTTCATCGAATTATTATGGATTCTAAGAAACATAGGAGCGAAGTTCGTGTAAATTGTGATGTTTTGTCTACATTCACAGATGTTATTGGTAGCATGAATTGACTAGTTAGCCAGTAGCCATACTCGTTACAACATGGTTGAAATCTCAAGCAATGCAAAATTATACAACACGAAAAAAGTTTCGCTTTATTTCTCATGTGTTATATGTAATTTAACATGAAAGTTTAAAGTGATAAATTACTAATCTCCATCATAAAGTTTAATATTTGTCACCTAACTTTAATAGAAAATACATTAAATTATAACGACTCGCAGCTCGACCATGCCAATTATGGAACCATGGATGATTACAGTAATATTTTGATGGACCAAAGAGTTTATGGCCTGACAACATCATTAGGTAGGAAAGTCACGCTGATTTCAGCAAGGTCAGGCCGGCTGGACCGGGGCGTTAACACTCCCACAGAAAACCTATCTAAAGCGACAGCATTCGTGCTGTCGTCTTTCGCTGGTGAGTGTGAGACTGGAGGTCTATTAATGCGGGGATAACAGTTATCGTGGTATGTGTGTGAGCCTTACACTGACACGATGACAGTCATGCTTTTTACTTCTCCAAGCAGAGCGTGAAAAGGCATCTCACTAGGTCGCCAGAGTATGGACCGCCATACTGCGTTATCTGCATGCAGAATAGTCTCACTAAAGCTTAAAAAAAACAATATAAACAATTATGTCCAAATTATTACAAGGCATTCTATTTCTATCCGTGACCGCAATATAATGGCTCGTCATAGTTATCTAAAGCCATAGTTATCTAAAGTGATAAAAAAACAATAAAACTGTCAAGAGAATACTGTTTCAGGGAATTATCTCTTACATATCTTTTATCGTCTCTAGTTTTGTATAGATCACACGAATAATTGCCACTACACAAATTGTGCTATAATACAGACATTCAAAAACCCCATATATCAAAGTAATATACCCTAAAGAAAATATAAACAAAGCAAATCCTTAGAAATCATTAAAAGACAATCATTGCCCCCTAGTAAGTGATACTTACAACTTGTACAGGCCTTAATCTTTGACCTAAAGCAATATATAAACAGAACACACGATCATAAAGCTTAGCCCAAAATAAAGTTGAACGCCAAGTCGTTATAAGGATGACAATAATGACCTCAGACAAAGGATGTATGGCGCTCTCTGACTTAAATAGGCTATATTTTTGTTACGAGTAGCTCGTTAAGACATTTCCGAAAATATGAACCTAAACCTTTAGCTGGCACGATCTTGTTTTATTTTTGTTTTTAATTTATTTAGCAGATATGATCTTTTAATTCTGAATCATTGGTGATATAGTAACAGTGCGGATTTCCAAAAAAGTATCATTTACTTTAATGTGTTAAGTTTGATGGTGATCCCTTAACTTTTCGCAATCAGACGTATTGTAATGTGACTTATCGTATGTACAACCCATTTAATCTAATTTGAAACTGGCGAAAACAACAAGCAAATTAAGCACGAAAAATATTTAGTCAATCAACTTTTTTCCTTAATTTTGAAGTCGATTAAAAACAAATAGAAACTAATCAATAAATTGTCCTATATCATGAATTATCCAATTGCCGAAAAAAAGAATCGCGATTTAATATAAAATACCAACATTCTCAATCTATTTATATACAAATACACCTACAGTTTTATTGACGAGTAAATATTTTCCATGAATGAATTAATTTTAAGTAAGCTAATTTGCACTTAAAAGCTCGAGTTATAAAGTTGGTTTTCCAATCTTCAATATTTTTTTGCACGTAACTATTTGTATCTCGACTATCATAGCCAACTAATCAGCTGCCATTGTGTACTAGATTGAAGACGATAATTCTAAAACTGGAGACATTACAGACGAATGAGAGGACGACCTACAGACTAATCTGAAAAGGCTGAATGACAAAAGCATAAATGCCAAACTTTGGATCGATAAATCAAATCTGGATAAGACTTGGCACAGAAATAAACCTGATAATGTACATGAAGTTGATTAAGATTAACATAATAGATCATAACGTGATCAAAGTCGTGGACAAAATCTAGAACTATAATTAAATATTCATAGCAATATTAGAAGAACAAAACAAGAATAGAATAATCACATTTTATTTACATCACAAAACGTCTAAGGTTAAAATAGTTTTTAATGTTACGGATCAAGATATAATTGTCATCTTCGATACTGTGCTCTCTTAGTTTAAACTTTCTTATACTAACAATACCTATCTAAAACTCTAAGATTATTTTTAAGGTTTTAAAGAGACTGGAAACAAAGACTAAGAAATTCTATCTAACGAAAGTTTTTAAAAGCAATTAAGTATTGTTTGAGATTTTTGAATAAACGTAGTTACCTGTACTTAGAATATAACTTTTAGCGATTTAGACGTTTTTTGGAGAATCTTTGGCATTTGTAAAAGATAAAATATATTAGATATCTGACTAATTTGAGACGCTGCAGGATCTTTTCTTTAAGGTATGAAACGTTTTGCCTCGACAATGGATATTAGGAGTCATACTGGTGCTTTGAAATCGAACATCGGAACTAGTACTTTGGTGTTAGGAGTGTTTTATGATGATAGGAAGCGCTAAGCTTCTGGTAGATTATGTGATTATTGGTGTCTCGTTTTATAAAATTTGAAAAATTTAACTTTAGAATCGTAAACGTCTAGGTGCGACTCATCTTCATAAAACCAATCAGTAATATTACGCCAATTTTAATGATACACCTTTTCTTTTTTTAACCTGTGGAAATCTCCACGAGCCATCACCCTACCCGCAGGGTGTGCCACTCTGCGCCTGTAATGAGAGGAAACTGTTGTCATTTAGCCATTTATTCAGACTCCTCTCATCGTCCATCATCACTAGCCCCATCCACGGGTAAGCTCTCTATTTAGATGACGTATGGCACACGCGAACGTCACCTCCTCGTGGTTGGCCACTGTAGCGGATGGGGGAAATCCATCCTGTCTGGTAGACACACTCAGGCCGGCACGAGGCGCTGATAAGCACGCCTCTGCCACCCGGTTCGTCGGCGGCTAGTTGGGTCCGAGTGGAGATCATCCTACCGGGCCTTCTACACCACCTCTTTCTGCGAAATGATGTCTTCACAGAAGATTACGACCACGATAAAACGATGATTGGCTGGAGGACCTCCACGGCGGTAATACCAGTTTTTAGAGCCTCCAGCCGGGAAGACTAACGAGCCATCGTGGTTCGACGAGCGGCCTCACACCACTCGCGTATCTCTTCGGACGGGGACCGTGTGCCGCTACCAAATACCACGGGCGAGTTCTGGCCAAAACGCACGCCGCCTCCGTCGACACTTATTGAGACTCCTAATTCAATGTTTTTGTGTCAAAAAAATAAAAAATAGAACAGTAATTCACAACTTTACTAACAAGAAATATTCTCTAAATAGCAAAATACATAAATCCTTTCCGCAATACTAGTAACATAAATGATAAATAAAATAACTTAAAACAAATGATCTATGGTATCGACAAATTACATAAAGCACCTCGTATTCGTCGAAATCATTCACTTAATTACAAATACCATTACTATTTATCCAATCGAATAACCTACAACAGGAAGTAAACACTACGTCTGACAAGAGATATGTAATTTCTTTTTTCTTTTTTTAATATGTAATAAGATAAAATTCTACTGGCAAAATTACCGACTTTGGTCCGTGTGTGTAAGTGGTTTTCAAGGGTCATTAGGAATCGTATTCACCAAAAATTCGATAACTTCCAACTCATGAGGCAGGTTGAGTTTCAAAAAGGCTTCAGTGCCGTGGAGCACATACATTAGGGTGTCCCTTAAATTTCAAGTTCGATATTTTTTTACGCATACCTTCTTAAAAGTTTCGTAATAACCCTATATTGTCTAGAAAAAAATATTAGTTCGATATATAAACGATAACCCGTGCCGACTTGCTATTTAAACTTGTCGATACAAGTTGCTTAAGTACTGCCCAGTGACCTGTTACGACATGTTTTATTTGCCATTTCGTACGTGATTTTTGAGACTATTAGTGCTTCATTGTTTAGTGCGTAAACATGTCGGTGGAATTACGGAGTGATAAACAAAATATTTTTCTTATCGGATTGACTAGCTTCCAAATAAATGGTGCAAAATTACCATCTAATCGACAAGTTCTCTCAGTCCTATTTTACAATATTCGTGAGGTTAAATTGACTGTTAGTGAAAGTGCAAATCTTGTGATTAGGGAGTGCATCATATATTGGGAAAAAGCAAAAATTCCAACAAGGGTATTTCCTAACTGCGTGAAGAAACTTATTGATTTATATCATGTTTGGAGAGAGTTGCAAAAAAATTGTAAGAAAACTCAGATTACGTTTAAGAGTCGTGAGAACAATTTTATAATTAATCTTGATAATTTGTTTGATATTGCACATGCTGATGCTTTTGAGAGAATGAAAATAGAGGAAGATAAATTATTTTTAATGAAACAGAAAGAGCCAGATCGACCGGGATGCTTAGGTGGTGTAGATAAAAAATTGGCGGAAAAAGAACAAAGATCTAGACAACGACGATTGGAAGAAGAGGAAAGGATTGTAAGACAAAGAGAATCACTAGCTGTTGCATCTACTTCCACCACAAATAACTTAGACAGTGTAGAAGATTCAGACGAAGAACAGATCTTGAATTCTGAACTCAGCTTGCCGGACGTTCCCTGCCATAAACAAAGTTCAAAAAGAGGTAGAAAGAATCTTATAACACCTAAACTAGTTGCAGCTTTAGATCGATGCCAGTTAAGCATTAGAGATACCGTTTACATTCTTAATGCGGTGGTAGAAGCGCTTGGTCTGAGCAGCGATGATTTCTGTATTAACAAATCCTCGATTCAGCGAATTCGTACTGAAACTAGAAAATCAAGGGCAGAAGCAATAAAATCTAACTTCCAAAACAATGTACCCGACATAGTCACAGTCCATTGAGATGGAAAACTATTACCGGGGTTGGATGTACGGAGTTCAAAAGAAGAACGCTTGCCAGTTATAGCTTCATTTAACGATAGAGAGCAGCTTCTTGCAGTGCCGAAACTAGAAAGTTCTTCTGGAAAACATCAAGCGAAGGCTGTATCAGCAGCTCTCTTTGACTGGAACCTTTATGATAAAGTGCAAATAATGTGCTGCGACACAACAGCTTCCAATATGGGCCGTTTTAATGGAGCTTGTGCTATTTTGGAGCAAACTTTAGGAAGAGAATTGTTGCTTTTCGCCTGTCGTCATCATGTTTATGAATTGGTCCTAAAAGCTGTCTTTGAAACCAAGATTAAGCAAATCACTAGTAGCCCAGATATTCTGATGTTCAAAAAGTTCCAAGAAAATTGGAAAAACATTGATTGTACTAAAATTGAACCATCTCTTAATTTCGTAAAAGCACGGGTTGCCGAGACAGACATTCAAGCGTTGTTACTATTTTATAAGGCAGAATTAGATAAAGGTTTTGTAAGAGATGATTACCGCGAATTGGTCGAACTGTGCATAATATTTTTAGGAGGAGACACAGAGGAAAAATTAAAACTAAGGCCCCCCGGAGCTATACATCAGGCACGCTGGATGGCGAGAGCGATCTATTCTTTAAAAATATGTTTACTTCAGTCACAATGCAGAGTAACTGCGAAGGACAAAAAGGCTCTACAAGATGTTTGCTTATTTCTCGTAATATTGTATGTTAAACCTTGGCTCGAATGTACAGTGGCGACCAAAGCACCTAATCAAGATTTGCGCTTCTTGAAGATGTTAAAAGAGTATGAAAAAGTTGACGCAACAATTTCTAAAGCTTCTATAAGCAAGTTCAGCCATCACTTGTGGTATTTATGTGAAGAGACAGTCATTCTATCACTATTTGATGATGAAGTTGACAACCAAACTAAGAAGAAGATGATTGCCAACTTCAACAGGGCAAAATCTCGGATTTTAGCAAACGCTATGACCCGTCGAAGGAAGAACTGACTCAAAAGTTGTTTGGTAAGTTAAATTGACTTTTTGTTGGATTTCAATTTCAATGTCCAATACTTATTTATTTATTTTCAAAATTGTTGTTGATTTTTATTTGTTATTTAACTTATTTTTCTTTTTTTTTAGACAAAGCACTGGATGATTTCGTATCGGAAAAGAGCAAACAATTTTTATCACGACTGCAGATCGACGACAGTTTTCTAAATGAAGATGTATCTTCTTGGAATAACAATGCTGCTTTTCTGGAGGCTAAAAGAAGAATAAGTTATTTGAGAGTTGTAAATGATACTGCTGAAAGGGCTGTTAAATTAATGCAAGATTTTAACGGACTTATCACGGCTGAAGAAGAACAAAAACAGTTCTTGCTGCGCTGTGTCCAGGAACATCTAAAATTGTATCCAGACTGTAAAAAAACTACTCTAAAAAGAAGTTACCCTGAATGATTCTTATTTCTTTATGTTTTTAGTTAAAGATTAATGTTCATCTAATTTACTATTTAATTTTATTCACTTAATTCATTGCATTTATAGTGAAATTATAGCAGACTGAAATTTTAGGACAAAACACGTTTTTTACTAAACTTTGAAGCTCGGTCGGCACTGGTTGCAATTATGCTAGATTGATAAAATTTTATATTTAAGTATCTTATAGCATTAGTAAAAATTATAGAGGGTATGCATTTCGAAATTCGAAAATAATTTTTTTTTTGTCATATAAGGGACACCCTAACATACATATATTACCGCAAATTATTAAAAAGAAAGAAAAATCAGCCTCTCTGACTAGTGTATGTCAACTACGAGACTGCCTCCGATGCCACCGATCCGTGGGCTATCGTGAAATCTATACAGAAATGCTATGTCAAGTGAATATTTAATCTGATAGATATTCTCAAATCCAAGAACATAATTGCGTTACCGCTCTTTACCCCCTGTAATTCAGGAGGGGCGGGGTGTTTGTCACCTCTAATTAGAAGGGGGCTAAAATAAACCTTACTCACTGAGTAAACGCTATTGACAAATTGCTTATCTCCAGATTGCCGTGACGCCATGATACTGCTCACGTCCACATGGTCTTTATGTATTAAAAAAAAATTGTGTACCTGCGATGATGATTATTACAATCAGGCCAAAACTTCAATCCATTCAATACATACTCGTAATTATACTAATACTAAGTACTACTAATTAACTGCCTCGGTGGCGCAGCGGTAGTGAACACGACTGCTGTGCCTGAGGTCTCGGTAATGTTTGTAAAATCTGCAAATATTTGTTTTGAAGTTTAGGTGTTTTCTATGTATAATATGTATGCATTTACGAAAAAAAGTATATAAGTCTTCTATCAGTCAGTCTAGTTATTATAGCACAAACTCTGCTTAGTTTGAAACTAGGTGACATTGTGTGTCAAATGTCCGAAACATTTATTTATTTATACTAATCTAAATACTTCACAGAAACGCTTAAACTCAATTGAACAAATCATTTGACAACCTTAAAACCAATTCGAAATTAATTAAATTATTCTCTCTGCTTTGAATGTCTTGTAATCATGTCATCAAAAGCTATTGGGTAACAAAGGCGTTGACATCTTCACCAGCTTCATAAAAGTCGATCGTAAGTTTGAAAATCACGTTTACAATTTTATACTGACCTAAGAAAGGCATCTCGCGTATTTTAACAGGGTATACAAGTTTCTAATGATTAGGTTTCTGTATTAAAGTAATTACTCATGATAAGGTTGGTCATAAGGCAGAGTACCTGAAACCGGTATTTTTTTGAAAACGCGGATATGACAACGTTTTCTATAAATGAAACCTTGCTAGATCGATTTATCGACCCCGAAACTCCAAACATACTAAATGCGATTTAAATCGTCGAACTTTTTTCGAGATTCAGATTATATATAAATCATCATCATCATCATCATCATCAACAGCCTTTTACAGTCTATTACTGGACATAGGCGTCTCCTTAGCAAGGAGGTTTTGGCCTACTATACCACGCTAGCCAGACGGGTTGAAATAGGGTTCGTTTCAAGTTTTCCTTGTCTTTGGAATGGTGTTGTCTTGCATATTTCGTTTACTTTGTCCCCTTTTACGACACCCACGGGATGAATAAGGGTGGTAACACCATGTATTCTTAATCCGTCACCACACGAACGATATATAAATATATATACAAGAATTGCTCGTTTAATGGTATTAGATACACTAGTTAGCGCCCAGCTTAGACTCACTAACAATGATTCTTTATGAAATTTAAAAACAAAATGATTTATGCTTGCATTGTACGTAAACTAGAGTCACCAAGGTCATATCTTCTAGAGAGTATTTTTAGTTAATTTTCTCTAAAAGAATTGTTTTTTTAATAAATAATAATAAAAACTTCACATATTTCATATGCGGGCGTCTAATCCCAAACTAGACACAGTACTATGGTAGCCAACTACTTATTCTAGATAAACTACACCCACCCAAGATGAAATGATAATGCTTGCAAAACTTATTCTGTTTGAGAATTGAACCCAAGACCTTTACCTTGGCAATCAGTGTTACTAACGAAAAAAAATGTCAATATAGCCTGCAGATACTAAACTCTAATAGAATTAATTTTGCACCTTATTTTTTCTATATTAAGAGCCTGCCAAGGTGATTCTACTCTGCCTGATGGAAAGCATGAATAGAATCCACGAGTTGTGGTGACCATACTGATTGCAAATGCAGACAATACAGTATAGTGATCCACACCATGGCGGCCTTGTGAGATGCTTTTTCACACCCCGCTTGGGGACGTAGCAGGCATGACAGTCATTGTGACAGTGTAATGCTTACACAGTTACTACGATAACTGTCACCCCTGCACCAATGGGCCTCCGGTCTCACACTCACTAACGAAACACGACAACACGGATGCTGGCGCTTTAGGTTTAGGTCTTCTGTGGGAGGGTAGTACGGCTTCCGTCGACCCAGAGCTACTACCTAGAAAAGTCTGCTCAGTCTAAGCTCGTGGGTTTAATTTCAACTATTGTGGTAATGTTAATCTATTAGTAATAATATCCGAAATACCTCAATAAAATTTTAGAATTCCAACTTACTCTCTTTGTTATAAAATTACGCTAATTAGCCATTGTGGACTGAAGAGTGTACTCTTCACGACAATTCCGCTGCGATATATCTCGTATCGCGTATTTAAATGGAGAAAAAGGTCTTAAGATCTTAAAGAATTTCAGTTAATTATCTTCATTAGAAAGAACTTAGTTTGCCCACTAACTAAAGTAGTTGACTAATTAAAACTTGGAGAAAGTTTGGTAAAAGATTGGACTTTAATTAATTTGTAACATAATTATATAATTAATCTCTTCAAACTGTTGTTTTTGCTCCTCTTTCTATTTTAACAAGAGTGAATTCTAAAGAGACGTAAGTATATACGTTAATTCTTTCTTAAATTTTCATTTATACACATTATTATTAGTATCTGGAAACAGAGTTTTACTAGTTTTTTTTTTGTTTTGGGATAAATATGGATAAAACAACTTTTCCTGAAAATGAAACCTAACTAGATCGATTTATCGCCCTCGAAACCCCCAGCATGTAAAATTTTATGAAAATCGGTGCAGCCGTTTCCGAGATTCCGATTATATATATTATATACAAAGGTTGCTTGTTTAAAGGTGTTAGATGCATATGCTTAGCTTATCCAAATTGCAAAGCTAGAGATCGTGTGTTCCCACCTAGAACAAATGCTGTAAACACGGGCATGTATTTGTACACTACTAGCTGTTGCATGAATCTTCACCCGTGTGAATACAGTAGTAATTTCTAGCAGAAATTCTACTGTACACTCTTGCAAAACAACAAGAAAAAAATTGAAAAAAGTAAAGTGAATTAGTACCAATTATCGAATTATTATTTTCTGTCCGTGTGGAGACGTATTAAGAATACATAGTGTTACCAGCCCTATTCATCCCGTGGGTGTCGTAAAAGGCGACTAAGGGAACAAAGTATGCAAGACAACATCATTACAAAGAGAAGGAAAACTTGAAACAAACCCTATTCCAACCCGTCTGACCAGCGTGGTGTAGTAGGCCAAAACTTCCTTACTAGGGAGAAGCCTATGTCCAGCAGTGGACTGTAAAAGGCTGTTAATGTGTGAATATAGAATTTATGGTCTGTTTATAAATATCTTATCTAGCCTCCGGAATTTATTCTGCTTTTGTCTGAACAATAGGTATCATGTGTCCTTTATCCTTAATCCGTCCCCATATGGACACGTTTGGGTATATTATTACAATATTATTGAAAAATAAATAATAAAGAGTGGGCCACGAATTAGTTAACATTTGAAAATTCGTATAAAAAAACCATTTGGCAAAATTATAAAAATTATATATTTACAAGAAAGCTAATTAGTTGGTATTTTTTTAAAAAGAAATACATTGTCTAAATGATCACCGTTTCGACCTTTGCACTCTTCTAAGCGAGCACCGAAATTAACGAATACTCATCGGCAAAGAGACCGCGAGATCGACGACATCTTTTCTCTGATTTCTTTTTAGTTAACGTACTTTATTTGATTTATTGATGTAGATACGATTCTTTAAATAATCCTATAAAAAGAAGTCTGCTGAGGATAGATCTAGACTTCTGGGTGGCCATGGAATGTCGCCTCGCTTGGAAGTCAGCTCTTCCGGAAACATGTCTCTGACCACCAGTAGGGAC
This sequence comes from Hypercompe scribonia, assembly GCA_949316085.1. Classification (NCBI taxonomy): domain Eukaryota; kingdom Metazoa; phylum Arthropoda; class Insecta; order Lepidoptera; family Erebidae; genus Hypercompe; species Hypercompe scribonia. Next base: position 2,813,197 of record OX438986.1, on the reverse strand, counting down.
TCATTGGATGTGTGACAGTGACTCCATCTTGCTGAAACCATGTGCTACGTTTGTAGCCAGCAAATTCCAGTACCGTCAGTCACAAGAACTCCCGTAATATATTTTTGTTGGATTTTAGATTTAAATGTTAACGAGTTCTCTAACCTCTCTTAACTCTTCTAAGGAGAGAACTATGTCCAGTTTTAGGTTGTTAAAGGCTATTGTGTGATATTATTTAAAAAGTTTAAAAGTACTCTCCTGTAAAGTAAAATTACAAATATTCAACTATGCATTTATCTTATCAAACTTACAACATAATTAATTTTTTAGCCACTTATACTCTTAATACGGTCCAAATTAGTCTTTCAAATCTTTACGCATGATATTTTTGTCATGGTATTTTTTACAATTTGTTTTATAAAGAAAATAAATTCACAAATGAATCTAAATTAACCTCAATTTACTAACATATCCAAAAATGTTACTTACTTAACAAAATTTAGCAAGGTTCCCCGCAAACCAAACCCTCTACCGTCCACTCATTTATTCATAGGGGTCTTGTGAAAAAAAGGAATTCATTTGAAATACCTACCCCTCTTTGTAAACAAGGAACCTTTCTCAAGGATAATGCTTAGGCTCGCTTCAATGGTACTCTGATAGTTCATTAATTCTGAATAATGGTCGGTGAGCGTACGGTGAACTATTTTTTAAAAGCACCTGCAATTTATTTCGTTTGTATAACTTTTTTTTATATATATTTGTATTGGAATAGGCGTTTGTCCTCCATCTCACCTGATGCAAAGTGTAGATGAAGACGAAGGTGGTACACACCCATCCAGAAGAAACTTGTTCACTCTACTCTTAAAGGCTCCAGAGTTCAACTCATCAGGAAAAACAGACCCAGGCAGGTCGTTCCAATTCTTTTATTTATTTTATCAAAGACATAAGAAATAAGACCTGTTCGTCTGAAACCTAAGCTTTTTGGTTTCCACCCAGAACAATTAATTGTGGGAGCAGCAGGGTCTGTTCTTTTTTTATAGAAGCCTACCAAAGTGACTCTACTCTGCCTGATGAAAAGAATAACAAGAGTGGTGGTCACCATTATCACAGCGATGGTCGCCGTACTCACTGTTCTAGTGTTCTGTGTCACTTGCCATCAGATGACAGTGGTTACCTGTACCATTTACCAGAACAGAGGTCATCTGTCATATGGTAAGTGACCACCGTCCGTTACGACACTTGAATTAACTTATATTTTTTTAGTTAATTTAGAACACGTGTCCTTGGAAAAGTGTCATGAAAGACAGACGGATAAGCGTTTTATTTTCATCCAAGTTAAGCAACCAAGCCTTGAAACACTCAAAGTTACTTTAAAATATATAAGCTTTCAACGAAAATAAGTAAAGAATTTGGAGTCCACGTGAAATCAACGTATTAAAAACTTTTTAATAAAAATACACAATTTTACGCTTAAAGCATATACTTAAAATTTTTTTAGCCATTATTACTTACTCTTAAGTTAATATTTTGGTTCGTTTAGTTTTAATATTTAAAATCTTATTTACAGGTAATTTTTTTTAGTTTTAAATACGACTTTGTGTCAGATTGTAATTAGATTAAGTTTAGTTTTAAATATATTGCGTTTATTCTCAAATATAAAGGCTATAGTAAAAAACAAACTTTTGTTAGATTTCGAAAGATCTACCAAAATTATGTTTAAACTCACAAAATAAACTGCTAAGTATAATAACTGCCAGGTTGATCTAGTGGTTAACGTATGCGACTACCAATCAAAAGGACTCGGATTCAATTTAGGGATCGAGTTAGCCAAAAAGTATTATTAACTTTTTCTGGTTATAAAAATATTTGATAACCGTCCGGTATTTGGAAGCTAGTGTTTCAACCACCGTGCCTCGTAGAGCACGTAGACTCGTCGGCTGTATCTGGTCACTCCTTGATTGTGTCGAATAACAGTCCCATCGGAATGTGAGAGTGAGGAAAAAAATTCATAATAGGTATACAAGTATGATAGTGTTTCGCGCCTATACCTCAAATAGCACGTAAAGCCGTCGGTCACAGTTGTCATGAACAATCTATGGTAATTGTTTTTGGGAATTCTGGGCTCGCAATTTTACTGACAAATAGTTCAACCTTTGAATTCAGTTGAGGTATAATCGTTTGAATTAGTAGCCGACCCCAAAATAGTCTATGAAATAATCTCATAAAAACCTACATGGCATCAGAAACAGGACTATCAAATGCAACAATTTTTATCAAATCCATCTGGTAGAGAGAAAAACAATATCTCCAAACTTACAATTACTATCTAATAATACTTTTAGACTTCTAATATTCCTCACAGCAGCTCAAAAATTTATGATAAAACAATATGTATAATTTATCATACTCTCCAAACATATTTAGAACTTCTAGCAAAAGCAAAAACAAGTAACTAGGTCCGAGAACAAAAGGAAACTACATCAAATCCAATTCAACTGTACCTAACAGGACAGACAGAAAACTTGGAATCTTTTTTATTTTCAGCTACTCTGACCTCCGCGGGATCCCAGAGATAAATAAGATCAAAGTATTATTAAGTAGCCGAAGTGCCTTTTAGTGAATAGTCAAGTCAAAAATTTTCTTAGATAAAAGAGATATGATGGGTTCAGCAAGTGAAAAGTCGAATGTAAGATAGACCGCTTGTGAAAGGACTTGTTGGCAACTGTGAAAGCGATAGTAACAAACCAATAATAAATAAACTTACAGAGACCTTAGAAATTACGACTATTCAACGTATCGCCGTCCACTGCTGAACGAAGGACTCCCCCAAGGAACGCCAACTATCCCGGCCTTGAGCAATTTCCATCCATCTGCTGCCAGCCACCTTCTTCAAGTTGTCAGTCCATCGCACCTCAGGGCGTCCTACACTACGATTGCCCAATCGTGGTATCCATTCTAGTACACTTGAGCTCCAGCGACCATCGGTTCGTATGTCGGCCGGCCCACTTCGACTTCAGCATACAGATTCTCCGTGCGATGTCAGTTACTCTAGTTCTCTGTCGAATAACCTCGTTACGAATTTTATCAGCCAGAGAAACACCCAGCATCGCAAATTATTATTATTAATAGTTATTAGAAATTACCACAGTGAAGACTATTATTATAGATCTTTGTTCAATCTTTGCATAAAAAATATTTTGTCTAATATAAATTGTACATAACGCGCATGGGTGCATAGGGTTGCCACTAAGAACTTAGCGCCCCCAGTTAACCTCACCTGCTGATCGACGGACGAGCCTCTGGCAAAAAATACATCCCTATTAGCGGCAATACCCTCACCACCTATTACGTAGATCAAATATGCATCTGCCTACCCCTCCGGACAAACAAGCGTGATTTTATGTGTGTACATGGATGTAATGATGACGAATATGGAATAAAATTAACGTGAAAGAAAGATACTAATAATTTCTAAGCGGATTATATGTAGTGGTCAAATTGACCTCAATCGGTGCAGAATTTTTTGAATTTTTAAATGTGCACAAACCAGTTTAAAATCTTTATATATTTAGATTTATAACCGTTTAAAATAAATATTACTATCTTTATTTTAAACGGTTATAAATCTACAACAGCCGATCCAGTGCTGTCCGCATCTAGTGACTACCCACAACCTTCACCAGGTCGTCCGACCACCTTGTGGGGGGCCTACCAATGTTGCGTTTCCCAGTACGCGGTCCTAAGAATTTAAAAAAAAGAACTAACCATAATGTAACAAATACTCATTGATGGATTAAGCACTTTATGTCTAGTTTCGACCTAAAACGTTATCTGAGAGAAGTGAACTTATGTTCATGTTAAACATTTCAACTTGCCAAAGTTTCCATTTAAAGAAAATTCCAACCACACCATCAGGATTGTTAGATTCTGTAAACTTCTTCAAAATATATTTTGCCAATGTTTGAAACTGGATCTATTTGAACTGGAGATACGATTTTATCGGAATGTATTTTAGAAGTGCTATTTACTGCAAAATGTCGAGAAACAGATATACCGTTAAACTCGGTCGTATCAAAACATTCACGTCAAGTTTTAAAACAGTTATGGCATTTGAAATATAGCATCAGTGTTTATAAAACATGAGAACATGTTTTATAGGGAACATGTTTTGTAGGTAGTTAGTTTCAATTTTAGAAGTATTACGTTAAGATCAAAGCTTCATATATGAGCTAATTCAATTCGAGTGATACTACAACCTCATAGAAGACTGGTGTTAAGCAATTTTCTTGTTGTTTTTTACCAAGTGAATTACTTTCATCATTATCATCATCTCAGCTAAAAGACATACACTGCTGGTCATAGACCTTCCTCAAGGTTCTTCATAAAAGCCGGTCCCATGCTGTCCGCATCAAATGACTTCTCATGACCTTCACCAGGTCATTGGACCACTTTCCAGGAGGCCTAGCAACGCTGCGTTTTCCAGTACGCGGTCACCAATCCAGAACTTTATGGCCTCATCGGCCATCATTCATTACGGATTACGTTACCAAACTCTAAATCCCTGTTTCTGGGGACAACTTTTGTAAGTGTCCATAGGCGGTGATAACTACCTATCTGGTGATTTGCTTAATGCAATACTACATGCAGTAATTTCTTTCGCACTCATGCAAGACGGCAAACAAAAATTTGTAACACAACTTGGTTCAACAATATTTGATAATTGTATTTACGCTACTGTGTGGGTTGGATATCCAAGATAAAAACTGATTGTGTCATGAGCAACCTTATTTGTGAAAAGTTTGAATATAATACACAAGTAATATGTACGAGTATGTATTTAAAAATTTATATCTAAGTACTAGCTGACCCGGCAAACGTTGTTTTGCCATATAAAAATGACGATTGATCAGTTTTCGACCGGAGAGGAAAAGTGATTAAATTACTAAAATGGCTATTAAAAAATAAGGGTTGATCGTAGAAGGGTGAAAATTGAGGATTGTATGTATTTTTGTATGTTTTATTATAAAAAAATAGAAATTAAAAATTTTGTCTAAAAAATAAAAAATAAAATTTAGGGTTGTACTACCCCTAACATTTAGGGGGATAAAAATCGATGTTGACCGATTCTCATAGATACCGGATAAGCACAAAAAATTTCATCAAAATCAATCAAGCCGTTTCGGAGGAGTATGGCAACGAAAACTGTGACACGAGAATTTTATATATTAGGTGTTTGTTAACAGTTTAGTTATCATTAAAATATAAAAATAAATATTTCAGTCATTTCACTCACAACGTCATCTAGTTTCAAACTAAGCAGAGCTTGTGCTATGATAACTAGACTGACTGATAGAATATTTTTATACCATTTTAAAAATAGAAAACACCCAAACTTCGAAACAAATATTTACAGATCAAACAAACATTTGGTCCGACTCGAGAATTGAACCCGACACCTCAAATACAGCAGTCGCATTCACTACCGCTGCGCCACCGATGTAGTTAAATACCAAATCTAATGTAAGTCTAAAAAGCACTTGGTCGGTTTTATTTTAAAAACAAAACTATCACACATCACCTCCTCTACTCCTTATCCCGTAAAAAGAAAAAAATCTCTACAACTTGGAAATTCAATGAGCAATGTTTATCATGGTTTCACGTAAGATAAATTCGTTGCGAACTTTGTCCTGCTGTATTGAGCTTATGGGCAAACTTCACCATTAGTGTCCGCGTCTTTCTGTTATTTTGCCAAATACATCGTATATTTATCACAAATAAGATACAGGGTATGAATTTAATCAAAATTGCTAAGATGTCTTTGAACTTCTTCCGAAGTATGTAAGTTCTGAGTTTAATTAGAATATTTATGTACGAAGTCTTTGATATAAAGTAAGTCATATAAGAGTTATATCTAGAAATCTTTAAAGTTTTATTGAAACGATATAATTATTGCTTCAACTTGAAAGTGTGCAAAGTTGTGTTGATAAGATTGAGTTTATATTTTATACTTTTTTTTTTGATATGGTCATAACAATGTCTTCATGTATTCAAAGCTTCAATTCGTAAATAGCACGTTTCTAGGTTTTAATTTTAATCTTTTATGGTGTTATTGATTTAAGTAGACAATAATTCGATCATCAATTATCATCAACAGCCTTTTTCAATCCACTGTTGGACATAGACCTCTCCTTAACAGGTTCAGCTCAGGTTTCGGCCTACTATACCACGCTGGCCAGACGGGTTGGATAGGGTTTGTTTCAAGTTTTACATCTCTTATAATGATGTTGTCTTGATCACACTTTGTTCCCTTAGTCACCTTTTACGACATCCACGGGATGAATAGGGATGGTAACACTATGTATTCTTAATCCGTCGCCACACGGACAAATAATAATTCGATAATTAACACTAATTCACTTTACTTTTTTCAAATTTTTTTTTGCCGTTGTAAAAGAGTATGGCAGAAATTACTGCTTACAGTATTTTCGGACCTATATGACTTTTAAAACGCTTACCTCAAAAAAAATTAAATTGATTCTTTCAGTGCTATTTACGAAGCAAGTTAGGTTATCAAAGAAGTAAAACAAGACAGTATATTTACTGACGGAATAATAACTTAATGATATTCTTTAGACGACATTAGTTACTGGTGGTAAACATTATGTTATCTTCTAATTAATAATGATTTTGATATTTTTCTTTTTCGTCTACTTATTGTTGCACTTAGATTAGCTTTATCAAGGTTATGTTAGACATTTTATTAGTTTTAAATTTTAGGTACGTTCAGAATTAGAATTATTATTAAAATCCGTGTCAACCGTTTGTACAGCTTTTTATAAATTTTATATAAGTATCGAATTGATGCATCTCTGACGCACTGAGCTACTAATGGTACCATGAAGTTGCAGCGGTTGGAGATTGATTATTGTACATTTTGATATTTTTTTGATTTATTAAGGTCTGCCAAAGTGACTCTACACTGCCTGATGGAAAGTAAAAAGAATTCATAAGCTGAGGTAGCCATATTCGTTGTAAATGCAGACAATGTGGTATGGTGACCCATACTGTGATAGTCTAGTGAGATGCATATCATCGTGGCAGAGAGCAGTCATTACCACAATAACTGTCACTCCTGCATCAATAGCCTCCGGTCTCGCAATCACCAACGAAAAACGACAGCACGAATACTGTCATTTTAGGTCAATATTCTGTGAGAGGGTAATACTGTCTTGGTCAAGTCAGCCCGGTCGTGCTGAAATCAGCGTGGCTCTACTACCTACAAATCTTATTATCTAAAAGTTTTATGCTTATTTAAGTAGTAAAATGCTATCTCTAAGTTATTTGCCTTAATGTTAAATCACACTATGTATTTAATACTATTTTTTCTTTTTCTGTCTTAAGAGCCTACCAAAGCGACTCTACTCTGCCTGATGGAAAAAATGAATAGAATCCAAGAGTTGTGGTCACCGTACTCATTGCAAATGCCGACAACGCAGTATGGTAACCCACACTATGGCGGCCTTATGAGATGCTTTTTCACACCCCGCTTGGGAACGTAAAAGGCATGACAGTCATTGTGACAGTGTAAGGCTTACACAGTTACCACGATAACTGTCGCCCCTGCATCAATGGACGTCCTGTCCTCCTGCTCACTATTTTCTTATATACTTAGTCTGGCCATAAATACTGTTACACTTAATTATAAAAAAATATTACATTTGAATTTCGAATCTGTCATTTTTATACGATTGTTCATTGTGTTTTCTCATTTTGGCGCCAATACATTGTAAAATATTTTGCGATATTAAAATGGTGTGGGGTGATAAAGAGAACCGAATCGCTGTGATAGCATTACACAAAGTAGGTATGGAGCCAAATGCAATTTTTAAAACTCTCCATACACTTGGTATTAGTAAAATGTTTGTGTACCGGGCTATTAATAGGTACAATGAGACCTCCTCTGTTTGTGACAGAAAAAGATCTGGCCGTCCACGTAGTGTTCGTACGAAAAAGGTGGTCAAAGCAGTAAGGGAAAGAATTCGAAGAAATCCTGTCCGAAAGCAAAAGATTTTATCTCGGGAAATGAAGATAGCACCTAGAACCATGTCGCGTATTTTAAAAGATGACTTAGGACTTGCAGCCTATAAGAGACGCACTGGCCATTTCTTAACTGATAATTTAAAGAAGAATAGGGTGGTAAAATCGAAACAACTACTGAAGCGGTACGCAAAGGGAGGTCACAGAAAAATTTTGTTTACGGATGAGAAAATTTTTACAATTGAGCAACATTTTAACAAACAAAATGACCGTATTTATGCTCAAAGCTCTAAGGAAGCTTCCCAATTAGTCGACAGAGTGCAACGTGGACATTATCCGACTTCAGTGATGGTTTGGTGGGGTGTTAGCTATGAAGGAGTGACTGAGCCATATTTTTGTGAAAAAGGTATCAAAACATCGGCACAAGTGTATCAAGATACCATTCTTGAGAAGGTAGTTAAGCCCCTTAACATCACCATGTTCAATAACCAAGTATGGTCCTTCCAGCAAGACTCGGCGCCGGGTCATAAAGCTCGGTCCACGCAGTCTTGGTTGGAATCGAACGTTTCGGACTTCATCAGAGCTGAAGACTGGCCGTCGTCTAGTCCCGATCTTAATCCGCTGGATTATGATTTGTGGTCAGTTTTAGAGAGTACAGCTTGCTCTAAACGCCATGATAATTTGGAGTCCCTAAAACAATCTATACGATTGGCAGTGAAGAATTTTCCCATGGAAAGAGTGCGTGCTTCTATTGATAACTGGCCTCATCGTTTAAAGGACTGTATTGCAGCCAATGGAGACCACTTCGAATAAGCTTTTTATATTTTTAATTGTTTTATATTTATGTATTAAACTGACACACTGTAAAAGTAATAAATGTTATTTGCAGTTAACAATTTTCTTTTTTCTTTATTACAATATTTATGGCAAGACTAGGTATATTAGATTGTAAAGTTCTTTTAAATTTGAGTTTAAAGTTTCATTAACTGTACTACACATTTAGATGCAAATTAGAAGGAAATGACGCTAATTGATCTGTTACTCAGCCGCATCTTAATGAACTAGTTAAAAACAATTGTAAGCAAATAATTTTGGTATAAAAAGTAATTTGTGGTTGTATTTATATGAATATTTTGTAATTGATTATGTATAAGTTATTAACATTGGCATATCATTTTAATAATCATATACAAAAATTGATAGATGGAAAAACCTTATTTGTTTTATTGAGACATCAAAACAAAAGTTATAAATTCAAGAAATTTTCAATTTTAAATAAAGGAGCCTTAAAAATGTTCCTTGAAGTGAAATTAATTCCAATTCTGTAATAAAGCCTTGAAGGTTCAAGAATTGAATACCAAATCTGTGATCACAATACTGTACCATATTTCTTTAAGTTCTTAAAAAAGAGTTATAATTTATTAGGATCAAAATTCAACGTTTCAGTAAACGGGTTTTTAAGATGTACATAAAATAGCTATAGAGTTTCTTATATAATAAATCAAAATCATCATTATTGTAACACAAATTAGTTGCCCCAAATCCCCTGTTTAGGTAGTAGAGACAGGCTGATTTCAGCACGAACGGGCTCGCTCAAGCGGGGCAGTACTACGCTCCCACAGAAGACCAACCCAAAGCGACAGCATCCATGCTGTCATGTTTCGTTGGTGAGTGCGAGACCGGAGGCCCATTGATGCAGGAGTAACAGTTATCGTGATAAGTAAGTTACACTGCCACGCTGACTGTCATGCCTTTTACGTTCCCAAGCGGGGTGTGAAGAAGGATCTCAATAAGCCACCATAGTGCCATACTACATTGCTGGCATTCACAATGAGTGTAGTAACCACAACTCTTGGATTCTATTCATGCTTTCCGTCAGGCAGAGTAGAGTTAATTTGACAGATTCTCAAATGAAAAAACATAACTTTTGTAGGTGTACATAGTGGGCTATAATTATCTATCATCAGGTGACTTGCTTAATGCAACGCTACAAGCAGTAATTTCTTCCATATATATACACAACGGCAAAAAAATATACATAGACTAGATCTATGTGGATTGGAATTTCAGGACAAAAGTAATTGTGTGACGACTGACAATATTTGTTCGATATTTGAATATAATTAATGGGTAATATGTACGAGTTTGTGTTTAGGAATTTGTGCTTAAATATGTTTGGTAGAAGTCTAAATATCGTTAAATAAAACCTAAGTCAAAAACACTTGGTCGGTATTATTTTAAAAACAAAACTACCGCACGTAGCTTTACGAGTTTTCTCTGTCGTTATTTACAAAGTACCCGTTTCACCAAATAAATTGTATAGATGTTTTTCTATACCAAGATATTACCATAATCGTTATCCTCTATAATCTATTGCCTTTCGTAATAATATGAGGCTTCTAATAAATGCCTCGGGTCTACTAAACCATTCACTAATATCGCTTTTTATTGAATGTTTGTCATTTTTTCTTTTGGCAAGAGCTTTACTATATTACCCATTGGAGTTTTGGATGAGCTTTGGGATGATCGATACGGTTATTGTTGTTAAATAATAATCTAAGATTAGTTGAGATTCTCTTATGTTTGCCTTTGAAGACTCGATTTCGATTAGAAAGATTAAAGTATTTCTAGTTGCGCCCCGCGTTGTTACCCGCAGCGTATCAGATACACTAGTAAGTGTATTTGAATTTCTAACTTATCCCACGGCCAAATTAGTCAGGCCGTTTGAGCGTTGACAAGGTATAAACATTTTAACACACACAAACTTTCCACTTTATAATAATCTTTGATCTTGGTGTATGCATAGTCAGAGTAACATAAGAATATGATTGCAGAGACGCTCAAAGATTCTATATAAAATTCCGTTTTCTTACTTTAGAGACAGTATAATCTTATTTGCCTGACAAAAAAAAAGAAATAGCTCAAGTTTTGCTAATATTGCATATAAAAATATATATACAAACAAATCTTTATCCCCAACGGGTAAACAGAGACGTATTAAAAACCTACATTTTGCCAAAGTAGGGCGTTAGTAGAGGGCAAACTATTTGCCGTCAACCGGGCACATTCTTCGAGCAGAGCTAATTAAGCATTCTGTATTTTAATTTAAATATATGTCAATAATATTAGAATACACAGCAGTGAAAACACATTGATATGTAATATGTAATATTTACATTTATCATAAATAGTAATAATTAGTCTGCTACTTAGCAGGCAATTTCAAATAAATGGTTAGCAATCAAATAAATCCGTGTACAAACGGAATTAAAATACGGTGTTTTAACAATTATATTCATCCCGTGGGTGTAGTACGAGCCGACTAAGATAGCGCCGCAAAGAGAACGAAAACTTGTAACCACCCCTTTAGAAAAGTGTGGTATAGAAAACCAAAACCTCTCTTCTTAGGAGAGGTCTGTTTCCAGTAGTGGACTGTTAGTAGTAATTAGTGCAGATATAATATGATGTGATACAGAGCCTGCCTCGGTGGTGCAGCGGTAGTGAATGCGACTGTTATGCTTGAGGTCTCGGGTTGGATTCCCGGACAAAATGTTTGAATGATCCGCTAATATTTGTTTCGAAGTTTGGAAGTTTTCAAAAAAAAATATATAAGTATTGTATCAGTCAGTCTAGTTATCATAGCAGAAGCTCTGCTTAGTTAGAAACTAGATGACGTTGTGTGTCAAATGTCTGCAATATTTATTTATTTATTATTATTATAATGTGAATTATACGAAATAAAGTAATGGAATTTGAATTTGATGTACAATCTCAATCGATTTAAAAATATTTTTACTTCAAATGTATTTTGTATTCCAACACATTCTGTATATTGTCAAAACACGTTTATTTATGATTCACCACAAAATTTTCAATATCGCGAGCGATACATTACGGTTTAATAAATTCTCCACCGACTCACTAATGTCCCTCGGTGCAGCATATCTGTCAAGATAATCGAAATATCTTCGGAAGGAATTTAATAATTCAAAAGGACGCATTGATTTTAAAAGATGATATATGTTTTGCGAATAAAGATGACGTTGAAATATCTAGTTGAAACAAGTTGGTTGTAAATATTGAACAGATTATAAATGTCTACGGAAGTTCTATATAGATCTACATGTTGAAAGTATCAAGAATCATGGCCTCAAGAAAGCTAGGTACATTGAACAGAGTAAGACTGTTCTTCATGCCTGAGTATCTGTCTTCTTTATAAGACCCAGGGTCGCTCCTGCATGGAGTACTCGTCACATCTTAATGATGGATCCGCACAGTATTTGCTAGACGATCTGGATCGGTTATACCGGTGAGCAGTCCGCATTATCAATATCCACAAAGTCACTGAATCCTCCCTTGAGCCTTTGTAGTTGTGAAGAGATGTCGCTCCTATCGCAATCCTCTATCGTCTTTAGCATGGAGAATATTCTGACATACTCTTCCAACTGCTCCCATCTTCTGCCTTCCTCTACAGAACAACTCGTGCTGACCTTGGAAGTTACCGTTTTAAAATGGTAGATATACGCTCCCGAGCTAAATAATTCGGCTCTTCCTTCCTGTGCAAATCAATTAAAACCTGGAACTCATTACCAGCTTATGGGTTTCCCTCCTACTATGATCCCGGGTCCTTTAAGCGGGGTGTGAAGAAACATCTCAGTTTGACCGCCATAGCGTGGGTTGCCATACTGCATTGTCTGTATTCACAATGAGAATGGCGACCACCACTCTTGGATTCTACTCATACTTTCCATCGAGCAGAGTAGTTAGTTTGGTAGGTCCCCATAAAAAGTAAGTTGGTTTTGGTTTGGATAAAGGACTCTGTTTCTACAGAAAAGCGTAAAATTCTAAAACAGTGTGACGTGTTAAGAATACGAAGTGTCACCTGACCATAGATGTCTTAAGGGTCGACTCAGGGACTAAGATTTTTTTTTCTATTGTACGAGTCTGCCTAAGTGACTCTACTCTGCCTGATGGAAAGCATGAATAGAATCCAAGAGTTGTGGTCACCAAATTCATTGCAAATGCAGACAATGCGTTATGGTGACCCATACTATGGCGGCCTAGTGAGATGCGTTTTCACGCCCCACTTGGGGACGTAAAAGGCATGACAGTCATCGTGGCAATGTAAGACTCACACAGTTACCACGATAACTATCACCCCTGCATCAATGGGCTTCCGGTCTCATTTGAAAGACGATAGCACCATAGAGGGAAGGAAAACTAGAAACCAACCTCATAGCAACTGAATAACGTGGTATAGTAAACCTAATCGTCCTTGTCAAGAAAAAGCTATGGACTGCTAATTCATCACCATCATCATCAACAGGCTTTTTCAATCCACTACTGGACATAGGCCTCTCCTTAGCAAGGAGGTTTTGGCCTACTATACCACGCTGGCCAGATGGGTTGGTACGGGACTGTTAATTACTGTTGATGATTAGACGTCTATGAATTGTGTAAAATTCCTATTAACAATAAGAAATACATGGAGATGAGTATCATAAATTTTCTTTATATATTTGTACATCGCTTCAAATATCGCCATTTTACTGCATTTCTGCCATGTCTAATGTATCGGAAATAGTGACGAATCATGTCTGATCGTAAAATTTATCAAATCAGTTTTATTATCATTGAATGTTTTTATATCTTTGAAAACTGTCTTCAAGACTTTTTTAGTGAAACTGAAACAAAAATAATTCATAAATATCGTGTTGACTTTAAGCAAAAAAAATGTGTGCGTGTACTTATGTACGCACGTAAGAAGTTTTACTTTTGTGACGTAACAAGATAAAAACCCCTCTAATAATTCCCATGATCCTATGCTGCTAGAGAAAACGACACTAATAATAGAAAAAGATATTTAACACATTGAAAGAAAAGTTTATTACAACGCATTATCTAGTTAAATAAATTTTATTTAAATATCATAAAATAATTATTTGTACATAATAAAAAACTAAGACGTTGACCAGCTAATTTCATGGTGTCGGTTTTTCGTGACGGTGTTTCCGCGCATCGTAAAAATTTACTCTCATCATTTTTCCCTAACACGCCAAAACAAGTAAAACTACAAAACTCTTGATGTTTTGCTGACGCTCTTTTTACTTACATAATTGCCGGTTCACCAAACAGAATTATTGTGAAATCAATGAATAGCTCCTTAAGGTTTTTTGTTGAATCTGTAGTACCCATTGATATACCAGAACTGTAGGTTCGATGCCAGCTCCGTCTACCTAAGGTAAATACTTCTATTGGTCCTGTTGTTTATTATTCCCCAGGTTATTTGAAGTGTAGACATCAGAAATATCAGATCATAAAATGATTCAAACATAAAGTCGCTATGAACAGAAAACTGAATGAAGCGACTTCATTAAAATAAACTGTACGCATACCGACATTCAGCAGCGCATATCATTGAAATGACACAGAGCGCCTTGACCGGCGCACGCGCATCGTGCCAACTGGGCGAGGTCGGCTCACTGTTGTACATTATTTGTATGATTATTGACAAGTGTGAAATATTATACTAATGGAATGTTGTTGGTTTTCGAAGATAAGTTTATATTGAAGCTTCGAAAGTAGAAACTTCGGATCATATTGTTAGATATCAGAAATCTTAAGACCGATAGATTTGATGTAATGAAGAAGAAAGAAACATGTAGCAATTCTATCATGGCATGCATGGCATGCTAAGTGAATGAGGTTTATGTAGGCCAAAACTCTGATCCAGAGAGAGAGGTACCTCCATGGGGTGGCATGGCACATGACTCTTAAGTTGCAGATTTCCGTAGGGGCTAGTCACGGACAGTTCTGCTTGTTTGCCCTAACCATTATAAAAGCATTATCAATAAGGCCTTATTAACCTAGAACGGTCAGACCATATCGTCTGTGTTTTTGTATACACTCAACCCACGTTGACCTTATGATCAATAAAATTGCCAATTAAAGGTTTTCTATTGATCATAATCAATTCAGCAAATAGTTATATATCCAAGGATTGGTCAAAGTATTTACCGCTGACTCAAAATACAGCGAGCGAGTTAACTGTTATTGATCAGACATCTTTGCTTGCGGTTATTATAAATTTGAAATTATTTAGGTTATTTGATCTTTTAATTACCGAAATATTGAAGAAAATTGTGGTTGTGTAAGAATTTACAAAGATTAGAATTTGTGCAGTCGAAGTTTCTGTTTAAATTATATTGTTCCTTAATACGTAAAAATTGACTTGTATAAGTAGTTACAGATTATAAGGTACTAGATGCTGCCTTGTTGGTCTACCGTTTGGCGTATGCGACTGCCGTTCAAGAGAGAGATTTTTGTCTTGACCTGGGAGTCGAACCCGAGACGAGTTCGATTCCAAGGTCAGAAATAATACTATTGAGTTTTACTGGTTACAGAAGTAATTATTAACAACCCATAGTTTCGAAGTCTTAACTCCCGCAGCTGTATCGCTCGTTAAGCCGTAAGTACTGTGCCTGATCTCTCGTCAGTCGTGTCGGATAACAGTCTCATCGGATTGTGAGAGTGAGGGAACAGAGAGTGCACCTGTGTTTGAGCTTGTGCACTATAATATTTCTTCCGTAGTTAGCTGGTTTCTAACTTAATTTAAGAAAACAAAGCCATTGTAATGACAAATTAATTCAGTATAAGTTCATAGTTCAGCAATGTTTACTATACTTCGTAAACATCAAACTCTGACGTACTTACCGCAACTAAAACGCAACAAGACCAGAGTTTGCAGTATCCCCTACATAAGACTGCTCTAACTGGGCGACACAATAATTGGTTCACATCTATATAATATTACGAATATGGGAATAATGTTTATTAACACACATTATACATATTTATAAACAAACCGTTATTCGTTCAAAAAGAATGTACCTAATCTCCTTCTTAACGATATTAAAGAATCGTTTTATCGATAGTTGGCTCAGCTTACAGTCAAGTTGTCATAGTGTACGAATATAATCTATATGTGTGTTTATTTGTATATTTATGTATATATGTGTATATTTATATGTGTATTTATGACATATGTATTGTATATGTTCATGTATGTATATGTACTTATGAATAGTATATTTTAATTGTCAATATAACCTCTGTGCACTTCCCGTACAATATTTCTATACCAACCTAAAGTTGACTGGAAGAGAATGTCTTAGGCATTAAGTCCACCGATGTACAAAGTGCAGAAAGTGTAAATAAATAAATAAATGTATGCAAAATGTTATAGACAGTTTCTGTGTCCAAATTGCATGTGTTTCCTTGAGAGTTGTACAAAATAACGTATCTAGTTATTCCTTGTTTGTCGTATATCATAAAAAAATATCTCTTAGGCTGTCTCTGTTCTTTTAACTTGAAGCACAGGCCAAAACATAAGTTTTTGGAAGTAGCTTTTATTATATACCAGACAAGATACAAAGAAAGTGCTCTTTGTAACCAAACTTTTAGGAACAAGAGACCATAGAATCTACATATTAATACGTGGAAAGATTTCTCTAATAGCATTTTAAAGTAAATTTTGTGTACTTAACAATGAACTATTCTTGAAGTTTGAATACACAATAATAAAAAGTATGCTCTACTAATCGCTCATAGAACCGACAACCGTTGGGGAAGAAAGGTTCTCGAGTGACGACCGTGTACCGGAAGACGAAGCGTAGGTAGGCCCGACACTAGATGGACCGACGACCTAGTTCGAGTCGCGGGGAGCCGATGCATGCAGTTGGCGTCCGCGTGGCTTTCTAGGGAGGAGGCCTATGTTCAGCAGTGGACGTCTTCCGGCTGATGATGATGATGATGACTTACAAAAGCAGGCAATAAACTTTATTAGTCTAAAAAACACAGGCAGCCATGAGGACTGCCGACAACAGAAAATAATTAAAACTTTATATTGAAATTTTAACTGATTGTAATAGTAAAAATTACAATTTAATATTTTTTTAATAAAAAATATTAACACTAATCTGATTTTCACATTTAGTGCCACTCTAAAGATTAAATACAATTTTATTTTTTATTTAGTGACACAACTGTTATTGCAAGTTATTAACTTCATGCAATAGCAGGTGATTGCAGTGAATTCATTCTGTGAACATGAGAACAGATCAATTCTATATGCCATTAGATTAGGTGGTAGTGGTGGGTATTGACGCATATTCGTGCGCGCCTTTGGTATTAAGCATAATGACGACCGCCGTATTTAATTTTAAATAAAGAGGTGGTCAGTACAATTTTTCTTCTCGCTTTCAGCCTGTTCTAAGTTGTCAAACACACCTAGCCAAAACAAAAGGTATATGAACATATAATTTATTTATTAGTTTAAAATATGTTTCATAGACATAGTAAAAAACATAAACACATGTTGATATAAATAAACACATACACATGCAATGTGTTGGTTTGTATGTGCGTACATAGACCGCGCTGCGCGCGCACTTAGAATGCTGCTAACGCGAATTCATAGAATTTTCCTCTTTCAAGTGCGGCCATAAAAGTTATCATTTCAAAAAACACAAGGACTACAGGTCATTCAACTACTTTTTGCTATTACTCGTACATTCAGATTTTTATCTAACTTGCCTTTTAATAAGATTTCCTAATTTTCCTACTTGCCTGCTTGATGGCAATAGGCTTACCTTCATTTAACTTGAACTTAAGTTTAGTTTAACAACTATAATCAAAGTATTAAATATACCTTTGTCTATGTTTTTATGGCTATAGGCGGAATATCTGGAAGTATCTTAATTATCATAAGGAAAATGAATATAAGACTGTCTTTTACTATCAGTATTAATAAAAAATATAATTTAAGATTTTATTTAATATTATATTATAATAAATTAAAAGCGATTTATGCCTTGTGATAAAATAAATAGAAATGTTATTTTTCAATTAATTTCGTGAGGTCGTGCTTGTTTACGTATTAAGCTAAAAATTTTCAATTATAAAGCTTATTTTTATTATTCTAAAAAATGAAGAAGAGGGACTTAGGGACAGTTCATTTAAAATACAGTGTGGTAAATATTTTCTTAACTTTATATATATTATTATGGACGTGTCTAGGCTCGCAGTCATCAGTTGACATTTTATGGCACCCTTAGAAATAAAATTAAAGTCAAAAATAAATATGAAAACCTTCCAAAATAAGAATGTAGTCGAGTAAAGACACATAGAGGTGAGTAGTGTGACTAAAAATGGTCTATTAAAAATTGCTTTGACGCACACAGGCCGGCTTGTCCGAAGTGTGACCAGGGCCTCAGCTTAGTTCCAAGTATTTTGCGTTTACTTTAATTCAACGGATTTAACTCCCGTAAACAAATGTCCACAGTTCAAACCATCGAAATAGATTACATGTGAATTTTACGAAGTGTAACTCTATTCCAGAAAATGTGTAGGATGTCACATTTTTAGGTAATGCTTTTTTTATATTAAGAACCTGCCAAAGTGACACTACTCTACCCGATGGAAAGCATGAATAAAATTTAAAAGTAGTGGTCACCATACTCATTGCAAATGCAGACAATGTAGTATGGAGAAATATTCTATGGCGGCCCATTGACATGTTTTTTCACACCCCGCTTGGGGACGTAGCAGGCATGACAGTCATTGTGACAGTATAAGGCTTACACAGTTACCACGATAACTGTTACCCCAGCATCAATGGGTCCCCGGTCTCACACTCACCAACAAAACACGACAACACGGATGCTGGCGCTTTAGGTTGGTCTTCTGTGGGAGGGTAGTACTGCTCAGGTCGAGCCGGCCCGTTCGTGCTGAAATCAGCGTGGCTCTACTACCTAGAAAAGTCTGCTAAGTCTAAGCTTGTGGGTTTAATTCCAACGATTGTGGTAATGTTAATCTATTAGTAATATTATCCGAAATACCACAATAAAATTCTAGAATTCCAACTTACTATCTTTGTT
Organism: Hypercompe scribonia; assembly: GCA_949316085.1. Classification (NCBI taxonomy): domain Eukaryota; kingdom Metazoa; phylum Arthropoda; class Insecta; order Lepidoptera; family Erebidae; genus Hypercompe; species Hypercompe scribonia. The sequence goes on along the minus strand of OX438986.1, from coordinate 2,794,244 downwards.
ATAAAATTACGCTAATTAGCCATTGTGTTCTGAAGAGTGTACTCTCTAACAGTGGCAGTCATCGTGGCAGTGAAGACTTACAAAATTACAACCAAGACTGCCACCCTTACATCAATGCAAATTTCGTATATTTATAGAGTATTTTGTGTAATATTTTGTTTTATACTCAATATAATGGAGGAAGGTATCTCTACATCACAAACCAATGACCATCCAAATAGACCTGGTGGTCACGTCAGAAGGATCATCGTCCAAAGGTCGATGTCCGTACATCATCCATACAGTCGAAGTGAAAAATAATGTGTATATTTCATACAATATTTTAAATATCTTAATATATGTTTTCATCGTCGTCATAGCCTATCGCAGTCCACTGCTGGACGTAGGCTTCTTCCATTAAACACCACTTTGATCGACTTTAGGCTTCTCGCATCAAACATAACGTTTTAATTTAAATTAATTTTCTTGCATTTGATTGATTAACATGCATTTTTATGATGTATATGTAATGTGTATTACCCCATTACTTCCCAGCTATCGCAAAGTTAGAATTTTCTTTCAAATATATTTGTGATTTGAACAGAACAAAAAAATATTTATTCTGGGGTCTGAATCAGCCTGTCCTATATATATGACATTGGGATCATATGTTGAGAAAAAAAATATTATTACGACTTTATTGGCTATTTCATGTTTAGTAAAGGTTACCCAACAATTTTAGGTAATTTGAAATATATAATTACTTTTATTTATATTGCTATAATTAGCTATACAAAGCAAACAACAATGCACTCTTAACGGCTACGAAATATATTAATTTTGGAATTATATACCTAACTAATATCACTGTATTTTTGCATCAAAATATTTTTTTTTAACGGGGATATAGTTAAAAACGTTTGCTATTTACAAAAAATGCTTAAAAATCAAAGCCACTTTTAGAAAAAAAATTGGTAATCTAGTGTCCTAAAAATATGACAGTGGGAAATAATGGATTAAATTAACATGTGTATACATAATTAATTTATGCGGTAATGTTACTTTTTCCAACTCTGAACATATCATAATTCCCACATACAAGCAAGTTCCACCATAATTTTTTCCCACGGGTTAACTTTTATTTTCAGACCCAAGTTTGGTAAGTGATTTTTTTATAGCACGTACTTTAAAAAGATAGCACTTAAGGTATTACCTGTTTGTCGGTGAAAATAAAATGGCTTCAAATTAATTTCTTATTCATAGAAAAACTTTGGATGGATAAAAATGTTGGTTTAAAAAGTTCACTTAATATTCGAAATCAGCTTTCGAAAGTTGTAAATTTAAAATTCGGTAGCCTCATTTCTATATTTATTAGAAAATAAGGCTACCCTTTGTTTTTTAAAGACATATCTTAATTCTTAGACATTCAAGAAATATTTTGAAATTGTATGTTTTCGTCTTTCTTGAGTTATACTCGAGTCCTCGTGTTCACAGTCACTAACAGTGAAAAGTTTACAGTAGAATAAGAAATATAGAGTATCGTAGAAAATGCATACATAATACTTAGTACATATTTCTCAGATTTAAAAAAATATATCTGTGAAATTTGTCGATGCCATGCCAACCAACAATAAGTGTTTCTGATTACGATCCGATCCTAAAATGTGTTTAGGTACAAATAATCTCGTATAACGTGCCCAATTTCATTATAATGGTTCAATGTTTTTAGACGAAGGCCTATCCCACGGGATGGATATATTTATCAATAGAATTGAAATATTTTTAGAAATCCCCACGTAACTGAAATAAAATTCTAGTAAAAGTTTTTGTTGAATCGCTAGCGCCGTATTTGGTTACAGTTTTGGTCTTACATCATCATTTTGTACTTTTAACTTGAATGATTTTGTATGTTCATCTAATTAAAATTTATTTAGATCAAGTAGTTCAATGGTAGCGCTACACTATTGCTTTATTGATATAAACAAAACAAATTCAGTTTGACATCTATGCGCATCTATGCACTATTGCTTTATTGATATAAACAAAACAATTCAGTATCTTTTGTTGTGGTAGGCAATTCCCGCAGTGATCTGGATCTCGTAATAACAGCTGTTCCCGGATCCCTCCTATGTCAGGTGCAGAGTGGCATATCGTGTGGTTTTAGTCGGTCCGATTCCGACACACCATCCCACTGCCAATCCCGGTGGGGTGACGGCCCGAAGGGGGTTTCCACACGTTAAATAAAGGCAATGCCCGCAGTAAGAATATATACTGTGTCGCGGGTGATATCACAAAAATTCAAAAACACCTAGACCTAGAACAACAACACTCAAAGTGTTGTCCTTTGTGAGAATCGAACCCAGGTCTACGCTTGTATAGCGGTAAGGTGATCGCTTTATTAACAATACCATTTGTGCACTTATGTAATATACACATTGAAAGTTGACAGTTGCTAAATAACTTTTTAATTTTTGTAGAAAGCAACTTCCCACGGGCAATCTCTTCTAGCACCTCTAGCACCTTAATACTAATGTATTTCTCTTTGTTTCAGAATCTGCTTGATCATCAGTGAATTTTTTTCAGGTACGTAAGGATTTATTATTATTTGATGTTAAAATTTTAAATGTAGACAGTTTAATAACTCATATAGCACTATGTCAATGGGAAAAATTCTTGGATAGGAATCTCAGGTTCCCGATTAGAGAGGACACTAAGGCAGACAGATCAGCTTATATAGATTCTGTAGTACAGAGAAGAGGACTTCGTTTAGCAGTGAATGTTGGCAAGTTGATTAAAGACAAAAAAAAATAAAGTATTTTATAATAAAATTAAGAAAACGCTTTAATTCACCTTGCTTTTCTGCCAATCTGACTCCATTCTGATAAAAAAAAACTGAATCACATTTTGACCGATATCTCTAATCACTCGTTTCTGATGTACCTCACTCATCTATTGCAAAATCCATAACTCTATACATAAAATAACACTGCATCATAAGTAAATTATTCAGTTCTGCGTTCGTTTCGTGCATATAGTACACTGTTTCTATTGGTCACGATGCGAAAAGAATATTTCCGTAACGAATATTCATTCATTATCTGTTATTGAAATAACACATCTCACACACGGCCGTCTGATTCTAAACTAAGCAGAGCTGACACTATTGTAACCAATATACTGATAAATGTACTTATATTTCACACATCTGTTATGGATATAGGTATAATACTCAAATACTGAATAATTGATTGTGCTTGTCTTTATTTTTCTTGAGTGAAAGTTGAATCCTTGGTAGCCAATGTCACTAACTATTAGACCATCAAGCAAATTGATGGCCAGAATTTGCGAAGTCAACTTAAACAAATAATTTGAAAGTGACAGATATAATAAATAACCCACACACAAAATTATAATCACCTTCGCATTTAACTTTTGCTGTGACATCTTATTTCTTGTCAAATTCTATCATTTTAGGTTGACCAGACGGTAATATACGCCTTTTTCATATTTCCCTACTAAAGTATCTCTACTAATATGAAATGGACTGGATGCTTGGACCTTTTTTTTCTATTTATCGCTACCGGTTGGGTTACATTGAATCTACTCCATACTGATCATATTTGTGGCGATAATTTTGTTTTTCTTTTCTTTTTATCCCTACCGGTAGGGATAATAACTTCAAGGGTTTATTTTTATCATGATGATGGTGATTCAGATATTTTGAATGACTCGTGCTTTCATACTTTGAATTTCAAAATATTTTTGTGTCAATGAAACATCAAAATGACATTTATAAAGAATTTCACTTTAACGACTAATTCAGGAACATCCAATTTTTAATAAAAAGAAATCTCTGAAGCTTTTTAATCCTACTAGTAGAGATGAATAGAAAAAATCATCTAATTATTTCTACCAATTTGATTAGTAGCAATATATGGAGGAGAAATTGTATCACTACCGTTAGCGATAGCAAGAAAAAAGTTTCAAGGAGAAAATAAATAGCACAAACGATGCAAGAAGTCCAATATCGATCAGATTGGCGTGCAATGGGCTATGTCCCGCAGTGGACTGCGATAGGTTGATGATGATGATGATATCGAACAAGCAGAAATATTCTACAGAAAATATTGAAAAAATGATATTTGATTTGTTTAAATAACAAACTTTATCTATTAACAACACTTAACAACCATAAATATAAGTATTTGATGTTAACCGTACCTGCGAAAAAGGATTTCAAAAACTAGAGATACGAATCATTCAATGAACGTTTTACTATTGTGGAATAAAATCCTAAAACACGTAGATTAATTTTCACTTCACTAGCCGGACAAAGAATAATTTTAAATGTTATACCTAAATTAGTGAGTAAATAAGAACTATTTTACATTGGCAAGGAGACTGCATAGTCTAAAGGCGTTCAATCACCGTCATTTACATATTCATGTTTACACAACAAAGAATACTTTCCGACAAAGAAATGGCAAATCATATAAATGAGAGGGAAAAATAAAGATCTTTAGGATTTTGAAACCCTATAATCAAGATTCTAAAGGAAGACAAAACTTAGTGAGTCATTTGAACTGTAATCAGAAGCGAGTGGAATTTTTACAGAAATGTCTCAATTTATTTTTCAGATATACAGTTTGTAGCAAAATGTTCAAAGACTTGATTATAAAAAAATATATTAAGCTTATTTATGATAATATGTGATATGCTGTTTTCATGTTTAATTAATTATAAATCAATTTATAGCCTGCCAAAGTGATTCTACTCTGCCTGGTGGAAAGCATGATTAGAATCCAAGAGTGGTGTTCACCAGTAAACCGAGACTCAGAATGCTGTGTCGTCACATAACGGTCAAGCAAGACTGTGACCGAATCGTCGAACGGAAACGCCCCCGTACCCTCTCATAAGTGGTCGCCGGATGCCACTGTCTGATCACCCACCGGCACGATGAGCCACTCCATGGATTATACATGACTTGACGAGGCAGCCTTCCAGGTTGCTTAAACGCGGTTAAACCCCTCTTTATGCCATGGGTAGCCAGCGGCACCACCATTTCTACGGATTTATTTGACCGACGGTTCGATCTGTGCGATTCTCACAATGACTCTATAAGCATTTCATTATTCACACGCATATCAGGACAACTGTACACCCTGCATTATGGGGCCTCCAGTCTCGCGTTCACTAACGAAAGGCAACATCACGAATACTGTCGCTTTAGGTTGATGTTCGGTAAGAAGGTAGTACCACACCGGTCGTGCCGGCCCATGCATGTTGAAATCAGCGTGGCTCTACTGCTTTTGAAACATTTATTAAATATTCATGAATTTTACTATACAATGATGTAATGATACATCATTGAGTAGTAAAATATATAGTATGGATAGTGTCTAGGAAACGTTTTATAAATAATTAACTTTTATAAAATATATTCATAGACGGTGAGCCTTAACCATAATAAATTGCAACAAGCTGTGTTCTTCAATGTTTAAGTTTTTGTCCCAAGGGGTGATATCGTTTATTCAAATTTAAATGGAAACAAACGCAATGGGAAAAGTAAATCCAGAAATTTCCAAATCGTGCCTGAACTGACAATACATTATTTAAGGTTTGAAAGATGAAAAAGTGAAATAGGTTAATCAAGTCGTGAGTATCTTTATACTTAGAATGTCAATCAACAGCCTTTTGCAGTCTACTACTGGACATAGACCTCTCCTTAGCAAGGAGGTTTTGGCCTACTAAACCACGCTGGCCAAACGGGTTGGAATAGGGTTTGTTTCAAGCTTCCCAGTAGGGGTCACGCGGCGCGGCGTTCTTCTCGCTTTCTGCGGTGGGCTGTAGCCAAACTGAATAGGGACCTACTAGAGGAGGCAGCCATTATTCACTCCTGGCTGTCTCCGCAGGCTCCGACCGAGGAGGTTGACATGGGGGCTGTTCGTTTCCGCGATGCGATTACGCAGATCTGCGATGCGGCCATGCCCCGCATCCGAGGTTGTCAGCCTCCACGGAAGGAGGTTTACTGGTGGTCCCAGGAGTTGGCGGACCTCCGCGCGGCCTGTACTCGTGCCCGGAGGTCCTACACCCGTAGTCGGCGGCGACACCGCGTAGATGGCGAGCAGGACCAGCTTCATGAGGAGTACCGAGAGGCGCGGAAAACTCTGAAGCTGGCCATTAGCCGCACCAAAGAAGTGAAGAGGAAGGAAATGCTGGAGGGTCTCGATCGTGACCCCTGGGATCGCCCTTATCGTGCGGTGCGACAAAAGCTCCGCACGTCGGGCCCCCCCCTTACAGAGACACTCCAGCCCAGCTTCCTGCGGGAAGTGGTCGAGGGTCTTTGCCCGCAGCGGGCGGAGCACACACCCCCGTCGATGACCTTCATGGTCGAAGACGACGGGGGACGGAACGAGGATAATGCTCCGCCCGTCAGGGAATCGGAGATAGGGGCGGTCGTTCTACGGATTCGCTCTAAGAACACCGCCCCTGGGCCAGATGGGATACCTGCCCGAGTGCTGGCGCGAACCCTCGATCACATGTCGGATCGCCTCGGGGAAGTCCTAAACGCCAGCTTGGCGTCCGGGCGCTTTCCTGAGGGTTGGAAGAGCGGGAAGCTGGTCCTACTACGAAAGCCCGGACGGCCGGCCGATTCGGTCGCGGCCTATAGGCCCATCGTGTTGCTGGGCGAGGCGGGTAAATTGTTTGAGAGGATACTCTCTGCCCGCATCGTCCGGCACCTCTGCGAGGTGGGCCCCGATCTGTCGGACGCCCAATACGGTTTTCGAGTCGAGCGTTCGACAGTCGATGCTGTGTTGCGCCTGAGGGCCGTGACCGAAGAGGCGGTGAGCTGTGGCGGCGTGCTGTTGGCGGTGTCGTTGGACATCGCCAATGCATTTAATAGTCTGCCATTTAGCTGCATCAGGGAAGCACTCCACTACCACGGGATGCCAAAGTACCTGAGGCGGCTTGTGGCAGACTATCTTAGGGAGCGTACCGTCATGTACGAGGACCGAGATGGCATTCTGAGGCAGCGGCCCATGTCGTGCGGTGTTCCACAGGGATCTGTCCTCGGACCACTCTTGTGGAATATGGGATACGACTGGGCCCTTCGAGGTCGTCTTCCCCCCGGGCTGGGCGTAATTTGTTACGCCGATGACACATTGGTCACGGCCCGGGGGGCGAACTTTCAAGAGGCGGCGCGCCTGGCCACCGTGGGAATCTCTTTGGTGGTCGGGCGCATTGAGGCGCTGGGTTTACGAGTGGCCCTAGATAAGACGGAGGCCCTTTTGTTCCATGGGTCCCGTCGTGGTCCACCACCCGGCGCCTCTATAGTAGTCAATTCGGTCCTCGTACCGGTTCAGGCCCAGATGAAATATCTGGGCCTGATCCTCGACGGCAGGTGGCTCTTCGACGAGCACTTCCGACAGCTTTCTCCAAAGCTGGTCGGCGCTGCTTCTGCCCTTGGGCGACTTTTGCCGAATTTGGGTGGAGCCAGCGTCGCGACGAGACGGCTATACACGGGGGTTGTCCGGTCAATGGCGCTGTATGGTGCACCGGTGTGGGCGGCGGCTCTGACCGCCCAAAATAGGGCTCGCCTCTGGCGCCCTCAGAGGATATTGGCGGTTAGAGCCATACGCGGTTACCGCACCGTATCGACGGAGGCGGTGTGCGCCTTGGCCGGAACTCCCCCGTGGGATTTGGAGGCGGAAGTGCTCGCCGAAGTTTATCGGCGGACGGCTGACTTCCGGGCGGATAGCGGCATACGGCCCCCGCCCGAAGAGATACACGAGTGGCGTGAGGCCGCTCGTCGATCCACGATGGCTCGTTGGTCTTTCCGGTTGGAGATTCCTCGTGCTGGCTTTGCCCTCGTGGAGGCACAGTTGTTTTACCGCGGTCGCAACCTTCCGCGAAGACGTAATTTCGCGGAAGGGGGCGGCGGAGAAGACCCGGGAGGACGATCTCCACTCGGACCCAATTCGCCGCCGGCGAGCCAGGCGGCGGAGGCGCGCATACCAGCGCCTCATGCCGCCATGAGTGTGGCCGCGGGTGGACGGGACGGGTTTTCCCCTCCATCCGCTATAGTGGCCAGCCGCGAGGACGTGACGTGCGCGTGTGCTGTACGTCGCCTAAATAGAGAGTTTATCCGCAGATGGTGCCCGCTTTAGCGGGCAGGCGCTAGGAGGGATCTGGATGTCGTAATAGCAGCGGTTCCCGGATCCCTCCTATGTTAGGCGCAGAGTGGCACACCGTGTGGTTTTAATCGGTCCGATTCCGACACACCGCCTCGCCGTAAACCCCGGTGGGGTGACGGCCCGAGGGAACACACGTAAAAAAAAAAAAAAAAAGGGTTTGTTTGAAGCTTACCTTCTCTTTTTAATGATGTTGTCTTGCACACTTTGTTCCCTTAGTCACCTTTTACGACACCCACGGAATGAATAGGGGTGGTAACACTATGTATCTTTAATCCGTCACCACGCGGACAATGTCAATGGCTGGATAGAATATCAACGGAGAGTCATTATACCAGACACTGATAGTTACGAGGGGGATAAAATTGATTTCGAAAATTTATTTATACAGTTAGAAATAAAGTAATTAAAAACTGGGTTATATGAGTTTAGTTTCATAATCAATCTTAATAAATTGTCCGTATTTTGTTGAAACTTTCAAAAGTATAAGATGTGGTATAAAATCTGAATATTAAATGATTGGTGCCTACCAAAATTCTTAGTCTAAATAAATTCCCGTTCACCAACCGGACCCAAGTTTAACATTGTAAAAGTTGTACGTGAAGTGGAGTCTGAATTGTTCTTGGTGTATTTGCATAATTTATTTTGAGATAATATTCAGAATAACCTAGATAATTTCGTTACTGATTTTGTATATCTCCGAATATTGGTTCTGTAGATGATGAGACAGATGGATCACCAGTTTTTTGTAAAATGCCTACGCCTCTTGGTAGCTTGACAGATTCAATTACAAATTTTAATTCAGAAATTTAAACATCTGAAGGTGAACTGTCATCAACATTATCATCAATAGCGTATAACCTTTGACTATCTCGGTGGTATAACGAAATCGATTGCTGTGCTTGAGGTCTCGGTTTCGATTTTCGGGTCGGACCAAATGTTTATATGAACTGCAAATATTTGTTTCGAAATTTGAGTGTTTTCTATGTATAATATGTATGTATTTACAAAAAAAGAAAAATTAAGTATTCTATTAGTCAGTCTAGTTATCATAGTATGAGCTTTATATTTATTTTATTTTAATGGTCTGCTACTGGACATGACCATTTTTATTTTGTAAGCGCTTGCTGCCTGGGATGAATAAGGGTGGTGCGGTGACATTCTGTATTCTTAATCCATTATCTCAAGGATAAAGTGAGTACGTTGTCTGACACACTTCGATAATGAACTTAACTTACAGTGAAAGTTTGTCAGCTCTCTCATCCGTTACTGAACAGAACGATAACTAGATAAATAAAAGAACAGTGACTCTCGAACAGCCAGTCATTTGTAGTACTGTACTTGTACAAAGCCTTCTCATAGTGTTTTAACTGGAAGTACAAACTGTGTGTCGAAACAGTCCACTCTTGGACATAGGCTTCTTCTGAGAAAGGAGGTTTTGGCTTACTATTTGTTAACCGACTTTAAAAAAACAGTAAATTCTATATTCTGCTGTATGCATTTTTACTTTTTTATTTAATTATATACAATTTCATGCACTTATGTACTTCAGTAGACTTAATAACCTGGATATTTACTAGCCGACCTTTGCGGGGTGTAAAATACTAGTTAGTTAAGTGTATTGAGGTCCAGAAACAAATACAATTGACATAAAGTAGCAAATACGTAAATGTATGAATGTAAATACACAAAAATACATTCGACATACTATTGATATTGTAACTCCGTCACCTCTGGAAAATAATTCTCTTCTTTTTAAATATGTAATAGTAAACATCCTGACTTCAAGAGGAAGTGCACTCTAGAGCAGCAGCGATGCGTCTGCATTCTAGTCGAAGTAACACATATCATGATAAATCATGATCAGCAGCCTTAAATAGCCCACTGCTGGACATGTTAGGAAGGAGGTTTTGGCCTACTATACCACGCTGGCCAGATGAGTCGGTATAGGGTTTGTTTCAAGTTTGCCTTCTCCTTGTTTTAAGGTTGTCCTGCGTACTTCACTCCCTTTATTGCATCTTACAAAACTCAAGTGATGAAAAGGGATGGTGACCCACCGTATTCTAAATCCATCACCACCCGGACAAGAAAAAGAGAAGCAGGTTTACGTTCTTAAATGTGTTTTGGCACATATGGGCGTATTACAAAATACTCTGATGTCCTATCAGAAAATATTGCTGCGAGAAAAAGTGATAAAGATTTATCAAAACCAGGATGGCTCGATGGGACACCATGGATGACGTCACTTACTAACCGTGGAGTTTATAGCTGCATTTCAATTTTTAAACAAAAATTTCCATCACAAGCTTAAAGAAGAATTGCTGGAAAATACCGAAGTTTTTCTAGTAGAAAGTGGTTTTAGTTTCAACTGTAATTATTTCGTATACAACCTTATCTTACGTAACATCTATAATCGTATGCCCGATGTAATAACTGTGTATCATGGAATAAGGTTAATAAATTACATTGTTTAGATTTACAGTTTATTGATGTTACAAAAGGTTATGTGATCAACCATATTTTAGTTATTAATTAGTTTATTTCTTAATTAAGATATCAATCGATCGATATATTATAGTTACCTGAAGTTAATTGATCAATATTCAGTAGACACAGTCATTGTTTTCATCACTACGTTCTGTAAAACGCACCTGTGAAACTAAACCTTAAAGAGAATCGTTGAAATATTGTCACGTAACACTAAACGTAAATACAGCCTTAGTCACAAACGTTTAGACATACGGCCTGTAATAAATTTCTGTAACCAAAACTCTAAAACAGTAGAAACAAGCAAACAGACAATCATTAATCACACACCGATGTGACTGACAACTTACATTACGGTTACGAGATCAATTGCTAAAACAAGAAATTATACGAACAAAATAGGATAGGTAATAATATGTGCAAAAAATTTATCATTTTCTTGCAAACAGGTGTCTTGTTTGATCATAGAGTTTGGTTTTATCGTAGTTGATTTCAAGAATCTGAATAAAAAAACACCTCCAGCACCTTACATCCAAAAATAAAATATGTAATTGCCAGAACCTGATTTAATTTTATCATCCTTTGCAATGCGATATATTGAGACTATTAATCTCTATTGTGACTATGTATCTAGAACATATGTTGACCCTCTAAAACACGTACACACCTTTATATATCACGCTTATATCGTGGAAGCGACAGAGAGAGGCCCAATAAATGCATTTTTATGTTAACTATAATTATAGTACCACTGACACCACACACAACAAAAAGTATATTTATCATTAATGATAATGATGTCGCTTGATTGACGATGATTTGAAGTAGATTTCAATCACGGTGGCCAGTCTCAACAGAGACCAGCCTAGTACGCATCAGATATTACAATGTACAAGTGTGTGCGCAAACACAAATGCATTCTTTGTTTCCTCACTCGCACAATCTGATGAGACGGCTATCCGACACGATCGGGTGAGTGTTCACAAGACCAATGGCTTCACGTGCTCTCCGAGGCAGGAAGATTGAGACCCCAACTTTAAAGTTGCTGGCTGTAATTAAGCATTTCTGTAATCAGAAAAACTTAACATTTCCAATCGGCAGTCGCATACGCTATCTGCTAGACCAACGAGGCAGTTTATTTATTATACTTACTCAGTTAAAAAACAACATAAGTAAACACAAGTAACCTTGCATTGACGTTATGTAAGAGTCTCATTGTGGTCAAAGCTTTGTAAAAAGCAATCAGGTTCGCCGGAAAGTAAAGCATTCAGAGAATCCCTAAAAATTTATCTATTTCAATCGTGAAGTGTGGTACATATACAGTTTCATTCGATTGAAAGTCGGTAAAATGACAATTGTAATTTCCGATGCTGGTAATGGATTCCAGAATATACCAGAATTTAGAAGGGATCATGCTCTCTTACTTTATAAGGCTTGCTGTGTGTTTTGAAATAGCGATATTCTATTTTTTACATAGGTTATTTTTACACGATTACCAGTTACTGATATAGTAGTACTTTTTACTGTGTGAAACATGGTATTTATGAAATGGCTTGATCAGCGCGCTCACATGGAAAGCCTGTGGTAAGTAATTCTTTTGTTGGTATTCACCCAGTGAATACGGTTACCAAAAGTTTAATTCTTCCTAAATCTGGTAAAGATACTCCAATAGCAACATTACGCACTTGTGTATCTTGACTGTATACATGGACGGTGGTAGTCCTCCTAATTAGATGCTCTGTTTGTTCTTCCATTGGTTAATTACGAATGCACGAACAAAACGATTGTGCTAATATTGAGTAGGCAATAATATTTAGCATTAAATCGAATTTTTTTTATCGACAGTTTGATAGGAACCAAGCTACCAATAAGCAAAATTTAAAGTAATAATGTAGTATAGTGTAGTCCACCATAGTAATAGTGTATAGTCCATCTATTTTAGAATCAAACGGCAGTGTCCTATTAACTCATAAGACCGAGTCCTGAATTATTAAGTTACATTTCTTTGGCACAATTTTCAATAGATTAAAAAGACATAGGACATAGATATCACACTTAATTTAGCCAAATCATTGGATTTGCAACCAAAGACGACGTGATGTGAAAAAAAATGCCAAATAACTATCATACAAATCATAGGAAGATAAATAAGTATATTAAAAAAAAAACAAAATTCCTTTTATATTTACCATCCCTTAACAATCTCTTTCTGTATTACTGAACCAGTAACTTAAATTTACCTGTTCTGATCAGTACAAAGATATCAAAGCCAGTGAGATTGTCGTTAGCACTCACCTGTAGCGGGTTACTCACACAACATTAATTTTACTTCAATCTACGTAAAATTTCAGGGCGAATGATTGATGATTTGTTATATTTTTATAGCTGATAACTTATTTTTATAGGAAAAACATATACTTACTTTCCTTTCCTGTATTCTGGGTGTAGAGATTTCAGTTTGAAATTAGAAATTGGTGTGACTGCAAGAAATCTTTGTATTGAACACTAAAGTAAGTACTTTTAAGACTGGGGTGCTGGGCTAGAAAACCTCCACGTGGCGATGGTGTTGTTCATCACTGCCAACGGCTAATATTCTAGCACGAAGAGGAAGCCATTTTCTTCGGCAAATCGGCCGAGATTTGGTACAACAGAGCGGGCGTGTCTGTCGGATGCTCTGTTGGTTCTTCGCTCTTCGGAGCATTGAGGAGGAAAACCTCGGTAAAAAATCACTATGGTGGGACTCTTTAGGGTCGGAGTACCTCCGCTTAGCGGTGGAAAAGGTAGGACAGGCTCGGTGTGCACTTACACTGCCAACGAGCAGGTATCAGGAGACGTTGTCTCCCTACCACTGTCGGCACATCGTAGTCCCGAAAGGAGTGTCGTGGTTATGTCTCGCGATGCCGATCGGGGGCGAGGGTCTTGGCTTAGCCGCCCGGACTGCGAGGAAGAAAACCTCTATAAAAAATTACCCCGAATCCCGTGTTCTGGTGCGTGACCAGGGGATGCATGGCTGATGGGTAGTTCAGTCGTAAGTGCACTCCCAGCCGCGGCACCTGCGGACCCCTCGCTTGGGCATAAATTTACGCTTGCCCGGGTATTGGGGGATCTCTGCCTGGGTCGACCATTAATTCTCCCCTAATCGTGGAAAGCCTGGCGCGGGGGAGGCGGGAGCGGGGTAAAAAAGCCTCTACCCAACAGGCGCCATCGGTGGCAGTGGCTACCACGAAGAAGACACGTAAACTACAACCTCCTAAGACTGCGGCTGTGGTGGTCACCGTATCACCGGAGGCAGCTAACGGCGGACTGTCCTACGCGGCCATTTTCAAGAGGGCCCGGGACAGTCTCGCCAACGATTTCGGGACTGGAGGGGTCAGATTGCACCTTGCTCAGACAGGAGCTCGAGTACTCGAGTTCCCTGGAGCCGAAGCTATAAAGACGGCGGACATATTTGCCGAGAAGCTGCGGAGAATATTTGCAGCCACGGATGGTGTGAAGATCACCAGGCCTACAAAATGCGCTGAATTGCGCATCTCGGGCCTGGATGACTCTGTAACGGCCGAAGACGTCCGCGTTGCGATTGCAGAGAAGACGGGGTGCAACGCGGAAAACATTAGGGTCGGCACCATCCGCCCCGGTCCAGGAGGACTTGGTGCTGTGTGGGTCAGTTGTCCCGTAGCGTCGGCCAAAGCTTTGGGCGACGCAGGCCGACTACTCATCGGTTTCGTGAACGCTAGGATCACAATCCTGGGGGCGAGACCGATGAGGTGTTATAAATGCCTGGCATCGGGACACACACGCGCCAAGTGTGGTAGTCATTTTGATTGCAGCGGACTATGTTTCCGCTGTGGTCGACCGGGGCACAAGGCGGCAGAATGCTCTGCCGCCCCTCACTGCCCGGCGTGTGAGGCGGGTAATAAGCCCGCATATCACCAGATCGGGCAGGCGGGCTGCAAGCCTCCCCGTGAATCTCGGCAATCATCGGTGGCTAGCCAGTCGGCCCAGGCTGTCTCCGATGTTGTTCGTCTGTCAACATCATCGCCCATGGAGGAGGTTGTAGAGACAGTCCGGTAATGGACCAAGTCTCCAACCTCCTTGTCCAGACGAACCTGAACCACTGTGCCGCGGCGCAGGATCTCTTGCTACAAACTATGGTACAGTGGTCGATCAGTGTGGCCGTAGCCGCGGAGCCCTACTATGTTCCTCCTCGACCGAATTGGTTGGGTGACCGGGACGGCTCCGTGGCAGTCGTCGGCTCCACAGCGCCTCATTCCTCGAGACAAGGGCACTGGATATGTTGCTGCTGAGTGGGGGGGGATCACCGTATACGGTGTGTACTTCTCCCCCAACCGGAGTTTGAGCGACTTCGAGGTTTTCCTCAACAGCTTGGAGACCTCGATACGGCGACTAACGTCTGGGCACGTCCTTGTGCTGGGGGACTTCAACGCAAAATCCGTTGCGTGGGGTTCCCCCAGAACGGATACTAGGGGCGAAGCCGTAGAGGAGTGGGCGGCTTCGGTGGGCCTCTGTTTATTAAACAGAGGCTCCACTAACACGTGCGTGCGACAGCAGGGGGGGTCGATAGTGGACCTTTCGTTCGCAACCCCTGCCCTCGCCGCACGAGTAAGGAACTGGCGTGTTCTGGAAGAGGTTGAGACGCTCTCGGATCACCTCTACATCCGATTTGAGCTCTCCCGGATCCAGGACTCCAGTAGGGGTCACACGGCGCGGCCTTCTTCTCGCTTTCCGCGGTGGGCTATTTCGAAGCTGAACAGGGACCTACTAGAGGAGGCAACCATTATTTACTCCTGGCTGTCTCCGCAGGCTCCGACCGAGGAGGTCGACATGGGGGCTGGTCGTTTCCGCGATGCGATTACGCAGATCTGCGATGCGGCCATGCCCCGCATCCGAGGTTGTCAGCCTCCACGGAAGGAGGCTTACTGGTGGTCCCAGGAGTTGGCGGACCTCCGCGCGGCCTGTACTCGTGCCCGGAGGTCCTACACCCGTAGTCGGCGGCGACACCGCGTAGACGGCGAGGAGGACCAGCTTCATGAGGAGTACCGAGAGGCGCGGAAAACTCTGAAGCTGGCCATTAGCCGCGCCAAAGAAGTGAAGAGGAAGGAGATGCTGGAGGGTCTCGATCGTGACCCCTGGTGTCGCCCTTATCGTGCGGTGCGACAAAAGCTCCGCACGTTGGGCCCCCTCCTTACAGAGACACTCCAGCCCAGCTTCCTGCGGGAAGTGGTCGAGGGTCTTTTCCCGCAGCGGGCGGAGCACACACCCCCGTCGATGACCTTCATGGTCGAAGACGACGGGGGACGGAACGAGGATAATGTTCCGCCCGTCAGGGAATCGGAGATAGGGGCGGTCGTTCTACGGATTCGCTCTAAGAACACCGCCCCTGGGCCAGATGGGATACCTGCCCGAGTGCTGGCGCGAACCCTCGACCACATGTCGGATCGCCTCGGGGAAGTCCTAAACGCCAGCTTGGCGTCCGGGCGCTTTCCTGAGGGTTGGAAGAGCGGGAAGCTGGTCCTACTACGGAAGCCGGGACGGCCGACCGATTCGGTCGCGGCCTATAGGCCCATCGTGTTGCTGGACGAGGCGGGTAAATTGTTTGAGAGGATACTCTCTGCCCGCATCGTCCGGCACCTCTGCGAGGTGGGCCCCGATCTGTCGGACGCCCAATACGGGTTTCGAGCCGGGCGTTTGACAGTCGATGCTGTGTTGCGCCTGAGGGCCGTGACCGAAGAGGCGGTGAGCTGTGGCGGCGTGCTGTTGGCGGTGTCGTTGGACATCGCCAACGCATTTAATAGTCTGCCATTTAGCTGCATCAGGGAAGCACTCCACTACCACGGGGTGCCAGAGTACCTGAGGCGGCTTGTGGCAGACTATCTTAGGGAGCGTACCGTCATGTACGAGGACCGAGATGGCATTCTGAGGCGGCGGCCCATGTCGTGCGGTGTTCCACAGGGGTCTGTCCTCGGACCACTCCTGTGGAATATGGGATACGACTGGGCCCTTCGAGGTCGTCTTCCTCCCGGGCTGGGCGTAATTTGTTACGCCGATGACACATTGGTCACGGCCCGGGGGGCGAACTTTCAAGAGGCGGCGCGCCTGGCCACCGTGGGAATCTCTTTGGTGGTCGGGCGCATTGAGGCGCTGGGTTTACGAGTGGCCCTAGATAAGACGGAGGCCCTTTTGTTCCATGGGCCCCGTCGTGGTCCACCACCCGGCGCCTCTATCGTAGTCAATTCGGTCCTCGTACCGGTTCAGGCCCAGATGAAATATCTGGGCCTGATCCTCGACGGCAGGTGGCTCTTCGACGAGCACTTCCGACAGCTTTCTCCAAAGCTGGTCAGCGCTGCTTCTGCCCTTGGGCGACTTTTGCCGAATTTAGGTGGCGCCAGCGTCGCGACGAGACGGCTATACACGGGGGTTGTCCGGTCAATGGCGCTGTATGGTGCACCGGTGTGGGCGGCGGCTCTGACTGCCCAGAATAGGGCTCGCCTCTGGCGCCCTCAGAGGATATTGGCGGTTAGAGCCATACACGGTTACCGCACCGTATCGACGGAGGCGGCGTGCGCCTTGGCCGGAACTCCCCCGTGGGATTTGGAGGCGGAAGTGCTCGCCGAAGTTTATCGGCGGACGGCTGACTTCCGGGCGGGTAGCGGCATACGGCCCCCGCCGGAAGAGGTACGCGAGTGGCGTGAGGCCGCTCGTCGAGCCACAATGGCTAGTTGGTCGTCCCGGTTGCAGACTCCACGTGCTGGCTTTGCCCACGTGGAGGCTCTCCAGCCGGTCATCGCCGAGTGGGCAGGGCGGCAGCACGGGACCCTTTCCTTCCGACTGACGCAGGTCCTTTCCGGGCACGGTTGCTTCGGGAAGTATCTGCACTCGGTCGCCAGGAGGGAATTGAGTCCCGCCTGTCACCACTGCGACTGCAGTGAGGACTCGGCTAAGCACACGCTAGCGGTTTGTTCCGCCTGGGCGGCGCAGCGTGGGGTCCTCACTGCAGTTATTAGAGGAGATCTCTCGCTACCGGCCGTCATACGCTCCATGGCCGGTAGCGACAGTTGTTTTACCGTGGTCTCAACCTTCTGCGAAGACATAATTTCGCGGAAGGAGGCGGCGGAGAAGGCGCGTGTGCCGTACGTCGCCTAAATAGAGAGTTTATCCGCAGATGGTGCCCGCTTTAGCGGGCAGGCGCTAGGAGGGATCTGGATGTCGTAATAGCAGCGGTTCCCGGATCCCCCCTATGTTAGGCGCAGAGTGGCACACCGTGTGGTTTTAGTCGGTCCGATTCCGACACACCGCCTCGCCGTAAACCCCGGTGGGGTGACGGCCCGAGGGGGTTTCCACACGTTAAAAAAAAAAAAAAACTTTTGCTTTGACCAAAAACTACGGTACTAACCAAGTTTCTAAATACCTAGTAGCACCTAATATGGTTAGTATCGGCAGACGTGGTGGTTGAAGCGGTCTTGTCACACCTTCCTACTATAAAGTTACCCGTACCACGAGATATATTTTTACTTCGAAGTAATCTTCCCTTAAAAATGTAGAATAAATTTAATTTAGCGTATTAACCAATACCAATACACTTAAAAATACTTAAAAATCAACAGTTATCCAAAAACAAATGAAATATATATTTGTCATCGCTAACCCAATTCCCAAATACTCAAATGATATTCAAACAGCACCAACCAATTACGATAGAGCCTTGACGTTTTATTCGTATCCTGCGTATTGCGGTGGTTATATTAAATTTATTTTATACTGACGAGATCTTTACAAAATAGGCGTGGTGAACAAAAAGTAGAGTAAGGAATGGTACATATTAAAATGTGATAATATTGACATTTAAAGAAACAATTTAATATAAATATATGTAGGTAGGCTCTCTCTGATAACATAATCAGTAAGACTTATTCTGGCAACTGGTTTTCGTTTATTTCTATTAACTGAATAATTAATACTCGTAACTGCTTTTTCTTTATGGTCTCCCTCAACTATTTTCTAGACCGATACGACCTTCATATTTCAGGAAAAGAGCGTACTCCTTGCACAAAGGGCGACATCGTATTTGTGGTACTTAAACTTTCCAAATAAATTAAAAAAAAATGTGTTTCAAACAGCTGTATCTATGAATCATGGTTTTATTTACTTTATACGATAACTTGTTCTACATATAATAAATATTAATAAGAAAATAAACATGGATGTAGATTCCACACTAGGATTCCCTGTGATGTGTGAATATAAGTGAAAAATAATTATTTTACAAACCAATATTAACTGACGAAAAATTGTTTAATTTTACAAGAAAAAAAAAGTTTGTGCCCAGTACATGGTAAGTGTAAAAACAGTTGAGAAAAAAATCACGCATGTGTCACCTAAAAAACTTTGTTTCAAAGTAGTGAAACGCTACAATTACCCTCCTTTATTTTCATATTAATAGCCTGCCATAGTGACTCTACTCTGCCTCATGGAAAGCATGAATAGAATCCAAGAGTTGTGGTCACCATACTTATTTACAAATGGAGACAATACAGTATGGTGACCAATATTAAGGCGGCCTTGTGAGATGCTTTTTCACACCTCGCTTGGGGACGTAAAAGACATGACAGTCATCGTGACAGTGTAAGGCTTACACAGTTACCACGATAACTGTCACCCTTGTATCAATGGGCCATTTTTTAAAAACAAACTACAAATAGACAAACTCCAACCCTAAACGTGTAAATTGTATACCCACTATATTGAATAAAATACCAACAAGGGTTTTATTTACAAAAAAGCGTCCTTCAAGCTTCAAGTTCCAAGTGCCCCGCAAATCCATCATACCGAGTGTATACTTACCCAAATTGTTCCACAACAATAGCATAATAATATATTCGGAGAGCCGCAAATACATTATATTATCAAGGCGGGAATCGATGTCGCCCATGGGGCTTTCAACGTGGTTATTATGGCCATAACACACTGTATGAGTCACATTTTTCAAGATTATCGCGATAAAATAATGTTTTTGCTTCATCCGCTGAGCGGTTCTGATTTTATGTAAGATTTAGTGATGTGACTGATTTTTTGTGGTTTTTAAACTTTATTTTGCAACGTAGATTGCTTTTAATGAGGTGGCTAAAGAGAATTGATTTATAATGTGTTCGAACAAGTTGACACGCGCAATATCATCTGCGTCTACTATAGCATTTGGCGTGATTTATTTACTTTAGAAATAGTTATATTAAGTCAAACTTTAAAGATAGACATGTGCTATAATGGTTTTTTTTTTAATTTTCAATAGGGAATAATTCTTTTCTACATTATTTTTGCAAAACTTTAACCGTTATCGCGGCTTACACGATGGAAGCTCTTAGAAGGATTAATTTTCCCCGTTTTTGCAACATTTTTCATTGATAGTCAGCTTCTTTTGATCGTAGCGTGATAATACATAGCCTTTTGCCTTCCTCGACAACTGCGCTATAGTCCTGAAACATTTTTTCTAATCAAACAAATAAAAATAAAAAACAGAACTTATCAGCTTTATAATATTATATTTATGGTACAGATGTATTTAATCATAATGTTTTAAAATGCTCAATTAACCCATTACTAACTACCAAAAAATTTTGAATTTTTCAATGAGTTCAAATCTCAAAATATATTTATTAATACAGTAAGAAAAAATAATGTAAAGTAAAAAACAAAAATTTATTTATTCTAGGGTCTGAATCAGCCTGTCCTATGTGTATGACATTGGGATCATACATATGTTAAGAAAAAAATATATTATCACGACTTTATTGGCCATTTCACATTTAGTAAAGGTTGCCCAACAATTTTAGGTAATTTGAAATACATATTTACTATTATTTATATAGCAATAATTAGCTATATAAAACAAACAACAATGCACTCTTAACGGCTATGAAATATATAAACTTTGAAATTATTTATCTAAATAATGTCACTGTATTTTTTTATCAAAAACTTTTCTTAACGGAAAAATAGTTCAAAATATTTGCTACTTACAAAAAAGGCTTAAAAAATTAAAGCCAGTATTAGAAAAAATGGTAATCTGGTGTCCTAAAAATATGACAGTGGGAAGTAATGGATAATACATTCTATGTTATGAGGTAAAGTTATATAACAGTTTTGTTTATATACAAAATGTATACTTTAATCATCTACCATAATTTTTTGATTTATTTTCATTGAATCCCATTAAATCACATACACCCATAAACAACCTTTAATAGTCCACTGCTGGACATAAGCCGCTCGTTAAAGAGGTAATTTTGATCTACTGTACTGTACAAGATTTGTCTCAAGTTTTTACTCTTTTAACAGTGCCGTGCCCAACGTATTTCGCTCTCCTACTTGGCTTTTCCGACATCCACAAGATGAATAGTGGTGATGACATTCATGTAGAAATTGATACTGTCCGTTGTTTTACAAGATACTATGTACTTCACTTTTGCACTGAACGAGAGTTGGGGAACGTTCTGATTTCGAGAGGGAACTCATTCCAAAGAAGAACGAACTTTACAACAATTTTTATATTTATTAGTAGCTTCTAACATATATTTGTTAACATATTGGACTGCTTTGGTGTGCCTAGGTTTGAGGTCTCGGTTCCAACTACCGGATCGGACCAAATGTTTGTATTATCTGCAAATACTTGTTTCCTGTTATAACGATAGTTTGTGCGTTTTCTATGTATAATATGTATGCATTTACAAAAAAAACTTTATAAGTATTCTATCAGTGTGTCTAGTTATCACATTACAAATTCTGCTAAGTTTGAAACTAGATGGCGTTGTGTGTCAAATGTCTGAAATATTTATTTATTTATATTAGTATGTTAATTGTAGCCGTGTGTGTGATGAGTGTAAATATGAATTTGTTAAACTTATATTCAGAGTGCAATATTGAAGGTATATTATTTCGTCTTCTAAAGTTAAAATCATTATTATTCGTGCATGCTGTTTTAAATTTTACAGATGAATTTTGTATTTTACTCGTGTGAAATTGTATTTTTTAAGGCATTCCATCTATATCTGAGTAGGAAACAATTTGTACCACTTGCCTATGGTATTTCACCCAAAAATCATTTAATGTCATCTTTACCAGTGTAAGTGAAAAGTCTCAGATAAAAGATTGGATGAGTTATTTTTCCCATTGTCGTACTCTGGGTCCATCCCTTCCATTATTTATGTCTTTACTCACACTACCCGTGGGACATGAAAAAATCGCGGTGCAAGAAAAACTTTCCCCTCGAACATGGGGTTATCATAACCCTCTTTTATAACATGGCGTTAGAATTACTCTCTTGGGATTTTAGTGGAATTTCTATGATTTGATTTCTCACAACATAAAATTCACACCACTATATCAACAACCTGTATTAGTCTATTGCTGGACATATTCCTCTCCTTAAAAAGGAGATTTGGACCTACTTATACCACACTAGCAAGACGAAGTTTAAGCGGTCACCACACCGCTCTCTACTACGCTGAGTGTTGTGGGTTCAAACCTCGCATGGGACAACACTATGCGTGATCTATAAATTGTTTGCCTAAGTCTAGACGTTCTTTGTGTCCGTTTCTTGTATGTTTGTAAAGGCCCCCACGACACAAGATTTATTGCTAGTGCGGGTGTTGTCTTTTTTAAAAGATTTTATCTTTTAAAAAAGACAACACCATAAAAACAACACCAACACCACAATATAAAGATAAAAAAGAATTGGTAAAGGACTTGTATCAAAATTATCTTCTCGTTGCACCGTTGCTTTCCTGCACAGTTAGCTCCCTTAGTTGTCTCTTACTCTTACTAATTAAAATTAATAACAACTAAGTACGTAAATAAAATTAATTGAAGTAATTTTATTGTTTCATTTATTTGTTTCACTTTTCTTTAATTTCCCATTTATGGCAAATGGAATTATCTACCTAATTAATTCAATCAATACAAGACGTGGCAAATTAGGTCAACAAATAAAAACTAATTTAACTATACGGATGGCAAAAAGGTATAAGATGGACGTCTTCTCAAAAGAAACGCGAAAGTTTTTAATATTCACTTCAAAAACTGAACTTTTTCGTAAAGAATGTTAATAGTACGTGAACAATATTTCCTAAAGAAGTTAAAACAAACATAAATCACCAACATTTTACTTCGAATAAAGATGTAACTTCAATTTTGGACGATAGTAAAGAAATACTACGGTAAGTTCATGAATTTCTTACATTCAAAAACCAGGTTTCGTGAAAAGAGGACCAAAACACTGGCAAAATATGATCGAATATTATTATTAAATTTCAAATTTCACTTACCCATTAGTGCAGAGGTGATAGTTATCGTGATAAGTGCGTGAGCTTCACACTACCATGATGACCAAGCGTGGCGTGAAAAAGCATCTCACTTGGCCGCCATAGTGTGTGACCATACTGACTTGTCTGCATTAACAATGAGTATGGTGACCAAAACGCTCGGATAGTATTTACGCCTTCCATCAGGCATAAAAAAAACGTTCAAATATCACAACGTATACAGTTAGAGAATTAAATACTTTTTTTTCCTCATATGAGGTTTTTCTATCATACATACACATAAAATCACGACTGTTTCCTTGGAGATTATCCTTGCATATTCAACGCCCATTTTTCGCCAGTATTTTGGCCCCATGTTATATGTAATGAACCTGTTGCAGTTAATTTTGATGTTTTGTTCACCAGAGCCTCAACTGGCAATCAGCTGGTACACCACTTACAAATAAGGTTGGATTAGGGCCCTAAATTTTTAGTGGGAACTCTATGCACTGAATAACTAGTATATTTATTACTATTATATTTTAAAAAATTGATCCATGTGGTGGCAGATTAAGAATACATAGTGTTACCACCCCTATTCATCCCGTGGGTGTCGTAAAAGGCGACTAAGCGAACAAAATATGCAAGACAACAAAATTACAAAGAGAAGGAAAACTTGGAACAAACCCTATTCCAACCCGTCTAGCCAGCGTCGTATAGTAGGCCAAAACCCCCTTGCTAAGGAGAGGCCTATGTCCAGCAGTGGACTGTAAAGGCTGTTGATGATGATGATGATTTAAAAAAATACGAAAAAAATATCAAGAAATTTCATTTCTCCTATTGTGTATGAAACCGGAAGAAAGCACACCTGTAACTAAAAATGCAGGTGAAACTACGGGAATTACTAGTCTTTAACTAAAAATAAAACCCATAAGAGCTGTACACTCACAAATTTAATATAATTCTGAAGTTTATTTAACAAATGTAAAGGTAATTAGTTAAAATTTTGGTAAATGGAACCTTCTAAGAAATATTTAGTCGGTATAAGAACATGTTCCCAAGTTTTAAGTATCTGGCCTCCAAAGTCGAGTGTCAATTACTGTCGGAGCCGCCTTTAAATATCGTTGCTCTTGGGTGACAGCGTAACTTGAGTGTTCTTTGAAAACTGTTGATAAACGATTTCAAAGTTATGTTATTTAACTCTGTCGCATAGTTGGTAGGAATTGATCAGGATACGTACAAAATCATCAACACTATCAGCAGCCGTTAGCAGTCCACTGCTGGACATTAACCTCTCCTTAGCGAGAAAGTTTTGGCCTACTATAACACACTTTTTTCCCTGTGCAGAAATTCCCATGGATACCACCAGCAGGTGGATATATCGGACTCGAACCGACCAAAATTCGCACACCGTCTCAGGTACTAATAACAGATGCATCCAAGTAAGGAAATCCCTGGGAGCCCGACGTACCTCAGGCTACCTAATGTTGTAAATGGTCCCTCCCGTGTGGAAACTTCGTGGTTTCTCAACTGACCTCAAAAGGGCACACCCAGTCCGTAGCGCGTCCGTATTCTGCTAGGGTGATAAATGGCGACTGTAACACGGGTTGATATAGAGATCGCTGTAAGTTTTAATCCGTCACCACTCGTTAACAGTTAACTGTGATCATGTACTTTCTGGCACGTAAGTTAGTTTTGCTATTTATTTACGCGTTGTTGTCAATTAACTGTTTTCAGATGATGCATAAAGACCCTATATTGCTTAGTTAACAGTAAATCTAAAAACTTGCTACATCACCGACATTATAATAAAAAGTGTTAGATTTTGATTTAGAACTCTAACTAACGTACAAAATAATCACATGATTAATCATAGTTGACAGTGATTTTATCCCAACGTTGAAACTTGTCGCTCTTAGAGGCCCTCTTACCAGATTCAAAAAAAGAGAGCTCGCGCTCGAAATAGTAATCATATTAAGTAATAATTATATACTTTTTTTTTTATTTTAAGAGTCTGCCAAAGTGACTCTACTCTGCCTGATAGAAAGCATGAAAAGAATCTAATAGACATAATACTCATTGCAACGTAATGGATGGATGGAGGCGTCGAAGGCATGACTGTCGTCGTGGCATTGTATTGTACACACTTACTACAACAACAGTCACCCCTGTATCAATGAGCCTCCGGTCTTGCACTCACCAACGAAACACGACATCACGGATGATGTCGCTTTAGGTCGATCTTCGGTGGGCGTATTGCCTCGTGGTATTCAATCACAAGCTACTGATTTACATACATTACTTTTCAATGTGTTAAATAGTGCAAAAGACAAATTATCAAACTTAAAAGCTAATATAAAACTTAAAAATAATGAAAAATCTCTTTTAAGTAATATAATATAACCATGCCTCTTAAGCTAGCGTGACCTGTACCTTAATTGACAATGTTCAGACAGGAAGTTATTTATTAGGCTAAATTTTTACAACCAGTGGACTGTGTCCTTCTAATATGAATGATTTGTGTGTGTTTTAGTGAAGTGTTTGGTATATATAAGCATGTGTGTGTGACTGAGTGTGTGTGTGTGACTGAGTGTGTGTGTGTGTCTGAGTGCTGTATGGTAAAGATTGCTGTACTCACAAATAATATGCGATAAAAGAAAAAAAATGTTATGTCATTGTATAGATTTTCTGTGAGGCACTGATATCACTCCGGTTGAGCCAGTTCATTTATACCGAAGTACGGTTTTCTCAAATGATAAACTGCTCTCGAATTCTGGGGATTTCTGATTGCATGGCTGTAGTATAGTGCAATTTACCGAAATGACATTATTCGAAAATAAGTTTCCAATAATTTCCATCATTACATCAAATTAATTTTAAATTCGATGTCCAATAACTTACTTACTAACAAATTATATTTATACATGATTTAACTGTACCAATTTTCATTAATTTTTCAAAAAATATTTTTATTTACTTTTCCATATTACTATGATTCTGATCCGTGTTTTTGAGAGATTCCTACCTTAAAATTACACAATTTTAATCTGGTCAATCTATGACGGTATACCGTCAATAGCGTGACAGATTAGAATTCGATTGATAGATCTTGACATATTAAAAATTATTGAATAACGGATACTGCGGTTATAGCAACCCTTTAATTGGAACCCTAAAAGGTCTGATAACAGAACTTTCAACAGAACTTGAATATCGTGTTTGAATTATGGTGGTTTAATGGCATTCACACCGCGTAATAAATAAACCTTTAGTTGTATTGTACTGTACTGTACTATACTGTACTGTTATGTACTGTACTCTTCTGTACTGTACTGTACTGTACTGTAAAAGACTGAACACTGACCCCAACCTAATTATGAAAAAAAATCTGCAAGGATTATAATTATTTTAACACATACATACACACATGTTTTCATCCCTTAAAAGCTAAACAGCCACGTTATAAACATCCACCTTTTGACGACTATAATTTTAATCTGGCTACTAATAGTTATACTGCCATCAACTGAGCCTATACATTTCTAATACAGCATACCTATGTATTTCTAAAAATATACATATTTTGAATTAAACTAAAAAATATAATTTGAAGAAAAAAATTACAATCATAACTTAACCTGTATAGAAGATTAATCATCATTGTTATCTACTACTCTTAATGTCTTCTATTATGGTAGTGGCTGTAACATTATGAAACAAACTTTAGAGTGGACTAATCACTAAAAAAGTTAAGCAGAAATGAAACTACATCGAACGACTACTCTACTTTGATGCAGGGCTATAGTTGGCGTGGCAAATGTGTAAAATACAATGCCACAATCACTGTCTTGCCTTTTACGTCCCCGAAAGAGACGTAGGTACTTACTAGGTAGTAGAGCCACGCTGATTTCAGTGGCCGGCACGACGGGGGCAGTACTACCCTCCCACAGAAGACCAACCGATAGCGCCAGCATCCGTGTTGTCGTGTTTCGTTGGTGAGTGTGAGATCGGAAGCCCATTGATGCAGGGCTGACAGTTATCGTGGTAGCTGTGTAAGCCTTACACTGTCACGATGACTGTCATGCCTTTTACGTCCCCAAGCGGGGTGTGAAAAAGCATCTCACAAGGCCGCCATACTGTGGGTCACCATACTGCATTGTCTGCATTTGCAATGAGTATGGTGACAAGTCTTGGATTCTATTCATGCTTTCCATCAGGCAGAGTAGAGTCACTTTGGCAGGTTCGTAAAATAAAGAAAATAATTTTTTTTTTAATAAAACGAATGACGTCTGGACTTAAACTCCTTCCCATTGGACAAGTCGTTACGACAAATCTTTCAGTTTTGCGGCTGTACGGCTATGCAATGCCTAATTGG
Source organism: Hypercompe scribonia (assembly GCA_949316085.1). Lineage (NCBI taxonomy): Eukaryota > Metazoa > Arthropoda > Insecta > Lepidoptera > Erebidae > Hypercompe > Hypercompe scribonia. The sequence goes on along the minus strand of OX438986.1, from coordinate 2,766,900 downwards.
CCATCTCCGAATGTTTTCAGGAGGAGAACAAAGGATTACTATCTCTCTCATCAATATCTTAACCCTTAGTGTATGTATTGCATATATATATATATATATAACTATAACTGCCTCGTATATATCGTATATATATATAACTGCCCCGGTGGTGCAGCGGTAATGAATGCGACTGCTATGCTTGAGGTCTCGGGTTCGATTCCCGGGTCGGACCAAATGTATGTATGATCTGCAAATATTTGTTTTGAAGTTTGAGTGTTTTCTATGTATAATATGTATGTATTTACAAATATATATGTATTCTATCAGTCAGTCTAGTTATCATAAGCTCTGCTTCGTTTGAAACTAGACGATGATGGTTTTAAATGTCCGAAAAATAATAATAATATATGTGTATATAACTGTATTCATGTGTATTTTATTGTAAGATTACATTTAGATATTCTAATCAACCTATCGCCGTCCACTGCTGAACGAAGGTATCCCCCAAGGAACGCCAACGATCCCGGTCTTAGGCAATTCATATCCATCCGCTGCCAGCCACCTTCTTCAAGTCGTCGGTCTATTGCGCCGCAGGGCGCCCTACACTACATTTGCCCAATCATGGTATCCACTCTGGTACACTTCGGCTCCAGCGACCATCGGTTCGGCTGGAGACATGGTCGGCCTACTTCCACTTCAGCATACTACTTTGGATATTGCCATTGTTCAGTTATTTTTTTCGAGTAGACACAACCTTACCTCTACGTTCTAAATGATTCTTTATTTACTCTAAGGTTCGTTGGAAGAAAACTCCGGTTTATTTTGTTATTTCGTAGTTACTAAATAGATTAGAATGTCTAATATGAAATAATAATGAAGAGTATAGTTATAAGTGCTCTGTTAATGAACAATATCAGGACAATTACTTTAAAACAGACTACAAATTTTTTATGAGAGTTCATTAAAGCGACGTTACTTCGTTACACACACCTCCGCTTATATTCATAATGTTAGACATAGATTTACTTTGAATAAAATATGCATCTGGTAGATTTGTATTTATAATTTACGAACAAGTTGTGTTATTATAATAATAGGATAGATGACTGTATCGTAAATAAATACAAATGTCCACTTCATTAAAACTAATATCGCGAAACATCTCAGAAAATAGAACTAACATAGCTTTTTATTATTATTACGAATTTAAATTAAATATAAAGTGAAATATATTGTTCAATTGAGTAGTCTAAAACAGTGATGTCATAATTTTGTATTTAGTACATTTTTCATACAAAATTGTCGTTTTGACAGATGATAAAAAGTAACTAATTTGTCTAAGGTGTCATCTAGCCTATTCTTTAAATATAATAATTGACTGCACCTTTGGCCTAGTGGTTTAAGCAGTCTCCACACCGCTCTTCGTGTGATCCATTAGTTGTTGTTCTGAGTCTGGATGTTCTTTGTGTCCGTTTCTTGTATGTTTGTAAAGACCCACGCGACACAGGATTTATTCCTATTACGGGTGTTGTATTTAAAAAAAAAATACACTGGACATACACTTCTACTAAGAAAAGATGTCCTAATGTCCGTGTGTTGAAGGATAAAGAATATGTAATGTCACCACCCTTATTTATCCTATGAGTGTCGTAATAGGCGACTAAGGGAACAAATAATTCTGGCAAATATCACTACAAAGTGAAGGAAATTTGAAACAAATCCTATTTCAACTCGTTTGACCATATAGTAGGTATAGTATATCAAAACCTCTTTTCTAAGGAGAGGTCTATGTCCAGTAGTGGACTGTTAAAGGATGTTGACGATGACGATGAAGAAAGGATGTTTTAACCTAGATTACCACTCTGATCTAGGGTTTATTTCAAGTTTTCCTGTGTTTAAAGTGCTATTCTCGTGGTTTTTCTCATAGACCAGCTAGGGCCTCGGGGTAACTTTTCCAGGTCTACGGCTTGTCTAAGTAGTTCTCTGCGCTGCTTGCGACTACAGGCATTTCACTGGCTTGGGTCTTTGGGCCTGTTGTTACTTTTGGGGTGTCGACCTGGTGGAAGGGGGCTAACTAACGAAGTCGATTCTTTGTGGGTAGGCCCCACAGGGTACAGTGCTGTGGTCCTTTGCAGATTGTTGCCTTTGTCAGCTCTTACAGTAAACCAAGGAGTTAATATGGGTGGTGCCGCTCCATATTCTTTATCCGTTATCATACGCTCACTCATTTTTGTAAATGATATTAGTTAGTAAGTATCTTTCTTGCTGAACTTTTGGGTTGAAGTGTGTCTTTTTTTGTTCTTCAAACATTTGTTTTACACATACACAGTATATGTGTATCAGTACACACATATTATACTCTCATACTTTTATCTCTGACAGGCAAGACAAGTGTATTAAACGTCTACACTTTGATGAATACATATTCAGTTTCATTTATAGAATAGGTGATAAGCAGACAACCAGCAGCTGGGCACATACATTTCTAAATAAACCTACTTATATATTTGAAATTGTCCGTATGGTGACGGATTAAGAATACATAGTGTTACCACCCCTATTCATCCCGTGTGTGTTGTAAGAGGTGGCTAAGGGAACAAAGTATGCAAGACAACATCATTACAAGAGATGGAAAACTTGAAACAATCCCTATGCCAAATCGTCTGGCCAGCGTGGTATAGTAGGCCAAAATCTCCTTGCTAAGGAGAGGAGAGTCCAGCTGTGGACTGTAAAAGGCTGTTGATGATTATGGAGATATATTTTAAATATATATATAATACATATTATAGACAAATAATACCCAGATACAAAAGAAAAAGGTACTCAGATACAGAACTGGAAAACAAAAGGTTTTATAGCACTAAAGTGCTGTGTAAAAGCGATGTGTAATCTGCGTAGAACTGATAGCTGCCAATCTTATTTAAAAAACAATTAAAAATACTTACGATGCCTTTTTTATATACAGTGGACCCCCAGTAATTCGACAAACGTTTTGCAGGGCGGTGTCGGACTATCGAATTTGTAAGATTATAGAGAACTGCCTAAGACCCCCTATACCTCGGATTTTTTTTACAAAAGAGTATCTTGTAATCCGACAAATTACAGATAAATGACAAAATGTTGTCTTCTGGGCTTGTGACGACATTACTAGGTATGTATACGTAATGCACAATGAATAAACGCTAAGCTGCACCGCTATCACACGTAGTCAAATTCAAACTAAGCAATTGGAATTGAAACAATACCTTCACGTTGAGCAAAAGTTGTAACCTGTTTAATCATGCACGATCTACATTAGCGAAAATTGTTTGATTGATGTCGGGTTACGGGGGGTCTGGATTAGACAGTGGCTGGATTACCGAGGGTCCACTGTATCTATGAAACTGTTGTTTGTAATACTGACAAAATCTTTAAAGTTGGTTGTCTAGGTAGATCTGTCACGCTAAGCTTGTAGCTAGTAGAACTACTTTAGACCATAAGAATATTTTTAATATGGCGTCGAAAGTCTATAATGAGTTATCAAAATGCATAAAGCTTCTTGAAAATGTACATCTCTTGCCGCAGAAACTTTTTAATTTTGAGTTATAAATTATATTTCTAAAGGACATGACATGATAATATCATCATCTCATCATCATCATCTCAGTCAAAATACGTCCACTGCTGGACTTTGGATAGGACTCCCCAAGGTTCTCCACAACAGCCGGTCCTGTGCCTCCCGCATCCAGCAGCTTCCCACGACCTTCACCAGGTCGTCGGACCACCTTGTGGGGGGCTACCAACGCTGCGTTTCCCAGTACGCGGTTGACCACTCCAGAACTTTGAATGATAATATAATATAATTTAAAATGTTTAATTATTGTATAAGTTATTAATTTTAATTTGTATTTGTACCAAGTTATTCATTTTTAAATTTTAATATACAAAAACACATTTATACGCCAATAACTGGCAGACTATAGAGAAACTTAATTTGTAACATCTTGGATCATAATCACGAGTTAAGACTGATTGATTGAAGAGTGTACTCATCAAATATCTTCATGTAGTTTACGATTGACATAACTACAAACGAATTAAAAAAAATACTGTAAATTAAGGACCGGTGTTAAAAAACCTCTTTATTCGAACTACTTGCAAAACGTATGATTAATTTTTTTGAGTGTCTTGCCGTGACTGAGACACCCTAACACCGTTTAGGCGTTGTTTAAATACATAAGTAACTAAAACCATATTTCTATGACATAATAATTTTCAACAGAATTTTTGTAAGTCGAAAATATAAAACTATGAGTGCAATTTGCATGATTTTTTACCGTCTTAATACAATATTTTAGGTTAAAATAGATTTTTAAATATTACACTACGATCCATAAAGAACGAGGCAGTAATACAGATAACACTGTGCACTTATTTTTTTTGTCTTTGAAAAAGACAACGCCCCCATTATGAATAAATCCTGTGTCACGGAGGACTTTACAAACATACAAGAAACGGACACAAAGAACACCCAGACTCATAACAACAATGTATGAATCACACAAAGTGTTGTACCATCTACGATTTGAACCCACAATACTCAGTGACCTGGAGAGTGGCGTGGCAACCGTTTAAACCACTAGGCCAATCGTGCAGTCGAGGTTCTTCCCGCTTACTCTCGCGTACTTCCCCGTTACTCGCTAGATTTTAATAATTATTCTTTTTCTTCGTTATTATTAAATATTTTCAACCTAAATACCCCAAGGCATAACCCTTAATACGTGTCTATACGTAATTTTGATTATAACACGAAATTATATCAAAATTACAATATAATCATGGTTCAAGATCTAATATATTGTAACAATAACTTTATCAAATCGGTTATTTACGACAGGTATTAAGCGGATCGTTGACGGTGAATATTTAATTAGTGGATTTAGTTAAATAAGTTTAGTTATAAACGGTGTTTCGCGGTGTTAAAGCGTGCTTTGATACATATATGCTGGTTCGACCGAAGTGATATGATATGACCTCATAGAAAACTGATTTTAAGAAATTTTTCAATTGTTTTTCGATGTTGTATATAAATCCTCCCCTCCCCAAAGGGAGAGGTATCAAAGGGGAACATAAAACTTGTGTCACTTGAAGTGTAGATGTCTATGAGCGATGACAGTATTAAGTTAGTCGTATAGTCGATTACTCCTTATTCCATAAAACAAAAACGATACAAGTTCACTAAGTTTTTTTTTTTTTATTATTATTTTGAGATCCTGCCAAAGTGACTCTACTCTGTCTAACGGAGAGCATGAATAGAATCTATGAGTTGTGGTCACCATACTCATTGAAAATGCAGACAATGCAGTATGGTGACTCACACTATGGCGGCCTAGTAAGATGCTTTTTCATGCCTCGTTTGGTTACGTAAAAAGCATGACAGTCATCATGGTAGTGTAAGGCTCACATAGCTATCACGATAACTGTCACCTCTGCATCAACGGGCCTCCGGTCTCGCACTCACCAACGAAACACGACATCACGGATGTTGTCGCTTTAGGTTGGTCTTCTGTGGGAGGGGAGTACTGCCTCGGTCGAGCCGGCCCGCTCGTGCTGAAATCAGCGTGGTTCTACTACCTATAAAATGACATTGTAATGCCTTAATACACGGCATTACAACATCATACAAGACCAATTAGTGACGTAATACATGGTAATACTATTATTGCAAAGGCTATCCTATATAAAAAAATACAATTTTATGAGACTTATATCAGACGGTCTAAGTGTCTTCTAAGTTTAAGAGGATATAAATTCTGTTTTTGAAAAACAAAAATATTTTCCACACAATGTTTTGTTTGCTGTTAGCAATTCTCTGTGTCGCTGGTTTTGAATTGTGAACTTTAAAACAGAAATTGTCTCGCATTTGTGACATACAGATGTGTTGTGCGACTTACAATAAATTAGGTGATTATTTTTAGAAATATTTTATATCTTTATTGTTGTATAACGAAGACACACCGAACAATTAATCCTGCATCGCACAATAAAGCTTCTCGCATCCACTAGTAGATACGACTTTCCAACAACAACATTGGGAACGTGGTCTGTTGAGTATAATCAACCTGCCTAATCGGATGACCATCCCTTTGTTCTGGTTGAACTAACTCCCGTTTTTCCACTCAGTCTCCAACCCTGTTCTAAACATACAAAAATCTAACTAGAAACAATTAACCCCACACTCAAGCTTTATCATGGCTATCCCCCAATAAAAACAAACTTATGCAGGATTAGAAAGCGGTAATAAGCAATTTGAGTGTCTCAAATTATTTTGTATCTCCAAAATAAAATAATTTCCACTAGATAACAAGACTGAATTAGTCTAGTCTAGTTTTTTGGTTTTAAATTTAGTTTAATTATATTTTAAACTAAATAGCAGTCATTTAAACTAAAAACAATCCCTGCTCTGTGGTGCCTTCCAGATGCAGAGCAACGAAAACACACTATAGCACTGTCTATCAGTGACGCACTAAACGACAGAGTAATTGCTAATCCTGTATTACGACATAGAGAATTCTTGCGTCGTTTATAAAACTGCCCAGCATCAGACGTTGACCCCCACGCAGGCAGAATATTCAAGGACAAGATACGATACCCAATCCTTTACACTCTAATATAGATCGGTTAATTAACAAAAATAACAAATGTATGTAATAATCATGACTAATTAATTTCTATTTGTATTTATACTATTGTAAAAATAACATGACATAACACTTTAGACTGCACGATTGGCCCAGTGGTTTAAGCGGTCACCACGCCGCTCTCCACTAGCTATCCTACATGGGACAACACTTTGTGTGATCCACAAATTGTTATTCTGAGTCTGGGTGTTCTTTGTGTCCGTTTCTTATATGTTTGTAAAGTCCCCCGCGACACAGAATTTATTCCTAATGCGGGCGTTGTTATTTAAAAAAAACAAAAAATCATAAACGTTAAAATCCACATAGTAGCAATTGCATTTCGTTTTAAAATTATTTAATTAATAGACAGAATTTTTCTTTTACAAACCTCCGTTGAACATATGAATATGTGTATATTTTTATATTTATTAATAAGTACGCCATAAAAAGTGTCCATGTATCACAGATTGGCTGTTACACTCCCCCCATACTGCGCGGGAAAGTTGTTTTTTAAAGTTGCGAAAGCCTTTCTCATAAACAGTTATTTTCTACGTCAAATGAAATGAAAGCATGGCTTTTTATCAGATAAAATGGCGGATCGGTAAACTTCGAACTTTGAATTCACCAGTTTGTTTTGTGTTCTCTTTTTGAACTTTTGAATGTGGCTTCGTTGTCCGATGACGTCGTTAGGTTTCACTCAAAATTTTGTTTTGTGTTGTTTTTTCAAGTATTGGTTTTTACAGTTATTATTAATGTAAATTTTTGTTCATGATCTAAATGAAAATTGTGCTTAGAGTAACAATTTCTAGCTGAAATACTGAAGGCTTTAGTTCGATATATTTGGTGCGGTTCCATCGAAGCGATTCCACGGCCTAACAGAAAACCAGTATTAAGCAATGTTTTTGTGACATTTGATCGAGTAAGTGAGAGAGCAACAGAGAATCGATTATTCATTTAGAAAAGTTTTTTTTTAATTTTTTTAGAAACTGCCAAAGTGACTCTACTCTGCCTAATGAAAAGCATGAATAAAATCCAAGAGTTGTGGTCATCAATGCAAATGTAGACAATGTAGTATGTTGACGCACACTATGGCGTCCAAGTGAGATACCTTTTCACAAACCGCTTGGAGACTTAAAAGGCATGGCACTGATGGTAACGCACTTACACTCGTATATCGAGTTGCAGGTTTGAGTCTTGACCAGAGCAATACCAAGACGTCACAAAAAACTTAAACAATTATTTTGACATGATCAAGGATGGAAGCGTCCTCCCTTGAGATAACAAACCTTCACTGTGTGTCACCTGTGTATTTTTCTTTGTTATATTATTGTACGTCTGATAAGTAAGATGGCTAACCCTCCATAATGGGAACGAAGGATGATTGTTAAACTATCAGACAAAGTGACACTCCAGAAGATTCAAGTGTTTCTAACTATCCACAACCATTTACCGCAGAGGAAAATATTATTTTTCTTTTCCTCATAGAAAAATACAACTTAAGTAAGCTTTCGGTCAAGTTGTAGTGACTTTCTGTTAGGGTAAGTGGAGCTAAGCCAGCGATTACTTCGGTCAGGCTGAACAATCACTTTTATACTACGCTTGTCTCGCTAATTCGATTTTATGGGCATACAGTAAAACTGTAACAACGCCACAGTGTAACTTAACCGGTAGGTTTTTAGTGCGCAGTATAAAAAAGATAATACATCAAGTGCATGAAAAATAAACAGCTTAAGGTTCTATGATACTGTAAAGAGTAAAGAAATTGTTAAATAATAAATTAACGGTGATTTAAAAATGTCTGTGTGTGTGTCTCATAAACATTATAGCTAAGGCGAACTTGTAGTTAAGTCATTGATGGTCCGAACTTCACTATACTGCACCTAAATACACGAAGCATAAACTCAGTACTAACATAGTACTGGCAATATTAATAAGAATACCGGCAATCATGTTGTTAATTTTTTTCTCTAAAAAAAAAGAGTTACGATTTCTTAAAATACTTCTATCAAAGGAGGTTCTATTCAAACTTTAAGTATTCTAATTATGAAATATAAATCCTCCTCCGAAATGTCCTTTTTAAGAAGAAATTTTACTGGTTCTCTTTTATCTATGGTTATCTTAGGCTGTATCCACACAAACGTTAAGTCGCGATCGAGGGCAGTAAATCTCGTCTCCCGCAGATAAAGCATGGACGTGAGTAGCAGCCCAAGTCAGCCATCTTCATCCCAGTTTACGAGTCAACTGAAACGGCATGTTTTATTGCCGACCTTTTTTTAATATGCATCTATTAAGAAATGAGTTTCTAGAAAAATTGGTGCTCAGACCCTTTTGGATTATTCTTTTCTTCTGCGTAATACGGGTAATACACAATAATCCAAAATAATGACTTTGAAATTATATTATTTTAACTAACTTTTTTCATCTCGTCATCATCATTTCAGATAGGAGACGTCCACTGCTGGACAAAAGGCTCCCCCAAGATTATTCACAACAACCAGTCCCATGTCTTCCGAATCCAACAGCTTCCCGCGATCCACAGCAAGTCATCGGACCACCTTGTGAGAGGTTTACTAACTGCGGTTTCTAGAATGCGGTCGCTACTCAAGAGCTCTATGGCCCTTATCGGCCATCGTTTCTGCATGCAATGTGCCCCACTCTATGCCATTTAAGCTCAAATATTTCTTTCTTAATGACTCAAAATATTGGTTACTAAGCTAAAGGTTTTTAGGAGGTTTCAGCTCTCATCTAACTAATCTAAATCTGAAGTCTAATCGAAATCTAATCTTAAGTCAAATAACCAGAGGATAACAAAATTTCAGACACATACGTGAATTTATCAAACATAAATCTTATTCTGATTGAAGTTTGAGTTAGTTTAAAAAAAACCAAAGCGTAACATACATATAACATAAAATTACACCTATTTCTCAGAGGCGTAGACAGAGACAATTCATCTCCACTTACTACGGTCCAAATACACCTCTTTTTGAAAAAAAGAAACATCCTATTTCTATTTCTTCTTTTTCAATTTCACTGTTTTTAAATAAATTACACACATGGCTTTGTATAACGCTTCTTACAAAAATCCCCAATTCTGGGGAAAATTCCCCACTTCTTTGTAACACTGAAAAAAACGAACGTACCTTACAGTACCTAATGTGTAATATCTGACACTTCACACACCAAAATGCTTTCCAATCAGCCATAAACCTTAATTACACTTACGACCAAAAATACAACCCACACAGTAACGAAACATTTAAATTTAAAAAGACTACACATAACTGACAAAAACATATAGGCCATCGTAAATTATCGAAAACCGTAAAATCGTTATTATACGTCAACATTTCTTTTAAATTACGGTCGTTTTGTAACAAATGGATAGGGTATAAAGATACCGAGTTATTCGAAGTGACATGAGCGTGGTTGGCTATTAATTAATTATGTTGAAAAATATGCCACGGTATTTTCATTTAAATTTGAAGCGTTACATGACCAGAATAAATTGGTTAATAAAACTATTCAACTGAAATATGGTCGGAGAAATTATTCAGACTGATCTACGCGGTAAAATATCTATCTCATCACGAATACACATTATATTGAATTGGTCATCAATGTCATATGCGATTGCTTACTGATTATTTCAATGTAAATTATTATTTTATAATATATTTTATATTCTATGATATATCAAATTATTTTATATTCTATGGTATATCGTCGTATTTTGTTGGTGAGTGCGAGACCGAAGTCCCATTGCTGCAGGGATAACAGTCAGCGTGGTAAGTGTTTACTAGCAGCCACGACTGTCGTGATTTTTACGTCGCCAAGCGGTGTGTAAACAAGCATCTCACTAAGTCGCCATAGTGTAGGTCACCATACTGCATTGTCTGCATTCATAATGAACATGGTTTCCGGATTCTGTTCATGCTTTTCATCAGGCAGAGTAGAGTCACTTTGAGAAGCTAAAAAAAAACAATTCTTCTTCATGGAATTAAAAACTGCTAAATATATAGTAAAAAAATTATGTGATTTTAGCGTTCGGTTTTTTTTTTCTTTTTTATCTTATACTGCACAGTTAAAACACTGTTTACTACTAAAATTATGATTTTGATCACATAATAAGTCAAAGTAGCATAAAAATGGGATAATTGCGATTAATTTTTCAAAAAAAAAAGATAAAATAAGACTCTTCTAGGGAAATTAGATATTTGTGACATGGAAAATTTATTGTAATTCATTTGAACTAACTACCCGCCAATAGCAGATGTTTCGATTGACTCAGCCAATGATCTTATATATACATATATATTTAAACTTAACAGTGTACCATATGAAGTTAGAAATAAAGTCTTATTTTGCTTTTTCTTTTATATCACATACGCTAAAGATGATATTAATAAAACTAGGTTTAAACATTGATGGATTTCTTTAATTTCTCTCTCTATTTTATGTTATATGGCTTAGTAAGCATCCTTGTGAGGTTAGTGACAGATGAGATCATGCGCAGTGTCATTTATTTATTTCTTTATGTTTTTTCAAGCGTTTTTTACTTGCAATGTATGTATGTCAGCTTGATCAGGAAAATATCATGACCGCGTGTAAAACTCTCGCGTTCTTCCGTCGTTTTTTACTGAATTAGTTTACCGGAGCCCAAACACACACCTTCTTCCTCCTGATTCTGGGAGGGAAACTCAGAAGTACGTTGTCATCCTTGGCAACATACTTGTTAGGGTCAATTCATATTAGAGTAGAGTCAAAACGTCCATCTGAAACTTAACATTGTAAATTCACCCTTATCTCCACAACAAAATACACGTATTTCTCCACAACAATTCAAACACGCGAAGGCCCACCTGTGTAAGCCTTATACTGTCACGATGACTGTCATGCCTTTTACGTCCCCAAGCGGGGTGTGAAAAAGCATCTCACAAGGCCGCCATAGTGTGGGTCACTATACTGCGTTGTCAGCACTTGCAATGAGTATGGTGACAACAACTCTTGGATTCTATTCATGCTTTCCATCAGGCAGAGTAGAGTCACTTTGGCATGCTCTTAAGATAGAAAAAAAAAAAACATCATTTTCATATAAAAAGACACGCAAATTCGCGCTTCGCAGTGCAATCAACGCTGACTGGCGCAAAACTTAGTACCTACTACTCGAATTAACGCTTTCGTCAGTTGACGCCTCAGTCATCAGCGGGCATTATAACATTATTCACTTATTATCAGGTAAGTTACTCATTTGCCCATACCATTAAAAGTTAGTAATCGTCTTTCTACACTCTTCGTTTGGATGTCTATCAATGGGACTGTAAGATTTATTTTCATTTTCTAAGCCATTAGAATAACTAGTTGGCATCAGGCCATGCAGAAAATATTAATAAAGTCGCAAAGTTAATTTTAACTTCTTTAATTAATCGAAGTCGGTTCAATTTGAAGTCAGACATAAGTAATAAAAAACCTTAATAAAAAAGATATGCCTCTTTTTGGGTTTCGCAGCAATTGTTGGACAACACTTTGTGTGATTCGTAAATTGGTGTTCTGAATCTGAGTGTTCTTTGTGTCCGTTTCATGTATGTTTGTAACGTTACGCACGATACAGGAGTACGGAGATACCCAGTGTGATTGTTGTCTTTAAAAAAATTAGAGTGACGACGAAAAAAAGGGTTCGGTTTTTATCCTAACCTCCTTACGCACTGGCCACTATCGACTTTCATTTTTCAGTTACATTTGTTTTCTATGTGTGAAGTTTCCTTATAATACATTATTATGAGGAAAAGACAGAATTTTATGTATTTGATAATATCCCGTTAGAAACAATCACACATTTTTTTTATAGATGTGTTACTGGCAGACCATTAACTAGATGACACTTAAGCTACGTTGAGAACCTGATATTGCTGGTTCTTAGTGTAACTCAAGTGTCTGAAGCTGTAACTTTAATCGTTAACGATATACTAACAATCAAATGGATTTTACTGATACACCTTTCACAGTATAAGCTGCACATCCATGGAGTCTTTATCGGAAGCTATAGAGTGGGCACAGAGAGTGAGTACTAAAAAAACTTGTCAAAGGCCACTATTTATCTCTTTAATTACTTATATATATGGGACTATATATTATGTAACAAAAAAGATAAGCACTGATGAGATTTTTTAATCTTTTTTTTTAACGGGACCAAAAAGTTCTATAGTAGAGACCAGTTACTAGAATGTGGAGCGTGGATAAGGCCCATACAATGTTATTCGACCACTTTATGAGGGTCGCGGGAAACCGTTGGATGCGGACAGGTCAGGATCGGTTATTGTGGAGGAGGCCTGTGTTAAGGAATTGACGTCATTTGGCGGAGATAATAATAATGATGATATATTTTATACTTTTTATGTAATACATGAACAATTTGAAATACAACAAACTCTTATTCCAACAGGTTGACGATTTGATGTCATTATTTTCAATACTTACAATCCTTAAATTAGAATTTTATAACAGTATTTATAAACATAAAATATTAATTTGAAGACGATTTTTGGAATGAGTATATGCATGATTTTTGTGTTATTCTAACACGTCTATATAGTCAGTTCTTTTTATAATAACAGTTTTTTTTGTCTTTTAAAAAGACTACTTCTGTCTTAGATATATTTCTGTATCACGGGGCATTTTACAAACATACATGAAACAGACAAAGGTTTACAAATAATTTACAGTTCGCTTACATGAGTTCTAATTTTATAATGAACAATATTTACTTATCTTATGACGAAGACGTTTGCTAATTAAAAACTAACTACATACAAAATAAAAATCTATTGATAATATCATAAAAGGATTAAAATGTTTACATTACAAACGAACAAAAATTGACTATATTAAGTAGGTACAATTTTTTTTTCTTTACTAAAAACCTGCCAAAGTGACTCTACTCTGCCTGACGAAAAGCATGAATAGAATCCAAGAGTTGTGGTCACCATACTCATTGCAAATGTAGACAATGCAGTATGATGACCCACACTATGGTGGCCTTGTGAGATGCTTTTTCACACCCTGCTTGAGGACGTAAAAGGCATGACAATCATTGTGACAGTGTAAAGCTTACACAGTTACCACGATAACTGTCACTCCTGCGTCAATAGGCATCAATATTCTTAAGCTAAGTGAATGTGAAATAGTAAAACTGGCTAGTCAACATTATCACTAGGATACATAAAAATAATTGTTTTTTAAAAATTAATTTAATTATTATTAGCAAATATGTAAGTGTACGTATTCGGAAGAACATTCAGATTCAGAAAAACAATTTGTAGATCACACAGTGTTGTCCCATGTGGGGTTTAAACGTACAACACTCAGCGCAGTATCTAGCGGCAATGATCGCCTAAACTACTACGTCATCCGTGCAGTTATTAAGTCAGTAAAAATTTCAGAGTCAACCGATACAGGAAAATATTCCACAGTACCCTACGCCTAACAATTACGAATACCAATATTTCGGTACAATGTCCCGGTAACAGCTTCGTCCGCTCGTAACAACCTATGATTGTCCACACTAAACAATAGGGCTCTAATAGACTGTTGTAATTAACGATTATGGCAAACCATTGGCATATGTAGTGCGGTTTGCTGCCGAATCTATGCTCCAAACGTGAGGTCCAACTTAATTATACATCGATGTTATTACACTGAATAGAGCGTAATTAAATTTTACGATTTTTATTGGGAAAACTAACTGCCTCGGTGGCGCAGCGTTAGTGAATGTGACTGCTGTGCTTGTGGTCCTAGGTTTAATTCCTGAGTTGGATCAAATGTTTGTATGATCTGCAAATATTTGTTATGTATTTATATCAGTCAGTCTAGTTATCATAGCACAAGCTCTGCTTAGCTTGAAACTAGATGACGTTGTGTGTCAAATGTCCAAATTATTTAAAAAAAAATATCTGAAGTTGTTATTTAACTGCAATGGGTACAGTCTAACTACATGTTGTTAGCCGCTAATTAGTTGATAATATTTTTTTTGATCCACTAACAAAAAAATTAAAGTCATGTAATTATGACAGGTATGTACATTTCTCAACCTAATTCAAAGGGTTCAAAGGGTAGTTTAACACATTCTCTTTATTTACAAACTTGATCGAACATATATTATTACCACATGTGTATCCACTTCTCCCAGTTTTTGTTTTAGGGTATTTTAAATATCGTCGTAAGTAATAATAATTATTATTATTGATACTACCGTACAAAAAGTACCTCCTCTTCCTCATAGATAATCCCAAAAACAGCGATAACTCTTGTACATTTAAACTATTAAAAAACACCAGCTTACTTACGAGTATTTTAGTGCGTAGTACGTAGTAATCATATCGTATTGTATGGATAAACTGAGATTTAGATGTTAAATAGAGAATTTGCCGTAGTCAGGTAAAGTTCCTACGTTTTAGTGTACATAACAGACTGCTACATACTAAATGAAATGGTGTCGTGGGACACCAGGTAGGAACGAAGTTCCTTCGAATAATGTAGAATCGACACAATTTGCAAAAAAAATCGTGCTCAATATTATGTAGGTTTTCTTGATTTTTCTCTTAAATTTTGCTGATTACTTTTTATTTAAGTACAAGAAAGTATTTAGGAAATTCAGTATTTTAGGAAATAAAATAATAAATTACTTAAAATAAAAAAGCATCGTAATTCAAATTTCAACTAAAATAACAAAATATGTCTCTTTGTTTTTGTTTGACAACATAAAATTACATAGAAATACAAAAATAGTTCTCTCATCCCTTCTCTTTCTATTACCACTCCACCCCGCCAATGCATAGTATATACTCATGCAAGCACGTGGCGAATACTCACATTATAGATACATTTTTTATTCCATAATCTCAAGTATTCTCAAGAAATGATACGAACACTTTTTCTATTTCTAAACGAAAAACGAAACAATTTCAAAACGCTAACTTTGACATTTACGAAAGCGCGTCATGTGTGCTACGTTTCATACTATCTATCACGCACTTAACATTCATACTATTTCTACCTCTTTCTAACACATGACAATGCACATTAGACAAAACAGTAACATGTAAATTGATTTCAAAAATCTCATATTTCCAGATCTGGAACGCGATCTCTTAAATGTGAATTCCGCTCAAAAGCGAACGCAAGGAAGATATTTACATTTTTTTTTTGTAATATAACTGCATATGCGATTGTGGAAGCCAATGCTAGTTACAAAATGGGAGCAAAAGCACCCGAAAAGATGGAATTGCGGAGTCAATCGTGTAAATGTGATGTATGCGGTCGAAAATTCCGTAACGAAAGAGGGAGAAAGAGAAAGGTATTATACACTACTCGCTTGTGTATGCGACTGTCGCGCCTGCGCACGTCTCATTTAACGGTTTTATTCCACGGATTTTTTCTTACGGTTTTACTATCACATTTTTTTTAGTTCGGTCCCGCAGCAAAATCCCTATCCTTTCCAAGCCTGCCGTAAGGAACTTCGTTCCAAAAAATTTAGTAAATAGAATGCTTTGAATACTAATGTTTTATGAGGATATTATGAGGTTTATAACTATAGCATTACTGATTGGTTAAAAGAACCACTTGTTTTAAAATGTTTTGTTCTTGTGGCAATTCTCGAAGTCTGTCATAAAACTAGACCCATGCCGTAAAACCGGACTAGAACCAACAAAAAACAGACAGTATTTCATTATCAAGTCTATTAACGAAGCTACATTTTGATCTGATGCTGAGAGACTACTTGCTAAGTGAATTAAGGATGGCACTGATTGAAGTAACCGGAGTCTTAACTCTTCACCTCTGGAGTTTGTAACTCCAGTAAACTCAACCACTCAGTAAACACCAACGATGGAATTTCTTAACACCAGTCTTCTGTAAGGCCGTGGTGTCAATCGAGCTGACCCACTTTTGACGAAGCATGACCATGACATATAATACGGACACGATATTATTATCTCACAATAATCTATTTTTATATAAACGGTCAGAATGTGAGTCATATCTACGCGCTTTGAGTTCACTATAAAACCTTGTTGGTTTAGCGGTTACTGTATACCACTGCCGATCAAAAGGTCTTAGGCTTGATTCCCGGGTCGAACCAAAAGTGTTATTGAGTTTTCCTGATTATAGAAATACTTAATAGCAGCCCAAAGTTTGGAAGTTGGTGTCTTAAACGCCTCGGAGAGCATCTTAAACCTACGCCTGATCTTTTCCTAGTCGTGTTGAATAATTATTTCATCTTATAAAAGAGTAAAGGAGCAGAGAGTACGCTTGCGTTTGCGCACAAACTCGTGCACTGTAATACTCGTATCTTTTTTTTCTATTTTAAGAACTTGCCAAAGTGACTGTACTCTACCTGATGGAAAACATGAATAGAATCCATAAGTTGTGGTCACCATACTCACTGCAAATGCACACAATGGAGAATGGTGGTATACTATGGCAGCCTAGTGAGATGCTTTTGCACGCCCCGCTTGGGGACGTAAAAGGCATGACAGTCATCGTGGCAATGTAAGGTTCACACAGTTACAACAATAACTGTCACCTCTGCATCAATGGATCTCCGGTCTCGCACTCAGCAACGAAACACGACATCACGGATGCTGTCGCTTTAGGTTGGTGAGTTGGTACTACCTAAAAAAAAAAATGGCGTTCTCCGTTGAGACACTGGCTGCTATTCCCGAAATCAACTAGGAGTACACCATCATCATCGGTATAATTATTAATTTGTTTTTATTTTTATACTTTCAGCAAATAGTTTACGTTGCGTAAGGCGTACTTAATGCCGCAGGCATTTTCTTCCAGTCAACCTTTGGCTGATGCAAAGATGTGTACAGCAGATGTAACATTGGAGCTAGTGAGGAGAATTATTTAATTTACGTATAATTTTTTATTTTTTTGCTTTGAGAGCCTGCCAAAGTGACACTACTCTGCCGGATTGAAATCATGAATAGAATCCAAAAATTGTAGTCACCATAGTAATTGCGAATGCTGACAATGTAGTATGGTGACTATGGCGGCCTATTAAGATGCTTTTTACGCCTCACTTGGGGACGGAATAGGCATGACAATCATCGTAACATTGTATTGCACGCCCTTACTACGACAACTGTCACCCCTGCATCAATGGGCCTCCGGTGTCGCATTCACCAACGAAACACGACAGCACGGATGTTGTCGCTTTAGGTTGATCTTCTGTGGGATGGTAGTACTGCCCTGGTCGAGCCGGCCCGTTCATACTGAAATCAGCGTGGCTCTACTACGTTTTATAAATAGTTTTATACTACATAATGATATAAATATAAAAAAATGTATATACATATATAAAAGAAAACGTACGTATATAACTGGTTATATAATACAAAGTGATTATGCCGTGCGATTTCTTAATATTTGATTGAAATAAGTACAAGTGCTTACTTAATATGACAAAGAGCAGTTATAGATTATATTGTGGTGCTTTGACTGCGTAACTGCTTTAGTAACGCACTCAAAAATAACATTTTTCATATTATTTCGATATAATATAGTGTTGAAGTAAACAATAAAATTTTTCGTACGCCCCAATGGCGGCAGAAATATATTTCAGCGTATTTTTCATTAAATCTACTAATTAAAACACACAACATATATTTTTATTGTACCACACCTATTTCGTTAAACATACCATATTACATATTTCAGGCAAAAGTACGTTATCTACTTCGAGATAATTTGGTAGAATCGTCGTAACGATAGTACCCGAGTGAGTGTTTATATGGAATATTGTAATTATTTTATATACAAGTATGTTTATGTATTGTGTATGTATTGTTTATATAAAATAATATTTTATTAGTAATGTATGTCAACTTCTTTATTTTACCTTTGCACCTTCCGCGTCATGTTTCTACATCATCTGTTGACTGGAAGAGAATACCTCATGGCATTAAGTATAAATAAATAAATCAATTACATACCACAAAACTAGAAAAAAAAAAACTCAAGCAGTAGGTAAATAAAATGAAAATACTGGAGTCTTACTACGTCTCTGTTCACCCTAGGAAGCTGTAGGTAATTATTCTCAAAACATGCACGAGTCACAATACTGTATGGATGATATTACCGTGACACGGACCTTTTCACAAAACATTTACACTGACGTTCCTGATTATGACACTAGCTATAATTCGAAATATTAATTAATTATATTAATTATAATAATACTTAAAATTAATATATATATTGCGACATTGCCAGGAAAATAACTTAAGTGGCAGTGGGCAGGCCACATTACACGCAGAAACGATGGCCGATGGGACACGCAGAAACGCAGCGTTGGTAGGCCCCCCACAAGGTGGTCCGACGACCTGATGAAGGTCGCGGGAAGCTGCTGATTGCGTACGGCACGGGACCGGCTGTTGTAGAGAACCTTGGGAAAGCCTATGTCCAGCTGTGGACGTATTTTAGCTGAGATGATGATGATATATATATATATATATATATATATATATATACAGATATGTATGTATATATATATATATATATATACAGATATGTATGTATATATATATGACTAAAGTAAACTAGATCCCACGACACAGGAAATCTATAGGGATCTAGGGATCAAACTGTACACCAGTAAATATTCTTGAGATAATAAATAAATTATATAATTACAATTATTATAAATACACCATTAAAAACTTTGTTTTATGACAGCACTTTTTTACAAAAACAGCCTAGTTCACTGCTAGACATGGACCACTCTTAGTGAAATATTGAGCTAAAATAAGCAATGTTCTAATCACAAACGACTCCCGATATTCTAAGAAAAACAAATCACCAATCACACGTTTTGAACTCAACTACAGTTCAATTTGATTCACATTTCCTCGAAGGGTGACGCAACGTGGAAATGTGTTAACTGCTGAAAAGTTAAAAGTGTTCTCTTGGGCACCAAGCCAACACGACATTCCGTTATGTCTAGACGAACGTTATAATATTCATTGTGTTTGTTTGAGAAATGCTTTATATAAGTAGGCTTTTAAATATCAGTATTATTTACTACTATTTGCAATATTTCAGTATGCTTTTAGTCTTAATTTTCTGATTAGTTTCTCTCTGACTTTATGCTTACTATCTATTGCTCAGCAAGCAGCGATTCTTGATACATAACATCTTTGATAAATCTGCTGGTATCAATACAAGTATTAGTTTAAAGCTTAAGCAGTCGGTATAGCGGCCAACTTCTTTTTGTGTCGTAATAGTAGCCACGTTGAAATCTGTGGCTTGTAAACAGTGTGGTTACAGCCGCTGGGACGTTTTGTTGTTAGATACCAAGACGTTTTGGACTCAGCACTATGACTACTGTGAGGACTCGGCTCTGCACACACTGGAGGTTTACTCCGCCTGGGCGACGCAGTGTCGGACCCTCATCACAATCATCAGAGATCTGTCGCTACTGTCCATCCTACGCTCCATGGTCGGTAGCAACAGCGGTGTTGCTGCTATTGTAACCTTCGGCGAAGACGTCATTTCGTAGAAGGAGATGGTGGAGTAGCTCCAGTAGGACGACCTCCAGTCAGACCCAACTTATCACCGGCGAACTGAGTGACAGAGATGCTCTATCTTCCATCCGGTACAGTATTCAGTCGCGAGTAACTGCAGCTGCCTCTTCGACGCCATTCTTTCAAAATTATAATCTAAAGGAGTACCGTAACACTCCAAAGGGCTCCAAACTTGGTATACTTTAGCGCAATTTAAACGTACCGTGATTCTAAAACTCTCATTGCTATAGGTACGAATGTACGCCTTATGATTGATCGTCTCTAACGTGACGAGGAGTCCTAATATTCCTTAATAATATTAATGTATTGATAAACCGTTTCCAAGTATAGTATAGAAGACCCAAAGGTTCACATATCTGAGATACAATGGACAATATACAACATTTAGCTAAATTTGACTCACCATAGTTAATATCAGCATTCGTAACAAAATATGACTCAGAACTAGTGTTGTGCTAGCTCAAACGTAATGTTTTGGTTTACACATCTCACCAATAAAACGTTTCTAGATTTTTATAGAGAAACGTCAGAGTTAAATTTCCATTAGTATAAAGGAAAACATCCGTAGCACTTGTGAATTCTTCTCACATATGTGAATTATTCGATAATTGTTGTGACGACTTCCACATTTAGCACAAACAAAAATAAACAACAGCGCCATCTAGCGAAGATACATCGAACTACGAAGGATAATAATGAGCTACGAAGCAACTACTAATCCTGTATCACGAAATAGAGATTCACGTGGCAAATTAGCATATATACAACATCCTAACATCAACCGTTGGGCCGCGGCCCGTCAAGCATGATAACCTCGCCTAGTCGGAGAGTCTCCCCTTTGTATCGGAGGGACATGAGACCGTCGTCGCTCCACAATGTCGTCATCATCAATGATCAAATCATCCACAAATATTTCTTGAGTGATGACGCGAGCAGTAACGTTATGATCGTGCTCTAACGCTAGTTTTCTAATACACCTGATACTTATTATAAGTATGAGAGAAACGTGGTTCCATACGTCACAGTATTAAGTTAATATGTCTCTAAATGATCCGTGGCCTTCTCACGTCACAATATTAGTTGTAATGAAGTTTAGTTAAGCTAAATAAGCGTCAGATGAATCTTGTCAACGTATGCACAGGTGACACACCAGTCTAAATCACAACAACATCACTCTGCATGCACAAAATATGCCATTGTGTAATGCTGGTGCAGGAAACCGAATAACTTATTACGGTTTATTCGAGCGAGTCACCGCACTAGTGTCGAAAACTACACGTAACTTAATAATAGTTTTTTTTTTCCATGTTAAGAGCCTGCCAAAGTGTCTCTACTCTGCCTGATGGAAAGCAGGAATAGAATCCAAGAGTTGTGGTCACCACACTCATTGCGAATGGAGTATGGCGGTACATACCCACACTATGGTGGCCTTGTGAGATGCTTTTTCACACCCCACTTGGGGACGTAAAAGGCATGACAGTCATCGTGACAGTGTAAGGCTTACACAGTTACCACGGTAACTGTCATCCCCTGCATCAATGGGCCTCCGGTGTCACACTCACCAACGAAACACGACAGCACGGATGCTGGCGCTTTAGGTTGGTCTTCTGTGGGAGGGTAGTACTGCCCCGGTCGAGCCGCTCGTGCTGAAATCAGCGTGGCTCTACTACCTTGTAAGTAAATAATACTATCCTTGAAACTCCATGATATAGAAGATAACAGTTAGGTCGGCTACATGTATTAATTTTCGACATGTAACCTAAGTCGTTATACTCACATTTAAATTTGGTATACTTAGGTTTGAACTCAGGTAAGCGTACAAGTTTACGTTCAAGCGAAATAAATGGCTTTCCCGCTAACGATAATTCGTCTAACGCTTCAGATGATAACTTTAATAGCATTGGAATGGATTTACGCTCTTTTTCGCGTGTAGTCGTATTAATAAATAATTGTTCACATGTTCACGTTATTTTGTAGTTCCCAAAATAATCTGAACTGTTTGTCAATTTCACGAGTAATATTACACTGAACGTGATTTGTAAAGGTAGGACCAGTCAATAACCAAACTAACTTAGAGCTTTGTAGGTAAGGGTTCCTAGGTAAGTGAATTCTTACATTATCTATGAGATCTGAAAATTTATTTGCATCCACTATGACATCGATTGCCGAAAAAATATTAAAAGTCGAATTAATCTAAAAGGTTATTGGAAATACGTATAAAACCGAGTTTGATGTACATCGTTGACAAACTAACAATCGAATATTCGTGTGATAATCGATTAACTTTAAACGTACAGAATTATCACATAAGCGACTCGAATGTGTCACTGTTTATCCCACACCCAAGATTAGAACTATGGGGCTGTATAAAAAAACGCGCCAAATCTTCTCTCTGTGACGAAACAGTTCTGAATTCCATTGGCTAGAAACGCGCGAACTGTATGATAAACCTTATTATTATCAGCTACTTCTGAAATTGCAAAACCGTATTAATCAATTTATATCCGCGTTTAGTATTGTCATTAACAAAAAACCAGTATGGAGCGTACCAAAGCGAGCGAGTGTTGTCTCCATTCGACGCAGAACATGGCTCATTGTGCTCACACGCATGCGACTTACAATCTGAATGTAATAAATTATTGTTATAGTTGACACTGCTTACACGGGCCGAATACACAATCATTAATTTGACGTTCTGTTTGTAGACAATTATGACACAAGTTCTTCTCATCTGAAAACTTTGAGTTATCCTTTACGGACATATTAAGATAAGTATACATGAATAGTGTTCACTAGCTGCATCCGTGACTTCGTCCGCGCGTTTTTTATAATTCTAAAATTCTAAAATGTATGTAAGTAGCTTAAGTTTTTCCCTATAACATCAGCTTTCTATCAGTGAAAGTCCAGTCGAAATCGGTCCAGCCGTTCCAGAGATTAGCCGGAACAAACAGACAAACAGACAGACAGACTAAAACTGTCACAAATTTTATATTGGTGTATGTATCATATAATATATTCATACGTATGTAGTAAAAAGCGATTATTTAAATATTACAAACAGACACTCCAATTTTATTAACTTAACACTTAAATTATCAACTAACAATTGAAGCGGCCCATTATTGTTTCAATTACACCATTAAACAATGATATTACGTGATTATGACGCAATAACCTATTGCCATGATAACGATTTTCTCGAAACTTCCATGAGGGAATAAAAACACAGAAGCAAAGTCTAGTCGGTCATTTCCAATGAGTAAAGATCAGTCACAATGAAATTTCTGTATTAGATCTGTACGTTTGTAGTTTGTATTATAAGAATGTTTAAATTCAAGCCAGGGATCGTACGATCCATCGAAATTTGGTAAATTAATATGAGTTAACTTAAGGCTAGGTAATTTGTGAAATATCACTCGGATTACTAGTTTTCGCATCATATATTTGGCAATTTGCACTAGCTATGGCCAAGAGCATCGCCAGCCGATGGCCCAAGGGAGGAGGGGGGGGGGGGGGGGGCATGTTGACTTTACCTACTACAATTCATACTTTTCTCACTCTCCATGAACGATGCTTTTCCACTCCCCCTCTCTCGCTTCAACAATAGAGCAGAGCGTAGTTGAGCATACGGAATATTTGAAATGAAATTGGTGAATTTATAACTCAAAGACTTAGGACTCTGGTTGCATTACATTTGGCAACTTTTTTAGAATCTCTGGGGGGGGGAGGGTTGGGCAGCTGCAACCCCTTGGCGACGTCCTTGGTTATGGCTGTAAACTAAATGAATTCTAACGACACGACGCATTTAAAATTAGAGGTCAATTCAAAATCAGATAACTTTAACTGTACCTACAATAGTGCTACATAAGTTTGTCAAATATCTAACTAACACACTTTGTTCGTAACTTCCTTTTGGCTACTTGAGTTTTAGTTGAAGTGAATCAACGAATTTTCGAAATTGAGTTAATCGACCCTTTAAGATTCCTCTTTGTTAGTTCAGAAAGGAATTTGTCTGACAATTTGTCGATCAACGTTTAGATGTTTTATTAATATTGTTGCAAGCATCAATGGCGCACCTTGAATAAAATAATTTTGATACTGCATGTAACTAAAATATAAAAAACAGTTTTAAAACAAATACTTTTTAGCAGGGTTAGATGGGAATACAGTGGACCCCCGGTAATTCGACAAACGTTTTGCAAGGCAGCGTCGGATTATCGAATTTTTCGGATTACAGAGCCTAAGACCTATATCCCGGATTTTTTAACAAAAGAGTACCTTGTAATCCGACAAATTACAGACAAATGAGAAGATTGTATATGTTGTTGTCTTCTGGACTTGTGACGACATTACTAGGTACGTATAAGTAATACGCAATGAATAAACAGTAAACGATGAACGCACGCTAAGCTGCACCGCTATCACACGTAGTCAAATTCAAACTAAGCAATCGGAATTAAAACAATACCTACGCGTCGAGCACTAGTTGTAACCTGTTCAATCATGCACGATCTACATTAGCGAAAATTGTTTGATTGATGTCGGATTACAAAGGATACGGACGGATACGGATTGCCGTATTAGACAGGGGCCGGATTACCGCGGGTCATCTGTTGTTACCTGGCGATTACGTATACAATGATAATCTTCACGAATAAAACGATGTGCCAGTTCTATTCTGCAGAACTTCACAAGTAGATCGAATGACATGACTGTGCCAGTTAAAATATGGCAGACAAGAAAGGTATGCACTTATGGAACGCCAAACTATAAATACGGCAATAGACAACAGACAAGATGCCTGAACGTGGTTGATAGATGGCGTGAAAATTTAAATAGAGAACTCAACCGAAGGTGGTGGTCACGGTAGCGAACAGGCGCCAGAAGGGGTGTGGATATCGTAATAACAGCTGTTCTCGGATCCCTGTTATCTCAACCAGAAAGTGACACATCACGTGGTTTTAGTCAATCCGATTCCGAGACACCACCCCGCCGTGAACCCCAGTGGAGTGATGGCCCGAGGTTTCAACCAATAAAAAACGGTATGTTTTAGGTTTTCCTTCTCTTTGCAATTCAACCAACCTATCGCCAAAAAACGCCAACCATCCTGGTCTTGGGTAATTCGCATCCATCCGCTGCCAGCCACCTTCTTCAAGTCGTCGGTTCATCGCGCCGCAGTGCACCCCGCACTACGTTTGCCCAATCGTGGTATCACATGGTCGCTGGAGCCGAAGTGTACTAGACACTTCGGCTCCAGCGACCATTGGTTCGTCTGGAAACATGGCCGGCCCACTTTCACTTCTGCATACTGATTTTCCGTGCGACTTTTGCAATAATTATGTAGTTTACTCCCCTTGCTGCCTCTTACCCATAGGCTGACTAGGTCGTAATCTGTGCTTTTAATCCGTCACTACACGGATCCATGTGAAAACTAAAATGCGAGAATTTTATAGTTGAGTCAAATGAAATTAATAACACACACGATAGAGTTATAAACAGTTAAATCATCAGATCCCTTGCCGAGGATAAATGCGTTCAATCCCGACATCCAACCGAGACCCATTAAAATGTTTATTGGCGCGAAGTTGGGGCCAAATGCTATCTCTTACTCTTCAGCGAAAATAGATATTTTATCTTTCTCACGTAAACGGACAAGTCCCTTGCGGCGAGTGAATCTGATTATGAAATCGTTCATGTATTTATTATTTAAATGAAAGTTTTCCAGAGGAAGTTTGAACATTTTTCATGTGGTGATGGTTAATTCAACGGCCTTGTTGGTGCAGTGGTATCGTATGCTACTGGACCAAATGTTGGCAGGTCTGCAAATATTTGTTTCGGAGCTTGGATGTTCTTTATGTATTTATATCAGTTGTTGAGTATCCATATTACAAGCTCCGCTTAGTTTGAAACTAGATGGCGCTGTGTGAATGTGGTGGAATATTATTATTATTTTATCTTTTTATTTATAGCAACCTACCAAAGTGACTCTATCCTACCTGATGGAAAGCATGAATAGAATCCAAGAGCGGTGATCGCCGTACTCACTGCGAATGAAGACAGTGCGGAATGGCGACCCATGCTATGGCGGCCTAGTGAGATGCTTTTTCTCTATTTTTTTTATGCTATTTCATTTTTAAATGCATACATACAAAAGGAATACAAAAATACATGTTTAAAAATATAATAATATAATTACTTCCTTTCTAACGAATTGCCTAGGCTGTTAATGTGTCTACAAGTGGTTATAATGGATTTCGGTACACTTCTTCAAACAGCAAAATGCCCTATTGCGATGCCTTTAAAGTAACACCAGATTGGCGAATTTACCAACTAGTGTTTGCGTTAGTCGGACGTGTTTTCGTTTATTGTGTGTTGCAATATTTTTATTAATTACAGCTGAAATAAATAGAAGTATATAGACTATACAGAATAATATATCAAGTACATATTTGATATTTTATAATATAGTATCATCATCATCATCTCAGCCAAAAGACGTCCACTGTTGGACATAGGCCTCCTCCAATGTTCTCCACAACAACCGGTCCCGTGCCGCCCGCTTCCCGCGACCTTCACCAGGTCGTCGGACCACCTTGTGGGGGGCCTACCAACGCTGCGTTTCCCAGGACCACTCCAGAACTTTATGGTCCCATCGGCCATCGTTTCTGTGTGTAACAATATAGTATGATATTTCATATATCAGACACACAACGCAATCTTGTCCCAAACTAAGCAAACCTTGTACTGTACAACGCAGACTGTACAACGCAGACTGCGATAAGGTCGCCTATTATACCAATGTTTTTTTTGTTTGTATCCTGCATTGTATATTTCCTACTTATGGTGTGTAATAAAGAGTACCTATCTATCCATCTGTCTATCTAAACAACTGATATATATATATATACACTTTTTTATAAACGCATCATATTTTACAAAGAAAACACCCAAACTGCGAAACAAATATTTGCAGGTCACATAAACATTTAGTCCACCGGGTCAGACAGAACCCGAGACCTCAAGCACAATGGTCACATACCGCTACCACAGCGCCACTGAGGCAGTCAGTATTAATTTGTTTATTCTGTGTAAGTAGGCTTAAAAAATCTTTCTTTCTCTCTTCTCTTTAAAGTAAAAATGAAGCATTGAAACGGAAATAAATTCATAAAAAGAAACATTATTATTAAATTGTTATTTTTTCTGTGAACTGTCAAAAAATGTCACCAAAATGTTTGTGAAGTAAAACCTCTTTGAGGTCTCATTTGTTCTTACTTTTTTAGCAAAAATTTCTTTGAAAGTAATTGTGACTAATTCAAATTATTTTTTACCGGAAACCTTTGAAATATAAAAATATTTTTCCATTTCAATAAATTTCATAAAAAGTTTGTTCAAAATCAAAAACAATAAACACATTTTGACAGAATTTTTTAATTACTAGCTTTCACTGACTACTGTTTTTATAATTGACATAAATAAATAATTGAAAAGAAAAAAATTACTCTTTGGAATCCAAAGAGTCTCTCTACCAAACTCTTTTAGAAATATATGTTAATAAAAGAAAAAACAAACATGGCGTACAGACTTTCTATTACTTTTGTCGTTGCGAACAGTGAAAACGAAATCAATTTGCTGTTCACCATTTTCCTTGTCTTAGTTCGTGTTTCTATTGTATATGTTTATAATATGTAGACATTCCGCCATGTTATTTGAATTTCGAATTATTTTGTTCAAATGAAAAAGTAATATTAGGCGCATAGGCTGTCTAATGAAATCTACTTTTTTTAATAAGCAAACGCAATCAAATCGGCCTGAAATGAAATTGAATTTTTTTGGTTATCATTTTATTCTGTTGTTTTTTTTTAAATCTGTTTTTTTTCACTTACTCGTAAGGCGTTACTACAGGTCAATGTTTTTATTACAAAAAGGATGACCCGTATAACATTGTCTGTGTCTCTCAAATGATTTTTTTTCCAGTTATTACAATATTTTTATAACTTGTTAGACATTATACGGGCGTCCTTGATAAATAAGCTATCGAAAAGTAAAAAATTTTGTCAATTCGAACTAAAAGTTTATTAATTAAAGTTTAGTAATTATAGGGTGCCTAGAGTTTCCACCAAGAACTTAGGGCCCCAAGTAGGTCCTCACCGGCAAATGGTGAACCTGCTGATCGACGGACGAGGCTCTGGCAAACAAAACATCTGGATTAGCACCAATATGCTTGCCTTCCATTATGTGAGACCAAAACACTTGCGAAAAGGTGGCATTTTATATGCCTCTGCTTACCTCTACAGGGAAACAGGATTGATTACTAAAATACTAGATTATGATGATACAGGGGTGACAGTTATCATGGTAACTGTGTAAGCTTTACACTGTCACAATGACTGTCATGCCTTTTACGTCCCTAAGCGGGGTGTGTAAAAGCATCTCACAAGGCCGCCATAGTGTGGATCACCATACTGCATTGTCTGCATTTGCAATGAGTATGGTGACTACAACTCTTGGATTCTATTCATGCTTTTCATCAGGCAGAGTACTGTCAATTTGGTAGGCTCTTAATATAGAAATATATGTATATGTATTATATATTTCCAAGCTGAGAAAGGGTTCTTATCGCCCGTCATTTATATCATTAACAAATGAAAGTCATGTGATCATTAACAATCATAAAAAGTAGTACTTTAAGAAATTATTTGTATAAATCCTTTTATTTTCTTTTTTTTAACGCGTGGAATGCTTTTCGCACCATACCCTCCGGTGGGATGAAGGGCGTGTGTGGGAATCCCGGAAAACCGGTCTACCCACTAAACCCCGAGACGGCCTACCTCGGCAGTTGGGAATAATAGGTATAAATGCTACTAATATTATAAATGCGTAAGGTCGTATGGATGTTTCTTACTCTTTCACGAAAAAACGACTAGACAGATTTGGATAAAACTTTACAGTAATATAAGGTTATACATAGGAATAAAGAAACGATTATTAGAAGCTATTCAGAAAAATATCATTACAAAGAGAAGGAAAACTTGAAACAAACCCTTTTTTTTTTTTTTTTTTTTTTTAACGTGTGGAAACCCCCACGGGCCGTCACCCCACCGGGTTTTACGGCGGGGCGGTGTGTCGGAATCGGACCGACTAAAACCACACGGTGTGCCACTCTGCGCCTGAGAGAGGAGGGATCCGGGAACAGCTGTTATTATGACATCCTAATCCCTCCTAGCGCCTGCCCGCTACCACGGGCACCATCTGCGGATGAACTCTCTATTTAGGCGACGTACAGCACACGTGCACATCACCTCCTCGCGGCTGGCCACTATAGCGGATGGAGGGGAAAACCCATCCCGTCCACCCGCGGCCACACTCAAGGCGGCATGAGGCGCTGGTATGCGCGCCTCCGCCGCCCGGCTCGCCGACGGCGAATTGGGTCCGAGTGGATATCGTCCTCCCGGGCCTTCTCCGCCGCCTCCTTCCGCGAAATTACGTCTTCGCAGAAGGTTGCGACCGCGGTAAAACAACTGTCGCTACCGACCATGGAGCGTATGACGGCCGGTAGCGAGAGATCTCCTCCAATAACTGCAGTGAGGACCCCACGCTGCGCCGCCCAAGCGGAACAAACTGCTAGCGTGTGCTGAGCCGAGTCCTCACTGCAGTCGCAGTGGTGACAGGCAGGACTCAATTCCCTCCTGGCGACCGAGTGCAGATACTTCCCGAAGCAACCGTGCCCGGAAAGGACCTGCGTCAGTCGGAAGGAAAGGGTCCCGTGCTGCCGCCCTGCCCACTCGGCGATGACCGGCTGGAGAGCCTCCACGGCGGCAAAACCAGCACGTGGAGCCTCCAGCCAGGACGACCAATGAGCCATTGTGGCTCAACGAGCGGCCTCTCGCCACTCGCGTATCTCTTCGGGCAGGGGCCGTATGCCGCTACGCGCCCGGAAGTCAGCCGTCCGCCGATAAACTTCGGCGAGCACTTCCGCCTCCAAATCCCACGGGGGAGTTCCGGCCAAGGCGCACGCCGCCTCCGTCGATACGGTGCGGTAACCGCGTATGGCTCTAACCGCCAATATCCTCTGAGGGCGCCAGAGGCGAGCCCTATTTTGGGCGGTCAGAGCCGCCGCCCACACCGGTGCACCATACAGCGCCATTGACCGGACAACCCCCGTGTATAGCCGTCTCGTCGCGACGCTAGCTCCACCCAGATTGGGCAAAAGTCGCCCAAGGGCAGAAGCAGCGCCGACCAGCTTCGGAGAAATCTGTCGGAAGTGCTCGTCGAAGAGCCACCTGCCGTCGAGGATCAGGCCCAGATACTTCATCTGGGCCTGAACCGGTACGAGGACCGAATTGACCACGATGGAGGCGCCGGAGGGTGGACAACGACGAGGCCAGACGAGGGAGACACCCGTGGTGGCCAGGCGCGCCGCCTCTTGAAAGTTCATCCCCCGGGCCGTGATCAATGTGTCATCTGCGTAACAAAGTACGCCCAGCCCGGGGGGAAGACGACCTCGAAGGGCCCAGTCGTATCCCATGTTCCACAGGAGTGGTCCGAGGACAGACCCCTGCGGAACACCGCACGACATGAGCCGCCGCCGTAGAACACCGTCTCGGTCCTCGTACATGACGGTACGCTCCTCAAGATAGTCTGCCACAAGCCGCCTCAGGTACTTTGGCACCCCGTGGTAGTGGAGTGCTTCCCTGATGCAGCTAAATGGCAGACTATTAAATGCGTTGGCGATGTCCAACGACACTGCCAACAGCACGCCGCCACAGCTCACCGCCTCTTCGGTAACGGCCCTCAGGCGCAGCACGGCATCGACCGTCGAACGCCCCGCCCGAAAACCAAATTGGGCGTCCGACAGATCGGGGCCCACCTCGCGGAGGTGCCGGACGATGCGGGCAGAGAGTATCCTCTCAAAGAGTTTACGCGCCTAGTCCAGCAACACGATGGGCCTATAGGCCGCTACCGATTCGGCTGGCCGTCCCGGCTTCTTCAATAGGACCAGCTTCCCGCTTTCCCAGCACTCAGGGAAGCGTCCGGACGCCAAGCTACCGTCCAGGACCTCCCTGAGGCGGTCCGACATGTGTTCGAAGGCACGGGCCAGCACACGGGCAGGTATCCCGTCTGGCCCAGGGGTGGTGTTCTTAAAGCGGATTCGTAGAACAACCGCCCCTACCTCCGATTCCCTGACGGGCGGAACATTGTCCTCGTTCTCCCCGTCGTCTCCGACCATGAAGGCCATCGACGGGGGTGTATGCTCCACCCGCTGCGGGAAAAGGCCCTCGACCACTTCCCGCAGGAAGCTGGGCTGGAGTGTCTCTGTAAGGGGGGGGCCCGACGTGCGGAGCTTTTGTCGCGCCGCACGATAAGGGCGACCCCAGGGGTCACGATCGAGACCCTCCAGCATTTCCTTTCTCTTAATTTCTTTGGCGCGGCTGATGGCCAGCTTCAGAGTTTTCCGCGCCTCTCGGTACTCCTCATGAAGCCGGTCCTCCCCGCCTTCTTCGCAGTGTCGCCGCCGACTACGGGTGTAGGACCTCCGGGCACGAGTACAGGCCGCACGGAGGTCCGCCAACTCCTTGGACCACCAGTAAACCTCCTTCCGTGGAGGCCGGCAACCTCGGATGCGGGGCATGGCCGCATCACAGATCTGCGCAATGGCATCGCAGAAGCGACCAGCCCCCATGTCGACCTCCTCGGTCGGGGCCTGCGGAGACAGCCAAGAGTGAATAATGGCCGCCTCCTCTAGTAGGTCCCTATTTAATTTGGCTACAGCCCACCGCGGAAAGCGAGAAGAACGCCACGCCACGTGACCCCTACTGGCGTCCTGGGACCGGGAGAGCTCAAATCGGATATAGAGATGGTCCGAGAGCGTCTCAACCTCTTCCAGGACACGCCAGTTCCTTACTCGTGCGGCGAGGGCAGGAGTAGCGAACGAAAGGTCCACTATCGACCCTCCCTGCTGTCGCACACACGTGTTGGTGGAGCCCCTGTTTAGTAAACAGAGGCCCACCGAGGCCGCCCACTCCTCTACGGCCTCGCCCCTAGCGTCCGTCCTGGGGGAACCCCACGCAATGGACTTTGCGTTGAAGTCCCCCAGCACTAAGACGTGCCCAGACGTTAGACGCCGCATCGAGGTTTCCAAGTTGTTAAGGAAAACCTCGAAGTCGTTCAAACTCCGGTTGGGGTAGAAGTATACACCATATACAGTGATCCCTCCCCACTCGGCAGCAACATATCCAGTGCCCTTGTCTCTTAGCGACAAGGGCGGGGAATGAGCCGCCGTGGAGCCGACGACTGCCACGGAACCGTCCCGGTCACCCAACCAGTTTGGACGGGGAGGAACATAATAGGGTTCCGCGGCTACGGCAACACCGATCGACCACTGTGCCATAGTTTGCAGGAAAAGGTCCTGCGCCGCGGCACAGTGGTTCAGGTTCGTCTGGACCAAGAGGTTGGAGACTTGGGCCATTACTCGACCGTCTCTACAACCTCCTCCATGGGCAACGATGCCGACATGCGAACGACATCAGAGGCAGCCTGGGTCGATTGGCTAGCCCCCGACGCTTGCCGAGAATTGTAGGGAGGTTTACAGCCTCTCTGCCCAATTTGGTGATTGGCGGGCTTGTTACCCGCCGCACACGCCGGGCAGTGAGAGGCGGCAGAGCATTCAGCTGCCTTGTGCCCCGGTCGACCGCAGCGGAAACATAACCCGCTGCAGTCGAAACAACTGACGCACTTGGCGCGTGTGTGCCCCGATGCCAGGCACTTGTAACACCTCATCGGTCTCGCCGCCAGGACTGTGATCCTAGCGCTCACGAAACCGATGAGCAGCCTGCCGGCGTCGCCCAACATTTTGGCCGACGCTACGGGACAGCTGACCCACACTGCGCCAAGCCCTCCTGGACCGGGGCGGATGGTGCCGACCCTAATGTTGTCCGCGTTGCAACCCGTCTTCTCTCTTACTGCAACGCGGACATCCTCGGTCGTTATAGAGTCGTCCAGGCCCGAAATGCGCAATTCTGCGCACTTGGTGGGCCTGACGATCTTGACACCATCAGTGGCTGTAAAAATTCCCCGCAGCTTCTCGGCGAAAGAGTCCGCCGTCTTGACACCTTCAGCCCCGGGGAACTCGAGGACTCGAGCTCCCGTCTGGGCGAGGCGCATTCTAACTCCCACCATCCCGAAGTCGTGTGCGAGACTGTCCCGGGCCTTTTTAAAGATAGCCGCATAGGACAGCCCACCATCAGCCGCCCCCGGCGACATGGTGACCACCACTGCCGCGGTTTTGGGCGCTTGCAGTTTGCGCGGCTTCTTTGTGGTGGCCACTGCCACCGATGGCGACTGCGGGGTAGAGGCTGCTATTTGTGCAGCCTTCTTACCCCGCTTTCGGGACTTCTTAGCCCCCCCGACTACCCGCCAACCATCCGTGTAAGGGGCAGATGTGGAAGGAGCACTTGTTGAGGTACCAGATACAGCGGTTGGAGTGGGGAGCGGAGGGAACTCCGCCCCAGCCTTTGCCGCTGCTTTGGGCCCTAGCCTCGGTGCGGGCGTCCGGGCTGTTGCCTTGGCCGCCTGCCGTGCCCTCGGAGCAGTTGCAGGAGCAGCAGAAACTGCTGCCGCCGCCGCGTAGGACACGCGACCGGTCTCAACGGGAAGCGATGCTGACACCGATGCAACCTTCCCTTTATGGCCCGCAAGCGGCGGCCGGACAGCAGGATCCGGCGGCAGCCTTGCCTCCAGGCCAGCCAGACGTCCGTCCATCATGCGCCATACTGCATCGGTTATTTGGCGCAGATGGGCATCAGGAATGCCACCGAGGCTGTAAGAGGGGGCAGGCTGAGACGGGGACGTGACCGGATCCTCTGTCGGGCGATGCGCCCGGAATTGGGCGAATTGAGCGCTGAGCTCAGCCACTTGCCCCGTCAGGCGATCGTTGGCCGCCTGGAGCCGAGCCACGTCCCCGATGAGGGTATCCACGACTGAAACAAACCCTATTTCAACCCGTCTGGCCAGCGTAGGATAGTAGGCTAAAACCTCCTTGCTAAAGAGAGGCCTATGGCCAGCAGTGGATTATAAAAGGCTGTTGATGACATAGGAATAGTATATAGGCTACAACTTGTAATGATTTTATGCAATTTTGGTCGTAATATACATGTCAATTAAGTCGGAAAAAAATCTGACCTCTGAGAGTTATGTTGGTGTACGCTGCCTAAACCATTGAAGCTACACAATGATGATGTACCATAGGATTGTTTGTATATTAAAAAAAATATCTATTTAAAATGATCTATTAGAAAACTTAATGTGGCAAACCAAATTCCACGTGAGTTAAGCCGCGGGCAAAAGTTAGTAATAAACAATTTTGTAATAAAATCTCTTCTACGATATCAAGAGGTTACTCTATTACTATTGAAAAAAATTATCAAATGTTACATTTCTAAACTGATCCCATACAAATATACACATGCACACACATATATACTCGTAACTTCTTCTCGTTGTAGCCACCGCCGTCTTCATATACTCTCGTGTTGTACTTTCCTGGGACTTTTCCGGTACTCCCCAGTACTTTCATGGTACTTCAGCGACTATGTGAAGTGCCCATTACGCTCGCCAGGGTGACATATCGTTTTTTTGTTTTAGAGACATCATATAGCAAAGTAGATGTTATTTTATATTAGTTGGATGGTCTTTGTATTTTCTAGGAATATTAAATATTAGTTTTAAAAAATAAAATCTTACAATTATAGGGTTGCCTTCTCTTATGTAAGTAGGATTAAGGTAAAAAGTAAAATACGCATTGACTACCCCTGACTTTGTATTATTAACGTGGTTAATAACTAAATGATTATAAGAAATTAAAACTATACCTACATACTTATTAATATATTTTAATTTTGTTCACAGGTAGCGAAACTGACGTCACAGAGGAAACATATCCAAAGTAAAGTTTAAATACAAAAACCAGTGAGATTAAGTGTAAAAAGTATTTATTAATTCAAAAAATATCATTGACAAGTATAAATACTAGTAACAGTGAAATCACAGGTATAAATAACAGTGATATTTAACAGTGATATAGTGTAAGTGATAAATAACAGGAACAGTAATAATGCTATTTTAGTGTGGTGATATTGATGATTTTTTCACCGTCATCACGAATGCGGGCGAACGGCCCCTCAGGCCGGCAGGTCAATGACATCGCCGGCACTCTCTGTGCTTTCCTTGGCCCTTGGTGAGTTGAAAAAAAAACTATTTTATTTTTTTTATAAATGTTGCCATATACAATTTATTATTAAGTTACGTAGTTAGTTTTCTATAGCTAACTGTAAGATGGCAATACATGTATTAAAAGAAAACATGTGCTTATGTATATACGTGAGAAGTTGTAACCAGGTTTTTATCCTTAACGTTATCCTGTGTTTGTAGACAACACGACACTCATAATAGGAAAACAAATATTCAACACAATGAAAGAAAGTTTTTGAACATATTGTCTAGTTAAATAAATTCTATTTAAGTATCATACTAGAATTATTTGTTCATAATTAATGATAAAAACTAAAATATTAATGAACTAATTTCATGGTGTCGGTTTTTCATAAAAAATACTCTTATTACTTTTGCATTACGCACCAAAAGAAGTACAATTAAAAACACGATAAAATTAAAATAAGTTTTAGCATTGAAACTGAAAATTGTCGCATTGCTTTAAAACAATCGAGTTAGAAATCTATCAATCTTAATACCTGTAATTAAAAATGGCGTAAGTACATTCATTTTTGTTTAAGAAGTTTAAAATCGAAACACTAGGGTTAGAGTGCTACTTTAAGATCAAATTTGAGATGTGCCTATAATTAGTATATAATAATTGTGTGCATTTTGTTACTAATTATATAAATTAAATTAACACATGCATTCAAAAACCCATAAACAAGTTTTGAGATAACAAACATAGAAATAACAACCTTTCTGAAGTCGACTTAAAAGAATGACCTTCAAAATTTCTGCCTGTACTCCCAATTATCGTCATCAGCCTATCGCATTATTAGGCATAAGCCTTTACCTTATGCTCTTATTTTTTACTAGCTGCACCCGCGAATTGGCCTACGTGGAATTTCTTTATAAATCATAAATTTTAAAATGTAAGTACCTTAGTTTTTTCCTATAACACCAGCTAACTGTCAGTTAAAGTCCCGTCGAAATCGATACAGCCGTTCCAGAGATTAACCGGAACAAACAGATAGACAGATAAAAATTGTAAAAAATGTTATTTTAGTGTATGTATCGTATGTATATTCAAATGCGTGTAAAAAGCAGTTAGCAATTCTACAAACAGACACTCCAATTTTATTTACATATATGTATAGATGAAGATGCTGGCTTTGGAAGTCACCGTTTCAGACTGATAGTCATACGCTCCCGAACTAAGCAGTTTAGCTCTTCCTTCCTGTGCAAACCAGTTAAAATCTGGAACTCATTCCGTGTTTCCTTTCCACTACGATCCCGGGTCCTTTAAGAGGGGCTTGAAGAAGTATCTCACTACGCCGCCATAGCGTGAGTCGTCATACTGCATTCTCTTCATTCGCAGTGAGTCAGGCGACAACTACCCTTGGATTCTCTTCATGCTTTCTATTAGGCCGAATAGAGTCACATTGGTAGGCTTCTATAAAAAAAAAAATAGCTAAACATTGCATTGTCTGACTTACACTTACTGAATCAAAATGATTTCGGATTCATCCTAATTATCACGAGCCTTTGAATGAATATAGTGGACCAAAACCTCCTTTCCAAAGAGAGGCCTATGTCCAGCAGTGGACTGTACTAGGCTGTTGATCATGATGATAATAAATATAAACCTATCCTAAGATAAGTGGCTTGCTTATATTGAAACACATCATTTTGAATATGGCAAGCACACGGTCATATATCGTGGTTCTTTTTAAGCGTTCATACATTATTCAGACATAAATATACAATTATGCAGTGATAAAATGTAATTAAATGACGCCACTTATATAGTGCTCGGATTGTTTCATTATGAAATGGTTTTGAATTTACATAATATTGTAAACCAAAAATTATTTCAGCCTATTTAATTTAATGTGCTACAAAAATAGTTGAAATGTTTTGAGGTTATGTGTGGAGTATAACCTTTTTTCAAATTTATACTGTAAATACTCACGTACATGCAGCAAAAAATGTTTTTTCGTTTCTGTCACGGTCACGGGTACTACTTTTGTATTAATCTATGCTAATATAGGGTGGACCAAGTGTTCGTTTTGTATGTAACATCCCGCGCAAACATGTTACGGGAGTTCTTGGGACCGATGGTACTGGAATTTACTGGCTTTGTAGCCAACAAACAACAACAAAACATGTGTTACGGTTCTCCGTAACAAATGTTTTTAACAAGATGGAAAGACATGCTATCGGAAAAGTTGATTTCCAGACGAGGTGACATCCATGATCACCCAGAAGTCCAGATCTTTCCCCAGCAGGCTTTTTTTAAGGGGTTATTTGAAGAATCGTGAATCAATAAACTAAATACATGACGTCAGCTAGAAGATAAAATCAGTGAAGAGACGTCGGTGAGCTCGTGGTCTCTTTGCCGACGACTTTCTTTGCTTTAATCTCAGGAAGTACTGATTGATTTGAAATTTTTTTAGGGAATTAGATAGTTCAATTTATCGAAGAAGACTATGGCGCGGGCCGGCTCGACCGGGACAGTACTACCCTCCCACAGAAGACCAACCTAAAGCGCCAGCATCCGTGTTGTCGTGTTTAACTGGTGAGTGTGAGACCGGAGGCCCATTGATGTAGGGGTGACAGTTATCGTGGTAACTGTGTAAGCCTTACACTGTCACGATGACTGTCATGCCTTTTACGTCCCCAAGCGGGGTGTGAAAAAGCATCTCACAAGGCCGCCATAATGTGGGTCACCATACTGCATTGTCTGCATTTGCAATTAGTATGGCAACCACAACTTTTGGATCCTGTTCATGCTTTCTATCAGGCAGAGTAGAGTCACTTTGCCAGGCTCTTAATATAGAAAAAAAATATTGCATTGTTACGCGATATACTTACGCGTGCTATGTAATATGCTTCGAAATTGAGGAGCCAGATTCCACTTGAACAAATGTAGTTACATACATACATTGCAAGTTAAATAAAAGTTTATAAAAACGATTTGTAGTTAGGTATATTAAGCTAAAAAGATTGTTTCAATACCTTCTTAGTTACATACCTACGTAATATAACGCTAAATCGATTACAAATGACATCTGAGGCGGTATGCTACGAGGATCCACTAGGGTGAATTTCCATGCGTTTAAGTGATTCTGCCATACATGTTATACAAAATCTAATAGCACACTTAGGACCGTTATATTATGTTTGCGTGGAGCTTCCTCGCTTTAAATGGTGGTGGTTTATTATGCTACTTCTCAGATTTTCTTCTGATTAATTTTGTTTACTGGTTGCAAGACGATTTCTGTTTCATGTTTCATAACACGGTGTGTTCGTGGAGCCACTGTTGTTGATGCTATTATGTAGGAGTTACAATAATGAGAGTGTGGGAGAGTAATATTTGTAGAGTATAATGTATCATGAATTAGGAAGTTTATTTCGTTTATTTTTGTATTATATATATCACATTCAAAATTATTAACATTTTCGTCGCTTTGACATCCGCAATACCGTGTGTGTACATTAAAAAACATTTCCTCAAACAAATTTCTTAAAACATAGCATCCGGTATAATCTTTGTACCATAAATTAATATATTCTCTGAGTCTCCCCTAAGGGAAAGTGTTCCAATATTGTGATGCTTATCTTACAACCCCTGGGGAATAGTTTCGGGGTGTTTTCTTTTTGATGGAAGACATGTGTATATTTATTTTTGACTTTGGTAGTGTCATGTAATTTCTTTTCCATCTTATTGAAGACTATTATGAAATCGTTATCTATTTACAATATTATTTTCTTTTTCTGATATGTTAGATGGTATATTGAGGTGAGTCAACAACTACAGGGTCCCTGAGTCATTGATTAATGTAGAAATATATGACTCAAGTGTATCACGTAGCTCGGACTCTGAAGATACTTGTAGAGGCGCGGATGTCATATCCCTCCAACACAAAGTGACATCCTCCAACCAGGTGAGGTGATCATGTTTGGCAGGCTTCGTACCACCTTTTAATACTGGAAAGTTGTATACATAGAAATCAGAATGAGAATTTCTATATCGCGATGCAGGATTAGCGGTTACTCTTTGTGTCTTCGGTAAATGACGTTGTTGTATGTTTCTGTTGCACTATATGTGGAAAAGTCGCTACACACTATTTGTTCATGCATCTACTATTTCTTTTATCTTCTTATATTTAAATGCATGAAAAGATGCTATGCCTTGAAAGCTGTCGGTGTTAAGCAAGTCTTTTGTCATGTTTTTAGCAAGTGCTGAAAAGACTTATATTTTAAGTTTTGAATGAGTTTTGTTTTTCAGATAAATTTCAACTTTATTAGGCAGTCAAAAACGTTGCTATTTAAATGTCTACAAAACTGACATTCAGAGAGAGATTCGCATAATATAAGTATGTTGTGCTGTTTTAATATTAATATTATAACGAGTATCGCCGACATATCTCTTACAGTTTTCGCGTAAAGAACATTCTTGTGTCGCGAGGGAATTAACCAACACATCAAACGAAAGTAAAGAAACCCATGCTTAGAAACAATTTGAAGATCTGGATCTCACAAAATATTATCCCGTGTGGGGTTTGAACCTATAACAGTCAAGGCAGTAAGACAAACGAGGTGGCCGCTTAAACGACTCCATCTCCCGTGCAGTCATACTACCTAAAGACATATATTTTCCAGGGAAAGAGATGGCGAATAAAAATCTTGGCAAAAATAGCGTTCATTCTTGGTTTACGCACTGCTGCCTGTCTAATGATAACGTATAGCACACGTTTCACGTATTCAGTGGGAGTGACACGGATTTTATTACTAGAATATTACTCGTAACTATAATTCCTTATTGTTTTTTTTTTCATTAATATTACTGTAGGTAAAATATTATTTGAGTGGAGTGGAGAGTGGAGAGATTTACGATCACACTAAATTTATGTTATTGTGTTGTCTTTGGAACTAATTGTGTACTAATCATCAGATCAAAATGACCCAAACAGGTTAAGGTTAAGACAGTCATGAAAAACAGTTGAATTGAGATCAATATAGTATGAAAAGTTAAAAAAAAATATAATAAATCCGTAGTGTAGCCTTCTTTGGTGTTTGGGCTACACAATACTTTGACTGCCTCGGTTGCGCAGTGATAGCATATACGACTACTGAGCTTGAGGTCTTGGATGTGATTCCCGGGTCGTAACTGTTTGTATGATTTACAAATATTTATTTAGGAGTTTGGGTGTTTTTTTACGTACAATATGAATATATTTACCAAAAAAGTATATATGTATTTATATCACGTGTATCCATAGTACTAAGTT
Organism: Hypercompe scribonia; assembly: GCA_949316085.1. NCBI lineage: Eukaryota > Metazoa > Arthropoda > Insecta > Lepidoptera > Erebidae > Hypercompe > Hypercompe scribonia. The sequence continues at coordinate 2,726,175 of OX438986.1, read as the reverse complement.
CTGTTAAGTTTGGGACTAAATGGTGTTGTGTCAGATGTCAAAAATAAGAGTATTAAAATATTTTTAATTCGAACTAATAATTTCAGAAATTCACTGGTTTAACCAAACAAATCAACTCTTCAAATTTATAACATTAGTATAATAAACTGCATATTTATTCATTAATTAATAACCTAATGATGCTAAGTGTACACATCCATTTACGACCATCAGATCCCAAACCGGGAAGCAGAGTCTGGGCAATACTGAACCTATTGATAAATTTCTAAAGACATATACTTTATTGATAACACACAGACACGAAAAAAGGATCGCACACATCACACACGCGTCAACAGCCTCAAGCAAAACAAACGCTTGGAAGAAAAACTTTAGTATCGTAAAAATTGTGAATGAAAAAAAGATGTATTATCAAGGCTTGCCAAAGATATTTTAGGCACAAAAACGTAGGCACAACTGAGGCCTATCTTTATTTGTTAGAAACAGTTTCGGCCCCAGATTCGTATAACGCTGCGTAGATATTTTTGAAGAAAACATTTTAGTTTTATTTATTTGGTAAAAGAAATGTATATACCTAAACAACATACACAGTATGGCCTTTACACGAGTTGCGTTGTCATAATCCAACGAATCGCACCACGCAACGCGTCAGATTTCACCAATTAGAGATTAGACATACAATTTGCCTCTGTAAAGTTTACCAATTATGTTGGATTTTTTTTTAACGTAGCCCCCACGGGCTATCATCGCACTGGAGTTTGTGGCGAGGTGGTGTGTCAGACCAACTAAAACCACACGATGTGCCACTCGTCGCTTGGAATATGAGAGATCCGACAACTGCTGTTATTAATCCGTCCAGCGCCTGCCCGCCCTGACGCAGGCACTATCAATCAATGAAATTCTCTATTTAGGCGACGTTCTTGGCGTATCATACGAATCGCACCATGTTACGTATCCGAATTCATCAATTGGAGATAAGACACGAAATAAACCTCTGTAGAGTTCATTGAAATAAAATCAGTCAGAACTGATTTAGAGACAGTCCTGACTGATTTTATTTAGGACAGATCCTAAACGTCTCTGCAGATACTGCAGAACTTATCTCATGCTTAATGTACGTAATACCTACATGTATGTAGTGATAGTGTTGTCAGCAGCGGATTACCATATTTCAGATTCTGTCTAGTTTGATATTAGACAACAAATATTTGTTTATTTTTTGTCGTACGTAGGTAACAACGAAATTTCTTATACAAAGGCGAATTAAACCAACCAATACCACAATAAAATGCACTCGTAACCTTTGATGTATGTGTTCCTACGCGCCGGTAGTTATTTACGGGATGTCTTGGGTGAGCGATGAATACGACGCGATGAGACGCTGTGAACGCGAAAAATGCGATCAACACAATAGAGGACTCTACCAATGTGATAGTCTGTGGCGAGACGTACACATATTTGTTTTGTGGATGACCAGACGCAACACCATGGTTAAATCAGAGGTGTTGATCGTTGCAGTCATAAGTTTTTGAAAATGTGTCGTTTTTAATTATATTGTTTGAACATTTTAAAATTTTTTCTTCATTTTGAATATAAATGATGGAACTTGCCAATTTGCTTCAGTATAAAATATTAAATTTGTTATTTTTCATATTTTTAAAAAAAAATACACTTGCTGGATGTTCCTGTGGTGACTTACAGCGTAACCAGAAAAGTATACTACAGCGCCATTTAGCGAAGATACATCGAAGTACAAAATATAATGAACTACGAAGCAGCTAGTAATCCTGTATCGCGAAATAGAAATTCTCGTGGCAGTTACCGTATGTACAACATACCAAAACCAACCATTGGGCCGCGGCCCGCCAGGCATGATCGCCTCGCCTGGTCGAAGACCCTCCCCTTATGTCGGAAGGACATAACACTCGTTCCTCCACACTCCCATTGATGCAGAGGTAACAGTTATCACAGTGGCTGTGTGAGTCTTTCACTGCCATGATGACTGATATGGGTTTTAGGTTCTAACGCAGGGCGTGAAAAAGCATCTTACTAGGTCGCCATAGTGTACGTCACCATACTGCATTGTCTGCATTAACAATGAGTATGGTGACCACAACTCTTGGATTCTATTCATGCTTTTCATCAGGTAGAGTAGAGTCACTTTGGTAGGTTCTTAAAATAGAAAAAAACTTAAGTATGAATTTTCAAACAAAATTATCTCATAGGACACTTGTCACGTGTAGCACCGCGTCGTATCATATCGCGTCGTGTCGCATCGCTTCGTATTCATCGCTCACGTAGGACACCACGTTCTCATCAGGTGACTCTTCTGCTCGTTTGCTTCCTATACCAAAAACATGAGACTGCTGTAACGTGAAGTTGTGGGAATCTTCTATTCATACATTTGCAGATATTTCCTGAGATTAAAGAGATTAAAAGTCTACAGACATTTTCTTTATTTTGTTCCATTTTGCGTCATAAACGTTTTCACTCTACACATTTTAAAATAATGACTTAAAACTCACAGAAATCAATATTGAACACGTAAAAATAGTGACAATTCCAGTCACTATAAATTTAAGTTCCGAAATTGTTATGTAACTTAGGTGGAGTTCAAACGGCAATAGCTTGGGCAATATATTGGTAGTTGACGACAGCTATCGGAAAAAATGGAGTATTAATTCAGGGAAAGGCTTTCCTTACGTGTGTGCCTATAAACTTTGGAATTTATTTACGAAACTTGGGTGATATAAAATTGAAATGTCTTTAAGGTTTATTTCAGACCTGCTATTTCCTAGCTGTGAAGATTCAGTGAAACAACGTCTTGAACATGTCCAACACTTGTTTAAACATGCAGGAAATTTGTGATCCATTTTTTAGTTTGTTTAGATGTTCACAGGTACATTCGTTCAATGGGGTCTTTTTATAATAGTTCACTTTGTTAGAATGTTGAAATTCGATTGTAAAATGTCAATTTAAAAGATAAATATTCCAGTAAAAAATGTATTCCCTTGTCAAAGATCCACGTCATACTTGTTTCTTTTGAGTTGCGGGTATCTATGACCACGGTTCGTGCTGATGGGAATCGCTCACTCACTCACAACAAGAAATATAATAAAGCCAGTTAAAATAACCATGGCAAAATGGTCCCTCTGATCATATCAGAATAAATTTGTAAATATTGATATCAATGAAGATGTAGTCTTCCAATTCAGGCCACTGCGGTCAGTCTCAAACAGAGACCAGCCATAGATATTATAGTACACATGTGCACAAACATAGGTGCACTCACAATCCAATGGAACGGATATCCGACACGATTGGGGAGAGATGAATTATAGAGCCGACGGCTATACCTGCTCTCCAAGGCACAGAGAAACTCCAGGCTATTCTTAGCTATTTCCGTAACCAGACAAATTCAGTAACACTCTTTGATCCGACCCGGAAATTGAACACGAAACTTCTTGATCGGCACTCGCATGACCTAACGACTAGCCCAACAAGGCAGGCAATATATTATTAAAATATGTATTAATACGTATGTCTAACGATAAGATGGTTTTCATAATCAAGTTCTTTAACTACTCAAGAATCAACTGAGAGGAAAATTGCGTTCAAACAATCTCATTCTGCACACAATTATCTTCAAAGTTAAAAAGAACCGTTTTGAACAAATTAAACTCATAAATTGCATGTTTATAAATTTTATATAATTTTCTACGTCTGGATACCGCAAGCTGAATTAAGATGCTGTCGTAGTAATGTTTTATTTAATAATATTATATACATATTATAATATTAATATAACCTCACACAACTCACAGGGCCTATTCTATAATGAACATACTGCTTATAAAGGTACTTATATACTTGTAAATACATACATAATTATAAATAAATAACACTCGGACACATATTGTGATAGTATAACATCACATCTTTTAACAGTCCACCGCTGGACAAAAGCCTCTCTCTAGAAGCATGAATACTATTCGGTAATTTTCTGAAAGTGAGTCGTGTAGTAGGGTGCACGACCCGTCATGTTGACATTAGAACGATGCAGACGAGGTTGTTACAGTACCCATGTTGATTTTTCGCGCGTGATAGCTAATTCGTTTCTTCTCACATCGTTCGGTGGCCCACGTCAAAATAATGGGAGAAATATATGCGCATCGTGATAACAACGTTGGAACAATGTTTAATTATATGCGTGTCGTAATAGTAACCACGTGTTTTAACGTAATTATGATATTTTAACTTGTTTTTGTTTCGCGTCTTTCATGGTTCACATAAGGATAACGAAATTCTTCGTGTGTCGTCATAGTCATTACTTCAATATTAGTAGTTGTGTGTGAAGTGATTACCAGGAAGTTTTGGACTACTCGAATGAGGTCGGGTCCCGATAGTTTATTCCGGCCAATCGTCGTATTATACCCTTCCACACACTTACATTTAAATTGTACCAACAATTTACAACCATCAGTCTACGACAAGGATGATCAGCAACACAGATGTATAAAGTATATAACTTTTTATTACCTAACGTTTGTGAACATAAAAATAAATATTAAATCCTTGAAAAATATTTTTATTTAAAACGAAACTGAAATAAAGAATTCTTATCCGATCAATTCCCACCTCTAACTCCTAAAATTTTCAGTACAGTCCAGATAATAAAATAAAATAATACACCTTTTATAATCATTAGGAACTTACAAATCATATTTGTACGGAGCAACTGCCATCATACTACCACAATCCAATTACCAGGCGATATCAAAAACTGTATTCGGGCTTTATGTTAACTATACATAACGGTGGCCACAGACGTTCGCATGGCAATTGCGACTGATGGCCTAACGTACTCTTCGAATCACTAATGGTCACCCATCCATAGACTGATCGGGTCAGAATTGCTCAACTGTTTAACAGGTAAAAATATTCGTTTACAACTTAACCACGAACCCCTCTTTCTTTATTACAGTTTGATATATACAAATTCCTAAGTTAAGCCTTATTTGATGAAAACTTCTTAAAATATGTTTACAAAAAGTATTAGACACATTATCTACTCCCCAGCTTCCCATAGAACACCACGTAACGTAAATAAAAGTCACGAAGTCCCTCCCAAATGAGGGCTCCAAAAAGGACGGTATCAGGAAATAATAAGTAGGTAGTTATAAGTTATAACTTTGTCGTTGCCTGAGAACGTAAATAATGGTAGACTATAATCTTTGGTATGTATGTGGAGTGTAATATTTTTTTGGCACGATTCATGGACGGAGCGGTGCGTTATACGGCTGTAAGGTTATTGACTTAAATTGATATGAATTCTTAGATGATAGTAGGTGTGAGTGTATATTTTATTTTTATTTATGTAGAAAATTCACAGATATTATAAAACATAATATATAGACATTTGATAGCTATTTATATGTATATTCGAATATATATGTGTGTTGTGCCATATTGACAAGGCGATGATCAAAAACAAAATAAACCGCCTTGTTGCAAAAATCTGACAAAATGACTATTCTACCTGATGATGGTACCGTGAATCTCAAAACGTATTCATAGAATGTGGCAAATATAGGAATATAATCATAGAAAATATAAGTGGCAAATATAATTAATGAATATAAGTTACATCGTAAATATAAAAAGCAACATAAATTTCATCATCATTGTTATCAGCTTAATGCAGTCCACTGTCAGAGATGGACCTCTCCTATTGCAGGTCAGTGTGGTTGACTTTGAACTTCTCCTATCCAGCTCCTACCAGTCATTTAATCAGACGCATGGGAGAGCCATGGACGCTCTTACAGATAACAGGCATATCTTTCGTTCCTTTTGGCCAAGTGAGTAAGATTACCGGATCCCAATCCTCCTTCATTTGGTTCTGATTCTGACTCAAAGGGCAGCAAAGCAACTGTGAGTCTTGAGCTGCAGGTACTCATGAGCGCAGTAGTTAATCACCGCCATGTGACCCATGTATAGATTGTCTCCACTAGCATCATTATCGTCATCAACATTAGTATTTCACTGCTGGAACTTTCCTTAGGAAGGAGGTTTTGACCTACTATACCACGCTGGCCAGACGGAAAGATATAGGGTTTGTCTCAAGTTTTCCACTTTGCAGTGATGTTGCCCTTTGTCGGCTCTTACGACACTTAAGGGATGAACAGAGGTGATGAGACTCCGTATTCTTAATCCATCACTACACGGATTATCACATCTCTATATTTTTAAACCATAAGAATGTAACATGTGTAGATTGTACTCATCAAATTTCAACTAGACTTTTGTATTTAATAGATTTGGGCATATGAGTTTCTTCAAAATTTATTTCAATGAAATTGGTTTATTTTTCCATAAAACTACCCAAACCCACCCCACTGAGAGTCACACCCCTTCAGATTAGAAAAATGTGTGGGAAAATAGATAATTACGCTATTATTCTCCTTCTCCAACACACATAAAAGTCCATTCCGTCTTACGCATAACAAATAAATTCTACGATAATTTTATACATTTTTCCTCGTCTATAAAATACGATATAGAACATATAATTACAATTTATGACTTCAGGTTCTGGCCATTTTTACGTCATCAGGTAGTTCATGATATAACAAATGTGTTGTTCCATCACTTGGAAAAGTGGTAATTACGATTATAGTGCAACTTACACGTGAAATCGAAACTTTATTTCAAAACTAGTGCCCAGTTGTCTTTTCTGACGAGCTCTTCCAACTTCTTAACGAGCACATCCAACTTCTGGCTGGTCTCACTTCTCCTTCATCTAAGCGACAGCACGTGCTGTTCTTGGATATCAACGGTTCTTAGTGACAGACATGCGATATACTATTCAGCTTCTGTGAATCAACCATCAATTAAAACCAGGAACTCGTTACCAGCGCACGTGTTACCCTCCTATTTCGATCCCAGGTCCTTAAGCTGGGCATGAAACAGCTTCTCACTAGGGCACCATAGTGTGGGTCACCATGCTGCGTTGTATATCTTCGCAATAAGTAGGATGACCACCACTCCTGGATCTATTCGTGGTTTTCATCAGGTAGAGTACAGTTATTTTGGCAGTTTATATAAAAAAAAAACTAAATGAAATCATCAAAATTATCGTAATAAATGAGGTCACGTAGTTCAATAATGTTAATTGACTTCTAAGAGAAGGTTCTATAATGAATTGACTTCCGCATTTGGAATACATCGTATCATGACATATGAATAAATGAAACAGACATAAAGAACACCCAGACTCAGCACAACAATTTGTGGATCACACAAAGTCATCTCCCGTGTGGATATCAAACCCAAAAGCATTCAGTCTACCCAGACCATATAAATGTAGTCATTTTTGTTTTTTTATGTGTAACTTAGTCTCCCGCTGATTGTTTCAGAATTTCTATCATTATTTTTAATTTGAATTGTAAATACTATAGTATAATAATATTAAAAGGAATTAGTATACATTTGAATAATAATAATAGCTACAAATATTTCAAACTTGTCATAACCTTTGATATAGTAACTAGACTTCCGGTAAACATACTTGTATATTTCTAAATATTTATATATTTATTTAACATATTAAAAAGAAGTAGAGCCACGCTGATCTCAACGCAAACGGACCGACTCGACCGGGCGATACTACCCTCTCATAGAAGATCAACCTAACACGACAGCATCGGTGCTGTCGTGTTTCATTGGTGAGTGCGAGACCAGAAGCCATGTAGAGTCACTTTGGCAGGCTCTTAAAAAATATATATAAATTTGCACCCAGGTACAGAGATCACGATCATCGCACAATGTTTGTTCTGAGAAGGAATCTATTACCTCTGGCTTAGCAGTCAGTGTCACTAATCACTAGGCTAACAGATTTACTGAGATACTAGATTAATTTTGGTACTGTCCGTGTGGTGACGAATTAAGAATACATAGTGTTACCACCCCTATTCATCCCGTGGCTGTCGTAAAAGGCGACTAAGGGAATAAAGTACACAAGACAACATCATTACAAAGAGAAGGAAAACATGAAACAAACCCTATTCCTACCCGTCTGGCCAGTGTAGTATAGTAGGCTAAAACCTCCTTGCTAAGGAGAGGCCTATGTCCAGCAGTGGACTGTAAAAGGCTGTTGATGATTTCGTTCCAAATTTCACCAATTATTATGACCGTTGTCCATTTATCCCTCACGTACTATATCACGACTATGTCATATCTAAAAGTTTTAAAAAATTATACTGACGAAGGTTTTAAAATGATGGTGTCGCGTCGTACTCTTTTTAGGTGGATTAACAAATTTATAGAAGTGTAGCGCTAGATGAGGCGTTTCACAAAAGCTTTACGAACTTAACTTTCAGCTCTAATGAGACATTCTATAACCCTGTGTGACTTCCACTAGACTGTAAGCAGGCTAAGGAATCCTTTGAATGCTAAGATATTTAGATCTCTATAAAATTTAATTCACGTGACATTTCTCTCGGTATATCTGTAGTGTAAAAGTTATATATTGAAATACATTTTTCTTGGATTTATGTAATGTAGGTCGTGACCGCGCAATTCGTGAATTAGCATTTGATGTATTATATGGTATAAATTGTTTTATTTATAAGAAAGTTAATTAGTTGTTTTTTTTTTAATTTACATCGTCTAAATGACCTTCATTTCGACGTTTGCTCTTTTCTAAGCGAGCACCGAAATTTTCGAACACTCGTTGGTAAAGAAACCGCGAGATCGCGTGTTATATTATTACTCGTCGATAAAGAGACCGTGTATTATTTGTGCATGAATGTATATATTTATATATATTTGTTAGTTTATGTCAATTATATCTATTTCTAAACAATTATAAACTCAATGCACCCAAATATTGTTTGGTAGAGAATGCCCAGAATTGCACGAAGTCCAACGGTGTACATAAGTGCATGAAGTTGTAAATAAATAAAGATTGTATAACACTATGTAAGTAACTTCAACTTGTACTTAATTCCAAATCAGCTAGTGTTTTAGATAACCTCCTACCATGACTCCAGTAATTCAATAATCCAGCATATTCTAATCTACAATATATTGAAATCAACCATCTTTAAGCATACATAATAAATATCATACTAAACCTACGATAACAAACTGATCCTCAGACGTCGAGTGCATGTTTACTTACTTTGCAGAAAAAATCACAAGTAAAAAAGACGTCACCATTTTAAACACAAACAATCGTTTAACCTCTCAATAAAAAAGTTAAGTGCCGGGAAAACTCTCATAAAACCGTCCCCACCAAAACGAAACCACTGCAAAAACTGTCTCAAATATCCTAACCTACGTTAGAGGCGTTCCCAACAAATTTTGCCAGATGCGGGACTAAGATTTGCCAGAAGTAGCTTGAGATAATCGGTATTATCAGGCGGTCATCGTCAGAGGGCGTGGCGGTAGACAATCTATTCTGACAATGGACGATAACAAGCCATCTTGTAAAATAGATTACTTAGATATGGACTTGATAGTGTCTTCATTGCTTTAAGTTTGAAGTTACAGTATCGATATTGATTCAGTTCAACAGTAATTAAGTATTACAAACATGTTATCTTATCGTCTCATATCTTAGTCGTCTGATATATGTAGTTTTGTTAGCAGTAGTAGCGTCCATGTATTAAAAACAAATAAAAGAGTTTGAAACAGTGTTTCAAACTTGGTAGGACAGCAATTTCCCTGAAAACTTTTCAGGTGATATTTTTTCAGGATTTTGTAGTACTTATGAGCCATTAAACCACTTATAATATATTTATGTTTTTTTAAGAGCATGATGACCAAGAGCTGTGGTCACCATACTCATTGGCAACGCAGAAAATGCAGTACGGTGACCCACATAACGGTGGCCTATGCAGATGTTATTTCACGCCTTAGGGACGTTAATCGTCGTCATGGCACTGTAAGGCTCACGTACTCACCACGATAACTGTCACGCTGCATCAACGAGCCTCCGGTCTCGCACGCATTTCGCGAATACAACGTTACTAGCTTATCTCGGTTTGTTTTTTAAAAGGAAAAATATCTTTGCATCAGCATCCATTTTATTATGCTTTTGCTTTACTATCTTTGATTTATTACACGAATGTCATATTTTTTGCAATGCATTAGCCAACAGCTGTGCCTGGCCGCCGTCCAAGGAACACGTCTTGCTTTTATTAAATTTTGCTTACCATATAGTATGTGGTTAAGGAGCCTTGCTTGCCACAGAAGGTACTTTGAAAATAGTTAAAATGTGATAGACTATTTTTGCCATATGTGTGGCAAGGAATAAGTGAGACACGAGTTGTTGTTTTTGTCTGTCTATTTGTAGTTGTGCTAATGCTTATATACTAATATGATACGTGATAATGTGAAAGTATGCAGCTTCCTTAATACGTGGGTTTATGTGCGCTGTTGTACATTTTTCTTTGTGTTGTAATGTAGAAGCCGCTATATCACTCCCCTCCAAGACCAGAGGTCGATTTACTGATGAGTCAGCGGTCTATGTTCTATTATGGAGCGTGCCAGTGCCAGGAGTGAGTAGTTCCAGTGAGTCGGAACTGAGTGTCGCAAGTTCCAGTGAGTCGGAACTGAGTGTCGCTAGTCCCAGTGAGTCGGGGCAGTTGCTGCGTAGTGGCTGGCTGCTGCGTAAACGAAAGAGATTTGCTCTGCTGCTATTGATTTGAAGGTTGCTTCCAATTTAAAGTAAGTGTTTTTTCACCATACGTCTTAATTTTGGTACCATTGACGGCGTACAGTGTGTATTGTTCACTTTGTGATGAAGGATACTAGGCTTACTAGGCTTACTAATAACGGAAATGTACGCTCCCGTGTCAATTAAAAATCTCATACCACTTTTTCGGTCGGTAATAGTGAGGCGGTTGGACGGGTGTATACGGGCGTACTCTGCGCTTCATTTAGTTTCCCTGAAAACTTGAGCTAGTTGTCTGTTTCCAGTCACATGGTTTAACGCACTTCTGCGCATATTTTCTAAATTTATTGTGGTAGAAACAAAGATGCTTTCTTTCCCGACAGTTTGTTCGTGTTCTTGACCTTGATGGAGAACGTTGGCGATCGAAATAACCTTGAGTGCTGCGTTGATAGTTTCTGCGGCCTCGTTGAATTGCACATATTTCTAACTGCATTTTTGCTAATTCTGCTAATATTAATGACGTTGTGTTGTCGACTGTTTTGTTTTCATCCACAGCTGACACTTCTGTGAGTCTTGCATTCGTTAATATTTTGTCAGCGATCTGGCTCATTTTGTTGATGTCCATGTCCTCCGTGACTGCTAGAACTGTTGTTACTGACGGTGGTAGAAGCCTCAACCATAAAAGTTTGATGGTTTCGTCACCGATTTTTTCTTTACTCAAAACTTGCATTTTGCGTAGTAGATGCGACGGTTTTTGATCGCCGAGATCCATTTCCGGGATACGGGATGGTATAGAGGTGCTGGCTGCAACTTCTAAGGTTCCTGCTTGCTGACTGCTGCATGATGTGTATGTTGGCGGAGTCATGATGAAAGTGCCTCTGGTGTCGACACGTCGGCTGTTTGCTGCTCGAGGTGGCGATACGTTGTCGGTGCTGTTCTTCGGGGTCACCAATTTGCTATATGGGTGGCAAGGAATAAGTGAGACACGAGTTGTTGTTTTAGTCTGTGTATTTGTAGTTGTGCTAATGTTTCTATTCTAATATGGTACGTGATAATGTGAAAGTATGCAGCTTCCTTAATACGTGGGTTTATGTGCGCTGTTGTACATTTTTCTTTGTGTTGTAATGTAGAAGCCGCTACTCTATTCACACATGATGCAGAGTAATGATTTAAGAGTGGTAAAGTAGTAAATTATCTTATTTTAATCTAATGATTATGATTATGAGTATAATTACTGAACTATTGTTAATTAGCTTTACATAGACAGAGGCTTATAAGCGAGCGAACTTTTGATAATTTAAGTTAAACATCAATAGTCAAAAATATTTCATTATTATACAATGTAAAAAAGTAATATCGCGATTCAATCTCATGTCAACGCCATCTATCTGTAGGAGACAACAATTAAGGATCCGCTTTGGTGTAATTGAATAATTATACTCGATAACTAATTTGGCATATGTCAAGTACAAAAATAAACAAAAAGCTTAGTATGGTTTTGTCTGTAAAAAGACATTTTGGTAGATAAGTCAGATAGTAGAGCTACGCTGATTTGAACACGAATGAGCCGGCTCGGCCGGGACGGTACTACCCTCTCACAAAAGACTAACCTGAAACGACAGCATCTGTGCTTCGTATTTCGTTGGTGAAAGCGAGACCGGAGGCTCATTGGTGCAGGAGTGACAGTTATCGTGATAAATGTGTAAGATTTACGTGGCTACGATGACTGTCATGCATCTTACATCCCCAAAAGGACCATAAAAAAGCACTAAGCACTCACTAGGCCACCATAGTGTAGGTTACCAAACTGCTTTGTCTGAATTCACAATAAGTATGGTGATTATAACTCTTGAATTATATTCACGCTTTCCATCAGGCAGGGTAGAGTAACTTTGACAGGCTCTTAAAATAAAAAAAGTTCTTCATTGGTTTAAAAAAATGAATTGTAGATAGAATTTATGCAGCCGAAACTATACGATGTCTTATATTACTAAAGCCCCAAGTATGAGACGATTTTGTGTGGTTTCTTTCAATGTTTTACTTTCCACTAAATGCTCCAACCTACGCTAATCCTACTAATATTATAAATACGAAAGTTTGTGAGTATGGATGTTTGTTACTCTTTCACGAAAAAACTATTAGACAGATTTGGATGAAGTTTTACACTAATATAGGTTATACATCGGAATAACATATAGGCTACAATTTGTAATGAGCTTATGTAATTTTGATCGTAATATAACGATACATGTCAATTAAGTCGTCAAAAATCTGGCTTCTGAGAGTTATCTTGGCGTACGCTGCCTAAGCCACTGAAGTTACACAAAGATATTGTACCGTAGGACTGTTTGTATGTTAAAAAAAATATTAAAATGATCCGTTACGAAACTTAAGGTGACAGACCAAATACTACGCGAGCGAAGCCGCAGGAAAAAGCTAGTAAATAATAAAACATAAACGAGTATCCAGATAATTTTCTCTCTCTACATTCAAGTAAATTGACCAACTTTTAACACCACTCATTAAGTGGTGAAGTTTTTGATTTACTTTTTCAGAAATTATGACGTACCTCCGCGTTAGAGCGTTCTTAAATACTTGAAATAAAGAAAGCAAGAACTTGCTGTGTCAAGAATATTCTCTCTCATCACTATCTACCTGAGACTAGCCGAAATATATCATACTAATATTATAAATGTGAAAGTTTGTTTGGATGTTTGTTACTCTTTCACGATAAAACTACTGGACGGATTTGAATGAAACTTTACAGTAATACAGGTTATACATCGGAATGATATGTAGGGTACAATTTGTAATGATTTTACGTAATTTGGATCGTAATATAACGATACATATCAATTAAGTCGTCAAAAATCTGGCTTCTGAGAATTATCTTGGCGAACGCTGCCTAAACCATTGAAGTTACACAAAGGTAATTTACCATAGGATTGTCTGTGTTTCAAAAATATATATTTATGAACAAATTCCACGTGAGCAAAGCCGCGGACAAAAGCTAGTTTATCATAATTCTGAGGTACTTCTGTTAGACAAATATTGAACCATGTCATTGTATAAGTTATATTGAAAACAAATCATACCGCAATTGTAATTCTTGTCTCTGAAAATAAAAAGTGGACAAATACTACTTGTTAATCAGCTAGAATACCATCATTATCAACATCAACAGCCTTCAACAGTCCACTGTTGGAAATAAGCCTTAACAAGAAAGTTTCTCTCGTCTGTCTTCTTAGAATACCATAATGGTCAGAAATATTTAACTCTGTTGAAAAGTATTTTGAAGTTACAAATTAGGACGACTCTTCTTCCAACTTTTGTGTATCAATTTAATAATTTCATGCCTCCTTTGGACCAGTTTCTGGTAAGCTCTGAAGTCTAAGGTATAGTCACTTGAATTTATATAACAGACAGCAAAATAGTCTCGTCTTATATTTAAATTCAATAAATTCTTCATGAATGTGGTAATGGTATCAGGGAAACGCAAACGCAATTTAAAAAGATCGATCACGAGATAACTGAGAACAAACTATGTTTATAAAGTATGCTTTAGGTATATTCTTACTTCAGATATTTGCTCTACGAGTATTTGATCTGCTATTAATGTAATTAATCTTTCAATTACGACGTGACAAGAGATATAGATAGGAAATTCCCAGACGACGCGGCGCCAGAATACCGGAAGAAATGTTTGTATCATGATTTACTAAGACAAATTGTAAAGGAAATTATATCAATTTGCATAAAACGCATGGTCTTAGTCCAACAGCTTTAAAAGAATATAGTCGGACGTCTTTTGGGTCAAGTAATTCTAATATTATAAATGCGTAAGTTACTCTGTCAATCTGACTGCACGAATTTAACTACACGGATGGTATAGTGGTGTCGCCGTTTCCTACTGTTGAGTTGAGCTGAGTGTTGAGGGCTCAAATCTCACATGGGACAACACTTTGTGTGATCCAGAAATTTCTGTTCTAAATTTGAATGTTATTTGTATCCGTTTCATAAATGTACAGACCCCCATAAAAGCTACTCTTCAGTAACCAGTCACTTTGGTTAGCTTCCATTAAAAGAAAATCATAAATACCATTTTATTAAAGTATCTACAATGTGTTAATCTCGTTCACTCACTTACTAGTATGCTAAAATTCACCAATATTTCAATTCATTTCTCTGTTCTGCATACCTTTTTAAAATAACCACTCTCACGACACGTCACAGTTTCCATGACCAAAAAAAATGTGTATAGATACCTTACGACATAAATCCGTCAAACCCTCAGAACTCAATAATTGAGGTCCACCTGCATTTTTATAATATAATTGAATTTTTATGATAAACTTAAGTATTTACCATATCCTTAATACCTCAGGCCATTATATCCTTCCCTTATTCCAAAATAATTCGTGAATTTATTTTCATGAGGGTAGGTCGAAAAAAATTCAAATTAACCTTGAAGAGGTCTCGGAAGCTCAGGGCTCCTTGGGAAAACTTAATTTAGCATATAAAATTACTAGAATACATATTTAGGTCATTGAGTACTCTACGGAGATTTTTCTATCAACTAGTTAAGAAAAAAAGATGCTGTCTATCGTTAGGGATCCGATAAAATTTATTTCCTTTTACCAGCGCATTTAAAATTGAAACACATTTTTCGACGTATTTTTTGACGTGTGGACACTCTTTCAGGTATTTTGGTTATTGCTAACCCAACCAGGGTTGGAGCGGTATGCCGGAATTCTGGATGTCGTAATAGCAGCGGTTCCCGGATCCCTCCTATCTCGGCGCAGAGTGGCACACCGTGTGGTTTTAGTCGGTCCGATTCCGACACACCACCCCGCCGTAAACCCCGGTGGGGTGACGGCCCGAGGGGGTTTCCACACGTTAAAAATAAAAAAAAAAGGTATGCCGGAATTGCACAGGCTTACATCTCATGGTATAGGATGTATTTAGAAGAATACATGCATACTTCCCGTGACCTTCACCAGGACGTCGGACCACCTTGTAGGGGGCCTACCAACACTGCGTTTCCCAGTACGCGGTCGCCGCTACGGAACTTTACGGTCCCATCGGCCATCGTTTCTGCGTGTAATGTGGCGCGCCCACTGCCACTTAAGTTTAGCAATTTTACAGACAATATCGGTGATCTTGGTTTGTCTGCGGATCTCCTCATTCCTGATTCGATCACGTAAGGAAACTCTGAACATTGCCCTCTCCATTGCTCTTTGAGTGACATTGAGCCTTCTTATCAAGCCCATAGTGAGCGACCACCTCTCTGCACCGTAAGTCAGCACTGGCAACACACACTAGTCAAAGACGTCTATCTTGGATGCGGGCAGCACGGGACCGGCTGTTGTGGAGAACTTTGGGAGAGGCCTATGTCCAGCAGTGGACGTATTTTGGCTGAGATGATGATGATGATGACTCTGAAACAGCTGCTTCATACAGAATCCAGGAACAGTTACTGTTCTCTAAATGAAATGGATAAATAGATGGCATGGAATGGGATCCAACAAAGATGAAATGAAAAAGATTTTTCCAAATTGTTCTGACGTAATAAACTTATTTAATTTGTCCTCAGTCAATTTTTAGTAGGAATTAAATACGCCTGTGGTAAGCCATTTTCTAACAAAAATATTGTTGACAAACTACAGCTGACTGCTATAAAAATTTATATTGTACACAAAGTCCTTTTCGTTCAACGCTACACTCTATTACTTTGAAACTGCTAGCTTCATGTATATTTTATATACACGCCCGTGCCTGAGACTCAGTTATAATTTAAAAGCAACAGCTGGTGCATGTGACAAGTTCAATGAAGTTTTCCCTTTACCCCTGACGTTTGACATGACGAAGTGAAAACTCGACAGCTCTGATTTTATAAAATATTTTTTTCTAATATCAACTGCTTCGTTGGTCTAGCGATTAGCGTATGCGCCTGCTAATCGAGAGGTTCGATTCCCGGACCGGGCAAAAGTATTGCTAGGTTTTTTATACAAAAAAATTCTAAATGACAGCCCGGAGTATGAAAATATCGTGGTGTTTCACGTTCGTGCTTCGGAGAACACGTTAAACCATCGGTCCCAGCTGTCATGATCATCTATATGCCAAGCAATTTACTGACAACTAGTCCAACCTTTGAATTTAGATCACCCTCACCCAGCAGAGGTCTGATGCCAGTCGCCTCGTGAAAAAACTGATATTCAGTCAATTGAACTAATAGCCGTTCCCAAATAACCTCGGGAATAATAAATACTAATAAGATGTGTTTACTTTTTGGACGCGATGGGCCGACGACTTGAAGAAGGTGGCTGGCAGCGGATGGATGCGAATTGCCCAAGACCGGAGGAATTGGCGTTCCTTTGGGGAGACCTACGTTCAGCAGTGGACGGCGTTAGGTTGATTGAGATTGAGAAGATGTGTTTTTCATTTAGTACCAGAGCATTGATCTGACTCTATACATGTGTCCAAGTCCATGAGACAAAAAATAACGATTTTTCGGTCCTTCGAACTTCTTATTTCCTTGAAATATATGACAATAAATTCAAATTTAGTTACATATAGGAATCTTAAGCGTTCATATCGTTTATTTGTACTGTATGAACATACAGAACTTCATACATATTTACCTTCTGTAAAACACTGAGTCAAAAAAGTTTAAGAGGGCAAAGGTCCAAACAGTATTATTGCATTTTTACTTACATTCAAAGGACTACGTTTGCAAACGCTTAAAGCAACGTACTCTTTGCGAGCAGGCAGCGTTGCTATGACGATAAAATGAATTATGTCACATATTTCTGCATATTTATGAATTCTGGTTTAAACGCAATGTGTCATTTTAGATGTGGTTCTAAACGGTATATTTTCATTAAACCATAATCATAGTACCGTTTTAAACGTCAGTAATTATTTAAGTTGTTTTTAAATGTATACGTTTAACGATTGAGTTTTGAGGTTAAGCATGGAAACAACAATATATGATCGTTTTTTACTAAATAATCTCTGAAATCGATCATAGGCCTACAAATGACTGACTGTACCGATGACTGTATCGTAAATAAATACCAGTGTCCACTTCATTAAAACTAATATCACGAAACATCTCGGTAAATATAATTAACGTAGCTTTTTATTATTATTACGAATTGCAATCAAATACACAGTGAAATATATTGTATAATTGAGTAGTCTAAAACAGTGGCGTCACAATTTTGTATTTAGTACATTTTTCATTCAAAATTGTTGTTTTGACAGATGATAAAAAGTAAATAATTTGACTAAGGTGCCATCTAGCCTATTGTGAAAGTATTGGAAAAAATAATGGTTAACAGTAGGTCGCTAAATTTCTGTCATAGTGTCAGCACACTGCGTTACCTGTGCTGTCGTGTTCACTACAAACGATTTCTACCAAATGCCAAATATCGCTCTCTACAGAACAACACGCCCAGGTTGTGGAAGTCACCGTTTTAGAACGGTAAACACACACTCTCGAACTAAACTATTCGGCTCTTCATTCCTGAATAAATCAGTCAAAATCCTAGAACTAACAACCAGCGCACATGTTTCTATCCCAGTATGATCTCGGGTCCCCTCAGCGGGGCGTAGGACATCTCATTAGACTGCAACACTCACGCTGGGTGTGATAGTGACCAGTCTTTGATTCAATTCATTCTTTAGTAGAGCAAAGTTACTTTGGCAAGCTCTAAATGAAAAACATAAAAATAATATGTGCCGGCTCAATCGGGGCGACTTCACAAGTTTACAGAAAACCGATGTTTGGTAATCTTTCTTTTCTTTTTATCAAGTGAGTGAGTTGTAGGAACCCAAACCATTCCATATTCATGTTGGTTGGAGAGATTACTCAAATCACAGCAACACACTTGTACCACTTGAGTTGAGTGCCATATGTTTTTACACAAAATATCAGAATAAGGACATTTTATCATACAGTCATACAAATTAAATAATCTATTCCATTTGATTTTAAATTAATAATGTCTATTCTTTGATGTGGTATATTCTTAATGCTTAAAAAGACATTGAAACGAAATCCTTTTAGGCACAAAGAGGTTCTATATTATGTGTGTGTGTGTCTACTTAAATTCTGGCCATCATTTATTTAATTATCCTTTTGAAACATTACTTATTTCTAGAATTTTTAGAACGAAACAAAGATTTATAAAAATAAGACCTTTCGATAAGAATGGATGTCGTAAAAACAGAAATATACCTTTCAAAGAGTTTTTTCTTCTTAGTTAAAAAGACAACGCCCGCTCTATTAATAAATTCTGTGTCGCGGGGGACTTTACAAATATACAAGAAACGGACACAAAGAACACCCAGACTTGGAACAACAATTTGTGGATCACACAAAGTGTGATGTGGGACTTGAATCCACAACACTCAGCGCAGTAGAAAGCGGTGTGGCGACCGCTTCACTAGGTAAACCGTGCAGTAAGGTGATGACACAATTATAATCGTGTTATAAGACCTAAAATTGATACATCATCATCATCAGTGTTTCCCAGCTTGTAACAGTTACTTGACGCTAGATATGCGGTTGATGATAAGTGAATATACACACTTACATGGCTTTAATATGGTAACGTGATCACCTATTTATTATTTCATAGATTATTTGGTGTGGTTACTAATTTAGTCGGCTTTATCTGAATATCAGATTTCCACAGAGCAATTGGTATCAAACCCTCACAACCCTGAGGGCGAATTGGCGAGTTATCGATGTATTTAAGGCCACTGACCTCCCAGTCACGATTGCCATAGGTGTTTATGATAATCGGGTGCGACGGATTAATGTGCTCTGCGAAGCACTAGCATGAAACAGCTTAAAACTGCCACACTTCGGATTGTTATTAAGAATATCTTGCAAGGAAAATTCAACAACACTTGACGCGACCCGAAAATCGAACCCAAGATCTCATGATTGGCTATCGTACATGGTGACGGCTTCACTAGGAAAGCACATATATCTAGCTATGGTAACGAGATTGCTGCAAGATATACTTATATATTTCTAAATATGTATTTAAGGATGACAATCTTATCTTTTTCCGGGCCCAGAACCACGGGCCGTCACTCCACAGGGATTCGGGGTAGGTTAGTGTGTCGGAATCAGACCGACTAAAACCACACGGTATGCCACTCTGCGCCTAAGATAGAAGAAATCCGGAAACTGATATTAATACGGTATCCAGACTCCTCCACGATAGTATCTCAGCATTAAATATTAGTCTCCTCAAACAAAGGTGTTTTACATTTTGAAACATTTACGAGCAAGGGACCTTTGAACGCTCAGAAGGAATTGCTTCTCTTGTGATCGCAAAATATTGCCATCTGTAAAACGAATAAAATGTATCCGGCGATCGGAATGAGAAGAATGCGGAAACATGAGCGTTAACTATTTTAAGCTGGAGTCACTGTGCTGGAAATGCCGGGAAGTACTTTGAAATGTTATAGTAAATTATTTCGCCACAAGCTAGTATACTAAATACAAAATTTTAAACTCTATAGAAATAGTTGTTGCATTTGAAAATCTCATTGCGTATAATCTAATCTTTAGGGAGGCTTTATATTATTTAATGTTCTATTACGATCTTTGAAAATAGAGTAGATATCATTAACATCGCTGAAACTAATGGAAGTGCATTTTTATTTCGAAATTGTTCCGTAATTTTGAACGGAATGTAACTCATCGAGTGGGGCGCATCACGGTTGCGCTGACATTGGAGGTCGGTCGGGTGTTGCTAGTACAGTACCTATAATATTCTCCGAGCGCAGTAGCTAATTTGCTTTTCTTCTCGCGTCGTTCACCTACCTGCGTCGGAATTACTGAATTTTTCGTGTGTGTTTTCCATATGTGGAGTGGTTACAATCACACTAGGACGGTTCCGGCTTGTTGTCAGGAAGTTTTGAATTGCTCGAGTGAGGTCAGGGCCCGGAAGTTCACTCCACCTCTATCGTCGTGTACTCACTCTTCCACGTACTTATGTACGTTCAAATAACACCAAAACTTTATAACCTTTAATCTACGATAAAGATAATCAGGTAAGTTCCCTACGGTAGCCAGCAGTTTACGATACAACTGGTATTAACTTATTACAGTTGACAATGAGACATCAAACATCAGCATTGAATGCAGTTTGTACGTCAAAAATAATTATCTTTCGTAGTGCATTTAAATAAACTAAATTCTATACTTTATACAATCTCACGAACACTATCATTATCATCTATCATTATTTAATCAACTGCTCACTGCACTTATAGTTTGCCCAACACATGCAACGAGTCATTACAACGTTACAATATTACAACAGTAATAAATACTTTTGTACATATACTTATATATATATTCTAAAACCTTCTACTTAGGAGAAGTATACAAAAATTAAAAAGAGTACTGAATTTGGTGTAGAATATGTCAATATCTGGATACTGAGCAATCAGAGAATTGAGCAGAATAACTGCCTGACTAGTGCGAGCGTACTGAGCCGTACACGTTCATACCTGTGGCCTGTGGTTATGTAGTCTCGTTTAAAATTAGATTAGACACTGCCTTTGAGAATATTTAAAATTCTATTCTTTCACTGGTTTTTACTAAATCATAATAGCAAAGATTTTATTCCTCACAACCTGACTCATCTAGACAGTAATTCAAATTATAATGATGACAGAAACTCAGATCAAGACAATTGGGAATGCAACCCTTTTTTTTTGTACTGTGCGGAAATCCCCACGGATACCACCGAAGGTGGTTATGTCGGACACGAACCGACCAAAACCCGCACGCCGTCTCAGGTACCAATAGCCAGGAGACCAGGTGCACCCTAGTAAGGAAATCCCTGGAACCCCAACGTACCTCAGGACACCTACGGCTGCAAGTGGCCCCCTCCAATGGAATGCAACCCTAACTAATGTAATGAATTCGAGTAATAGACAAACTTAAATTAATTAGTACTTAGGCTTTCTTATTATATATGGAACAAAATCGACAAAGAAGCATTCGCCAATTTTGTAGTTATATTTGACTGCACGGTTGGCTTAGTGGTTAAGGCGGTACAAAGACGCCGCGCAAACTACAGGCGCCTAAAAGCGCGGCTGTGGTGGTAGTTACCGTTTCGCCGGAGGCAGCTAGCGGCGGGCTGTCCTACGCGGCCATTTTCAAAAGGGCCCGGGACAGTCTCGCACGCGATTTCGGGACAGTAGGTGTCAGAATGCGCCTCGCCCAAACGGGAGCTCGAGTCCTCGAGTTCCCTGGGGCTGAAGGTGCTAAGACGGCGGACACAATTGCCGAGAAATTGCGAAGTATGTTTACGGCTACGGATGGTGTCAAGATCGCCAGGCCCACCAAGTGCGCAGAATTGCGCATTTCGGGCCTGGACGACTCCATAACGGCCGAGGATGTCCGTGTTGCAGTAAGAGAGAAGACGGGTTGCAACACGGACAACATTAGGGTCGGTACCATCCGCCCCGGTCCAGGAGGACTTGGCGCAGTGTGGGTCAGCTGTCCCGTAGCGTCGGCCAAAATGTTGGGCGACGCCGGCAGGCTGCTCATCGGTTTCGTGAGCGCTAGGATCACAGTCCTGGCGGCGAGACCGATGAGGTGTTACAAATGCCTGGCATCGGGGCACACACGCGCCAAGTGCCTCAGTTGTTTCGACTGCAGCGGATTATGTTTCCGCTGCGGTCGACCGGGGCACAAGGCGGCAGATTGTTCTGCTGCCCCTCACTGCCCCGCGTGTGCGGCGGGTAACAAACCCGCCAATCACCAGATTGGGCAGGGGGGTTGCAAACCTCCCCGCAGTTCTCGGCAGGTGTCAGGGGCTAGCCAGTCGGCCCAGGCTGCTTCTGACGTCGTTCGTGCGTCTATACCGTCGCCCATGGAGGAGGCTGTAGAGACGGTCGAGTAATGGCCCAAGTCTCCAGCCTCCTTGTCCAGACTAACCTGAACCACTGTGCCGCGGCGCAGGACCTTTTTCTGCAAACCATGGCACAGTGGTGGATCGGTGTTGCCGTAGCCGCGGAACCCTATTATGTTCCTCCCCGTCCAAACTGGTTGGGTGACCGGGACGGTTCCGTGGCAGTCGTCGGCTCCACGGCGGCTCATTCCCCGCCCTTGTCGCTAAGAGACAAGGGCACTGGATATGTTGCTGCCGAGTGGGGGGGGATCACTGTATATGGTGTATACTTCTCCCCCAACCGGAGTTTGAACGACTTCGAGGTTTTCCTTAACAACTTGGAAACCTCGATGCGGCGTCTAACGTCTGGGCACGTTTTAGTGCTGGGGGACTTCAACGCAAAGTCCATTGCGTGGGGTTCCCCCAGGACGGACGCTAGGGGCGAGGCCGTAGAGGAGTGGGCGGCCTCGGTGGGCCTCTGTTTACTAAACAGGGGCTCCACCAACACGTGTGTGCGACAGCAGGGAGGGTCGATAGTGGACCTTTCGTTCGCTACCCCTGCCCTCGCCGCACGAGTAAGGAACTGGCGTGTCCTGGAAGAGGTTGAGACGCTCTCGGATAATCTCTATATCCGATTTGAGCTCTCCCGCTCCCAGGACCCCAGTAGGGGTCACGCGGCGCGGCGTTCTTCTCGCTTTCCGCGGTGGGCTATAGCCAAACTGAATAGGGACCTACTGGAGGAGGCAGCCATTATTCACTCTTGGCTGTCTCCGCAGGCTCCGATCGAGGAGGTCGACATGGGGGCTGGTCGTTTCCGCGATGCGATTACGCAAATCTGCGATGCAGCCATGCCCCGCATACGAGGTTGTCGGCCTCCACGGAAGGAAGTTTACTGGTGGTCCCAGGAGTTGGCGGACCTCCGCGCGGCCTGTACTCGTGCCCGGAGGTCCTACACCCGTGGTCGGCGGCGACACCGCGAAGAAGGCGGGGAAGACCAGCTTCATGAGGAGTACCGAGAGGCGCGGAAAACTCTGAAGCTGGCCATCAGCCGCGCCAAGGAAATTAAGCGTAAGGAGATGCTGGAGGGTCTCGATCGTGACCCCTGGGGTCGCCCTTATCGTGCGGCGCGACAAAAGCTCCGCACGTCGGGCCCCCCCCCTTACAGAGACACTCCAGCCCAGCTTCCTGCGGGATGTGGTCGAGGGCCTTTTCCCGCAGCGGGTGGATCACACACCCCCGTCGATGGTCTTCATGGCCAGAGACGACGGGGGGAACGAGGACAATGTTCCGCCCGTTAGGGAATCGGAGGTGGGGGCGGTTGTTCTACGGATTCGCTCTAAGAACACCGCCCCTGGGCCAGATGGGATACCTGCCCGAGTATTGGCACGATCCCTCGACCACATGTCGGACCGCCTCAGGGAGGTCTTGGACGCTAGCTTGTCGTCCGGACGCTTCCCTGAGTGCTGGAAAAGCGGGAAGCTGGTCCTATTAAGGAAGCCGGGACGGCCTACCGATTCGGTGGCGGCCTATAGGCCCATTGTGTTGCTGGACGAGGCGGGTAAACTGTTTGAGAGGATAATCTCTGCCCGCATCGTCCGGCACCTCTGCGAGGTGGGCCCCGATCTGTCGGACGCCCAATTTGGTTTTCGGGCGGGGCGTTCGACGGTCGATGCTGTGCTGCGCCTGAGGGCCGTTACCGAAGAGGCGGTGAGCTGTGGCGGCGTGCTGTTGGCGGTGTCGTTGGACATCGCCAACGCATTTAATAGTCTGCCATTTAGCTGCATCAGGGAAGCACTCCACTACCACGGGGTGCCAGAGTACCTGAGGCGGCTTGTGGCAGACTATCTTGAGGAGCGTACCGTCGTGTACGAGGACCGAGATGGTATTCTGAGGCGGCGGCCCATGTCGTGCGGTGTTCCACAGGGGTCCGTCCTCGGACCACTCCTGTGGAATATGGGATACGACTGGGCCCTTCGAGGTCGTCTTCCCCCCGGGCTGGGCATAATTTGTTACGCCGATGACACATTGGTCACGGCCCGGGGGGCGAACTTTCAAGAGGCGGCGCGTCTGGCCACCGTGGGAGTCTCTTTGGTGGTCGGGCGCATTGAGGCGCTGGGTTTACGGGTGGCCCTAGATAAGACGGAAGCCCTTTTGTTTCATGGGCCCCGTCGTGGTCCACCCCCCGGTGCCTCTATCGTTGTAAATTCGGTCCTCGTACCGATTAAGGCCCAGATGAAGTATCTGGGCCTAATCCTCGACGGCAGGTGGCTCTTCGACGAGCACTTCCGACAGCTTACTCCAAAGCTGGTCGGCGCTACTTCTGCTCTTGGGCGACTTTTGCCCAATTTGGGTGGAGCCAGCGTCGCGACGAGACGGTTATACACGGGGGTTGTTCGGTCAATGGCGCTGTATGGTGCACCGGTGTGGGCGGCGGCTCTGACCGCCCAGAATAAGGCTCGCCTCTGGCGCCCTCAGAGGATATTGGCGGTTAGAGCCATACGCGGTTACCGCACCGTATCGACGGAGGCGGCGTGCGCCCTGGCCGGAACTCCCCCGTGGGATTTGGAGGCGGAAGTGCTCGCCGAAGTTTATCGGCGGACGGCTGACTTTCGGGCGGGTAGCGGCATACGGCCCCCGCCCGAGGAGATACGCGAGTGGCGTGAGGCCGCTCGTCGAGCCACGATGGCTCGTTGGTCGTTCCGGTTGGAGACTCCACGTGCTGGCTTTGCCCTCGTGGAGGCTCTCCAGCCAGTCATCGCCGAGTGGGCGGGGCGGCAGCACGGGACCCTTTCCTTCCGGCTGACGCAGGTCCTTTCCGGGCATGGTTGCTTCGGGAAGTATCTGCACTCGGTCGCCAGGAGGGAATTGAGTCCCGCCTGTTACCACTGCGACTGCAGTGAGGACTCGGCTCAGCACACGCTAGCGGTTTGTTCCGCCTGGGCGGCGCAGCGTGGGGTCCTCACTGCAGTTATTGGAGGAGATCTCTCGCTACCGGCCGTCATACGCTCCATGGCCGGTAGCGACAGTTGTTTTACCGCGGTCGCAACCTTCTGCGAAGACGTAATTTCGCGGAAGGAGGCGGCGGAGAAGGCCCGGGAGGACGATATCCACTCGGACCCAATTCGCCGCCGGCGAGCCGGGCGGCGGAGGCGCGCATACCAGCGCCTCATGCCGCCTTGAGTGTGGCCGCGGGTGGACGGGACGGGTTTTCCCCTCCACCCGCTATAATGGCCAGCCGCGAGGAGGCGACGTCCGCGTGTGCCGTACGTCGCCTATATAGAGAGTTTATCCGCAGATGGCGCCCGCTTTGGCGGGCAGGCGCTAGGAGGGATCTGGATGTCGTAATAGCAGCGGTTCCCGGATCCCTCCTGTCTCAGGCGCAGAGTGGCACACCGTGTGGTTTTAGTCGGTCCGATTCCGACACACCACCCCGCCGTAAACCCCGGTGGGGTGACGGCCCGAGGGGGTTTCCACACGTTAAAAAAAAAAAAAAAAAAAAAAAAAAGTGGTTAAGGCGGTCGCCACACCGCTCTCCACTTCACTGAGCGTTGTGGGTTCAAACTCCACATGGTACACCATTTCGAGTGATCCATAAATTGTTGTTCTGAGTCTGGGTGTTCTTTGTGTTTGTTTCTTGTATGTTTGTCCCCCGCGACACAGGAGTTATTCCTAATACGAGCGATGTCTTTAAAAAAAAACAGTAGTGCGTATAAACATGTTCTTATTTTCGCTGTGTGTCCTAAAACTTTTCCTCATACACCACTCTCTCCCACGGGACTCTTTTGACCCTAACGATCAGCAGAAAACCAACACTGGTTAATCGCAGTTGAACAAGAGTCGAGTTCGACATAAAAAGTTTTTATTGGGATAGTTTGACCATCCGGTCAGTCTCGTACTTTTTAACTTTAAGATAATGTCCATAACATCAGCCCTTACAGTCCTTGTAGTCCTTGGTTTTAAAGTTACGTTGATTTGACAATAAGTTCAAAGCATTTACATAAAATTAAATGGAGTAGGTACCTACTTTTGCAGTATTTCAAGATAGCAAAATTTATACGCAATATATTTTTAAATGTAAGAACATCCCATCTAATTGAAAGGTACTTTAGTCAAAGATATTTAAAAAGAAATATAAATCTATTTAAATATTTGGTAGTGAGACCATAGGATGGAGTGTGCCTAGCTGATAGTTACTTTTTCTTGAATTAATTATTTATATCTTTAATTGCTCAGTAAATATGTATACGTACATAAAAATCACGCCTGTTGCTCTGAAGGGGTAGGCAGAGGCATATTGCAGGCGAGGTTGACTCGGGGCCCTAAGTTCTTAGTGGGAACCCTATGTTTAATATACATACTAATCACTCCAGTCATCATCAGGCGAAAGATGTCCACTGCTGAATATAGCCCTCCTCCCATGAACGCCACGTCGTACAGCTGGACGCCAACTGCATTCATCGGCTCCCCGCGACTCAGACCATGTCGCCGGTCCATCCAGTGGTGAGCCTACCTACGCTTCGTCTTCCGGTACGTGGTCGCCACTCGAGAAACTTTCTTCCCCAACGGTTGTCGGTTCTACAAGCGATGTGGCCTACCCATTGCCACTTCAACTTGCTTGCTTTATTCGAAGAGCTATGTCGGTAACCTTAGTCTTCTTGCGGATATCCTCGTGCCGGATCCTATCACGCGAGGAAATGCCGAGCATAGCCCTTTCCATAGCTCTTTGAGCGACTTTGAGCTTCTCCATGAGGCCAGCAGTAAAAGACCACGTCGTAGTTCCATATGTCATCACTGACAACGCACACTGGTTGAAGGTTTCGTCTTTAGGCTCTGGGGGATCTTGGACGAAAAGACATCTCGAAACTTCCCGAACGCTGCCCATCCAAGTCGGATTCTTCATGCGACCTCTTTGTCGAAATTAGACCTACCTAGCTGGACTACTTGTCCTAGGTAGACATACTCGTCAGACATCACTCCAGTATTTTCTTTCAAATAACTTTCATTCAAACAATTCAATCTGTATAGTACGATTTCAGAGTTAAAATCGATGTTTTAAACTAGAAAAATGTCTTTACGTAACATACACAGCTTTTAAGTTGAAATGCCTTAATATAGACATATGGAAAAGAAAGTAAATCAGAATTTATACTATTTTTGTGCCTACAACAGCCTTTTAAGCCCTTCAAATAAAATTGAAACTCGCTAAAGTGTACTCCCTTTACGTTATCCCTTTTTCCTATTCCAAAGAATGCCAGAAAACATGCAATTTATGTAGGACAGAGTGTTTTCAACACACCAATGTATGTTAGGCGTAAATTCTTTTCAAAGAGCTTTTTAGAAAAAGCGTTTATGGAAAAAGCAAAGTAGTTTGAAAGCATTTCTTTTAATGCTATTTATGAACCGTGAAGAATACTCGTAATTATATGTATATTAGATTTGGCTCTTGGAATTCAGTTAATCAAAGCAAGTCAGACTGCAACGTTCAAGTTAATTTGTTGAGCACAATCGTATTTATTTTGCATTTTTATTAATTCTATACTTACATTCTTGCTTTATATATAGTGTTACCACTCCTATTCATCCCGTGGGTGTCGTAAAAGGCGACTAATTGAACAAAATATGCAAGACAACATACAAAGAACAGGAAAACTTGAAAGAAACCCTATTCCAACCCGTCTGGCCAACGTGGTATAGTAGGCCAAAACCTCCTTGCTAAGGAGAGGCCTATGTCCAGCTGTGGACTGTAAAAGGCTATTGATGATTGATGATTAATTCTTTAAGTTGCAAAAACGTCGACGTTCTAGAACCTATAGTAAAACTGTGCTCGGTTTGTTTGTGTATGCCGGATACCATCAGAATATTAATCAAATTAAATATATACACAGAATAAATTCAAAACTTTTTGTTAAAATATGCCCAACTATTATGCAAAGAGTTAACAAACAAAAATATGTTTGTGTGAATCATTTGAACTTCGCCAAATATAATATTTTACCATTCAATAGAGAGTATGTTTCAAAGTTTTATTTTAAATAGCATTCTATTTTTAATATATAAATAACTAGCGGCTCGGCCCGGCTTCGCACGGGTACAATCGGCGTTGGATGCTCTATCTATGCATTCTTTTTTTTCTTTTTCTTTTTTTCTTAAATAAGACAATGCCCGCACTAGGAATAAATCCTGCGTCGCGGGCGTCTTTACAAACGTACCAGAAACGGCCACAAACAACACGAAAAACAACAAATTATGGATCACTAAATATGAAAAAAAAAACATAAATATTACATGATATGTTATTGTTATTACTCCAATTACTTTTCTGCAAACTTAAAATATGTAGCAGACAACTGAAATATTTAGTTGTTAACATATTTTTCATTAATTATTAAAAGTTAAAAACAAAATTAAAAGTTATACCGATAATTAACAAAATGTAAGTCGGACATGATTAGCACAATAGGTACATACTGTAGTGTGCTATCCAGCTGTATTGTGCAAAACAGTGTCTGTGATATTCTACGCTCGTGGTAACTAATTTATGTTTCTTCTCGCGTCGTTCACAATTCGTATCCATAACAGAATTCTTCGTGTGTCATGATAAAGTCATTGTGGCTTGTGCTTGAAGTGGTAGACTACTCAAACGAGGAGAGGATCCAGAAATTCACCCCAATCATAGGCTCAATTGTCGTATCACCCTTCCACACATTTACATACACTCAAATAGCACCAACATGTAACAAACGTCTATCTACAAGAAGGATGATGAGGTAAGGACCTCACGGTAACCAACGGATTGCGTTCCAATTACAACAATATAATTAACATAAGCTACATATACGCCAGTGAACTTTGATTGGAACAGAGATTTATATAATCGAAGTGTATTTAACAAAACGTCTATGTTTTCGAAATCACTTGCTACACTGTTATACTAATGAGCAATCCTAACAAGCGGCGCGTGTTTTCCTAAATTTGTTCGGCATCGCAGTGATTTATGTAATGGGTGAGGGTAGCGAGGCAGTCTCAAAGGAACGTCGATACATATTTTACTAAGAAAATCTGGACAATCTACGGCATTATTATAAAACAATTTATGTAGGAATGTCAAACCAGAGACAATTCAGCGTGGCTACGGATCTATAAATTTAAAATAACTAAGTCAATCTTTATCTTCATAATATAATTATTCTCGTTAATTTTTCACATGATAGCTTTAAACTCATTTAAATATTAAAAAAAATAAATGCCACAGATGAAATACTTGTCAATAAGAGGATTTCTACCGTTATACGTCACATTTCTGGTGAGGACAAGGTTGTTAAAGACACCCGGTTGCACGTAGACACAGTAAATTCTTCCATATATTTTTTTAAAAGCCTGTCAAAATAACTGTACTCTGAAAAGCTTGAACAGAATCCAAGAGTTGTTGTCACCATACTCATTGCGAATGCAAACAATGTAGTACGGCGACGTAAAAGGCAAGATCGTCATCGCGGCAGAGTAATACTCACACGATTACCACGATAACTGTCGCCGCTCGTACATGACTAGGTCTCCAATCTCGCGCTCTCCAACGAAAATGACAGCACGCATGCTTTTGCTTTAGACTGGTCTTTTGTGAGAGTGTAGTATTCTCTCGGTTGAGCCGGCCCGTTTGTGCTGAAATCAACGTGGCTCTACTACCTTGTAACATGTTAAACAAATATGTAAATATTTAGAAATAATCGACTATGTTTATCGGCACTCTGGTAACTATAGCAAAGGTTATGCCAATACCAACCTCTACTAATAAATACTAATACTCTGTCCGTGTGGTAACGGATTACGAATACATAGTGTTACCACCCCTATTCATCCCATGGGTGTCGTAAAAGGCGACTAAGGGAACAAAGTATGCAAGACAACATCATTACAAAGAGAAGGAAAACTTGAAACAAACCCTATTCCAACACGTCTGGCCAGTGTGGTATAGTAGGCCAAAACCTCCTTGCCTCTCCTTAGAGAGGCCTGTGTCCAGTAGTGGACTGTAAAAGGCTGTTGATGATGATGATGATGACTAATACTCTTAAGAAATATCAGAAGTCGAACACACTCGCTTTATGATGAACACATTTAAGATTGTATGTATCCTATAATACTAGATTTCAATTCAATGAAATGAAAGAATATCTGATTACGAAGTTGTTTTTTTTTTCCTGATCGGTTCCGGTTCAAAGCATCCAATTCAATTATTCTATTAAGCCACGTCGAAATTCGCGTTAGTGGAACAATGGTATCGTATTGTTGTTATTTAAATTGGAATACTGGCTTACGGTGATCCGTATTATTACTAATAAACCATAAGTCAGAAAATAATCCCTCACATCTTCCTAGCCTTTATCATTCTTAATACTATTTGGGTGCTAATGCAACCAGTTTTATCTAAACATTAGATTTTCTACGGATCGAACCTTCGTTACCCTGAGGGCAAGCTGAATTTTTTTTCTATATTAAGAGCCTGCCAAAGTGACTCTACTCTGCGTGATGAAAAGCATGAATAGAAGAGATGACCAAGAGTTGTGGTCACCATACTCATTACAAATGCAGACAATGCAGTATGGTGACCCACACTATGGCGGCCTTGTGGGATGCTTTTTCATACCCCGCTTGGGGAGGTAAAGGGCATGACAGTCATCGCAACAGTGAAAGGCTTACACAGTTACCACGATAACTATCACCCCTGCATCAATGGGCCTCCGGTCTCACACTTACCAACAAAACACGACAACACGGTTGCTGGCGCTTTAGGTTGGTCTTCTGTGGGAGGGTAGTACTGCCCCGGTCGAACCGGCCCGCTCGTACTGAAATCAGTGTGGCTCTACTACCTAGGTGATTCAAAGGTTCAATTAGTTGTCAGTTTATTTAAGGGCACTGACTTCCCAATACGATTGCCATAGACATTCATGGCAAAAGGACCGACGGCTTAACGTGATCTCTGAGACACAGACGAGAACCACTGCTGATTTCCATACTCTGGACCGTTATTAAGGATGTTTTGTAAGAAAAATCTAATAATAATTTTTGGTTCAAGTTCGATTCCTGCGTCGGACCTGTGACGCTGCTGCTGGGAGCCGAAGAAATTCGGAACGAATTCGTTCGAAATCCACTAATCCTTCGGGTGGAGGTAACTCCGGTGCGACTATGGACGCACTGGAGTCAACAAACATGGGCAGTTACATATGCTAGTCGCAAGACCAACGAAGCAGTGCAGAAAATAATCCAGTACTACTTAATTAAATGTCGTCAGTCTATCTAAGATAGACCAACGACATAGTCCGAGTCGCGGGGAGCCGATGGATGCAGTTGGCGTCCAGTCGTACGGCGTGGCGTTCTAGGGGGGAGGCCTATGTTCAGCAGTGGACGTCTTCCGGTTGATGATGAATTAATTAAATACTATACTTGCTCTGCACACTGATTTGACTGCACGGATGGCGTAAGGATTTAAGCGGTCACCTCAACGCTTTCTGCTAGGCTAAGTGTTGTAGGTGCAATAGTACAGTAGATGTGATACACACATTATTGTTTTGAGTCCAGGTGTACTTTGTTTCCGTTACTGGAATATTTGTAAATTCTCCTATGACACAGAATCAATTCTAATGCAGACTTTGTGTCTTCCAAAAAAAAATATTAAAATATTGTTCTGATGTCGATATACAGCAAAAACATACCTCAACACCATCTCACCATCAACGGCAGAGAGTTGAACTACTTGATGACTACTGAGATGGTCCACCCTTGAACCCTAGTGCGAGTATAGTAATTTTTCGGTTATTTAATGAAGTATTATTCTACAAGCCAGCACCCTCCAATGTGGAGGGAGGTCTAACGCTCCTCCAGAATCCGCGTTAGACTGTAGAACTCGACACCAGACTGGACATTCTCCCACTGGCTTATAACGATTCAAATAAATTATAAGAAACCGCAATAAGAAGGAATCAAAATGAGAGATTATGAAACAATTAAATACATTTCTGTTGGTTGTGCTGATCACTCTTCCATCCGTTGTGCACTTAAGATTTAGGTGAACTAACTGACTTTAACTCGAGGGGGCCCGGAACGCTAAGTCAAAACCTATAATTCGCTTTGACAGGTGTATTCAGCTGTATACGACCGAAGCTAGCGTTTTCGCGCCTCCGCCCCGACGTGGGACTCCAACCCATCGATTTCCTGTGTACTCAAACCGCTATATGAGTTAACCCGCCTACTGACCCCCGTGCATCCGCCCCTTAAGACTCCTAGAACTCAAGCACACGGCACACACCCATACACGCTGTAACTACAATATAAATACACCACAGCGACAGATCATCAAGATATAATCGTGTAACGGAGCCTATCCGGTGATCAACCGTATAGCATCGTTCGGCTATAACTCAGCTCTCCACACCGCAGAGACTTATAAAGAGCTCTACTCATTATCTCTATCAAAGGTACCGATAAACCAACAGTAATGCTTAGGAAGAAATAACAGAGAGATTACATCTAATTATTCAACGATTATTACTATACTCAGACCGGGATATAAATACATATAAATCATTATCCTACGAAAATAATAGACAACAAAGACTTACCTAGCTACTTCCAGCGTTATATATGCTAACTTACTCAACGTAATCGTAACCCACACGACCGCCTATGCCCAGCTTTCACGAATGTCATGCCTTCACCCTGCACCCTCACTGACTCCTCACCGACGACTCTCTCGACTCCCTCAAACCCTGCCGTTTTATCTTAGCCCGCGCTGCTTTTTGTTAACAATTCTATCAAACTCTAAGGCATTCATCACTCACGTAAATGTATACCAGATGTCGCAGGCACCGAAGTCCAAAGAGGTCTGTTAAGAGCCCTTTCCAAGGAATTCGTGTTAAGAGTGCAATAGATCTTTTGTCCATACTTGCACAAGGGTCGCTCACAATTCTGTTCGTTAAGTTTCGCCCTTTTTTTGTTGTCTAAACACATACACGTGTTGCCAACGGCTAAGAATATATTGTTGCATTGCTGTAACAATAATTGTAAATTCTAAATAACGTAATATGATAATACTATCACACTACAAATCCTGCTCGCGCAAATAGAATTCTCGCCATAATTTCTATAACTATTACCGTTATTGCGCGCTAAAGTTTGCTCTAGTCTAAAGTCCAATATTTAAGACTGGTTGATTTAATACTGCACCTATACTGAATAGTATTTCATTAAACAACATTCCTGTTCAAACTAATGCTAAACTATTTGCGGAAATAGTTAGACGCAACAAACCGCTTACTAAGTTACACTGCAATTTACTAACACTATATTTTAAGTGCATTATGAATCTTATTACTGATGAAAAGCAAAAGCTATCTGAGAACATTTATATTATATTAACTACCTCGGTGGCGCAGCTGTAGTGGATGCGACTGCTGTGCTTGAGGTCTCGGGTTCGATTCCCGGGTCGGACCAAATGTTTGTATGATCTGCAAATATTTGTTTCGAAGTTTGGATGTTTTATATGTATATTATGTAGGTATTTACAAAAAAAAAGTATATATGTATTTATATCAGTTGTCTAGTACCCATAGTACAAGCTCTGCTTAGTTTGGGACTAGATGGCGTTAGTATAAGCTATATAGCTATACTCTTGTGGTTCTTCTCGTAGACCCCTTTGGGAGGAGTCTCGGGGTGACTTTACCAGGTCTACGACCTGTCGAAGTGGTCGTCCGCGCCGCCTGCGACTACAGGCGGGTCACTTGGTTGGGCCCTTGGGCCTGTTGGTATATCCGGGTGTCAGTCCCTGTGACCAGCATGTTAGCTGCGCCTCGCTCTGTGTTCCCTCCTGTGCTTAGCGAGGTCGAGTTCCAGGGGATGGAGACCCCGAGGAGCGCCCGTCAGCCAGCACCAGGCAGGATGTTAGGGTGTTGGGGATAGTCCGGTAGGAATTGCTGCGGAGACGAGATCTCGCGGTAGGCCATGCCTGTCCGGCGGTCGCCGATGGTAGGGCGCGAGCTCGCGCAGGTGGCGGGCTTGCGAGCCATCGGCACGCACGAATAGGTTTGAACTCAGGCGTCTCACGAAGTCATCCAGGCTCTCTATGCGCAGATCCCTGGAGATCGTCCTGTTCCGCACAAAGCGAGGAGCGTTGACAAGGGTGCGTAGTGTGAGCGACTGCTGCGCACGCAGACGACGGCGGTTTGTCTCGGAAACAAGCGCAAACCAGGCCGGGGCACCATAAGTATATATAGCTATAAAGTTTCGTCTAAATCTGTGCAATAGTATTTGCATGAAATAGTAACAATATCCATACATCCTTACAAACTTTCACATTAATGGATATTTAAAGTTAAAAAATTATTAAAAAGTGTATCGATAAAGATTCTAGGTACTTTTTTTATAATGCGCCATCTATCATGTAGCTTACAGACTTTGTACCATGTGCAATCGATCGAAAAAATAATAATAGCGCCATCTATCGGTCACTGGTGTATAAAATGTTGAGTCATTCAAATATACGAATTAATTGATCTTTCCATATGAATGAGACTTTTTATTGGGATTAAAAGTAGCCCATATCACTCTCTAGTATCCTAACTATATCCAGACACAAAAATCTTACTAAAAAGCCTCCATTGCAGCAATATTCAGCTAATCAAACACACTTTCACATAATATTAGTAAGGATTTTCAATAGTATTAAAACTATCCTTCCATCATCTGACAACAAAGACATATTATAATAAAACCAAAAACCACCATAAAACACTTTTATGTAGTTACTTTATGTAGGACTGGTAATAGTCGTGTATAAAGTGGCGGAAACCATAAAATAAGCGAACGTAATACGTTACGTACTCTACCAGTTAACCGTTACAATGAAAATGGATACAATTTAATTCTGTCTTCTTGGATATATGTGGCAAGCTAGCAGATGGATCACCTGATGGAAAGTGCCGACACCTATGGACATTTGCAACTCAATCGTCACAAGTTTGTTGCCGCCCTTTGAGTCCACCCACTGTATCCTTGTCCTCAAAATTAGAGTAAAGTTTAAGGCTCCAGTAAACTCTTTTCTAACGAGAGGCCTGTGTAAAGCAATGAATACAAAAAAAGAAAAAAAACTGTTAAAAAGGATAAATAAATAAATGTTTCGGACACTTGGCACACAATGTCATCTAGTTTCAAACTATGATAATTAGACTGATTGATATAAATACATATATACATAGTAAACACGCAAACTTCGAAACAAATATTTGCAGATCATACAAACATTTGGTCCGACTCGGGCATCGAACACGAGACAGCAGTCGCATTGACTACCGCTGCGCAACCGAAGCAGTTAACGACACGATGGTGAACCACAAAAAAAAAAACTTAACACTAGTTTTCTTAGAGGTAGTAAAATGGATCCAGAAATACCCCAGGCGGCAATTTCTTTCACTGATTGGTTGTATAAGACAAACATTTTTTGAAACAAATCGTAATCAAATATCAACAACTCGTATGTAGCATATTCCACGAAGGGTTGGCGACTGTCCTAATAATCGTCGCAGTAAATTTGACATCGGTTCTGACTCCACAAATCTTTCTGAACTCCATAAAACCCCCATACATATAGCGACTGCAGGACAAACCCTACTACGCAAAATTTCAACAAAAATGCCTATTTCCCCCATAAGTAATAGGCCGTAAGACCTTAAATGCCACAAAATATATAGTGAGAGAGGTCCATAACCAGTTACGATATGGCCGATTAAAATGAAGGTTATGTCCTGAAACATTGTTATGATGGCCGGAAGTGACGATGTAAGTAAAAATAATCCGCTTCCAGTTATTTTCAGGCCATTTTCCTGGTTGATGAGCTGAAATAATGACTGAGACCTTACTTTTTCTTGTCTTTGTAATTTCGTTTTGGTATTTAACCACCATTTTAATGGTCAATTAACTTTAACTATTATTGGTATAAACAACAAAGTGATCTTTTTCTGTCATGGAAAACTTACTATGGTAATGTAGAGTGGTAGCCGCTTTCTATAAACTCGCCAATGTATATGCACATCACACACATACCACAGGAAATAATGATGTCTTTAAATTCATTGCGACCAGAGCATAATAGAGCTTTTTCAGCTTTTAAAGACCGCTGAAGAAAGAAAAGAAAAAAAGAAAATAAATTATTCTGACATTCACAGGACACATTGCTAAAATGTTACAGTGTTACAAGTAACTATAGTGTCCTGCGCAGTAACAGAAAAGGTGGTCATCTTAATATGTTGGTGCAACCTGAACTGCAGTGCTGGTACGAGTATTACGAGAGGGTCTGCGCCCAACGTCCTTGATCTTTCCGTCTGTATGTGTGCATTATATTGGAAAGAAAAAATGGATTATAAGAATTTTATCAGCAAACTTGTTGCTAATGGATTTGTATTTATAAATTTATAAATAAATAATTGAGTTTATCAAGAGTGGTGGTCGCTATACTCATTGCGAATGCAGATAATTCAATATAGTGACCCACACTATGACGGCCTAGACCCACACTATGGCGACCTCATAGTACTATCTCCATCTAGTGTAAGATCAGACTGCCGTGTGTGAGATGTGTGAAAATATTTTTTATTTTATTTATTTATTATTAAAAACTTAACTTATTTATATACATAGATAAGATACATATTGCACTGAACTGAACTGCCTCGTTGGTCTAACTATTAACATATGTGACTCTTGATTATAAGGTCTCTTGATTCCCTATCGGGCAGAAAAAGAGTTTTCTATTTATAAAAATGTTTAATAAAAGCCACGAGTTTGAAGAGCACGTAAAACAATCGGTGTTGCAGCTAATCTGTCGCCGAGCGCGTCGGATAACCATTTCATCGGATTGTGAAAGTGAGAGAACAGAAAGTGCACCTGTTTGCGCACACACATGTGCACTATATTATCTCCTGCGTAGTTTGCTGGTCTCCACTGAGACTGGTCGCCGTAACCGAAAATTCACTTTTGATTAAAAAAAAAACACTGTCCTTACGCTTATATTAGCTTACGATTAAATATACATACAATTGTCTACCAGCACGGTACTTGTATAGAAAATCCTGTAACGGTACGAAGTACATGACAAATTTTTGAAGCAGCGCAGCGACAGTTTGTACAAAATGAGCAATGAATAAATTATCACTGACCTCAGGGCGCGCCCCACGGGATATGTTTCAGAATAGAATAGAGATGGGACACGAATACAGCAGAAAAAATATCGATTTTTTTTGTCTATGTTATGGCGTGAATATCTTTAGTTGAAAATCACGTATCTTCTTCTAATATGTATTCAGAGGTAAAAATAAAATGGAAAATGATTTACAGTTATTTCTTGTATTTAATTCTTGTACTTCAAAGAGACAATTAAAATTACGAGTTACTTAACACACAAGCTTGTAATACATGATAGTTATTTATTGTATCAGTTTAGAATTAAGTAAAACAATAATTAATTAATAAATACTTCAGACATTATCACGTCATCTAGTCTCAAACTAAACAGAACTTGTTCTATGGCTACTAGACAACTACATACATATATACTTTCTTGTAAATACATACATTTTACACATAGGAAACACTCAAACTCTGAAACAAATAGTTGCAGATCATGTAAATATTTCGTCCGACCCGGAAATCGAACCCGAGACTTCAAGCACGGCAGTCATATACGCTACCACTACGCCACGGAGGCAGTCAAAATAATATTGCTAACTGAATAACCTTTTTTTTTATAATTTTCCCAAACTTTTTCTATGATATTTATCTAAGGTTTATCAGTGGTTGGTAAGTCGCCGCTGTTTGAATGAGTAACTTAAAAATCACTTAACAAAAATAAACGTAGTCATATACGGGTACTCGAATTTTAGGCAGAGCCTGTGCCATGACAAACAGACTGTGGATAACCACCCTTAAATATTTATAAATACATACTCACCGCAGATGATACACACCTTTTTTTCTTTGTTGTCGGGGTGGAAAATCCCTTCGGATCTCCGGCTCCTCGACGACGCAGGAGCCAGGAGTATGTGGTGTTTCTACTAAAAACCATCACGGCAGCCGGTCTCAAGTGTCCTGCCAGACCCTATCCTGGGGAAGCCACAAAGGTTTCCCCACTTATAAGTCTGGTTGTCATAATTTGTTGCGGTCCAATCGCCTTTTTGCGACCAGGCTGCAACAAATTATCCTATCGCCGACCGCAACAGCAACAAAGACGACACTCCTAGACAGTACAAATGATCCTCACACAATCATTTGCTGCGGGTATGAATCAAACCCAAAATCACCGTTCGATAGTTATGAATATATTGTCGAGGCATATATGTAAGATGGTCTGCTGATCACAAGATCAACAGGCCGTCACGGGTACATCAACGGTTCACATTTACTCTCGCAATTGGAAATATCTGTAAGACAGTACGAAATTTGTTTATAGTTCTAGAACATTATCAATAATATCTTGTGGAAATGTGTCTATGATTAGAAGTGTGTTGTTAGATTCTGTTTCTGTATTCTTTATCTTCTCTCATCAAACAAACGTACATATTTTTATTTTTACTCGTTCTATGCATTTATATAAAGTCGGTGCAATAAGTTTTCTACATCAATTACAGTGGCGATTATAGCACAGTTTCTTGCTAATATGGCTGCCGACCTTAATCTAAAATAGTAAAAATTTGTTGTAATTGTTAGGTTAGTATTTTTGTAACAGATCTAAGAAGTGAATAAATAAATAAACAA
The DNA here is from genome assembly GCA_949316085.1 of Hypercompe scribonia. Classification (NCBI taxonomy): domain Eukaryota; kingdom Metazoa; phylum Arthropoda; class Insecta; order Lepidoptera; family Erebidae; genus Hypercompe; species Hypercompe scribonia. Next base: position 2,686,773 of record OX438986.1, on the reverse strand, counting down.
AAAAAAATCTCCTTAATCACCAGTCATCCTCATTCAAATTCTTCTCTATTTCATTGTAAATGTCTTCTGGTTTTTTTCTATATCAAACCGACCCTCCTCGGGTATGTTATCCTGAACTGCACTACTTATTTTAGGTTCATAATTAAAGCGAAAATAAATAGCACAGTACTCTTGACTAATAACACACCCTTAGGTGGACCTCAAAATTTTGCTTATTACAAGTTATTGTAATCAGAAACAATACAATTATATTAAATACACATCATCATCAACTAATACCCTCACTCTAATAATCCGGACCCTATACGCTGCCGACGAACCGGGCGGCAGAGGCGCGCTTGCCAGCATCTCATTCACGCCTGAGCGTATCTGCAGATGGACAGGACAAATTTTCCCCTTCGTCCACTGCAGTGGCCAGCCGCGACGAGGTGACTTCCACGTGTACCGTACGTCGCCTAATTAGAGAGTTTACCTGTAGATGGTCCGCTGGCACGATGGCTGAGACCCCTCCTAGCACCCGCCCGCTAACGGGCAAGAGTCTAGTTGTCATAATAACAGCTGTTCCCGGCAATACACTACCTTGCCGCACACCTCGGTGGGGTGACGGTCTGATGAGGTTTCTACATGTTAATAAAAAAAATAAAAAAGGTTTGTTTTTAGTTTTCCTTCTCTTCGTATTGATGATTCTCTTTGCCTAGTTAGCTCCCTTAGTCACCTCTTACTACGTAAGGTGAGTAGGGATGGTAACACTCTGGATTCTTAATCCGTCACCACACGGACAGTTAAACATATAATAATATATAAAAGTGAAGAAATTCTTTGTCTTAAAACAAACCACGTAATATAAATTTAACGTTAAGAAACAAATTAATGAAACACATAATTACATTTTCTTCTGATTTAGGTTCTTCATAGAAATAGCTACGAAATTTGTCTAGTTTTCATTAATTGAAAATTATATCTTGTCTCTTAATTGTTTGTAAGCATAAATAGTCCTAATTTATAAATTTTAGGTACTTTACGCTTAGAATTTAATTTTATTTCGTGGGATTAACATCTATTTTGAGGTAAATCAGTGAACTGTTGCTTAAACACCTTAATTCTAATTGAGTAGAAGCAATAAGAAACTCTTCAATTGCTACTGAACGCCAGAAAGACTACTATTTGAGTTCGCGAAGTACATAGGGGAGAGGGGCCCAAAGCGGGCACCATAAGTTGCAGTAAGCGAAAAACATACATTAAATCATAGCTGAGTAATACTCTTAATGCTATTAGATGCTAAGTTTGTTGTAGTTTCATACCCAATGTATAAAATCCTCGTCTGTGTCAAGAATATTAAACTAAGATCCAAAATATGAAACACTTCCGAATGCTCACTTTGCCCGAAGGCTGGCCTAAAGCGGGCATGAGCATTGGGGCAAAATGAGCACGCATCGGGTAAAGCGAGCATGCGTCTATTTTTAGTATCTAATTTACAAATAAGAAGAAATATATTTATTAAAACATCAGAACGGCAGTAATAAAGAATCTTTATTAAACAACAATATAATCTGAAACATCTTATGTTTTTTTTACTTAACTTTATCTAAATCAACATCACTTTAATCAACATTCTTAAAAATTATTCAGCCGCCATTAGTAACTTTGCAATATTTGCTCCATAGTCCTCCTCCTCCATATCAGTCACCTCCTGCATAGCTTTTTTCATGGTACTTTCACTCCAAAGAGCTTGCTCTGTCTTCCTTATATACTTATTCACCATACTAAAAGAAAAAAAATTACAAGAGTAGGTAAATAAAACAATTATAATTTTAAGAAAATAATAAATTTGTGTCATTTCAATTCAGTCAACAGAGGGCATAACGAGCATGATCACGAGGGCATAGTGGGCATGCTCGCTTTGCCCTGCTCGCTTTGCCTTTCATGTCATTCTCACGTGTTCGTCAGACTTAACCTAACATTTATTTTCATATTTAAATGCAAATATTATTAAATTAAAGTAAGATAAACCCAATACACAATACGTATTTTGATAACAACATAGATCACTTAAAATTAGACAGAACACAATCTACATACCTTCCTTTTTTTGTATTAAAACTTCAAAATTCTTTTTTTCTGCACGCGAGCCGTAGCGTTCGCCCGAGGTGTAACTTACGACTACTGCGGACAGTGGCGGGGCGGGGGGTAAGGGCTATGAGACGCGAGACCGCGTCGAGTTTGTTTACGTTGATTCGGTATGGGGTGCTCGCTTTAGGCTGGTGCTCACTTTGGGCCCCCCTCCCCTACACCTTTAAAAACTATAAAAGAGATGTTATAAATATTATAAAATACATGCGCAGGCAGGAGGCACGTGACCGTCTCTAGTGGAGAACTTTGGGGGAGGCCTATGTCCAGCAGTGGACATTTTTTAGCTGAGATAATAATGATAAGGATGATTATATAATGTATTTCATTACATATAATACATATTTTATTGTTAAAAATTTCTCTCACTTTAATATAACAATAATTACTGGACGCATCTCGCATATGGCCATCTTATCCCAAACTAGACAATGCCTCTACTATGGTACGTAGATTGCTGATAAACATACGTGTTTCTAAATGCACACATACTGTAGATAAATTATACCCAGACACGGAACAAATAATCGTGTTTACCATAAAGCATTTGTCCTAGGTGAGAATCGAACCCACGACCTTCAGTTTAACAGCCTAAGTAACTAATCAATACTCCAGCAGACCAACCATATATTGTATTGTATTCTCCAACAATTAGTGGCGGTTTCTTTTTAATTTTGATGAGATCAAACGGAAAGTATTCTCTTAAAAATTTTTTTTTTTTTAAATCATATCCTATGTGTGACGAAGTTCTTAAGATAAAACTTAAATAGATGCATCCGAAATCAGAATATTCTTCTATCATAAAACACTCATCAACTGTGTCCCAACACCAGCCCGCAGATCAAACATCTCGCCGCTACACTACGAGGACAGGTGGGCTCCGTGCTCTTATTACACCTATGTATCAGTAAAAATAATCGTATGTGCGGGTTTGGGGATCAGATGATAAAAACAACCAAAATAAAACCAGATAAAAAAATATCTATGTCACTAAAAGAAAAAAAATTGTTGACACTGATTTCGTACTGGTTTAAACGGTGTACAGCACCAAGTGTTACACGTTCGATTCCCACATGGAACAACACTTAATGTGATCCACATATTACTCTACACATGTATTTGTAAAGTTATCTATGATACACAATATATTCCCGATAAAGAAAGAAATATAAACATTTTTAGATTTCCTTTAATGTCGGCCGCCAACGTGACAGCAGCCCTTGTCCGTAATATAATCATTACAAATAGTACAAAGGTGAAAGGTAAGGTGGAGTGAATAAAATGGATAGACCGAGGGAATTAGATAAAGAATATAAAAACACACGGCTTTTTTTATAAAACCTACGACTTTCTCTCAGCTTTTCATCAAGTGACTAAGATACTCAGACCCAAATACCTTTGAATCTGTTCTTTGATTCCACTGTTCTTTGTTTTTATAACTGTTTGTCATAACAAACATCAAAACTCTTCATAAATCTCTAAAGATATATGAAACGTAGATTCGCTGATCATTGTTTTTTTTTTTTTTAATTGAAAATTTTTATTTTTTATAAAAGCCTATTAAAGTGATTCTTCTCTGCCCGATCGAAATCATGAAGAGAATCCAAGAGTGGTAATCGTCATACTCATTGCCAGTGAAGACAATGCAGTATGGCGACCCACGCTATGGCGGCCTAGTGAGATACTTCTTCACGACTCACTTAAAGGATCTGGGATCATAGTGGGAGGGAAACGCGTGTGCTAGTAGTAAGTTCCAAGTTTTTACCGATTTGCAGAGGATGGAAGAACCGAGCCGTTTAGTTCAGAAGCGTATGTCTATCATTCTAAAACAGTGACTAGGCCAGCACTAGTTCTTTTTTTTTTTTTTTTTTTTTAATAAAAAGACAACGCCCGCATTAGGAATAAATCCTGTGTCGCGGGGGACTTTACAAACATACAAGAAACGGACACAAAGAACACCCAGACTCAGAACAGCAATTTGTGGATCACACAAAGTGTTGTCCCATGTAGGATTTGAACCCACAACACTCAGCAAAGGGGAGAGCGGCGTGGCGACCGCTTAAACCACTAGGCCAATCGTGCAGTCTAGTCTAACTAGTTGTTCTGTAGAGGAAAGGAGGTGGGAAAATCTATTTAAATGAATGAATCCTGAAAACACAAAATGTTTTCACGCATTTAACATCTTCGCTTTTAATTGCTTTCCTCTGGGTGAATTAATTTTGAACAGAATTTAGATGTTAAGAATTATTCGTAGTTTGCAAGAGTAGCAAATATATTCAATTCCTTACTCATCATACGTTAAAACTACATTCTTATATAAGTATACTATATTTTAATCCAGGACGGCAGCTAACCTTATTACAAATTTCATTAAAATCGATTAAGCCATTTGAGTGTGAAGCAGTAATAAACATACAAATAAACACACACACACTCGCAAACTTTCTATTTTATCAGTATCGTTCGAAATATGATAAGCTTATGTGCGTGGGTTCGAATAATACCCAGACTATTAAAAGTACCTTTTTCACGTGTATATTAACATGACCGATCATTTCACGTGGGATATAATCTATTCAAAATATATTTTTAGCCGAGCGATTTTCCTAAATTATTTTTTTCTATATTCTATATTAAGAGCCTCCCAAAATGACTACTCTGCCTGATGGAAAGCATGAATAGTATCCAAGAGTTGTGCTCACCATACTCATTGCAAATACACACAATGCAGTATGGTGACCCACACTACGGTGGCCTCGTGAGATGCTTTTTCACATCCCGCTTAGAGACGTAAAAGGCATGACAGTCATTGTGAGAGTGTAAGGTTTACACGGTTACCACGATAACTGTCACCCCTGCATCAATGGGCCTCCAGTCTCACACTCACCAACGAAACACGACAAAACGGATGCTGACGCTTTAGGTTGGTCTTCTGTGGGAGGGTAGTACTGCCCCGGTTGAGCCGGCTTGCTGGTGCTGAAATCAGCGTGGAAGAAACTACTACCTAACTAATTAGATTATGGTTGACTATATGCCTCCTATGGTACGGCCATAGTTCATTTGTTGACGTGGAGCGACTGCCATAAGACCGCTACCCAAGTACTAGGTGATATCGAAGTCTGTAGAAAGACTTGTTGGATTGTTAGCGTTCCTACCAGCCGAAACGATTGCCAGAGACATTCATTTAGGCACTGGGACCAACAGTTTAACGTGCTCTCTGAGACACAAAGAGGTCTCAACGTGCAATCAATAGCTTTTAATAGACCACTTTTTTTTTTTTTAACGTCTGGAAACCCCCTCGAGCCGTCACCCCACCGGGGTTTACGGCGGGACGGTGTGTCGGAATCGGACCGACTAAAACCACACGGTGTGCCACTCTGCGCCTGAGATAGGAGGGATCCGGGAACCGCTGCTATTACGACATCCAGATCCCTCCTAACGCCTGCCTGCTAATGCGGGCACCATCTATGGGTAAACTCTCTATTTTAGGCGACGTACGGCACACGCGGACGTCGCCTCCTCGCGGCTGGCCACTATAGCGGATGGAGGGGAAAACCCGTCCCGTCCACCCGCGGCCACACTCAAGGCGGCATGAGGCGCTGGTATGCGCGCCTCCGCCGCCCGGCTCGCCGGCGGCGAATTGGGTCCGAGTGGATATCGTCCTCCCGGGCCCTCTCTGCCGCCTCCTTCCGCGAAATTACGTCTTCGCAGAAGGTTGCGACCGCGGTAAAACAACTGTCGCTTTTTAATAGACCACTGCTGGACATGAGCCTCTCCTTCGAAGGGAGATTTTGGCCTACTATACCACGCTGGCCAGACGGTTTGGTATAGAGTTTATTTCAAGTTTTCCTTCTCTTTGCAGCGGTGTTATCCTGTGTAGTTTGTTCCTTTAGTCACCTCTTATGACACTCTGTCATCACCAAATGGAAAAGTCATTCATCCATGATTAACCTATCTGCGATTGCTTATCTATGTAATGTGCCAACATACTCGGTTACTTTTGGGTCACGAGCCCCTCTCTTTAAATATAAATACTTATATCTTAGGTACATTTACGCCTCTTATGGGTGATTCCAGCCCAATTACCTATAAACTAGCATAAGATATGTATATACGTTTATTGCTCCAGTTCTCTGAAATGGCTGGTGAGATTTCGATGGTTTATTGATAGCTTATTTCTGTAATGAAAGAGGTTTTACTGTAAGAAAAGGATGATTCAAATTTATTTTATGTAAGTTTTGTGTGGACGCTTCTATTTCTATAGAAATTCTAACTTTTCTCTTTTGTACTGCGTTGTATTTTTGTTTTTTTTTTCGTAATGCCGAAATTGTCCCCTTTTTATTGCTAGGATGTCCCTTCGAATCGAATGGACCTCCGGATACTTGAGACTGCAATCATGGTGTTCCTTGTGCCTTTTCTAGTAGTTTTCTTCAAGAGTTGATTGAGCCTGAGGCTTGAAGAACTGCAAACACTATAATATTTCTCTCTCTCACTCTCTCGGTTCTTTTTTTGGATTTCATAAACAGTTTTCAATATCTTTTTACGTCATCACACTTGTGACTTTGAGTTACGGACGGTTGGCCTAGTAGTTTAAGCCGTCGCCACACCGCTCTCTACTATGCTGAGTGTTGCGGGTTCAAACCCCACACAGGACGACACTTAGTGTGATCCACAAACTGTTGTTCTGAGCCTGAGTGTTCTTTATGTCCGTTTCTTGTGTGTTTGTAGAGTCCCTCGCGACACAGGACTTATTCCTAGCGCGAGCGTTGTCTTTTTTTTAAATGTTACAGGTATCCATGGATGGCGATTGTCACTTTAGGAGAAATGGTTGCTTGTTTACAACATTTAACGCATAACGTTTCTTTCAAGGATAAAAGTGTATTCATATAATAGATTTTATAACTATAGTTATGAGCTCAATTTTTGGTAACACCATGTATCGAAGCTTCGATCTATATACTCAGTGAGATGTACCTCACAGTATTATCCAAGGTTACACATACAATAGTACGACCGTAATAAAATTTTATGAGACCTTACGATCACTAGATATTACGTGCACGAAATACTAATAAGGATGTACAGCAGTAATGTCTGACATAAATCACCTGTTTAAGAAACTGAGACTTAGATGAGCTACACGGTGTATCACTGGAGGATAGTACAGGCGTAATGGATAATGGCAGACATGTATGAGACTGTGGAAGGACGAGGTATCTTGTCCCTCCGACACAAAGGGAGGATCCTCCGACCAGGCGAGGTGATCATGCCTGGCGGGCCACAGCCACGGACAACAGCCCAACGGTTGATGTCGGGATGTTGTATATATACTAATTGCCACGCGAATCTTTATATCACAATACAGGAGTAGTAGTTGCTTCGTAGTTCATTACATTCATAAGTCTCGTTCATACTTCGTAGTTCGATCTATCTTCGCTAGATGGCGCTGTTGTATATTCTTTTTTGTGCCGTAATGTGGAAGTCGCAACAAGACTTTTGTAACATTTTGCGTACCTCATGATAGGGATTATTATTGTATTCATTGGGTTGATAATATCTACGAAACAGTTCTAATTTAAAGATCTTTGAGTTAAAAAGTAATATCAGTTTGTATTTTACGTATCTAACTAAAGTTCTACAACCATTTATGACAGCTGGCTGTCACATAAGTTAACATTACTATCAACAAGATGACATAGTACCATATTCCTAAAATCAAATAATTTGTTTACGATTTTCTCGATCCATTAATAAAATATTGTTCTGTCACATTACTTGAGTCACTTTTCTACTTTTTTTTAGTTCGTTAAGGTGACTCTACCCTGCCTGATGGAAAGCATGAATAGAATCGAAAAATTGTGGTCATCATACTCATTGCAAATGCAAATCATGCAGTATGGTGACCCACCCTATGACGGAGTTGAAATACTTTTTCACGCCGAGCTTAAAGCACCTGGGATCATATTGGGAGGCAAACATTTACGCTGGTAGTGGGTTCCAAGTTTTGACTGATTTGCACAGGAAGAAAGAGCTGTACCAAACCGTTTGATTTGTGATCAATAGAAATTATTAAACAAAATGGCTAACAAATCTATCTTAAATAAATTTATTTAAAATATTAAACTTCTTTATTACTTGTCCATGTGGTGACGGATTAAGAATACATAGTGTTACCACCCCTATTCATCCCGTGGGTGTCGTAAAAGGCGACTAAGGGAACCAAATATGCAAGACAACATCTTTACAAAGAGAAGGAAAACTTGAAACAAACCCTATTCCAACCCGTCTGGCCAGCGTGGTATAGTAGGCCAAAACCTCCTTGCTAAGGAGAGGCCTATGTTCAGCAGTGAACTGTAAAAGGCTGTTGATGTTGATAAAATTACTTTGTATAATTAACATGTACGATCAACATTGAAAATGAAAAAAAAATGATTGTTTTAATTGCTAGATAAGCTCATTTATAACTATCAATTTAAATATTATATCCATTATTATGTAATTGTGATCTTATATTAATATAACAATATTTTAGGACATCTAAAACAACACCATCTAGTTTCTAAATAAGCAAAAGTTTAAGCAAAGTAAGTGAAAAGCTAAAATGTGTTTTATGGACAACAGAAACGTTTAGTTACTGCTGTTGTTGTACTGTGTTGTAAGTTTAAGAGACGTTTTTAAATTATTTTTGCAAACTCTGAAAATATTATAATTATATGAAAATTTGATCAACAGCCTTTAATAGCCCACTGCTGGAGAGATCTCTCAGAAAGGAGGTTTTGGCCTTCTATACCACGCTGGCCAGACGAATTGGTATAGGATTTAGATAAAGGTTTTCATTCTCCTTGCAGTGATGTTGCCCTATAGAATCTGCTCCCATAGTTAACTTTTACGACACCCACGGGATCAATAGGAATTGTGACACTCTGTATTCTTCACCACACGGGGTGTGAAAAAGTATCTCATTAGGCCGCCATAGCGTGGGTCGCCATATTACACTGTTGTCATTCGCAGTGAGTATGGCGAACACCGCTCTTGGATTCTGTTCATGCTTTCGATCAGGCAGAATACAGTCACTTTGGTAGATTGTAAATAAAAATAAAAAAAAATAACACGGAGCATGAAAATAGTAATGATGAATTACTTCATGAGTCTCCTAATCATTCATCATATATTGCAAACAGTACAGGATGCGCCGTTCTTCTTTAAAAATACTCCATCTCCAAAGAGGCTTGCAGCTAAATGGTAACCGATTTGGTTAGTACATTGCACAATTGAACAAACTTAACCAGGTCACTGTAGACCATTTGAATACATAAAATTTCTTGTGACTTAGAAAATTTGTTAAACCATTGATCCCGGTCATCATACGTGCATGTTTGGCAACCGCTATAGCAAGTTGGAGTTCAAGATGTCTAACAACAATTTTTGGGAGTTACTATGTTTGTGTACTCCACAATATATTTTTATCTGATGCATCTACCACTTGAATGGTTAAATCAAACACAGTATATACTTAATAGGAATCTACTGTTCAGGTGGTACCAATGTCCACAATATTTGTCTCCAAGATCTTGAGTTACACGCATGTAGTCGCTTTGTTAATCCTAGTCCACTTGACATTCTTTTGTATATCCAACTCTGTGTATAAAAAGTGGCGTCGTCAAAAACAGTGTTGCCACATGAACGCTACAAGTTTATCTACAGAACTTTAATATCAGTCAGTACTTGGGTTACAAAAGTCTGATGGCAATCACTTCATGTATAAAATCATAGCGCAACCGTATCCTATATAAATAGACTAGAAGCTAACCTCAATCTACTTTTGAAAATTCCTTTGACAAAAGAGCTGAACAGATTTTCCTGAGAGCAGGCTGAAAAAGAAAACAGATAGATTTGTGTTAATACTTGTACAGCTTTGTCTCAAAATTATTTATACTTATTTTTGACTGTGCGGCAATTCTTTTGGGTTACTCGCTGGTGACTATGTCGAACCGTAACCGCTGTCTCAGATATTAGTAACCGGAGAACCAGGTGTACCTAGAGAGGAAATCCCTGGAGCTCCGACGTGCTTCGGGCCATCTGCGGCTTGTAAATGACCCCTTCCTCTGTATGGACCTCAATGTTCCCCTTCTACCCCTAAAAGCCTGCTCCATTGTATACCTATAATAATTTATTGTTTCTAATTTTATATAGAGTCAAAATAATTAAAATATGGAAATGTCACTAAAGAATTTATTTTACTACTACACTCATGCCTCATAATAAAAAAAAAGAATGAGACTCTCTGCTGAAGTAACGAAAAACAAACAAAGTCGTGATGATAAATAAGACTCTTGAATATTTATATCAGACCGATGAACTTTGCAGCTTTAAATTCTAATTCAGCTCACACACAGACGAAATATGACGAACTTTTGCATTTGCATGTAACATCGTGTAATCTCCAAATAAACTACTCACAGATATCAAACTTGCAACCTTGTTAAGCAGAGTTAGGATGTTATGAACTGGCTGGAAGGTAGCAGCCGTTCCCGGATCCCTCCTATCTCAGGCGCAGAGTGGCAAACCGTGTGGTTTTAGTCGGTCTGATTCCGACACACCACCCCGCCGTAAACCCTGGTGGGGTGACGGCCCGAGGGGGTTTCCACACGATAAAAAAAAAAAAAAAAAATACTTGTCTAAGGACTTGTGTCTTGTCATAAAGTGATCCATCCACGTCTATTATTCTGCTTCTACGTCTTTTGTTCTTTCCTTTATTACTTCCTTTTGACTCATGCAAGTTATCTCATGGAAAATTATACCTTTATCACAAAAGGTAACGTAAAATTGACAAAATAATTCTTTCAAAGGATTAGAAAGGCTGTATATTCTCCTGTAATGTAAGTAACTAGGCTTATATTGTTATCCCCTGGTGCGTGTTGTGGAGGCTTATTTAACTTAGGGATGACATTAAATTTTTCGTGATCAAAGGGTTCTGTACAGGCGGGATAATGTATAGGATAATTCTTCATTGTATTTTCATTCACAATTTTGTCATTGTTAAAATGTATAATTTGAAATAGTATTTTATTTTCCGTACTTACTATTTTACTGAGCTTTGGTCTAGTGGTTAACGATTATAATTTCTAAGGTCTGTTTTTAATTTTATTTATAATTTATACGTATTTAAAAATAATAAATACGTTTATAAGTAATCTGGTTACCATAACACAGACTCTGCCTTATTTGGAGTTGGACAGCTTGTGTGAGAAATATACTTAAAATGAACTATATGTGTGACCAAATATTAACCTTGTGATTACCAATATTGGATCAAATATGATGCGAGACAAAGAAAACTAAACATCTGTTCTTTTGTTTCAGTTTGTTCTATTTGCGGTACCATCGCAACGGAGCAAGCAGCTGATCATGACAACAGCGACATAATGGGACTATCCAAATTTGACGTCACCATGGGCAGACAGTGGACCACTCTATTTAGTAAACACAACGACATTTCAGATGAAACAATATTGAATACTGATCCTAAATTTTTAGAAGATGATATAAATAATGTAGATGATATTAATAAGTATAGAATAAACTCAAGAAAATTTAAAGCTAAGAAAATAAGAAGTCTGAAGAAAGATGAAGACGGTGATGCGAAGAGCAGAGTAATAAGAGAAATAAAAGATCCTAGATGCGATTCATTTAAATTAGATTCCGGATATATCACACATCCTCACAATATACTTAGTCCAAATAAACATTATTATAATAATAGTAATTGTGTCACTATTATTGATGGTAAGTTATTTAAAGTAGTGCATTAGTATTAATGTTTTTTTTCTATATGAAGAGCGTACCAAAGTGACTCTACTTTGCCTAATGGAAAACATGACTAGAATCCAAAGAGTTGTGGTCACCATACTCATTGCAAAAGCAGACAATGCAGTGATACCCACGCTATGGCGGCCTAGTAAGATGCTTTTTCACGCCACGCTTGGGGACCTAAAAGGCATGACAGTCATCGTGGCAGTCATCACGGTAACTGTCACCCCTGGGCCCCATTAATGGGCAATGTATTTTAATATATAAATGGAATTAAAAAACATTATTTTTTCGACTCTATTTCCAATTTTATTGGCGATATATTACGATATTGCCTTCCACCAGTATTTTAGTTAGCACAGCATTTGCGTCTGGATGTAATTTATCTATAATACTCGTACGCAATACGCAACTATATTTTTCAGCAGTGTTTACCGAAGTGCAGGCTCTGCCTATATACATATACGGCTATTATCATTACAGTTAGTATATTACTCCAATTATTCATTAGAGAGCAATAATTTGTTGTTTTATTGCATTAAAAAAGTATTTTTCGTATTGCAATTTTTTCGTAATTCGTAAGATCAGATATATTTCATACAAACTGGAACAGAAACTGCCTTGTTCGAGTCAGATTTGAGCTTATTCGATCACCGCTCAAAGAAGTTTTTGTTCTAATGTTCAATGCTGTCCAATATATCTTACTAATATACTTCTTAAGAATCTCTGTAATTGGCTTAAGCTGACAGCCGTCTTTACGCGTTAACGCAGAGCTTGTATCAGACGTTAACCTATTTACTGTTTCTGTTTTCGGATTAAACCTCGCCTATACGAACAAAGTAATCAAGGCCTGAGACTATCACAGCTTGATTAATAGTTACTTTATAGATATAAGAGAGTTTTTCCACACCAGAAAAAGTAAACCAGTTATCTAATCTAAGTTCTTTAGTTATGAAATTTGTCTTAGCATTATCTAGCACAGTATTGAAAAACTTCGATCCTGCTATAAGATTAGACTATTTATCGTTAAAGTTAATCATTTTCTTGTTTTAAGGTTTAGAGATCCCAGATTTGACCTAAAGCTATGCTACTATTATGGCATACATTCCTTAATACATCCATATAAGCAATATCTCTTTATAATTAAACTTTTCTTTGATGTACGGCAAATTGTCCCATCTAAGCCGTAAATTGTCAGTTCGATTGCCCTTTATTAGTAAGAAAGACTAAAATTCCATATAGAAGTGGGTGTTAAATATACAGTTGCCTAGATGTAAATATAAATGTATCTATATTTTGTTTCAGCTGGAGTTGGCAATGTCGTAAAATTGACTTTTGTCGATATGTTTCGAATAGAATATCATCCACAGTGTATTTATGACTTTTTGGAAGTAAGTATCTTAACTGATATTTGATCTAAGGTAATAAAATGCGTATAGTGCTAAATGGTAACATAACGGCTGGAAAAAAATATTGTGTATGTTTCCAATCTATCGCACTGCAGAATTTAAGGAAAAAAGTACTTATTTTCATGTAGGAAGAGTTATATTTCTGCCACAGTTAATTGAGTCTTTGGCCATTAGAACTCCAATTAGAAACGTTCCTAATGAAAAATTAATTTCATTTCTTAATTACAATGTTGGATAGCGGTACAATGTGGAGTTTGATTGCGGTCTGTGATCCTTTAAAGATAATCTTTGGATTGTTAATAAGTGAAGATGATGCGATAAATAAACAAGCTGTATTTAAAAATATGTAAAAACAACATCCCTTGTTTTTTTCTATATTAAGAGCCCGCCAAAGTGACTCTACTCAGCTTGATGGAAAGCATGAATAGAATCCAAGAGTTGTAGTCACCATACTTATTGCAAATGATGATAAAACAGTATGGTGACCCACACTATGGCAGCCTAGTGAGATGGTTTTTCACGCTCCGCTTGGGGACGTAAATACATGACAGTCATTACAGCAGTATAAGGCTCACACAGTTACCACGATAACTCGCACTCACCAACGAAACACGACATCACGAATGCTGTTGCTTTAGATTGGTTTTCTCTGGGAGGGTAGTAGTGCTCCGGTTGAGCTGGCCTGTTCGTGCGGAAATCAGTGTGGCTCTACTATCTAATAATTGTTATACGAACAAAAACCTATACCTTTTCTAAAATCTCACAGTACAACTTCTATTTAATTTGGGATTGAATAACATTCGCTTACATAAATATTTACCAGAAAATTATTGTAATTCTTCTATCATTTTACTCATCTAGATCCGAGATGGTTTCTACGGCTACGCTAAACTGCTCGGAAAAGTTTGCGGTCAAGCTTTCCCCAAACAAATCACCACTTCGGGGCCTTACGCGTGGTTAAAGTTTCATTCAGACGACACCATTGAGTATGAAGGTTTTAAGATAAACGTTGAATTCAAAGCTGAAGCTCATAGCCGTGAGTATGAATTTGGTATTATCAAAAAGATGTTTCAAAGAAAGAAACAGCTTTATCTCTCCCTCTCTCTCTCGCTTATCTCGTGTCATTTATTTTGTATTAATATATGTTTACCCTATATGTTTATGTGTTTATAGACTTGCGCGAATTTGTGCTGAAATGTATATTTGTGATTTAAAAAATTTCTGTAACTAAAATTCTTCGTACGACGTGTCCAGTCGCGATTATAACAAAAGAAACTGACGTCAGGAGATAAAAAATATGATAGTTTACAAAAACTAATTAACTCTTACTAAGTTTTCAAACATTTTAATTCGATTTTTTTTATTTCATAAAAAATACTTTATTCTGAGAGTCCGAGAGTAACTGTTTATCTGTTGCTTCAAAATTGAGTTCTCTGTACAAAAATACTCACATTTGTTAACTGACTTACATATAATAAAATAAAATAAATATTATATATATTTTTAGGAAACCAGAAGTGGAAATAAACAAAAAAAAATACAAAATACACCTAGCTTATTTACTAATTATCAAACTTAACCAAAATCTAATGAAATATCTAATAACTAAACGATCACAATTATAATTTAAGTACACGCGAAATTCATGTAACAAAAAGACAGGTTGACTATTTCAACGAGCAGAGGTTCCTCTTGCTACGTGGCCTCAACGCGAAGTGTGTCCAGACTGAACTCACAAGCTCTTATATTGACAATAGGCTCCTCCCACTCGACTCCCCTCTACTGCCACAAGAAACGTCACTCTTCTCCTAACACGGCCTCTCCTGACTGGAGGGCGTCCTCGTCCTCCTCTTCCCAGACTTGCGGCTCAGCCGCTCCAGAAGTGCTCGGTATGGGCTCGGTCGCCCCCTCGTCTCTAGGCTGCACATCGTGCGTGGCAGCTCGCTCAAACGTGGACTCTGTAATCTCATCATTGCTATCTGCATAAACAAATTACATTCCAGTTACAAAACAATGAAAATAAGTCTTTACTGTTTTCACGCTGTTAAATCATTTAGAATGAACCATAGGCACTACGTTAGCATAGTTCAAGCAAACACCAGAGAGGAAGCACTACGTTAGCATAGTTCAAGCAAACACCAGAGAGGAAGCACTACGTTAGCTATCTCTGTTATCACCAACCATAAGCACTACGTTAGCATAGTTCAAGCAAACACCAGAGAGGAAGCACTACGTTAGCTATCTCTGTTATCACGAACCATAGGCACTACGTTAGCATAGTTCAAGCAAACACCAGAGAGGAAGCACTACGTTAGCTATCTCTGTTATCACGAACCATAGGCACTACGTTAGCATAGTTCAAGCAAACACCAGAGAGGAAGCACTACGTTAGCTATCTCTGTTATCACGAAACATAGGCGCTACGTTAGCTTATTTCCCATCGTTAAAAACGGACACATGACATAGGCACGACGTTAGCTTATCATGAACACGCACTATTCAATATGTGACATAGGCACAACGTTAGCATATCACGTTTAATCCACACTTGTATGACATAGGCACGACGTTAGCTTATCCAAGCGGGCGTACTCACCCTCAAAGTAAGCAGCGCATGTCTCCGGAGTCCACTCCCCGCGCCACGGCTTCATAAACTGAGCCGCTGCTTGTGTAGATTTACCGTAGGAGCCCGACAACAGTTGTAGCTCATATCGGTCATGGGGAAGCGCTTTGACCACGCGATAAGGCCCACGCATGCCGGAGTCGAGCTTGCCAGTCGATTGCGCCTGCTTAATTACAAAAACAAGTGAGTTGATTTCAAATGCTTGAGGGTTCTCTCAGCCAGCATTCACAGTCGTGTCCTGCTGCTGTTGGTTTCTAGCCAAACGCTCCGAAGCCCGTTGTCTGTGCATCTCCCTCAGCGCTTCACGATTAGGATGAGAGCTGTCCAGGGCCGCCTCACGTACCAGGTGCCTTATGAGAGGCGTCGCTGCTTCAATGCCTACGAGTAAATTTAGTGGCGACCGCTGGGTGGTCTTCTGCTTAGTTAT
Organism: Hypercompe scribonia; assembly: GCA_949316085.1. NCBI lineage: Eukaryota > Metazoa > Arthropoda > Insecta > Lepidoptera > Erebidae > Hypercompe > Hypercompe scribonia. Next base: position 2,670,377 of record OX438986.1, on the reverse strand, counting down.
ATTGAGGATTAGCTGTGACCGCCACATCATATCTGCCCATTCATCCTGGCGGTGATTACACTGAATGCGGATCATATTCAAAAGTGTTCGGCAGTAACGTTCCACTTGCCCGTTTGAATGGTGCATCTCTGGTGTGATGAGATGCAAGTCGATGCCTAGGTCAGAGACAAACTTTGTAAAGTCTGAGCTCTGAAACATCCTACCCCGGTCTGCGACTAACATTTTCGGTGTACCAAATAAAGAAATAACATTTGTAATGAGTCGTTTTAATTCTGTAGCTTCTTGTCCAAACATAGGGTACAATAGACAAAATTTGGAAAAGGCATCTATTACAATTAGAACGTATCGATAACCATTTGATTGGAGCAGAGGGCCTAATGCGTCTACATGAATTATTTCAAAAGGGGCACAAGGCTTTTCCCACGAGTGTATTGGTTGTTGCGGAGCCCTTGGGACCTTTTTATGCGTTAAACAAATTAGACAATGATCTACGTACTTTTGAACAAAAGATTTTAAACAAGGGAACCAAAAATGTTTCCTAATGAGCCCTAAAGTCTTATCAACACCAAAGTGATCATGTTCATCATGAAATATCCTGAGCAGACTGAGCCTGCGGCCTTTGGGAACATAACATAAAAATCTAGGTTCCTCTCCGACTGGAGAGTACTAGTAAAAGAGTAGGTCGTTTTTATGTACATAACGGTTTGAGTCTAGCCATCCGTGTGTCAGTTTTTGGATGAGTTGTTGGGTCTCCTCGTCCGCAGCCTGTGCTATTCGAGCCCAGTTCTGCTGTTTACGAACTTCGCAAACGTTAACGGGGTTCCGGCTCAAATAGTCCGCATGCGACATTGAAGTTCCCTTATGGTACTCCAAGGTAAATTCAAAATCCTGCAGGTACATCCACCATCTGGCAACGCGTGGGAGTAAGTCTTTCTTCTGCTGGGTGGATTTCAGAGCGTTACAGTCAGTTACCACTTTAAAATGAACGCCGACCAGATAGTGTCTGTAGTGCTGCAGCGCCTTGACCATCGCCAGAGTCTCAAGCTCATAAGAATGATATCGAGGTTCAGCGCCCTGCGTTCGCTTACTAAAATATTCGACTGCTCGCTTGTGTCCATTGACGTGAACCTGAAAGAGCACCGCACCGTACCCAATTGAGCTTGCGTCTGTGTGGACTTCGATGGGCAAGCTCGGGTGGTATATTGCTAGTACAGGCTCACTAGTTAAATGTGCGATCATCTCTTGCCGTGCTTCTTCCTGTTCACTTCCCCACACAAATAATGCACCCTTTTTAGTAAGTCTGGTAATTGGAGCGCTCCTAGCAGCGAAGCTAGGGATATAACGACGGAAATAACTAGCCAAACCCAAGAATTGACGCACTTGCTTGACCGTTTTAGGAATAGGGGCTTCTACTAAGGCTTTAATCTTAAGTTCGCTCGGTCGTACCTGACCTTGGCTAATGGTGCGGCCTAAACACTAGAATTAAGCAGGTTCGGTTTGACGTAAATCGAAAGGAATTCTACTAACCGATTTGGCATTAACTTTGCATTTGTAGCAGAAGCGCGAATTTGTGGGTCTGTAATACCGCGAATTACGATTGCAGAGATCAGTTCGTCACTCAAGCCCCTAACTATACGCAACCTAAGTAGCGACCGACGGGCGTAATCTGCATACGTCGGATACCTATCTGAATTCGTACTCATTACTTCGTACAAAATATTCGCAACATCTGGCTTCCTAGGGCACAATGGCTTAAATTCCCGTTTAAAATTGCATCCCACCGCTGTCACCAGTTACCCACTCATTAATCCATGTCCTAGCGTCCCCTTTAAGACAGTTACCAATACGAGACAGACATTCATTATCGCTCCAGCCGTTCGAAACCTTGGCGCGATCTACCTCCTCACACCAGGTATCTATATCGTTGACACTAGGATCAAAATTAGAAATAAAATACGCTTGGTTGGACCTCACCGTAGTGTTGATGGAACGTATGGCGTCAATCAATCGGTCAGTTACGTTCGCATCATGCTCCGTGACCCCACTCATGGAGCGCTCGAGCGAAGGCGGAGCCGCCGAGTCGCGATGGCCCGCACCTTCTTTGGTCGCCTCCGCCAGCCGCTCGCGCCGCTCGGGCAGCGGTGGTTGTGACGGAGGTGGCGCTGCATGAGGTACGGCGACAGCGGTCAGCTCGTAGGGGGCTTGCGGCAACGCACGCTGCCGTTCCTCAAGCGTTGTCAACCTATCTAATATCTGTTGCATTTGTTGGGTTAATGAATTGCCAGGTGGGGTATGTCCCCGTGACGGATTACTCGCTTGCGAATCACGACGTCGGCCACGACGTTCGACACGGCGACTTGTGTGAGATTCAGATCCCTTTGCGCGAGATTCGTGTCGGTAGTGGCGCGATTCGCGACTTCTAAAACGGCTTCTACTTTTACGATTACTGTTATGCATATTCGCCGCTTTACAAGAGATATGTAGACAAGATGCTTCACTCTCGGGATAGTAAGTAAATTGGAATGAACTCACCGGGAATTACCGATATACAAACGTACTTAATCTTATTCACTTACGTACACAGCATAACAATGCAAACCGCTTGCTATAAAACCTACGTAACTATTTATATCTACCCACAAAAAGTATCAAATTAAAGTGCTAAACTGCCGATTTTGTAATGGTCAGAGCGGGTCTAGACACGTGTGGTGTATCCCACTTCTGATTTTAGGAAACCAGAAGTGGAAATAAACAAAAAAAAATACAAAATACACCTAGCTTATTTACTAATTATCAAACTTAACCAAAATCTAATGAAATATCTAATAACTAAACAATCACAATTATAATTTAAGTACACGCGAAATTCATGTAACAAAAAGACAGGTTGACTATTTCAACGAGCAGAGGTTCCCCTTGCCACGTGGCCTCAACGCGAAGTGTGTCCAGACTGAACTCGCAAGCTCTTATATTGACAATAGGCTCCTCCCACTCGACTCCCCTCTACTGCCACAAGAAACGTCACTCTTCTCCTAACAATATAATATAGGTGAAAACCTCCTTTCTAAGGAGGTCGGTGATGATAATTATAATGATGATGATGATGATGATGATGATATATCTAACTGTACTATTTCGTTACAGATAAGATACCAGATGCTTGCCACAAGACCTTTAAGAATAATATGAAGGGAGTCATCGAAAAGGGTGAAAAATTTGCAGGAATAGATCCAGAATGCGTTTCTGGTAGCGCAGATCAGCCTTTGGATGTATTATGGACTATCATAACTGATGAGGAAAATAAGGTACATAAAATAAGACCATATAGCTTTGTTATAAGGTACATTGTTCTTCTTTCTAGCCTTTATTAATCCCAAGGTTATTAGTCGGCTTAGTTCAACTGATTTTATCTAACTGTCAGTTTTTCTACGGAGCAGCTAGCATCAGACCTCCGCGACCTTAAGGGTGAACTGCAATCAAAAGTAAACTAGTTTTCAGTATATTTGGGGGACTAACTTCCCAATAACGATTACAATAGATGTTCATGAGAATTGGGTTCGACAAAACGGCTAAACTTAACTGACCTATTAGGAGTTATGTTTTCATACAACAATCTGGTCAAACCATAGCACCAGATGAAAAAATTGTACATATTCATGTGTTACGATTACTTATAACTACGCTTCATGGTTGTGGTCCATGGGGGGAATTTGTGATGGAGCGAGCGATGCTGGTCGTTTCTCTGGCTGATAAAATTCGAAACGAGGTTCTTCGACAGAGAACTAGAGTAACTGATATCGCACGGAGAATCAGTATGCTAAAGTGGAAGTGATCCGGCCATGTCTCCAGACAAACCGATGGTCGCTGGAGCCGAAGTGTACTAAAGCGAATACCACGATTGGGCAAACGTAGTGTAGGGCGACCTGCGGCACGATGAACCAACGACTGGCAGCGGATGGACACGAATTGCCCAAGACAGGAATGGTTGGCGTTCCTTAGGGGAGACCTTTGTTCAGCAGTGGACGGCGATAGGTTGATCCTTCCCACTGAACCGAGGCCTATGTGCAGCAGTAATCCAGTAAAGCTAGTTGATGATGATGCTTCATCACACATAGTTTGGTGCCAGTAATACCACGATATCACAGAAATTCTCTCTTTAATTGCTCCTCCAATGAGGTCACCTCAGGACCTATCACTCTCCCTACTTAAGACAGTATTACTCAAAGGGCGGTAAGATATTTGAGTCTTTAGAGTTGTAGGTGACCTTGGGTGGCGGAAGTCACTTACCAGTCGACCCCACTGATAATTTATCACGTATTCCATGACAAGTTTTCGATTACAATAATGGTGTAGTTATTTAGACGGTTACCTTACCGTTTCCTACTACGATGAGTGTTGCGAGTTTGAATCCTACACGGTACAACACTTTTTATCATCCACGAAATATTATTCTGAGTCTAAATGTTCTTTGTATCGATTTTATGTCTTGTTTCAGATTTATTTAAACTTTACAAATTACGAATTATATAGACCAAACGAATGTGAGGACAACGTCATCCAAATTTTTGGTTCTGTCATCGAATTGGACTCCAAGTACGTATAAATTGATTTAGTTTTAAAATAATTATTAAAAAAAAATAACTAAACAAAATATGGTAAAAAAATTAGTAATACTTATTGACTGATTCGTAAGTCTAACAGTTAGTGATCCTCAATGATGAGCCAAAGATAATGGGTTCGATTCCCACATAGGTTAAGCAACTCTGTGAAGACCACTATCACTGGTTTTGGGTGTGCGTCTAATCTAACTACAATAAGTATGTATCTATAAAATGCGTGTGGGTTATCTTATTCACGTTAATGTCGATTTTGTTTTTTTTTTATTTTAAGAGCCTGCCAAAGTGACTCTACTCTGCCTAATGGCAAGCATGAATAGAATCTAAAAGTTGTAGTAACCATAGTCATTGCGAATGCTGACAATGTAGTATGGTGACCCACACTATGGTGGCCTATTAAGATGTTTTTTTACGCCTCACTTGGGGACATAAAAGGCATGACAGTCATCGTAGCATTGTATTGCACATATTGTCACTGTCACCCTTGCATCAAGGGGCCTCCGGAAAATGTAATTCTTAGGTCTTCTAATAGATTTTGTTAGGTAATTTTTATTTGTTAAAAGTCTGTACTATGCTCAGCGTTATTTATTGGAATTAATTTTGTTAAGATACATCTTAACATTGGCCTGATTGAGTAACAGCTTCAACAGTCTGGTGGTTACTGTAGCCAATAGACTAGAGAGTCACATCATGTGGCATTATATGACAACCCATAAGGCATCATCCAAATATATTAAAGAGTATGTACTAAATTTTAAATGTTTTGTGTGTGTGTGATTTATGTATGAATGTGTAAGTTGGTAACCTTATGTATAAATTTCTATGGACTGTGTGTCTGAAAATACAATAAATTATTGTTATATTATAAGTAACTAACTGCCTAATGAGACCAGGTGGCTGAAAAGTATGATTAAACATTTCAAAAAACCCAAGACTGTTAAAACGTAATTGAAAAGGTATAAAATAATTTAAAACCTTCCAACTTAAAGATTTTTTGTAACGAGAGATACATACATACATAAAATTACGACTGTTTCCCCAGAGGGGTAGACAGAGGCATATTAAACGCGCACTTTTCACCACTATTTTGGTATAACGTAATAGATCTTATTGGAAGCGTTCAATAAGTAGAGTTGATCTCTCTTGGAATCAGTCCTATAAACAATAGAGTATCGGTTTTGATAGCACTTCCCTTCACACTTATTTGGTTCTTGAAAATATAGATATGGCAATAATATATCCAACTACTTACAAACTTAATAAAAACCCATAATTGTCCGTTTGGGGCTGTCGTAATAATAAAGTTAAAGAGAAGAGATGATAAGAATAACAGCAGAGTATTATGAGATAGTTAGAATAATCTTCATCAGCATCAACAGCCTTTTACAGCCCAATACTGGACATAGACCTCTCCTTAGCAAGGAAGTTTTGGCCTACTATACCACACTGGCCAGACGGGTTGAAATAGGGTTTGTTTCAAGTTTTCCTTCTCTTTGTAATGATGTTGTCTTGCATACTTTGTTTACTTAGTCGCCTTTTACGACACCCACGGGATGAATAGGGGTGGTCACACTATGTATTCTTAATCCGTCACCACACAGACAATAAACAAAATAATCTTAAGTCTCACAAATCCTGTAGTCAAACCTTTTGATTTTTGTTTCCAGGATAGCACAATATTGCGGGTCGGTAGCCAACTCCGTCACAACGAAAGATCCTGGAGGTAACATAATGCATGTAAGGTTTTATGCATCACAATTATCTAAAGGAATATCTACATTCAAAGCCTCATTCAATCCGTTCAGAATGGTTAATCAAGCTATTGAAGGCGGTAAGTTTTATCACATATTTTTATAAAGTGCGATAAAGTGTTTGATAAAAATATTCCTACTTTCGATACCACGCCTATAAATTTTGTGTATAAAATTCGACAATTGATCGATATAGAAACAGCTACGCTACTGTATTTTTGATATTTTCATAGTGTAATGTCATATACGCAGAACGATCTCCGTTCTCCATGAGCATAAGCCTGGGGGTGACAGGTGAGGTCATCTGTCACCCTATCAGAAGCAGGCCTAGATGACAGCGTAATATATTACCGAGCACACACGCTCTTGTGGGGGCAGAAAAGGGATCATCTATAAGTCGTAGGTACAGCACCCGTAGTACGTCGGGGTTCCAGTGATTTGCTCTCTATGGTACACCTGGTTCCCTGACTACTGATACCTGAGACGGCGTGAGGTTTTTGGTTGGTTCTAGACCGATGTAACCAACAGTAGCTGGTGTCCGGGGAGATATCCGCACAGCTAAAAAAATGCTGTTGATATTAAAAGTATCTAAGTGTTGCAGAAGAGGGCTATTTGAGATATATTCTAGTTTATAAGCTTAGTTATAAGCAGTCAGGGATAAATTTAAGGAAATTGGTGACATAACAGTCGTATCTCATTACATATATCGCTCCTCCCACCAAATATTATCGTAATGTGTTATTGCGACACCTCGTTTGCATATTCTTCGCGTAGATTTTTTTTAAAAAACTTGAACAGAATCCAAGACTTGTGGTCACTGGACCAGGGTAGTAGTAGCCTCTCACAGAAGGCCAACCTAAAGCGACAGTATCCGTGCACGATGGGCAGACGACTTGAAGAAAGTGGCTAGTAGCGGATGGATGCTCATTGCCCAAAACTGTGATAGTTAGCGCTCCTTGAGGGAGACCTTCGTTCAGCAGTGGACGCCGATAGGTTGATTTAAAACCAATATATATCGAGCATAAGCATGATAAAAACTCTAGTAATCTATTATCTTTTATGTTTCGCTAAGTTGTCTTTGTATAGTGTAATGAATAACATTGAGATATTCTCATTTTTTTTACTCTTTTCCTTTGTTTTCATATGAATAATTTCGTTATGTTATTTTACAAAAAAAATATATTTGCCTAGCGTTTCCAATAAAAGATATGTTCTTTTATAACTTCATTTCGATAAAATACACAATGAACCAATTTACATAAAATAATTCTATTAAAAATAACTTTAATTTGATGTACGATTTATCATATTAGGTTCGACAACGTTTAACATAATCGTAAAAACACATTGCTTTATTTTTTCTAGAAAATTTTAATTTAACAATTACGATATTATTCGATAGGAAGAGCGATAAGAAAATGTATCGTACGTAAAGAAAATTTACCATTGATTCACAAAATTCAGCTACATTCATAACACTAACACTAGAAATAAAGATAAACTCGTATTACCGACGACAGATTACAAAAAGAAAGCAAGCCTTTAGCATAGCAGAGTTTGCGACTCTACAATTAAAATCCAAGCCAATTTCAAGAATTAAGTTTTAACAAATTTAAGTCTTTAGTACAACAAACTCGTTGCTGACTACCGTAGCTATGTTTCTATTTGAACGCTGTTATATTGAAAAATGATTTACATTTAATTTTATTGTTGTATTTTGTATTTCATTTGTTTTCAATTTGTCTACTGTTTCTTTTCAATTTGAATTGTAAAGTAAGTTACTAGCGTGTGTAAATGTGATTTTTCTGTAAGCTGTGTTTTTGAGTGCTGCTACGGCTTACCCAAATGCCCTGCTGGTGAGTGTCACGCCTCAGGTTGTTGATTTTGATTAATGACGATTTCGGTTCACGATGACTGGGGCTCATATACCATCTGTTTGAAGAGGTCAACTCACATTATTTTATTTAACATTATTCACGGACTTAACAATAAACACATCTGTTGTTTGTTTCGGCGTTTTTTCCCAGATTGAGTCTTAGGAAATACTAGAGTCGTCTACCTAAAAACTCCGATTTGTAAAAATAATTATAAAGACTTACAAAAATAAGTTCCTTTATCACTTGACTTGCAGGTATTCATTAGTTTGTTACTTGTCCGGTGACTCACTTTCCTACTAAATCAAAAAATGAATTTTTGAAAAGAATAAATGATTTTTTCTTTTCCAATTAATACTCTATTCTGAAGTGACCCCTGGTTAAGTACTAAAGATTTTACAAGAAACACCTCAGATGAAATGGTTTGTTACAGCTAAATGTCGTGAAGAAACTGAATTTGATTGTGAAGACAACACGTGTATAAATAAACTCTTGGCGTGTGATAATGAAGCCCAATGCAGACTAAAAGCAGACGAGGAACAAAGCCGCTGTAAAGTAAGTGGACTTATTAAAAAAAAATCATATAACACTGAACGGAAGCACCAGTTAATGAAAATGATAGAAAATATTATTTCGTGTGTATCAAGTGTACTGTCTATCTTTGATCATGTAATTGTAGCTTTAAATGGATAGACCGAATTTTTTTTAAGCCATTATTTTAATCTGTTCTACTGTTGAAAGGACTTTGGATTCGAGAATGTTTTTTTTTTAAATTAATTAAAGTACATTATTGAAACACTAAGTAAGAAAACAAACACATATTAATACGTTTGTACTGATTTTAATTACTGCTCAACAAACCAATTATTTATCTAAGTGTAGTAGTAATTATTTAGCACAAATTTGCTTAGATAAGTACACCTAAATTTAAATTCTGATCATTCTATTTACCAACAGGAGAGACTACCTCTTCTAGAGCTAGCAATAATGCTTAGAAATACTCATTAATGACATTATTGTTTAATTTTCATAAACAAAACCTACTAATAAAGCTGTAATTTAATTTTAAACTTATTTTTTTTAATACTGAAATTACTTAACTTGGAAAGTTAGAGTGAGAGAGAAAGAGCCTGCCTGCCGCTGCTGTATGCACGAGAGATAGATAAGCCAGACAGACAATTGCCGTAACGTGTTATGTAACGAAGTGGTTTACCCTCCCATAAGAAGTTATCACTTCCAAAATACTAAACAAAAATAAACAAAAAAAATGGGGTAGAGCTACTTTTGAACCGCGAGGTCCTGTGTTGGTCAGATCATTGTTCATGTCAAGATGCAAATACAATATTTACAAAATGTTCAAACACTTTAAATATATCAAATAAATTTACAAACATCTTCCTAAGCAGAATGGGTGGTCTTCGTGTCCGTTTCTTGTATGCTTGTAAAGTCCCCTGCGACACAGGATTTATTCCTTGTCGTCTTTAAAAAAAACCTACTCAACATTCTTGTCAAACTCTCTAAAGTTTTTTGTTACAAGAGAAAAGATGGTTTATATTATTAAATGCAGTATTAAAATAAATGCAGGTATTAAATGCAGTTTTTTTATTTTCAAATTTACTATTTTTCTCATTCTAATCAACTTTATATTCCACTTTTACACTATTAATTCTTCTGCCATAAAAGTGAGCAAAGCAAAACCAAACTCTATTTTCTTATTCAGACGGTGCAAAAGTCTGCCATCGAAGAGACTCACATTTTGGTCATCCTCGTCATCTTCTCTCTGATCCTGTCTAGTATGAGCTTTGTGTTCATCTTTAAGTGCGTAAGGAAATTGTATCAGGACCATAAAATTATTAAGGTATGTTTAATTTATTCTTTCATTTTAATAATATTTTTGACAGCAGTATCTGTCGTCCTTAATATTTTTTTATTGAAAATATAGAAATGTTTGCTAAAACATTACCGAAAATCCTATAGTAGCATATACTATACGTACATTTCCTAGTTTTGACATGTAGTTAGTTTGGTGACATAAACTTAATAGGCTTTTTAGATTGTAGTTAATGACAATCGTTATTGATACAATGCCACATCAAAGTGTTAGAGTGATAAATTTTATTTTTCAGTTAATGTTTATGGCTACTTATACGAGTAAGTAAAATTGTTATTTTTCTTTTTCAATAATCAGGAGCATTTAAGACAGTCAACTGAAGATCGACTGGATGCTATAGACGGGAGTCGTTTGACTCTGGATCCGCAGAAACTCCAAATGGACAGCGAACCAAGAGCTAGTTTAGAAAGAGAAAATTTTACAAATGAAATGTATAAAAAGAAGAGAAGTTTCTCGAAGCACAAGGTAGGATTTTCTTAATTGGAAAAACTGATAAATATTTGTAGCAAATTAATTAGATTACTTATTAATACACATCAGCTATTATGTTATATATTGAATGTTCTTCCAGCAATCCAGCATAGAATCAGATTACATAATTGAAACTCAAATAGACCTCGAAGAGGAACCATGGAGAAGAGAAGTAGACAGCATACCCATAGAAGCGGAAGACATAAGAATAGAACGTAATGGTCGAACAAGAAGAAGTGATTTTAGTAAAAAAGAAGAGTCCATTAGAAGCAGGACTAAAGACTCTGATGATAATAGAGAGAGGAAAGAAATTAGAGATGTGTCTGTTGGAGCCCCTGACACGAAAGAGTCAGGGTGTCAAACTAGAGAAAGTCTGTTTCAAACAGATCCACCACCTAGTTCAGATGGTAAGTGTTTATTATTGGCCTGAAATCACGTTTTTGCAAATTTCGTCCTTAAATAAAACGTGTTCTTTGAGAAGAACACGTTCAAAAAGAGCAAATATAAATGCTTAATCGTTTATAACAGTAGTAAAGATATTAAATATATTTTTGTTTAAATGATTATAGAATATTGCTAGTGAAAGCTGTTATACATGGAATATAACTAAGCAATTAACTAAATCCACTTGATACCTTTACTGCATGTCTGTAAAATATTTTTGGTAAATTTGACTTCGACACAAGTTATAATTTGCTATAACTCTAAATTTATTTCAATTTATTGTTTAAAAGGTAAAAAGGTTAATAACTTTTGTACTACCTCTGGTATCATTTTCACATCTCACCATCGACTACAAAACTACATTGCAACCAACCATCAGAACGGAAATTAACGTATCACTTAAAATAATCATCGAAGACCCTTATGTCTGTTAAAGATCCAGGCATTTTTATGCTTTCAAAATTTACAACTAAACACAAGCAAGAGTTATTTCTACACTAAATGTGTCCGAATCTTTGTAAAATATACAGTGGGTCCTCGGCAATCCGGCCCCTCTCTAATCCAGAGCCCCCGTAATCCGACATCAATCAAACAATTTTCGCTAATGTAGATCGTGCATGATTGAACAGGTTTCAACTTGTGCTCGACGCGTAGGTTTTGTTTCAATTCCGATTGCTTAGTTTGAATTTGACTACGTGTGATAGCGGTGCAGCTTAGTGCTTATTCATTGTGCATTACGTATACATACCTAGTAATGTTGGCACAAGTCCAGAAGACAGCATTTAGAGGTTTATCATTTGTCTCTAATTTGTCGGATTACAAGGTACTGTTTTGGAAAAAAAGCCGGGCTATAGGGGGTCTTAGGCAGTACTCTATAATCCGACGAATTCGATAGTCCGACACTGCCCTGAAAAACGTTTATCGAATTACTGGGGTCCACTGTATTTCAGTGTGATGAAAAAAGAAGGCGGCATCTATTCTAACCATCGAATCTTTTTATTTATTAAAATATACCAAAGTTACCCTTACCGTTACAGTTCTGAGCAACTTTAGATTTAGTACGAAAATCAAACACTCATTTTCTGAAATTTAATTTCTTAATAATGTATTACTAACTTAATAAATATGCCCATAACTAGTAAAGTAAGCAAACTTAAACATATTATCTAACTACTTATCGAAGCCATCATTTTTGATGTTTCAATCGAACTATAGCCTATCCTTTGCAAACATCCTGATCTAATACATGCTCGTGTATGGAGTTTGGTATTTGTTCCCGATCGTTAGAAGTGATGACTTAGGATTTCAAGACTTCAACTTCTTCAATTTTAGTTATAGTTGTTTTAGACCTAATTTTCGTAATCCATATTAGTTTTTGGAAAGTCAAAGTGAAGAATAACCTTTATCATTATTTTGTCAAGTAAAAATACGTCACTTGATATGTTTTCTTGCAAAATCACCTTTTGTTACTTAAATATTAAATTCTGAGAATAGCATACACGCTTATGGAGGGACGAGGTGTCATGTCCCACCGACACAAAGGGAGGATTCTCCTACCAGGTGAGGTGACCATGCCTGGCGGGCCACGGACCAACGGTTGATGTTGGGATGTTGTATAAATCTCTGTTTCGCGATACAGGATAGAAGTTGCTTAATAGTTCATCATACTATGTAATTCGATATATCTTCACTAAATGGTGTTGTTATATGTTTTTGTTTGTGTTATTTATGGAAATCAGCACACACTATACTATCGATTACAGCATAAAATTATTAAAAGGTTACACTAATAAGAAATATTGAAGACTAATTATAGATAATTGAAACAGCAATTGGTAGACATAGTGATGTATTTATTCAACTGCTAACATAGAGTTCAAATTAAAAAGCAACCACTTACTGGATCGATAACTCTATCTTACAAGGAAGGAAAATCAAATAATACTTCTGCGGAAACAGTGTCATCAGAACTCCAAGAAATAGGCCAATAATATTTGCCTAAATTCAAGTTTATTTATTAAATTACTATATACAAAAATTTCATGGGCCATACACTTATTTGTTACTATAACTTTATGCAACCTCATCCCTTTCAATACCTGCCACAATTCCAATCCTGATTTAACAGTTTTTTCTCTAACAGACACATCCAATAATTATATGACTCGACCTGGAATCGAAGCCAAGAATCCAGCGCGGCTCACAACAATACGACAGAATTCAAGTAAGGAAGAACTCTTTAGCATACTTTTATTCCCAGGGTCTGGCACTAACAGCAGAGGGTTTTCAACCTTCGGTTACTCGGGAGCTACGATCGCGAAGCCTTCACCACCGGCCTCTACTAAAACTTCAGAGATCACCATTGAACTGCTAAAACAAATTCCTCCCCAGGAATCGAAACCTCGTAAGTTCGATTTTTATAAAAAAACTCCTATACATGATTCTTAGTACAAAAACACGTTTGATACTATCACGTCAGTGGTAATTGTGCATATAGTATGATACTTTAATACAAGAGATCATTTTGAAAAAATGAATCATTGGATTTTTTTTTCTAATGATCCTTATTTCTTAAAATTAAATCTTCTTCTATTAATCTTAATTCCTTGTAGTTCTTTTTCTTGATACACTATCATTCGTAGTATTGAATAAAGTAAATAATTCTATTTTTGCTCTCAACTATGACTTCTCATTTATAATCTTTTATATAATTTCATCTATTTGCATTTCTTCTGCAATGTCTTCTAAAGTTTTTTATCTATCTCTATAACCCAATCTTTTAGTTACTTGCTTACCTACCTAATTATTTATAAACTTTCATTTTACCACTTTAAGTACTATTTCATATATAACATTCGTACCAAGAATCAAAAGTAAAAAAATGTTTTGTTCCGCCAGCTGTTGCTCCAAACTCATATAACACTTTATTTGCAGAAAAGAAACTTGATCGACGTCCCATCAGCACTGAGACCACACGGTCAGCTCCTGACGTCATTATAGTCTCCAAACCGATTCGCTGAGGATGACCCTTGGGGCCCCCGCCTTGGGCCCCAACCCCCCCAGACTCCTGGTATCCCCTGGAACCTCGTACCAGACCTGAGGGGTCATACCAATCGCACGTGTGTCACTTAGATACCTTCTCAAAAAGCATGTCTTTTGACAACTGTGAAGGTTACTATAGTCAATACTTTGATGAAAAGCCTAAACTTATATATGATTACTGTCTGAAAAGTGATTTTGATTATAAAAAGTCTCAAACTCTGCCCAGGAATTTAGGGTCTTCAGTGGACTATAAACCTAAAGTGTACCCTCAAAGAAGTGTGTGTTTCTATGGGGTGGGTGATGAAGAAGATTGTCGAAGACCGAAAAAAACTTTTGTGGTTACCGCAGACATCGAACCCCATAGATAACGATTGTAAGGACTTTGTAGCATTGTAAGAATTTTATAGCATTTTTTATATAGAGAAGTGTTCTTAGTTATGTAATGGATGCTTAGTTTTGATGAAGGTCACATATTAACATATATATAAAATTTACAATGTATGAGTACAACTGTCTTTAAGTTATCCGGGTTGCTTAAACTCGACTGCGACTCAAAATGGATCCAGTAAGCGGCAAACTTTTAAATTGCTATTATTGCACGTTTCTAGTTGCTCCCTGAAATAAAATAAAATATAATGAAATCGTTAATTTTGCAAATGGGTTGCTTAAACACTTCGAGTAAATGAGTGTTCTAAAATGCCATAACTTGATCCAGAAAACATTGTCTTATATCGACTGCGCGGTGGTCATAGTAGTTTAAGCAGTCACCACGCCACTCTCTACTGCACTGAGTGTTGAACCCATCAAACTCCATATGGGACAACACTTTCTGTGACCCAAAAAATATTGTGTTCTTTGTGTCCGTTTGTTGTATGTTTGTAAAGTCCTCTATGACATAGGATTCATTCATAATGTGGGCGTTGTCTTTTAAAAAAACAAGGAATATAGAAATGCTTGATAAGAACAGAAAAAACTAAAACCAACTAGTGAAGAATAATTTGTTGGCAGTAAGAAAATATTTTAAACTGTTATCCTTGTGAAACTTTCAAACCATATTTTCCCAGAGCTGTTAATACTAGTTTAAAACTCATTGATGTAAATATGTGACCTCATTTAGTGCGTTTTTTTTTTAATTTTATCTATACTTAATTTATTTTTCAATTATTAACGAGACAATGTTTCACAGGCTGTCTGATATTTAAAAAAAAAACCACATCTTTAATTTATTGCGACTATTATAACGTTAGTTTCTGCAAAAATAAATAAAATATCCTAGTTTCGGAGTTAAATAATTTTATGGAAATAATTGTGTAAATATAAGTATTTTATATCTTAAAATGAAATGCAATAAACTTTAATGAGATATAAAAAATGTTTGTATAAGAAAAATAATTTAATGAAAAAGAATAATTATGATCATGCGAGTTTGTTTGACTTGTTTTTTATTATTTGATGTAAAAATAAATCAGTTCTCTGTGATTTTATACAGCTGTTAGCGTCAAAAGCTGATGTCAATGATTTTACTGACTAAAAGTATGAAAACAATAACTAGTGTTTGAAATTGAACAATTTACCGTATATACCATTTGAGCTAAGGTAGCCAGTCTTAGCGGAGACCAGGAGCAGGAGATAAAATAGTGCACAAGTATGTGCGTAAACATAGGTGCACACTCTGTTCCTTCACTCTCACAATTCGATGGAACTGGAGTGAAATCAGGTGAAGAACCGACGGCTTTACATGTTCTTACGGGGTTAAAACTTCAACTTAAAAACCCGGGCATCGAACCCGACGCCTATTTATCAACAGTCGCATACGCTAACCAGTAGGCCAACAACGTTTATCGTACATTTAGAATCTTAAAATGACGATAAAGTTCATATATTTTATTAAATATTAACTATTTAATATTGTGGGTCCAAAATGGTTCGCACTGAAAGTTAGTCAACATACACCTTGCGTAAGAACAATTTGAGACTTTGAGAATTTCAGGCAGGTAGGGGTGTCATATTGTTAAGAATGGTCACCCATCGATAAATTGACCTGAAAATGCTAAGCTACGCGGTATAAAATACTCTGAACATGGTCACTGTTATTTCTTTTCTAATATTACTCACTAATTAATGAGAAACAGTAAAGTTACCTAAAATACGGATACGCACATAGTATTATCGTTAAATTCTAGCTTTTCTTTTAAGAAGAAAGCTTAGTTTTTGTATGTAATAAACGAATACTGCCATTTTTTGAAACACATACTAGTTTTAATCATGTGATAACTAGTTACTGTGGAAATATTTGATGAAGCTATAAGGATGATTACCACCGAAGGATGCAACGGAACAGATTTTATATTTTCCAATAGACGATTAATCGTTTATCCAATATTTAAAGTCTATATAACCAAATTTAACTGGCTTGAACATCTATAGCAATCGTTGTTGGAAAGTCAGTGCCCTCAAATGACACTAGTTCAGTTTTTCAAGTTTGCTCTCAGCGTTGTGGAGGCCCAATACTAATCACTAAATGGAAAAACTGATACTCAGAAAAACTGGTTGAACTAGAAGTCGACCCGAAAATTATCTTGGGAAAAATAAATTTGTTTGGTCGCCGAAGACCCTGCAGTAAAACTGCTATGCAGGGCTTGGTGACATCGGGGAAGCCTCTGAAACCTCTCCAGGATGAGACCTGATTAGGCGTGACGTTGATTCTGGAGGGGACCTGAAATAATATGGTCGGGTCCCCTTCAGAGAAGGACGCCTGAAACCGGTCGCCGTGGTGGTTTTATTGCAAACACCACATACTCCTGGCTACTGCGTCCTTGAAGAGCCGGAGATCTGAAGGGATTTTCCAACCCGACAACAGAAAAAAAAGGCTTGGTGATATAGATTTCAAATACTGTGTACACAATTTAATATTGCCGAAACGAGCCATTTCGTGGGAATCATTCTATTGTCAGTCTATCGTATTTAAATTATTTACGTGATATTTCAATACTTTTTGTTTCATTTTAATCGTAGCTTTAATTACTATTCTTAAACCTTTTTCAGTTACTTTCGGTGATTATGCTTTTCAACTATACAAAATGTCCATGAAAATTGGACGCTAGCTTTAAATACGGACCAGCCTTTTCCATTTCATTTTAAAGAGAATAAAAAGCTATATGTTTAATAGTTATGACTGTTTTAATTTGCATATATTGTCGCTTTTATTTCTCGTATAAACCGATAGAATGTGTAAAATTAAACATTTTAAATCGAAGTAAATATTTAATCTGAAATTTTCAACACATTATGGAGGATATCTGTGAAAACCAATTTTAACGTTTCAGATATATTTTATAGAATTTCTCATCAATCGTCATCAATTATTAAATTAAGATAATAAGATAAATAAATAAAAAAAAAGTGATGACTTCCACACCCAGAGTGAAAACAATGATATACTACAGTGTAGAGTAACTATTAATCCTGTATCACGATTAAGAAACTGTCGCGCCGATTAGCACATATACCACTTTCTAACGTCAATCAGGGCCGCGGTCTGCCAGGCATGATCACCTCAAGTGGTCGGAGGATCCTCCCTTTGCGCTAGAGGGACATGACATTGATGCAGGGGTAACAGTTGTCGTGGTAAACGTATTCAACATAATGCTACGATAACTGTCATGTATTTTACGTCCCTAAGTGAGGTGTAAAAATCGTAATAGGCCGCCATAATATGGGTCACCATACTTCATTATCAGCATTCGCAGTGAGTGTGGTGACTACAACTTTTGGATTCTATTCATGCTTTCCATCAAGTAGAGTAGAGTCAATTTGGCAGGCTATTAAAATAAAAAAATAAATAAATAATAAATGACAGTTATTTCATTACAAAATAATACATTTGAAATCTGTAACACATACGTTACATATGCTTCTATGAGAATTAGAGCTGAAGATATATAAAAAAATTGAAATGGTTTTTATTTATTAATATGCATAATTTTGTATGTTTTTACAGCTAGTGTCCCTATTTCATAGAAATACTGTAGATATTATTCTTTAAAAAACTTTTACGTTAGAACAATTCTTAGTTTGGTTATTATAAATGATTACGTGTGATGTACCTATAAATATCAAATCGAATTACAATAGAAGTCTCTAATCAATCGCCTTTTTTATTTCAACTAAGCTTCAATATATCCACAGTAACGATAACCAATGCAATAAAGTTTTGTTATTATAATATAATAAGATATATTGCTTAATAGATAACTAAATACATTTATATTTATCTTAATAAGGATCTTTTAACTAAAATTATATAATATTAATGTTATATTTATTAATTAAATTTTATTTTCATTTATTTATTTTATTATTCTTAAAATAACATATTTGTTTCATTTTTTTTTTTCTGATAAATTGAACTTACGAAACAGGTTTTATCTCACGTAGTTTTTTTTTCAAAACATGAAACTGTATGAAATATTGGTGTACATTTGAATATTGCATTGTATTCTATAATATTTTTTGCCAGTACTAAAAACAAAGACATTGTTGTCATTTGTTTTATTGTCAATGTTAATAAACGTGTTATAACATGTTGAACAGAGTTTTGATTATTTTTATTGCATAGATTATGTGGATACAAAAGAAATAAAGCAAATTTGATAGAAAATAAAATGAACACGGGCTAACAAGCAAATTAGTTCTAAAAAATCAAAGTTATAATAATAAGATACACTGATTTGATTTAAATTTTATAAATTGTAAGTTGTTGTAACATCGACTTGGTTCTTTATTTAAAAAATCGTCTTCCATTGTAAATGTATTACTTTATGAAACCATAAATTATTAATGAGCAAATTGTTTTTTATAAAATCATTTTTATTCTAATTAATGACAATACATTTCAGTCACATAGACTCCGAGGTAACGTTTCGAAACGTTCGAAGAATTGATTAAAAACTAATTATTTGTTTTAACTATTTTTTAAGTGTAACATCTACATCTCTTCCCGTCCCTCGATCTATTGTAGTGGTTTCGTGAAAAGGGACGGAAGAGTCGGAGAAACGCGCCATCGTTGATTTGACCAATGAGCGCACGCGTTAATAGAGTAAACCGTGAAATATCTACGTTACACATTATATGTGACTACTGTAAGGACCAGTTTCACTACTTGCTGATAAAGTCCATGATAAATTATTCTGAACTTATTTATCAGCCAGATAATTACAGACTTCACTTTCACAAGTCTAAAATAGACTTATGAATGCAACTACAACTTTCGTCTGTTAAATATGCCAGATAACTAGCTTAAACTTAATCAGCAACTGCGGAAATTGGTTCACTGTTTTTATAAATATATGTATGGATACAAGTCTTCCAACATAATTGTTTTTGTATCTTATATAAGAAAAATTAGAACTCCTTTATATTTGGTTGAAAACTAATATATGTTGTAATAAACCCAGGATGCATCCTACTAAATAAGTTTAGGATCGTATAGTTAAAATAGATAATATGTTAGCTGTTAGGCAAAAAAAATAGACCAATTTGACTAAATATATATTTTAGGAAGCAATGCTAAAATTAAATACATTTAAAAATGTTGGTGATTTCTGACGTAATTAGATTAATGATTTGTTAATTGCTTAAATTATTATTGAAAATGATAGGCGACAATTTATTATGTTTTTACTATCATTTCTGTATTCGACACTCGACACTAACATTGTTTTTATCTATTATCAAAAATAAGTAGCACAGGTATTTATTAATCTTAGGCATAAAATAAAAATTTACACTCCCATTACTTTCTTGTTTTATGAAATTATATTTATTTTATGTATAACAACAACTTAAATATCAGTATGTTAAATTAAAAATATGTGTGTTATATTTCCATTATCACTTTAACATAAACAATTACAAATATGTTATAGTAAAAATACAATTGTTGCTGTCCTTAACAAACACAATTGAGTATCATGGATACAAATACAAATTCACATTAAAAATTAACACATGTACAGACACGAAATCAACTTTTATATAAAACAGTGATCTGGTCGAGCTATTCTTTGCTTTTCTTAATCCATTTTTTTTCTATTTTAAGAGCTTGCCAAAGCGAGTACTCTGCCTGATGGAAAGCATAAATAAAATCCTAGAGTTCTAGTCGCCATACTTACTTCTAATACAAATGCAAAACATTGTACGTAGAAACCGTCGATAGAGTACATTTTTTTTCTATATGAAGAGCCTGCCAAAGTGTCTCTATTCTGCCTGACAGAAAGCATGAATAAAATTCAAAGAATTGTGGTCACCATACTCATTGCAAATGCAGACAATACATTGTGGCGACCCACATTATGGTGGCCTAGTGAGATGTTTCTTCACGCCCCGCTTGGATACGTAAAAGGCATTGCCATCATCGTGCCAGTGTAATGCTTACACATTTACTACGATAGCTGTCACCCCTGTATCAATAGACTTTCGGTCTCGTACTCACCAACGAAACACGACAGAACGGATACTTTGGATTGTTCTGTGTTCTGTTCATGCTGAAATCAGCGTGGTTCTATTACCTTGTAAAATTTTTTCAAACAACATCTCTTTCCCAACCATTGCTTTCTCTTCTTTTCAGCAATAGACTAGAACAATATTACGTAACTGCGATAAAATAAAAAATCAGGGGCAGCCTTAAGCATTGCCGACAGAAATGAAAACATAAAACTGTATTTGCATGAACAGCAATAGATAGCTCACCCGCCATAAACTTTTTAATAACACCAAAATCGAAACGTCCCTTATCGCAAACATTACCCCATAAGCATACGCGCCTCAACCAAGTGTCTATACAGAGGGCACTATGTAATTACCACCGCCACCACTTATGGAAAGCGTTCGCTGACGATGACGCGATTTCCATGATTTTTGTTCACCCAAAAAGTATTCAACGCGTCTTTGGGCGTCTTAATACGCCTCTAATTACCCCTTTGGAGTATAGGCACATGTATTCGTTTACGTATTAGAGCAGACCCAAATCATAGCTGTCATGTACTTTCGGTTCAAAGATATGTTAATTTCCTCTTTAATTTTAATGAGACAGGAAATTTGTTAAGTAGTGTCACTCTAACTTAACTTCAAGGCGGCGGCCGCCGGCGTCTTCTAACTGTAAAATGCGATGTTTAAAGATACCGGTAAAAGATGTAATCGCATAAATAAATATCATTTATCAAGCCAAAATTTGATTTGGTTTAAAAATTCTAGACTAGCATGTTTAGATGTAAATCCAAGTATTTTTGCTGTTAAAGAGTGGGTTGTCCTGATACAAGCAACCCTAGGTAAAGAGAAGGTTTCTGACACTAAATTATTATATGTGTACTACTGTTCTACTCTTATATTACTTCTTCTTCTGCTGTACCTAATCCCTTTATTTGGGGTAGGCCCACCTCGTATTTCGACGTCAAGTCAGACGATCTTGGGTTGTCCCTTTATTTATTTTTACCCACACCAGATGGTTGGCAACGGTTGTTCACCACGTGGCTTGTGGTCTTTCTCTACCCTTTTTTATGTCCAGGATAGCCAGGGAAATTTTAACGGCGTTACAATCATCCCGTCCCCTCAAAAAAATGTAAAGGCGAGGTCTATGCAGTTCTGTGCGTTCAGGCTGGAGCGCACAGAAAGGATAGTGGCGAAAGAATCCAGAGTAGGGTCAACGGTAGCGCCTACACTTGAATATAAATGTACAGCCTTGGCGTCAGGTAACGACCGGCCAAACATCTCTTCGTAAATATGTTATATGCAAACTTATAAGTAAAAAAAAAAAATATTTTCTTCTCAAAATCTTATGTAATAAAACTGCTGTCAATTAAAATTGGGTTCCATGTTTGCGTTAAACTTCAATTGCTTTCCAAACTTAATAAAATTTCAATTTTAATATTAATTTCATATCCAGCTGACCCTCGTTCAATCAGTTTCATAACTTATTCATCATTTAATCAAATCTACAACTTTGGACTCACCGTATTAACTTAGAAGAAAATTATTTAACCGCCCATCAGGCAAAAGGAATGCTAACCTTCATACAATTAGATTTGTCCAAGTTTAAAATTTAAATTTATCAAAGACTTGTAAAAGGCATCGTGTCTTAGAGGTATTGGATGGAGTGGCGAACAAAATTATTACTAACCAATCAAAACGCCCAAGTTTTAATTCAATATAAAGTCGCGAATGCGTTTTAATCAGAGCTAATTCGTTTTAACTCCGTCTTGCTGTGTTTAAAAGTACTTGGTACTAATTTGTTTCTGATTGAGCTGTACAGTAAACATGTTTTATTAATGAAACGTTAATAAATCTATATGAGGCGATATTAAAAGGCAATCTCATATATGAAATTTTATGAAATTTAATGAAATTGTTTCGATTTTCTGGAGTGCGCTACAGTTGAAGAATTCAAATTATTTTATGGAATTAATACTATGAGACCTATCATGTTTGCTATAAGCAACGCTTTACATATATTTAAATTTTCATATATAATCGGCTAAAACCCACGAGAAAAATATTTGATTTGTAGATGTTCAAAACTAAACATTTTCTAAAATCTCAACAACTTTTATTTTACACGAACAATGAATTAGTAGTAATTTATATCTAATTAATATTCAAGTTTATTCTGTTTCATGATTCAACACATAACTTGTGTTGTTCATAAAACTGTCCACGCGAGAAACGAGTCATGTGAAATTGGAGAACAATACAATTCAAACTTAACCTAATTTTAACTTTCTGTATTCCAGTTTCATTCATAAAAAATATCCTAAAATAGACGATTTAGGAATAAAAAAAGAAAAAGCAAATAGACTTTTTTTCTACTCGCGTTAATAGACATTCTTTTTCTACTCCAATTTAACGATAAATATTCGCTCAACATGCTCAAACTGTAGCTTTTATCAGCTTACTGAATATTCAAGTGAACTCTTCAGCTTTATTAAATTCCATTGGTATACAGGGATGTCAGCAGATATAATGAGATCATTCGATAGATATTTGAAACATTATATCTCAGTATTCTCCAGTTTGGCTACGAAAACTTCTCTTCTGATAAAAACGCAACGGTTCTCTTAATATCGTTAACATAACAATGATGTTATGAATGTATGTTTCTCAATTACGGCAAAATGGATCTACATGAAGTTTGCATAAAAAAAGACTACAGTCTATACTTTCATTTATTTTATTTTTTATTTAAGAGCGTGCCAAAGATAACTCTACTTTGCCTGATTAATAGGATGAATAAAATTCAAGTGATATGCTCACTATACTCATTGCAAATGCAGATAATGCACTATGGTGACCTATACTATGGCGGCTTAATGAGATGCTTTGGCATATAAAAAACTTTAATCAAAGAAAAATAAAACAGTAAAATCTACGTTAACACGAGCGAAACCTTAAACGAAAACAAATATTATTTATATTAGATTCAATCAGTACAAATTGGCTACAATCTATTGAATAAAGAAAACAGCAAAGACCTTATTAGTAACAAGAAAAAATGAAAGAAACAAAAAGATTTATCACAGTTCAGATTCTTTCTTTTGGAATAAAAAAAAGACCAACGACTTCAGAACGTGTTGAATAGACAATTACTAAATAAGGTTCTCCTTCAAAAGAGAAAAATAGCTGCAAAATGAAATAATTTTCGTCTAATTTGACTAAAAGACCGGCCGCTTACACTTGAACGAGTTCAAACGAGATTTATGTTCCAACCCCCGGTCCTTTTGAGTTTACAAGTGAAATTAAAACTTTTGGGCACGGCTCAAGCTATGTTTTGGTAAGGAATTTTTGTGGATTCAGTTTGAGAAGCGTTTGTTAAATTGTTCAAATATCTTATCTTAATTTTTTTGGATGGATGAATTGTACTGTTTCTTATTTTAGATTGTTGAAGAAACTATAAGGATTGAGTGTTTTTTCTTCAAAGTATCTACCTTCATTCTTTAGTTTATAATTATTATATAATTTTTATTAGGAGCACAAGATTGCGACTCGATATGTCAAATTTTGAAACATATTTTAATATAGTAACACTTACTTTTTACAAACAACTTGAAGTTTGTTGTGTTTGTGAAGTTGAAGAAAAACACCATGATTTTTAATCATGGTGTTTTTTTCTTTATCAAATTATGTCAATAAATTAAGGTACAACTATAAAAATATACATATAATTTATATTTCACTATGCTAGTCAACATTATGGTATGTCATATCGTATCAAAATCAAAATAAGTAGACAAGTATCAAAATGAGACATTTTTTTTCGGACATTTGACACACAACGTCATCTAGTTTCAAACTCAGCAGAGCTTGTGCTATGATAACTAGATTGACTGATAGAATACTAATATACTTTTTTTTTGTAAATACATACATATTATACGTAGAAAACTCCCAAACTTCGAAACAAATATTTGCAGATCTTACAAACATTTGGTCCGACCCGGGTAATGAACCCGAGACCTCAAGTATAGCAGTCGCATTCACTACCGCTGCGACACCGAGGCAGTTAAATAGAGTCGTATTTCCTTTTTATCTCAAGATTATTACATAGAAATGGTGTCTGTAAATAAACAGAATGGTTCTATATATAATACTCAGCTATATTGTGCTAATAGTAAATGTATTTCCCTCTCACTATGACCCCGGAGTCCTTTAAGCGGGGCATAAAAAAGCATCTCACTAGGCTGCCACAGTGTGGGTCACCATGTTACATTGTCAGCATTCCTAATGAGTGTGGTGACTCTTGGATTCTACTCACGCTTTCTATTAAGCAGACTAGATTTACTTTGGCAAATTCTTATTTAAAAAAAAGTTATAATCACCTGAAAGGCAATAACGTTGAAAGTATAAATAAAATAAATAACCTTACACATCTCACACACGGCTGTCTAATGCCAAATTATGCAGAGCCTGTGCTATGGTAACCAGACTGCAGATGATTATACTTAAACATACAAAACAAATAATAGTGTTCATTATACAAATATTTGTCGTGGGTGGGAATGAATCCACGACCTCCAGCATAGCAGTTAGGGCCACTAATCACTACACCAACAAGCCCGTCGAGTTATTGTTGATAGAGTTGTTGTAATTACTTATTTCTTATCCTTACTTGATTGGATGAAAATTAACAATAGCAATACTATCTATGTTAGGAATATTGTACATGACAATATGAGTAATATGTATTTATATTCAAATAAGTTTATTAGCAAATTATAAGTAATTTATGTATATACATATGTATATAATTATATTTAAAATGAAATAAAGCGAAAACAAATTCTAAAATGTGTTATTTTGAAAATAAAAATTAAATATAACATAAAAAATATTGAATAATTTCTTTCTACTTTGTTCTGTGGTGGTATATAAGTTTCTTTGCGTATATATTATGTAACAAAGGAATGTTAATAATATATCTACATTGTACATACAATAATGATTTATATATTGTTAAATTTGTAAGTAAATAAATTTTAAGCGTTTTTCTTAACAGTTGTTTTATTATTTAAATCCGGAAATAAAAAATGTGTGCGTCTAAACACGATGCTGTAGTAACAATTAACAATTACAGCAAAGGTTTATCCAGAGTTTGCAATGATATAGGGGGCAAGGTACACCAAGTTTTATGGTATGGCGGTGTGCCTTGGGACTATGTCCAACAGTGGACTATAACAGGTTGATTATGATAGGGACAAACGAGGAGACAGATCATTGCATGGTAATTTGAACTACCGTCGTCTGTAGACGCTTAAAACTTCCCCCTTTCCCCCTCAATCCCAGACGAATGTAAATTTGGGCTACAGTAACCACAGATTTACCTGGTTTCTGTACACACTACAGTGTATGGTACACAAACGCTAAGTTTAAGTTATTCATGTTTTATAATACAATAAATTCTAAAAATGTTGTAATACAAAACAGAACTCTTTTCATCATCGTCATCATCATCATCACAGCTTTTATTAGTCCGCTGTTGGACATAGAACTCAGGTTACAAAAGAAATTTTGACCTACTATTATGCCACGCTGGTCAGACGGTTCAATATAAGCTTTATTTCAAGTTTCAATTCTTATCACAGTAAGATTAAAAATAAAATGCCTTTATTAATTTTCTGTACACCACCATCTTAATATGTATTTGTCAGTTAAACTAACGATTTATGAGCGCAATATTGAAAGGAATAGTGCACGTAAACTATAAGAAATGCTAATAAAGTCACGTCGGCATTTAGATGAAAAATTATACGAAAGGTAGGATTCAGAAGCCGTACAAATAGCTTGGACATGCAGCCTGTGAAGAAGTAAAGAAAATCGAGGTATTTTGAGCTCCTCTTGTTAGTGAAGTGAAACAATTTGCGAAGATTTGAAAATTGATAATATTATTAGCTTTGTCACTAGCTCCACGCGTGTCCTCAACATCAACAGCTGTTTACAGTCCACTGCTGGACATAGGCCTCTCCTTAGCAAGGAGGCTTTAGCCTACTATACCACACTGGCGAGACGGGTTGGAATTTTCAATGTCAAATCAATCTCTTTATAATGATGTTGTCTTGCATACTTCGTTCCCTTAGTCGTCTTTACAACACCCACGGTATGAACAGGGGTGGTAACACTATGTATTATTAATCCGTCACCACACGGACATATTATAGGTTATTTATTTATTTATTTAAACTTATTGCACTTGTCGTACAAAGTCAGACTAAATGCTATGAGGCATTCTCTCTCAGTCCACCTTTAGGTGATGTAGAAATAAGATACGGTAGGTGCAGTTATTGAATTAAACTATACATGAACTTACTACTACATAAATAATAAATGTACAAAACATATAAACATACACACATACTTAAATTTAATATTGTATGATACACAGTGTGGTATTAGGATTGTGATTGTACTGTCAACTCATTCCGAAGGCCTATTATTAATTATCACTGTAAAAAGTAGAGTAGAGTAGTCCTTCCCCTGGACACAAAGTATCTATAGTCAAATATTATTGAAAAGAAAATTATTTCTTGATAAGGTAAGAGGTTCCTTCAAACCTCCGAACAATCCAATCAATCTTTTAATCCACTTAAAACCACAACTGATGTAATGCAATTAAAATGCCAGGAAATGCTTTCCCCGATTAGGGATTTTTTTATTCTGGCCCTCTAGCGACTCGCTCACAGTAATATCAGGGTTTTTTGTTTAATGTAGAACCTGCCAAAGTGACTCTATGATGGGAAGCCTGAATAGAATGCCTGAATAGAATCGAAGAGTGGTCGACATACTCGTTGCGAATGTCAGCAGACAGCTCATAATGCGACCCACGTTACGGCAGCCTAGAAGCCCCGATTCCCATAGTAATGCCAAAACTAATTAGTTTTACTCTTTTCAAAGAATTCTTTTCACATGCCCACTACTGTTTACTGTTCACTAACACCAAGAGCAGTAAATGACACTCGGGAAGCCCAGAAAGGTTACGACAGTTATCCAGGCCATTTCATTTCTTGGAACTTTTTAATGAAATATGCATTTATATACTCACAAATACGCTGCCGTTTTTTGACAGGAATTCGGGTTTTCTTGGGCTGAGGTAACTTCACTCACTCGTTTAACACCGATTTGCATTGAAATTGTAGCATAAGTAACACTGGTCAAGTCAGCCCATTTAGGCCTAAACATGGCTCTCAGGAAACGTAACGATACAAGAACCCCTAAATTCTAATTTTCTTTTTGGTAACTCCTCTTCTTAAAATTTAGGCTCTTAGTAACTCATATTTTAGATGAACATTCTCTGTATTGACATCTTGAACATGTAATGATAAAACGGAATGTCGAGAGAAGAACCCTTCCGTGGTAAGTGACTACACCTAACATTTCTGGAATAGGGGCCGTATGATTGATTTTGACAAATGGACAACTGATGAGGAAGGTGAGTGCTTCACCATTAAATCATATTTGTAAAGCAATGAATGTAATTAATTAAGCAATGAATTAAATAAAATAATTAAACAAAACTATTTAGACCAACGAGATCTTTACAAAATAAAATGTATGTTTCTCTTAATAAGATAAGGATTTCTTGAATTTAATTTGCCATGCAGCGTATTTGTTTCTGCAAAAATCTAACCAAAAGAACTTTGAATACTAAAACAAAACCAACCAAAATATTAAGAGTAAGTAACAGTGAGCAAGAAATTTAAAGTTTACGCGTAAAAAGGCGCTTTATGCATAAAATTCTGTATTTTTTTATTTTAAAGAAATGGTTATTTGATGTAGACTCTATGTGTTATATAACATCTAAGCTTTCGTTAACCTTAAGCCCCTAAAGATAACTTTAAGTCGACGTCAAATAACCGTATAAAATTCTTTTAGACAAAAATTACAGAATGTTACAGATAAAGTACCTACTCTTTAAATCTCTTGCTCATAATATTTCGTTCAGCATTGTGTTTCACAATAAAAAAATCCTTACGTGATTCACACGTTACATTTAATTCAAGTTACGGTTAGTTATAAGACAAACGATAAGTTTGTAAGTTAATGTAACAATTTTCAAACGCTTGCATCGCATGATTTAAGATAATATTTGCACGGTTCTCCTAATGGTTTAGGCGGTCGCCACGCCGCTCTCTACTAAACTGAGTGTTATGGGTTGAAATCTCACGTAGACTACACTTTGTGTGATCCATGAATTGTTGTTCTGAGTCTGGGTGTTTTTTGTGTCCGTTTCTTGTATGTTTGTAAAGTACCCCACGACACAAGATTTATTACTAGTGCAGGCGTTGTCTTTTTTAATAGTAAAAAATCTAATTTACGGGGATTAACGATCTATCGTTAATCCCCGTAAATTAGATTTTTTTAATTAGCTTTTTTAATTTTTTAATTTTAGAATTAGCCGGACAGTTTAATACAGAAACATAGTTTAATAGGCTCCCAAAAAATTATATATGAAACTTAGGTTTTATAATATAACCTTTAGTTACTGTATACGCTCCTTGACCTCCCGATTATTGCTCACTTTGAATGCGTCTGGCAAGATGATAGAACCTTCGAAACTGTCCGGCTACTATATAAACATAGTTTAATAGGCTCCCAAAACATTATATATGAAACTTAGGTTTTATAATATAACGTTTAGTTACTGTATTCGCTCCTTGCTCTCCCGATTACTGCTCACTTTGAATGCGTCTGGCAAGATGATAGAACCTTCGAAACTGTCCGGCTACTATATAAACATAGTTTAATAGGCTCCCAAAAATTATATATAAAATTTAGGTTTTATAATATAACGTTTAGTTACTGTATTCGCTCCTTGCTCTCCCGATTACTGCTCACTTTGAATGCGTCTGGCAAGATGATAGAACCTTCGAAACTGTCCGGCTACTATGTAAATATAGTTTAATAGGCTCCCAAAAAATTATATATAAAACTTAGGTT
Source organism: Hypercompe scribonia (assembly GCA_949316085.1). Classification (NCBI taxonomy): domain Eukaryota; kingdom Metazoa; phylum Arthropoda; class Insecta; order Lepidoptera; family Erebidae; genus Hypercompe; species Hypercompe scribonia. The sequence goes on along the minus strand of OX438986.1, from coordinate 2,640,808 downwards.
TTATAATATAACGTAAGTATAATTATAAATTATAATAGTTTAGGGGTGTCCGGCAGAGGGTTGGAACCATACTAACTGTCTGGCAATGAGCAACGCGAGTTTTGATATTATTATGAATCAAATATAAAAAAATCAAGTTTTATATCATGACGAATTTGAGATGGAATTTTACACACCTTTGTTGCCTGTTATCTGCCAAAGCCACCGCTGCCTCAGCTTCATGTTTGGGGATCATTCTTACCTGTACTAGGGACACACATAGAAGAACTTTCAGCTTTTATAAAATGAGGAAGGTCTGGCACTCACGGGCTCTTGGACTACGACGTTAGGTACGTTAGATATTAAGTACATACCTTTGAAATGTGTTCAGTATAAGCCTTGCAGTCACTCTGAGACCAGAACCAGTGCAACCCCATCGAAACGTCAGAGAGTTCAAAGATATGTATTTTGTATCTAGAGTGAGTGCGTTTAGTTCTAAAACACATGCGTTAACATAATTATCTTAACTGTTTTTCAACATTTATGTTTTTTACATAGTTTTGTTCTACAATGAGACTAATTCGCGGTAAAATTATTTACAAAGGTAGAAGTACCGACAGTGCAAACATCGCGATCAAATGTGGGTAGTTACACCTCGCGCATCACGAAAGCATCGCTAAGCCCACACCAGTCTACCTGTGACCACGAGCGTTGTAACCCTTTCGAAACATCAAGAAATAGACGGTATCGTAACCTTTTAAATTATTTATCGTAAATAAGTCCCACTGTATAATGAAGCTATAATAATTATAAGAAAAAAATATCAAAATATGGCGGTTAAACAAAAGCTATTGGAAGATAAAATACTTCCTGTTTAGTGGGTATTCCTTAAAAAATATTATTTAATGTGGGTATAATATATAATGTGAATGTGTAAAAAAATAAATGTTTATTTCCTTTTTTCTTTATTCTAGAGTACATATTTCCGTTTGAACCTTTAAAAAACCTTTTATCATTCTCATCATTAATCTATCACCATACACTGTTGAAGAAGGCCTTCCCAACTATCCCGATCTTGTCTTTCATCTTATCATCATCACCGTCCAATTTCCTCAAGCCACCGGTCCATCATGTCGCAGGGTCTTTTACACTACGTTTACTTCACATATAGTCAATTCTCACCACTCTAGTGGTTGTGATAATTTCTCCCCAAGTGCATCAGAACCACAATCAATATTTCATCATCATTATCAACAATCCTTAACAGTTTACTGTCGGGCATAGAACTCTTTTTAACATGGACGTTCAAAAATCTATGCGTGAAAGAAATTTATTCATAGCTCAATTAAAGTCAATACAAAATTCGTGTTAGAAACTAAATGTTTTACTGTGTACGTGTTTAAACTAATTACACAAAACAAATGTATCCACACATAACTTTGAGTGTTATTAGCATTACTGAACATCCCATTATCTAAACCCTTTACTGAGCATCCCTTAGATAAAGACTTTATCAGTGTTCCGTGACTAAATTGGACTAAATTTATATTGCAACGAGGGCTTAGACAATCTAAGAGTTATTATTATTTAATCTTGAATATTGGTTAATCTTAGGTTTTACCAGTAAATCTCAGGATTTACCAACACTAGTCGGTAAATGTAAGTATTTATGAAAAGAAACGATTTTTCGGGATTTTACCTTTAAATTTTAATACATGTTAGATTTTACCAGTGGCGATCGGTAAATGTTAAATTTGGCAACAAAACAATCCACTCATCTCATCTAATCGAAATGATTCAACAAAAATAAAGGGGATTTAAGGTTCATCAATCGACCTATCGCCGTCCACTGCTGAACGAAGGTCCCCCCAAGGAACGCCAACCATCCCGGTCTTGGACAATTCACATCCATTCGCTGCCAGCCACCTTCTTCAAGTCGTTGGTTCATGGCGCCGCAGCGCGCCCTACACTACGTTTGCCCAATCGTGCTATCCACTCTAGTATACTTCGGCTCTAGCGACCATCGGGTCATCTGGAGACATGGCCGGCCCACTTCCACTTCAGCATACTGATTCTCCGTGCGATGTCAGTTACTCTGGTTCTCTCTCGAAAAACCTCGTTACGAATTTTATCAGCCAGAGAAACACCCAGCATTGCACGCTCCATCGCACGCTGAGCTACTTTAAACTTATGGACCAGTCCAATGGTGAGTGTCCACGTCTCGGCTCTGTATGTTTCAAGGTTAATGCTGACTATCATAACGTAACCTCGCCTACATGATTCAATAACAACGTTCTTGTGACATGTTTATTTCAACATTTATAGTGTCTTTGAGGCAAATCCTAGTGTTTGCCAAATGAATGATGGTAAAAGTTCGAAATGAACAATGATCATAGAACGATTTACACTTTTACCAGTAAGAGTTGGTAAACCTTAAGTTTTGTTCTTAGAATTTACTGTAGTTCGAGCTTTTACAGTAATATATATAGATTTTTTTTTTTTTTTTTTTTTTTTTTTTAAAAGACAACGCCCGCATTAGGAATAAATCCTGTGTCGCGGGGGACTTTACAAACATACAAGAAACGGACACAAAGAACACCCAGACTCAGAACAACAATTTGTGGATCACGCAAAGTGTTGTTCCGTGTAGGATAGATATTATAATAGAAATAAAATATAAATACGTTATAGCTAAGAATTTTATTTTTTTGTGATATTTTTCATCAGGTAGAGTAAAAGTGACTTTGAATGGCTCTATTTAAAAAATAAATAAGAATACATACCTCCTATACAGCTACGATTAGTAACAAACAAATATTTTATCGATGCTTTTCAATAAGTGAGAGATATTGCCGAAGCCAAAATCCGGAGAAGAGACTGCAGTCAGATAAAAAGGGGGATTGTGACTCTTAATTTCCGGGTGTCAATGCGCGGTGGTAGCTACTTACCATCAGAAACCCATATTCGGTTTTATTCGCTATACTCGATACAACAAAACACATTGCACCGATATAAAACAAACGAAAACAAAAACATACAGTCAATACAAACGTTTGTCTTGGAACGGTGCAGTAGTAAGAAGCTCCTCAAAATAAAGTTATTTGTCTTTAATATAAACGTATAACCAACACAGATATTTTAGAACAAAAACCACACCATGCAGTAGAAATATTTTCGTTCTCACATTGTCATAAACGCATTATAAATTTTCGACCTCCGTAAAATTAACGAAACTGTTCACAAGTTTTAAGGCTCTTTAAATTTAACGCACAAATCAGGTGTTTAAATAAGTAGCCTGTCATAAAACCAGACCCCAAAACCATTATATTGGGGGAACATTTGCAATCTGTCTGAACATAGAGCTCGTATGTATAGGAAACATTTAGTTGATGATGGAAGGGCAACCAAATTAGGGCAATTTATACCGACCAGAAATCGTTCTGAGGTGATTATTTTTGGTTAAATTATTCGCTAGTGTCACTTGATCTGTGGTTGTATAGAATAATGTGTCATGACAGGTCAATATAACTGCCGGTATGTATTTCTGTATTTTCTGTATTAAGAGCCTGCCAAAGTGACTCTACTCTGCCTGAGGGAAAGCATGAATAGAATCCAAAAGTTGTGGTCACCATACTCATTGCGAATGCAGACAATGCAGTATGGTGACCCACACTATGGCGGCCTTGTGATGTAGCTTGTTTTTCTTCACAATTTTGGTGCTGCTATTTATATATTTTATCAAGTTCATACTTTAATAGTCCACTACTGGACATAGGTCTCTCCTTAGTAAGAAGGTTTTGGCCTATTTTACCACTCTGGGCGTACGATTTTATCACTTTTGATACTGAATCACGTTCTTACATTCGATATTTTTTCGTAAACATGCATGAGAATTCTCTTTGTTTCTAAGTAATTGTAAATCTAACTGTATCCTAGACCCTTACAAAGTAAAATTAATAATTATATACGGATAAAGTGAATCTACGAAAAAAGTTCAGATATTTATTTTAAAACGTACAAATAAATAGGGATATTTCTTCTATGCCTAATACTACTTAGGAGTCATCATCATCATCATCATCATCCACTGCTGGATATAAGCCTCCCTTAAAATTCTCCACAATAACCGGCCCTGTGCTGCCCGCACTATGAGTATTTACCGGTTATTCGTGACAGTATTTTATTATAACATTACACTTCAGATCGATAGTCGACCGATTAAGCCGTTAAACTGCACCGAAGTAGTGTGAGCTCGATTCTCAATCAGAATTTCAAAGAAACTTTTCGAACTGACCTCCTCTTTTTACGTCAACCTTTACCAGCAGGAACACTTTATTAAAAGTACCCTTCAAAATGACGATACTTGAAGCTGAGAGTCTTTAAAATTAATCAACGAAGCCTATAATTTCTTAATTACTTTCACTATTAAAAAAGACTGTAAAATCGTTATTGGAGAGGCTTGAGGAGACCTCTATGTCGGGCAGAAGTAAGAAATGTTTGTCGATGTTATTAAAATTAATATTAGATGTAACATATTGCTAAATGCTGTACTAGCACTAGGGGATTACGTGAATTATAAATTAAACCACTGTGAATTGATCTGCTGATCTGTCAAGCTATTTATTAAGTGTCAATAACGGTACACTCGAGATGCACTTAGCACTTTTATACTGAGCCCGTTAACAAAATAATATCGCGAGTCAGAGAAATGGTACAGCGCCATCTAGTTAATCAAAGACAATATTATTCCCATTTTGTTTTGCGTTCATCGTGACATAGTTATAGGTTTGTTTTCGTCACACATATATTATGTAAAAAGGTCACTGCATTGTACTCGTGAGTATAAATTTCATGTAAATATTAAATAGCATATAATAATTCAATGAGTGCTAAGCTATTTCGAAAGGATTTCGAGTTTTTGAAAGAATACCATAATAGGGTCATTTACATAGGCCTTCAACAATTTGTCAAACATAATAGTTGATGTGTCAATAAAAAAAAAACTGTTTCCTAAACTAGGTTGGGGTCGTTTGAAGTCTACCACGATACGGTTAACTTTTTTTTTACGTGGAGCGACTGTCATTAGACCTCCACGACCTTAGTATTAGGCGATATTGAAGTTCTGTAGAAGTACTGTTGTCAGATTTAAATGTAAAAATATTAATTTAGAAACTACCAGTAACTAAATTGAACGACTGCCGTCTGACCTCCATAACCTTAGTATTAGGCGATATTAAAATTGACTGCACGATTGGTCTAGTGCTTAAAGCGGTCGCCACGCCACTCTACACTTCGCTGAGTGTTGTGGGTTCAAATCCTACATGGGACAACACTTTGTGTGATCCACAAATTGTTGTTCTGAGTCTGGGTGTTCTTTGTGTCCGTTTCTTGTACGTTTGTAAAGTTCCCCGCGACACAGGATGTATTCCTAATGCGGGCGTTGCCTTTTTTAAAAAAAAAAAATATTGAAGTTCGGTAGAAATACTGTTGTCAGATTTAAATGTAAAAATATTAATTTAATACTACCAGTAACTAAGTGGAGCGACTGCTATCAGACCTCTACAACCTTAGTATTAGGTGATATTGAAGTTGTGTAGAAATATCTACTGTTGTCAGACTTAAATGTAAAAATACTAATTTAAAAAACTACCAGTAATTAAGTGTAGCGACTGCCAACAAATCTTCACAACCTTAAACGTTACAGAACTCTTTTAAAGATACTGTTGTCAGACTTAAATGTAAAATATTAAATTAAAAGCTACCCGTAAAATCTGCATAGATTTTACTATATTGTTAATATTATAGTTATAACTTTAAAAAATATTGTATATTAATAACAATTCGAATTTATAACAGAAAATAATTGTTTCCAAGAAATACTAGTACAGATATAATCCATAGTATACTATTTAGACATAGCTCGTTAGAGTATAGAACGTTATAACATCCCGGATCCCTCCTATATCAGGTGCAGAGTGGCACACCGTGAGGTAAAACCACACGGTGTGCCACTCTGCACCTGACCGGTGTGTCACTCTGACCATTGATGCTCTTTAAACTGACTGCACGGTTGACCTAGTGGTTTAGGCGATCTGGATGTCGTAATAGCAACGGTTCCCGGATCTCTCATATCTCAGGCGCAAAGTGGCACACCGTGCGGTTTTAGTCGGTCTGATTCAGTCACACCACCCCGGCGTAAACCCCAGTGGGGTGACGGCCCGACGGGGTTTACACGCGGCAAATTTTGAAGCTGGCCATAAGCCGCGCCAAAGAAATTAAGAGAAAGGAGATACTGGAGGGTCTCGATCGTGACCCCTGGGGTCGCCCTTATCGTGCGGCGCGGCAAAAGCTCCGCACGTCGGGCCCCCCCCTTACAGAGATACTCCAGCCCAGCTTCCTGCGGGAAGTGGTCGAGGGCCTTTTCCCGCAGCGGGTGGAACACACACCCCCGTCAATGACCTTCATGGTCGGAGACGACGGGGGGAACGAGGACGATGTTCCGCCCGTTAGGGAATCGGAGGTAGGGGCGGTTGTTCTACGGATCCGCTCTAAGAACACCGCCCCCGGGCCGGACGGGATACCTGCCCGAGTGCTGGCCCGAGCCCTCGAACACATGTCGGACCGCCTCAGGGAGGTCCTGGACGCTAGTTTGGCGTCCGGACGCTTCCCTGAGTGCTGGAAAAGCGGGAAGCTGGTCCTATTGAGGAAGCCGGGACGGCCAGCCGAATCGGTAGCGGCCTATAGGCCCATCGTGTTGCTGGACGAGGCGGGTAAACTGTTTGAGAGGATACTCTCTGCCCGCATCGTCCGGCACCTCTGCGAGGTGGGCCCCGATCTGTCGGACGCCCAATTTGGTTTTCGGGCGGGGCGTTCGACGGTCGATGCCGTGTTGCGCCTGAGGGCCGTTACCGAAGAGGCGGTGAGCTGTGGCGGCGTGCTGTTGGCGGTGTCGTTGGACATCGCCAACGCATTTAATAGTCTGCCATTTAGCTGCATCAGGGAAGCACTCCACTACCATGGGGTGCCAAAGTACCTGAGGCGGCTTGTGGCAGACTATCTTGAGGAGCGTACCGTCATGTACGAGGACCGAGACGGTGTCCTAAGGCGGCGGCTCATGTCGTGCGGTGTTCCACAGGGGTCTGTCCTCGGACCACTCCTGTGGAACATGGGATACGACTGGGCCCTTCGAGGTCGTCTTCCCCCCGGGCTGGGCGTAATTTGTTACGCAGATGACACATTGGTCACGGCCCGGGGCATGAACTTTCAAGAGGCGGCGCGCCTGGCCACCACGGGTGTCTCTCTGGCGGTCGGGCGAATTGAGGCGCTGGGTTTGCGGGTGGCCCTGGACAAGACGGAGGCCCTTTTGTTCCATGGGCCCCGTCGTGGTCCACCCTCCGGCGCCTCCATCGTGGTCAATTCGGTCCTCGTACCGGTTCAGGCCCAGATGAAGTATCTGGGCCTGATCCTCGACGGCAGGTGGCTCTTCGACGAGCACTTCCGACAGCTTTCTCCAAAGCTGGTCGGCGCTGCTTCTGCCCTTGGGCGACTTTTGCCCAATCTGGGTGGAGCTAGCGTCGCGACGAGACGGCTATACACGGGGGTTGTCCGGTCAATGGCGCTATATGGTGCACCGGCGTGGGCGGCGGCTCTGACCGCCCAGAATAGGGCTCGCCTCTGGCGCCCTCAGAGGATATTGGCGGTTAGAGCCATACGCGGTTACCGCACCGTATCGACGGAGGCGGCGTGCGCCTTGGCCGGAACTCCCCCGTGGGATTTGGAGGCGGAAGTGCTCGCCGAAGTTTATAGGCGGACGGTTGACTTCCGGGCGGGTAGCGGCATACGGCCCCCGCCCGAAGAGATACGCGAGTGGCGAGAAGCCGCTCGTCGAGCCACAATGGCTCGTTGGTCGTCCCGGCTGGAGGCTCCACGTGCTGGCTTTGCCGCCGTGGAGGCTCTCCAGCCGGTCATCGCCGAGTGGGCAGGGCGGCAGCACGGGACCCTTTCCTTCCGACTGACGCAGGTCCTTTCCGGGCACGGTTGCTTCGGGAAGTATCTGCACTCGGTCGCCAGGAGGGAATTGAGTCCCGCCTGTCACCACTGCGACTGCAGTGAGGACTCGGCTCAGCACACGCTAGCGGTTTGTTCCGCCTGGGCGGCGCAGCGTGGGGTCCTCACTGCAGTTATTGGAGGAGATCTCTCGCTACCGGCCGTCATACGCTCCATGGCCGGTAGCGACAATTGTTTTACCGCGGTCGCAACCTTCTGCGAAGACGTAATTTCGCGGAAGGAGGCGGCGGAAAGGGCCCGGGAGGACGATTTCCATTCGGACCCAATTCGCCGCCGGCGAACCGGGTGGCGGAGGCGCGCATATCAGCGCCTCATGCCGCCTTGAGTGTGGCCGCGGGTGGACGGGATGGGTTTTCCCCTCCATCCGCTACAATGGCCAGCCGCGAGGAGGCGACGTGCGTGTGTGCCGTACGTCGCCTGAATAGAGAGTTTGTCCGCAGATGGTGCCCGCGTTGGCGGGCAGGCCCTAGGAAGGATCTGGATGTCGTAATAGCAGCGGTTCCCGGATCCCTCCTATCTCAGGGGCAGAGTGGCACACCGTGTGGTTTTAGTCGGTCCGATTCCGACACACCACCTCGCCGTAAACCCCGGTGGGGTGACGGCTCGAGGGGGTTTCCACACGTTAAAAAAAAAAAAAAAAAAAAAAAGATTAAAAAAAAATGTAACGTTCTAACATTTTCTAAGTGAATATTCTAAATAAAAAAATCAAGTGACTTTGTTTACAAGCGAAGATTGAAATTACAAATAAAGTTTCAATTTGTTTTTATATTTAGCTCTAGCGTTATAGCTCTAGGGTTGGATTTAAGTTTTCTTTTAAAGGACAATTAGTAATAACAATAACCTGAAGAATCTCACACACAAATGTATGATTCAAAACCACACAGAGATATACAAACACACACTGATATACATAAGTACGTATTTATATACGTTATATAGAACATAGAGCAGGTAAAGCTGTCGATCCTGTGCCTGATTCCTCCCCGGTCGTTTCGGATAGTCGTCCCATCGGATTGTGAGAGTGAGAGAACAGAGAGTGCACTTGTGTTTGCGCACTCACTTATGTACTATCATATTTCCTACGTAGTAGGCTGGTCTCCGTTGAAACTGGCTACTGTGGCCGAAATCGGTCAAGAGTACATCCTCATAGAAAAAAAAAGTATTTTCATTACACACTTATTAGGCCTGGATGGAAATCGAATCCATGGCTTAGCAAAATCACTAACCACTAACGTAACAGTCAAGTCCTGGATATTTATAACCGAACAAAGAAACGATAATGTAAAAAAGACTCTTCTATGTAGTAAATACAAGCTAATTTTAAAGTATTGTTAACACGTTAGAATAACATTTTAAGTTCTAAATCAACCATACTTTTCTACAACTGTTGCCAAAAACGAAAAACATGCTTGTCAATATTATTGATTTTAAACCCTTTCTCAAAGTACTTAGAGCACATAGTAAATTTCAGTTCGTTTGCTGAATGCGCTCTCATAAACAACCTCGGGCTATTTAGCCTTTCACCTTAATGTGAAACTAAATGAAAATTTATGAATGCATCTGCATCGGTGTAGATCACATACTGTGTGAGATTTTGCTTTAGTATTTACCTGTATTACTTGTACCCAGATATAGTGTGATCAGTATTTTTGTATGAACATTTTTGCCCGTTTAATGACAGATTAGAAAAATGAAGTATCGCCTTTTCTATTTATCCCCTGGGTGTGGTAGGAGCCGCCTGAGGATAAACTGTGCCGGACAACAACGCAGCAAAGAGAAGAAAAACTTGGCTCTGGTCGACATGGTACAGTAAGCCAAATTTTTCTTTCTAATATGAGGGTTCTTATTAACTATATGTATAAAAAAAAGCAAACTGTAAAGATATAAGCTCTCATTTACTTATATTTTACATATTCTGTATACAGTTTCTATACGACAAGGCCTCGATATCATCCCAGTGCATTGTACCTGTGTCAAAGTACTTAAGTTGAACATCCTTTAAAACTTTTGCTTCCTGTTCAGTTAATACTTTTACTAGGACATTGACTGTCTCTTTTAATTATTCTTTATTGAAGAATCCACACAACATACGTATACATGCAATGGGTTGATTAAGAGTGAACCACGTTAGCAAACGTGCCGACTCAACATTTTTGCTCTTGCGACATTCGGAAGTTTTTTACAGTGTAGTGACGTATTAAGAATACAGAGGCACCCTTATTCTTCAAATGGGTGACGCAAGAGGCGACTTAGGAAACAAATTATGCAAGACAACATCACCACAAAGAGAAGACAAACCCTATATCTAACCGTATGCCCAACGTGGTATAGTAAACCATAACCTTCTTGCTAAGGAGAGGCCTATGTCCAGCAGTGAACTATGTACGGCTGTAGATGGAATGTGTGTATGAACATATTTTTAGTATGTGGCAGAACAATGCTTGCTGGGTCAGCTATTAAGCTATACCATATAAAACTAAAATTTCCAAAGTACCAAAACACATTTGAAGTATACATACACACATACATAAAATCACACCTGTTTCCCCACCACCCCCACTTTTATCAGTGTTTTGGTCCCAGTAGAGGCGAGTCTATTGCCACTAATCGGGATGATATGTTTGCCAGAACCTCGTCCGTCCATCAGCAGGTTTATCACTTGCAGGTGAGGTTTGCTTGTGGCCTTAAGTTCTTGGTGGAACACACACTCAAGCAAAGTGGCAGAAATCACTTTAATTTGTACCCCATATCACACGTATGTTTATGTGTGTAGATTTACAGAGAGAAATACTACCAGAACCTGCTGAATTTTCCCATTAAACTTTCTACTCCCAATTATCCATCGTTTTAAAGATTGCCCAACGGTAAAAGACATGAATGTAACAAAAAATAAACCTAGTTAAACTCATTAATCAACTCATCATCATCAGCCGGAAGACGTCCACTGCTGAACATAGACCTCCCCCCTAGAACGCCACGCCGTACGACTGGACGCCAACTGCATCCATCGGCTCCCCGCGACTCGGACTATGTCGTCGGTCCATCTAGTGGGCGGCCTACCTACGGTTCGTCTTCCGGTACGCGGTTGCCACTCGAGAACCTTTCTTCCCCAACGGTTGTCGGTTCTACACTAATCAACTTATCACTATAAAAACCTCTATTAAAGTAAGTACATAATGTTACAGGCCATTAACTAGTGAGTTGTAACATCACGACAGTATAGTAGAAGCGAGCAGTATATTAAAAATATGAGAGCAGTTTATTTTCATTGTGTAAGTTGCAGTTAAAGTTTAAAAAACGTCGTATAGCGTGTGTCACGATTTTTAAATCTGTTTGTTGGGTTATGGTAATAGCGAGTTTATTTGACTGCCTCGGTGGCGCAGTGGCAGTGTATGCGACTATTGTGCCTGAGGTCTGGTCTTGGATTGCCGGGTCCAATCAAATGTTTGCATGATCTGCAAATATTTGTTTCGGAATTTGAGTGTTGGCTATATTTAATATATATGTTTTTAAGTACCCATAGTACAAGTTCTGCTTAGTTTGGGACTAGATGGCGTTGGACTGGCGGAATATTTATTTATTTATTTGTTTTTAAAAGGCACGATTGTCATATGACGTGTTTATTCTTAAATTTAATAAACAAACAGAGCTTGCGAGAAAACTGGTCACATACAATTTTTTCATTTCTTTTCTTGTTTCTTGAGACTAAAGTTGCGTGGGTCCATGGGCAGTGCTAGTCATTCACCACTAAGAGCTCTTTTGCCCAGTATTGCGTAAAACACTGAAATAACAGACAAATTTCTAATCAACTCCTCAATTGTACTAGATATATTTCTAACTTCATATTAAAACTCGTCGTTTTGACAGACGATAAAAAGTAACTAATTTGACCAAGGTGTCATCTAGCCTATTCCTGTTGTTTGTAGATTGACACATTCATTTATTTAATTATTTTTACACAATTAGTTACGAGTAGAAAAAATCAACGAGTCTCAATCCCATGCCTCGGAGAGCACGTAAAACCATAGGTCCTCCGTGGAAGTCTTCCCGGTCGTGTCGGATAGCCGTCCCTTCGAGTGAGAGTGAGGGAACAGAGAGTGCTCCTGTATTTACACATACACTTGTGTACTAAAAGTGAGCTGGTCTCCGGTGACCTGACTGGATGCCGAGGCTAAAATCGTCGGGAAAAAAAATTATCAGCATCATTATCATGTTTGTATTTTGTATATTTGTTCCCTCAAAACTAATATTTAAGAACTAATTTTTTTTATATGATAGGATATAATTTCTAGAATAAACATTTTTTTTTATTTTATTATAGTAAATAAATCATCAACAGCCTTTTACAGTCCACTACTGAACACAGGCCTCTCCATAGCAAGGAGGTTTTGGCCTACTATACCACGCTGGCCAGACGGGTTGGAATACGGTTTGTTTCAAGTTTTCCTTCTCTTTGTAATGATGTTGTCTTACATACTTTGTTCCCTTAGTCGCCTTTTACGACACCCACGGGATGAATAGGAGTGGTAACACTATGTATTCTTAATCCGTTACCACATGGACAAGTAAATATATAAATACCCCTTTATTTTACTCTAAGAATGAAAGAGAAAACTGTAAACGAATATTTTTCCAGTCTAATATTGTGTAGCCGACCATCACGGTTTGCCACAACGATTCCGTTTCTCTAATTAGACAAGTGTCGGCTCTCGAGGTCACGAGTGTCTGCACCGCGACACTAATTGCTATACACCGCGAATCACCACCTTGTCCTGAATTTTTACTTTGCTAACTGAATGTAAGCGATGAAAGGGTTGGATGCAACTAGAAATATTTGCAAATTGAAGTCTATAAAAAGGGAATAGAGTTTTATTCCGTTTAATTAATTTTTACATTGGAGTACGTTACTCTGGTAATATGAGAATGAATGGCTTCTATTCATGGGTTTGTTTGCGTTTATGCAGTTTTTATTAAATTTTTTCGTCTGCCTCGGTAACGTAGCGGTACTGAATGCGTCTGCTGTGCTTGAGGTCTCGGGTTTGATGCCCGGGTCGGGCCAAATGTTTGTATGATCTGCAAATATTTGTTTCGAAGTTTGAGTGTTTTCTATGTACAATATGTATGTATTTCCAAAAAAACTATATAAGTATTCTATCAGTCAGTCAAGTTATCATAGCACAAGCTCTGCTTAGTTTGAAACTGGATGACCTTGTGTGTCAAATTGCCGAAATATTTATTTAAGTATTTTTTAGTATTTATTTAAGGTAAGCATTGAATACATTTTTTTTTGATAAAATAATTATTTTCTAAGTATTTTTTTCTCACACGACAGTGTAAAATTGTATGAATAAAACGAATTTTTGCATTTATTATATTAGTTATAATAACAGTCATGAAGACTGTCATGAATAAAGCAAATTAACATTTGATTATCCAACACTAACGATTTAATTTCCGTACACTCTTAGACTAACTATGATGGTATCATCACGCAACGAAAACGTATTGTAGTGACTCCGGGCTGCTATTAAGCATTTTCGTAACTAGAAAAACTCAATACCACTTTTTTGACCCGACACGGGAATCGAACCCAAGACCTCTTGACCAGCAGTCACATATAATAACCGTTAGACCAACGAACATGTGCACTAAAATATCTCCTAAGTGACTGGTCTCTGTCGAGACTGACCGCTATGACCAGAATCGGTTAGAAGTACGTCATAGTGTCTTGAAACATGAAACACATTTTTTTCCGCTGGGAATGCTTTTCGCACCATAACCTCCGGAGGGACGAAAGGCGTGTGTGGTACTCCCGGAAAACCGATCTACCCACTAAACCCCGCGGCGGCCTACTTCGGCAGGCGGGAAGAGCTCCAGGAACGCGTTAGCGGCTTTTAGAGCCTTCCCTCCCGTACCTCACTTGTGAGTTACCTCGGCACACGCAGAGAACACCTAGACTCACAACAATAATTTATGCATCACACATTGTTGTCATGGGGATAGAATCTACAACACTCAATGCGTTTAAACACAATGAAAATTAACACCATAACTTTTTTAGAAGTCAGGATAACAAACGCCAAGTGGTTCGTCAAATTTAATTAACGTAACATTTCAACTATAGGAAACTTTGGAGTTACTATGTTTGTGTTACTCCACAATATATTTTATCTGATGCATCTACCACTTGAATGGTACACTTAACATTTTTTGTGTACCCAACTCTGTGTTTCAAAAGTGACGTCGTCAAAAACAATGTTGCCACATGTACGCTACGAAACTATAATATCTATTGTGGTCAGTTACCAACGCAATGTGGGTAGTCAGAAATAATAATTGACATGTCAATTATGTGTCCATCAATAAATGTAAATTTTAGACAAGTGTCAGCAATGTTTGAATGAAATGCGCTTGTAATTCTAAAACAATAATTTAAAATATAACTTATTTAAGTTAGTCTAGTGGTTCGTCTAATCTATGCTACAAGAAGTTGATAATTGTGTCTGAGTATAGTTATCTATGATAAGTATGTATTTATAACATAAATAGTAATATTTACAAGGTACTAGAACCGCACTGATGGCAGCACAAACGAGTCGGCTCAACCGGGATAGTACTATCCTTCACAGATGACCAACCTAAAGTAACAGCATCCATACTATCGTATTTCGTTGGTGAGTGCAAACTGGTGGCCTGTTGATACAAGGATGACAGTTATTGTGATAAATGTGTAAACCTTGTATTGCCATGATGACTGTCATGCCTCTTACGTCCTTAAGTAAGTAAGAGGCATGACAATCATCATACACTAATTACTACACCCATTGATGCAAGGGTGACAGTTATTGTGATAATTATGCGAGCCTTACACTGCCACAATAACTGCCATGCCTTTACAATTTTACAAACATTTGTTAAAACGAACATAACATACATCCAGATTCAGAACAACAATTTCCGGATCATACAAAGTGTCAACTTACGCGGGAATCAAACCTATAACATTCAGCGCCGTTGGAACCAGTGAGATGACTACTTAAAGTACTTCGTCATCGGTGTGGTCGTATATACTAGAAGTGTTAAATATTATCTTATTACGTCTCCCAGCGGGGCGTGAAAGAGCATCTCACTAGGCCACCATAGTGTAAATCACTATACTATATTGTCTGCATTCGTTATGAGTATGGTACCACAAAGAGTCACTATTCCTTCTGCTTTGCATAATGAATTGGTAAGGCTCAACCGAGGTAGTAACTCCTGCCTGTCCACAGAGTTACTATCTGAATTTGCAATGAGTATGGTGATCACAACCCTTGGGTCCTATTCATGGTTCCATCAACCGGCTCTTAAATTTAAAAAAGAAAACAAATATATTTCCACAGACTCTTCCAAGTTTGGAATCAAATGGCTTTGGGATATGTATCTATCATGTAATAGTTATTTTACTTATATTACATACAACACACACACACATACACACATACACACACGCATGGATGCACGCACGCACACACCCTCACACACTCACATATACACACACCCATAAACACAATTAACAAAATTTATTATGTAAATATGTTTCAACACTTCTGTGTATTAATGATACATTTGCTAATTGTAAAGGATTATTGTATCATTGTTTTTTGGGAAGGAACTGATTCTCAACATACAGTTCACGCTAGTTTGGGAATCAGGGCTTGCACCTAAATTGTATGCATCCTTGGTTCAATAAAAAAATTATTATTAAATTATTATTATTTATCCTAAATGGTAATTAAACCTACAATCTCAGAGCTTAGGAATCAAGCGTCTACACATAGTCAGTTTAATAGCAGAGTAGAACATTTGACAGAGAGTGTTTGGATTTCAACCTGCTCTGTCGTGAGAGCTGACACTCGTCTAATTACACAGCCGAGATCACTTGAATCAAGAGTGTCTACGCTTGAGAGAATATACAGACAATTATCGATATTATTAATAAATAATTATATTTGACGGGCCTTTTGGTCTAGTAGTTAGCAGCCCTGACTGTTAAACCAGAGATCGTGGGATCGATTCTCACCCAGAAAAAATATTTGTATGATAAGTAGGATTATTTGGTCTATGTCTGGGTGTAAATTATATTATATAATATGTATTGTATGTATTTAGAAGTATTTAAGTAGGTTTATCAGCAGTCTGGTTACTATAGCACAGGTTCTGTCTAATTTGGAATCAAACAGCCACGTGTGAGAGGTATGAGATTATTTATTTATTTGTTACTAGCTTTTGCCAGTGATTTTGCTCGTGTGGAATTTGGTCTACCACATTAAATTTCTTAACAGATCATTTTATATAAATATATTTTTTCTTAACATACAAATAATCCTACGGTACATCATCTTTGTGTAACTTCAATGGTTTAGGCAGCGTACGCCAAGATAACTCTCAGAGGCCAGATTTATTGCCGACTTAATTGACATGTATCATTATATTACGACCTAAATTACTTAAAATTGTAACCTATATGATATTCCGATGTATAACCTATATTACTGTTAAGTTTCATCCATATCCGTCCAGTAGTTTTTTTGTAAAAGAGTAACAAACATCCATACTCACAAACTTTCGTATTAATAATATTAGTAGGATTTTTATTATAAAACCTACAATCAAACCTATATTTTTTTCCAACGAATTCAATAAAAGAAGATTCTTAATTCGGTAGACTTTTTTATGATATAAGAAAACAAAAGAGTTGAGTGACTACCGTGTCACACTGACACCTGCAACTCAATAGTCACAAGTTCGTTGGCTACCTTTCAGTTGCTCTCTCCAGAATCAGTGGGAGTCAAAGGGTTTGGAATCGGGAACTCAGTGAAAAGCTTCTAAATAATGTCTTAAAACCTGGTTTTCCGTGAGGCAGTGGTGTTCAAGTCTGTCTATTTTATCTCATCTCAGCCAAAAGACATCCACTGCTGGACATAAGCCTCCCTCATGGTTCTCCACAACAGCTGGTCCCGTGCCGCTCACATCCAGCACCTTCCCACGGTCTTCAACAGGTTGTCGGACCACCTTATAGGAGGACTACCAACGCTGCGTTTCCCAGTACACTGTCGCCACTCCAAAGCTTCAATACCCCAACTTGATGACTGTCCGTTTGTGTGTCTTATACTAACTGACATTATAAATTACTTAACTAAAAAAACTTTGAATTAGAGTAAAATGAATAAAGAATGATTGTTAATATGGAAGATCGTCATTTTCAAAGTAAACTTAGAAAATATTTTTCAAGCATAGTGACAATAGCTAGTCTAATATACGTTAACACAAAACCAATCATAATAGGTGAGCTAAACAATCACGGCAACATAAGCTTAAGATTGACATTAAATAATAATGGACTCTATTTACAAGACAAGAACGTTTAATGTTCAATAACAGAGGTTTAGGTTGCTAGGTTTCTCTGGCTGTCAGATAGAAACTAACTGGCAGAGATACAACCAGCCGTCTGTAGTGTTTAACATAGATTGAAGGATTTATGCGGCAATTTGCAATAACTGACAACAGATTGCAAAACATAAGGGAATAATCTATTTCTACATATCTGATCGTCTACACATCGAGATTTGGTTCAACTACTTTTGGTATTTTTCTCTTCGTGACCATAACGGTAAACAGTGGGTGGGTCATCTGATGTTAAGTGACTACCACTTACGCATAGACAATTTCAGATCCAAAGTCAAAACTACATTGTCACTAGAAATAGGGAGGCTTAATGGTTGGGTAAAGTCACTGTCTCAGTGAAAAGCAACGGCAAAATTGCTTGACAAAAATGAACAGGCAAAAAAATAGCTCAGTAACTTTCTCAGCAGTAACTAAAATATGCATTTATTGGCGGGATCACTATCATGATAGTTAAAAAATTACAGCTTTCTTTATTGTTGGTACATGAGATGGTTTGATTCCTATCCTATACATCATAAGTCACCTTCATCCAATAACTAAAGTTACAAATATAAAAGTAGTATATAACTGTAACTAAGAAACTTACACACCTCATTGGCAATCGACATCTTCATACATTTTAAATGTGCGATTTGATTGCGAGATCACTTACGTCAACTGTGAGTGATTTGAACATTATATATGCCTGAGTTTAAAGTGATATTAGATCGTTTGAATTCCATAGATATTTTGCTTACCTGCAGAATCGTAGCATTCAAACTAATGGCCTTATTTTATAGTGATCAGCGTTTTGAGCACCCACGTGCACAAATGGCAAACCTTTCTATCTTACATAGATTATTTAAATTTTGTTGCATTCAAACTGAATATGAAACTTTTTGGTTTAATTCATACTCAAAATGTTGCAACCGTTTTAAACGTGGGTTGAATTAAAATGCGAGGGATAATAAAAATCTATAATGACTGTACGAATGGCGTAGTGCTTTAAACAGCGTTTTCTACTACGCCGAGTGTTGTATGTTCAAACCTCACATAGGACAACACTTTGTGTGATCCACAAATTGTTGATCTGAGTCTAGGTGTTCTTTGTGTCTGTTTCATGTATGTTTATAAAGTCCCGCGATTTAGGTACTTTCTTTATGCTGAAGTTGTGTTTAAAAAAAAGAATATTGAACTTTACTGCCGTGTACACTTTATACTCGTAATATAATAATATTTATAAATATGTTAACATCTTACATACGCCCACTTACTCTCAAACTAGGCTGAGCCAATGCCGTGGTCAGCAAACTGGTTATATATTGTTAAATACATAAATATAAGATCTACATAAAAACTCTGTGTGGTGACCGATTACGAATACATAGTGTTACTACCCCTATTCATCCCGTAGGTGTCGTAAGAGGTGACTAAGGGAACAAACTATTCACGAAAATATCATTACAAAGAGAAGGAAAACTTGAAACAAACCCTATTCCAACCCGTTTGGCCATCGTGGTATAGTAGGCCAAAACCTCCTTGCTAAGGAGAGGCCTATGTCCAGCAGTGGACTGTAAAAGGCTGTTGATAAAAGATAAATTACTCTCAGACTCAAAACAGATAATATACAGACAGACTACAGACTAAATACTAAATATATTATAAAATCTACATAAAAAAAAACAAAACCGACTTCAAAGAAACCAGACGGAATCTCCTTACCTAGAAAGGCGAAAAATAAACTGAATTATTTATTTGTTTAAAAGTACAGAAAATTTGCCAACTACTTGAATCAAATTTTACTTTACGTGTGTACTTGGTAAGTATAATTTAGGTATTTTAAAAAAAAAATCTAAAAAAACGCAAATATAAAATGATTTAACTTAGCGATCAAGCTATTTGCCTTTATAAGTTGTTATGAGTTGTTTACAAAATTACTACGTGGCAATCTTGTTTAAACATAATTACCAACTAATTTAATTAAAATAAATAAAACAAACAATAAATAAATATTTCAGACACTCGACACACAACGTCATCTAGTTTCAAACTAAGCAGAGCTTGTGCCATGATAACTAGACGGACTGATAGAATATCTATATACTTTTTTTTTGTAAATACATACATATTATACATAGAAAACGCCCAAACTTCGAAGTAAATATTTGCAGATCATTTGCATTCAGTTGCTTCATTCATTTGCATGCAGGTGCATTCAAACATTTGGTCCGTTCCGGCCATGGAACCCGAGACATCAAGCACAGCAGTCGCATTCACTACCTCTACGCCGCCGAGGCAGTCATATTATTATAATACATGCTTGGTACCTAAGATATGTGTGACTCATGTAGGTAAATAGTTTTTTTTATTTTTCTTTTAATATAGTATACCAAAGTGACTCTATTCTGCCTGATGGAAAACATGAATAGAATCCAAGAGCTGTGGTCGCCGTACTCACTGCGAAAGAAGACAGTGCAGTATGGACACCCACGCTATGGCTGCCTAGTCCTAGATGCTTTTTGACACCCCAATAGAAGGTATTGTAACCTATATTTTAAATAAACCCTAGTTT
The DNA here is from genome assembly GCA_949316085.1 of Hypercompe scribonia. Lineage (NCBI taxonomy): Eukaryota > Metazoa > Arthropoda > Insecta > Lepidoptera > Erebidae > Hypercompe > Hypercompe scribonia. The sequence goes on along the minus strand of OX438986.1, from coordinate 2,620,764 downwards.
ACTACAAAACTAATAATAAATATTCGAACTTTCATTTATGATGCCGATATTTAAGTATTAATATGTTTTCTATCATCCATCGTCTCTATTCCTCATCCTATATCATTCATCATCTTTCAATAATATCGGTGTGGTCACAGATTAGGAATCCTGAGTGTCAGTACTGAATTAAAGGAGCAAGTTATACCGGACAACATCACTGCAAAGAGAACGAAAACTTGATACAAACCCCTTTTTTTTTTTAACTTGTGGAAACCCCCTCGGGCCGTCACCCCACCGGGGTTTACGGCAGGGTGGTGTGTCGGAATCGGACTGACTAAAACCACACGGTGTGCCACTCTGCGCCTGAGAAAGGAGGGATCCGTAAACTGCTGCTATTACGACATCCAGATCCCTTCTAGCGCCTGCCTGCTAGCGCGGGCACCATCTACGGATAAACTCTCCATTTAGGCGACGTACAGCACACGCGGACGTCGCCTACACGCGGCTGGCCACTATAGCGGATGGAGGGGAAAACCGGGAGTGTGTGTTCCACCCGTTGCGGGAAAAGGCCCTCGACCACTTCTCGCAGGAAGCTGGGCTGGGGTGTCTCTGTAAGGGGGGGCCCGACGTGCGGAGCTTTTGTCGCGCCACACGATAAGGGTGACCCCAGGGATCACGATCGAGACCCTCCAGCATCTCCTTACGCTTAATTTCTTTGGCGCGGCTGATGGCCAGCTTCAGAGTTTTCCGTGCCTCTCGGTACTCCTCATGAAGCTGGTCCTCCCCGCCATCTTCGCGGTGTCGCCGCCGACTACGAGTACTACTATTACTACTACTAGGACTACGACTACGCCGCATCGAGGTTTCCAAGTCGTTCAAACTCTCGGCAGCAACATATCCAGTGCCCTTGTCTCTTAGCGACAAGGGCGGAGAATTAACGCCGTGGAGCCGACGACGTGCTGGCTTTGCCGCCGTGAAGGCTCTCCAGCTGGTCATCGTCGAGTACCACTACCTAGAAAATAACAATATATTACAATATATTATTTACAATAGTAATACTCAAACTATACGGCAATTACGAATTACACATTAATGAGAGATAAATACCAAAAACAAGAGTCAACATTCTATATAAATATAACGTCCTAGAGTAATTTATCTTAGGCTATACCTATACAAACAATAAGAAGGTAATTTGTGTGTGTGAGTGAATGTGGTGTGAGTGGTGTTTACATAGCATGTGAGAGACGTTCATAATAAGAAGATATGTTATTGTAGTAAGGTCTGTTCCTAAGACAATACTAAATCAATAATATTTTTGGATGAATCAGTGGTTGTTGAAGTAATCCAGTGATGAGAAACTATTATTGTATTGGTATATAAACCCCACATGGGACAACACTTGCGTGATTCACAAATTGTTGTTATGAGTCTGAGTGTTTATTGCGTCCGTTTCTCGTATGTTTGTAAAGTCCCCCGCGACATAGAATTTATTCCTAATGCGTGTGTTGTCTTTTCTATAAAAAGAAAATACTCCCCTCTCTAGAATAGGGGGGCAGGAGGTACTTTAGGTACGGTACAGGAGGTACGTTACCTTTAGTCGAATTTATTCATTTATATTAAAGCTTAACTGTCCCAACTTTTAACCACATTTGAAATGTTGAGAGTATATAACAGTCCGTGTGGTGACGGATTAAGAATACATAGTATTACCACCCCTATTCATCCCGTGGGTGTCGTAAAAGGTGACTTAGGGAACAAAGTATGCAAGACAACATCATTACAAAGAGAAGGAAAACTTGAAACAAACCCTATTCCAACTCATCTGGCCAGCGTGGTATAGTAGGCCAAAACCTCCTTGCTAAGGAAAGGTCTATGTCCAACAATGGATTGTTAACGGCTGTTGATGAGAGTATATAACACTAACATTTGACTACCTAACGTTTCTACTTTTAATTTCAACTTTACAGGCAACATATATTGCCTTATTTCTTAGTATCCCTACATTATAATTAGGTTCGGCTCTTCCTTCCTGTGCAAGTCAGTTAAAACCTGGAATTCATTGCCAGCGCACGTGTTTCCCTCCCACTACGATCCCGGGTCCTTTAAACGGGGCGTGAAAAAGCATCTCATTAGGCCACCATAGCGTGAGTCGCCATACTGCACTGTCTTCATTTGCAGTAAGTACGGTGACCACTGCTCTTGGATTCTATTCATGCTTTCCATCAGGCAGAATAGTCACTTTGGAAGGTTGCTATTAAAAAAAAAGGTTTCTAGATTCGCAAACGTTATATTAAACAATTATGTAACTTACAACTGAAGACGTGACCTTCATAACTGTATCTTCGATATATAAATGAATACAAATATCTACATTTCCTTATTGCTTACAGAGAAACAAAAAAGATTCTAAATATTACAGATTCATTGTTTATTCATTTTATTCTCTTTGGGCTGAAATCGTGTAAATGCAAATACCGAACGGTAACAAGGAATGTAAATTTGAGAAAAACGCTTTCAGCCCTCCTTGTATGTATTCTAAGCATATCTTTAGACTTATAATCAATTCTAATATACATTATTTTATTTAATAAAAGACAATACCTATTAGGAATACTGTGTTGCGCTTTACAAACATAGACGAGACGGGCAAAAAGAAAACCTAGATTCAGAACGACAATCTGTTAACACAAAATGATGTTCCGTGTGGAATTTGAACGTACAATACTCAATACAGTAGAGACCTTACGAGAAAGATAGCTACTTACTGTTTTAAACACATTAATCTAACAGAAGATGTCACATTTATTTTATCGGATAACTTGCTTTCTAATTTTGTTTAGACTTAAGTTTCAACACTTAACTTTTATCCGTGTGACGACAGGTTAAGAATACAGAGAGTTACCACCTTTATTCATCCCATGGGTATTGTAAGAACTAACTAAAGAAACTAACTACACGGGACAACATCACTGAAAAAAAAACTTGACACAAAGTCCAACCAGTCTCAACTGTGTGGTATTGTAGAACAAAACCTACTTTCGAAAGGGAGCTTATGTCCAGCAGTGGACTATTAAGCGCTGTTGATGATGATGATGATGATGAATTTTTAACACCGATATCTCTTAGACACATGGGGGTAGATTCTTCGTCTCATTGAAGACGATTTTAACTCACCTTCAAAAATGATCCTCGCTAACAACGACCACGGCAGCCAGTCCACATTATAGTGCGCAAGCATGTACGCAAAAATAAGTGCACTCTCTGTTCCCTCACTCACAATCTGAAGACGACCGAGGAAAGATTAGGGCAAGATCGACGGCTATACGTGCTCTCTGAGGCACGGGGTGAAGACTTGTTGAACTATTCTACTTTTAATTAATCATGTCATCATCATCTCAGCCAAAAGACGTCCACTGCTGGACATAGGCCTCCCCCAAGGTTCTCCACAACAGCCGGTCTCGTGCCGCCCGCATCCAACAGCTTCCCGTAATTAATCATATAATGAAAATTAAATAAACGACCATCTGCAAACAGCAGGAATTAGGTACCCACCGTCATACCAATGGTTAAATTTTGTGAGATCGTAGTTTTAAAACCAAATCTTTCATACAATGTCGTTTAATATATTTAAACGCAAGAACTGTTCCCGCTGCTATTTCACTAGTAACGTACGACTTTCATCCACATCAAAGTAGCACAAACTAGATATTGCAGTCACAACATTTGTAGACAAGTCCCTCTCAGAACGAAACTTGGCTATATCAGCGTACAATGTACTGTAGCTAAGTTTTCAAATACGACGTTTTACTCTTGAGGGAGATGAAAACTGTCAGGACATTTAGAGTTTCAATGTCTAATGCTGAACCTTTGAAAGACTGGTATAATTAACTTATCAAAGGTTTTTTTCATGGTATAGGAGGCAAACTCATGGACACATGCAATGTCATAGGTACATTACGTACGTACATTCTACAGCAGAATGACAACGGGTGGAGTTGCTACTCTGATCACCTTACTCATTACTTCTGGCTTTATTAACATATGTAAATAATACTTTTGTGGAATGGTATAACTCCAGTTGAACCGATCAGTGTGTCTTGTCAAGTAAATATTCAGTTGTTAAGAGCGTTATTAAACATGATGCGATTTCCATATACAGTGCCAACAAGAAGACATACTACAGCGCCAGCTACCGAAGACATATCGAACTACGGAGCAACTACTAATCCTGTATCGCGATATAGAAATTCTCCAACGATTAGTGTAATAACCCAACATCAACCGTTGGGCCGCGGTCCACCATATACTTATATTCACCTCACCAGGTCGGAGGATCTTCCCCTTTAGGTTGCTGAAATGCCATTGCTGAAATGACGATACTGTTGTTGCGACGTCACTAATAGCCAACTTCAAGCCGGTCAACTAAAATGGCGTTTCTGATTTTCATTTATTTAATAGTCCACGGCTATACTAATTGATAACTACACTAATTACTATACCCATTGATGTGGTGAGACAGTTATCGTGATAACTATGTAAGCCTTACACTGCCACGATGACTGTCATGCCTTTTACGTCCCCAAGCGTGGCGTGTAGAAGTATCTCACTAGGCCGCCATAGTGTGGGCCGCCACACTTCATTGTCTGCATTTGCAATGAGTATGGTGACCACAACTCTTTAGATTCTACTCATGCTTTCCATCAGGCAGAGTAGTCACTTTGGCAGGCTCTTCATATAGCGAAAAAAAAACAAAACTAATTTACAACAACAAAAATTGATTTAGTAATGTACTATAAAAATATAATATCTTAAATATTAACGTACTCAGCACGTATTTAACTAAAATCATTGTTTTCCAACTACATTCACTCCCGTATACATTCACTTTGATTTTATTTCGTGAAGAGACTCTTGGAACGTCACGTTGTCACGGAACGGTGTTTCATTCAAATCGAATTTCAATAGGTTTTTATTTCAAAGAGAAACCTTTGCCGGTCGTAAAAGATAAAACTCTGAATCTCTCGCTAAAATGCACGTACTAGTATAGAATCTAGCATCTGTACAGACAGCAAAAAATTCATCGTCATGTAATCGTCGTCAAACAAAGAGTCACTATTCCTTCTGCTTTGTATAATGAAATGGTAAGGCTCAACCGGAGTAGTAACTCCTGCCTATCCATAAAATCCTTTGGTAGCTTTTCACCGAGTGAGTGTGACTATGTGACTTCCCATTTAATATCAAAAGCATCTGGGTGATGTTAATGAGTTTATATTTTATCACATTAGTATTGTTAAATCATAATCCACAAAATGAGATACTTCTACCTTTTCAGACGTATGTTATTATTAATAATAGTGTTATATTTTCTAAATGTGCTGAAAAATTGACACAGTAACCTAGTGGAAGTACATATGTAGGTATGAATGACGTAAGGACAATTGAGTAATTGTCACATTCAGCGTCCAAGTCTATGGAAATATTTATTTACGTAATAACATATCCAGAACTAATATTTTCATTTACACAGATTTGTATGTTTCTTTTTCCTGTACATTTTTAAATGTATTTGCATCATTTCATATTTAAAAGTTATTTTCTTTTTTTTTTAATTGTTTAGTCAGATAATTTCAAAAGATGTGGCTTTAATGTACTTATCATTTACTTTGCATTAACTTGTTCACGATGGAAGCATTAATTTTTTTCATGAAATAATAAAAGTTTATATCCTCTTCACAAAAAAGGATTCTTACAATAATATTCGAGTCCAATTCTCACTAGGCCGCTATAGTATGTTCGTGTGTACGAAACACGACAGCATCCGTGCTTCGTTGGTGAGTACGAGTCTGGGGGCTTATTGATTCGGGGGTGACAGTTGTCGTGGTAAGTGTGTGCAATACTACGATGACTATCATGCCTTTTACGTCTCCAAGTGAGTCTCAAAAAAGTATCTAAATAGGGCGCCATAGTATCGGTCAAAATACTGCATAGTCAGCATTCGCTATGAGTATGGTGATCACAACTCTTGGATTTCATTCATGCTTCCATCAGGCAGAGTTGAGTCACTTTTGTTGGCTCTTAAAAGTAAAAAAAATCAGCTCAGAAGTCAACAAATAAATCTTAGATTTCGTTGTCATCCAATATTTTTTTCTATTTGTTCCATGACCGATATCACTCTGCAGCAAAACCTTTTATTATTTTAAATTGAAGCAGTCTCTCATGTGTATTGTTGTAGAACGAGGCCTATATATATTCCAGAAGCGCACCATAAATATTAGGGCAAATATAAAATTGTACAAGTTTGGATGATCTTAGAATAATAACAAGCAGGCGAAAGTTAAATTTTGCCTGCTCTTTGTTTTAGAAATAATATAAATTCAGAAACTTAAAATTTTACAATTCAGATGCTACGTATGTATATATATAGGAATCAAGTGTTGGTAAGTGTATCTACCTACCATTAATAAAAAAAATATACATAAAGATGTATGTGTGTATGTGTGTGCGTGTTGCGTGCTTGCATACGTGTATACGTGCGTGAGTACGTGCGTGCTTACATGCGTGCGTGCATGCGTACGTGCGTGCGTGCGTACGTGCGTGCGTGTGTGTGTGTGTTTACGTATGTATATATGTGATGTAAAATATATACGCCACTAATTTGCATTTATATCTTATTTTTTTTTATTAATTTCTTTTTTCCTCCATTTATATGGGCTGCTTGTGGCCACTCTTTGTATTTAAGTATTTTCATAATGACCTTGTTGTGGTCTCTCATAATTAAGAATATTCGTAAAAGTCATCAGGAAATGTTTCGAAAATTGTATTTAACTAAGTAGTTTAATATTAAATCCGTTGAACTCTGGTAAATTAGATAAGGAATTTGCGAAGAATTTGTTAGTGGACGATAGGAATTTCGCAATAGCATTCCCTTTCAAGACCAAAGATCGATGAGTCAGCTGTTTTTTTCTCGAATTATACTACCCAACTAATTGACCCTGTATGCAATCAGTGAATTAAGAAGAAAGTTTGCGGGTTAACAAATTGTTCCGTTGCTTTTCACCGAGTGAAAATTGCCCAAATTATAAGAACTCTTGGAGGAATCTTTTGAATTATATCTCTCGATTAGTTGGAACCAACCATTTACCATAAAGTGGTTTGTTTGTATATTGCCCTCTATATCATCAACCTCTCGCCGACCACTGCTGAATCAGGGCATCCCTCAAAGATCGCCAACCATACCTTGGGCAATCTGCATCCATCTACTACCAGTCATTCTCTTCAATTCATCGATCCATCACACCGCAGGGCACTTTCCGCTAAGTTTGCTAATCGAAGCCTCCACTCTAACAAGTGCTGGCTCCAGCGACCATCAGTCCGCCTGAAGACATGACCAATCCGCTCTCACTTCAATGAACTGAATCTCCTTGCGATATCTATCACTTCAACTCTCTATCGAGCGCCAATGATACCATAAAAAAATTCAAGCTCCTCGGTTTTCGGTCCTGTCTTTAGTTCTCTTTAAGACATACAATTTCACATTTGGTCATCAATCATCAGCGTTTAACAGTCCACTGCTGGTCATAGCCCTCTCCTTAGCATGGAGGTTTTGACCTACAACGCTGGTCAGATGAGATAGTATAGGGTTTGTTTTTAGGTTTGCCTTCTACTTGCCGCGATGTTGTCATACGCAGTTTAGTCCTTAGTCATCTTTTACGATACCCACGGGATGAGTAGTGATGGTGATACTCCGTATTCTTAATCTGTCACAGAATTATTTCTGATATTTGTTTAAGTATTATGATTAATTTCTATCTTTTCAACGAAACATAAATGAATTGAAGTCAAAAATACAACCTTACTGATGGGATTCATGTTAATATGACAATTTTACTTTATCAGATGTTTTATTCGAGCGGTCTCTGTAAACGATAGTGTTAAGGGCTCTTGATTTAATGAATGGTATCGATTTGGTTGCTTTACCCTACTTGGCACTGATTGCTTGTTAATTTTTCGCAATTGTGTTTCCATCCAAGTATGATTTTGGTATCGAATATAATTCCTTGTTTGTATTTATTTGTAAATGTATATATTTGACTGCACGATTGGCCTAGTGGTTTAAGCGACCGCCACGCCACTCTCTACTACGCTGAGTGTTATACAAATCCCATGTTAAAAAAGAGAACGCCCGCACTATGAATAAATCCTGTGTCGTGGGGGACTTTACAAACATACAAGAAACGGACACAAAGAACACCCAGACTCAGAACAACAATTTATGGATCACACAAAGTGTTGTCCCATATGAGATTTGACCACACAACACTCAGAGAGAGGTGTGGTGACTGCTTAAACCACTAGGCCAACCGTGTAACAGTAACAGTTTTCAACGACTGTCTTCTGCTGAAACCGCCAGACGATTCTGTTACTTTCAGGGCTTTTACATTATTATAAATAAAGTCCATTATTCCAAGTACTTGACTGTAACGAATACATTGTGGAAAGCAAACCAGTATCGCACTCTATGGCCTTTACCGCGCCGGTGAAAACAATAGGATCTGAACACACTACATGCTTCCGTTTTGTAAACAAAAACACCAAACTACGAGAGTTCTTTATCTAGATGTGACGTCATGGAATAAATTTGAGATATTTTCTTTTAGGGATTTTATTTATTACTTCAAGGGCTTGATTCGCGTGGAATTTGGTCTGCCACATTAAGTTACTTTTAATACCTCCAAGAATATGTGTACAAAATTTCATGATGATCGGTTTGAGTAGTTTTCGGATGAAATCGTAACAAACAAACTTTATTTCGCATTTATAATATTAGTAGGGATTAATGATTTTATTTGACCTGGCCTTAACTACAATGGCTAAGTTCATAAATTGTGTGTAAGATCTTTATAAGTTGTATTGTTAAGCACATACTTTCCGTGTAACGACCTGAAACCATTGACCCATATTCAATAGCGTATATTTATAAGATATGTACGTCAAAAAAAATATGTATTTGTAAATGTTAAGTGAATAGAAAGAAATATTAACTCACACAATTGTGATGAGATTAGTCATGATTGACAAAAAATATTAAACTTATTAAAAAAGCTATAATATTAATTACAATGTTAATAGTATCTTCAGGTATTTTATTCTTCTTTTTTATATCAAAAATATCCAATCATTTTTGAAGATGTAAACGTAAATTAATCTAACAACATTCTACTCATCAAAAGAAATACGGATTATGTATACAAATAATACTAAATACCCTCTTTCTTCTTCAGTGTTTTAATGATATAAGAGGCAAAGCAGTAGACGGATCGATTAGTTGAAAGTGACTATCATCGTCCATAAACGCCTGCAACTCAAACGTCACAAGGACATTGCTAGCCTTAAAAGAGGGTGTATGTTCTTTCCTTAAAAATGAAGGACATATCGATCCAGAAATACTGCAGGGGTCAATTTATTACACAGATTGGTTTGGTAAAAATAACTAACAGGACTCATCTAGCTACCACACATCTGTGTTTCATCTTCCTTTTCCCCACAGCCATCCATTCACGTCAATCTTACCGCCTCTCTCCAGACTCAGCTGAAACACACCCACTATCGCAGTAAAGTGTGACGTAATTAACCAGATCACATAGCAATGTGGATTTCTTGCTCAAGATAATTGTGTGGAAGATAGTATGTTTCAGGAAGGTGATTCAAATGGTAGGTGTTTTCAAATTTCAGGATTTTAATGTGGAGATGATGTATAAGTTTAGGTAGTTTGTAAAACTTGTAGGTTTAATGTAAAATAGTACCATAGAATAGAGCTGTTTGGAAAATAAAAGGTAAGGATGTGTTTGTAATATATATTTTAGTAAATCGTGAACGCGACTTTAAGAAAAGATTTTTCATATTAATGTTATTGAATGTTAGATACTAAAATAATTTATTTGTTAAAGTAACTAACCTAATTTATCATGAAATACCTAATATACAGTATTTTTTACATATTTTCTATGTGATCAATTTTTCCTTCGCTGTTAATTTCTAAACGCAATTCTATTGGAAATCAGTCCAATAACCGATCCTTCATTTACGTATTTGTTATAGACTTGTAAACGAAGTCATCTGAATAATACTTATCGCTACCTCTACTGCCTTAGTTAAAAGACGGCCACTGCTGGACTTAAGCCTCCCTCAAGCACCTCCACATCATCCGGTCCCATGCTGCCCGCATCCAACTTAACAAAGAATACGGTACAGTAATTTTTTATATTTATTTTTTGGATTTTTTTTTAGTGACCTACCAAAGTGATTCTACTCTGCTTGATGGAAAGTATGAATAGAATCCAAGAGCAGTGGTCGCCGTATTCACTGCGAATGAAGACAGTGCAGTATGGTGATCTAATGGCGGCCTAATGAGATGCTTTTCCACACCCCGCTTAAAGGACCCGGAATCGTAGTGGGAGGGAAACACGTGCGCTGGTAATGAATTCCAGGCTTTAACTGATTTGCACAGGAAGGAAGAACCGAACCGTTTAGTTCGGGAGCGTATGTCTACCATTTTGAAACGGCGACTTCCAGGGCTATAAACTTCAATACAAACAACTCCGAAACACCCAAAAAATTTGTCTGGAAGAAAACGTGCGTGTCATTGAATCCACCATTATCAATGTATTTGCTAGAAATTTCCATAAAACAATAAATAAACTTACCCAGACGACATATTTACTTCTTTCAGCGTTATCGATAATAGCATATTGTGTATTTTTACCAAGACTGTTTCGTATTTCCCTGAGGAGTAACTGCGGAAGTCACATTTTCTCTGAGACGCTCTGCATATGTGCTAGCCGTACCAGTAAATCCTAATATTGGGTCTTAGACAATACGGTAGTGTCACCAATTTTCAGTCGACGTATTTCAAGTTTCCCTTGCGACTGAACACCGAATGTGAATAAATTTGGAAATACACCTAACTAGTACTCTATTAAAAATAGAAAATAACTGCAAAAAATATTATTAAAAAATTAAACAAGAAAAAATAAACTAAATTGAGATCTATTAACTACCTCGGTGGCGCAGTGGTATCGAAAGTGACTGCTGTGGTTAAGGTCTCGGGTTCGATGCCCGGGTCGGACCAAATGTTTGAACGATCTGCAAATATTTGTTTCGAAGTTTGGGTATTTTCTATGTATAATATGTACACATGTATTTACAAAAAAAAGTATGTAAGATTCTGTCAGCCAGTCTAGTTATCATATCACAAGCTGTGCTTAGTTTGAAATGAGATGACCTTGTGTGTCAAATGTCCAAAATGTCCAAAATATTTATTTATTATCTGTTTTGCCTGACAGCGCTGGAAATCTTTCAAATGTTGCCATTTAATTGGTGTATATTACTGTAAAACTCTTTGTAGTCTAAATTATTTGATGAATTTTGGCATTCGAAATGTTGTTTAATTCGTCTTAATTATGAAAGGGACACTAGACACAAGGCGTGTGGGTAAATAAAAATTTAAAGCATCTGTTGGAATATTTTAAGTTTAAATTAAGTCCCATTAAACTAATAAAATACACTGAAATGCGTATTGGAACTTATTATTTAGAAAAAAGAGCGGGTATACTAATATTAAGGACACACACACTCAATAGTTCAGATTAGATTAACTATTTTCACGTTTGAACAGAAAATTCTCCAATTCGGTCACTAAATAGATCCCTAGAGGCCATGATAATAAATGGTAGAATTATCTGAGTAGGCTCGATGTAATCTCCGTGGAATTGGTTCTACAGGTACTTATAGCCAATTCTGTATAGTCTATTATCAGGTAAACCCTGCGAAATACATGTGAAAATTTATGAGCTGGGTTGGATGTTGGTTACTTTTAATTACTAAAACTATTGGAAAGCTTTAGGTGGTACTTTACAGTAAAATATTGAAATACTAAATCCATAAAGCTCGTACACACTATGTCGGTGGCCTGGTCGGCAGGATTTTGCCGCGCGGGTATGTCGCCGGCATAATCAGGCTGCGTGGTTTGTCAATGGTTTTAAACACTATGTCATCCGCGCTGTCATGTTAACTAGCATCTTAGATGCCAGAAACATATGTAAACAACAAGTATTAAGTTCTTGTTAGCTCTATCGATTAATTTCTTTTTCAACTATGATGATGATGTATTCCTAGCCGATTTCGACAACGGTTCCAGTCTCAACGGAAACTAGTCAACTACGCAAAAGATATTACCATATGTGCACAAGTGTGTGCCCAAACTCAGGAGCACTCTGTTTCCTTACTCTCACAATCCAACATAGACCTCCCCCAAGGTTCTCCACAACAGCCGGTCCCGTGACGCCCGCATCCAGCAACTCCCCACGACCTTCACCAGGTCATCGGACCACCTTGTGGGGGGCTGACCAACGCAACCAAACCAACGCTGTGTTTCCCAGTACGCGGTCACCACTCCAGAACTTTACGGCCCCATCGGCAGCGGTCTAGGAAGTGGCAGGGCAGGGTGTACGAGGAATCTCCCGGTAAGATCAGGCTACCACACAAGACAACTTGACCTGGCAACATATAACACGCACAAGTCTTTGACACGTGTGTGTTGCCAGTGATGACTTATGGCGCAGAGACATGGTCGCTCACTATGGGCTTGATAAGAAGGCTCAAAGTCATCCAAAGAGTAATGGAGAGGGCAATGCCCGGTGTTTCTTTACGTGATCGAATCAGGAATGAGGAGATCCACAGACGAACCAATGTCACCGATATTGCCAGTAAAATTGCTAAACTTAAGTGGCAGTGGGTCACACTACACGCAGAAACGATGGCTTTTATGTAGGGACTAAACTTTCGAAAATCATTTAAAACCATTTAAATTTGCACACAGCCTGAAACTAGACAGCGAGTACGAGGTTATCTGGAGACAAAAATGTTCAAGCCATTCAAATTTTTTTAACAAGTTCTAAAGTGATAAATATATAGCATTGTTTGCTTGTTTGTTTGTTATTTCAACCATAATAATAAGCTGAATTATACAAATACAGGTTGGCATTCAGCCATCTCCCCACTGGGCAAAGCGTGATGGTTGATTTTTAAAGCACTGGAAAACTGTTATGTCGGATATGAAATAGAATGCTTCTTGTTATTGCGAATTGTAAATATCAAGGTTTCTATTAACTTCAAGTTAACTATTTAAGATGTATGCATGAAGTTTCTATAGATTTCATGTGCTTTAATGACACTCTCACGATAAAGAGTAGTCTAACTAAATCTCCCAATCAAGAATCCAAAGATTTTTAAGTTTCAGAAAGTGACAAAGAAGACATACATATTTATACTCATTCTCGTTTTCATATATCACGGTGACTGATCCGAGAAATTGTTTGGACTAATACTGGCCCGCAATTTTTCGTCATTGTTGGATTACTGTCACTGTGCACTGTGCTTTTGAAGACACTTTTTGCCTTTTTTTTAACGTGTGGAAACCCCCTCGGACCGTCACCCCACCGGGGTTTACGGCAGTGTGGTGTGTCGGAATCGGAACGACTAAAACCACACTGTGTGCCACTCTGCGCCTGATACAGGAGGGATCCGGGAACAGTTGCTATCACGAAATTCAGATACCTCCTAGCGCCTGCCCGCTACCGTGGGCATCATCTGCGGGTAAGCTCTCTATTTTAGGCGACGTCCGGCACACGTGGACATCACCTCTTCGCGGCTGGCCATTGTAGCGGATGGAGGGAAAAACCCGTCCCATATACCCACGGCCACACTCAAGGAAGATACTTTTTGCCTCGCACAATCATTGTGTACCAAAACTTTATCCTCTGTGGTATTTCTGGACTGATACAACCTTTGAGCCTTTTAGAAAAGAGCGTACTCCTTAGTCAAAAGTCGGCAACGCGTTTGTGACTCCTGACGCCTTTTTTCGTCTGTCCACTCTGTCAAAAAAAATATTACAAGCTGGAAAATATATCCTCCTTCAGGTCAGGACTCAGTCGGAAGTGAGTTTATCCTTTGTAAATGTGAATCTCCACACGACATCTTTTAAGCCAATTATTTTGTCATTCTCATTTGTTTCATCGAAACATAGAACTCCATCATTATTTGAACAGACAATATTAAGGACTCTTCACACGCATTATAGACTTCATAATTACAAGGGTGACGCACATCACAACTGTTATTGTCGCTATTAAGCATAATAATAGTCTGAGAGACCCTTAGGACAGAGCATAACAATTCTGAAGGCAATTAGGTACGTAGTTTAGGCAGTTTAATTTCCTATAATGGTCTTTTGTGAACATATATTGTAGTACTGAAACTTTGTAAGAAGTAGCAAGGAATGTAAGATGTTTTTTCGTTTTTATTCGGGACCAACCAAAGTGACTCTACTTTACCCGATGGAAGGTATGAATAGAATCCAGAGTAGCTGGTGCCATACTACAGACAATGTAGTATGTCGAACCATGCTATGGTGGCCTAAAGCACGTAAAAAGCACGACAGACTTGCCACGATAACTGCACCCCTGCATAGATGGACGTTCGGTCTCGCACTTACCAAGGAAATACGGCAGCACAGATGTCGCTTTAGGTTGATCTTCTGTGAGTACTGCCCCGAGACGGTCCGTTCGTGCTGACTTTAAATTGTTACTAGTAAATTAAACCAAAGCAGTTGTACTTTTAATACATTATTTTTTGGTAAAGAGGAACAAAAGAGCAAGCAAATAATATAATTTATTTACCACTTTATAATACATTCAAGAAATTTTAATAAATTTGACATGGTTTTGGCTATATTTTTGTTTGGAGTTTTTAATTTTTTTTAAAAAGTATATTCCTTATATGAAAGCAATTTCTAAACGCAATGCTGACCATGTCTCGATTTCCTCATGTTATGATAAACCTGAAAATATCTTGGAGATGTGTGTGCCTGGTTTGTAGAAAATAGACCCAGTTTCCATGTAACATTGGAGAAATCTTTGTTTTGTTAACAAAGACATTCCGATTTCAACCTTTAAACACAAAGGGTAAATTTGAGCCCAGAACTTACCTAATTGAAATGTGTATTAAATATTATTTTTCTAAATGAAATCACAAAATATAATACCAAGCGAAAATATAACTTCTGGGAAGTGAAAAAACTGAAAATAATATATGCAATAAATAAGCGAATAAATACAACGAACCTGGATTCTAAGAATTCATTTTGGTAGAAAAGAATATGTATGGCAATCAAGTGACAAGTGAATTGCAGTTGTTGAGTGAAATCAATTCAAAGAGAATATGTAGAGTTTTTTACAGTTGGCAACACTGGTCACTCACTGACAGATGACAGCACCATAGGCAGAAAAAAATTGAACCTAATCATTTTTATTTATTTTGAGTGTGTACTTTCCTTAGGATTAAGTGCTATTTTATAGACTTTGTTAGTTTGAGTTTTCTGATTCTATTTTGGAAAAATGATTACACCATTCTATCAGATATTGAAGACATGGATTGCTGTGTGAACCATTGTGCCTGGTATTTTACTATACTACATATGATTCTCGGATGGCCAAATGTCATTAAATTTTCAATGAGGCCATGGTTTACATTCTTTTAAAAATAAAACAAGTATGATTGAGCTAAGACCTGGACTCAGGAAACTATGGAGTCGTGCCTTCTTTCTTTAAGTGACATTATAACAGATTCAGTAGTAAATATTGACCATTTACTGCGCTAGCGATTAAGGCATGATGGCTTGAGAAAAATGACTGGTGGCAAGTTGATGTGAATTGCCTAAGATCGAGATGGTAGGTACTCTTTTTAAGAGGTCTTCATTCAGTATTGGATGATAACAAGCTGAAAAGAAAAGTATTATTATTCTCAAGATCTTTTACAGATTTTTTACATTCGAATGTTGATGGGATATTTCCAATTCGAATTTTTATTTTTTTTTATTTTTGTTTTTATAACGTCCACTTGTTACAAAACGCCAAACAGCCAAAAAAAAGTTTCAAATTAATTTTTGCATGTAACTGTTTATTTATCCAAAAAAAAACATGATTTAAGCTAGAATATAAAATTCATTTCGTTACTGGTCACATTCAAGAAAAATATTCGTTACACGTATTTTTTGGTGCAAAATTTATTTTTACTGCAAAATATTTTTTTGGGAACACAGCCAAATTGCGGAAGCTTACTAATTTAACAAACTTACAAAAACACAGTTTATTCTTTTGATTAATATAAATTAATTTTTAATCTTATTAAACAAAACTTACTGTGCATTTTAAAGTGTAATATTTTTGTTTAGGAACAAGTGTCATGTCCTTCGAATATAAAGGGAAGATCCTTCGACCATGCGTGGTGATCATGCCTACTGGGTTGCCACCCAGCTGTTAACGTTGGGCAATTGTATGTATGCTAATCTGCGTGAGAATTTCTATATCGCAATACAGGATTTTTAGTTACTCGGTACTTTGTTACTACGTAGCTTGGTGTGTCCTCGGTAGATGGCGTTGTAGCATGTATTGTGCTTGCACTGCATGTGGAAGTCATCACATTTTCTTAAACTTGAGAAAAGAAGGTAATTAAAGTTAAATATTAAAAATGTTATAAATTCATATATAAGAATATTTTTTCCCCAATATGCTTTATGCAGACACATTCAGATATATTTATTATAAATTCAGGCACAGTGAAACACAAGTAAGACTTTTATATTTATATATAAAGGGGAAGGTTACGACTTCATAGATGCCTGGGTCAAGGTAGTAACTCAATTATACTTGTTTTATTAATAAGAGTATAATTTAATACTATGGCTTCACTGAAAACTGACTAAAATTTGACTATCCAGGAATCAAATTATTTGAAGAATAGTAAAAGTGAGATTTATGTATGTTCTACAAAAAAAAAGGTTTATAAGTATTCTATCAGTCAGTCTAGTTATCATAGCAACAAGCTCTGCTTAGTTTGAAACAAGATGGCGTTGTGTGTCAAATAACCGAATTATTAAAAAAAAAAATTAGTAAAATCGTTTTAAATAGGTTCAGTAGTGAAATAATTTTATGCAAAACATACTTGCACTCCATGTATGCATCCAAAGATCGGACACATTTAACGTTCTCTAGATAGTCGCTAGAGTCGAAACCAAAACTTTAGGTAATATCCAACATCCGTCATGTAAAGAACTTGGGTAGGAAACATAAGGTAGGTTATCGAGGATTATCAAAATAAACCACAAATTGTTTCTCTGAAAATACCCAGTTTTGTTTATTTAACACGTTTTTACGATATCACAACAATTTTGTTTAACTATTACAATTACACTATTATCTTACCTGAAAATACAAAGAAACGACTTTTAAAGTTTACTAATATCGATTCCTCAACTATATGCTTTTGTTTATCACTCTATAAGTTTCTACAACAATCAATTTTCACAAAATAATCTAAATATTCTCCACCATTAAAAATAACCCGTCAATCTCTCTATGCACCACAGATAATCTAAAAACGCGCGGAGCACGGCAAATTTGAATCGATGAAACAACATTTCATTACATCACAAATTGTTTTTGACTTCAATAATCGAAATGGAAACGGTCAAACAGCATATGACATAATAAGAATAATAAATCTCTTTATTGTACACTAAATTAATTACATAGTTAACTTAATACTAACAAAGTACAAGTTGAGGCTTTATCGCTCAGAGGCAATGCCATCATAATTCATAATTCCTTGATGAATTAACCAACTAACTAAAGTAGAAAGTATTCTCGTAACATATATGCTTACCAACAAAAAGACTTGATGCAAAAGATCTTCAAAATAGATATGTAAGTATAGGTTTGTTCGCATAATAGGCTAAAAACCTAATATCAAGTCGTAAAATTGCCTTATTGTCCAAGACTTCTGCCAATTCAGTTACTGTGACAGTCTCTATGGTTCACGCTCGATTCATCTCTTCAATATCAAATCGATAATCTTAATGAATTCTCCAAAATAGAGTTATATAACTCAAAATAGCGAGATTCGTCGAATAGTCTTTTATAATACAAAAGTGCACACCCAAAACGAATGAAAACTAATAACTGTTGATTTTTTTATGCGTGTTTGATGCTGTCATCTGTTTGTCGGTGGTCAATGTTGCCAACTGTAGAAAGATTAAAGAAACTTGGTAATTATCTATAAACCGATATCACTAATAGTTACGAAGCAGTTGTGACTTGATTTGCAGACACATATTCTTAGATTTTACCCATTTATTTACAATTATTAAAATAAATAAAATAGATAAGAAAAAAATCAATTTAATACCCGCGTCTGAAAGTCATTTTTTTTTATTTTATTTTAACTTTTCTCGCTTCCTACATAGAAGCATGATACTATATTCTGTGTGTATTCGTTTAGAAAATAATAACGATTTTTTGTATCCATTCCTATTGCACTTCTGGGCCTAAAATTACCTTTCTCTTTTATGTATTTACGTAGTGTAATTACATAAATTAGAATTAAAACGACTAAAAGCCAACGGTATCTTATATTGCTCTTAAAATAATGTCTAAAAATGTCAACTTTGTTTTGTCTATGGAATCCATCCAGAAAAGAAAAGACACAGACAGGAAATGGTGCAGACAACACATAATAATGTTCAAATAAATTCCACACAATTCCAATAAGTCGTAAAATCAAAACTACAACCAGAACCTTCTCTCAAACCTGCAATAAACAATATCAGATGAAATATAATATAAAAAAGATTTGCAAAATATTCGCAAAACATCGTGCCTTGGATATTTTATGACGCCATTTTGTTTTCAACGACCAGAGAGGGTTCATGTTAAGATAACCGCTCTATTCCCTTTCCTCTTGAATTTATTATGTAACGATGATATTTGGAAACGATAGACCCTTTCGTTGGTTCAACAAGAATGTAATCCGGTGGTTGGATTGACAAAAACCGTTGGACAAGGGATTCGAAAAAGAATAAGGCATAACATGTGTAAGATTTCCAGATTTTTATATGTGGGTTTGTAGTAATATGAGTTTGTTGAGCATAAACGGTATTCCAGAAATATTGACTAGCTTCTAAGGACGTAGATAAGCAGAGTTACCTTAGCCCCGGATATTGAAGAAGTAGGTCGTTTTAATGTTTCATGTAAAAGGATCATCGAAACGTGGTTCTCGACAATAATCGGGGGATTTAAATTATTTGTTGGTATATTTAATTATGTAAATTTAAATGTGTATCCATTTACATAAAATCAATGAGTACGGTGTCCTTACCGTCTCCGAAGTTGCATCGATACTTATAAGATTATTTGGCAGTCTTCAGCTTAGCCTAGTGGGTGATCCTTTTCATATGTACGTACACTAGCTTCGAAGTTACTTTTACTTCTTCTTCTTCTTCGTCCTAGCTCTTTTAATCCTAAGACTATTTTGTAATCGGTTACTACTTCAACCGGTTTTAACTGAATATTAATTTTCCACGGAACCACAGGCACACAGTGACGGAGTCACAGTTCCGAAGTAGAAGCAGAAGACCAAACCAAGCACATCTGGTTGGAAGTTATTGGTTTGGTGGTCATCACATTTTTTTTTTTTTTTTTTTTTTTTTTTTAATTAAACCAACATTCCTGTTCAAACTAATGCTAAACTATTTGCAGAAATAGTTAGACGCAACAAACCGCTTACTAAGTTACACTGCAATTTACTAACACTATATTTTAAGTGCATTATGAATCTTATTACTGATGAAAAGCAAAAGTTATCTTTTTTTTTTTTTTGTACTGTGTGGAAATCCCCACGGATACCACCGCAGGGTGGTTATGTCGGACTCGAACCGACCAAAAACCGCACGCCGTCTCAGGTACCAATAGCCAAGGGACTAGGTGCACCCTAGTAAGGAAATCCCTGGAACCCCGACGTACCTCGGACCAACTACGGCTGCAGTGGCCCCCTCCTGTGTGGAAAATTCATGGTTTCTTGGAAACCTGCTTCTGCTAGGGTGACAGATGGCCTCATTTGTCACCCCCAGGCCTGCACTTATGGAGGACGGAGAACTTCTAGTGATCTCCGG
The DNA here is from genome assembly GCA_949316085.1 of Hypercompe scribonia. Classification (NCBI taxonomy): domain Eukaryota; kingdom Metazoa; phylum Arthropoda; class Insecta; order Lepidoptera; family Erebidae; genus Hypercompe; species Hypercompe scribonia. The sequence goes on along the minus strand of OX438986.1, from coordinate 2,600,717 downwards.
CGCCTGAGCCTTCTGCGGTACCTGGCCCTTTCCCGGGCCTGGCGGACCGGGAGAGTTCTAAACCTCTCTCGGTCCCGCTCCGCCATCTCCTTCGCAAGCATAACCTGCTCGCAGAAAGAGACGGCGGAGTTCCACGCACCCTCGCTCCGTATCATGGCCGCAACCATGTTACCGAGCGAGAGAGTCCCCACTTCGATGGCTGCCATGAGGTCACGCCTCTGCTCCACCCATGCCGGGCATTCTGCCAGCGTGTGGAGCGCTGTGTCCACGGTCCGGCCATCGCAGTGATGGCACTCAGGCGTTGGCTCCTTACGGATCAGACACAGGTAATCTCCGAAACATCCTTTTCCAGTGATCACCTGCGTCAGTCGGTATGAGAGGGTCCCATGATGCCTCTCAAGCCAATCTTCCATAAGGGGTCTTATCGCCGTAACAACGGCATGTCCAGCGCTTGGCTGCCCAAGTCGTTCCTTCCACTCCTCTACGAGGGCCTGGCGGAGTTGGGATTTCTGATTTTCGATGTCTCGGGTTTCAGGACTCCGACTCAACTCCCGCGCGTGCTTGTGCCACTGATAGAGAGCTGCAAGGGCTCTCGCCTCCAGGTCCCATGGTGGAGTGCCGGCCAGGAGACTCGCCGCCTCAAAGGAGATCGTGCGGTACCCCCTTATAATCCTAATGGCCAGCATACGCTGTGGTCGTCGCAGTAACGCAATATTGCTGGCCTTCAGGACTTCCGCCCATACTGGGGCCCCATAAAGGGCCATGGACCGCACAACTCCAGCGTAGAGTCTCCTGCATGAGTCATCGGGTCCCTTCATGTTCGGCAGCAAACGTGCTAATGCACGCGCTGCACCAACTAACTTGGGGACCAGACTTCGGAAGTGATGTCCGAAGTCCCATCGGCCATCGAGTACTAACCCCAGATACTTCATAGAGGGCTCGATGCCGATGTGAGTACCTCCTACTGTGAGGCTGAGTCCTCAGGTGACCACCAACCAGCAGGTGGTCATCACCTGCTGGTTGGTGGTTATGTCGGACTCGAACCGACTAAAAACCGCACGCCGTAGCCAGGGAATCAGAAGATCCCTGGAACCTACTAGACGACCCTAACACGCGGTCATCTTTCGATGTAGACTCTGTATATCAAACTCACAAACTTCCTTTGATCTACTGTTCGCTGAACTCATTTTTCACTTGGCTCGTATCCAAGATGAAATGAACCTGATAATATATAATCTGACCTTTCAAAGAAACTATCGCAACACTAAAGAAATAAATATTGTGTTATAAATAATTTATGACGTTTATCTGACAGCTGATTTTGTCCACTGAGTGACATGTTTATATCGTAGTTTACATTTACCTATTTATCGATAAAAGAATCTATTCATTTTAGATCCAAAATAAATTAAATATTTTAAGCAGTAAAATTAACTACGTTGCAGTATCGTATTGTCAAATCGTTTATGACACTTGTTAATGTTCTATGGTTTGAATTTCAATTTCAGTTTCAATTTTTTAGTGAGGCAACCCTCCAATAGACTTTCGAAGTCAGTTTATAACATTATAACACTACAAAGGCTATTGACGATGTCTGTGAACCTTTCATCTCGTCATTTTCACAGTAATATTAAAACTTTCTAACCTTTAGTAACTTCAGGAAATGCAATCAGCCTCACCGTAATTGGTCTATTTCACATAGACTTCTCCTTAAAAAGGAGATTTTAACTTTTATTTTTAATTTTGTGGAAACCCCCACGGTCCGTCACCCCATCGGGGTTTACGGCGGGGTGGTGTGTCAGAATCGGACAGATTAAAACCACATCGTGTGCCAATCTACGCCTGGAATAGGAGGGAACCGGGAACTACTGTTATTAAGCCATCTGGGCCCCTGCCAGCAAGGAAGTTTTGACCTACACAAACCAGACCTGTATAAAGTTTGTGTCATGGTTTCCTGCTCTTTGCAGGGCCGTTAAGTGTGTAGTCGGCTCTTAAGATACCCACGGAACGAATAAGTCTGGAGACATTCCGCACTTTCAATCCGTCATCATGTGGAGAATTCGATTTGTAGGCACTCATTTGTATAGAAACAGATCAATAATGCAATACTATAGCTCACAATAAAAATAAAAAAAAATAAAAATAATTAGCGTGCCATCAATCACCGACCAATCTTTTTTTACAGAGGCTAAATGAAAAATTCACGCCTGGAAATATTACACCAACGCAGTTTGTTCAAAAAAAATATATTGAAAACACGTTTGACACGAGCTTTGACAGTTGTTGATTTTTAGCGGGAAATACTTTTCATGCATACGAATAGTGGCCAATTGCTTTGCGTATTTAAATGATTTACATATTATAAAATAGTTTGAAGTTTTTCGTATACTCTGTGCTTTTCAAATATTCTGTGTTCTTTATATAATATTTACGAACGATGAGCTCTAGTAGCGTTAACCACTAATCACTAAGAAAAATAAAAACTGTTAATCAATTCTTAGTCAAAGTTGGTTGATTAATAACTCTCACAATAAAAATTAGCGTTAAAAGTTATAATAAAATATAAAACCTTATTCAACTATAAATGCAATGTAACTTTCTTTGTAAATGCGTATATGTTTTCACTCACATTCATCAAATATCAGAAAAAATTCTCTATACCTAAGAATGTTGTACGAAAGCACAGAAAAAAATGCATACGCCTTATTACACCTCATCGATGTATGAAATTTCTAATGAAGATCCTCCGTTTGTGTTTAAAGGGCATAAAACCTTTTTTCCACAACAGTTAACTCCATTTTCACTAAAATTAATAACGATAAATAAATAATAAATAAATATTTCGGACATTGGACACACAACGTCATCCAGCTTCAAACTAAGCAAAGCTTGTACTATGATAACTAGACTGACTGATAGAATACTTATATACTTTCTTTTTGTAAATACATACATATTATACATAGAAAACACCCAAACTTCGGCACAAATATTTGTAGATCATTCAAACATTTGGTCCGACCCGGGAATCGAATCCGAGACCTCAGGCACAGCAGTCGCATTCACTACCGCTGCGCCATCGAGGCAGTTAAACCGACATAACCGAGGCAGTAAAACTATTGATGTGAAGAATTTGATGTAACGACAACAAATATCAGTTTTTTGTTACTTTTACAAATCCGAAACCAATGTCTTTTATCTAAAACACGAATTTAAATACCTGAATTGAATAAAAAATATTACACGGCAAAAGTTAGCCAATAATAACAGCTATCCACGAACATATCCATTAAATCCAATTACTTCTAAAATAAAATCGCCTCCGTTGATTCTCAAGATCCCCGCGTCACCTTCAGCCACCTTTTCTACAGTGGGATATCGGAAATAATTATCCTTTGGGACTTCACATATAGACTTTTATTGAAACGTAAGCCGGCGTAGGGTTGCCTCTTGAGACTACATAATAATATATTATTTTCTCTGTTTTTTGATGTTATGCTACCAGTAATATAATCAATCCTTAGGGATAAGCATGGCATTAGATAGATTTCATTTGTTTATATTTAACTTTATGCACATTTTTAAAGTGAAATCTTTAGCGACGTTGTACACTTTTTGCGATGGGTAAAAATGTTAAACTCACGTCAAGACTCATTCTAGGTAGTAGAGCAACGCTGATTTCAGCACGATCGGGCCGGCTTAACAGGGGCAGTACTTCCTTCCCACAGAACACCAACCTAAAGCACCAGCATCCGTGTTGTCCTATTTCGTTGGTGAGTGTGAGACCGGAGGTCCATTGATGCAGGGGTGACAGTTATCATAGTAACTGTGTAAGCCTTATACTGTCACAATGACTGACATGCCTTTTACGTCCCCAAGCGGGGTGTGAAAAAGTATCTCACAAGGCCGCCATAGTGTGGGTCACCATACTGCATTGTCTGGATTCGCAATGAGTATGGTGACCACAAGTCTTGGATTATTTTCATGCTTTCTATCAGGCAGAGTAGAGTCACTTTGACAGGTTCCTAATTTAGAAAAAAAACTTTATATATCACTAATTTATGAAAAAAACAATCTGAGCTGCGCTGAGTGTTGTGGGTTCATTTTGTATGATCCACAAATGGTCTGGATGTTCTTTGTGTACGTTTCTTGTCTGTTTGTAAAACTCCCACGAGACAGGATTTATTCCTAGTGGGGGCGTTGTCTTATCAATAAAATAAATAAAGAATATCATACTTTCCATCAGGCAGAGTAGTCACTTTAGGAGGCTCTTAATTTAGAAAAGAAAACTTAATATATCTTTAATTTATGAACAAAAAAAATGTCAATTTAACAACCTAGGTTTAATTGCTAGTGTTATTTGTACTAAAAGTGACCAACATCACTCCTCACAACGATAGTAGATATTATATAATCTGTGGGTACATTTAAATGTGTTAGCTCAGTGTTTTAACAATCCCAGAGGGTTGTCCGTAGAATGGCGGTGTTAAGTGCCTAACCACATTTACGCGTAATCGTTTCCGAGTATCTGGACACTATTAAATAGACATTTTCGCTCATACATACATTTACGTTTATAAACGTTTTCTATTCTTATTTTTAAAAGATAACTCTGCACTGGAAATGTATCCTGTGTTAGAATTTTACAAATATTTGTGAAAACGAACATAGCACAAATCAAAGTGCCAAAGTGACTCTACTCTGCCTAATGGAAAGTATCAATAGAATCCAAGAGTTGTGGTCACTATACTCATTGCAAATGCAGTACAATGCAGTATGGTGAGCCACACTACGGCGGCCTTGTGAGATGATTTTTCACACCCAGTCATTGTGACACAGTTACCACGATACCTGTCACCCCTGCATCAATGGGCCTCCGATCTCACACTCACCAACGAAACACGACAATACGGATGCTGGTGCTTTAGGTTGGTCTTCTGTGGGAGGGTAGTACTGCCCCGGTCGAGCCAGCCCGCTCGTGCTGAAATCAGCGTGGCTCTACTATCTAGAAATACAATTTCCGGATCATAGAAAGTGTCAACTTATGCAGGTGTCAAACCTATAATATTCAGCGCAATTGGAACCAGTGAGGTTACCACTTAAGGTACTTCGTCATCGGTGTGGTCGTATATACTAGAGGTGTTAAATATTATCTTATTACGTCTCCTAGCGTGAAAAATATCTCACTAGGCCGCCATGGTGTGTGTCACCATACTTTATTGTCTGTATTCGCAATGAGTGTCGTAACCACAACCTGCTTTCCATTAGGCAGAGTAAAATCACTTTGGCGGACTATTAAAATATAAAAAAGCAGGTAGAGGCGTATTAAATACAAATTATTAAATTATGTCTACTATAAAGTTAGTCCCACTTGAAGGTACAACAAGCAAGCCATTATCTTCTACTGAGAAATTTAGGTTTTAAATGGACAAATAAGTTTTTTTCTTTAGGGCCTACCAAAGTGATCCTACTCTGACTGATTAAAAGACGAATTGAATTAAAGGCTTGTGGTCACCATACTC